>JAVQMF010000050.1:13750000-15000000 GCA_032878935.1 Erythrophleum fordii
GAAGAAAGGAAACTACGGATTAACCAAGGTTGAAAATTTAGAAGAAAAAAGAAATTAATGAAAAATAAAATATCTAAATTAATTTAAAAAAATCTTTCAATTGATATTGAATTGCCTTTTCTAGTAACATCACCAAAAACTTGTTGTGTTACAATTCCACAAATATAGGTTGCATAATTAATAAACTAATGAGTATAGTATCGTTCCTATAAGAAAGAAATTTAATTACCATTTACAAAAATTAATCCTATTATGTAAATTATCCAATTAAAAGTAAAATTGATAAAAATGGATTGAAAGTACTAATTTCACTAAAACAAACATTGACTCTATATAAATGTAAAAAGACTTTCGAAGTTAGAATTCCCTATTTATTTTTTTAAACATCATTCAGAATAAATTCTTAGGACTTGATTCGATTGAATTAATGCAATCTTACTAATATGAGTAAAATTCTCTCTCGAGATAAATCACCATGCTCATTTTAAACCTATATCTACTCTCGTGATCATAAACTTAGTATAAACCTATTAAGTATAAATGATTCAATGCAAATATATACAAGTTGCTTAGATGTAACTCATATCTCTATAAAATTATTATCGAATTCTATTAATTTAGTGACCTACCTTGTAATCAACTTTTTTATTTTCTCACAATGCATTAAATAAATAGTGGCCAACTATTCATAAATAATATAAAAGAGTAATATATTAATTCAAAAAAATTGTCACAAAAGTAATATGAAATTAACTTAATCAGTAAATAAATTCATCTAAACTCCAAATAGAAGATTTAGCTACATATTATGGGAATCAACAAATAAAAAATAATAAAACAAAACAAATTCATTATCTAAATATAAAAGAGAAAGGTAAGAATGAAACTAATGGTGTATTTGAGTGATTCTTTGATGTAAACTTTAAATCTTCAAAAGATCCTAAGAGTTTTCCTCTAAATCTTCTCTCCTCCTCTGTATTTCTCTTTCTTTAGGTCTTTTCTTAGTTCGTTTTTCTTAAATTCATAGCTATCTCACAAAAAACCTAAATTTAAGTGAACGCAGGTAGCCTACATCAAAACCACCTAGTTACATAGTTTGCCTGTATTCGACATTGATGATTCACTTAATGCGAGGCTTTCCAAATGAATGTGTAAATATGCATGGTCTGCCTATGTGTAGCACTAATTTGTTCAAAACTCCCCTATTTCACATGCCCGTATTCACCAACACAACTAACTCATATTCCTTGCTGAATATGCTTGATTTCATACTAATTTTTTTTATATTTTTCACTTTCTCTTGTACCTGATTAGATTATATAAAAGGCATATGAAAATCGCGTTAGATTTAATTATTCAATTTCATCTTAAGAAAAGTATGTTTATTTTACATTTATTATATACACAACACCTGAAGTCCAAAAAATGTGAGGTTATTCAACCTCAATAATTTTGCCAGTAGCTTTATAGGCATAGTTTTACTAGTAATAACTTGAACCACATGTTGAGGTTTAGGCTCTCTAATTACTTGATGCATAAATTTAGCTATATAAAACTTGTACTTATATTGTTTAGATCCATTAACTACCTTAAAAAAAATGGGACTTTCATTAAATATGGCCATAAAATTGATTAATGGCCTTTGTTGTACATCAATCCAATTATCTGTCACTATGATCACTCTTTTTTCACTCCAAATACCTTTGATTGATTCAAGTAACCTTTTAACATTTGCCTTCTCTTTTTGCAACAAATGGCCTCTTAGTGCATTATAAATAGGTTTAAATCCAACTATCATGTTATATGTAGCATAATGAAATGAACTAATGTAATATGAATTACCTACTAAATTAAAAGACAAACCACTTAAATAAAACATTCTAATAATTTTAGCACACAAATTCTCTCTTGCTCTTGGTTGAAAGCTCTTTCCAAACTTCCCACAACCCTTCTTTTTCTCTAAGTATATTCACTTTTAAGAGGTATAATTTCATTTGGTTTTAAAGAAGACAAGCCTACGGCTAACGATGGTAAAGACAATTATTTTGGCTTTGATCTATTTTCAACCTCCTTTTATTAACATCAACTTTTAAGCACATAGCAATTTCCTTGACAGATACCCATAACAATGCCACTTCACTTTGGAATAAGACTTGTTATATTCACGGTTACATTAATGAACACTTTCTCTTTCATTACTTCTATTAATTAAAGTCACATAAACCCATAAAAGAGTTTTCTCTTTCTGAAATTCATTAGTAGAATAGTATTGAGTAGAAAGCACTACAAATAGGAGTATTACCAGAACTACAAGTTCCCGTGCCCATAGATAAACTTGTTAACAGAAGGACAACAAACTTACAATGAATGAAGCTATTAAGTTTAAATAACAAAAATGAAGCAAACATTCAGCAATAGCATAACTTTAGCGATGAATGAAGTAATGAAGAAGCTAAAATAGAAATGAATGAAGCTAAAAGCCTAGAACAAGGCAAGAACACCCTAATAGAACATAAAGCATAAATGGAAGATTAAACTTACAATGAAGAATGAGGAAGCTTGAACAAAAATGAATGAAGCTAGAATAGAAAGCAAGACGTTCAAACAAACCACAAAGAAACTTCAACGTAACAGAGGACCTAAAGCTTGAATATAGTCATGAATCTTGAATAAACCTGAAGTAGGAAGCTCCTTGCGATGATGAAGACGACTGGTGAAGAAGAACAACGAATGCGACTAGTGAATGAAGAAAAAAGTGAAGAATACTGAGGAATGAAGAAAATGACATGTTTAAAGTGAAGGAGGCTTGAATATTAGGGATTTACGGATTTCAGAACAAAACAAAATGAAAATAATTTTCAACATGATGTCATTTTGTATTGTTGCCATTTTGGCACCATTTTGAAATGCATTAGCGTTTTTTTTTTTTAAATAAATATCACCAGTATTCGCAGGACATGAACTTATTACCAAGTCTCTCAACCCACGACTAATCCGAATTCGAGTTACTGTCAAACCTGAAATGAGGGAAACTCTCCTAAAGGCATTTTCTGCATTCACATGGTCTTAAACCCGAGACTCTACTTAAGCGGAATCTAGCCCCTTCCACTAGGACCAACACCTATTGGTTGCATTAGTGTGTTTTAAAACATGCCAACATGTTTGAAAAATGTTTTGAAATGCACCCAATCAAAGAAGAAAAAAAAAAGCTATGATACATATGCACCCATGTCGTACACGTATCTATGTTGAATATGCGTACAGGTATAGCTCCCATTCTGGCATATCCGTGCATCTTAGCTTCCTACCATTTGCCTCGATCCGAGGTGTTAATGTCCATGAAGTTTTGACATGAGTAATTACGACCAAACCTATGTATCATTAACATCTAGACAATGTAGTTTTTGACAAATACTCATTTTGTTTGGTTGAATATACATTAGTTAAAATACTTATTCTACTATTTTTATGAAGTTAAAGGCTCAAAGTGGATTGTCTTGTTATTACTTAGGATTTTAGATTATCATTAAAATAGCATGCTTCATGATTTTGTTTTTCTTTCCAAAATTGATGAGCAAATTATATTTGAGTATTTGGCAATGATACACATACGAGAATCAGTATATATTATAAAATTCAATGTTGATTTCTAGGCAAATTAATATGATTACTAACAGATTTTTTTTTTTCATGTATTTACAACAATATATATATTTTTTAATGGCATAAAATGTTTGTCAAGGCATCTTATCACTTAGATGGAAAAAAATGTTTAATTTTTATATTCTTGTTATCAAATTCTATCACATGTTTGGATTTTTCATAGAATTTCTTAGATTTCATATTTTTTTAGAAAAAACATAATAACAAAAATATAAAGAAATATGTATAAATTTAGTCTTTTTGAATATATGTACACCAATAATCTAATTGTGGTTTATGATGTACTCCAGTATTTTTATTGTCTATTAGCTAAAACAAATAGTTCATTATTTAAATGAAGATAGTATCTCGTCACTAAAATCCAGCATTTTTCCGATTGCATCCTCATTTCTCAATATCTATGGCGGATATAACCATAGCAATCCGAGAGTCCATAATCTATTTGGAGAGTAGGCATATCAGAATGAACATTTTTACTTCATTATCTAAGCAACTTGAATCTTTTCTTCGAGACTAGGCTAAGATAAAAAGCATAGTATACTCCAGTCGAGCAGAAGAATCAGAGAGGAATTCAAGTGACAAGCACCAACTTGTCGATTACAATAGTCTAGATTGGTATTAATACTAGTTCATCACATGGCTATACCTCTGGTATTCACCAATGGGGTATGCCTTCATTCAATAGCCCCTAGAATAATGAACGTAAATGGATGCGTTCGTTCGTGTTGAAAACAACCACTAATTCACCTAACATTTGTTGTCTACCCCGTCTTTTCCAAAACGTAAAAGAGAAAAAATGTGTAGAAGAAATGAGAACACCTATACCATGCGAACCACCAATCCACAATTCAACAAAGTATTTGCTGTCTACAACGTCTTCTCCAAGACGTAGAAGACAAAAAAGTGTAAAGAAAGCCATATATACGTATTCCCTGTGAGGGATTTTTCTTTTGGGTGGGAAGAAAAAGGAGGAAAAAAGGAAAAGAAAAAGGGGGTGGTGGAGAGCAAAGATGAATGGTCCTCGGAAGTTATCTTTGTGATGCTTTTAAGACTCAAATTGCTTGCCTTCGAAGGTTTGTCCGAAGCTCCAATCCTTGGGAGCAACATTGTAAGACGTCACTGTTAGCCCATCACTGCCGGTAACCTCAAATGAAAGTGGTTGATTCTGTAGTAATGCATTTACATGCCAGTTTTGGCCCCAGTTCCGACCCATTGGAAGCCAACCAGTTCTTGAGCCCTTAATCTTCACCGCGACAATGTCTCCAGTGCCAGCTACATTGCTGATCAGCACTGAAATATAAATGCCAGAACCAGTAACCGTAAATCGAATTCCTCCTTGCTTTCGGCACTTTATCCTGCTCCAAACAGGGAGAAAACTAATCAAAATAAATAGTAGTGGATCGAGAATGAAATGACCAAGTTTCCTAGAATAAATTGTTTGATTCCCACCCCAAAAAAAAAAAAAATACAATTTTCCTTTTCCCATGCCAACTTGTAGAAATTACCATCTGAATTGTAAGCTTTACCTTGAAAGAACACGTATTCTTTTATCATCAGTTTCTTCATTAGCTACTTGGAATAAAAATTTATAACGCCCCAACTACTTCACTAGGTTACTCTAGCTTCAAATGGTAAGCGCCCCCCCACCCCACCCCCACAAAAAAAAAAAAATCTTTCCCTCCCCCTTCCCCCACCCTCTCTCTCTCTCTCTCTCTCTCTCTCTTTCTCTTTTCTCTTTTTTCTTTTTTTATACTTAATAAAAGGAAAAAAACTATAAGTAACGTTTCCTTTTCTTTAGGACAAGGAACATATAAGGATCTTTAACAATCACGTGATAGTACTAATAGCAACCTATGTACCAAGACAAGAGTGTGCAGTGAGAGAACAGCAACTTGTTATTCTAACCAGTGTACCACATCTATAAAAGAGAATTATAGTTGAGGACCCAAAGTTAAAAAAATTACTCTGAACGATCTGTTACTATTGTTTTAAGATAGATTACTACTGACTTCAACTAAAACCCTTTAAACTTAGTGGTAATAAATCTTTTAGAATAAATTTTTCCAACTTTGGGTCCTTAACTTCAATTCTCTATTCATAATTTGGTATAAAATTTCATTCTTGTCAAGCAATTGAAAAAGAAATACACTTAAACGGCCCGTTATTTTCCTCTTGATCAATTAAGCAATTGTTCATTCGTTTATTACTACAATTTCATTCAGATTTGATATGTAAACTATCTAAATAAGACCAGTATGAAATGCGACTCTTGATATGTCCAGAGAGAAAGCCTATGCACAAATCAGGAGGCCATTGGCAATAAAGAAATTCCTTAAATTTAGCATTAGGTATTCAAAATGACCTTGTTGGACTCACCACCACAACTTATTAATCTTCTTCGTCACTGGCAGGAACTCAGATGCATGTCCTCCCCCCTCACTTTTCTCCCCAAACCTTGTCCTCTTAAATTTGCAGCAAGTACTGAAATTTTAAATTAAGAACTTCATCAAGCCCGCATCTCAGTCTACACAATTAAACTTGGCCATTTTATGTTGAACTTCGAAGGCTATCCACTCCTCTATCCTTGGATACCTCTTGAAGACCTAATTAAAACTTCTGGTAACCTTTGGGAATCATGAAAACCTTTTGTGCACAAGCAGTGTATAAAATAGCAGGACATATAATTTCTCTCTCTCTTTTAGCTCATACCAATATTGAAACATTACAGCTTTGGTCAGTTGCTTCTCTGACATTGACATTAGAGAACCCATAACTCTTAATCCTCTTTGAAATCCTTTCACAACCCACGGGACATGAAAGTTATACAGGCACACAGCCTTTGCTAAACATTATGAATTCAAGGGTTGTAATGATGTACAAGGAGACCATAAGTTGATCTTCTATTGGTAGGGTCCTTTAAATTTAACTACTAGAAAACAGCCACATTATCTGCATTCTTTCTCTACATTTTTAAAAGTTAGCCACAAATTGTCTTTTCCTAGCAGCTTATGGGAGATGGTCGATGGAGTTTAATATCATTGTTGAGTCTTGACAGACAAAAGAATCATATTCTAGAAGTTCAAAGTGCTTCACCTTAGTTCTCTGAATGCATCCAAATCTTGCAGATCCTCCGTCACTTACTTTGCATATGTTTCCTCCGTCCTCCACAACCTCCATCCCTTTAAATTTATGCTTAGAACTTCGACCAGATGATACCAACACCTTCAAAATTGACGGCTTCATCAAGCCCAGCCCTACTGTGAACAGCCAACCTTGGCATCCTTATGTTCAACTAAATAAGCATATCCACAGGTCTTTCTTGTTGGTAACTGATATGAATTCATGAAAAATTTTTATGCATCATTAGAGGTTATAGTTAATTTCAGAGGTGGGTATAACTCGGAGTGCAACTTTAAATATCAGGACTGTTTCAATTTTGATATGTTTTCTCTCACATCATAATTGACATATTGCGTTAACTTTTCTTGCTTCATATAATTGGATTTAAAAATCTACCACCTTTCCAATTCCTCTACAAATCCTACTAATAATAATAAACACAGCCTTCTATGAAACATCATTAAGTATGAAATTAAACATCCAAATTGTTTGTACTGCACTGTGCAGCGCATGAAATGCACCATTCCATGAACGGTGCGTTTCATTTGTTTTTTGTTATTATTAATATTTTATTAATGAGATTAAATCTTGGTCATCCATGCAGTGAGTGAATCCCAGCCATTCATGTCTAAATGTCACTTCCCTAACAAGCTGTTGGGTAAACAAAATTGTTCGATATAGTAATGGAAAAAGAATTAGGATGTAAATAGAATGGATGGAAAATAACTCTCGTATCCCTACTTTAAAAAAGCGATAATAAAAAAGGACAGACGATATTGAATAATAATAATAAAGGTGTAATAAACATTGTAAAAAATATTATCTCTCATTTTCCATCATGCGAACAAGCTCTAAACATTGCATTCCTTCAACACTGTACAAAGTGACTATATTGGGTCCTTTAAATTTAACCAGTGTAAGATGTCTAAGTTAACTACATCCTTTATCTATTTTCTTGAGATTAACCACTGGAAAATTGCCTTCATAAAGCATAAAGTAGGCCAGCGGAAGACATTATCATTGCAAAATACGAGATACGGCAATAAAGTAGGCTAGTGATGGTGACTAGTTAGCCAACCCAAATTCGAAGCGCAAGTTAGCAACATATTAGCGCGTGAATTCAGTAATCAGTAGCTCACAAATGATACTGCTTTCCAGCAATAACAAGTAGGATAATCAATTGAGGAAAATCATAGAATAGGAGCGAGACTACCTCCGATACTGGACCGGCATGTTCCCAGCTTTCCAAATAGCGATCTTCTCGAAAGCTTCAATCGGGAGCACGAAATGCTTGTTGGGAGGGTTACAGCGGCCACCTCCCTCGGCGGTGAAGCCGTAGTTCGGCGCACAGAAGTTCGTGGCGGTGACGATAATGGAGGTTCCGGGAATACACCAGCGGAGGTCCTCAACGCACCGGAGCTCGAAGCAAGCACCGCAGATCTGGCCACGTTCGAAGAGTGACTCACTGAGGCCCACGGTGCCCATGCCGTAACCTGCTTTGATGAGGTCACCATAGCCGCACGCGCCGCCTACAGCGTCCCTGGGATCTGCGGCGGCGTAGTAAGTGGCGCGGGCAGATCGCCATTCGGAGAGCGAAGAGGAAGATGAAGATTGCTGAGCAGAAGAAGGTGGAGAAGAGGACGAGGAGGAGTAATGGGAGGTGGCTGTTGAAGAGAGTGTGAGTAGAATTGCTAGTGCGCTAAACAGAGCAAGGGAGACTTCCATGACTTTCCTTGAGAGCTCAAGAGAGAGAGGGAAGAGAAAGGCAGTGGCAACTAGTTAAAAGAAGAGAAAGTAAGTATGAATTATAGTTCTTTAATTGAACCGACAAAGGCATAACACTCTTTTTTCGATGGGAGAAACTTTTATCTGTTTAAATTTTTAATGTATTTCTTTTATTTCAATTTTATATTTGAATTAAGACAAAATTAAAAATTTTCTTTAGACGTTTGTTTTTTTTTTAATGCAAACTCATAAAGTAGATTTTTTTTTAAATATATATATTATGTGTTTATTAACAATTTAATAATAAGAACATACAAATTTTATTTAGATTTAAGTTAAAAATATTTTTAATCTCTTAATTTTATTATAAATTTTAATTTTATTATTTAACTTTATTTAGTTTTAATATAATCATCTTACTTTTTCTTAAGTTTTACTTTTATTTTATAATTTCATTTTATTCAAATTTGATTTTAAAAATTTTAAAAACTATTCAAATATTTTTCTCCCTCAAATATTATTAAGTTAAGCACAATCATGATGTCTCCTTGATAACTTAAATTTAATCATTTTCCCATCAAACAATTTGATATTATTCAAAAGAATAAAAGATATGAATAATTTTTAAAAGATAAAAGAATAAATTAGAACAAAATAAAAAATGAGAATAAAACTTAAAGTAAACTTAAGAAAGTATATTGCAACAAAATAAAAATAAGATTTAAAATACAGTTAAAAAACAAAAATTAAATTAAAATAAAAAATAAAGGTAAAATATCAAAGATATATTTTAGTCCAAAATTACTCAGGAGGTGGTATATGAATGTGTAATGTCACCAACTTATTTTTAATTTGGATTTTTGAAACACTGTAACTAAACAGACAATCATCAGAAATTGCCAGGAACCCTTTGTGTGAAGACGACCATGGGCTGTCAACCAAAGGAAGAACCTTATTTCTTCCGGGCAGCCCTACTTCCGAATCAAATCTCAAAAGTTTATCCTTAGTAGAAGCATCTACACCTAAAAGATACCTGTAGGCAGAGGAGAGCGTGAAGTTACCGTCTTGAGACCACTTCCAGGATATAGTATCCTCTCTGTCACGCAAGCTGAGAGATAGAGTATGGTCAACCGTACTGCACACGTGCACATATGATGGAGCAGAAGATGCTGGTAAGGAATTCGAGAACTGTGGGAGGATCAGTGAGCATACTGACAATGGCGTTCCAGAGTCCTACAGGCAGTGGCTCTGTAGCGTAATTAAGCCAGTGGGAGAGGAAGAGTGTTCTAGATGTCGTGCCTAAAGCTTGTGGAAGCCCCGTCGCCCACATGCCATCTCAAGCCTTCACGGAACTGCTCCCATGCACTCTTATAACTCCTCTCCAAGGGTTGGAAACATTGGGTTTCTTGATAATACAGGGAACGATGCCATCTCCACAGTCGTATTTGCCTCTTCGTACCTGTTCCTAAAAGCTTAATTCTATTGCATAAAAGGCCTCGACACAACTTCATATTTAAGGCATCAGTATGGTGGCAGAGTTTCTTAAGGCCACGACCCCAAATTCTCCTAGGCTTGCAGGTGCACACCTCTTTCCACGAGACATTGTGGATTTTTCTTTACTCATTGGTCGAGCCCCAAAGAAAATTTTTGCAGATCTTTTCAATGTCATCACAAATGCTATTCGGAAAGAACATAATCTGCATTGTGTAGCCCGGGACGGCTGAAATCACAAATTTTATAAAGGTGATTCGGCAAGCTAAATTCAGTACCTTCACTTTCCTAGCAGATATTCCTCTATCAACTTTGTCAAGGATGAACTTGAAACTAGCTTTAAAGGTTATTTTATGAAGAATAGGAATCCCTAAGTATATGCCCAAATCTCCTGTGAGGCACGCTCAAATGTTACCCAATTCTACAGCTATATAAAAGTGAATATTATTCGAACAAAACATTTTGGTTTTGTTGAGATTCATATTTTGACCTGAATTTGAGCCCCAAAAAAAAAGTCCATACAATTCTTTCAGTCTCACTTCTGCCTGAGAAACAGGAGGCCCATTTTTAGAGAGTTTGATGGGCTTCCACATCTTATTATTAACTCTCCATTGATGCAATGATTGAGCCTTTCCTTGCAAAGTGCAAATAGATAGGAGGAGAAAGGATCCTGTTGTCTCACTCCCCTTTAAGATTTGAAGGGCTTGGATGTCTCTTCATTCTAGAGGACCTACATACAACTCGAGATCAAGTTAACAAAATCTCTTTTCAAGCCAATTAATTTAAGGGTCTCTTTAAGGAAGGTTCAATCAGCCTAATCATACTTTTTTTTTAAAATCAACTTTAACAATGACAAACCCCTTCCCTCTATTTTTATTTTTCTTGGAATGAATTACTTCTTGAGCAATAATTATATTATCACTATCAAATTTGCTTGGAATGAAGCTACATTGATTGAGGGATATGAGTTTGTTAAGAAATCCTTTCAAATGTTTAACCACTATTTTTGTTACAATTTAAAAATCACATTACATGAGTAGATAGAACAAAAATCTCTAAAGAGATTTTGAGTTATCTACTTTCAAAAGAAAAAGAATGTGAATATGGTTGACAACTTGTGTTATGAAAAAACCTCTTTTACAAACTTATACATAGAATTGCAAACAATGTTTCATTGACTATGAATAAAATTATCAAAAACTTTTCTGGCCTCAAAGCCTTAAAGGGTCCAATACTAAAGGATTCTTTGTGAATAAAATTAAGAGAGAATTATAAATAAAGATCTAAAATAAAAAAAAATTATTTTATAGGATTTGTTACCATTAAGTAGTACTAATTTTAATTAAAATTAATGATAGTTTATTTTAAAATAATAATAACAGATCTTACAAAATAATTTTTTTAATTCTGAATCTTTATTTATAATTCTCCTTAAATTAAGGTTATCCTCATTTAACACAGGGAAGCCATTAGAAATGGGAGTGCGGACACTGCCATCACTGTCGTCATCTCTAGGGTTCAGCTTATTAAAGAAGTTAGCAGTTATACCCTTCATTATTGCTTGATCCGTGCACCAATGGCCATTGTCATCTTTAATTGCTTCTATTAAGTTTTTCTTTCTTCCAATGATAGTGGAAGTGTGAAAAAATTATGTATTCTAATTGCCCCCATTCAGCTAATTGCATCTCAATTTTTTATACCAAATAAGGTCCTCTTGGATGAGGATCTTCTCATACTCTTCCAAGAGATTAAGCTCAAGACACCAAAGAAAAGGATTGTTACCACTGTTCATTTTCTTATCAATGCCCTAAAGACGGCTGAGGATTGTTTTCTCCTTGTACAGGATATTCCCAATTTTGAGTTGATTCCAAGAGGTGGCATTTTTAGGGAAATTTAAAACCCCTTCAAGCCACTCATTATTCTGCTTAAACATTAGAAAGCAAACTAGAGAATAAATCTTCAAGAAGTCATGTCACTTGAAAATGGAACAAAATCAGGCCCAGTCTTCCTATATTTCTCGCAACCCACAGAAACGCATATGGTCTACGATCAGAGCCATTTTTAAATAGGTGACTTACATGAGCACGTGGGAAGGCCAAATTCCACTCTAAATTGCCAAACGCTCAATCAATTCTCTCTTTTAAATTTTCCTTCTCTCAAGTAAATTTGGATCCACTAAACCTAAGGTCTATAAGATTTGAGTTACAGGTAAAAGTAGAAAAATGGTTCATTGAATACCAGTAAAGTTGAGCACCCCCGCAATTGTCTTCCGACGAAGGTAACTATAAAAGTCCCTAACAGCAAGCCAAGGATTGCTCATGAATTGACCCACCCCCTAAGATCCTCCCAAAGTTCAATACGTTTATGAGGAATGGGATACCCATAAAAAGCTGAGAGAAAGAACTGAGTATCTGCGGCTAAAAAGTCAACTTTACAGGGACGAGCTTGCACATGAGATGAGATGTAATTAATTTCAGCCTTATTATTATTCCACAAAAGCCAAATCCCACTTGCAAAACCTATAGCTTTAACTTTGATCCAGATGGAGAACCCAAGTTTATGCACAACCTTGTCAGCTCATAAGCCACTAATTCTAGATTCAACAAGTAAAAGAATCGCCACCCTGTTTATACTAACCAAATCCCTTATTCCTAGAGGGAAAGTCTTTGCACTTGTACCTTTGTAATTTCAACATACAATATTCATTGGATGAAAAAAATAGAAAATAGGAGGCTAACAAAATAACCTTACAGATCATTCGAGAACACTCTAGTGGCTCCCCATGCTTCCAGATTACGATCGATGTCACTTAACAATGCTTGTTGGGTGTATTTGAGAATACGGGCAATTTCATGTGGCTCCGGCGGTGGCCAACTGACGGAAAAGTAATAAATTAATATGGAAATGACGTAAAAGCAAAAGGAAAAAAAATTATTTACGGGAAGGTAATAAACACTCGAAATTGCAGTGAATGAATTGAAATTCAAGTGAATTAAATTTTTTTTAAGAATTTCATAGAATTTGGGATGATGCCATTTAAATTTTATGAAATTATTTTTTGTTAAAGCAAATGGAAACAATTCGAATTTCTTTTAAATTATTTTTTTATCTTGTTAATGAAAAAAATTGATTAAAAAAAATTAATTAAAAAAGATACTTATTTATTTAAGTAATATGAGCTATTAAAATATTAATAAATGTAACAATAATTATATAAAATTAAAGGAGCGATGTATGTATAAATAAATTATTTTAATTTAATTAAAAATTTAAGAAGTAATATCGAAAGCTTTAAATATTAAAAAATAATTAAGAAATAAAATATTAACTAAAGAATAATAAACATTTGAAGTTAAATTGGGTGATGACACAATTTTGCTACGTGAAAAGGAAATTTGGTTTGCTTCAATTCAAATTTAATGCAATATATTTATTTAAATTGAATTTAATAATTAAAAATATTTACCTATATTTTTAAATTTATTTTATTTGAATAAGATAAAAGATTGAGCCAAATTCCTATATTATATTTTATAATTTTATTTTAAAATTTAGTTAAAATATTTTATAAAATATTTGTTTTATAAAAATAGCTAAATATGTATTGTCATAAATATTTTATTTGTTGTTAAATTGAATATTTGTTTCATGAAATTAACTTAACTCAACATATATTTGAGTATTTTTTAAAAATTTAATTTATAATTTTTTTAGTTCATGCATCCAAATTCCATATATATATATATATATATATATTAATTTTTTAAACATTACACATTCGAATGCTATAATTGTAATATAATGAGATAAAATATTTTTTAAAAAATTTAAATTTATGTTGTAATTGTATTTTTTTTTATATTTTGTAATATAATGAGATAAATTATTATTGGATAATAATGAAATGAAGAGAAGAGTTACTCATTTAAAAAATTTTAGTAATTAAAATAATAGTAAATGCAATAATAATTATAGAAAATTGAAGATGAAATGAGCTCCTCCACTAAAACATATCATTAGAATATTAAAAATATGGAAAGGAAATACGTCAAAAAACATTGATTAAGAAGTAATAAAAACTTGTTAGCTTATAATAGTTGTCGCTAAATTCATCCTTTATTTTGTACATTTGATAAGTTAAAATAATTTTTTTTTTTTATATTTGAGGTCTAAATTCGCTTTAATAATTTTTTTGTATTTTAAGTCTATAAAATATCTTAATATTTATTTAACATTTTTTATTAAAAATTTGATTTATTAAAGTAATTTAATATTTTGAATTACTAAATGTTTAAAGAAATATTTGTTTCATTAAATTAACTTAATATTAGTTTAATTAAATTAACTCAATATTTATTTAACAATTTTTCAAAATTTATTTAATATATGCTAATGTTAGAAAAGAATTTTAATATAAGAAAAGAAATAAGATAGGAAATAACAATATTTTTTGAAAAATTAAAGAAATAAAAATAAATAAATACTATGGAGTACAAATTTAATAAAGTTAAAAATTAAACAAAATTGTTTATTAATATAATTAATAATTTTATTATAATTTATTTGAAGTTAATAGAATAGCATAATATTTTTTAATTAGTAAATATTTGTCTTATGAAATTTTTATATTAAATATTAGTTTGTGTAAATATTGGTTTGATTAAATTAACTTAATAATTGTTTAATTAAATTAAAATAATATTTTCCCAATTTTCTTTTCAACTTTTAAATTTATTTAATAATTGTTAATATAAGAGAAAATTAAATAAAAACAACAATAACTTTAAAAAAATTAAATTGAAAATAACAATAAATAAATAAACAAATTACGTAAGATTTTATATAAAATTATATTATTATAAATATTGTAAATACATTATAGTAAATGAGTTTCCGTGCCACAATGAAATCTTTTTATTTCACGTTGTGGTTGTTATTGCCCTGATTGTTCTGATTCTTGATGCTCCTGTATTGTGATATTCGTGTTTAAATTTATGGATGGGGACTGAGTTGGAGGAATCAATTCATGTGATGTCATAAATCCTTATTGTGACAATCCTCCTGGCTCAAAGGAGCAACCAGTATATATAGCATTAAATGCAAATGTATCAAATAAAAGCTGCCTGAATGATCTAAAAGCCATCTGTTGAGGGGTATCAAAAGAGGACGAAGGTGAGAGTTGCATGAATAAAGAGGGCCCTACTCTACCAACGTCACTGAATTGGTTAGGTGGTAGTGAATAAGAAGGACTAGGTATGCTAATATGTTATTAAACTGGGATCGGAATGTACAAAGATATACTGGGAATGTCTAGCTGCACTGGACCCTGTTATTGCTGGCTATTTCCTCCAGTAGCGGGCTGTTGGGTAGATAGGTAACCTTAACGTCTTTTTCTTGAACAAGCTGTTGGAATTTGAGGCCTAAGAAGATCCAGTGTCTAGTCAACTGATTGAAAAAATAGTAAAAATCACTGCTTACTAAGAGCACATAGTATTTTGCTAGAATCTCGGCTAATGATATCACGAAAATCCATAAGTAAAGGATCCTGTAAGTGCATCTTATAGAGCCCATCTACTAAGTCAGCCTAACAAAACAAAAAATGATAAGTTAAATATTGATATGTAAAAAATGTAGAAAACAACAATGATGAAGTTGATAAACTATAAAACACTATATCGCATATCCAGTAGTAGCACTCGACCTCTGGATCCATCGATGCTTGCGTTGCTAGTACCATTGCATGTACTCAGACCTCTAATCAAATAGCTCCTCAGTGGTAAGGAACTGAGCCATAGTATCTCGTTATCCATACCATCATTAGATTAAAATGCTATGCTCAAATACTTTGTTAGTTTGGGTTCTTTCCCGTAGTTGTAAATTATGAAGGGAGTCTAACCTGACTGGCTCCTAAGGAATTAGCTGATGGTAACTAAATATGGAAGACACAATTTAGACGGTGTCACTCTATGATCCAAAAGCATATGAGTGGCACAAATGCACTCCAAATATCTGGAGAAACCACAGAGTACTCAGGAATCAATTCTCGTATCACCTGTGGCTGGTATGGACACCATACAATTTGTGGACAATATTAGATAAAGTAGTGAGTCTAGTTAACAGTAAAAAAATTATTTATGTCATGGGTCAAAGTTTAGCACACACCTCATTATCCCTTATAATATCTAGTAAAGCTTTACATAATCAAAGAGTTTTGACACTCGAGAGCGGAGGTTATCTAATACTTTTCCATCTATTACAATGAACAAATATATTAGGCAAATAATAGGTAATAAATAGAGTATTCCTTAATGAACAAATATGCTAGTTTATACCTGAAACCAAGAAGTAGAAGTATAGGGTATTCCTCAATGTAAGGGTCAGGGGAAGGTGGTACCTCAGGTGCAAGTATAAGAAATCGATCCCATACCCATAAGTGTAGCAACGTCAAGCATCCAACGATGCCACAATCACTCTTATAGGTTGTATTACAAAGCTTACAATAGAAATAAGCTAACACTACAGATCCCCAACTACAATGATTAGCCTACTCAAAGTCATCTAGTAAGGGCAAATACATCAAGTAAATTTTATAGCTAGATCTATCCGGCATCCATCACCCCTCAATCATACGAAGAATATAGGCACAGGTGAACTGGCGAACTATCTCATTATTTGGTAGATGTGTAAAGTTTTATGCCAACCAAGTGATAGAAAGTCATTATCCATCAATCTGATTAGCTGGTGGTGTAATTCTTAGAAGCCATTAACACACATCTGACTAATTGAAACTTGTCCTGCCCACAATAGGGTCCTCCTTGATGGGCAAGTCCAACTATACCGCTACATCCTTGAGGGTAATCATATACTTTTCTCAAGTGGTAAGAAATGTATGCGTCTCGAGGTGCCACCATTCTACTAATGTGCTCACAAGTGAAGTGTCATACTCAAACTGTCTAATTCGTGCAACATCATAAAAATTAGACTGTCTCAAATAATTGACAATTGCTAAAGGAGGATCACCTAAACAATTGTCATGCAGAACTCATTGAAAGCAAAGTATTTGGTCATCCTACAAATAGAAATAAATCATATAACAAAGTAACTAAATGAAATAGAAAATAATAATTAATATTTTATTCTACCTTACCATCCCAAATGCCCTATGATATATGACTCTCTTGTAGGTATAGAAGAGAACCGTCCTCTGGACCTGGATGAATGAGCTACCCAACTCCAGCTATGGTAGCTGTAGGACAAAATAACATAATGAACTAATATTTATTTAACATAGACGTAATTCATTAATAAAGAATAACATATCATACAAAAGATGATGTGTACTATAATATCATACAATGTCATACAATGTTCTTATTAATTTACACATGTAGAGAATGAGTAGTATAACACATTTGTAAATAATTACAACTTTTTTATGCATTATTGAGGGGCAGAAGTGCGATACGGGTAGAAGGAACAATTATGGCCTAATTATTTGCACAGGCTACATCTACTTAATTGTGTCGAGGTCCTAAAATTCATTTCATTTTGATAACAAGTTGAACGAAGTCAATCTCGCTCACGAAGCATTGACAAATCAGGGATTAACTTTGGACCATTTGATTGTGGCCAATTTTCTTGTCCTATATTTAGTCAAAATATAGGATCCAACACTGAAATGGCTCAAGAGCCACTGCTATACATGCCATTAAAGCATACTAGTATGAGTACTTCTCCCTTTGGAATTTACTACAATTACATATAGGTTTAGTCAAGTTAACCCTATAGCAATGACTGTATTGGCGATCTATTTGGTCGTATGACTCCTCAACCTCGAGCAATACAGCTTCCCGATTGAACATCCGCACAACACATGAATGAGAGCGCTGAATATTTATTGCTATCTTCTTTATCAAGGTCTACGGGTAAACCTGACCTGCTATTATTTGAGCATTGATATGCTAGGTATGCTGCACAAAATACTAGTTGACCCAATACTATATTGCTTTTGCTATTCCTAAAATGGGTAAAGACCTGATCCCTTTCAAAACACCATTCATGCATTATTCCAGATTTGTAGTTATGTGGCTATATCGGCAGCCCTCCACATCATATGCATGAGTCTACTATTCTTTGAGAATTTTAGTAATTTACCTGGCTACCTCTTCATGTATGGCTGTTATTTCAACTAGGTTCTCATCAACATAGCGATGCTCATATGCATAACATGTGTAACATGGTCAATGACTTTGCTATTAGTTCCAAATAGTCTAACAAAAATAAAAAATCAAGTAGAAGGGAGAAACGTACTAATATTTTTTAACTTTTGCTTTAAATTAGATGACTTATAATGAGTATAAAAATTATTTGCAATATAACAAAGACAAAAAACATGATAACCAGTATTTGATATCAAACTAGTTTATGGAGTAGCAACAGCAGACAGAATGGATGGATGTCTATCTGATATCAAACAAATACCACGTCGTCCAGGTACTACTCACTTACGTAAATTATATAAAAACCATGTCCATACCAATTATGTCTCTCTTTCCACAATAGCAAAGGCAAAGGGAATAATATGTCGGTCACCATCTTGTGCCATTACCATCAACAATGTTTTATTATATTTGCCATAGAGGAAAGTTCCATTGACTTGAATCATCAGCTTTAGATACATAAATGCATTTATACAAGGCTTAAATGCCCAAAATACGCATTTAAACACAGAAACTAGCTTACTACTAGAGGTGCTATGGGGACATTATTTTGTTACAAATTTAACATATGAGTCAAGCATGAAATGTTGTATCGCAACTATCTACCTAGACAATATCGCATATGAGCTCTCCCAGTTACCAAAAGTAACAGTTGCGACTTTATGCTTTACTTTTCATACCTTTTTATAAGATATAGTGTATCCAAATAAGTTTTTTATCTACTCGATGATTCGGTTTATTGGAACATTAAGTGTCTCTATCACCATTACAATGATATATGATGAGATAATATCAGAGTCTAATTTTAGATTATCTTGTGCTATTATCACAGACAAATATGTATGTAGGCCCTCATATCTTGTAATATGCCAAAATGATCTCCTTCTATTGCCTTTTCTACATGCTCTAACCCTCTATCTATAATTTTTCATAATGCATACATCGTCATTCTTTATTCTTTTTAGTCATCAAATACTTCTTAAAAGTGTGGTGTGCCTTCACAAAATACAATTTCATTACAAGATGTAACTCCTTTTAATTTGGATACTATAATCCTACATACAACTCCTGATTGTTCATTTGTACTTGACTTCCCATCTTCTCAAACTCATCACCCCCGTGCTAAGGCTAAATTAACTTGTTGAAAGAATACAGCAACAAGGTCAACATATTGGGATACTAGTTTAACATCAAAGGCATTATCATCATCACCCCATGCTCACTGTCATACGCATCATCATCATCATCATCAGTTTCACTATCATCATCTTCTTCATCATTGTCATAATTAGGATCAAATTCTGCGTCATACTTATCTTCATTTTTAAAATCTTCTAATATATTTTTTTTCTGATTCAAGTGGAGAAGGAAGTTAATTAAAGCCAATCGTTGGATGAGAGAAACTCGATTGCGAACTACCCTCCATTATCACAATTTGATATTGTTGACTAAATTTAGGTAGTTGATACAACAGATCATGTGAAGGCAGCATATCATTCACCAGGTTTAACTGAAATTCAATGCTCAATTGTTGGTTAGTACTTGAGATATTCGTATACACCTCAACTGCATTCAACTGTGATGGAAAGCATGAGTGTAATTGTCATATCCTCTACACATCACAATTATTTTCAAGTATAGTTGCTTGGTATCATGTTGGATTTGTTATTGTTGAAAGTCTATATATCAAATCAGATATAACATGGGTGTGGGAAAGTTAGAGCTTCTGACTAATTATTTGTTTTAATTCTTTTAAAGTAATATTAGTGTTTACTGTTATGTATCTTGATATTGCACATTCAAAAGTCGTACATTGTACATTTTCATAAATTTTGCCATTTGCATAAATGCAAATAATTTCATTTCTCCTGCCTATTTTTTCCTTTAAATATCCTAATCACAAACATGTTCCAGATAATTACTTAAATCATTTTTTACATTTGTAATAATTATCTTGTTACTTTAAATAAAAAAAATTTTCAATTGTTTTTCAATTATACAAATATTTATTTATTTATTTGTTCCACCATCAATTATATTTCTTCACTAACTATATAATTTTGACCTTGTTTACTATGAATACAAAAAAAATTTTACACTTATTTTTCTACTATCCAAC
Source organism: Erythrophleum fordii (assembly GCA_032878935.1). NCBI lineage: Eukaryota > Viridiplantae > Streptophyta > Magnoliopsida > Fabales > Fabaceae > Erythrophleum > Erythrophleum fordii. Next base: position 13,770,338 of record JAVQMF010000050.1, read on the forward strand.
TATTATTTTTATTATTTTTATTTCATTATTTCACCTTGTTTAGCTATATACATATCTTTTTTTTACTTTTATTCATTTAATTAGTTCACTCACTTTGTTGTCTTTATATAAATTTACTTTTTTAATTATAAATGAAAAATACAAATTTTTCTCTATTCTTTACAATTATCAAAAATTAAATTAACTTCATCATTTCATTATTTTGCATTTTTCCTCATTTTACAAATTCCAAAAGGTTTCCTTTTTTTTTTCCAACTTTTTAAAAATTTTTTCCTTCATTTTTCTTATTTTAACTAATTTTTACACATTTTTCTTACTTTCTTATTTCTCATTTTTTCCATTATTTCCTCATTTTAGCAACTTCCTCCTTTTATCTTTCGTTATTTCAGCCATTTTCTTTCCTTGATTATTCCACATTTTTTAAAAAATTTTAGTTACTTTAAACTAATGACCTTTTGTTATCTCTAATATTTTTTAAATGTTCTTTTATTTTTTTTCCCAAATTCATAAATTCTACTTCTAATTACTTTCAATTTTTTTAAATTTTACTCTCATTGACCTTATTTTAATTAATATCTATGACTTTTTTTTAACTTTTTCCTAACACATTTTTGAAAAGATATTTCAATTATTATCTACTACATCTTTTTTTCTTACATTTCTACCTTTTAATAATTTTTTTCTTAATTACAAACATATATATATATATATATATATATATTTACATATTTTCTCTTCATTTTTAAAAATAACAATTATTTCCTTTTTTTTATGCCCTGTGCAATTTCTTTACTTTTATTAAATTTTTTCCATATTTCACTTTTTTTTTTCTTTTACTTTAGTCATCTTTACCTTCATTAATTATTTTTCCCTTCTACATTATTTACACAATTTAACTAGAAATTATATTCACCTTTATTTTCATTATATGGTTTAAATATCAATATTTTATTTTATTTTATTTCAACAACAAATTTTGATTTCATTTCTTTTGTTCTTCCTTCATTTATTTCTACCTGAAAATGTACATCTAAACTAATACATCAAAATTAATATTAACTAAACAATTCCATTAATAAAAAGACATTTCCTTCTTTCTTTTTTCAAATGTATTTCTCAAATATAAACCAAAATCTACATCAACCATACAACAAATAAAATTCTATAACATATGATATCAAATAATTTTACCAATATTATTTTTGTCTAAATATTTCAAAATATACATATATTAGTTATAATAAATATTAAAATGTCAGATATAATAAAACATTTGACGTACCTAATATTTTCATAACAAATGTAGTTTGATATTTGATATTTTGTAGTCCTCATTCTTTCACTAAGATCTTAAAATAATGGCAATATCTTAATAATTTTAGCTGCAACAAATAAAAAGGAATAGATGGAGAATTTTTACTAAAAGGAGAATGAGAGGAGATGAATGAGTTGAGTTTTAGAAATGTGAGGAGTGAACTTGGCATGCATGGAGCAATATATAGGTAGAGTAATTTTTTTTTATTTGTATGTTATTTGTAATTTTTTTTAGCCAATCACATTATCCTGTAATCTTAATTATCCACTCATTTTTTGCCACGTGACAATTTTTTGTCTATTGAGTTGTTGGTTGACCGGTCAGCATGCTGCAGGCTAGCTAGCTAACCTGCATTGATTGAATTTGGATCCATTGGTTCCAAATTCAAGAGTTTATTGCCTCCCAGGCAATTTTTTTTCCTCTTATTACTTTTTGTGAAATTTTTATTTATTTTATTTCTTTTGATTCAGAAAAAGGTCCAGTGGTTCTCTAATTTTGGGAGATCTCTGGAACGTGTTTACAGGATTCCTCGACATCTCAACCCCCATCACATGATCTGAATTCGTCCCATCTCTTATTTTCGCAGGCCCAATAGCCTTGTTGGTGGTCTTAGCTTTATGGGCCAACTTTGCAATATTACCATGGACCACAGCCTTCCCACCCCCTTCACTTTTATGGACTTGGTGGGCCCACATTGTTACTGTTTTATCAAATAATTTTTATTATAATTTAAATAGATTGAGTTATCTTTTTTATTTATCTCTTTATTAAACTTTTAAACGTATGTTAATTCTTTTTATTTTTTTTCATATAATATAATATTAAAAAATATCTCCATGTGAGCGTTTACGTAATGCATTACATGAAGAGTTAAGTGTTATAAAATTATCCACTTATGGTAATTTTATGTCCATATCTAGATTTTTTAAATTTTAATTTAGTCATTATAATTTGTTTTTTTATTAGTTTTTACACTTTTCAAACATTTAGAGAAAATGAATTATTTCATCTTTATATTTTATCTAGATTTTTAATTTAATCTTTATAATTTATATACTTTTTAAATAAATCCTTATACTTTCTAAATATCTACGATTTCGCTCCCACCATTTGATTCTATCCTAACTTTGTTTATTTGCCGCTAATGTAGCTAACATCAACTGAAAAGGGGGGAGGGGGGAAAGCATACATACATAATACAATGGGATAACCATGGGAATTTGCTTGGAAAGCCAATGAGAAAAAGAAAACAAGGGGCAAAGACTACTCCATTGGGTTGGGATGAGCTAAGCCCTTGAGATAGGACCAAACCAACGGCTAGTCAAGGAGCCAATCAGAGAAAAGTTGATACTTATCTTTTATAAATAATTATTATTTATTGAATTATATTTCAATAAAAATTTGAAATTATTTGTAGAATATTTTTAAGAGTTAATTGTAAAGGATCAAAATTATCCACAACGTTAATTAATTATGCTAAAGGTTGTGTTTTATATTACTTTATAAATTTTGAATCTGAGCCTAGCATAAATATATTATGTATATTAATTGTCGGATCTGTGTTAAGTGAACTTGCTTCAGTATGTCAAGTTATAGAAAAGCTGAGACTATTGTTCTTATTCTCCTTTATTTTATTTGAATTCTTATCATTTCATTGTAATTAAACTAATGGTTTAAGAGACGACTATTAACTTGTATTATTTTTATTTTAATATTCTTTTCTATTTGTTTTGGTTCTTATAAAAAAGAGGTGATTATTAGCTTGTAGTATTTATGTATGATAATATTAATTTTTTATGATAATATAAAAAAGGTTTTTTATTATAAAAAAAGTATTGGTGAAAAGTATAATTTAAAATTTGTATGTGCTCATATATATATATATATTAATTTTTTAATTTTAAACACCCCCAACAAAAAAATAATTTAATTTTGGACCGTCTCTGTTAATGGATGCTGACATGACATTAGGGTGTACGTGGGCCGGGTTGGGCAGGGTTTTGGCCTTGCCCGATGCCCAGCCCGGCCCGATTTAATACTGGGCAGGGTTGGGCTAAATCGGACAGCCTGATATTTTTTTTATTTATTATAAAAATTGTAAAATAATTTCAAAAAAAGAAAAAATTTATATAAATCTTTAAAAAATTAAAATTCTGATATAAATCTTTATAAAAATATTTATTTTTATTTTTACTAATATATCTTTTATGGCTAACCTAAATTTATTATTAAAATTATAAAATAATACTTAAAAGAAATTTATATAAATTTTTATAAAATTATATTTTATCTTTAAAAAAGATTAAAGTTTTGATATAAATCTTTATAAACAAATATTTTTTTAAAAAATAAAATTATTTTTTGGGTTGGGCCGAGCCAACATGGCCCTAAAGGTTGGCCCGATGCCCGACCCAATTTTGTGGCCCGCTAGCCCTAAATTTTTTTTAAAAAAATTTTTATGCCCGGCTTAACCCGGCCCAATTTGGCTGGATAGCCGGGTTGGGGCGGGCCCGGTGAACACCCCTACATGACATGTGGGGCTTTGGCAAAAGACTTCCTACGTTGGTGCCAAAAAAGAAACAAATACATAGAAGCTGAGTTGGGCAGGGCCCGATGAACACCCCTACATGACATGTGGGGCTTTGGCGGAAGACTTCCCACGTTGTTGCCAAAAAAGAAACAAATACATAGAAAACCCATCTTATGCTTTGTTCGGCAAAAAAATGCAGATACAAAATAGATATATATATATATATATTTCAAAATAAAATATGAGAGCTTGATAAAATAGTTAGGCTAAAGAAGACCCAAAAAAAAAAAGCCAAGTCTCCAACCTTCGTCAGGTGTTACAAAGAATAAATAGTGCGTCTTTATTTTTGATATTCAACTATAACTAACTCTAAAAAGAACCTACTACTAGGGCAGGAGGAAAAAAAGAAAAAGAAAAAAGAAAGACTAATTAAATAAACCATAAAAATTTGTCCAAAAAAAATCTGTAAAACGAAAGGCCAATATGTGAACCCAGAAAACATGCAAAATACGAAGCTTCATGTCGACTATCATCATGATGTGCTCGCATGGTGTCGCTCCCTGCAAGGGGAACAAAAGCCGAAGAAGCATCAGGAGCATGGAGCATGCTGGTCTTCATCTTCAATACAAGGTGTTTCACATCATGGGCAATGTCAAACAATGACGTTAATGTTTTCTCCAGCATCAAGGATTCCCAGGGTTCATACTCCATCACCAAGCAAGCGTTTTAACATATTTGCGTTTTATCTTAATATTTTTTTTAGTGTAATGATTTAAATAATGGATATTTTAGTAAGAAAAAGTTATATTTTTAATCTTTCATAATAAATTAAAAATACAAAATTTCTAAAAACAATTAATTTAACCTCTTAGTCCCTATTAATAATTTTTTTTTCATATATATATATATATATATATATAGACTAAAGAAATGCTAATCTTAAATAATAAATGTGATGATTTTTACAAGTATCATTCTAATAACCACTTACAATATTGTTAGCACCAAAAACTAATAGATTTGATCAAACTTAGGGCCTATGATTCGGACTGAATTATTGGAGAATATTAGCTAAATTGGATTATATATATTAATAAGAGAGCTAAACTAGACTCAAGTTAAATTAGATTTTTGAGGCTAAAAATGAACTATAATACCCTTATATCATGTATTAAATCTATTACATTTTTTGAAACATTTAAAAAAAATGATCTAATAATATGCAACTAAAAAAGAAAAGAATATTTCACTGATTCTAGGCTATTTTCACCCATTGAACCACTTCCCTACAATATAAAGATTGAGCTTGCAGAAGTTTCTGAAGGAAGTTAATTAGATTAGTTAAAAACAAGGAAAGTTTTTAAGTTGACCAGGTTAAGGGAAGTACAAAATACATTTGAAGACTTACTATCCTAAATTTTAGATATATAGGTGAGATAATCAGTTGACAAAGCAGTTAATCAACAATTTTCGACTATAGATGTTAGTCACTCTTAGTCATTTATCAAATTAGGCACTTCCTTTAGTAACCTAAAAACACAAAATTGATTAATAGCGTCCCTTCTTTAGTGTATCACTTGAACATGGGAGTTAAAATTATGAGTTAGATGATAAGTTCAACTAATTAATCCAAATTTGCAAGCAATAATTTGGCACGCCTGATAGCAAAGTTTTCATCACCTAGTCATGATTATAAGTGACATATGCACTTACAATTTTAAAAAAAAAGTTTAAGTAATATGGATATTCCACAATTAGTTGCAAAAAGGAATAGTAGACGAAAAACTTTTGACTTTCATGTTTCTTAACACGTTGTTTTATCAAGTTCAAGCATGCCTTTGACATTTCCACCATCAACTGTGGGAGAAGAAACTCCAACCATGGAAGAGGTAGTTGAACCTATAGTGATAACAGCATCTTTCATCCATTAGCAACTTGATATTGAGCTTAATGAATGCATGAATTAAATGTCTCATCAATTTGTAAAGATTATCAAGCCGATGGTATATAAGGAGGTGTATAATGCTTAAGAGTAAAGACAAGTATAGATCAGAGAGCATTTTACATCATCCTTCAATGTTGGTCAATCAATTTAGCATTCAATTCTAGTTTTGAGTGCCCTTATGGTCATGAATTCAATTAATTTTGGGGGGCAAACACTGAATAAACTAGTACTTCAATTTGTTTTGTCGTATGGGCAAGTATGTATAGTTGAACGAATACCTAACACACTAGGTAATCTTAGTTTTTACCTTATGTTTTGCCTAATCATTTGACTATTAGTACCATCCTACAAGTGAATATGTAAGACATTGTAGTTTATCCCATAACTAGTTATAGGGTAGTTCCTTTTAAATGATCTGGAGATTATACTAGAGAGTAGCAATGGAATTTAGTTCCACTTTAAACAACTAATCAATTAGTCCACCTAGCAACCCTAAACTAGTCGATCTTTTAGCAATCAAATCCAATTCTTTCATTACAAGGGTAGTTATATAAGGTATCTGGAGATTTAACTAGGAGTAGCCACAAAATCTAGTTTCATTTCTTATAGCTAATTGAACTATATATCTACACATGTTAAAGTAATAAAATGGTCATAAATCAATTTAAACTCCTTTTGCGCCACTAAGACAAACCAGTACAGTTCCAATACAATTGCTGAACCACAATCAATCGATGATTGTTGAACCCAAACTTGTTGTGCCTTAACTAATTAACCTTAATATGACTGTTGAAATAATAAAAAGACACTTTGTTGTATAACTAAGGCCTTTTGATATGTTTATTTAAAGGAAATCATATCTTGACTGGGAGGATAGGGTGATGCCTTTGTTGTGAGGTGAATCAAAATGAGTATTATAAACATCAGTTGCTCCCTTTATTGTTAACTAAAGCTGCTTTCACTAGGTATTTATCTTTACCACCTAACTCTATGCAAAATTAGGTAGGTATAGAAAAAATTTTCCATGATAGGTTTTATAAGCCATAACTAAAAGTAACTACAACTAATCTCATAAATATAAAACAACAAGTAGATGAGCTTATAGCTGAATTTCTAGAAAATTTTAGGAAGTTGAGAACTAAATGTTGTATGCAATTTCCAAAAGCAAAATATGCCACTATAGTTGTAGGTAACATACATCCTCAATTAAAAGAAAAATTAGTAGCCCAGGAATGCTCACACTTGACTCAATTAGCAAGTAAAGCTGCTCGAATTAGGCAATTCATTCTATAAAAAGAGCAAAGGAAAGATGATTGAAAAGGAAAAGTTCTACATGTAGTTTCTATAGTGTATTATGTTAATGATCCAAGAGAAGTAAATAAGTATTAGGAAGAGTAATCAACTAATATCCTAGCAACAAAAATCTTAAGAAGGAAGCTATCTTCATGTCCATGTTTAAGGCCTTTAAAAGGCAAAGAAATCATGAAACTAAAAAGCAAAAAGGAGTACTTATTTGATATTTCCATAGTAGATCAAATTTTTTATTGTTTACTCAAAGATTAATAGAGTAGATTACCTGATGGACATAAAATTTCATCCATTAAGGAGCTAAAGAACAAAAAATATGATAAGTGGCATCATCATATAGTCATGCTACCATTAATTGTATTATTTTTAAAAATGTAATCTAAAAAGCTTTGAAGGATCATAGATTCAAGCTAGTTGATAAAAGGTGTAGCTAAAATGACAATCAATACAAATTAATTTCTAACAAGCTTATCATTTCATTCACTAAAATATAAATAGAAATAGTGAATGCAGAAACAATTAAGAGTGAAGGAAAGAGCACCAAAATCTAACAAAGATGGTGGATAGCAAGTTGTATAGCCCAAGTAGTTAAAGTCTACCATTCACAAGCCTATCATTTTTTATAGACTATAATACCTAAGATGAAAGAAGAATAACAACATATTTGGTAGACTTTATAAGTAGACAAAGAACCTAAAAGGAAAAAGACAAATAGTTGAGTTTAATATTGAGAAGGGTGTATCTACTTTAAGGATAACTATCTCCACTAATGAGCAACTGAAGTTATAAAGGATGATCAAGACAAAAACTTAAAAAAAAGGCAATGATTCCTTAACAAATATGTCAAAAAGAAGTCATAACAGCCATTCCAACTAGTTGCCTTAACTCTTACCTAGAAAAGGAGGAGACAAATGTAGAGATCTATTTAAAAGTTGAGACAAATGTTTAAAATACTAAGGGAGGCTAAAAATGTGGTCAAAGAAGAAGTGTAGTTACTTAGAAGGATTGACCTACTTGAACCAAAATTGAGTCTTAAGCCACTAAAGAAGAAAATTAGCCTAAAAGAAGATGACCTCTTGGACAAGGATGATACTAAGACAACTTCAACGAATATTAATGTCATTGGTATTATCCCAAGTGACTTTTGGCTTGATGTAGAATAACCACAAGCTTTAAAAAGAGAAGTTTTTGTTGAACAAGCTAAATAGGTAGTCTTGTTAGAAGATAAAATATTTGAACCAACCATTTTTTAGTTTCAAAACTTTCAAAGGCTATGATTAAACATTTAAAGCCTCTATATGTTAAATCTCACATCAATAGTAGTCACCAGGGTATGCGTAGATTGGAGAACTGTGTTGATTGTAATGCCAACTTGAAGAAGTTAGGAAAGACCAAGGTAGATTTAATCTCAATTGACATGATAATGACCAACTTCACAAAGGAAGTAACAACCGCTATTAGAGTATTAATAGCTAGCATAACAGTGGGATCCAAAATAGCTAGTATAGCTTTTTTTGTTGTAGATGCCAGACCTATTATTCAGTGTTGTTAAGCAGGGATTAAATCCATTCAAATCGATGTGTTCTTTCTATGTTGCATTAGTAGCTCATGTTCTAGGAAGGTGACAAAGTTGAAGTGGCATTAGCTAATAAGAATCCATTTGTAGTTCACGTGAACATGGCATAAACTTTATTTTACTCCTCATATGTGAGGCTTATCCAATTATTGGGAGACTATAAATAAGGGTTATCAGAGTCATATAACCTTCTTTCCTAAGGTTTCAAAATGGAGAACCAAACCAATAAGGCCAATCCATAAGAGGAAGAATTAAAGTCCTCAATAAAAAGGTAGGACCTTAGTTTTAAGGCCTAACACTTTTTGATTAATGTCAACTTGGATATTGATGAAAAGCTCAATTTAACTAGAATTAGTGGTTTATTAAAGGTGGAAGATTGAAATCAACTAATTGATCTCATAAAACAATATAAGGATTTTTTTTGCCTAAGAATACCATGAAATGCTTAGGCTAGCTAGAGAGTTAGTTGAGCATCAAGTATTTATTCAAGAAAGATTTTAAACTAAACAAGCAGCCAATTAGGAGATTCAATTCAAAACTATTGCCAAAGATCAAGGAAGAAATAGAGAGGCTACTGAAGGCAAGTTTTGTACATGTAGCTTGTAACAAATGGTAAATTCTGTAAAACGAGTAATGAGCTATATAAAGGCAAATCCCCTAAAATGAGCTAGATAATGTTCCAAAAAATTTAGGTAGTATCTTAGGCTCCTAAAAATAATAATCCTAGACTTAGACAAAAGGAAAAGCGGAGCTAGGACAGTGAAATGAAATTGTTACGAAATTGACGAAATATAGTAGTATTTCTGTAAATACTGTAATTTTTGAAAAAATTTGCCCAGGGTTTTCAGAGGCATTAAAAATCATAGAAAGTTCCGAGACAATTAAAACCCCTTTGATGTATGTTTTTCAATAACGGTGAACTCTAACTTTGACAGATTTGTTTGAGAAGGTTTTAGCTTCAAATTAAGTGATTCTGAAGATATTTTATTAAATTGGGAACTTAAATTTTATAATGGAAAAGATAATTCTAAAAAAAGAGCTAAAACGAAGTTAAAACAAAATTGCCATTATGAAAAGATGAAATTGGAGTTTTGGAAAAAGTTGCTTCTTGAACCTTCCACACACTTCAAGCCCTTTCTCCTCCCTTTTTTAGGTCGAATCCCTTTACCCAAAAATAGAAAAAAGACCACCTCTCTTAGGCACACAAGAGGAGGAGAGAAAGGAGGGAGAAAAGCAAGAAAAAAGGTAAGGAATTTCATAGATTTTCATACTCCTTCTTTTAATCTTGTTTCTCTCCTTTCAAGCTTTCTTTCCATAGTTTTATTGAATGAAATGGTTCTGTTTTGAGGCCAAAATAGAGGGGAAGAGTTCAAAAATTTAAGAGAGCATTCAAGCAAAGGAAGAAGCATCAAAAGGGAGCTAGGAATTGAAGGTATTTCTTGTTTCTTGTTGCTTTATCTCCTTGCTCTCCTTTGTCCACTTTTTGGTCTAAACTAGAACCATATGAAGGGAAGGTTTTCTATCCAAAAATAAGAGAGAAACTAAGGTTTTAGACCATAAGAAAGTAAAATATGTCAAGAATTTGCAAGAAAATTAATGGAAATTGATTTAGAAAAGTGTTGAGCTATTTAGGGTTTTGTAAAAACTGATTTAGTACATACATTTCTTAGGCTATATAAGTGTTCTAGTGAGCTTTTAAGACCTCTAGAAAGCCTCCTAAGTGACCTCATATCAAAGCCTCCCAAGTGACCCTCATATCAAAGAAAAATCAAAAGCTCCATGAACCCTTTCTTGAAGGGGTGCCTTGGCCTAGACTAGATAAATAGGTTAAGGAGTATTTTAATTTGTTCTAACATTGGTTTGGGACTCTATATGATGGTAAAAGATTGGAGGAACCATTAAAAAAAATTTAGAAGCCTTGGATTAAGAGATAGGGGAATGGGTTCTATAATAGAGCCTTGTGAAGCAACATGCATCTAGGCTTGTGTAAGTGAGTAGATAATGGCTTCAAGGACCTTGAATGATGTCAAAAAGTCTAGAAATGAAAAGAGAATGGAGCTTAGAATTTGAATTATAAGGGTTGCTTTAATAGGCCATTTATGAAACCATTATGTGACCTATGGAACCAATTGTGCTATTAAAAGTATATGTAGTTCCTTGGCTTGTTTCAAGAGTGTAATTGTGTGCTATTTATGATTTTTAGGTCAAGAGAATCCTAATCCATCTAAGTGTGCTTGTGGAACCAAAAAAGGGAAGGAAAAAAACCGAGAAAGGCTTGCATAAGTTCAAGGTAGCTCTCTATCTCATTTTCTTACATTCTTGGTTGCATATATATGTCATTGTATGCTTGTGTATATTTTTATGACTTGAGAACATGCCACTTGATGTTTGAGATTGCATTGGTACCAATGTGTTGTCTTGAATGTCATTGATTGTGGAAAATAGCTCATAAGAATGAAGTGATGCTAAAAGTCCCTGAATGAAGGTGTGAAGATGCTAAAAGTCTCATGGCATGGGTGAGACAAGGCCAAAAGTCTCTTGGAAGGGTGAGGCCAAGTCAAAAGCCCCTAGGCTAAGAGTGAGGCAAATCCAAAAGTCTTAGAAATGGGGTGAGACAAAACCAAAAGTCTTTAGAGCATGTTATTTGTAACAACCGGGAAAAAGAAAAGAAAAGGGAAAAGAAAGGAAGTGAAATCTGAAAATTTTCGGAATCCAGAATTTCTGCTAAGTCCTCTCGCAACAGCGAGAAACGGTCTCGCCACAGCGAGAGAGCTAGTTCGCCATAGCGAAGGCGATTCTAGCTATAGCGAGTGCTGGCAGCAGCCCATACAAAAATCAGGGAGTTGCCCGCTGTAGCGGCACCATAGCGAGAGAGAAGTCTGGAACTGACGCGATTTCGCCATAGCGAAGGGAACTGGCACGAGCTCGCCGTAGCGAAGGTTACACCTCGCCATAACGAAGCCAGATTACATGAGCTCGCTATAGCGAAGGTTAGTTTTCGCCGTAGCGAGAGTCGGTCCGAAAGAGAGTAAATAGCGAGAATCAGACTTCATTAAACGCCCAAACTCATTTCTTCTCTCATATCTGCCCTAAGCTTCGACCCAAAGAGAGAAAAGAGGCGAGGAGAGTGTGAGAGATCAAGAGGAGGAGGAAGATTAAGGGAAAGGTAAGGTAACTTCTCCCATTTCTCTTCAGATTTCTGATCCCCTCCCTTTGCCCTCTTTTCCTACGGTTTTGTTTGCAAAAATGGACGATTTCTGGGTATGGGTCAGAAGAGGGAAAGTGGAAAACGCTTTTGAATTATTGTGTTTTCTTTGAAAATGTGGTTTTCCACTACCATGGGAGCTTGAGAGAGAAAAAGGGATTAATGGCATTCTAGAGAGAGAGAACTCTAGGTTATGGTATATAGGAGAATTTGATCTGAAGGATTATAGGGTAAGAAAGTAATTGCATGCTTTTGTGTGTCTAGGCTCAAGAGAAACACCTCCATCAAGGTGTGATTGTGAACTTAAGGAGGGAGAGGAGAAATTGAAAGGAAAAGCTTGTGTTGGCTTTGGCTCCAAAGGTAGCTCTCTCTTTCACTCTTTCTTGTAGCATTCTTGGTTGTAATAGTCATTGTATGATTATGTATATGCTTATTGTATGGAATATGCCATATGTTATTGCTTTGATGTATTGATGCCAATATGCTTGTATGTTGAAATGTGAGATTGCTCGGGTGAGGTAGTGTCGAAAGTCCCTTGAGATGGGTGAGGTGAAGCCGAAAGTCCCTTGAGATAGGTGAGACAAGGCTAAAAGTCTTAAACGAGTGAGGCCAAGTCAAAAGTCCTTAAACTCGGGTGAGGCCATCCAAAAGTCCCTAAACTCGGGTAAGGCTAGACCAAAAGTCCCTAGAGCTTAAGTTTGGCATTGTTGTGAATTCCATAGCATGTACATGATGTGTTGGATGATTGAGAATAGCTAAATACTTATTCACATGCTTTGACTTGTTATATGCCTTGATTGCTTGCCGGATTGAGTGCTTGAGCTACTGAGATTCTCCGAATCTCACCCCTTTCCCCTCCCAACTAATATGCTAGGTGGAGCTCAAGGAGAACCGAGCACACACCAAGGAGCCTAGGAGCATGCATAGTTAGAGATATTACTTTCTTTTGATATTGTGATGTATATATGATGTAAAGTGGTGCCAAATGAAGATGTGCCCACTATTTTTAAGATGTAAAGTTTGTAACACATGTAGAAATATGAAAGGATGATGTATGAACTCTGTTATTAGCCAAAGTAATGGAAATGTGGGTTTTTACCCCTTTGATGCATGAATGATATTGTGTAAATTTGGCCAAAGCATAGTGAGATTTGAATGTATGATGATTTGGAGCATATGGACATGTTAGATATACTAGTTTTATGCTTTTGAACTTGTCCATGTGGAGTGAGAATGTGAGAGAGGCTATTTGGACCCGTTTTAGACCTATGGGGTGCCAAAACCGGTATTTTTGTGAGCTCCGTCAGAATATGACCGAATGAGCTCCGTTTGCCATGAAATTTGGCATGCCTCTAGAGTTTGTAGAAAGCTTCTTGAAAAGCTAAAGTGGGTAATATTTGGAGGATTATAGAATATTTGGGGAATTGTTGAATTTGGGAGAATTTAAGGGATTGGTCATGTACTGTTCATCTAAACCAGAAAATGAAATCTATGGCACTTTTAGACCAAATGGATTCCAAATGTGGTGAAATTTTATACACATAAACTAGAAAATGAAAGTGACTTGTAGGAACTAGAATCATCCAGATCGGAGGTCTGTAGAGAGAGATTGAACCGACTGAAGTTCTGTATCAGCATCAGTGAGCTTATCTAACCCCCATCACTGTTCCATCGGTTTTCGGGGTGTAGGAGCTACTGAACTGATCTGGACTTATTTTTCTCCTCTAGTAGACATCCGTATCTTTCCGAATTGGTATAATATGCCTAGATTGGATTTTTGTGGATTTAGTTATGAATTTTCGAAAATCATGACAGCAAGCTGCACCAGAAACAGTGACAGCTGGACCTTCCTCCCATTTTCGATGTCAAACTTGGTCCAAACGATGTGTTTGTGGTTGGGAATGATTTTTAGTGTAAATTTGACACTTAGAGATTTCTAGAAAGCTAAAGTTTACTGCATTCCCATTTTTCTACAATTAATTATGATTTTCCAAAGTTAGAGCCAAAATATGACTTTTGGGCCCAAGTGAGAAAATGTAATTTTTATAGTTTTCGGCTCTATACCCGTGGCTTATGGGTTGTTTTATGCTATGTATGAGTCGTATGTGTGGAGTTTGAGTTGAGGATGCTTGAGATGGGTACACAGGACCCACGGGGTGAAAGATGAGTATATGAAACCCCGGTTCATAGCATGTAAATGCCACGGGAGAGTAGTGACTCTTTGGAAATCATATGGAACCGAGCCTATGGAGAGGCTAGGTAGTGAAAGGAGATTAAGGTGTCACATTATTGAACTTAGTATGAATTGGTGGCATGAAAATTGTGACTTTACATACTTTATAATTGCCTTACTTTCCATGTTTATGCCTTTGATGTGTATATGCCATGAATGTGTGTATGAACTATTGAGATTCTAGGAATCTCACTTCCCTCTCCTCCTTCATCTTAATATGTCTAGGTGGTGTTCAAGAACTAAGAAATGCAAGCCAAGGGTTTTGAAAATCTACACTTTGACCAATATGTAATCTTACTTGTAATGGAATGTCAAAATAAACTTGTATATATTATTTTTGAATTGTAAACCATTGAGCAAATGTAATATTATATATGAATAATGTATAGACTATATGTAGCACAAAATCAATGTAAATGAGGAATTTTAACACTTGATGACATGTATGCATTAGTGTATTCTTGGATGTGAAATGACAAAAATGAGATTCATGAGATTTAGGACTATTTAGGTAGTTCATATGAGTCATATTTATACTTTTAAACTTGCTCAAGAGGAGCCAAACACTATGGAGAGCTATATGGACAAAGTTGACACCTTATATGGTGCAAAAATGACTATAATGGTGAGTTCTGGCACAAATGGTCCTAATGAGCTCTTTTAGTCTAAAATTTGGCATGAATCTAAGTCTTGTTAAGAGCTTTTTGGAAGCTAAAGTGGGTAATATTTGGAGATTTGTAAAATTTTTGGCAAATTTTTGAAGTTGGCTAAAATTTTAGGTACTATTCATATAGTCCGAAATTTGATCTCTATCATTCATGGGGCAAACGAAGTCCAATTTCTATGAAATTTTACAAGAAGAAACTACACCTTTCCAGCAACCTGTGCCAATAAGAAGCACCCCATTTTGATGTCTAGAGAGGGAGATATGAAATTTTGAAGTTTCTATTCTGTTCTAGATGCATAGTCAGACCTTCATCATTGTTCCATCAATTTTTTGGGTCTGAATGCTCTTGGATTGATCTGGAACTATTTTTTTTCTCTAGCTAACATCCACACCTTTCCAAATTAGTATAGATTATAGGAATTATAATTTTTTAGAATTAATTATAAATTTTCAAAATTTATATTAGTAAGCTACATTAGTAATTTTGGACAACTCGACCTTTGTGCCTTTTTTGTAATCAAACATAGTCTAGATGAGATTTTTATGGCTGGGAATTATTTTTACTATAAATTTAACATCCATTTTTTTTAGCAAGCTATGTTTTGCTTAATTTCAATTTTTCTAAATTTAGTTATAATTTTCCAAAGTTGCCTCAGAAATCTGCCATCATGGAACCCAAGGCAAAATGTGAGAAATTGTGATTTTTAGCTCTTGGTCTGTGGTTTATGTGAATTTTTGAGATATTTATGATTTTTATGAATGGAACATAATTAGAGAATATTGTTGGTAAGTTTCTAAGGTCCACAAATTGAAAATTTGAATTTTTAGCCCCAACATAACGCAATTAAATTTATTATTTTCATGCATTTTTCTTGAAATTCCTTTGATAATTTGTGTAATCCCACTTAGATGAGGGAAATGGATGCAAGAAATATTATGGTGTGACATAGCTAGGCATGTAAAGTGGCTTTCGAACATAGTTCTTGTCATAAAGAAAAATGTGCATAGTCAGGATTTGTCTAGACTTTTAGAACCTAAATCTGGTTATTCCCAAAGACGAATATGTCATTTCTATAGTAGATATGCTTATTGACATAGTAACCAACCTTAGGATTCTTACTTTTTTGGACAAATATTCAGGCTATAATCAAATCTTTGTAATTAAAGGTTATATCCATAAAACTGCATTTCATTTGCTTGATGCGTTGGATATCTATGAATGGCTTATTATGTCATTTGGCTTAAAAAATATTGGTGCCATGTACAATAGGTAATTAATGCTATTTTCCATGACTTAAAGTATAGAATTTTATATAGATGATGTGATGGTAAAATCTAAATATTTTGATCAACATTTGGTTTACAAAAAGCAAGCATTGAAGAGGATAAGATTTTATAATTTGAATATGAATTTAGCTAAATGTGCATTTGGAGTCTTAGCTAAAAACTTTTTTAGTTTGCTTATACATCAATAGGGAATTTAGGTAGATAAAAACAAGGCCAAGGCAATTTTAAAGGCAAGACTACTACAAAATAAGAAAAAGTTGTAGATTTTAATTATTGAGAAACATTGATGAATTAATCTAAAAAGAAGAACAATAAGTAGCTTTTGAACAGAACAAGCAAAGATTGGCTAACCCACCAATCTCAGTACCTCCCATGCCAAGTGAACTATTGAAGCTCTAGACCTAGCCAATGAGGAATTCATCGATTGCTTTCTTGCATAAGATGTTGAGGATGAAACTAAAAGAGCTATTATTTTAGTTAATTGTTGAATGACGTTGAGACTAGATACATTTTAGTAGGAAAACTATATCTTTCCATGCATTCATAAAACTTAAATATTGTCTTCTATTTAGAGAAGTTTTAATTATGTGTAAAGTTGACATAATAAAATATTTACTTAATAGGCTTGTTTTACAAGGAGGATTAATTAAGTAGGTCATTAAGTTAAATGCTTTTATTTTAAAATACGTTCTACTAAGGGCTATTAAAGGACATGCTTTAGCTGATTTTTTAGCTCAGCATCCTACATTGATATTAAAGACTTTCTAGTAGAAATTAACAATGATGTGCAACTTAAGTCATAGATATTATCATTTGATAGATCTAGAACTCAGAAAGGTGTTGGGGCAGGAATTGCTATCATTAGTCAACTGGTAATATTTGAAAATTCATGTTCCAATTAAAACGAAGTTGTTCAAATAATTAAGTTGATTATGAAGCCTCAATTATTAGACTAACATTGTTAATATCTATGAAGGTCAATTCATCTAGATAATGAGAGATTCTTAACTAGTTATTTGACATATCAATAAAGAATACAAGTGTAACAAGCTAAATCTACTACATTATCATAAAGCGCTAATGTACTTTTTCAGTAGTCTGCTAATATAATAGTTATGCATATACCTAGAGAAGAAAACAAAAAAGCTAATGATTTAGACCAGCAAACTTCTAAGTTCAAAACTATGGATTTTGATAATGATCAGCAAATCCTTTAAGCACATGAGATTACAACTATTGATTAACAACCATCAATGGAGGATTGTGAAGACAAAATTGATCAACCACTTGAAGAATCTCTCATTTACAAAAGATTTCAAGTTTAAACAAAAAGCCCTAAGGTATGTCCTAATTAATGATGAATTATACAAGAGAAGGTATGAATGGTTATTGCTAAAATGTTTGAGCAAAATATAAGCTTTAAAGGTTATCAGGGAAATTTATGAAGCAATGTGTGGTCAAGACCCAAGAGAAGATGGTTGATTCATAAACATGGCTATTATTAACCCAATATAATAGCTAATTTCTTTAATTATGCTAAAGGATGTGAAGCTTGTTAATTGCAGGGTCCCATTCAAAGACTGCTAGTTAACGAACTACATCTAGTTATCAAACTACATCTAGTTATCAAACCATGAATATCCAGAGGTTGGGCTATCGATTGGATAGGTAAGATTCATCCTTCTTCATCTAACAACATACCTTCATTATCATAGCAACATATTATTTTATAAAATGGGCGAAGGCACAATTAATGGTGAATGTCACACAAGCTAATATGATTAGATTTATTTAGCAATAAATCATCCATAGATTTAGAATTTCTTAAACTATAACAACTAATCAAGGTATAGTGTTCACAGTGGATAAGGTGGTAGCCTTTACTCAAGAATATGATATCAAAATGATTCATTCAACTCATATTATGCTTAAGCAATTGGTAAGCCAAGGCTACCAACAAAATCCTAATTGATATGGTTAAGAAAGCTTTGGAAGACAAGCTTATAAGATGACATGAAGTCCTATCTAGTCATATAGAAATGCTAAGTATATTAGGATTGGTTTTACTCCATTTTGGCTAACATATGGCCAATTCAAATACATCATTTCAACTTCTTCTTATCATCATTATTATTATCTAAAAAGATATAAGGGAAGAAGTGTTAGTATCAAAAATTAATAGGCTGGATTAAATCTTAGACCTATGATTTGGGATAAACCATTAAAGAATATTTGCTAGACTAGGTTATATTTGTTAACAAGAGAGTTAAACTAGGCTTGAGCTAAATTGGGCTTTTAGGCTGAAAATTGGCTATAACATCTTCGGGCCATATATTAAATCTATTAGATTTTTTAAAAAAAATTTAAGGAAAGTGGCCTAATAATGTGCAACTAAAAAAAAGAGAAGAATATTCTATTGATTCTTAGAAGTTTTCACTCATTTAACACTTTTCTACAATTTAGGGATTGAGCCTACAGAATATTTTAGAGGAAGTTAACTATATCAACTAGAAATAAGGGAAGTTCATGAGTTGACCGAGTCAAGAGAAGTGCATAATGTATTTGATGACCCGTTCACCTAAATTTTAGGGATATTAGTGGTATGGTTAGTCGATGAAATAGTTAATAAACAAATAAAAATATTATTTTAATCCTCCGAAAAGCTGACTTGGCATCTACTCACATTGAGAGTATTGGCCATGATTCTACATTATTGTAAATATGGGTTGGAAATTTAGAAAATAGTGGTAAACATTTTTAATAGAATAAATGATTAGTTTTAGACTTATAAATACTCATTATAAATTCATTTTGAAAACACACATGTCTAATTAATCAAACTCAATTTTTACAATTTATCTTTTATATTTCTTTACATTTATGCCTTTAATTTCCTATAGTTATTACTTTTTTTTAACAACTTTCTTTATCACATTTTATGCCTTTACTTTCCTCTATCGTAATTTCCAACCATAGGTGTTAGTTATTCTTTTTCATTCTTCAAACTAAGTACTTTCTTTAGTAGCCTAAGAAGCCAAAGTTAAGGAATAAAGGCTCTTTCTTAGTGTATCTCTTGAATGCAAGAATCAAAAGTACAAGTTAATTGATTAGTTTAGCTAATCAATCCAAATTCATAAATAACAATAAAAAAATGGAAATCAAAGACCAAAAAATCCTTCTTTAAAAATGGCAAAAGCCCTTTCTAAAGAGTTCGAAACGATATCAGAGATGGAAAGAATTCTGTCTTTGATTTTAATGTTGCAAAAAAGTTGAGATGAAAAAACAATTACATTTCAGACATGAAAATTTTTGTCTTAATAAATTCATCTCTAATTTTTGTAGTAGGAATATCCATATTTATAGATAGAATATATATTTCATCTCTAATTTGTCTTTGATTAGAGACGGATGCTTCCATGCTAAATCTATCTTTAAAGTGGAGATGGTTAAATTTATGCCAAATCTACCTTTAGTTAGGGACAGATATTTCCGTTACAAATTTGTCTTTGCTGAAGGAAGAATACTTATATCACAAATTTTCCCTTAATTAAAGATGAATACTTCTAACAAAAATTTGCCTCTAATTAGAGATGGATGTTTACATTTTAAATGTCTTTCTGATATAGCATAGATCAATTGCGTAAAATCCATCTTTGAATGGCAACAATATAATCGAACCTAAATTTGTCCCTAATTCATGTATAATCCTTTCTAAGCTAAATATTTGTTATTATTTAACTATTCAATAACATATATAATAATGAGTGCATAACAACATGAAAATTATGTACACAAGCAATAAAAAAGGTAGTTATAATTTAAAATAAATCTGAATCACAACATGGTGAGAAAAAAATAATAAATCTGACAATAAAATGTGTCAATGAGATAGAAATTAAAATTATGCAAAAAGGAAACAACTATAAAATACAATAAAGTTCATCTTAATAAGTTGGGTAAAGGTTTTCCTGCAATTGCACATCCTCGTTTGTGACAAGTTCTTCCTTAATAGGGCTTAGAAGGATATGAGTAACAACCCTATTGATAATGCTTTTGAAAGACATGATAATTTAGGTTTGCTCAGCAATTGTCTAATTAAGTGATGCAGTCTTCTAGGATATACACCATTGTAACTCAATTTCAAAATTTGGATGGAGGCCTAATTGAGGTGCACAACTATTACTCTCAGTGGAAGAAGAAATAATGTCAAAGGCCTTTGATCCTACCCCAAAAATTCACCCTTTCTTACTCCTGCCACCTACAACTTTTAACTAAAGGGCATTATGTAACATTTTGTATTTTGTAAGCTAAAACAGTCCCTTAAAAATAGAAAAAAATTAATTAAAAAAGAGTCATAAGGAAAGAAAAAACCAGTCATAACTAGAAGAACTAATTTGGGTCAAACCGATAGAAAAAATTAGGAATTTTGAAAATATAAGAATTGGCTTGAGAAATGAATATTCCTAATCGTAATATTGTGAAATAAGGTTAGTAGATTAACGAGATAAGGTTAGTTTGACTTAATCCTTGACGGTATACAGTTTAGTAACTCAGGTAACTATAACTTTGGCAGGACTTTTCTAGATTGTTTTGAATCTCTGTAATCTCAAAGCAAATATTTTTAATAAAGAGTAGAGTCTAAATTTTAGTGTGGAGCGATCAATTTTTGAAAATACAAAAAAATAAGTTCAAATAGTGAAATTAAAATGTAAGGACAAAATTGATATTTTTGAAAAATTATGGAACCCTAGATTCCTTATATATATAAGATGCATCACACTTCCCTCCCCTCATAATTGACCTAGGGTAGCACCAAGTTCTCTCTTGGAGGCATGAAAAAGAAAAGAAGGAGGAAGAAAGCTTCATGTAGATAAGCAAACTTCCTAAATTTGGTTATAACGTTGTTATAAACTTTCTCTTACCCCTTATCTTCTTTCTTATGGTGGTTTTGGTTTTTCAAAAAGGTGAGTTTTATAATTGGTCCCTTGAGTGAATAAGCCTCTTTGAGTGATGTAGTCTATATCAAAATAATCCTCATTAAGAGCACATCAAAGCAAGGTATGGTTTAGGCTAGGAAAAATTTCTATTCTTGAAACCCTAATCTAATCTAAGTTTAGCTAAGAGAGGGAAGGAGGGAAAGAAACTTGAGCTTGATGAAAACTTAGTGAAAACAAGGGTCTTGAAAGGTGAAGAATAAAAATATGCAAAAGGAATTGGTTAAAAACTAAAAGAATGACATGTGGCTTTACTTAAGGTTTAGTTTTGGCCTTAAAAGATTTAAAGCCTTAAGGGAGCTAATTATCCCTCTAATACCGTAATTAGGTTAAAAATGAATTATAGAAATCGTAAAGCCATCAAATTTCCTATAAAGCAAACAAAAATTCCAAGTAGGGGGATATAGGGTATGACTCGGCCAAGAAAGGGTTTAAATTCATAGGGAGTTATTTCATTGATTCTAATGTTTTAAATGATATAAATATAAAATATAAACACAAATGGAATTATGGGAATGAATTTAGGAATTCTATTTTTATAAGTGAAAAGTTAAGGTTCAAGAATGCCTAATAGGACTATATGGCTTTAGGCATGTTTAAATATATTTTTTATGATTCTAATGAGTTCTATTGGAATCATGAAGATCTTCCCTAATGAGATTTTGAAGCTTAGAAATTGAATTTTGAGAGTTACCCTTTAAGACATTCAAGGTGACCTAAAGTTATACTTTAAGACTGTAATACCTTAAGTTCATACACCCCATACTATATTATTCAAGTATTACATATTCATTCAAGAGGGGTTTGCATATTTAAGTACCTAAATTTAGTGTATGGATATTGATATTGTTCAATTTTGCCTATGTGAGTCATTTAAATTTGTCTCAACTTATTTTCATCCATAACATACTCATACATATAAGAAATAACACATCTTTATCCATCTTAAGCATATGGGACAACAATTGTGAGAAAGCATGTGTTATCATGCATGGATAATTGAGTACTTGGGAGGCTATATACATGATTCATGGTTTTAGGGACTATTGAATGCATTCATATCATTTTCTATACATAAAATATCCATTCAAGTCATAAAAATTATCATTTAACTTATGCATAATGGGTTTGGAGCCATACCTTCCAAAAATCAGAATTTGGTCTTGGGTTAGCAAGTTAAATTTCTAATTAGAAGTTTGAAAATTCATAACTAATTTTAGAAAAATTAAAATCAAGCAAAAAATACTATTCTAGAAATATATAGATATTAACTAATGATAAAAATAATTCCAGATCAATGCAATGGCCTTAAGCTTGTAGAAATTGATGGAACAGTACTAAAGGTTGAGTTGCATTACTAGTACTATCATGTAACTTCAAAAATTTGGTTCTCCTTCTACAGAGCTCCAAATGAGGTAATATTAGTAGATATGGAAAGCTTATGATATCTAATTTATGCATATAAAATTTCATAAGTATTGAACTTCATTTGGCCTACTTATGACATAGAAATATAAACTGATCATATAAATAATACTGCTACCATATCAGTAGAATTTTCTTAATTTTAAAAAATCATAATAAATTTTCTAGACCTCCAAGTTGGGTGCTCTTGAGCTTTGTGAAAAGATTTAGATGAGACATACTTGTTGGCCAAATTTCATGAAAAAAGTCATTTATTTGGTCAGTTTGTGGTTTAGCTCAAGATTTGGTCACTTTTAGCACTATAATTGGGCCAAAGAGGCACAACATGGTCTTCTTAATCTACCATAGCCACTTGAGCACATCTCACAGTATAACACCATACTTTTAAGACTCAATTCATACAATTCTCATGCCTCATTTCATGCTTGTTCTATAGGAGGCAACATAATGTCATTCATTTTCATGGATAAGTTACGTTTCTCTACGGGTAAAATTTTCTTTCATAGTCCTGTGGGACATATGGACTCATGTATCATATTCTCATATTTAAATACATAAATAAAAGCCATTTCCATCATCAAAATTTTCCTAGAGTTTGCATAAAGCAAAGGGAAGCATGAAATTTCATGGAGTAATTTTAGACAAAATTTTGGCTTTTTTGTTAAAACTTTTGAAAAATTATAACTAATTCTAAAAATATCGAAATAATGTATTCTTGGCTATTTTGGAAAGCTACACATGTCTACTTCATGCTAAAAATATGTCTAGACTATAAAATCTCTCACAGAAGGTGTTTAACATTTGAAAATGTCCAGAGGTCAGGCTGTTCACTGGTGCTATCACAGAATTCTGCAGTAAACTTCAAAAATATACAATTAATTTCAAAAAAATCCAATCCATGCAAATGATACCAATATAAAAATTTATAGATGTTAGTTAGAGGAGAAAGATAACTTCAGATCAGTTCAGGCATGCCTAGACCTCGAAACTTAATCAAATAGTAACTGAGGTTTTTCTAGTTGGTACAAGTCATTGGGAATGTCTAGTTTCTCTGTATAAAATTTCATGGCAATTGGACATCATTTGGACCCTGTGAGATAGATTTCATTTTCGGACCATATGTGTGACACCTTAATCTCCTTTCACTACCTAGCCTCTCCATAGGCTCGGTTTCATATGATTTCCAAAGAGTCACTACTCTCCCGTGGCATTTACATGCTATGAACCGGGGTTTCATATACTCATTTTTCACCCCGTGGGTCCTGTGTACCCATCTCAAGCATCCTCAACTCAAACTCCACACATACGACTCATACATAGCATAAAACAACCCATAAGCCATGGGTATAGAGCCGAAAACTATAAAAATTACATTTTCTCACTTGGGCCCAAAAGTCATATTTTGGCTCTAACTTTGGAAAATCATAATTAATTGTAGAAAAATGGGAATGTAGCAAACTTTAGCTTTCTGGAAATCTCTAAGTGTCAAATTTACACTAAAAATTATTCCCAACCACAAACACATCGTTTGGACCAAGTTTGACATCGAAAATGGGAGGAAGGTCCAGCTGTCACTGTTTCTGGTGCAGCTTGCTGTCATGATTTTCGAAAATTCATAACTAAATCCACAAAAATCCAATCTGGGCACATTATACCAATTCAAAAAGATACGGATGTCTACTAGAGGAAAAAAATAAGTCCAGATCAGTTCCGTAGCTCTTGCACCCCGAAAACCGATGGAACAATGATGGGGGTCAGATAAGCTCACTGATGCTGATACAGAACTTTAGTCGGTTCAATCTCTCTCTACAGACCTCCGATTTGGGTGATTCTAGTTCCTACACGTCACTTTCATTTTCTAGTTTATGTGTATAAAATTTCACCACATTTGGAATCCATTTGGTCTAAAAGTGCCACAGATTTCATTTTCTGGTTTAGATGAACAGTACATGACCAATCCCTTAAATTCTCCCAAATTCAACAATTCCCCAAATATTCTATAATCCTCCGAATATTACCCACTTTAGCTTCTCAAGAAGCTTTCTACAAACTCTAGAGGCATGCCAAATTTCATGGCAAACGGAGCTCATTCGGTCATATTTTGACGGAGCTCACAAAAATACCGGTTTTGGCACCCCATAGGTCCAAAACGGGTCTAAATAGCCTCTCTCACATTCTCACTCCACATGGACAAGTTCAAAAGTATAAAACTAGTATATCTAACATGTCCATATGCTCCAAATCATCATACATTCAAATCTCACTATCCTATGGCCAAATTTACACAATATCATTCATGCATCAAAGGGGTAAGAACCCACATTTCCATTACTTTGGCTAATAACAGAGTTCATACATCATCCTTTCATATTTCTACATGTGTTACAAACTTTACATCTCAAAAATAGTGGGCACATCTTCATTTGACACCACTTTACATCATATATACATCACAATATCAAAAGAAAGTAATATCTCTAACTATGCATGCTCCTAGGCTCCTTGGTGGGTGCTCGGTTCTCCTTGAGCTCCACCTAGCATATTAGTTGGGAGGGGAAAGGGGTGAGATTCGGAGAATCTCAGTAGCTCAAGAACTCAATCCGGCAAGCCATCAAGGCATATAACAAGTCAAAGCATGTGAATAAGCATTTAGCTATTCTCAATCATCCAACACATCATGTACATGCTATGGAATTCACAACAATGCCAAACTTAAGCTTTAGGGACTTTTGGTCTAGCCTCACCCGAGTTTAGGGACTTTTGGATGGCCTCACCCGAGTTTAAGGACTTTTGACTTGGCCTCACTCGTTTGAGACTTTTGGCCTTGTCTCACCTATCTCAAGGGACTTTCGGCTTCACCTCACCCATCTCAAGGGACTTTCGGCACTACCTCACCCGAGCAATCTCACATTTCAACATACAAGCATATTGGCATCAATGCATCAAAGCAATAACATATGGCATATTCCATACAATAAGCATATACATAATCATACAATGACTATTACAACCAAGAATGCTACAAGAAAGAGTGAAAGAGAGAGCTACCTTTGGAGCCAAAGCCTTCACTAGCTTTTCCTTTCAATTTCTCCTCTCCCTCCTTAAGTTCACAATCACACCTTGATGGAGGTGTTTCTCTTGAGCCTAGACACACAAAAGCATGCAATTACTTTCTTACCCTATAATCCTTCAGATCAAATTCTCCTATATACCATAACCTAGAGTTCTCTCTCTCTAGAATGCCATTAACCCCTTTTTCTCTCTCAAGCTCCCATGGTAGTGGAAAACCACATTTTCAAAGAAAACACAATGATTCAAAAGCGTTTTCCACTTTCCCTCTTCTGACCCATACCCAGAAATCGTCCATTTTTGCAAACAAAACCGTAGGAAAAGAGGGCAAAGGAAGGGGATCAGAAATCTGAAGAGAAATGGGAGAAGTTACCTTACCTTTCCCTTAATCTTCCTCCTCCTCTTGATCTCTCACACTCTCCTCGCCTCTTTTCTCTCTTTGGGTCGAAGCTTAGAGCAGATATGAGAGAAGAAATGAGTTTGGGCATTTAATGAAGTCTGATTCTCGCTATTTACTCTCTTCCGGACCGACTCTCGCTACGGCGAAAACTAACCTTCGCTATAGCGAGCTCGTGTAATCTGGCTTCGCTATGGCGAGGTGTAACCTTCGCTATGGTGAGCTCGTGCCAGTTCCCTTTGCTATGGCGAGATTTACCACTCGCTATGGCGAAATCGCGTCAGTTCCAGACTTCACTCTCGCTATGGCGCCGCTACGACGAGCTGCTCCCTGGTTTTTGTATGGGCTGCTGCCAGCGCTCGCTATAGCTGGAATCGCCTTCGCTATGGCGAACTAGCTCTCTCGCTGTGGCGAGACCGTTTCTCGCTGTTGCGAGAGGACTTGGCAGAAATTCTGGATTCCGAAAATTTCCAGATTTCACTTCCTTTCTTTTCCCTTTTCTTTTCTTTTTCCCCGGTTGTTACAATATGAATAGTGACATAACCAAAATTAGAAATTTTTTTAACTTTGAAAATTCATAAAATATTTTCTAGGCCTCCAAAAATTATGTTCTTTAACTCCCCAAAAAGATCTTTACAATTTCTAATTTTATGCCAAATCTTAGATCAAGAAGAGCTCATTTGGACAAAAAGTGATATAGGGTTCCATTATAGTCAATTTTGGCTCCATATAGGATACCAAAATGTCCAAATGGCTTTCCTTGGGGTTTGACACCTCTTGAGAAGTCTAAAAGCATGATTATGACTTGTGTGAGCTGCCTAAGTGATTCTAAACCTTATACATTTCATTTTGGCTATTCCACTTCTATTCATACATGAAATTCCATAATGCAAAATTGCCATTACATGACCAAAATGAATATTTCCATACATATAACCCTAGTTCCCATTTATACACAATACGTTAACATAATTATACATGCTCATAACATCATAGGTCATATAAAACTAGGGATTTCATCAATTGCTATCCATAAGGCCTTAAAGTAACAATTTCAAGACACTTTGATGTCATGGTCTGATCTTCAAGATGGTTGGCTTCCATTACCTTGCTCTCTTGGTCTATCTAGCATGTTAGAACATTGGAGAGAAGAGAATGAGATTCAAAGAATCCCAATATCTCATCTCCCGTTCAATCATACATAAAGCATGCAAAACAAGTCTTACAAATGCATGCACGAGTATATTAACATGTGCAAATATTCAAGAAGCATTTTTAACATTTGAACAAGTTACACATAGCATACAAAGGCTTGCTAAGCAAGTGGGTTAGCCTCACCCATTCACTTATAGATTTTGGACTTGCCTCACCCATTTTTTAAGAGGTTCTTGGACTCAACCTTACTCTTGAAAGTCAACCTCACTTTTGAGAGACTCTTTACTTTGTCTCAACCAATCTTAAGAGTTTTTGGCTCATACTCACCATGATTAAGGGTTCTTAGCCTTATCATGCTCAAGCAAACCAAAACAAATATCATAAATATCATTTAGAAATATAATACATTATCATGGTATCATGGAGTAAGAGCTTGTGCTAGAACATTTTTTATAGCTTGAAATACACATATACACATTCAAAGACAAGTAAAGCAAGTAACCATGCATGAGAGAAGGTGGAGAGAGCTACCTTGCTAGCATATGTACACTTTTCCTTAAGCTTTGAGTCCTCTTCCTTGACCTCACACACCTAAGGAGGTAGAGATCATTCCTTTTTGCCTAGACACATCATATGGAAGCTAATTATATTCTTGAAGCAAAGTCTAAGGCCACACAACTTGCTTAAACTCTACCTGGACCTATAAATCCCTTTATGGTTCTAAAATGCACCTAATGAAGTAACACCTATCAAATAAATTCTAGGCTCCATTCTTTCCTTTCAAATATAATTCTTGACTCTTTTTAAGATTTTTGAAGTCATCACACAATTCAAATAAAGAGCCTAACTACATGTCACTTCTTTAGGTTATATTATGGAACCTAAGGCACCAACTCACTTTCTATGGTTTCTAAAATTTTTCCAAGGCTTCTTCTCATATTCTCTCATCATACATGATGCAAAACTAAGTTTGGAAGAAATTAAAACACTCCCTAGGTACATGAACCCTCCTTAGTCGAAACTATGCTTCCATAAGGCACTAATGGGATTTCCTTGCTTCCTTTGATGGGAGAATCATGTGGGAAGCTCTCTTGGTGTCCTAGGAACTCATATGAACATTTAAACATCATAAAATATAGCTAGGGTTCATGATACAGTTCAAAGTGCAATCAAAACCCTAACTTCCATAACTTGCATTCCAAAGCTCCCTTTTCAATTCTAGTTGTATATTCTTTATCTTCACACTCCATAACCTTTGGTTCCATCAAGAACACATAAAGAAAAACTCTTCTCCTTACTTTATTTCTCTAGAACTAAGCTTGAATGGCTTGGAAACGTAAGATTTTACAAGTGTTTCAAGTGAAGTCTTATCTTAAAACGAAGCTCTATTCACGTAGATTATTTCCCACCGATTGGTTTCTTGAAAAGAGTTCCTTTTTAGCTTGGGTTAAACCTAAATATCCAAGTTTTCAAGAAAAAAAAAAACTATAATTAGAGAGCTCTTAGAGAGAGGAATAACTTCCCTAACTGGCGCGGGATGAAACAGGGCCGTTTATTTATTTAAATGGGAGTTTAAACTTCTTTTCTCTTTCCCTTCTTAATGTCATGCCATAGCTACTAAATTTTCTACAAATGGAAGCTTTAAGAAGGTGATGAGGTGTAATCTTACTTAAGAAGCCTCTTTTACAATTTTTTAAAATGACCATTTTGCCCCTACGCACTTGTTTGCTCTGTTTAGGCTCATTTTAACTTCTTTTTGAGAACTATCTTTTTTATCATAAAATTTAGGTCCTATAATTCATAAAATGCCTTTGGAATCACTTCAATTAGAGCTAAAAACTTCCCGAACAAATCAGTCAAAATTTAGGTCAACTGACATTGAAAAACATCAATCGGAAGGGTTTTAACTGTCCCGAGGCTTCCCATGGTTTTTAGGGCCTTTGAGAACCCTGGGAAAGTAAACAATTTCATTTAAAAAGCCCTCCTACATGAATTTCAAAATTTATTCAAAATGATGAAAATGCCCTTACATTTTGTCAACCTTTCGTCACAATTCGTTTCTTCATTCTAACTCTATTTTTCTTTTCGTCTGAGCCTGAGATTCTCATTTTTAGAAGTCTAGAATACTTCCCAAATTTTTTAGGACCTTAACTAAGTCATTTTGGGAGACTTTCTTTTGCATCCGGTGAATTTCGTTCGTTTATGGAAAAACAGTACGTTACGTTTCTCACGTTTTCTCTCGTTTCCAAAGAACTGGATGTTACACATACCACAAACACAACCTAGGGAAACATCTCAAATGTTCCCAAACATCATGGACCTCAAACTCACCATGTCACTTGCATCCTTACACATATACATACTAGCATATGGGTGGTAAAATCTCACATTTCCATATATATAGCTCCAAGATTCATACATATATCACATATATACATTCAAATTTGTTCAAATAGTTACATCTCACATACACTCTAAGAATATGCTTCTTGACATCAATATATCCTTAAAACAACTAGTTAGCTACTTCCTTGTCAAAGTATCATGCTCCAAGGCATTTGATCTCCTTTTCTTGGATTTCTTAGCTCACCTAGACATGAATAAGCATATAGAGGGGGAAGAGTGAGATTTAAAAAATCTCAATAGCTTTTAACCTTTTCAAACATACATAATGGATGCATATACATGTCAAATAATGCATGCATGACTTTCAAGCTAATAATGAACATATACATAACATTTTTCATGTTCAAGAAACTCATACATAACATACATAGGCTCTCAAGGGTATTGGTTTAGCCTCACCCATTTTCTTTGGAACTTTTAGATTTACCTCACCCATTTTCAAGGAACTTTTGACTAAGTCTAACTCTTCTTAAAACTTTTACCTTGGTCTTACCTAATTTTAGGGACTTTTGACTCATCCTCACCCTTGCTAAGGGACTTTTGGCATCACCATACCCATTTAAGTCAAAACACATTTCAAGATCATCATGGTACTATGGCATGTAGGCAATAGTTAGAAATATTTCTTATGACATAACATACATATACACATCCAAGGACAAGAAAACATCTAAAAAATACATGAGAGAAAGGTTAGAGAGTTACCTTGAAGTAATTGCATATACTTTTCTCTTAGAATTTTCTCCCCCTTCTCGCCCAAGCTTTGCAATTAGGTAGTCCCTAGTTCTCTTGTCTTAGACATATCAAGTAAGACATATTTAGATCATGGGAATAAGCCCTAAGTTCTCACAAGCCCTATGCTGTGCTACTTTCTCATATGGCTCCATTATGCTTCCATACAAGACACAATAAAGCAATCTTTGGATTTTATGATCTTAGCTCCCATTTCTCACTCAATGCTAATCTCTTGACTTTGTTTAGACTCTTTGGAGTCATCATAATTTTATTTTAAGGAGCCTAGTTATAAATTGCTCCCTAATGTCTTATTATGGAGCCTACACCTCTATCTTACAAATTATGCCTTCTAAAATTTTTTCAAAACTTCCTTTAATGTTTTCCTATCATATCTAGTCCCATTCTAGCCTTAGAACAAATTAAAACACTCTATAGGTACTTTTTCTTAGTGAGGGGTGGCCATGCTTACATTATGGAGCACATGGAATTGTACAAATTTTCTTGAAGGGAAAGGCACTTAGAAGGCTTCCTAGATGTCTTAGGAACTCATTCACACTCTTAAACATGTTGAATTACTACTAGGAAGTTTCATCTTGGCCTAAGTGCAAATGAATCCCTAACTTTCCTAACTTACTTTCTAATGCATCTTAGTTGGAAGTTTTTGCACATTCTTGTTTCTCACACTCCAAAATCAATGTTTCTCCCTTACTAGGACTAGAATTTATCCTCCCTTGGTTGGGCCTATACTTGGCCAAAAATCATCTTTTGAAGAACAACAAAGAAGTGCAATGAAAACTAGGAAAATTATCTTAATTTTAGGTTTGTTCTAAGAGCTCTTCCACTTAGCATAATCCTTTCCTTCAAATTCTAATCTCCTCCCTCTGGACTAGACCTAAAACAGCCCAAAATCATTCATGGAAACCATAGAAAGAGAGAGGAGAAAGAGGAGAATAATGTTTGTGAAATAAGAACCATGAAATTCTAAGATTTTCTCACCTTTTTCTTTGACTTTCTTCTTCTTCTTTTCTCTCCTTCATGTGTACCCTTGAAGCTCTCTCTCAATTCTGTCTGGAATAGCAATATGTCAGTGGAGAGAGCAAAGCAAGTGGCTAGACATTTTTAAGAGGCAAAAAGGTAAAGTTAACATACTTTTTCACTTTTTATTTTAGTACTTAAACCACGATTCCTCCATTTGGCCTCAATTCAACTCCTTTTTGAAATCTGTCTTTTTCATCATAAAATTTTGGCTCTTTAACTTATAAAATACCTTTAGTTTCACTAAAATTGGATTTGAAACTATTTTGAACTATTTAGTTAAAATTTTGGTCAATTGACGGTCGAAATACTTGCCGGAGGGGTGTCAACTATTTTGGAGGTTCTTATGGTCTTCAGGG
Organism: Erythrophleum fordii; assembly: GCA_032878935.1. Lineage (NCBI taxonomy): Eukaryota > Viridiplantae > Streptophyta > Magnoliopsida > Fabales > Fabaceae > Erythrophleum > Erythrophleum fordii. The sequence continues at coordinate 13,801,979 of JAVQMF010000050.1, forward strand.
TCTCTGAGAACTACAAAAAACTTAAATTTCTCATTTAAAAAGTCCTCATATGAGTTTTTTAAATTTGTCAAAAATTATGAAAATGCCCTGCTTTCTTTCACAAACTTTTTCTAGCACATCTGGTTTGAATTTCTAGGTAACTCAAATATCAAAATCCTCATTTTTCATTATTTAAAATTTTATTCTAATTTTATTTGACTTTAAATCATTCATTTTAAAAGACTTACTTTCATAACTGTTGAGTTTCGTGTACTTATGGAGAAATTGGATATTATAAAGACCTAGTTATGCTTATATTGTTAAATTAAGATGGAATATGACTTAATTGATTATTTTATACTTCAATTGATTTGTCTAGGCCAAGCAAGTAAGATTACAACAAGGGGTGTGTGTGAGGCCATGGAATCAAGAAAAGGAGATAAAGGGATTTAATTGATTTTTACTCGACAAGGTAGCTTTTCTTTCATTCTTATGTGTATGGTTGGTTTGCTTGAATCCTTGATTGTTTATGTGTATTGTTTGTAATGGATTGGCTTGTTGATTGTTGAATAGAATATGCAATCATATGATTCCCATTTTCATGTGAGTGGGATGGCTTTTTGATAGGTGAGGCTAGGGAAATGAGCTTTGGATTAATTTACCTAAGGCCAAACATCTTTTAAGAGTATAGATTTGCTCTTGTGTGAGACATGAAACCCCTAGAGTATGGATTTGCTCTCTTGCATATGATTTGGCTATGATTACATAATATACATACTTGCTTTCATGTACTTGAGTGAACCATATGTGTGTTTAAATGTTAGTTTAGCTACTGGGATTATTTGAATTTCATATTTCCCTATCTCCACTAACTATGGCCAGATGATGTGCAAAGCAAGGATAAAGATAAGCAAAATACCTAGAAAAGTCATTTATGATAAGGAAATTAGCCTAGGATATGATATTATATAATTACCTCTGTATCTTTATATTTTGATGTAATGAAATGGAAACATATGTCAAAGTGTTGGACATTAATTTTTTGATCAATAGATGCAAATGTAAGATTATAGGACATGATTTAGTATATGAATGCTTATATGACTTATATGTATTCTTGCATGTAGGATAGTATTTTTAGTTGTAAAATAATTCTTATGTAATGAATTATTGCTATGTGATGCGTATGTTGATTGAAGTTTGCTCATGGTGAGAAATGGTATTTTATAACTTATTTGGTATTAATTTGAACCAAAATTTTGACTATTTGAGCCATAAAATGCCTTTTTACCTTTGACAACCTTAATGACTAAATTTGAAGTTAAAATTTGATGAGCATTTAGAGAATATCAAGATCTTTTTATAAAGTTAGAGATCATAATTTTTTAAACTTAATAAAATATTTGGTGAATTTTTAAAATTAGCCTTAAAAAGTTGTTAAAGCCTTTTGTTATTCATTCTAATATAGTCTTGAATTTCATGTTCTTTGAGGGATCAAATGGATTCATTTTGAATTAAAATTTTTATAGCAGCAAGTTCACATGATAAGCTTTCTAAAGACACCTAATTCGTGTTCATCATAATTGTGTAACTGAAGTTATAAATTTTTTTAATTTGAGCTCCATTATGTGTTCTATAGTGAAAATGATCATATGACTAATTCTAGGGATTTAATCTTTACTAACATGATATCTTGGATGGAATAACATGTTTAAGCATGAATTTGTGAGATAAAATAGTGAAAATCTATGTTTAAGCACTACGGAGCCATTCAATGCTTTTAGTAATTAAAATTTCTACTGTTAAAAGTTTGGTTATTATTATTTTACAATGAATGGACTTATACATATCAAGAGAATATATAATATGTTATGGTGTAACACATTCTCTACGACAGAGGCATCAGAACTAGCTAATTTAGTGGTGGACAATGCCTAAGCTGTGAGCCTCATTAGTCAGGTTGCAAAAGGGTAACCAAACTGAGCAATATAAAAGAACTTTGATTACTATTTAGATTCAAAATGGCTAGTACAAAATTGACCATAACTATAAGCAAAATAATTCAAAAATACATTGTTATGAACATAGCAATGTAAAGAAAGCATTTAGAAGAACATGCAACTAAAAGCTTTATACTAAAAATGGAAGTCATAAAGTAATCATTTTGACCAAAGTTTGCATTCAAAGTAGGTCAAATCAAAATGAGAATCATATTTAACAATTATTAGTGTAATAAGAAAAATTTGAATAGGGTTTAATATTAACTCTAATGCCATTCTAACAATCAAGGTTTCATATAAGATATATGAACAATAATGCATAGCTACTATGATAAAAAAAACAAGCCAATTTCTCTAAACTTAGAAGACATACAAGAGACTTCACATACGAAAAATCATAGCCTTATTCACTCTAGATATGTACAAAAAAAAAAAAAAATCAAAGTAACACTATAAAAATAGAAAAAATAGCATAATAGGACTACTATAGTTACTACTGAACTAAATGCTTTTAACCTACCAAATCAACTCAAAAAATTGTGAGAATTTTATACAAACTACCTAACATATACAAGAATTTACAAACCAAAAATCAGCATCTAACTCCCTACCAATTGATATAAAAAATTCACATAAGTTAAATTACAAAACTAAAAAATAGAAAAAAAAAGTCTTTACAAGTTATTGAATTAAATACTTTAAAAATAGCAAATGAACTCAAAACAACCTAAAATTTTAGCTAATACTCCTAACATATATTAGAAATAACATACAAAAATTACAAAGTAAGATCATGTCTACAAAAGTACCCAAAAAAAAAAAAAAATCTAACAAGTTGACACTTGAGTGGAAAAATTGACAACAATAGTACTTGTAAATAACACTAAAAAGTTGAACAATTTGTACAACCTAATGAACTTTAAAAACCACAATAAAATCACACAATATCCTACACATGTACATAAATATTAGCAAAAGTTAGGATTAAATTCAATTTTGTATTGCTCTTAGAAGTTTACCCTCACACTTAACAAGTTTTAATTCTTTATGCCAATAATATTCTTGAATGTTCATCCTAGCTTTGCATTTACTTTTGTTTTTCTCTTGATGTCCATGATAGTGTAAAACATGTTGTCAAATAAATTTTTCTCAACATGCATGACATTAAGGTTGTGTCGAATGAGTTTTTATTTTTCTTTCCAATATGGTAACTCCTAAAATATATTTTGCTTTGTCCAATTGTGTGTAACCTCATACCTTTCAATTTGTACAGCTTGTTTGCACTCAATGACCTTGGGAATAGTATACACTCTTTCCCAAACTTGCTTACCATCTAACCACGAAGGAGGTGGTGATTTCTCCTATTTGTTCTTAAGGAAAAAGTTGTTATTTCTCTTATATAGGTGACTTACACAAAGGAATTGTTGATGAAAGCCGAAGAAAGATGTTTTTTGGCCATACTTAAAAAGAAATCATTGACTGTCCATTGATAATTTGAGTATTTATACATTTTATACTCTTTATACTTGGTTTTATAATAGTTCAGTGAGACTAATTTAATGACCTTAGGTTCATTTTATATTAATTGGGTTAAATTATGATTGATGTGTTTTAATTGCATTATTATTGAATTTGGGCTTTAATTGTTATTATTATTATTTTTTCAATAGAAGCTTAATTACCTATATTTTGGTTATTACAAGGAATCAAGCCACATAAAAGGATCTGAACGCTTAACAAAAGGGTTGGATGCTTGGCTTACTTTATTTAGGAATTAGTATTGTATTTTTTTTAAAAAAAAAATTAGACCATTTGATGTAATGTTAGCCCATTTGATACCCTAAATTTTCTTTAGGTCATCTTTAGTGAAAGCACTTTTCTTTGGATGTGAATATCTATAGAGCTTTTAGTAACTTTTTTCCTCTAGAGTGTTTTGCTTTTGTAGTAGCGTTCTGAATTTCTTTTGTAATAATTTGGGACATTGAACCTAATATCAAGACCAAAGTTTATGTTTTGATGATACCCTAGTTTGGTTGTAATTACAGATGAAATTCCATTTCTACTTCTATCTATTTTTATATTAATCTTGATTATAACAGTTGGATAATTTAAATTACATAATTACTGATTTGTTTGCATTATTTGAGCGTTGTGTTTAATTTAATTGGTTAGTTGATCAATTGAATTTTTTATGTTATTTGTAACGACCGGGAAAAAGAAAAGAAAAGGGAAAAGAAAGGAAATGAAATTTGGAAATTTTCGGAATCCAGAATTTCTGCCAAAGTCCTCTCGCAATAGCGAGAAATGGTCTCGCTACAGCGGGAGAGCTAGTTCGCAATAGCGAAGGCGATTCTAGCTATAGCGAGTGCTGGCAGTAGCCCATACAAAAACCAGGGAGCAGCTCGTCATAGTGGCGCCATAGCGAGAGTGAAGTCTGGAACTGACGCGATTTCGCCATAGCGAGTGGTAAATCTCGCCATAGCGAAGGGAACTGGCACGAGCTCGCCGTAGCGAAGGTTACACCTCACCATAGCGAAGTCAGATTACACGAGCTCGCTATAGCGAAGGTTAGTTTTCGCCGTAGCGAGAGTCGGTCCGGAAGAGAGTAAATAGCGAGAATCAGACTTCATTAAACGCCCAAACTCATTTCTTCTCTCATACCTGCCCTAAGCTTCGACCCAAAGAGAGAAAAGAGGCGAGGAGAGTGTGAGAGATCAAGAGAAGGAGGAAGATTAAGGGAAAGGTAAGGTAACTTCTCCCATTTCTCTTCAGAATTCTGATCCCCTCCCTTTGCCCTCTTTTCCTGCGGTTTTATTTGTGTAAATGGACGGATTTTGGGTATGGGTCAGAAGAGGGAAAGTGAAAAACTCTTTTGTATCCTTGAGTTCTCTTTGAAAATGAGGTTTTCCACTACCATGGGAGCTTGAGAGAGAGAAAGGGGTAATGGCATTCTAGAGAGAGAACCCTAGGTTGTATGAGATAGAAGGGTTGCTCTAAATTAAAATTATAAGAGAGTAATTGCATGCTTTTGGTGTGTTTAGGCTCAAGTGAAACACCTCTATCAAGGTTTGTTTGTGAACCTAAGGAGGGAGAGGAGACATTGAAAGGAAAAGCTTGTGTTGGCTTTGGCTCCAAAGGTAGCTCTCTCTTCCCACTCTTTCTTGTTGCATTCTTGGTTGTAATAGTCATTGTATGTTATGTATATGCTTGTTGTGTGGAATATGCCATATGTTATTGTCATAATGCATTATTGACAATATGCTTGTGTGATGAATTATGAGATTTGCTCGGGTGAGGTAGTGCCGAAAGTCCCTTGAGATGGGTGAGGTGAAGCCGAAAGTCCCTTGAGATAGGTGAGATAAGGCCAAAAGTCTCAAACGAGTGAGGCCAAGTCAAAAGTCCTTAAACTTGGGTGAGGCCATCCAAAAGTCCTTAAACTCGGGTGAGGCTAGACCAAAAGTCCCTGGAGCTCATTTTTGGCATTGTTGTGATTCCATAGCATGTACATTGTGTGTTGGTTGATTGAGAATGGCTAAGTGCTTATTCACATGCTTTGACTTGTTATATGCCTTGATTGCTTGCTGGATTGAGTGCTTGAGCTACTGAGATTCTCTGAATCTCACCCCTTTCCCCTCCCAACTAATATGCTAGGTGGAGCTCAAGGAGAACCGAGCACCCACCAAGGAGCCTAGGAGCATGCATAGTTAGAGATATTACTTTCTTTTGATATTTTGATGTATATATGATGTAAAGTGGTGCCAAATGAGGATGTGCCCACTATTTTTGAGATGTAAAGTTTGTAACACATGTAGAAATATGAAAGGATGATGTATGAACTCTGTTATTAGCCAAAGTAATGGAAATGTGGGTTTTCACCCTTTTTGATGCATGAATGATATTGTGTAAATTTAGTCATAGCATAGTGAGATTTGAATGTATGATGATTTGGAGCATATGGACATGTTAGATATACTAGTTTTATGCTTTTGAACTTGTCCATGTGGAGTGAGAATGTGAGAGAGGCTATTTGGACCTGTTTTGGACCTTTGGGGTGCCAAAACCGGTATTTTTGTGAGCTCCGTCAAAATATGACCGGATGAGCTCCGTTTGTCATGAAATTTGGCATGCCTCTAGAGTTTATAGAAAGCTTCTTGAGAAGCTAAAGTGGGTAATATTCGGAGGATTATAGAATATTTGGGAAATTGTTGAATTTGGGAGAATTTAATGGATTGGTCATGTACTATTCATCTAAACCAGAAAATAAAATCTATGGCACTTTTAGACCAAATGGATTCCAAATGTGGTGAAACTTTATACACATAAACTAGAAAACCAAAGTGACTTGTAGGAACTAGAATCACCCAAATCGGAGGTCTGTAGAGAGAGATTGAACCGACTGAAGTTCTGTATCAGCATCAGTGAGCTTATCTAACCCCCATCACTGTTCCATCAGTTTTCAGGGTGCAGGAGCTACTGAACTGATCTGGACTTATTTTTCTCCTCTAGTGGACATCCGTATCTTTCTGAATTGGTATAATGTGCCCAGATTGGATTTTTGTGTATTTAGTTATGAATTTTCGAAAATCATGACAGCAAGCTGCATCAGGAACAGTGACAGCTGGACCTTCCTCCCATTTTCGATGTCAAACTTGGTCCAAACCCAGAGATTATGATTGGGAATAATTTTTAGTGTAAATTTGACACTTAGAGCTTTCCAGAAAGCTAAGGTTTGCTGCAGTCCCATTTTTCTACAATTTCTTATGATTTTCCAAACTTAGAGCCAAAATATGCCTTTTGGGCCCAAGTGAGAAAATGTAATTTTTATAGTTTTCGGCTCTATACCCGTGGCCTATGGTTTGTTTTATGCTATGTATGAGTCATCTATATGGAGTTTGAGTTGAGGATGCTTGAGATGGGTTCACAGGACCCACGGGGTAAAAGATGAGTATATGAAACCCTGGTTCATAGCATGTAAATGCCACGGGAGAGTAGTGACTCTTTGGAAATCATATGGAACCGAGCCTATGGAGAGGCTAGGTAGTGAAAGGAGATTAAGGTGTCACATTATTCATATTAGATATTTTTGTGTGATTATTCTAGTGAGTTTAAGCAGAAATTGAATTGGTTCTATATTCTTAATCTAATGCAATTGCATTAGGAGTAATAATTTGAACTGATCATAATCGTAAGTGGCAAATTAAGGATATTAGATAGCAATAATCAGGAAATTAGAATTGAACCAGAGGAATTTTTAGATGATAAGGAAGGCTAGATGTTAGAGGAGGGAATCTAAGATTGATTCTGCTTAGTGAATTGTTTTTTCTTAATCTATTTCTATTTCAAATTTTCTATTTCAATTAATTCTGTAGTTTGGCACACAACCCTCATTCAATTTAATTATAATTATGTGAATTCATAATTTGATTGGTTTGACAAAAGGATTCTTGAGAGAGATGACTTGGTAAGCATTATATTGCAAATTAGCTAATTTTACTAATCTTGATTGGTTCGACAATCACAAGTTGCTAATTACCATCCATATAAATGTAGCCCACATCTAGAAGTCTTGTTTCAACATGATATCATATGTTTGTATGCCCTTATTTTATTACAATTTTATTTCATCTATCAATAGTTGGAAATAAATATTTATTTTACCTTTCAAATTGCTTAGTCAAGGGATAATCAAGGACAAAAACATATATTCTCATTTCATACACATCCCAGGTAGAAGATTATATTGGGTGACAATCATAGGCTAACAAAAATAATTTTTCCTAGATTGACTATATGGCATAAAGCTATCAGCACATAGCCCAAGGCTCACATTCCTCGGATCAACAACAAAGTCAGGGTAGGTTCGATTAAACACTCTCCATGCTTCTCCATTAAAAGGATAGGATAATACACCAATATCTCAATAGTTATCTTAGTGCCATCTCATTTCCTTAGTTGTCACTTTAGAAGTAAATCATATTTAAAGTCTAGTAAGAACCATAGTTGCTTGTTTGCAACCTCTTTACACCTCTCACAACTAGATCTTCTTGATATATACCTAGCAAACCCACTAAACTTACAATGTTTTTCATTCAAGCCATCTTTTTAATATAGTATACACCCATTAACACAATAGTTGATCTTTAAATAACCAAGATCTAGTTTTGACACCATTTTCTTTGTTTTATACACGTTTGCAAGCATCTAATTATTTGAGGGCATGGTGTCCCTCATGAGTTCCATAGTGTCATTATAGCATTACTTAGGCATGTTATAAGCTACCTTAATGCTGAGCATTTTTATAGTTGTAGAAAGTTCAAAGTGACTAGTACACCCTTCCCACGGGAGGGCTTGTGTTGTAGTCAATAAGTTATAAAATGCTTAGGCATCTAGATTTGGTTACTCATCACCACTTATCGATAATTATCCCTAAAGCTTGGTCTGATTGCATCCATCACCATGGTCTTGAATTGGTTGAACTATTCTCCAATAGAGGAAAAGTCTGTCATTTCAGCAAAACTCATGGGAAGTCTATGTAACTTACTCTATAATTTATGAGCAAGTCTTGTCTATGAAGCATAGACATGTCTATTTTTAGGCTTGTTGGTATGTTGGACATTGACAATACCATAACACTTTTTCCTACTCTTTTTTTTTCTTTTATTCTCATAGGATTTCATTTGAACCATTTAGTTTTGGCTATGTTGTAACTTGTATTAGAGACATGAATATACACTTCATTATGCAACACCATATAAAGGGAAACAAAAAAAAAAGATATAATGAGAGATTAGAAACTCCATCTTGATGGTACTAATTCTTTTTAATATACATATATAATTTGAATAATTTAGCTTAATATCTTTCTATTTAGTGAATGTTTTGAAAAATTAATAGTGCAAAGTACTCGGAATATAGGATGATCCTTTTTCCTTTTTCAACAAATTCATTGAAGGGGAAGTCTAAGAATTAAGATTTGAGTAAGACATAACACACACACACAAAAACACTAACACGTGTCCTGTTGACATATCAGAGTGATAGTGCTTCATGTATCTTCTACTTTGTTGTTCAATAGGAAGGGAGAAAAATGATCACCATAGTAGTTGCTATTCCAGCCATCAATTTGTGCGTTGCACCACATGTTGAGACATATAGTTCAAATAACAGATAAAAGTAAAATAAACTTTGAGGCACACCAGATAAATGAGGCGAGGGACCTACCTCTTCATGTAGTAGTAGAAAAAGTCAACATAAAGAGAAGTCTAAACTAGGTTTGAGAACCAAGCTGTATTTGGTTTTCAAAAAACTCATCAGCAGTGATGGCAAACAAAGGTATACACTTCATAAGGGAAAAAATAGGTCATACTTAGGTATCCATCGAATTTAGTGAATCTCAGTGAAGTAACTATAAATCCTAAGTGATGATGTGTAGAGCTCGGTGTGCACTGCAAGAATATTAAGCAAAAAATGCTATCACATCCAATAACCTCAGAGAAAAGAAGGAGATGAAGAAAGTAAGGTAGGTCTAATTCTGAACAATGCATTTTGATATTTTCATTCAAGTTAAGCCATGAAATATGTTCATGCCGTAAGATAATATATGAAGCGTAGGCAAATGAAAGATCTCAGAATATAATGAAATCAAAGTGGCTTTATGGGGAATCTTCAGATTCTCTTGAAAAGAACAAGTCCTCTAGCTCAATACAAATTTCAAAAGTGTGCAGCTGAATGCAGTAGCCCAATCGTCCAATACAAACTACAAAAGTGTGTAGTTGTCCTTAGCTACTTACAAAACCCTTGCACAGATGATAACAATGGAAAATAAAAAAAAAATGCTTCTTGTTACATGCCCAATCCAGAAAACATATGATGATAAAAGAAAATGAAGATAGTATCCTTTTTCAAGCAAAGGATGAAGATCCTAGAGACTAAGCTCTTCCACCCATTCAAACCCCTACATAGCAGAACATATACGTATACCAGGGGATGCAATGGGGTTTTCCTCTCTGTGGGCCTTACACTGGTAGTAGGCCATCTCCAATATTACTTGGACCATTTGTAACGATATTTCCCTTTTCAAATCAACCTTGTCCTCGGGGTTGAAGTAAATAAAAAGAAACAAAAGAAAGATTATAATTAAATGCATCATTTCTCCATGTTCCAATGCACAAATAGCCTGAATAACCCTTTGAAGAAGAGCAATGATAATGCTACTGTAAAAGACAATCCTTCCAGTAGTGACTCAGTGCTCAAGAATCCATATAACCACTCCACCCACTACAATTGAAGCCGCAGTGGTACACGACATATTTGCTGTGAATGGTAAGAAACAGCCTAACACTTGACTTTGCATTTCTCATTGGAGTCACTATGACAAGGCTAGTTATTGCAAAAGGGTGACAAAAATTCACGTCCTTTGTTTTATTTGTCACTATTGCAATTTCTCCAACAACTGCATCATATACGTTGTCAGCAACCATTTTCACAAGTGCATCATGACTGCAATTTGAAGACCATTATCAAAAGGCTTAATTACATTAGGAACATCATGTGGCATGAATGGAGGTGCCTTCTTAAAGAGGCCTTCTTAAAGACATATCCTGTAACTCATCACTGCAATTAAATTCGTTATATTGAGAGATTACAACTTTCAAACTCATGCATTTTGTGCTTTTGTTTTTCATTCAGTTGCTACATAATTTCCTAATTTATATGCTGTAACTCATCACTGTAGGCAAATTCATTATACTGAGTTTGAAGCGTTCAAACTCATACATTAGGTGCCTTTGTTTTTCACTTGGTAATGCGATTTCACACATATCAAATTGAGAAAGTATGTTTTTGAAGTTCAAAATTAAAGCATGTATTACAACAATATTTTATTGAAGACATACAGGCATGAAGAAAATACATTGATTTTAAACAAACGATTGTCTCAAAAACCAAGGACATTATGGTTCAGATCACATTAAACCATCACTTAAATCAAAACCTTATAACCATCATAAGCTCAACCTTCATAACAGTGTTAAAATCAGAACCCACTGTACTTGGACTGTCACTGGAAAGGCATAGTTGTGCTCTTAGCTGGGTTAGGTACTATGATATACAATTTTACTTACATTTATAATGGTAATTCACCACTGAATATCTTTTTATAATTTTGCTTTTTCATTTAGAATCTAGAATTTTCAGCCAAGCCAACTGATAAGGATTAAGAAAGCATCACATACCCAAGCAGGAATACATAGTTTCCAGTGAGATTGTCAATATTCATTGACCTTTGCAGTAAAACTAATTGAGATAGAATAGCTCTTGCTTCAAGATATACTGAAAATGTAAACAATACCCACCTTTAAAAAGAGGAAAAAAGAAGAAGAAGAAGAAGCAGGTTTCCATCAGAAAGTAAACCCAAACATATCAAAGATATTCAAATACCTGAAAGAAATTTTTCTTAAAGCAATGCACTGGATTTGAAGAAAATAGATAGATAAAGTATCTTATGCCATATTTCTACTGTGTGGAATAATAAAAGCTCAGTTATATATTTGTTGCCTCTGGGAGCAACATTTTGATTCTTTTATAAGGGAACTTAGAGCCTATTTGGTACATAGAAAATTAAGAATGAAAATAAAATTAAAAATTAAAAAAGTGATTTTAGAATAAAAAATAATTTTTTTACCCTTATTATAAAAAACTTATAAAATTAGATAGATACTATTGAATAATGATTATATGAGTATAATAGATATTATGCAAAAAATTTTCTTTCTTTTTTCCTTTCCTTTCAAACTACCAAACGTCCTCAGGGAGTTTGAAGATCATAGCCTTTCTTTAGGAGATTGAATGAGGGGATTCGCTAGAAATGTTGGATTTCATTATTAAAAAAAGCCACAGAAACGGCCTTTTTCGCCCAAAACCGTTCAGGGAAGAAGGACATAGAAACTAAAACAACCTTGAAAAGATTTTTGGCAGTTCATATATATTACAGGTGATCATTTATAAGCAATGACACTTCACGGGATTAGCCCAACATTGCATTAATAGAAACATTTTTCTCAATGCATACGGCTCTTAAAAATTTGCCAATCTTGAGCACCACAGCCTCTGCCAACTTCATTTAGTTGCTTTGTTATGACTTTGAAGCACAAGGTCGTATATACTGTATGGTGAAATTTTCAAATATCTACGTATTCAATACCAGCTAAGTCATTATAAATTCCAAGCTAGGTTTTGTAAAATTACTTGAATTTATAATAATTTAGGCAACCCTGTTTGATGCTTTGTGTGTAAAAAGGGAAAACAACAGAGTAACATAAACTTCTAACATCCATTACAGTAAACTCGTGGGGGATCAAAGGGCCAGCAAGATGCATATCAGAACAAGAAAGTTGTGCCTGAAAATATCTTGATCCTTGTTGTATGTCTGCTTCACGACTTTATGGTACCTCATGTACCAGACTATGCCAATCGAAGTTCCAATGAAAACCAGCTTCATTACAGTCTTGTAGAAGGAATAATACCTTGTGAACAAATCAAGATTTCGAGTAATGAAAACAATAACAGTTCCTGAGTCTTGAGTGAAATTCCTGGACCAAGTAATTGTAATGGTAAAATTTAGGGGAGGCATCATAAAATTTGAAAAGAGTACAAATCATTCAAATTCATGTCTAGCAAGAGAAAATGAAAGCAAAACTTTCCGTCTCTTGGTTGTAATATGGCTTACAGTAACTTGGAACCTGTCACCTTTTAAACAGACATAAAAATGCATGAATCTAATTGGTTTGAGTGAGCAATATCATATTCACTTGGTAATATGCTATGGAAATCAAACAGATACGATAACTCTCTTTTGTATCATGCACTAGTCCACAGGTACCTGTCATCTAATATAAGATAGGAGGAAAATGTCATTTTAGGAGTACAAGCAAACAACATTATGGAATATGGATAAATTACATGACCGGAAAAGTCCATGATGTTTATTGAACATCATCTGATAAGAATTTCAAATTTCAATATTCGATCACTTAACATCCTCAAAATTTACAGAACAGCAGTTTTCCAGGGCAACAGATAAAAAGAAAAACACAAGCCATAAATGAAAGTAACTGGCTATCAACAAAGAGAACTTACAGTTATTTAAATAGAATAAGAAGATTTCTATTCTAAAAAGAGAGTAAAAGAGAAGACAATTAAAAAAATGTATAAATTATATTTATTTCTATAGTGCATACATCCAAGGTTCACAGCTTCAAGAATGTAATTTTTAAGGGTATTCAGAATATTATAACCAACTGGACTTTTAGATAATAGTAAATTGGGTATAGTTAAAAGACTTGAAGTTTCAAGAATGGAATATCTCCATAAACAACCTCCTTCGTAAATGTCCTGTGCAATGGGACTGAGGCTAAATAATCACCCATAAGAACAAACTAATTGTAAAAGAAATAGCCCTTAGCGCCAGCCTATCATACTTTCGGAACTTTGTATGAATGCAAATACTGTCATTTTCAGTGGCATGTGCACCATTTTCTTCAATTACCGAAGATCACAGACCATTTAATTTTAGATTTATCATTAATTATACAGCAAACCATAACTTTATTACTGAACTTCGATCTAAGAGCTAGAAAGGTATGGTACTTGGACTCAGATGATACTAAAAGTATCCAACTAATGAGCCAATTTCTATGAATGACTTAAAAATCAACAGCATCCCATTGCAAAATGAGAAGCAGCTGACCAGCTTCTAGAACAGAATACTCAACTGCATTTGTCTATGTTTCTGCTCTAACCCACGTCGAAAATGATAGCAAGCATGAGTAATAACAATTTAAAAATAAAATAACTAGAAGCAATAAAAGATAAGACTAATGATAAAATTTAAAGATAAAAGATAGGGAAAAAGTTTGAAAAATTGAAAGGAGATAGACCAGCACAGGACTTAGGGGTGCGGATCTTGAGGAGAAGAACCACTATGATGAGAAGATGGGTGAAGTCCCCGGCCAACCTGAACAAGTTCATCCTTGATTCACTGCTATTTGCTAGTCGTTGCTAAATGGTTATGAAGTTTTTCCTCTTTTCTCTTTCACTACTTCTGTAACCTTGTTTTAAATTTTTTTTTCGTTTTTCTTTTTTAAAAGTTGAGACGAAAGCGTTATGTTTCAATTTGCGTCAGAAACTAGAATGTCAAAATACATCATGTTCTCATTGAAGTAAATAGATGTGTGAAGGTCCTAGGAAACTACAGCTTGAATTTATCTTTAGATACTTATATTTAAGATCGTATTCCTCTCTTTCTTAGTTTAGCCGTTAGATCTGACTATATGGAAGCCCTTCTGCCTCGGGGCTTTCAGTGCACTTTTGTTGCTTTTGGACCTATCCATTTTTTGAAAGACTATTGCAAGCTACTGGCTGCTTTTAAATCTCAATGAGTAATTTTTTTTTAATTTTATCCTCTAAATTAATTTAGTCCCTTTTTTCCTATCGTTGTGTTACTTTATCTTTTAAAGTTATAACAATTAATTTTTCAAAAAAATACAAAATTAATTAAAGAATCATTTGAAAAACCAAATTAAAATAGTTACATTTTTTGTATATATACAAAGGCTATGCACAAACTGAAAAACAATACACAAAACAATAAATAGAACTATGCGTCCCGATCCTCTACGCATCCTGGCGATGTGTAGCGCCTGCGAAGCGGCAAAACGGCACCATTTTGTCAAGTTCTATTAGCCAAATAGTAGTCAATCTCGACCGTCCCTTTTTTGTGATCCTAGCCATCCTTCAGCCCCTGATACATAGCGCCTTTAGCCCTTGAAACACATTATCTTATTTGTTTGCTTCCACAAGGCTCTGCGAGGGGAACTCAACGAGCTTCGGTGCTTGGCAAAAACGTCATTGTTGGAGAATGCATCACACAGCCAAGAGCATGAAGAATCTGAGCCAATATTCTTGCATCATAGCTAAATTTGATTGTTTGGAATTGTCCGAGGAAGAGAACACCAAAGCACGAAAGGAAGAGAGAATACAAATCTATCGGTAAAAGAATAAAAATTTATCAGTATAAACTTTTGTTTTTCCACATCATAAATCACATTGACATGAGGATATACAAATAATTACAGTTTGTAAGCCTCTTCTGTGTTTCATGGAATTTGAACTTCTAAGTCCTGGTTAAATATTTTAAACATTGTACTCATTGATATTGAAAATCATGTTGAACTAATACCTTGAATGAAGATTGAAAATCATCATTTGCTGATGCAGCATCCTTGCTTTCGGGAATATTATTTGGTGGAGATGCATCTAATCTCTTAGTAATTGGGTCCTTGGAGGAATAGGCAGACAAGTGAGAGTTTAGGATGTGAAATTTATGTTTATAATTTTTTATTATTGGAGAATATGCAGAGAACAAGTTTGCTTTGCATGAAAAACAAATCATTATAGTTAAGAGAAGTTTTAGGCTCCAAATCCAATTCAGAATTCCTTACTCTGTTTCAAGCTACTTTGTTGTTTTTGGTTTGAGCAAATTCAAATAACTCCCGGCAAGTTTAACTGAGATGTCTCATGTCATGTATGTATAGAAAACAAAATATTTCAAATAGAACGAGATAATTGTTTGGCAAAAACTTGTCCAAGAAAAATCACAAGAATACTAAGAACTTTATTGAAAAGAGGTTGTGCAAAGAAATTAATCAAACATATGCTTGATAAATATTTATGACCAGAAATTACAATATTCACCTCGTGGAGCCAAGCCAACCACCATATATGGTTGTTGCTAAATCTTGTATATATTGTGGTATTTGCTATCTAGTTCTTAGTTGGCTCTTTAGTTTCTGGAATTGTGGGTGCCAAATCTTGTATATATTGTGCCACCAAAAAATTTGTATACTCTGGATCTGTCCTGGTGCCAAAATTTGACAGACAATGCAGTGGGTGTGATTGTGGATTGCTACTTATCTTTGAAGCTACTTAAACTTTTAGGATGCACTCAGGATTTTCTTCATGAAAATCCTATATTAGATTGTGTAATGGAACGTGCAAACCAAGCTTTTTTCCCGCCACAATAGAATAGAACTAGGGAGGAAGAAAGCAGCAGATGGAACGTGCATATTTTGGCATTAAAATGTGATTTTATGCCATTTTAAGCTGATGGCTAAGATTGCATGGATTGGACAGTCTAGATTAGCTGGATTTTTGTCAAATAGACCCAGTCAAAATGCACCGTGCATTTTATGTTGTTTTATTAAACGGTTCAGATTAACTGATGTGGACGGCTAGTATTAACTCAAGGTAGATTAAACGGTGCTGTTTTACCGCTTCGCAGACGCTGCACATCGCCAGGATGCATAGAGGATCGGGACGCATAGAACTATAAGACATCGTATAACCAGGCTTGCCAAAAAATTGCACATCATTTAGGCAAAGTTGTAAGCACTTTGTTAGTAGAGTCGAAAATCCCCACGTAGAACTTGAAAAAATGGGTTTAATCCCGAGTTCTTTGTAAGTAACCTGTAATGATGATTATGTAGATCAACAAAATGCACCACATGAGGATCAACTGCATTAAAAAAATGATAATAAATTAGTTCATACGATTCATCAACTTGGTCTTGGGGGTTGTGCTGTGCAAGGGCAGAGGGAGAAATATTTGAAGTTATAATAATACATATCTTTGTAGCATGCACTACTTTTAACTATTTGTATACTATCACAATATAAAATGTATACGAAAGAAAATATAAAATTAAAAAAATTTATATTATACAATTCATCTCATTTATTAATTTTTTTATTAATTATAAATTCATTTCAAGGTAAAAAAAGAATAAGGCCTATTTATAATTTGATAATAATAACTTCTATGTGAGAAAATATTAGAGACTTAAAGACAACGTAGATCCAAAACGTAAGTAGAAAAATATTAAAAAGTAAAAGAGGAAAAATATCTTAAAAATTAAAAAGAGTAGATATCAAATAAAGTGAAAGAATGATAAAAAGAGAAAATAAATTAAATAAAAAGATTGAGCAAAAATATTGATTTTTACTCTTTCAAGTTTTAATCTATTAACATAAAACTCTAAATAGAAGTCTTTTTACTTTCAATTTTTTAAACTCTAGTAAGATATTGTCTTCAAAATTTATTGTTTTTAATTTTATTATTTTAAAAGACTTAAAAATTTTAAAGTAAGCTATTAATTATTCATGAAGATTAAGTAACAATTAATAATATTTTGTTATTTAAATCCAGCATATATTATTGTATTTTCATACACATATAAATTTTATTTTTTAAAAAAATTATATTAAAAAGTTATATAAATATATATATATATATATATATATATATATAGGCATGGCCCCTTCTAATCCCCCTTTCTCTTGGCATTATAGTTGGTGATTTTAGCTTATGTTTGAGGTATAAGCATCTTGCCCTTGAGATTTGTTATTTTGAGGATGTCATTGTGTGTCCCAATTGATGAAGTATCTCAACCATAAACTTTAGTTTATGGTCCCTCAGCACTAGCCACATTTGCATAGCACCATTGTGAAAATAAGCTATTTTACAACCAACTGTAGATCAAAACCTTCTGTTCACAACCTCCTTTTCATTTTCAAGAGACCCATAGTAGGACAGTCAATCTAGCTCCATTACGTTCTTAGTGCTATCGGCCACATAACATCTTATAGTTAATGGCTATTGAGTATCCTTAAGTATCTAGGCAAATATACACTCATCTATTAGCTGCTAAGTTAATTTAACTACTTTCAATAGGGTGATTTGTAATAGACGAAAAATACATCTATTGCAACTATACCAATTCCCATACAAAACAAGGAGAATAATTGCAATATACTCCTCTAAAATTTGACAAGGTTATGAGAACTAAATTTGTAACCATTGTTGAATGTCCTAGGGTTGAATTTGATTGATCCAAAGGGACAACAAAGAAGCAAACCATATAGCTCTTGCAAAATAACATTGCATAAATACATAATTAAGGGATTTTGGACTATCATGACTAAAAGGGCAAAAATTATCATCTGGTGTATGATACACTGTAAAGTTTCTGCAAACAAAGGAGAATTAGTCAATGATTTCCAACCAAATAAAAAAACTCTAAAAGGCATCCAAACTTCCCAAAATTGGCCCAAGCCTGAAATTGATCGTTAATAAGAATAATCAAATTTCTAGCCAAGAGACAACATCCACTATTGTGTAATGACCATTTTATATTACCAATCCAAACAAGTTGCTCCAAGTGACTAGTAATTAAGAAAGCTAATTGGGAAATTTGTCAAACCATTGGTGAAAAATATAGTGAGTAAAGGGCATGGGAATTCTACATTCCCCCATCATGCATAATAAGATCCTTACCTCTATAAAATTATGAAGAAGAATTTAACAATATTGACAATCAAAGATAGTGTGTGAGAGATATTTTGACCATCCCTATTTTCCATGTAAGACTCATACAAATAACATAACTAGATTTGTGAATACCTTGATTCCATGTTAGAATAGGCATTTAAAGTTTAAACTAATAGAAATTTTATCCAAAATATATTTGGGTTACATAGCCTATAAATATAAGGAGTGTGGTTCCAACCCTATGAATCTCCATGTATGTTTAGGTAATAGCACCAAATTAATGAGGTAAGTCTTCTTAAAACCCAATCCATCCATGTCCCAAGAGCTACATAATTTAGGCCATTGTAATAAGTGTATCTAAGGTTTGTTATTGGAATAACCCTAGGAAAAAAAAAATTGTGCAACCTTGATATCAATTTGCTAACAATGTACTCAAGGTGTAATAACAAAAAAATTGTTGAAAATTTTGAAATCCTGAAATTTTTCTAACTCTGCTGACTATAGCGAGAAATGACCTAACTATAATGAATATACCTGTTCGCTATAGCGAGAAATAGTCTAGCTATAGCGAATGTGCCTGTTTGTTATAGTGAGAATGTTTCTAGCTATAACGAGTTCGGGCATCCCATACAAAAGCCAGAGGGTTCCTTGCAATAGCGCGCTGTGGCGAGAACAGGGGTCTGGGACTGATACGTACTTGCCGTAGCGAGGGTTATTTTCTGCTATAGCGAGAGTTAGTCTAGAAAAGCATGAAAAAGGAGAATTTTACTTCTTAAAGCATCTAGATCCTTTCCCTTTCTTCTAATCGACCTAAGTTTCATCCAAAATAGAGAAAAGGGCTAGAGAGAGAGAGAAAGACCAAGAAAAGGAAGGAAGAACAACGAAAAGGTAAGCAAACTCGAGATTTTCATAGCTTTCCTTCTTACAATTTTGTTCTTCTCTCTTTACCCTTTCTTCCTATGGTTTTGATTGTTAAATTAGTTTTGTTTTGAGTTTGGTTCAGAAGAGGGAGAGAGGAGAATAAAAAGGAAGGTGAAGGCAAAAGAGCATCACTCTTAAAACTTCTTCTTCTTTCCTTTCCTTAAGAATGTTAGTTCTACCAACTTGAGAGCTTGAAAAAGGAAGGAAGTCTAACCTAGAGCAAGCAAGAAATCCTTGAATTAGAGTGTGGGAATTTGAGAAATACAAAAGACTTAGAAGAAGAGTTAGTGAAAGTCTAGAGGGAGAACTCCTAGTTTCCTACATACTTTGCAGGGTTTGCCATGATGAAGAACCCCTTAATTTTATGAGAAATTGTTGAGTTCCAAGAGAGTAATTACATACTATTTGTTGTGTTTAGGCTCAAGAGAAGCAGCTCTATCTAGTTGTGATTGTGAGACCGAAAAAGACGAAGAGAAATCAAAAGGGAAGGCTTATGTTAGCTTATAAGGTAGCTCTCCACTCTTTCTTGTTGTATTCTTGGATGTTTATTAGTCATTGTATGCTTATGTATATGCTTATATTATGAGACATGCCGTTTGATGTTGCCTTGATGCATTGGTACCAATATGCTTATGTTTTAGAATGTGAAAATTGCTCAAGTGAGGTAGTGCCAAAAGTCTCTTATGATGGGTGATGTAAAGCCGAAAGTCCCTGAGGATGGATGAGACAAGGCCAAAAGTCTCATAACTGAGTGAGGCTAAGTTAAAAGTCCCTAAATCAAGGGTGAGGCCAATCTAAAAGTCCCAAAAATCAGGTAAGGCTAAACTAAAAGTCTCTAGAGCTTATTCTTGGCATTGATATGATATTCATGGCATGTAAATCATATGTTATATGATTGTGAATGGTTAAATGCCTACTTACATACTTTGACATGTTTATATGCCTTGATTTCTTCTTTGAATGAGTGCATGAGCTATTGAGATTTCATGAATCTCACCCCCTTCCCTCTCCCATCTCATATGATTTAGGTGGAGCTCAAGAGCCTAAGAGTGGAGGCCATAAGGTATAGAAGGCCTTTGTTTTGACACTTTTGCACACTTTTACATAGTTTGATGTATAGGAAAGCTAAAGTGCTCATGTATACATATTTTTTTTGAGATGTAAATGCTTAAGCAAGTGTAAAAGTATGTATCAATGATGTATGGAACCAAAATAATGAAATTATGAAATTTGGCTCCTCTGTGGCTTGTATGTAATAGTGTATTTTTGCCCATAGTATAGTGAGTTTGAGATGTGTGTTGATTTAGATCATTTGGGAAATTTATATATGATATTTTTATACTTTAAAACTTGCCCAAGAGGTGCTAGAGCATGTAGCAGACCATTTACTCCCATTTTAAACCATTTATGGTGTCAAAACTGCCAAATTTGTGAGCTCTGTCAAAGTATGACCAAATGAGCTCTTCTTGATATAAAATTTGGCATGTCTCTAGAACTTGTTAAGAGCTTCTTAGAAAGCTAAAATGGGTAATATTTGGAGGTCTAGAGAATATTTTACGAATTGTTGAAGTTGGAGAATTTTTCTGGTTTTGGTTATTGTACTGTGTAATTAGTCCAAAAATGAATTTGTGTCATTCATGGCCCAAATGGTATCTAATTGTCACAAAATTTTATGGACATAAACTAGACATTCACAGTGACCTATACCAATTAGAAGAACCTCAATCAGAGGTATGTAAAGGGAGAAATAACTTTCTAAAGTTCTGTGTTAGTATCAGGGAAGCCATTCGACCTTCATTACTGTTCTATCATTTTTCGATGCCTAAAGGCTACTAAAATGATTTGAACTTATTTTTCTCCTTTAGTTAACATCTGTAGCTTTCCAAATTGGTATAGTTCACCTATATTGGATTTTTTTGGAATTAGTTATGGATTTTTGAAGTTCATGATAGCAAGCTACATAAGTACCAAGAACAACCGGACCTTTATCTCTTTTTCGATGTCAAACATGGTACACACGTTGAGATTTTGGTTGGGAATTATTTTTAGTGTAAAGTTAACACCTAGAGCTTTCCAAAAAGCTATGGTTGCTTGATTCTCATTTTTTTAAAATTAGTTATGATTTTTTAAAATTAGAGCCAAAAATATAACTTTTAGGCCCGTTTTGAGAAATTACATTTTGGGGTTTTTAGCTTCATATCTATGGTTCATGGGTTGTTTTATACCATATAAGAGTTGTACAAATGGAGTGTGAGTAGAGTATATGATTGATGGGTTCACAGGACCTACGGGGTAAATTATGAGCATTTAAACGCCGATATATATAGTAAGAAAATGCCACGATTTGCTCTTTTTCTTTGGAAATCATATGGAATCAAGTTTAAGCAGAGACTAGTTGGAGTTAATATATTATGGTGTTACACAAGGCAACTCAAAACAATATAAAGAATAAACCTAATTGGAAGTTAATGTTGCATGTATTAACATCATCTTAGCAGCCTAAGAAAGCACTATTGATTTCCTTATAGAAGCTTTCAGTCAATCCATTCAACAATCTCAATATAGACCTTGGATTTGTCTTGTCCCTAAGGATTTCCCTAATTGAGACTTATATTTGACTCTAGAGGTGTCTGATAGAAACCTTTTAAATTTATATAGTATATTGGGATTAAATAAGCTTATATGTTAATAGTTTGACCAAAGATTTGAGTATATTTTCATAATATACTTTGAAACATACTACAAGCCTAAGAAAAAGCCTCATAAAATAGTAAAGTATCATTCATATACATAAGATGGGTAACAAATTCAAAATTATGACTAATTCTAATTCCAACCCAATCTTTGTTTTGATCAACTATAACAATTAAAGAAAATCAAATATTAGAATATAAAATAAATATAAAAAAATAAGAGAATAACAAATCACTCTTAGGCCAAAAAAAGGATTGGTTGAATGACCATTCAACAATACCTAATAAGTCACTTAATATGTGGTTGCAAATACACATTGCATCACTATTTGAGTCTAATTCTTTAGAAATTCCATAACAATTGACATGGTGGTTGAGCCGCGACTCTAGATTAGGGAAGAAATTTTTTTTTGTTAGAAATTTTATTAATATCTTATTTTTTTAAAAAAAATTATGCTTTTATAGTATATTATCTAAATAAAATATTTTTCTTTAAACTTTCTAATTAAGCTAAATAAAATTAACTCACTAACAACATCATGCCTTTCCCCCTCCTAAATCTAGAAAAAAATTTGAATTTAAATAAATAGTATACCTAGAATTATTCTTTATATTAATGTCAACAACTTCCCTACCTAAATACTCATAAGGTATATCTATTCAATATTCATATAATATATAATAAAGATACACTAAAAAATATATATAATCACTCAACAAAAATCATAATAGTCCAATGAATAGTTTAGAAAAGCAATTTGAAGAAGGGAAAAAGTTTATCTACTAAAATATAAAAATTTATTACTGTTAATTTGCAAAAATCTATATATATAGAGTATTGTTAATTTGTTAAGAAAAAGTTTGATTAAAGCTAAGGGTAATTTGAACAAAAGAGAACAAATTGGGGGGGACGCAAAAAGAGGAAGAAAGGTAGCGAAAAAAATAAGAAAATGAGAGAGAAAAGAAATTAAATGAAGGAAAAGGAAAAAATATGCATGTGGGTTCAATATGTTTAAATTAAAATGTTAAATAATAAAAAAAAACTATATGTGTGAGTTAACTAAATTTAATAGATTCAATTTATTCAAAATTTAAAATTTTATAGAAACATAATATCAAAATTCAATTATATATATATATATATATAGACAGAGAGAGAGACAGAGAGAGTTAAGAAATTGATAAGGGAAAATGTAGCTCCACCCCTAACACTACCACAAAAATAGTTTTTGTTATTGCACATTCGTTGGTGATTCATATAAAACCACCAATAAAAGTTAAGTATAGTTGGCGATTTATAATAACTGCCAACAAAAACATTATGAAGAGGCTAATATCCAAAAATATATGAGGGAATTGTTGGCAGTTTAAGAATCGCCAACAAAAAGAAAATTCAAACCACTCTTTGTTGTCAGTTTCTAAGAGTCGCTAACAAAAATTGCACTTTGTTGGCAATTCTTAAGAAACACCTACAAATAGGGAAATGTTGGCAGTTCCTATTAAACCACCAACATTAATCATATGCATGCCTTATATCGTTTCACGTCTTTCCCTTCTTTGGTTTACTAGAGCCTCCCTTCTTCTTCATGTGTATGCCTTTCTCTCTCATGCAAAGACTCCGTTGTTCATCTAATATCTTCCGCACACGAATAGCCTAGACATTTTGTTCGTGCATCAGTTGGTGCATTGTGGTTTGCCCACACATTTTCATCCCTTGTTGTCCCGTGTAACATCCGGCCTTTCCGTAAACGTGAGAAACGTAATGTCGGGTTAATGTTAACCCGATCGCAGGATTAACATTCTTTCACTGGACTCATTTACACATCAGGAGGTAACTTATCTCATATCAATCTCCTTATGGTGTTACATCCCGCGCCTGCCAATTGCAGCGTCTGCCATCCCATGCCTGCCCCAGTGTCATGCGAGATTTGCTTTGCCACAACTGTCTACCATTTTCACTTCACCACTATTCGCTCACCTCCTATTTGAAATCTCTACTGAATTTGCTCCATCTGCCTTCCATTTTCGTGTTATTCCTTTACTCTGAATTTCCCCTTCCATTTTCTTGTAAGTTCATTCTATTTTTAAATTTTTTTTGCAAAATTAATTTATTTTAATTATTGTATTTTTTCTTTGAACAAATTAAATGGTGGTTGTGTTCCTCCATTTTTGCATTTGTGCTTTTTTTTAGAGCTATTCTTTTTTTTTTATGACATATTAAGATAATTTTTACAAAATAATTCTTTAAGTATGACAAAATATGCAAAATATAATATAGCTAAGTTATAACTTGCATAAACAAAAAAAAATAAAAATTGTTCTGTCATTGTTATTTGATTATGGACTACTGGAGTATTATTCTTTTTTAGTTTGAAGAGAGGGCTCAAGGCTTGGGAAACTTCCATTTTTATGTTGTCATGCTGCTAGTTTTTCTTTAAGATGTAGATCACAACAAAAGAATAATTAAATAGAGTATAATAGGGAAATATTTAGTAGAGTAATAGGTAGGAGTCCATGCAAATTAAGAGTCACTAATCACATTTCTTTTAAATTAGTTCTTATTAGATCATAAAGATATGGATTGAAAATAGATGTTTGCCAATCGTCTGTCTAGGGAATATGAGGATGGAGTGAAATAATTTATTAGGTTTGTATTTAAGCATGCAAAAGACTCTAGTAAAATTATATTCCCTTATTTGAATTGCTTCTATGTAAAGCAAATTAGTGCAGCTGAGTTAGAAGATCATTTAGTGTGTAATGAGATTCACTAAAGTTTTACATGTTGGACAAAGCATGGCGAGATAAAGGATGAGCATAGTAACTGGGAGCATAGTGGGAGTTGTGCCTCAAACGATTTTGACACAGGTACATGCGAGGCTGATCATCTTCAAGAGATGGAAAATGTGGTTAAAATGGATCTTCAAGATTGTCTTAAAATATTTGAGAGGTTGAAAAGTGATGCAGAAAAAGCCATTGTATTTTGACTGTACTAAATTCACAAGGTTGTCAGTAGTGTTGAAGTTGTATAACTTGAAAGTAGGAAATCAATATAATGATAAAAGCTTTATAGAATTGCTTGCACTTTTGAAAGATATATTACTAGAAGATAATGAACTTCCTAACTGAACATATGAGGCTAAACAAATGTTATGCTATATTGGCATGACCTATGAGAAGATACATGCTTATCTCAATGATTGCATTTTATTTCGGAATGAATATGCATTATTAGAGAAGTGTTCGAAGTGTAATGCCTCAAGATATAAAAAGAAAAAATTAAGTCCTGTGAAGGTCGTATGGTATTTTCCCATTATACTTAGATTCAGACACATGTACAACAATGCAGAAAATGCAAAACACTTGACATGGCATGTGGATGAAAGGATTCAAGATGGAAAGCTTTGCCATCCTACATATTCTCCTCAATGAAAAAGATTGATCAAGAGTACCCTGATTTTAGGCAAGAAAATAGAAACTTACACCTTGTATTAGCTACTAATAGAATGAACCCACACAGTGTCTAAAGTAGTACTTACAATACATGGGCGGCGATTTTGGTGATTTGTAATCTATTCTATGGCTATGCATAAAGCACAAGTATATGATATTTTTTATGCCAATTTTTGGGCCTAAACAACCTAAAAATGATATTGACATATATTTGACTCTTCTAATTGAAGATTTGAAGCTAATGTGGAAGACAAGAGTGGAGGTTTATGATGGGTGTAAGGAGGAAAGATTCAACTTGTAGCTATACTGTTTGAGACAATCAATGACTTTCCAGTGTATGGTAATTTGTCAAGATACAATATCAAAGGACATTGCTCATGCCTTATTTGTAAGGAGAGCACACATTCCATATGGTTGGAACATTGTATGAAGAATTTCTTCCTTAGGCATCGCAGATTTTTGCCTTTAGGACATCATTACCGATGATGGAGAAAAACTTTCAATGGGATGATAGAGGAAGGTAGTCCACCTTTGCCATTGACTAGTAAGTAGTTGTATGAAAAGGTAAAGGATTTGGATAACAATTTGGATAAACCTTTTGTAGGACTCCTTGGGACAAGTAGGTGAAAGAAAATATCTATTTTATTTGAACTGTCATATTGGAAGTCCTTATATGTGAGGCATTTTTTTGATGTAATGCATATCGAGAAAAATGTATGTGACAGTGTAATTAGTATGTTACTTAATATGGCAGGAAAGACCAAAGATGGGATCAAGGCGAGGTTGGACTTAGTTACTTTGGGAATAAGAGAAGAATTAGTATCAGTGAAAGAGGGATATCGTACTTATCTACCTCCAACGGCGTATACTTTATCTAAGAAAGAAAAAATTTCTTTTTATGAATTTCTTGATGGAGTTAAGGTTTCAGAGGGGTATTTATCAAACATTAAAAAACTTCTATCAATGAAAAATCTAAAGTTGAAAGGTCTTAAGTCTTATGATTGCTGTGTTCTGATGGAGCATTTGATTTTAGTGGCTCTACAATCCATCTTGCCCAAAAATGTGTGAGGGACAATTACTAAACTATGCTTCTTCTTCAAGTCCATTTGCACTAAAGTGATTGACCCTACAAAATTGCTGGCATTGCAAAGACAAATTATGGTTACTTTGTATGAATTTAAGATGTATTTCCTACCTTCATTCTTTGACATGATGGTTCATCTAACTATTCACTTGGTTAGGGAGCTACAGATGTGTAGCCCAACTTATTTGAGGTGGATGTATCCAATTGAGTGTTACATGAATATATTAAAAGGGTATGTTAAAAATTGAAGTAGACCAAAGGGTTGCATTGTTAAACGGTATATAGTTGAAAAAGCTGTTGAATTATGTATTAAATACCTATCTAATGTCGATAATATTAGGCTTCCAGTATCTCGACACATGGGAAGCATTATTGGGGAAGGGATTATGGGAAATGAAATAGTTAGCATCACAAGTACAAAGTGGGAGCAAGCACACCTATATGTTCTACGCAACTCTGATGAGGTTGAGCCATATGTGTGGAAGCACAAAGAGATACTTAGAAGCTTGAATCCCAATAAGAATGAAAGTAGATATCAAAATAACATAACTAACTTTTTATAGATTGGCTTAGAAATCACATTTTCTTGGAGTTAGATGTGAATCATAGTACAATTTTTAAAAAATTAAGATGGTTAGCAGGAGGTCCAAGCCTACATGTCCTCTTTTACACTGATTATCTCATCAATGGCTACCCTTTCTATAAAAAAGAGCAGGATAATCATAGTGCAATGCAAAATAGTGGTATAACTCTTATAGCTTAGTCTATGCATATTTTTAGTACTAAAAACAAAAACCCTATCTTTATAAACATGTCAAACTTTGAGATAATTGAACACATATGAGAGTTAGACTATATTTTGTTTCGGGTGCCATTCTTTAGTTATAAATGGCTTGACAACAAGAACGGCCTTCAGATTGATGAGTTAAGGTTTATTTAGGTGGATCTTAATAAGATGGGGTATAAAGACAAGCCTTTTATTTTTGCATCCTAAGCTCAACGAGTGTTTTATGTCCCTAATCCTAGTAGTAAGAAGTGGTCCATTGTTATGTTGACAAACAAATAAATAAGGATAAAGATGATGCTTAACATGGTCAAGATTTTGATATTAAGGATGATCTATTTTTGGGGGCATCGCTTCAAAGTGATTCCACTGAAGATGATACCTTATACATAAGAGATGATCATAAAGAGGATATCTGGATTCTAAAGAAGGGGTAAAGAAGTCTAAATCAAATGAGAAAAAGGAAAAGATTGTCTTAAATATGTATGTTTCATTTTATTCTTTAATTTCTTTATATGTCCCATTGAATTTTTTAAATAATTTTGCTTTTAATCTCTAAATTAATTTTGCTTATTCTTCTAACTTATTTGTTTGAATTTCATTGTAGGTGAATGACTTCTTTAGGTGGTCATGACAGTGCTCTAGATGATATGATGAAGGAGATAAACCAAATTAAACAACGTTTTAACCATCTTAAGAAAAGTGACCCATGTAAGAAGTATTGGGAAAAAATTTAAGGTTCAGTGGAATACCAAAAGTAAACCAATTAAGAAAAAAGGTAAAAAATTAATAAGCTACATTAGAGTTGTGGCTCGTATGAATGTGTCCATCACTATAAGTGATTGGCGAAGGGTTGACAATGCCACAAAGAATGCCATTTGGGATGAAATAGTGGTAACATATTCTACTATTTTATTTATGTTGTTTCTTATATATACATGTTCTGACAAGTTGATTATATTGGCTTGCATATGTCTTTTGATATTGATCAGAGTCGAATGAGGTTTGTACTTGGGATAGCCTGCAAGGCATTATGATCATTCTGCTATATACTCAATAGTAGATTCATGAGAGATGCCAACGGGAACATCCTTGACCCCCTCTGAATTATTTCAAACTATGATAACTTAGGAGACTTGCGATACATTTATTGACCAATGACAAAAGGAGTCTTTCTAGGTAATCATATTCTACAATATATAGTTGTTCATTTTAGTATGCAACAATATGTATTGATTAGATTATTATGTTTTTTCATAGAAATTAAGTTAGAATAATCGAGAAAGAGGAAAGAACATCCAATACCCGTACAGGAAAGGCCAATTAGGATACTCAGGCCTTGAACAACAGATGGTATGTGAATATATATGTTATCTATTTATGAATATATAATGTGATGCAATACTTACACATTAGTTTTTTGTCCTAATTCACAGATCGAGTAAGGGGGATCAAAAGTTAGCTCAGTATCCTGTCACATTCTCTGGAAGGTAGCTTAAGTCAATAAAGCAGGAAAATTTGATAATAAGCTCATCCCTGAAGTTTGGAACAAATGTGTAAGTACTAATTAATTATCAAAATTTCAATCAGTCTATTTCATTTTTCCACTTTCAATAACATTTACTTTTTAATTTATGTGTCACAAGATGCCTTCTCACAGACCCTCCCACAAGGGGGTGTGCACTGTGGGGATGATGATGTATTGGGCAAGGCGCTTAGTGTCCCAGAGCACCCTAATCATGTTAGGGGTGTTGGCTACAGCATTAGTTAAAAAGCTTATTTTGGGACATAAAAGCGCTCGAAGTTTCATTCTTCAGCTAAGGTTGCTGAGTTGAAGGAGAAGGTGGAGAGACAAAAGCAAGAGTAATCTGAGTTGAAAAAGCAATTGTAGGATCAACGACACCTTATTGAAAATTTGATCAAGATGCAGATAATGAGGATGCAAGCAGTGGAAACCAGCTCCAGCGGTAAAGATAGCTGCATACTTCCCTTTTAGCATCTCTCTAAGGTAATTGCTTTCTTTAACTAAGTTAGCAGTTAAGTGCTTTTACTACTTATCAGTAATTTCTTTTGTTATAATTTGCCTAGGGCAAAACAGACTGTCTATTATAGTTAGACACCCTTACTCGTTGCATGGTTACAGAGGGTCATGTGTATAACATTGCAAGAGACATACTTCATAATGCAATATTACCCGTCGACCACGTGAGAGTAGTAGTTAATTTCCCTATTAAGGAAAATGTTGAATTACTTGTTCTTACTAAAGATATAAGAACGATAGGACAAGCAATAAGGAGCTTCATTGTGTGCCAACCAATATCATTACGGTAGTTCCATCAAGACAGGTTTGTTAGTTGACACTTCCTTATAATTCTTTATTGATTTTAAATTAAACTAACTCACTTTGTTGCACAGTCCAAGGGAAAACACCTAAAAGTGTCGAGACTTAGCAAGGAATCAATAACCGTACCATCAAAGCCAAAGCCTAACCCTCAAGTTTCAAACAAATACAAATTGGCTCTTAAAGCATTAATAGAACAAATGTTAGGGGATGATAACATAAAAATTATAAATTTCAATAAAGAGATTTATAATAAAGAAACACATGATGTGCTTAGAATGGAAGTGATAAATGATATCTTCCAATGTGAAATAATAGGGGCCACTATTATTAATTTATATATTAGGTACTTCATTTGTTGTACATAAACTATTTTTTTTCCTATGTTCATATCAGTTTATTATTAATCCATTTATTTCTTCATCTCAGGTACCTATACTATACAATCTTGGTCCTTGACAACATTACAAGGAGGTTCATGTTTATCAATCTCCATGACATTGCTGCTTTTTCTCCACAGATGTTGCATAGCTAGCTTACAAGTCAATTACATCAAGTAGTGGATTTGTTTATTAGAAAAGCCAAGAATGAGGTGTTATTCTTGGCCCTTTACATGTAAGGGTGAGTCAGTTACTGTTGAACTTTTCAATTACATGTAATGTCAATGTCAACTATTTAATTAGAATTTGCTAACACTGGTAAATTGTCTTAGGAGACACTGGATGTTGATTATCATCAATCCATGTGCTCCGAAGATATATTACATGGATCCTTTGAATGGCGACCCAACAAACTGTAAGCAGATGCAAGAGTTATTTAATCAGTAAACATATGCATTTATTTTTTACGTATTTTTATATAATTGTGTGTTTTAATTTCAAAATAGTTTTTGATATTAAGTTTTTTTTTCCACTTGCTTGATAAAGTCTTGGTGATGTTCCGCGTAAATCGTGGGCCTAAGGTGTCAAAGTCAAAAATACTAGCCACGTTATTCAAATGGAACAAAGTAAAGGTATTTATCAATATTTAGACAATTATTAAATACACAATTTCCTAAATTTAATATGTTTTTTATTGAATTTTTACAGTGTACAAAATAATCATATAACACAGACTGTGAGTACTATATGATAAGATTCATGAAGGATATGGTCCTGCATGGACAATCAATGATCCCAAACACGGTATGTAATTCAGTTCCTTTATATGATTGGATGGTTTTCCTTGCCTCTATGTTTCCTTATGTATTAAAAGTTAACTATATGATGGTATCAGTTGTCGGTAATATGTCGTTACAAGTTGTATTTGGTGATATTAGTGTGTAATTTGCTGTTATTAGCTGCAAAAAGAAGGCTTAAGACCCGAGGAATTTTTGTTTTCAAGCCATTATATTGCTAGATTTTTTTTTGACATATAACTTGCTTTAAAAAAATATTTCTAAAATTTGACCAAATTCTGGTCATCTTACTTCAAATCATTATTATTTCATTTTACAGTACTTCCCAGATGCATATTACAAAGAATACTCAAATGCTCAAATAGATGAACCGAGGGAAGAGTGGTCTTAATATATGTTCTAACAATGTTTGTTGATTTAGTTGAAATTTACATGTGTTAATTTGTACTAGTTTTATATTGTTTAGTAACATTTGATTTACTTATTGTAATTGTTATTTGATTGCTTTATAATAGTTCTTCTTGCTAGTTGTTTTGAGTTGGTGAATAATTTGTGGCTAGTAAAATTGTTGAATAAAAATGAATTGAAGTTTATAAATTAGAGTTAGATAATTAAAGAAAAAAAGTTGACAGTTCTAAATAGAACTACCGACAAAAGTCTGGTCTTAAAATCTTCTTTTGTTGGCAGTTATTTAATAACAACCAACAAAAACAATCTTTGTTGATGGCTGTTAAATAATCACTAACAAAAGACCAGACTTTTGTTGATGGTTATAACAATAACCACCAACAAATGGTTGCCCTTTTTGTTAGCGTTTATATTGTTGGCGGTCACAAATCACAAATAAAAGGAAAAAAAACTGCCAGTAAAACTTTTTCTTGCAGTGTACTCAACATAGCTTGTTTAAAATTGTAAGCTTTTGCTATGTTTAACTTATATCTCTTGTTGAATCTTTGGGTATGATGCCGTTGATGTATCAGTTCTGAAGCTAATATGATGTTATCTAAGAATAATTACATTTTGATGATGAAAATAATAACTTGCTCTATTTTAATTTAGTTGGGCTTATTCTACTTTTCATCTAAAGCTTAAAAAAAAAAATGATTGTCCCCCCTGTAATTAGTGGTACCCTTTGATATCATAGTACCAATAACTTCAGTTCTAATATACTCATTTAATGTAAATAGACAATATTTCATATAGTAAATAATTACATATTATCTCAAACCATACAATTTTAAGATAACATTGGGCACTTTCTCAAATATTAAAAATTTATCATAAGATATTTAAACCTAAAGCTATAAACAAACTAAAATTGATAAGGTGTATATATTTAAACAATATAAAAATACTAATTTTTTTTTTCATATAACTCATTTCATTCTTCATAATTAAAATTTTGAAGCAAAATTAAGGATATCTAGAAGTAGAGTGGATTATATATACAATGGAGTAAATAGCTCTTTTGTATAGATTAAATAGTCAAGAGAATAATGGAGAATAACAAAGTGACTTGAGAAGGTTGGAATATTTACTTCAAGGATCCATGAGAGAAGATAAAGGTGATAAGCCCTTTAGAGAAAAAAGGGTAATTGCTTACCTAGTGAAGTTACGCCTATCAGATGTCCATGAATTTTAAGACCATTTTTGGTATCTAAAATATCTAGTACCTTATACAACTATGATTTATTATCAAATAGCACTTGAAATTTACTAGTCTTAAAATTCTTGCACATGTGTGGACCAAACTATTTTAATCTAGAACCTAAATTTGATTTTATGCATAATATCATAAATTTTTATAGGGTTTTCTATTCATTAAAAATTTGTTATTTCATATGAGATTCTAGCCATTTTTCCACAAAAAAAAAAAAGCATGGGATTCTTTGTTCACCTAATATTCTAAATTGTGGAAAAAAAATTAAGCTACAATTTAGGTTTTAAATAGGGCTAAACACATGGCCTAGTGGCTTGGCCAATTCGATCCCATCCATTCATATCTAGTTAGGTTAGATCATGTTAAATAAAAAAAATGATTGAATTGAGATAGGCTGAGCATGGCTAACTATGTTTGTTAGTTTTGTCTAGTTTGACCTGGTCATTGATTTTACTTTTTAAAAGAATTATTTTCTAAGGGTTTACATAAAAACTTCTTTTTTTATGGATAAAATGTAGTTTTATAAGGACTTATCTAAAAACTTTATTCTTTTGAGAAAAAAATATATAATCTTATAAGGACTTATATGAAAATTTTATTTTTTAAAAGAAATTATTTAATTCTTATAAAAAAAAATTGGCCCTATCAAACCTAGCTCTACCTAGTGACATATAAGGCCAACTTAGACCAGGCTAAACACCATGCATAAAAGAATCAGCCTAGTGCTAAATTGGCCTAGGTGCCATACTAGACAAAAACTTGGCCCATGTGTATTCTAGCTTTAAACACATTTTTTCATGTAAATTTTTTTTTTGTCCTTCGAAAACCCTTATTGATTTTAGAGTTGTTCATTCATTTGTTGTTGTATGAGACTAAAATCAAGAAGAAAAAGAGGTGGTTTTGGGGTTTAGCATAAGATCACACTGAATCTGATTTTTAAAATTCCATGATGTCATGCATAGTACACAAAATTGTTTTTAATGGAATTGAAAAGAAAATGAGAATGTAAATGGAATAGAATATATTATGTTCTATATAATATAGAAAGAAATAAGAATATTATTTCATGTTATTTTTTATTGGATGAAAATTGTATAGAAATGAAAAGAAATGATAAGAAAATGACAAAAATATCCCTATTTAAAAAATTAATAAAATAAAATTTATAATAAGGTATTTGTATAAATTAGTTATCATTGATTCGTGTGTTTGAAAGAGATAAATTTTATTTCCATCTTTGGAAAATGACTATCAATCAGGATGTTAAAATAGATTCTTTTTTATTTCCTTCTATCAAATGCTATCAAACGGGAATGGATTCATTGTTTTTAAAACTTTCCGGACAACTATGGAAGATTGGACTAGTATCGTTAATTAGTATGGTAAAAATCTATTAAAAAATTATCTAAAATCAATGGGTTTTATGATAGGAAAACGATCAATCTACAACCAACATCATAAGAAAAGAAAAGGACAACATCAAGGATAGCAAATGAATCTCACTTGTTTGAGATAAGTGCGGGTTCGATTTGAATTTTGCTTAGTTATTAAACGAATAATTTGAGCTTAACATTAGACTTTATCAACGGACTCATTTAGCTAGTAAATTGCTCATTTAAAAATAAAATAATATAGATTTTTATAAATTATATATATAAACATTATATGTAAGATTAATATTTTTTTATAAATATTCAAATATTATAGATAATTATATGTATCTCATGTAATAATTTTCTGTTACACAAATTAACAAATTAGTGATATGCATAGAAATCATGTTTTGTTAATGTATACACTTGGGTATCACACCAAATTTTTTTTTTTAAATTTTATTCTTTTGTCTTCTTGAACACTTGGGTGACGCGATGACTTTTGTATGTAAGTATACCTTTTGTTAGAAAAGACTTGAGGGAAAATCTTATTGTAATAATCTCTCTCTCTCTCTCTCTCTCTCTAGTTACTTTTTCACAACATCCTCACACCATATGCGTGTTATTTGAGATACTAAAACTATACCTTTTTACAATTTTTTTTTAAAATTTTGAGACTCAAAACTTAATATTGTGTTTAAATATATAATTAGTTTGTGTTTAAATATTTTTTCTATGACATTATTTTATTTCTTTTTAAAACTTCAATTCTTGGCATATAAATTTGTCCCCAAAAAAATTTGCATTTGTTTCATGTCAAAATTCTATTTTTGTTTTTAGTCTTAAGAGTACATTTTGTTATAAATGATATAATTATGTGAATATTCATAACCTTTAAAGAATAACTCTTTAAGATCTTTTCTCATGTTTAAATGGTATATACCTTATAACTCTCAAAAAATTTATATTGTATAATTATATAGATTAAATTTTTATTTATATTATTATAATTCATATGTCTATCTTTATAATTAAATGCTTATAAATGGAAACTGTAATACCTTGACCTCTTTACCCTGACACAATAATCCCATAGGCTATCTCAATCCATGGCATGCATAATGGAGCACAATTATAAGGAAATATATATATTAAGCATGAATAATTACGTTATGTAAGGCTTCATTTCTCTATTTTATGCTTCATAGGCTGTGTAAACTCATCAATATCATTTTCCATCCATTACAAATCCATACAAATCATACACATCACAAAACATCCCAAGAGTCTCGAATTTTAGATCACATCCCACAAAATCAATGTTTTGCTCTCAGGTTTAGTTTCCAGATTTTTTATATGAATTTTGAAAATTCATAACTAATTTAAAAAAATCAAAATAATGCATATGATAGCTTTTTGGAAAGCTATGGATGCTAACTAAAAACTAAAAATAATTTTAAACCAATACAGTGACTTTTAGCCCATGGAAATGGATGGAGTAATAACTTAGGTTAAGCTACATTATTGGTATTGTCATGAAACTTCAAAAATTCATTTCTCCTTCTACAGAGCTCCAAAGGAGGTGATCTTGATGTTTATAGAAATATTATGATGTTTAGTTTATATTTGTAAAATTTCATAAGTATTGGACTTCATTTGGCCCACTAGTAATACATAAATATAAACTGACCATATGAATAGTATACATACTATTTTTACATAACTTGGCCAACTTTGAAAAATCAAATATATTCTCTAAAGCTCCAAATTGGGTGCTTTTTAACTCTATGAAAAGCTTTGGATGAGACCTACTTGTTGGCTAAATTTCATGGAAAAAATAACTCATATGGTCAGACTTTGGTTCAACACACAAAATGGTCCAATTTCAAGTCTAAATGGGTATCTCAAGGCACCAAAATGCTTTCCTTTCATCCCATAACCACTTGGGCAAGTTTAAAAGTATAAATACAACATATAATAGCATGCCAAATGATCCAAATCATCATGGAGCTCATTCTCGTTATGTCACATGCTATCATACACAAGTATATCATATCACATAAGGGCTCCTTAGTGGCAAAAGTATATATATTCATTCATATGGTTCCAAAATAGTTACATAATCATCTATACATACAATTAAACTTGTTCAAAGGTCTACATCATATATACATCACACGACTACAATTTTTGACATCAAAATGCAAGTAAACAAGCCATTTCTTTATCCCTTTGTCAAAGTCTTGCTTCTCAAGGTTGTTGGCCTCCATTTCTTAGTCTACTTGGCTCACCTAGACATGGTTAGGCATTTATGGGAGAAGAGTGAGATTCAAAGAATTCTAATAGCTCTTAATGCTTCCAAACATACATAATAGATACATATACATGTCAAAGAATGCATGCATGACATTCAATCTATTAATGAGCATACATAAAATATTTTTCTTATCACATAAATTCAAATATGGCAAATATAAGCTCTTAAGAGTATTGTCTAGCCTCACCCATTTTTCTTGGGACTTTTAGATATGCATCACCCACTTTCAAGAGACTTTTGACTTAGCCTCACTCTTCTTGAGACTTTTGATTTTATGTCACCCATTTCTAGGGACTTTTGGCACAACCAAACCCATTTAAGCCATATTGCACGTATAAACACATTTCAAAAGCATAATGGTACCATAGCTTGTAAGCAATAGCTAGAAACATTTCTTATATTTCAAACATACACACAAGTATTCAGAGACAAGTAAACATCCAAGTCATGCTTGAAAGAAAGGTTAAAGAGCTACCTTGAAGTAAGATTGTACACTTTTTCCTTGGTTATTCCTCTCCCTTTCTGGCCACACACTTGTAACTAGGTGGAGCTTGATTCCTTTCACCTAAACACATCAAATGAGACACAATTATATCATTGAATCAAGCTCTAGCATCACACACACTATATGGAAGGCTACTTTGTTCTACAGCTTCATTATGGTTCCATATAAGACCTAATGAAGCAATTACTAGAATTCATGCTCTTTGCTCCATTTTCTCCTTCTATCTAGGTCTCTTGACTCTATTTAGACTCCTTGGAGTCATCACAAATTCATTTCCAAGAGTTGAAATATAAGTTTCTTCTTTAAGTCTCATTATGGAACCTACACTTCCATCTCACAAACCAAGACTTCTAAATTTTTTTCAAAGCATCCCTTGATGTTCTTTCATCATATTTAGTCCCTTTTTAGACTTAGAAAAATTTAAAACACTCTTTAGGTGCTAGAAGGAACTTACACCAAGATGTAACACCATAATTATCTAGGTCATCTCATGCCATTTTAATCGCATTGCTTTCGTTTAGCACACTTGTTCAAGGAAAAAATAATAAAAATAATAAATTATTTTTGCGTTACGTCAGGGATAAATTTTTTATTTCATGTTTTGTGGACCATATGAAGTTTTCCATCTCATTTTCACATTGAAATACACAAATATAACTCAAAACCATCTCAAGAAGTGGCTAGAAACTCGAGCTCATGAGGCATATACACAAAATTCACATGTGCAGCCTTAGGTTCATGATCCAACTTTCTATTATGAACTTTGAAAAATCATAACTAATTCTAGAAAAATCAAAATCAAGCATACTATACCATTCTGGAAAGTTACAAATGTATACTTTATGTTAAAAATAAATCCAAACTAAATAGGAATGTTTAGCTATTGAAAATTGATAGAATAGTAACCAAGGTCAACTGTCACTACTGGTATTATCATTGAATTTAAAAAATTCATATCTCTTTGCTCAGACATCTAATTGGAGTGATCTTGGTGGCCATAGAAATCTTATCATATCTAATTTATGTTTGTAAAATCTCATGAGTATTGGACACCATTTGTCCCTTGAATGATATAACACAAGAAACTGATCATATGAATAGTGCTTATACCATAATAGCAAAAAAATGGCAACTTTGAAAAATCATAATTCATTTCATAGAGCTCCAAATAATCTGATTTTTAGCTTCCCAAAAAGCTCTAGATGAGATCTATTTGTATGTCAAATTTCATGATAAACTCGTTTATTTGGTCAGATCTTGACATTAGTTTCCAAAATGGCCAATTTTTTACTTCCTAATAGTCTTAAATGGTCCAATTTGGCTCTCAAGGCTTTCATGGCTAGTTGAGCAAGTGGGAAGGCACCAAAATGGTCTGTTAAACTTCTTTAAAAGGTGCATAGACCCAAATTTCACAAGCTCACACTCTCACCCCAACCTATGCACAAGAATACCGATGCTAGTTCTTGCCATTCAATGTCTAAATCATGCAATATCATACATATGATAGAAAATGTCATTCATACATCAAATATCCATGTAATTACATATGCTCATAAGCTCATCCATCACATACAATATTGAATTACATCATATGCCACTCATATGGCTAAAAAATGGACATTTTCACACATTTTGTTGTAAAATCTCATCTTCAAGCTTGGTGGCTCTCATTCTTTGGCTCACTTGGTCCACCAAGATATGTTAGACAATGGAGAGGAAGGGATGAGATTCTAGAAATCCTAATAGCTCTTCTCCCTTTCAACTATTCATAAAAGATGCAAATACAAGTCTAAAAATGTATGCATGGATAATATGAAAAGCATAATCATTTATGAAAAATTTCTTACATTTAAGAGGTCATACAAAACATATATAGGCTTGCCAAGCAAGTAGTTTAGCCTCACCGATTTCTCTGAGGGATTTTGGACTTGCCTTACCTATTTTCTTAAAGGATTTTAACTAAACCTTGCTCTTAGGAGACATTTGGCTTTATTTCAACCATTCTTGGAGACTTTTAGCTTCACTACACTCAAGCAAACCACAACATATTGATAAAATATCATTTAAGTACATAACGAAGTTTCATGGTACCATGGCATATAGATACATGCTAAAACCTCTTTCATAGCTTAAAACATACACAAACATATTCAAGACAAGATAAACATCCACTCATACATGAGAGCAAGAAGAGATAGCTACCTTGAAGCAAGAGTTCAACACTTTTTCCTTAGGTATTCCACCCCCTTTTCGGCCACACACTTGCAATGAGATGTGGCTTGGTTCTCTTGGCCTAAACACATTAAATAGGACACAATTACATCATGGAAGTAAGTTCTATTATCACTCACTCCTTATGGAAGCTTTTTTTGTTCTATGGTTATATAATGATGTCATATAAGACCTAATGAAGCAAGTGCTAGCATTTAAGGTCTTGGCTCCATTTTCTCCTTCCATCTAGGTCTCTTGATCCCATTTAAGCCTCTTGCAGTCATTATAATTTCATTCCCAAACCTAAGTTGCTTCTTTAAGCTTTATTATCGAGCATACACTTCCATCACACCAATCAAGGTTTCTAAAATTTTTCTAAGCCTTTCTTTGATGTTCTCTTATCATGTTTAGTCCCTTTCTACCCGTAGAAGAATTTTAAAACTCTCATTAAGCATCAAACCAAGCTTGGCTGAGACATATGCTAGGTTTTTGGCCCATAGAGCTAGCTTTGTTTTCTTGAAGGAATTGACACATGTGAGGCTTTCTTGGCATCTCAAGAACCCATATACACTCATAGACAATTAGTAATATCACTAGAAAGCTTCATATATGCTAAGGTACAAAGGAAACCCTAGGTTTTGGAATCTTGAAAACTAATAGTTCTTTTTAGAATTTCTTTATATCTACTTGTTCCTCACCCTTAAAAACCTAGGTTTCATACTTGGTTTGGGTCAGATTTTGCTCCCTCTTACTAGTTCTATATGAGGCCAAAAATGAGCTATGGAGAAACAAGAAGGAAGAAGCAAGGAAAGCCATGGAAATTCCTCGATTCCTTAGCCTTTTCAAGAGCTTTTTACTTTGTCTTCACTCCTCCTAGAAATTTTAAACCTCTCCTCTCTAAATAGGACTTAAAGCAGATCCAAGACATGCATCAAAACCATGGAAAGAAAGATGAGAAGAAGGAGAGCAAGTTCAATGAAGGAAGGAGCAAGAAATTCCTTAATTTTCCTTACCTTTTCTTAGGTTTTTCTCCTCCTTTTGAGCTCCTCCTTGTGTGCCACTTTTTGTAGAATTTCTCCCTGGTCTTGGACAGAATTTAAGTTGACCAAATGTAAGGGATAAGTGAGGCGCCACATATATATATAGTTTTCTTGTTCAAGGCTTATTTCAACTGCTTTTTGAAAACCATCTTTTCCATCATAAAATTTAGGTTCTTTAACCTAAAAATAGACTTTGGAATGACTCAAATCAGGTTTAAAATCTTCCCGAACGAAAAGGTTAAAGTTCAGGGTTACCAACATTCAAAAATGTAAACTGGAGGGGTTTTTACTGTTCTAGGGGTTCCTATGGTTTTCAGGGTCTCTGAGAACCTCAGGAAACTCATTTGTCCATTTAAAGATCTCTCTTCTGAGTTTTCTTAAAGTTACTTAAAATTACAAAAATGCCACTGCATTTCGTCAAAGATTTCTTTAGCCCTTCTAGCCTTGGTTTCTGGGCGTCTTAAGCCTTGATTCCCTATTTTCTAATATTTAACATTTTATGCAAATTTTATTTGGCCTTAACTGATTCATTTTAGGGGATTCTATTTTATATCTGGCCTATTTTTGTCATTTTTACGAAAATTGGGCATTACACAAGACACCCCTATGCAAAGTGACTTATGGAGTTTACTTTGTTTCCTTGAAGGGAATGACACATGTGAGGCTTTCTAGGTGCCTCAAGAATCTATATACACTCTTAGACCATTAGAAATATCACTAAAAAGCTTTATACATACCATGGTGCAATAAAATCCCTAGGTTTTGGAAACTTGTTTTCCAATGCTCATTTTTGGAATTTCTTTGCATCTACTTGTTTCTATAACATCAGGCTTCTTCGTAAATGTGAAAAAGATAATGTTTGGCTTTTTAGAAATGAGTAAAACACACCAGATATAAAAGAAAGTCCCCTGAGATTTAAGGCCAAATAAACTTAGGATAAAATTTTAAATAATACAAAATGATGATCCAAGGCCTAAGGTGCCCAAAAACCAGAGCCATAGTGGTTCAATAAAATTGCTAAAAGTATAATGGTATTTTCGTAATTTCAAGCACTATTTAGAAAACTCAAATGAGGGATTTTTAAATGGAAAAAATAAATTTCCTGGGGTTCTCAGAGGCTCTAAAAACCATAGGAACCTTTAAAACAGTTAAAATTTCTCCGGTTGACGTTTTACATTGTCAGTTGACCCAAACTGTGGCTAATTCATTTGAGAAGGTTTTAGATCTAAATTGAGTGATTCCAAATTTATTTTATAAGTTAGAGAACTTGGATTTTATAATGGAAAAGATGGTTCTAAAAAAGGAGCTAAAATGAGCCTAAAACAAAAAGCTAAGAAAATAGGACGTAGATGAAATTTTTAAACAACAATTTTAAGAAATGCTCTCTTATATGTGGCATCCTCCACCTCTCCTTCACTTAGCTGACATATGATCTGCCTAAGTAAGAGAGAGAGACCAACAAGGAGGATGCATAAAATGGAGGCCTTGGAGGAAGGAGAAACTTGTAAAAAGGTATAAAAATCTTTAGTTTTTCAAGTACCTTCCTTCACTAAATTTGTTCCTCTCCTCCTTCTTCTCTTCATTTCTATGGTTTTTATGATGCATATCGGACTATTTTGTGGTTGGTCCAAAGGAGGGAACTTAGAATTTCAAAGAGGAGCTTGAAGTAATGAAAAAGACTTTTGAAAAAGTCTTGAGACAAGGTAGATTCTATGGCTTTTCTTGCACTCCTTGTTTGTTCTCCCTCATGAGCATTTCATCCAACCTATAGCCCATTCTTTAAGGGATGATTTCTGTCTAAACCAAGGTAGAGTCATAGGTTTTAGATTGTGAGTAACAAGTATATGCAAAGAAATCCAAGTAAAATGCATTAGAAATTAAGTTACAAAGATTAGATATTTGATTGCACCTTGATGGAAAAGAGACTTCCTAATGATAATTTAGGTTGTTTAAGAGTATGAATGAGTTCTTAAGACACTCAAGAAGTCACCCATGTGCCAATTCCTTAAAAAGAAGCAAGCAAAATCCTTTGGTGCACAATCAAGAAGCATGTCTCGGCCTAAGTAGGTCTGGACTCCTAGGAAGAATTTTAATTTGTTTTAAACTTAGAATGGAACTACTTATGATGAGAGAACATGAAAGGAAGCCTTGAAAAAATTTTTAGAAGTCATAGATAGTGAGATGGAGGTGTAGGCTCTATAATATAGCATAATAAAGCAACATATAGCTAGGCTCTTCAAAATGAATGTGTGATGGCTCTAAGGAGTCTCAATGGAGTCAAGAATCATAGATTGAATGAGAGAATTCAGCTAAGATCATGAATGCTT
Source organism: Erythrophleum fordii (assembly GCA_032878935.1). Lineage (NCBI taxonomy): Eukaryota > Viridiplantae > Streptophyta > Magnoliopsida > Fabales > Fabaceae > Erythrophleum > Erythrophleum fordii. Next base: position 13,844,225 of record JAVQMF010000050.1, read on the forward strand.
ATAGTTGCTTCATTAGGTGTTTTATAGAACCATAATTGAACTATATGAGAAACTAAGCCTCCCTAGAGTATATGTGGTGTAAGAGTTTGTTTCAAGTATGTAATTTTTCCATTTGATGCATCTAGGCCAAAGAAATCAAGCTCCACCTTATTGTAAGGGTGTGGCCAAAAGAGGGGAAGAGAATTCAAGAGAAAGTTTGCAATTCTTGCTTTACAGTAAGTCTCTAACCTTTCCCTCATGCATGCTTAGTTGTTTTCTTGTCCTTGGATGTGTGTATGGGTAATTTTACCATGAGATATGTTTTTAGTGATTCTCTACATGCCATGGTACCATTATGTTCATATTATATGTTTTATGAATGTTGATTGGCATGAATAAGTTTGGAGAAGCCAAAAGTCCCTTAGCAAAAGTGAAGATGAGCCAAAAGTCCTTAAGATTAGGTGAGACAAAGCCAAAAGTCCTTTGAAAATGGGTGAGGCAAGTCTAAAAGTCCTAAGAAAAGGGGGTGAGGCTAAACTAATGCTCTTGAAAGCCAATATGTGATGTGCATGAGTTTTTTGAACATGAAAATGATTGTATATATGATCACTAATGGCTAAAGGTTCATGCATGCATTCTTGGACTTGGAATCATGGCTTTTATGTATGATTAAAAGAGTTAAGAGCTATTGGGATTCTTAGAATCTCACTTTTCCCTCTCCAATATCTAACTATGTCTAGGTGAGCCAAGTGAGCCATAGAGTGGGAGCCAACAAGCATAAGGAGCAAGATTTTGACATATGTATAGGAAAAGGAGCTTTGTAAATATATTTAATGTCAAGAATTGTAACCATAAGTTGTATATATGATGTAGACACTTGAACATATGTAAACATATAAATATAAGATGTATGTATTGATTTTAGCACCATATGAAAGAATATGTGCATTCTTGACATCCATATGCTTAGTATAAGTTATGAAACCTTGTGTATATGAATAAGTGGGGTAGTAGTTTTGTGATGTATGAATAGTTGGACCCCTTGGACAAGTTTAATAGGCTATATTTAAGCTTCCTCACGTGCTCAAGGGGTCATAAACAAGGTAGAAGCCAATTTGGTTCACATTTGACCCTATATGGTGCTTAAAATGGCTATTTTGGCACCCTATGTCACAAAGTGACCAAATGAGCAAATTTTTTCATGAAATTTAGCCTATATATAGGTCTCATATAGAGCTTTTTGTACATCCAAAGAACACTTAAATGGGAGCTCTATAAAATTTATTATGATTTATCAAAATTGGCCTACATATAGGTCTTATCCATGAAAAATGCTGTATATTAAGATATACTATTCATTTGGTGAGTTTTTTCCTTTATGTCATATATAGGTCAAATGGTATCCAATGGCCATGAAAATTTACAAACATAAACCATACATGATAAGCTTTTTGTAGCACTTCAGAACACTACATTCAGAGGTTTGTAAAAGGAGAAACAAATTTTTGAAATTTCATATTAGTATCAGGGGTGTAGTAGGACTTCTAGTATTATTCCATCAGTTTTCATGGCCTTAATGCTTCTTTTTTATTGGAGTTATTTTTATCCTCTAGTAGACATCCATAGCTTTTTTGAATGGTATGGTCTGCTAGGTTTTTATTTTTCTAAAATTAGTTATGAATTTTTAAAGTTTATATCAGTGACTTGTGATAGCAAACTTGGGTAGCTAGACCTTTAGTGTTTTTCCATTATCAATCATGGTCCAGTTAGTGTTTTTATCGCTTGGAATGATTTTTATCCTATAGTGGACATTTTGATATTTCCAGAAAGCTATTATTTACTTGATTTTGAATTTTTTAAATTTAATTATGAATTTTCAAAGTTGATGATAAAAAACTAAAAACTGGAACCTGAGACTGAATTTATGTTTTTGTGTGTGAATGTCCTAAGCTCGAGAAAAACGGAATCTTTTGGGATGATTCTAAATTGTATGCATGTATTTGGAGTGGAAAATAATATGGCCCACAAGACACAAAATGAAAATTTTGAACCCTACGTAACACAAAATAATACATTATTTTTAGTGATTTTCTTGAGGAAGCTCGTTTATTTAAGGAAATGTAGCTTGGTAAGGATAAAGGAAAGGCTAAAATATTATGGTGTCACAACTTTTTACCTTAAAAAACTTAAGTTTCATGCTTAGTTTAGGTCAGAATTTACTCCCTCTTGGTTGTTCTATATGGGGCTGAAAATCACCTATGGAGGAACAAGAAGAAGGAAGCAAAGAAAGCCATGATACATACCTTGATTTTTAGCCTTTTCAAGAGCTTCCTTATTTGCTATAGGCTTCTCCTTGAATTTCTAACTCACTCCCTCTGAACAAGACTCAAAACAGTCCCAAATCACACATCAAAACCATAGAAAGAAAGAAGATAAGGAGGAGAACAAGTTTAATGAAGGAAGGAGCAAGAAAATCCATGGTTTTTCTCCCCTTTTCTTAGGTTTTTCTCCTCCCTTGAAGCTCCTTCTTATGTACCTCCTTTGGCAGAACTTTCCCCTAGTTTGAGATGAAAATTAGGTCAGCTAAGTGTAGGGGAGAAGTGGGATGCCTCATATATATAGCTAGGGATCCATTTAAGATATTTCAAAATACTAATTTTGCCCTTTGTTCCTGGTTTCTTCCCTCAAGGCACATTTCAACTCCTTTTTTAAAACTGTCTTTTCCATCATAAAACTTAGATCCTCTAACCTATAAATTGCTTTTGGAATCACTTAAATTGGATTTAAAACCTTCCTGAATGAAAGGGTCAAAATTTAGGTCAATCAATATTCTAAAACATAAACCAGAAGGGGTTAAACCATTCTAGGGGTTCCTGTAGTTTTTAGGGTCTCAAAGAATCCCAAAAAACTCAAATGTTCCATTTAAAGATTCCTTATTTGAGTTTTCTAAAAAGTGTCCAAAATTACAAAAATGTCACTACATTTCATCAAATTTTGTTTAGCCACTCTGACTCTGGTTTCTAGAAATCCTAAGCCTTAGATCCTCATTTTTTATTATTTAAAATTTTATTCTAATTTTATTTAGCCTTAACTCATTTGTTTTAGAAAACTCTCTTTTATATCTGACTCGTTTCTGTTGTTTTTATGAAAACTGAGTGTTACATTTCTATCCCCTTTAAATAAAATTTCATCCTCAAAATTTAAATACATATCTCGTGGGAATAGCTCTGGATGCTTCTTTCTTATCTCATCTTCCAACTCCCATGTGGCTTCGTCAGGAGATAGCCTTTTCTAAACCATTTTCACCAACAGTATCATTTTATTCCGTAACTGTTTAAGTCTAACATCTACAATCTGATCTAGTGATACTATATAAGATAAATTATCCTGTAATTGTATATTCTCATATTCTATGACATGTGAGGGGTTGGACTTGTACTTTTTAAGTTGGGATACATAGAATACATCGCGTATTTGGCTCCGGTTTAAAGGAAGAGCAAGTCTGTAGGCTACAGGTCCAACTTTATCAAGAATTTGGAGCAGACCTATGTATTTTGGACTAAACTTTCTACTCTTAATAGACCTACTTATTTCTGTGACTAGAGACACTCTCATAAAGACATGATCTCTAACCTCAAACTATAATGGTCTTCTCTTTTTATCTACATAACTCTTCTACCAACTCTGTGACATTAAGAGTTTCTTTTTGATAGTTTCTATTTGTCTTGAGGTTTGGTCCACTAACTTTGGGCCTATAAGGCTCCTCTCTCCAAGTTCAACCCAACATATTAGGGATCTACACTTCCTCCTATATAGTGTCTCATATGGTACCATTTGAATACTAACATGATAACTATTATTATAGGCAAACTCTGCTAGAGGCAGATAGGTGTCCTAGTTACCCTTTAGCTCTAGAACATAAACCCTCAACATGTTTTCTAAGATTTGGATAGTTTTCTCTATTTGACCATTTGTTTAGGGGTGATAAGCTGTATTGAATCTTAGTCTAGTTCATAGGGCATCCTGTAATGATCTCCAAAAATTTGAAGTAAATTTGAGATCTCTATCTGATACTATTCCTAGGTACACTGTGTAATTTCACTATCTCCCTGATGTATAGCTGGGCTAACCTATCTAGGGTGTAAGTGGCCTTCATTACATTCATTACAAGGAAGTGTGCTAACTTGGTTAATCTATCCACTATCACCTATATGGCATCATATCCCAATGATGTCCTGGGTAAACCTATAATGAAATCTATAACTACGCTATCCCATTTCCACTCAGGGATATCTAGGGGTTGAAGTAACTCAGCTGGCCTCTAGTATTCTATTTTAACTTTTTGACATATTAAACAACGGGAGACATACTCAGCTATGTCTGTTTTTATTCCATGCTACTTGAACATTTTCTTTAAGTCATGTTACATCTTGTTATTGCCTAGATGAATGGTGTATTCACTCTTATATGCCTCTTCTAATATTCTTTTTAATTTCTAAATTTCTAGGTACATACAACATATTCCTATACCTCATTATTCCATCCTCAGACAGATTAAAGTCTGTTACACCACCTTGGGATCTCTGGGCTTTCACTTTTCTCACATATTCATCCTCTTGTTGGACTTCTCTTATCTGGCTTCTCAGGTCACTCTCTATTCGGGTTTTACTCATTAACATTTTCTCCAAATGCACTCGACATGAGAGATTCATATTTCTAAATCTCTTAATCAATTTCTGCTCTCTCAACATCATATGGGCCATGTGTATGGATTTTCTACTCAATGCATCAACTGCCACATTAGCTTCACTGGGATGGTATTTCGAGATAAAGTCATAATCCTTTAGGAACTCTAACTATCTCCTCAATCTCATATTTAATTCTTTTTAGTCAAATAGATACTTAAAGCTTTTGGGTCATTGTAGATTTCTATGATTGTCCCATATAGATAGTGTCTCTATATCTTAAAAGCAAACACCACTGCTGCTAGCTCTAAATCATGAATGAGATAGTTTTTCTCATGTGGTTTCAACTATCTAGAAGCATAAGCTACCAATTTGTCTCCCTGGATAAGTACACATCCTAACCTTTTCTTTGAGGTATCACTGTAAACTAAAAAGGTCTCTCTCAGGTCAGGAAGTACTAAAATTAGGGTAATGGTTAATCTATGCTTCAGTTCTTGAAAAATTTACTCATATTTCTTATTCCACACAAATGATACATTCTTTCTAGTAAACCTAATCAGTGGCATTGCTATTTGAGAAAAGCCTTAGAAAAACCTCCTATAATAACCTGGTAAACCTAGAAAGCTCTTAATCTCTGTCACTGTCTTAGGTCTTTCCCATTGAAGTACTACCTCTACTTTACAGGGATCTATTGCGACCCCTACCTAGGAGATAACATAGCCTAGGAATTGCACTTCAGTGAGCCAAAATTCACATTTATTAAGTTTAGCATATAACTATTTTTCTCTTAAGGTCTCTAAGGCTAATCTCAGGTGCTGCTCATGCTCTTCTTTGCTTTTAGAGTAAATGAGAATGTCATCTTTAAAGATGTAATATCTGGTCCCTTAAAAATGCAAGAAAACATAATAAAATGCAAGAAACATAACATACGGTTTCTCCGTCAATGTATGAAATTCACTAGATACAAAAGGGAGTCCCCCAAATAAAGTAAATTGAGGTCTAATAAAATTAGAATAATATTCTAGACCGCAAATAATGATGAGTCAAGGCCAGAGGTGCCCTAAAATTGGGGCCAAAATAGATTAAAAAAAGATCAAAAAAAGGTCCCGAAAAATCTCCAAGGTTAAGTATGAAGGAGCTAGGGACTCAAATGCAAAAATAAATTATATGCCGGGCAAAATGTATAGATTGCCTGAAAGTTTAGGGAACCCTAGTTTCACCCTCTATTCGTGACTTTAAGCACGAATATCAAAAAATCAGGCAAGAATCTCAGAAATCTGTGACCCACGGTTAAACTCCGTTTGATGAGATGGGTCCGATGACACCATGTTGTCCAGATGGCCGAACGAGATTTGGTTAGCTCGATCAATAGCCATAAGCAAAATAGAAAGAGGAAGTTATAACAACCATGGAAATAGAAATAGCTAAAGGGCTAAGAAACCCTGAAAGAGTTTTAGGGACTAAATTACAATAAATGAAAATTTTAGAGCACAATCATAATACAGAACTGTGAAAATTACACCTAAAGACCCAGATGTCCGATTGACACCGAAATTTATGAGGGTCGAGGTTGAGGGCCCCTAATCCATGTTTGAGGCTTAGTATGGCAAGAAAGTAGAGGAAACAATATTTATAAATTTTAGAAAGTCTAAAGGTATATATTATACAGTAAAACCTTAACCGAGCCTGAACACCAATTTTTAAATTGCTATAAGGCCTAATAGCCGATTCTAAAGGCCCAATAAGAGGAAAGAAGATATAATTAAGGCTTTAGAGAAGATGAAATCCAAATATAAATATAAAATAAAAAGGAAAAAAAGAAATGATTATAGTTAGTTTAAAGAATTAACCATGGTTAAGTTAAACCATGATTGAGTTAAAAAAAATTAACCATGGTTATTAACCATCAAATCACCATAACTTAAAGGTTAAGAATAAGCATCCAAGTGTGTGGTCAAGGAATTTTGGGAAAAAGATATTTAGTCATGAAATTAGAAAATCAAAAGAAAAAAAGAATGGAATGCTAAGATTTGATCTTGAAAAGGTTGATCAAAGGATCTAAATTTGGTATGACCATCTAACTTTATTTAAGTTCATCTAACCATTTTCATGCCACACATAAGGGAGAGGGAGAGAAAAATGTGAAGAAGGAGAGCAAGGGAGAAAAGGTGGGAGAGAAAGTGAAATCAAGTGAAACTACCACCATTCTTCTCCAAATTTCTTCATCTTCTTCATCCTCCAATGATTTTCTCCAAAGGGCAGCTCAATCTTCATCCTTTCTTTAAGGTGGCATGTTTCTCTAAGTGGGAAAAGAAGGGATTTTAGTTTGAGAAAAAGAAAGGAAGCAAGGATTAAGCTTAAAGAGTAAGTTTTCTCCATTTTGCACTTAAAAATTACATGGTTTAAGTTAGTTTTGTTAAACCCTAGCAATGGCTACTTTTGGATAGATATGGATGATTAGAAATGGAGTTTATATGTTGAATATGAAGGCCTATGAATGGATTATATATATTGACTATGGAGGCCATATGAGCTTATTCATTTTTGTTATATGTTGGAACTTTAAAAAACACAAAGATTGTAATTTTTGGAAAAAGAGAAATGTTGGGGAGATTCTGTCCGAATTTTCTCAAATTTTTTATGGAGTTTTCTTGATGTCCTAAAGTCATGTATACCAAATTTCAAGTCCTAAAACATAAAGGAAGAGGCTATGAAATTTTTAGAACAAAAAAACTCACTTTTGGGCCTAAAACGAAGCTAGGTTATGTTATGACCAAAACGTGTTGTTAGGACTAGAAATTGATAATTTTATCCATTTCAATGGATTCAAAAGGGTGTTTTTAGCTAGGAGTATCTATGGCAAAGCCCCCAAAACTCATGGAATAAAATTTCTAAATTTTGGCCAAGAAATGTACACTATTTGGCTATAGTGGATTGGAAGGGAAAGAGTTGGAATTTTCCAATTCCAATGGTTCCAATGAGTTTAAAAGGGTCATACTACTTTGTAAGTTAAGGTGTATGTGTTGATTGTAATGAATTATCATTATGATTATAGGGTTTGATATTTGTTTGGGAACTCCAAAAGCAAGTAAACCAAGTTCCAAGGCTTGAGGAGCAAAGTTTGCTAAGATAGTAGTTTTCCTTTCTCTTTCTTTAAGCTTGTATGTTTGTATAATGCTGAGTGTTATGCTATATCAAGTTATCATTTATGCTATAAGATGAAACATGTATGCTTAAATTGTGCTTGGGCTTGTATAAAATTCCTTGTATTCCTATGTGGTATATGGTACCTTGATTGGCATTATGTTATGTACTTACATCCTTGCTTGTGAATGAGATTGGTTACTACTATTGAGATTTCATAATCTCATCCCAAATATAACCCATGCTAGGTCTGAGTTCAAGCAAAGAAAGGGCAAAGGGTGTGGAGACATAAATTGAGGACCTTACTTTTATGCATCACATTTTGTCATATAATTAAACATCTATGGATTATGTATGTATAAGTCGTGTTATAATATTGTATGATAATAGGGTATGTAACAAAAAGTCATGTATATACCTAACCCTAAAGTAAAAAGAAAATTTTAATTAGTTTAGATTTCCATTGACTCCCCTAAGTTCTATATGAGATACTTATAGTAAGAAAAACGTTATATAGTAAAGTATGACAGAAGACAACTACAAACCTATCTAGGTATGGCCCAAACACTCTGTTCATGTAATCCATAAATATCATAGGTGCATTCATCAACCCAAAAGTTATAATTAAAAACTCATAATACCCGTATCTAATTCTGAAAGCTATCTTAGGAATATCTTCAACCTTAATCTTAAGCTGATGATATCTTGACCTAAGGTCTATCTTAGAAAAGACTAACACTCCTACTAGCTGATCTAGGAAGTCATCTATCTCGGGTAGGGGGTATTTATTCTTAACTATGGTCTTATTAAGCTCTCTGTAATCTATACATAGTTTAGGACTCCCATCTTTCTTCTTTACGAATGAGACTGGAGCTCCCCATGGTGAAACACTAAGGTTAATACATCCTTCTCTAACAACTCTTCTATTTATTTCTTTAGCTCTACTAGGTCGGTGATAGCCATCCTATATGGGGCCTTAGACACTGAACTTGCCCCAGGAAAAATGTCTATAGGAAATTCTACTTCCCTATCAAGAGGTAATCCACTAATTTCTTTAACGAATACCTTTGGAAATTCCCTCACTATAGGTATTTCCTTTATTCCTTCTTCTATCTCAGCTTGTAGGAAAAAAAAAACTAGGAACCCCAACCATGCTCTAAAAATCTCTCAACCTGGGAGGTGGTCATAAAAGCTAGCTTAATCCTAATACTAGGTACAGTCCCACATTCAAGCAAAGAAATACATCTGTGGTAATAATCAAGCATGGCATTATTTACAGACATCTAGTTCATTTCAATAATTAAATCAATATCAATGAGGGGTATATATATCAGGTCAAGTTTGGTAAAATAATGATTAAATTAGACTATACAGTTCAAACAAACATGGGAGGTGATAGCTTGATTTTTGATGGGACAAGGTGGATACATGTAAGTCATATGGCAATATATGCATACTCAGACCTAGCCTTCTAGCACAGTCATAAGATATGAAAGAGTGGCTAGCACCCGAATCAAATAATGCAAGTACAGAACAATCATTAATCTTAATAGTACCTTGGATCAGACTCGGGGACCTACTAGCCTCCTGCTATGTTAGGACAAAAACTCTACCTAGGGTCTATAATCTAGGTGCAAGAGCTACCTCCCTCGGTTGTGTAGGCTATGTGCAATCTCTGGCTATGTACCCCAGCCTACCACACTTGAAACATACATTCTGGCCTATGTAGCATAGTTTGCTCCTATGATTTCTACCACATTGAGTGCAAGCTGTTAGAATGGAATTGGCTCTGTTAGACTGAGCTGGTTTCCCTCTGTTCTTACCTTTCCTATTTCACTAACCTCTGCCACCTCTTTTATGGCTACTAGTGGCTGGTAATTCCTCACATGGCCTTTTGTTCTTTAGGAGGGGAGGTTTAGCACTTGATGTTGGGTGCATTGTCCTAAGGTTTGCCTTTGTGACTCTGTAAACCTCGACTAGGGCACGAAAGTCCTTAATCTTTTTGGGTACCACTCTATCTCTGATCTTTGGTAGGAACCCCTTCTCTAATTTATTTGCTCTCCATCTCTCATCAGCATATTTCTATAAGTAAGAGGAATATCTGGAGAGTTCTACAAACTTTGCCATGTACTAATCTATTGACATCCCCTCGGTTTGCCTTAGGAGTACAAACTCTGACTCCTTCACATCCTGAATGGAACTGGGGAACTACTACTCATAAAATGCTTGTAAAAATGTCTCCTAGGTAATCCAAAGGTTCTTTGACTTAATAATAGGTTCAGTGTTCTCCACTAGTAATTTACCTCTTTCTCTAGCTGGAATATGGCTATCATGGCCTTTTACTTAGATGTGCACTCCATCACCTTAAAAATTTTCTTTAACTACATGATCCAAGTCTCTGCTTTTTCTATGCTCAACTCACCATCAAAGGTGGGAGCCCCGAACTTCCTGAATTGTGCTATGATCTACCTCATGGAAGGATGCTCAGGGGCTGGAGGGGTCTGAGCTAGTAGAGTCTATGGTATCTATTGAATCTATAGCTGTGGACTTGAATAGGTCACCCCTGAATGCTCAGGACGATCTGAATGTTGTGGTGGCTATGGTAGAGGAGGAGTAGACCTCTCACTATCTCGCTATGTAAGCCATTCTTAGAGCTATATAATCATGGCTTGCTATTGATCCACGCGAGCCATAATAACCTGAAAGGCTCTAGCCATTGGATCACTAGGCTTTGCCTTTACTTGAGCCTCTTTAGAGGGCCTACCTCTCCGTGTGTTCACCATCTTTTTGAAGCATTATAAATATAGCTCAATCAAATATGAACACATGCTACAGTTTCACGCTTATTTCATCCGCAAATAATTCATACATAATGGGCAATCTCATATTCTCAAGCCACATACTATATTAAAGTGTCTAAACTTTTACTCTGATACCAATAAATATAATACCTTAACCTCATTACCCTTACACAATAGTCCCATAGGCTATCTCAATCAATGGCATGCATAATGTAGCACAATTATAAGAAAATATTAGGGGTGTTTATTGGTCCATTAGGCCCTAAGGGCCTGCTCTAACTTGACTTGATCTAGCTAGGCCAGGTCGGATAAAAAATATAAATAGGCAGAACTTTAAATAGAATTATATTGGGTCGAGCCGAACTACAGGCGAAGACATGTTCTGCCCAACCCGTCCTAATAGTTACTTTTCTTTAGTTATCACTGTCTTGTCATCTTTTATATATATATATATATATATATATATATATTATTTCATCTGATTTTCTATGCATGCTATAGCTTTTATTACCTACCTAAACCCTTCCTACTTCTAATTATTTTTATCATCAATGTGTATGTTTATTGACATTTCTTTTGTTGAGTAATAAAAATATACATGTTTATCTAAGGCTAATTATGTTAGTATAGCTTATATTTTGCTTGATAATACTAAGCTAGTATTTTATTATTGATAAAAACATGAGGGTTCTAAAAGTCCAATGTTTTGAAGTATATGCTTATAAGTCTATAAAAATATTTTTTTATATTACCAGTATCTGTTCATTAAGAAAAAAAATGGTTTAGGTAGCCCTAACCCACCCTAACCTAATATAAAATTAGAATTGTTCAAGCCGGGCCGAGCTGAGGGCATAAAAACAAGCCCGATGACTTAATCGAGTCAGATATTGGGCATACTAGATGTTCGGCTCAGCCCTGCCTATGAATAGCCCTAGGAAATATATATATTAAGCATGAATAAATGCATTATGTAAGGTTTCATTCCTCCATTTTATGCTTCATGGGCCATGTAAACTCATCAATATAATTTTTCATCTATTACAAATCCATACAAGTCATATACATCACAAAACATCCCAAGAGTCTTGGATTTTAGACCATATCCCACAAAATCAATGTTTTGCTCTGGGTTCACTTTCCAAATTTCTAATATGAACTTTGAAAATTCATAACTAATTTAAGAAAAATCAAAATCATGCATATGATAATTTTTTGGAAAGTTGTGGATGTTAAATAAAAAATAAAAATAATTTTAGACCAATATAGTGGCCTTTAACTAATGGAACTTGATGGAACAGTAACTTAGGTCAAGCTGCATTACTAGTATTGTCATGCAACTTCAAAATTTCATTTCTCCTTCTACATAGCTCCAAATAAGGTGATCTTGGTGGCTTTGAAATTCTTATGATGTCCAATTTACACCTGAAAAATTTTATGAACATTGAACTTCATTTGACTCATGACTAACATAGAAACATAAACTGACCATATGAATAATGCATATACCATTTCTACATAATTTGGCCAATTTTGAAAAATCATAATAAATCTTTTAGAATTCTAAATTAGGTACTCCTTAGCTCTGTGAAAAGCTCTAGATGAGGCCTACTTGCTGGCCAAATTTCATTGAAAACACACTTATTTGGTTAGACTTTGGTTTAACATACAAAATGGTCAAATTTGAAGTCTAAATGGGTATCTCAAGGCACTAAAATGCTTTCCTCACATCCCATAGCCACTTAAGTAAGTTTAAAAGTATAAATACAACATATAAAAGTATGCCAAATGATCCAAATTATCATGGAGCTCATTCTTACTATGCCACATGCTATCATACACAAGTATATCATATCACATAAAGGCTCTTTTGTGGCAAAAGCATACATATTTATTCATTTGGTTCCAAAATAGTTACATACATCATCTATACATACAATTGAACTTGTCCAAAGTCAATATTATATATACATCACATGACTACAATTCTTGACATCAAAATGCAAGTAAACAAGCCATTTCTTTATCCCTTTGTCAAAGCCTTGCTTCTTAAGGTTATTGGCCTCTATTTCTTGGTCCACTTAGCTCACCTAAACATGGTTAGGCATATGTGGGGGAAGAGTGAGATTCAAAGAATTCTAAAAGCTCTTAACCCTTTCAAACATACATAATAGATGCATATACATGTCAAAGAATGTATGCATGACATTCAAGCTATTAATGAGCATACATAAAACATTTTCCTTGTCACATAAACTCATACATGGCAAACATAAGCTCTCAAGGGCATTAGTCTAACGTCACCCATCTTTCTTAGGACTTATGGATTTGTGTCACCCACTTTCAAGGGACTTTTAACTTAGCCTCACTCTTCTTGAGACTTTTGGCTTTGTTTCACCTATTTCTAAGGACTTTTGGCACAACCAAACCCATTTAAGCTATATTACATACATAAACACATTTCAAGAAGCATAATGGTACCATAGCTTGTAATAATAGCTACAAATATTTCTCATGATTCAAACATATACACAAACACTCAAAGACAAGTAAACATACAAGCCATGCATGAAAGAAAGGTTAGAGTGCTACCTTGAAGTAAAATTTCCACACTTTTTCCTTAGTTATTCCTCTCCTTTTTCGGCCACACACTTGCAACTAGGTAGAGCTTGATTCCTTTGGCTTAAACACATCAAATAGGACACAATTACATCATTGAAGCAAGCTCTAGCATTACACACACTCTATAAAAGGCTACTTTGTTCTATAGCTTCATTATGGTTCCATACAAGTCCTAATGAAACAACTACTAAAATTCATGCTCTTGGCTCTATTTTCTCCTTCTATCTAGGTCTCTTGACTCCATTTAGACTCCTTGGAATCATCAAAAATTCATTCCAAAAAGCCTAGATACAAGTTGTTTCTTTAAGTCTTATTATGGAGCGTACACCTCCATCTTAGTAACCAAAACTTCTAAATTTTTTCTAAGGCTTCCCTTGATATTCTTTCATCATATTTGGTTCCTTTCTAGCCGTAAAAAAATTTAAAACACTCCCTAAGTACTTGAAGGAGCTTAGGTTAAGACACCCCTATAGAAAGTGACCCATAGAGTTTGCTTTGTTTCCTTGAAGGGAATGGCACATGTGAGACTTTCCATGTAACAACTAGAATTTTTGAAATTTTTATAAGTCTACTGGCTACATGTTTCTTTTCAAACTGACCCATTTTAGTGTTTTTATAATGTATCGGCGTTAACTACAGCCTGGCTATGTTCGCTATAGCAAGTGTACCTATTCGCTATAGCGAGAATCTAGCTAACTATAGCGAATGTACCAATTCACTATAGCGAGAATGCTTCTAGCTATAGCGAGTTTACTTCTAGCTATAGTGAGTTCGAGCATCCCATACAAAAACTAAAGAGTTCCTCGCAATAGCACGCACTATAGTGAGAACAGGGGCCTAGGACTAATACGTGCTCACTGTAGCAAGGGTTATTTTTTGCTATAGCGAGGGTTAGTTTGAAAAAGCATGGAAAAAGAGAATTTTACTTCTTAAAGAGTCTAAACCTTCCCCTTTTCTTCTAATTGACTTATACTTCATCCAAAACAGAGGAGAAGGCGAGAGAGAGAGAGAAACCAAGAGAAGCTAAGAAAAAGGAAGGAAACCAAGGAAAAGGTAAGTAAAACTTGAGATTTCTATAACTCTCCTTCTTATAATTTTGTTCTTCTCTCTTTACCCTCTATTTTTATGGTTTTGGTTGTTGAATTAGCTTTATTTTGAGCTTGGTTCAAAAGAGGGAAGGTGGAGAATTAAAGGGAAGGTGAAGGCAAAAAGGAACCACTCTTGAAAAGGCTAGAACTCAAGATAGATACTTATGTATCTTTGCTTCTTATGTATGTTAGTTCTACCAACTTGAGAGCTTGAGAGAGGAAGGAAGTCTGACCTAGAATAAGTAAGAAATCTTTGAATTAGAGTGTGGAAAGTTAAGAAATGCAAATGAATTAAGAAAAGAACTAATGAAATTCAAGAGGGAGAAACTAGGGATTCAATCCCTTAGCCTTTGTGAGTAATTGTTTGAGTTACAAGAAAGTAATTGCATGCTTGATAAGTATCAATTTTATATGTTTTAATTCTCCTAACTTAAACATTGTAGTGAGCAATTATGGCTTAATGAGTTTTATTAGATAAGATTTCATTTTAATAGCTATTTTTATATTTTAGGAGTTAATTTGCAAAAATTTGGCTTTTAATGCTCAATTTCATCTTAAATAAATTTTGTGAATTATTCCTACTTAAAATTTCTTATTTTGTGTGTAGATTTTTCAATTGGTAGTTGGAGCTTGAATAGGAGGTTGGTTTGGAGAAGAGGTGGCATGCATTGGTTCTTTGTTCAACATGTTGGCATTGATGCAGCTATTCCATGGTTTTCACACACTCCACATGATTGGTAAGGAACAGTCACGTGGGATGGTGTGATGAGAACTAAAAGCAAAGCCATAAGCTGGAGAATGGAAAGAAACATGTGAAGAAGAAGGAACTCGTGTAGAGGGAGCTGAGAAAATAAAGAATGTAGCCTCGGGCATGGGAGAAAAGTGAAGAAAAACACAGCAAGAGAAGCAACCATGTGGAGAACAAACTCGAGTAGCTGAAACAAGAAAAACTGGGCACAAAGGAAGAAGAAAATCACGTGAAGCATGGCTGAATCAAAACACGAAGGGCTGAAATAAGAAGCCATGGCACGTGGACTGGGTTTAAAAGAATGAAGCAACGAGCTGTCTAGAACCACGTCAAGAAGAAGAAGCTACACATTCTCGTGTGAAGTAATGAGCTAGAGCTTAAATGGACAGCAATGTGGTCTTAACTCGAGGCAAATGAAGAGAAGAAGAAACAGAGGAAAAGACGCTGGAGTTGGAAGCAAAACACAAACTAGAAGCAACGTCCAGTTGTACGTAGGAGCAGCAGAAGGAGCCAACGTAGAAATCACGTAGAGGCAACACGAGCAAAAGAAGCTACGAGGCGAGTAAAAAATTGATGTGAATGCATAAGCTGAATAACGTGGGAACAATATAAAGGCAGCTGCGTGGAAAGAAGTAAGGAGCAGAAACAAAGGATGCATGAGCTGGAGAAGTTACAGGTTACACGAAAGCAAAGCTTGGGCAGCTGTTATGCAAGTTATACGAGTTGAAACAGAGTAGAAGCAGCTCACAAACTCAAGCAAAACAGAGGAGAAGTAACGTGATGAGCAAAAGAAGCATGAGCTGCACGATGAAGAAAACGCTGAGCTGTGGAAAAATCTAGGCAACAAACACACACACATGCAGAGGCTGAACTTGAGAATGAGCTAAATAAGAGAAGCAACATGGCTGGAACTCGAGGAAGCATGTGAAGAGGACGTGAAGAACTTGGAGTTGGTTGAAGAAAAGAAACGACGTAGAAGATGATGTGGATTTGCATGAATATGAATGATGAAGCAAGGAGCTGATACAGGCAGTTCAAGTGAAGAGAATAGAAATTTAACACATCTGAAGGCAAGACGTGGAGAAGGAAGCATGTGGAATAAACTATAATATAAAATAAAGTGGGACCCACACTCACATGAACAAAGAAGGGAAAAAATGTTTTGAGTAAAGGGCTGGTGAAGAGCTGAAGCAAGCACGTGAAAAATAAAAAATCCATGTGAGAGGAGGCAGCACACATTAGATCAGCATTCATTCATCCATCATGAGTCGTCCATCCATTCCACACGTCTTCATCCCTTTGTCCATTATATTCACGACGTCACACACCATACAGACCACTCCACCCTTCGTCTCGCCCATTCACGTCCAGCACCATCTCCATTCCATATCTCCATGCCAATATGAAGCTCTAATCCACCTTGAATATTTGGATAAAAATGCAGAATTTTGGTTAAGATTTCTCAATTTTTTACACTTTTTTTTTTCTTGTACAATCTTGGTTCAGTTGTATTTGATTAAAAATTTGTGTAATTAATTAGTGACTGGTTAGACACTAATTAAAAAACCTTTCTGTTGATTAATTGGTTGGATTTGAATCTAATTTTTTATTATTCTCTTTAATCTCCCATGTATGCCACGAAGGTGTTCGATGAAATGCATAAGTGAGATTATGTGCTTAATTGTCTATTTGAGAATTTCTTGATGTTTAGTTGGTTAATTTGAATGAATCAGAGGCTAATTAATCAGTTAATTAATCAAATTAGGTGTTCATTGATCTTAAAGACAAGAATTAGTAATTTAATGTGGGGTTGAGGTCTCAATTCAACATTAGATTGTTAATTTCTTGATTCTTGCATGGTAACTCAAGATACACTTGTAATGAACACAATTAGGAACTCTTAGACCAGAATTAATCACAATTGGATTAGGATAAGGATAGTGCATACCAAGGGATGAATCCTAAGCTAGTCACAAGCTCATTATCATTCACAATTCACACAATTAGGTAGAAATTAGGAAATTTGTTTCAATTTACTTTTAGGTTAGTTTAATTCATTTAAAAACCCCCAAACTAGATAGCTTTTAGGATCCTTTAACACTTAGAAAACCCAATTAGGCATTGAATTCCATTTCCAAGGGAGATGACCTAGGTTGTACCACTAGCTATATAATTAGATCAACCTAGTTTTATTTTGAGGGTTGCACGACAAGCCCGTCAATGCTACCTGTTGTGTCTAAGCCCAAGAGAAGCAACTCCATCTAGTTGTGATTGTAAGATCGAAAAGAGAAAGGAGAAATTAAGAGGGAATGCTTGTGTTAGCTTGTAAGGTAGCTCTCCACTTTTTTTTGTTACATTCTTGGATGTATAATAGTCATTGTATGCTTGTGTATATACTTGTATTGTGAGACATGCCATTTGATGTTGCCTTAATCCATTGGTACCAATATGCTTATGTTTTAGGTTGTAAAAATTGCTCGGGTGAGATAATGCCAAAAGTCCCATGTGATAGGTGAGGTGGAGCCAAAAGTCCCTAAAGATGGGTAAGATAAGGCCAAAAGTCTCATGGATGAGTAAGGCCAAGTCAAAAGTCCCTAACTAAGGGTAAGGCCAATCCAAAAGTCCCTAAAATAGGGTGAGACTAGACCAAAAGTCCCTAGAGCTTATTCTTGGCATTGATATGGTTTTCATGGCATATAAATCATGTGTTGTATGATTTTGATTGGTTGAATGCCTACTTGTATGTTTTGACTTGTTTATATGCCTTGATTGCTTCCTTGAATAAGTGTATGAACTATTAAGATTCCATGAATCTCACCCCCTTCCCTCTCCCATCTCATATGGTCCAGGTGGAGCTCAAGAGCCAAAGAGTGGAGGCCATGAGGCATAAATAGCCATCACTTGACACTTTGCACACTTATGCATAGTTTGATATATAAGAAAGCCAAAGTACTTATATATATATTTTTAGATGTAAATGTTTAAACAAGTGTAAAAATATGTATAAATGATATATGAACTATGTATAGAACTCAAGTAATAGAAATATGAGATTTGGTCACTTGGTGGCTTATATTTAGTAGTGCATTTTTGCCCTTAGCATAATGACTTTGAATATGTGATAATTTGGACCACTTGGGCAATTCATATATGCTATTTTTATGCTTTAGAACTTTCCCAAGAGGTGTTAGAACAAGTAAGAGACCATTTACCTCCATTTTGAACTATATATAGGGTCAAATTTGCCAAATTCGTGAGCTCTGTCAAGATATGACCAAATGAGTTCTTCTTGATATGAAATTTGGCATGCACCTAGATCTTGTTAAGAGCTTTTTAATAAGCTAAAGTAGATATTATTTAGAGGTTTTTGAAATATTTGGCCAATTGTTGAAGTTAAATTTTTTTTTGGTTTTTACTGCTATCACTGTAGCTTTGGTCCGAAATGAAATTATGTCATTCATGAGAAAAATGGTGTTCAATTGTTATAAAATTTTATAGGCATAAACTAAAAATGAACAGTGACCTATACTAACTAGAATCACCTCAATTGGAGGTCTGTAAAGGGAGAAATAATTTTCTGAAGTTTTGTGTTAGCATCAGGGATGCCAACTGACCTTTGTTACTGTTTCATTAGTTTTCAAGGTCCAAAAGCTACTAAGATGATCTAGAATTATTTTTTTCCTCTAGTTAACATCTGTATCATTCCAAATTGGTATAGTTTTCCCAAATTAGATTTTTTTGGAATTAGTTTTAAATTTTTGAAGTTCATGACAGCAAACTGTATCAGTACCAAGGATAGCCAGACCTTTGTGCATTCTTCGATGTTAAATGTGGTCCAAACATTAATTTTGTGGTCTGAAATTATTTTTAGTACAACATTAACATCTAGATCTTTCCAAAAAGCTATGGTTTGCTTGATTCCTATATTTTTAGAATTAGTTATGATTTTCCAAAGTTAGAGCAAAAAATCTGATTTTTGGGCCCGTTTTGAGAAATTATATTTTCTAGTTTTTGGCTTCATATCCGTGGTTCATGAGTTTTTTTATGCTATTTATGAGTTGTATGAATGGAGTTTGAGTAGATAATGTGATTGATGGGTTCACGAGACCCACGAGGCGAAATATGGGCATTTAAACCCCCGGCGTAGCATAAAAAAATGTCATGGTTTACTCCTTTTTCTTGGAAGTCATATGGAATCAAGCCTAAGTGGAAGTTAGTTGAGGTAAATACATTATGATGTTACATTCTAAGTGTCTCAAAAACCTATATATACTCTTAGACAATTAGAAATACCACTAGAAAGCTTCATACATACTATGATGTAATAAAATCCTTAGGTTTTGGAAACTTGTTTTCCAATACTCCTTTTTGGAATTTCTTTTCATCTACTTGTTTCTCACCCTCAAAAACTTAGGTTTCATGCTTGGTTTAGGTCAGAATTTACTCCCTTTTAGTTGTTCTATATGGGGCCGAAAATCACCTATAGAGGAACAAGAAGAAGGAAGCAAAGAAAGCCATGATATATACCTTGATTTTTAGCCTTTTCAAGAGCTTCCTTCTTTGCTATAGGCTTATTCTTGAATTTCTAACTTCATCCCTCTAAGAAAGACTCAAAGCAGTCCCAAATCACATATCAAAACCATAGAAAGAAAGAGGATAAGGAGGAGAACAAGTTTAATAAAGAAAGGAGTAAGAAAATCCATAGTTTTCCTAGGTTTTTCTCCTCCCTTAAAGCTCCTTCTTGTGCACCTCCTTTGGTAGAACTTTTCCCTGATTTGAGATGAAAATTAGGTTGGTTGAGTGTAGGGGAGAAGTGGGATGCCTTATATATATAGCTAGGGATGTAACAACCAGGAAAAAGAAAAGAAAAGGGAAAAGAAAGAAAGTGAAAGCTGGAAAAATTCGAAATCTGGAAATTTTGCCAAGTGTCCTCGCAATAGCGAGAAAAGGCCTCGCTGTTGCGAGAATGTCTTCTCGCAATAGCAAACGAGATTCTAGGTATAGTGAGTGTAGGCAGCAGTTCATACAGAAACCAGGGGGCAGCTCGCCGTAGCATGCGCCATAGCGAGAATGAGGTCTGGAACTAACGCGAGTTCGCCATAGCGAAGGTCAAATCTCGCCATAGCGAAGGGAACTGATACGATCTCGCCATAGCGAAGGTTACACCTCGCCATAGTGAAGCCAGATAACATGAGCTCGCTATAGCGAAGGTTAATTTTCGCCGTAGCGAGAGTCAGTCTGGAAGAGAGTAAATAGCGAGAATTAGACTTCATTAAACGCCCAAACTCATTTCTTCTCTCATATCTGCCCAAGACTTCGACCCAAAGAGAGAAAAGAGGCGTGGAGAGTGAGAGAGACCAAGAGAAGGAGGAAGAGCAAGGGAAAGGTAAGGAAACTTCTCCCATTTCTTCTTAGAACTCTGATCCCCTCTCTTTACCCTCTCTTTCTGTGATTTTATTTGTGAAAATGGTTGGATTTTGGGCATGGGTCAGAAGAGGGAAAGTGGAAAATACCTTTGAATCTTTGTGTTTTCTTTGAAAATGTTGTTTTCCACTACCATGGGAGCTTGAGAGAGAGAAAAGTTGATGGCATTCTAGAGAGAGAAAGAGAACTCTAGGTTCTGGTATGTTAGGAGAGTTTGATGTGAATGATTACATTCTAAGAGAGTAATTGCATGCTTTTGTGTGTGTCTAGGCTCAAGTGAAGCACCTTCATCATGGTGTGATTGTGAAATTAAGAAGGGAAAAGAGAAATTGAAAGGGAAGGTTTGTGTTGACCTTGGCTGATAAGGTAGCTCTCTCTTCCCACTCTTTCTTATTGCATTCTTAGTTGTAAGAGTCATTGTATGTTTATGTATATGCTAGTTGTGTGGAATATGCCATATGCTATTGCTTTGATGCATTGATGCCAATATGTTTGTGTGTTGAAATGTGAGAAATACTCGGGTGAGGTAGTACCGAGAGTCCCTTGAGATGGGTGAGGTGAAGCCGAAAGTCCCTTGAGATAGGTGAGACAAGGCCAAAAGTCTCAAACGAGTGAGGCCAAGTCAAAAGTCCTTAAACTCGGGTGAGGCCATCCAAAAGTCCCTAGACTCGGGTAAGGCTAGACCAAAAGTCCCTAGAGCCCATTTTTGGCATTGTTGTGATTTCCATAGCATGTACAATGTGTGTTGGATGTTTGAGAATGGCTAAATGCTTATTCACATGCTTTGACTTGTTATATGCCTTGATTGCTTACTTGATTGAGTGCATGAGCTACTGAGATTCCCTGAATCTCACCCCTTCCCCTCCCAACTTAATATGCTAGGTGGAGCACAAGGAGAATCGAGCACACACCAAGGAGCCTAGAAGCATGCTTAGTTAGATATTACTTTCTTTTGGATATTTTGATGTAATTCTGATGTAAAGTGGTGCCAAATGAATATGCACCCACTATTTTTGAGTTGTAAATGATGTAGCAAATGCAAATGTATGAAAAGATGATGTATGAACTATGTTTATAGCCAAAGTAATGGAAATGAGGGTTTTGCCCCTTTTGTTGAATGAATGAAGTAGCGTATATTTGGCCGTAGCATAGCAAGATTAGAATGTATGTTGATTTGGACCACATGGACTTGTTATATATCCTAGTTTTATGCTTTTAAACTTGTCCATGAGTGGCTAGAATAGGTGAGAGGCATTTTGGACCCGTTTTGGACCTTTTGGGTGCCAAAATCGGTATTTTTGAAAGCTCCGTCAAAGTATGACCGGATGAGCTCCTCTTGCCATGAAATTTGGCGTGCCTCTAGAGTTTGTATAAAGCTTCTTGAGAAGCTAAAGTGGGTAATATTAGGAGATCGATAGAATATTTGGTGAATTGTTGAATTTGGAAAAATTTAATAGATTGGTCATGCACTGTTCATATAAACCAGAAAATGAACTCTGGGGCATTAATAGACCAAATGGAGTACAAATGGTGAAATTTTATACACATAAACTAGACAACCACAGTGACTTATAGGAACTAGAATCACCTAAATCGGAGGTCTGTAGAGAGAGAATGAACCATCTGAAGTTCTATATCAGTATCAGGGAGCTCTCCTGACCCCCGCCATTGTTCCATCGGTTTTCGGGATGTAGGGGCTACTGAACTGATCTAAACTTATTTTTTTCCTCTAGTAGACATCTGTAGCTTTCCAAATTAGTATAGTGTGCCCAGATTGGATTTTTGTGGATTTAATTATGGATTTTCGAAGTTCATGACAGAAAGCTGCACCAGAAACAGTGACAGCCGGACCTCCTTCCCATTTTCGATGTCAAATATGGTCCAAATGCTGATTTTATGGTTGGGAATGATTTTTAGTGTAAAGTTAACACTTAGAGCTTTCTAGAAAGCTAAAGTTTGCTGTATTCCCATTTTTTCTACAATTACTTATGATTTTCCAAAGTTAGAGCCAAAATAAGACTTTTGGGCACAAGTGAGAAAAGTGCATTTTCAGTTTTTTGGCTCCATACCCGTGGCTTATGGTTTGTTTTATGCTATGTATGAGTTGTATAAGTGGAGTTTGAGTTGAGAATATAAATGATGGGTTCACAGGACCCACGGGGTAAAAGACGAGTGTATGAAACCCCGATTCCTAGCATGAAAATGCCACGGACTAGTGTTGATTCTTTGGAAATCATATGGAACCGAGCCCAGTGAGAGGCTAGATAGCGGTAGTAGATTAAGGTGTCACAAGGGATCCATTTAAGACATTTAAAAATACTAATTTTACCCTTTGCTCCTGGTTTCTTCCCTCAAGGCACATTTTGAATCCTTTTTGAAAACTGTCTTTTCCATCATAAAACTTAGATCCTTTAACTTATAGATTGTCTTTGGAATCACTCAAATTAGATTTAAAACCTTTTCAAATGAAAATGTCAAAGTTTGGATCAACCGACATTCTAAAACGTCAACTGGAAGGGGTTTAAACCATTCTAAGGGTTCCGGTAGTTTTTAAGGCCTTTAAGAACTCAAAGAAACTCAATTTTTTATTTAAAAATCTATCCTTTGAGTTTTCTAAAAAGTGCCTAAAATTATGAAAATGCCACTGCATTTCATCAAATTTTCTTTAGCCATTCCAACTTCAGTTTCTGGGCATCCTAAGCCTTGAATCTTTATTTTCTATTATTTAGAATTGTATCCTAATTTTATTTGACCTTAACTTGTAACGAACGTAATTTTCATAAGTCATATAAAAGCAAGTCCTTTGAAATGAGTTAGATAATGTCCTAAAAAATTTAGGTAGAGTCCTAGGCTCCTAAAAATGATAATTTCAAGCTCAAACAGAAAGAAAAATAGAGTTAGGACAATGAAACAAATTGTGATGAAAATAGATGAAACGTAATGGCATTTTTATAAATAAGTACAACTTTTAGAAAAACACGTAGGAGGGCTTTTTAAATGAAAATTTTAAGTCACCTAGGGTTCTCAGAGGCTTTGAAAACTATAAGAAGTTTTAAGATTGGTAAAACCCCTCTAGTGTACGTTTTTTAGCGGTGATAAGCCTGAATTTTGACGGATTCGTTCGAGAAGGTTTATCTACAATTTAAGTGATTCCAAAAGCATTTTATTAAATTGGGAATCTAAATTTTATAATGGAGAAAATGGTTCTAAAAAAGGAGTTAAAACGAAACCAAAACGAAATTACCATTACGAAAGGATGAAATTGAAATTTTTGAAAAAGTGAGTTTCTGGAAACTTCCACACACTTCTCCCATTTTTCTCCTCTCATATAGCATAACTTTCTTCTGCCTAAAATACAAAAAAGGGATAGCTCTCTTAGGTACACAAGAAAAGGAGAGAAAGGAAGGAAGAAACTAAGGAAAAGGTGAGAAATTTTATGGATTTTCATGCTTCTCCTTCTTTCAATCTTGCTCATCTTCTTCCATGCTTTCTTTCTATGGTTTTCTTAAGATGATTGGTTCAGTTTTTGGTCCAGAACTTAACAAGGTAATTCAAAAATTTTGAGAAGAGGCAAACCAAGAAGAAGAAGCCTTTAAAGCACACTTGAAACTAAGGTAATTACTTGTTGTTGTTGCTTCTTCTCCTTGCTCCATAGATGTGTGTATTTTAGCCAAGAATAGAACCAAGGGAGGGGAGGATTTTCTATCCAAAAACAAAAGGAGAACTAGGGTTTTAGACCATGAGGAAGAGGAATATGGCAAGAAATTGCAAGAAAAACTAAAGGAAACAAAGATAGGAAAGTGTAGGCTTCTTTAGGGTTTTGTGAAATATAATTTTGTGAGAGTGTTTCCTTAGCTATTTGAGTGTCCCTTAAACTCCTAAGACTCCTAGAAATCTCATCAAGTGGCTCTCCCATCAAGGAAAAATCAAGAACCCCATTCTTGTCCATAGCTTTGGCCAAGCTAGGTTCATTAGGTTAGAGAGTGTTTTAATTTGTTCTAACCTTGGTTTGAGACTTTATATGATGTTAGAAGATAGGAGAAACCATTGGAAAAAATTTAGGAGCCATGTATTGAGAAATGGGACAATAGTGTCCATAATGGTGCTTTGTGAAGCAACTTAATTCTAAACTTGTATAAATAATTGTGTAAGGGATCCAAGGACTTTGAATGAGGCCAAGAGGCCTAGAAATGGAAAGAAATGGAAGCCTAGAGTTTAAATTGTGAAGGTTGCTTCAATAAGCCATTTATGGAACCATTATTCCATTTATAGAACTAAGTGTGTATATAAGAGTAAATTTAGTATCTTGGCTTGCTTCAAGTGCATAATTGTGTGTTAATTGTGATGTTTAGGCCAAGAGAATATCTAATCACCTAGGTGTACTTGTGAGGCCAAAAAAGGGAAGGAAAAAACAAGTAAAGCTTGCATCAAGTTAAAGGTAGCTCTCTACCTCATTTTCCTTGCAGTCTTGTACATGTGTATGTCTTTGTATGCATGTGTGTGTTTATGTGACTTGAGAACATGCCACTTGATGTCTTGAGATTGCATTGGTACCAATGTGTTTTTTTGAATAACTTTGATTGTGGAAATAACTCATAAGGTTGAGGTGATGCCAAAAGTCCCTTAGTGAAGATAAGGAGATGCCAAAAGTCTCATGGCATAGGTGAGACAAGGCTAAAAGTCACTTGAATGGATGAGACTAAGTCAAAAGTCCCTATACCAAGGGTAAGGCAAATCCAAAAGTCCTAGAATTGGGGTGAGGCAAAACCAAAAGTCCCTAAAGCATGTTCTTGAATGGTGAATGAATTGGTGGCATGAAAGTATGTATTTATGCATGCTCATGTTGAGACATATTCTAAAAGTGTGCCTTTAATGTATGTATGCCTTGAATGTGTGTGAGTGGGTATGTGAGCTATTGAGATTCTAGGAATCTCACTCCCCTTCCCTTCATTATCTTGAAATGCCTAGGTGATGTTCAAGAAGCAAGGAATGCAAGCCAAAGGTCTTGAGAAGCTACACTTTGACAATTATGTAGTTTTTCTTGTACCTAGATACCAAAGTGGATATGTGTATGATATTTTTGAGTTGTAAACCATTAAACAAATGTAATATTATGTATGAATGCTGTATGAATGTTGTATGGTGCCAAGATCATGGAAATGTGAAATTTGAAGCTTTGTGTGCATACTTGGATACATGCATTCTTGAGTGGATAGCCAAATTAAGATGCATGAGATTTAGGATCATTTAGGCAGTTCATACAAGTCATATTTATGCTTTTAAAATTACTCAAGAGGTGCCAAACACTAAAGGAAGCCATTTGGATCAAAGAGTTGCATTATGAGAAGTAAAAATGACCATATTGGTAAGCTATCTTTAATCTAAAATTTAGCATGTATCTAAGAATTGTTAAGAGCTTTTGGGGAAGCTAAAGTGGGTAATATTTAGAAGTCTACAGAATTTTTGGCGAATTTTTGAAGTTGGCAAATTTTTTGATTTTCGGTCAGTATACTGTTCATATAGTCTGAAATTTGATCTCCATCATTCATAGGGCAAACAATGTCCAATTGCCATGAAATTCTACAATGAGAAACTAGACCTTCCTAGTGACTCGTGCTAATTGGAAGTACCTCATTTGGATGTCTAGAGAGGGAGATATGAATTTTTGAAATTGCTATTCTATTCTAGGTGCACCTCTAGCCTTGTGTTATTATTTGATTAATTTTCAGGGTCTGAATACTCTTAGATTAGTTTGGGACTATTTTTATCCTCTAGTCAACATTTGTAACTTTCCAAATTGGTATAGATTGCATAGATTGGATTTTTGCAAAATTAATTATGAATTTTCAAAATTTATATTAGTAAGCTATATTAGATTTCTAGATTACTTGACCTCTTTGCCTTTTCTATTATCAAATGTGGTTTATATGAGATTTTCATGGCTAGGACTTATTTTTAAATTTAATATTTAGGGCTTTCTAGAATGCTATGATTTGTACGATTTTAATTTTTTTACATTTAGTTATAATTTTTCAAAGTTGCCCCTGAAATTTATCACTATACAGTTGTGAAGAATGAAGGAAATTTTAGGGTTTTTGACTTGAAAACCGTGGATTGCTTGATAATTTGAGTTGATTGTGATTTTTTTCAATGATAAATGACTAGAGAATGTTATTAAATAATCCACGGGACCCACATAACGCAAATTGAAAAATTTTACCCTGACATAACGCGATGAAGTGCATGAAAATATGACTTTTTCTTAATAATTCCCTATGAACATGCACTTAATTATCTTGAATGGAAGGATATAATGAGAAGAAATATAAGGCATGACACAACTCATTCATTTTAAAGGACTCTTTTTTGTATTTAACTCGTTTCTGTTATTTTTATGAAAATCGGGTGTTACAAAAACTATATATTAAATATGAAATATCCAAGTGAATGAAATTATCTTCTCATTTTTGCTCTCAAAATTTTCTCTTGCTCTTATTATATTTTTAATATTTCTATTAGTTTTATATTACATTATTAGCATAAGTCTCTAGCAAATTAGTTGTTCATTGTACTAAGGTATTAAAAACTTTGTGTTTACTTTATGTTATTCATAAATTCAATCTTTATATTTTACTTTTTATTATTCAAAGATTCAATATTTATATTATCTATAAATTAAAGGCTTATTCAAATTTATAATATAATTATCAATTTGATATTAGTAGATATCTTGAAAAACAAAAAACTAGATATTACTAGATAGTCAGTACCCACATCATTTTTTACTTTAGTTATTTTATAACTAATGACTTCATTATCTCAATGAATAGTACACATATAAAGAAAAAATTGTGGTATATTTTGATGAGTTAGTAGCTATAAAAGATTTTTTTTTTACTATAACCCTGAAGACTAACAATTTATAAACTTCATACTACCAAAAAACCTTGAAAACTTTCTAAATTCAACATGTTTATAAGGAAGTTAATGACTACTTATGAGTCACATAGACATAAAATAATAACTAGTCATAGTTATTGAAATAAAATTATAAATAATAGTTACAATATGGAAGTCATGTAGACAGTTGACTATTAATTCTTTTAAAATAAAAAAGGCCAAAAGTAAGCATAAAAACTAGAAAGCTATAAGATGTTGAGTGACATGTTGTTTATTACAACAATTTATTTGTAAATTTTAAAAATTGAGAGAAAAAACTAATTGTAATTTCTTCCTATATATGACCATTAACTTTCATTATAATAAATTACAAAAATAAAGTATATTCATTTTATACTTTAATTTTTATTTTCTCCATAAGTTAAATTTTTTAATATGTGATACTTGAAAAAAAATATCATATATATGTGATACTTGAATTAAGAAAATATATGCACTTTTATTATTTAAGATATTGTTATTTTTTATTAATTAAATTATTTTATTTTCATACAGACTGTATAATATCAAAAATTGCAAAATTTAAATTTATTTTGCTTAGCTTTCGAAATAAATACTTATTACAAGTATTTGATGTTAAATTCATTTTATTGGTATAAAATATATTGATTTATACTTTAATTTTTATTCTCTACCTACAATTAAATTTTTTTTACATGATATTTGAATTAAGAAAATGTATGCATTTTTACTATTTAAGAATTTGTTATTTTTCTTTTAATTAAGTTATTTTGTTTCTTATGTTGATTGTATAATATCAAGAATTACAAAGTTTGAATTCATTTTACTTAGCTTTTAAGAAAATACTTATTACAAGTGTTTGATATTAAGTTCATTTTATCATTATCAATCTTGAAAATATTTTAAAGGAAGAAAATCAAGTATTCTTATAAAATGTGTAGAGTGTTTATTTCTATTTCTAGCTAATTTTCATGAAAAATTGGATAAAAAACATTCTTTAAATGGACCTATAATCCTTGGAATAATTTGAAATATATATAACATTCCAAAAATTATTTAATATGGATTATTGAGGGAAAATAATTAAATTAATATTTTTTAAAAAATAAATAAATTAGAACTTATTAGGAAGAATAAATTTTTATTGATAATGCTTTATTTTAATCAAGTGGAAATTAAATTTGTGATCCCAAAAAAATTAATGGGAGCCTATTAATTTCTAAAATTTAATTAGACCTAATTAAGACGCCTTAAAATAGATTTTGAGGAGGAAAAATTAAAATATGGACTAACCCATGACCCAGACATCCTAAAGCTCAAATCTATAACCCAAACCCACGACTTAACCTTAAATCAAATTTTTAGCCCCTACCTTCTCATTTTTCAATAACCACAAGAAAAGAAGAAGATAAAACACCTGGGGGGAGAGAGGGAGAAAGTTAGGGTTTGCAAGTTTCAAAGCTCCAATTCATTGAGAAATAGACCTTTTGGTTTAGGTAAATGTTGAGAAAGTGATCTACTCCTTTTATTTTCTCTTTTGAACCAAATATTTCTTGATTTAGTGGTAGTTGATGAAACCCTAAGTTATTGGAATTGGGGATTTTAGTGTGTTCTTAGTGGATTAGAAAACTAAGAAGCTGAAGTAAGTATTAGGTAAATAAACTCCTTTCTATTTGTGATGTTATTTTGCTACAATTTCATCTTCATGGCCAATTTTTATATGGGTGAACTTACATGCCTGATAATTTAAAGGACCAATATGTTGGCTTGGATTGTTAGACTCAAATTAGTATTTTGCAATTCTTAAAAGTGTCAATAAAATGAAATTAAGTGATTTGTTAGTGTTGATTGATTTAAAATATGGGTCTCCTCGGATGAATAAATATGTGTTAGTTGTGTATGGTGGATATAGGCTTGTGTTTTTACTTTGTGGCTATTAATAGCTAATGTGGAAGTAAAAAATATCACTTGAGGTAACCAAAGTTTAATTCTATTTATATTTGTTGTAGAACCATGTTTATTACTTGTATGTGCATGATTGTGTTTTATGAGATGTTATAATTGGGTTTGATTACTTGTGAATAGTTTATCATGGTGGACCTCACAGGTGTGTTTTGATGACTACCATGGACCTTGTGGGTGCATTTTAGCTTCTTATGGGATGTTATGGACCTCGTGGTGATGTCATGCCCACTGTTTAAGTTATAGGCCAATAACTATAATATTTTGTTGTCAAACTTGCTATTTTGATTTGTTGAATATGGCATAATGGATGACAATTTTATCACATACATTTGCCCATATGAATGTGGATGGAAACTACTTTTGATCATTGAGATTTTATATCTCACCCTAGTTGTGGGTTAATATTTTTTTAGGTGAAGGTTCAAACTCTAATAAGGGAAAGTAATAGGAGAATTAACTAGTTAGGCTATGCTAAATTTTAGGATAGCCTATGTTTTGTTCACATATGTGGATAAATTGTAACTAAGTTACAACTTGTGATGTGATATGCCAAGTGTAAGATTTTATATTTTGAAAAATTTTACATGTAAAGATCATAGATAGGATTTTAAATGATACCAAATTATTTCGTAAAGGGTCTCATATGGTTTTATTTAAAATAGCTCATGTTTTATGTTGGGTTATATGCATGTTTGACACTTTAAACTTAAATGGCATTATATGGTATTGGTCATTATTTGATTAGTCATTTAGTATTGCTTAGGATTGGTTTAATGCTAATTTGAGGGTTAGGTATAATAGTTATTGGTTGTCAACTATTGGTGCAAGGAAGTCACATGGCCAAATCTTAAGTTTATACATGTTTTATGGTCTTACAGGTTTGAGCCATTTTCTTTTAGCATTTGAAAATTGTGACACTTAGTTTGGGGTCAAATGGTAGTGTATTGACGATTTTAGGTATGTGAGTTGTTGGTCCAATTATACAATTTGCTATCATGGCTAGGGAATGCTATCATCCACTTGAAATTTTCTGGTTTCTCTTCAAGATCTATCACTTGTAGGAGTGTATGGGTATTTGGTCACTTATCCTTAAGTTTTCACATCCTTAAGAGGTACATTTAAAGTCATTAGAGATATCACATGTACACTTGATTAAGTTAGGAGCTTGTAGTTAGTGTACATTTATTTTTTACATTTAATTTTCCTTGGTATTGTGCTTTCTATACCAGTGATGCAACGATGTAGCCCTTCAAGGCTACGATGCCACATAAGTATTTTACACTCTAGCTACTGCATTGTCATAGTGCCAATCATATTGTGAGGTTAAGAAGTTTCTTTGAAGTTTTTTTATGTGGAGTTAGGATTAAGTTATTGATCTAGTCTTAGATTAATGTCTTAAGTTATTAATAGGATGTTTTGAAAGTTAATTATACCTTCAATAATTTAGGTATTCAATCTTCTTATGATAGGCATTAGCCTTAATAACTTAGTTATAATAGGTTCACTTTTATTTAGGGTCATTAAGATTATTCTTACAATTAACTAACCAAATCTTTTAATTTAATCGATAAGTTAGACATTAATTAAACTAGGTGTTGCAAATTACATTCACTAGAAGTGATAATTTTTCAGAAAGAGAGATATTATGAAAATATACCCAAGAGAAACTTAATTACTTTATGTTCTATACTTTGAATGTGCTCCTGTAGAAGTAATATTGAAGTAATTGATACTATACTGTTAATGAGTAATAAATATAATGATAACATATTTGAAAATATAATGTGTGTTAGTTCTTAAAGAACTACTCATAATAGAATATGGTTTAGTTCTTAAATAACTAATATAGATATTTTCTATTATATGGCTGGACCCAAGATCTATCATGAAAACATATGTTTTATAAATATACTTAAAGATGAATTTCTTTTTCTTATTTAGTAACAGATGATGTAAATGTTAATATTATATTGGATAGTATATAACTAATGAAAGCTTTGGAAGATTGATGATGCATTATTTTTATTAAATCTCAAAAAAATTTATCAAGTTTCAAAGATATCCACCGAAATGGATATCTTATTGAAATTGTAAATAAGAAAAATATTGAATATCTACTTATTACAATTATTATATTAAGAAGAAAATGTGTATTAAAAAATTACATGCCTTGTCTTCTAGTTTGTGCTATCCAATTATTAGTGCAATTAAAGCACATGTTATAGTAAACCAGAAGTTTACAGATTCAAAAACATTTATTGTTTGGTATGATCAATTAGACCATCACAGAGCAATTATAATGAAAAAAATTATTCATAATTCATATGGGATTCATTGAAAACTAGACAATTCTTCAATTCAGAGAATTTTC
Source organism: Erythrophleum fordii (assembly GCA_032878935.1). Taxonomy (NCBI): domain Eukaryota; kingdom Viridiplantae; phylum Streptophyta; class Magnoliopsida; order Fabales; family Fabaceae; genus Erythrophleum; species Erythrophleum fordii. Next base: position 13,875,970 of record JAVQMF010000050.1, read on the forward strand.
ATGTGTTATTTGTAATATCCGGGTCTTTGAAAATATGAGAAGACGTACATAATGTATGATTTTTTTTGTAAATGCATAAAATTCACCAGATATAAAAGGAAATATCTCAAGTAGAGTGATTTGAGGTCTAATAAAATTAAAATAATATTTTATACCTCAAATAATAAATTTAGAAAGCTAAAAGTACCCTGAAATTGGAGCTAAAATAGACAAACAGAATTTTACGAAAATGTAATGAAACATAATGGTATTTTCATAATTTTGGGTAATTTTTGGAATACTCACAAAAGGGTTTTTTTAATAAAAAAATTGAGTTCTCTGAGGTTCTTAGAAGCCTTGAAAACTATAGGAAATCCCGGGATAGTTAAAACCCCTTTGGTATACATTTTTGAACATCAGTTAATCTAAATTTTGACCATTTCGTTCGGAAAGGTATTAAATCCAAATTGAGTGATTTCAAAGCTATTTTATAAGTTTGAGGACCTAAATTTTATGAGAGAAAAGAAATTTCTAAAAAATGAGATAAAATGAAGCTAAAACAAAAATGCCATACACACGAGACATAGATGTCATTTTTTTAACAATTCTTTCTTGAATCTTCTACATAAGAGGCGCCCCACTCCCTTGCTTCTCCTTAATCGACTTGTTCTATCTAAAATAAAGGGAGAATCTACCCAAGTGAAATGCACCAAGAAAGGCTTCAAAGAGGAAGAAAGAGCAAGGAGAAAGGTAAGAAATTGGAAGATTTTCATGGTTTCTCCCTCCTTAATATTGTTCTTCTCCTCCCAGGCTCTCTTCCTATGGTTTTGGTCATTCATTTGTTTCTATTTCAGCGTTGGTTCAGAGAAAAAAGTTTAGAAATTCAAGAAGGAAGCTAAGGCAAAGGAAGAAGCTCTTGAAAGAAACTTGGATTCGAGGTAAATTAGCTACCTTTGTTGCCTTCTTCCTTGCCTTGTGAGTGTGTGTTCGGCAAAAAATAGAACAATCCAGAGGGAGTAGTTTCTGTCCAAAAACAAGCAAGAATCTATTGATTTAGGTTATGGAAACTTAGAAAATACAAAGAAATTGGAAGAAAAGCAAATGAAAATCAAGATGGGAAAGTGTGGAATTCTTGGACCAATTGTAAAAACTGATTTGATTCATGAATTTCCTAGTATATGTGAGTGTTATTTTGAGTTCCTAAGACCCCTAAGAAGCCTCCCAAGTGCCTTACCATAAAGATCTCCTCTTTACCTTCTAAGAAGAAAGTCTACTTAGTCTAGTTTGACGCCAATTTGGTGGTCAAAATTCATCAAATCATATGATAAGTGACACGCCCTGCATGCCCTTAGCACCGAAGTGCCGATGAATGAGCATGTCCCACGTGCCTCTACCAGCAGAGTGCTGTAGAATCTTACCTTACACTCCCTGAGTGTATCATGCATGTAAAGTGCCTTTAACCACCACCTAAATGCACATCAACACATAGCATAAGTAAACGAAATTAGACAAGAGATAACATGCACAAGCACCCCGTGCCGGTGCACCTCACCCTTATCACACTAAAGGGTTGTCTTTTCTCTTGTTATAATCTCTCTCTTTTGCCATAGTACACTAAGGGAGAAGCCTTAAAGCTTTCAAGATTCCTTTCAGAACATCATCTCCCTTAATCCCTTGCTTTAAAGTCACTATACACATTTAGAAATGGATTCAACAATCTTAAGGGTTTCTTACCCTCCTTTTTTGTCATCATTAACTAAAAATGGCTTACTCACTCCAATAGTTTAAATAAAACTATTTGAAATGTTCTTTAGCTTTTATCGCCCTTATTCATTAGGCCCAAATTGCGGTAGCTAGGATCGAGTAATTGCATTCTTCATTAACCGGGATCAAGCAAGTGGTTTAGGACCTCTATACCTGTAAAGCCTCAACCTTGGGGACCTTTTGAAGTCTACATAATCCTAACTCATTATGGATTGTGCATCACTTCATATATTTAATCAATCACACTTATTTATTACACACTAGTTCCATTATCAATTTCCTAATTACAAGTAAGGTTTACATCTTATCCTTTCATAAGGTTCTTATAGCTAGTTAAATGTTTTACTCTATACCATTGCCTTTTTAGTTCTCAACATCACTCTAGATGGCCCTTGAAAAGCTTAGAATTTTACTTAGGTAAATAATTGTTACTCTTGTTGTGATCAGTTGACTACTTCGATAGGCCAGTCAACTGGTCGGCCGCACCCAATTGACTTGCTTAATAAATGGCGGTCAACTGGTCATAAACGCTATTAGTAGCTTTGTTCATCTTCCTCATCAGTTACTTGGTCTCATTCATTCAATCAACTGGTGCCTCACAGTGAGTGACTGGTGCATCTATTGCGTAGCCAGTTGGCAACAAGCCTCAACTAGTTATTTATCTAGACTGAGACCAGTAACCCAATTTCTAAAGAAAAGAAGGGCAAAATTCTAGTCTTTTCATTGGCATTACAACCTCAAGCCTCAAAATTAGTATTACTAAAGTGTTATGAGGTAAAATCTAACTATACTCTATTATTCTCTGAGGTATACTTATTGTGATAGGTGATGCTCTAAATAAAATTCAAGAAATAGTCATTTTAATCAAGCATTACAAGCTTCATATCATTATTGCTCTATATTTCCTTCTAGAATATAAAGCACGACAACTATATGTTCACATAATTATGTATTCTTACAAGCTAATATCATGCCAAAAATGCATCATGATTGCCAAGCTTCTAATCATAAGATTTAAATTAGGACGGTGTTTCTGAACTATTGCTCTGATACTAACTGTAACGAAAACTAATTATATTCGAAAGATGCTGGGAAATTTGAACCTTAATGTTATTAAGGTCATTAATTAGACAACCACAATTATTCAAATGTATAAATGAATTTAATCATTAATAAGGAGCCTTTGATTTTTCCATCCATCAATTCCAACTCATAAAAACCTCTTACAAGTGTTTCTAAATCATTCCTTAGTATTACCATAAAAGAAACTAAGGTTTTTAGGTGAATATGAGAAATTGAGCACCTTCGCCACGACTAAATTCCCTTTTGCTATGGCTAATTACTCTTGGGTTCAACTCCTTACACCTCCACAAATTTCACGCATTTTGCCGTGGCCAAATACCCCTTTCGCCACAGCTAAATACCCTCTGGAACACCCCCAAACTTGCTTCTCAGATTTAGCCGTGGCTAACTTTACTATTCACCGCGGCCAATTTCTCTCTGTTTTCTTCCCTAACAAGTTTGCCATATTTAGCCGAGGCCAATTAAATGTTGGCCTGGCCAATTCCTCTCTGTTACCATTTGGCCGAGGCCAATACTGGAACACCCCAAAACTTGCTTCTCAGACTTAGCCGCGGCTAACTTCATTATTCGCCGACGCCAATTTCTCTTTATTTTCTTCCCTAACAGGTTTGCCACATTTGGCCGAGGCCAATTAAATGTTAGCCTGGCCAATTCCTCTCTGTTACCATTTGGCCAAGGCCAATTAAATGTTAGCCGCGGCCAATTTCTTTTTGTTCCTATAACTCCTAAGATTTTATCTCATGCTCTCCAATTCCCCCTCTAGCAACACTCTAGGCCACTTTAACTTAGTTTATGAAGATTTAGTGTCTTTCTTTTACGTAATCTACCTAACACATCTATCATTACCCATTTAAAACTTAAATGTAGATCCTTAACCCTCTAGCCACTATAAATCAATGAGTTTATAGATCTATGACAGCAAATGTATTCTAGTCACAAGGTGCATGGGGCCCATGCTTAATGTTCATGCAAGATTAAGTCACTTATCCATTGTTAGCCAATTACAACCATAATGTTCAATCCCATGATAATTAAATTACATATACAGTCCCTATACTTGGCAATTCATGATGCAATGTGGCAATGATACAAAACTAGTCATCTAGTTACAATATAATTTGACAAGGCTCCCAAACCTATGTGTTACCAAACTATTTAATAAGCTTCCATTAATTTTCTCCTTGCCACTAAGAGGTCTAGTCCCTGAAAATGTTAGCCCACAATAGGGTGAGATATACAATCTTAGTAATAAAAGGCAATTTCCATATATATGTACAAGTCAATCAATCTAATGCAATTTCATGTCATCAATACCAGAATCATCAATTCAATTCACAAATAAACCAGTTGAACTACCAATAACTACTGTCCCATAACAGTAATTATACACAACATGTTAATGGCCAATAACACCGGGAAAGGCCTTCCACAGCACCTACTCCATAATGAGCACAACCAGGGCTCAGTGCATCTGGGGTTTGATCACAACCCGGTGCTCGATCGAAGCACATACATAGGTGGCAGCCGCACCACAGCTCTACCATGGACTCACAAGGTCCAATTACAATAATAATCAAATAGTCAACCAGTCATTTAGCATTTCAAAGTCAAGCATGTGTAACAAATAGCAGATTAACATGAGCATATACATGGAATTAGGAAAATAACCCCAGTTACCTCAATGAAGCCAATTACTCTTCCCCTAGCTACCATAATAATCCAGATGCACATCAAGCCTATAACAAGCATACTTATCATCATTTCTAATTAACAAATCAGATATCCAAATAGTTGAACTACTAATGATAGCCTAGAGGTTACTCACCTAATTACCAAGGGATTTAATTTTGGGTTCCAACTTTTCCACACCAGAAACTGCCATAGTTCACTCTAATTTCTGGGTAATTTCATATGAAACCAAAGCCCATATCATAGGTCAACTATAAAGGTCTCAAACTAACAAAAAATGCATCAAAATGGGAAGAAGATACTCACTTAACAATACCCATGGCCTCAACCTCCGAAAATCCACCATAGGAAATTCCAAAATTCACATTTCAATCATCATGCCCAAAAAATTCAGTTTTCCACCATTATCTCTTTGTAATTTCGAATAATAGCAGAACCTATTATGACAATCAATCCTTAGGGTCATTTTCCAGCAAAGTAATACACAAAATGGAAGAGAAATGCTTACCTAATCATCCCTCTAACCTCCAACTCCGAAAATCTTCCAAGGAATCACCCAACACTAAGTTTCAGATTTGAAAAGAAGATGGAAATGCTCAAAACCAAAAACTAATCAGACCACAATGAAAAGGAGGATGAGAGGGTCAAGTTATATATAACTCACATTGGCTAAATCATTCTCTAGAAGTAAAAAATGGTGAAGGAATGCAGAAAAACCCTAACCTCCCTCTCAACCTCCGAATTTTGCTTCTTAAGTTTCAGCAAAATGAGAAAGTGGCTGAAGTGTTAGGGTTTTAGTTGGGTCTAAGATGGGTCATGGGTTACTCCAAGGTCCAACTCCAAATGGGTTTCAGATTTTAGTTTTGTTGGGCCAGTTTTAAGGTATTGGGCTGCATAATTTTATTGGGCCAAACTGAGTTTTAAGGACTCCATGGTATTGGGTCTGCACAAGATTTATTGGGCCACTTATAAGAGCCTATACAAGGTGGATCTTGGGCCTCTATCATATGGAATTAAATTGGGTCTGCACCTAACTCATTGGGCCTCCATTAGCCTCTTATCATGATTTATTAATTTGGGCCTAAATGAAGTTTTTATCCCAAATAAATTCTCAAATTCATATTAATAATTTATCTCTCTAAAATCTCCATTCACTTAACTTGCCTAATTATCCCATATTAATTATTTCTAATTAATCTAAATCCATGATTAACACCTTAATTAAATTTTGGGGTATTATAAAACTGCTTTTAAGGGTGAAGTGATGCCAAAAGTCTCTAGGCATAGGTAAGATAATACCAAAAGTCCCATGGATGGGTGAGGCTAATCCAAAAGTCTTAAAAATGGGGTGAGGCTAGACCAAGAGTCCCTAGAGCTTATTCTTAGTTTTGATATGATCTCATGGCATGTAAATGGTGTTTTGAATGATTCTTAGTTGTCTTGGATGCCTACTTGTATACTTTGACATGTTTATAGGTCTTGATTGCTTACTTGAATAGGTGTATGAGCTATTGAGATCCCATAAATCTCAGCCCCTTGCCTCCTCCATCTTAACATTTCTAAGTGGTGCCCAAAGAGAGAAAAGTGCAAGCCAAGGAGCTTGAGAGACCATATTTTGACAAATATTTAGTTTTATTGTATTTAAATATAAAAAACATATGTATATATTATTTTTTAGATGTAAATACTTGAGAAAATGTAAAAGTATGTAAAGATAGTGTATGAACCAAAGGGGTGGCCCAATGAATGAGAAATTGCATTTCGACCACTTGGTAACATAGTTGGGATTGTGTATTATGGCATGTGACATAGTGAATTCATGATACATGGTGGTTTAGACCATTTGAGAACCACATAAATACTGTTTTTGTGCTTTAAAACTTGCTCAAAATATGCTAAAGGCCTTAGGAGATCATTTGAACAAAGTTGGACACTTACATGAGGCTAAAATGACCATAATGGTGAGTTATGGCTAAAGTTGTCCAAATGAACTCTTCTTGACGTGAAATTTGGCATGCATATAGGAATTGTCAGAGCTTTTTAGGAAGCTAAATTTCATATTATTTGAAGTTCTAGAGAATATTTGGTAAATTTTTAAAGTTGAAAAATTTCCATGGTGTTGGTATTATCACTGTGCAATTGCTCAGAATTTTCGTCTCTGTCATTCATGGGCCAAATGGCGTCCATTGGCTGTGAAATTTTACAAAAGGAAACTAGACATTCATAGTGAACATACTAGCTAGAAGCACCTCAATTGGAGGTATGTAGAGGGAGAATCACATTTTTGAAGTTTTAGGTCAACATCAAGGGTATAGTCAGATCTCAGTTAGTGTTTTATCAGTTTTCGGGGTCTTATGGCTTTTGAATTGGTCTAGAATTATTTTTTCCTCTAGTTAACATCTGTATCTTTTCAAATTAGGATAGTGTGAATTGGACTTTTATGGAATTAGTTATACATTTTTTAAGCTTGTATAAGTAAACTATATTAGAAACGCTGGGCGGTCCGATCTTTGTCCCTTTCCTATTATCAAACATGGTCCAAATGATATTTTCATGGCTTGACATTATTTTTAACATGAAGATAACATCCAAAAATTTCCAGAAAGCTATGGTTTGTGGGATTTCAATTTTTTTAGATTTAGTTATGATTTTCCAAAAGTTGCACTAAAAATCTATCAAGTTGAACCCGAGATTGATATGCTATTTTTTAGGTCTTTGCCTCCAATCCATGGTCCATGAGTTTTTTTATGATGTATATGAGTTGTATTGGTGCATTTTAAATAGAAAATGATATGGATGGGTTCATATGGCCCACGTAGCATGAAATATAAATTTCGAGCCTTACGTAATTCAATAAAATGTATTATTTTTATTCCTTTATTAGAATTGTAGAAATTCTTATGAGATTCACCTTCAATATGATAGTATGGAGCTAATAAATCATGGTGTCACATTATTTGTTCTCAAGGTAAATTAATTACTAGACCATCACTAGCTAAATTAGGATTAAATCTCCTACATTTTGGAACATATCCAAGGTAATATCTATGGGCCCATTCATCCATATGTGAACCATTTAAATATTATATGATTTTGATATATGCATTTACGAAGATGATTGCATGTATGTTTTGTGACACCTCAATCTACTACCGCTACCTAGCCTCTCCATAGGCTCGGTTCCATATGATTTCCAAAGAGTCACAACTCTCCCGTGGCATTTATATGCTATGAACCGGGGTTTCATATACTCATCTTTCACCCCGTGAGTCCTGTGAACCCATCATTCAACTTCTCAACTCATACTCCATATATACGACTCATACATAGCATGAAACAAACCATAAGCCACGGGTATAGAGCCGAAAACCATAAAAATTACATTTTCTCACTTGGGCCCAAAAGTCATATTTTGGCTCTAAGTTTGGAAAATCATAAGAAATTGTAGAAGAATGGGAATGCAGCAAACTTTAGCTTTCTGGAAAGCTCTAAGTGTCAACATTACACTAAAAATCATTCCCAACCACAAACACATCGTTTGGACCATGTTTGACATCGAAAATAGGAGGAAGGTCCAGCTGTCACTGTTTCTGGTGCAGCTTTCTGTCATGACTTTCGAAAATTCATAACTAAATCCAAACAAATCCAATCTGGGCACATTATACCAATTCGGAAAGATACGGATGTCTACTAGAGGAAAAAAATAAGTCCAGATCAGTTCAGTAGCTCCTACATCCCGAAAACTGATGGAACAGTGATGGGGGTCAGATAAGCTCACTGATGCTGATACAGAACTTCAGTCGGTTCAATCTCTCTCTACAGACCTCCGATTTGGGTGATTCTAGTTCCTACAAGTCACTTTGGATTTTTAGTTTATATGTATAAAATTTCACCACATTTGTAATCCATTTGGTCTAAAAGTGCCACAGATTTCACTTTCTAGTTTAGATGAACAGTACATGACCAATCCATTAAATTCTTCCAAATTCAACAATTCCCCAAATATTCTCTAGACCTTCGAATATTACCCACTTTAGCTTTTCAAGAAGCTTTCTACAAACTCTAGAGACACGCCAAATTTCATGACAAACGGAGCTCATCCGGTCATACTTTGATGGAGCTCACAAAAATACCGGTTTTAGCACCCCATAGGTCCAAAACAGGTCCAAATAGCCTCTTTCAAATTCTCACTCCACATGGACAAATTTAAAAGCATAAAACTAGTGTATCTAACATGTCCATATGATCCAAATCATCATACATCCAAATCTCACTATGCTATGGCCAATTATGCACTATTCCATACATGCAACAAAAGGGGTAAAACCCTCATTTCCATTCATTTGGCTATAAACATAGTTCATACAATATCCTTTCGTACATTTACATTAGTTACAACCCTTACATCTCAAAAATAGTGGGCACATGTTCATTTGGCACCACTTTACATCATACTTACATCAAAATATCAAAACATAAACTCATAACTAGCTACGCATGCTCCTAGGCTCCTTGGTGTGTGCTCGGTTCTCCTTGAGCTCCACCTAGCATATTTAGTTGGGAAAGGAAAGGGGTGAGATTTGGAGAATCTCAGTAGCTCATGCACTCAATCCAGCAAGCAATCAAGGCATATAACAAGTCAAAGCATGTGAATAAGCATTTAGCTATTCTCAAACATCCAACACATAATATACATGCTATGGAATTCACAACAATGCCAAAAATAGGCTCCAGGGACTTTTGGTCTAGCCTCACCCGAGTCTAGGGACTTTTGGATGGCCTCACCTGAGTTTAAGGACTTTTGACTTGGCCTCACTCGTTTGAGAGTTTTGGCCTTGTCTCACCTATCTCAAGGGACTTTTGGCTTCACCTCACCCATCTCAAGGGACTTTCGGCACTACCGCACCCGAGCAATTCTCATATTTCAACACACAAGCATATTGGCATCAATGCATCAAAGCAATAACATATGGCATATTCCATACAACAAGCATATACATGATCATACGATGACTATCATATCCAAGAATGCAACAAGAAAGAGTGAAAAAGAGAGCTACCTTTGGAGCCAAAGTCAACACAAGCTTTTCCTTTCAATTTCTCCTTTCCCTGCTTAGGTCCACAATCACACCTTGATGTAAGTGTTTCACTTGAGCCTAGACACACCAAAAGCATGCAATTACTCTCTTGTAATTTAATTTAGAGCAACCCTCTATCACACACAACCTAGGGCTCTCTCTCTAGAATGCCATTACCCCTTTCTCTCTCTCAAGCTCCCATGGTAGTGGAAAACCTCATTTTCAAAGAGAACTCAAGGATTCAAAAGAGTTTTCCACTTTCCCTCTTCTGACCCATGCCCAAAATCCGTCCATTTTCCAATTAAAACCGCAGAAAGAGAGGGCAAAGGGAGGGGATCAGAGTTCTAAAGAGAAATGAGAGAAGTTACCTTACCTTCCCCTTGATCTTCCTCCTTTTCTTGATCTCTCACACTCTCCACGCCTCTTTTCTCTCTTTGGGTCAAAGCTTAGGGCAGATATGAGAGAAGAAATGAGTTTGGGCATTTAATGAAGTCTGATTCTCGCTATTTACTCTCTTCCGGACTGACTTTCGCTACGGCGAAAACTAACCTTCGCTATAGCGAGCTCGTGTAATCTGGCTTCGCTATGGCGAGGTGTAGCCTTCGCTATGGCGAGATCGGGTCAGTTCCCTTCGCTATGGCGAGATTTACCATTCGCTATGGCGAAATCGCGTCAGTTCCAGACTTCACTTTCGCTATGGCGCACGCTACAGTGAGCAATTCCCTGGTTTCTATATGGACTGCTGCCAGCACTCGCTATAGCTAGAATCGCCTTCGCTATTGTGGACTAGCTCTCTCGCTGTAGCGAGACCGTTTCTCGCTATTGCGAGAAGACTTGGCAGAAATTCTGGATTCCAAAAATTTCTAGCTTTCATTTTCTTTCTTTTCCTTTTTTTTTCTTTTTCCCGATTGTTACATTTCTACCCCTCTTAAAAGAAATTTCGTCCTCGAAATTTAAAAACTTACCTCAAGGGAATAATTCTGGATATTTCTGCCTCATCTCATCCGCCAATTCCCAGGTTGCTTCCTCAGATGTCAGACCTCTCCATATCACTTTCACCAGAGGAATGCTCTTGCTTCTCAGCTGTTTAAGCTTAGCATCCACAATTCTCTCCGGTTTCACTACATAGGAAAGATCTTCCTGCAATTGCACATGCTCATATTCTATGACATGTGAGGAATCTGGTAAATACTTTTTCAACTGGGAGACATGAAAAACACTGTGTATTTGGGCTAGGTTAGGAGGCAAGGCTATTCGGTAAGCCACGGGTCCAATTTTCTCAAGGATTTCAAACGGACCAATGTACCTAGGACTGAGCTTCCTTACCCTCATTGACCGACCTACTCCCGTCATTGGAGATATTCGAATGAACACATGGTCTCCAATCTCAAACTCTAACGGCCTCCTACGCTTATCAGCATAGCTTTTCTGTCTACTCTGGGCCGTGAGGAGCCTCTTTCTAATTAATTCTATCTGTCGGGTGGTCTGGTCCACAATCTCAGGTCCTATCATGCTCCTCTCACCTAACTCAACCCAACACAGAGGGGATCTACACTTTCTCCCATACAAAGCCTCATAAGGGGCCATCTGGATACTGGAATGGTAACTGTTATTATAAGCAAACTCTGCTAATGGTAAATACACATCCAGTTCCCCTTCATTTCTAGCACACATGCCCTCAACATATCTTCCAATGTCTGGATGGTCCTTTCAGTCTGACCATCTGTCTAGGGGTGATATGCAGTACTAAACCGCAATCTCGTCCCTAAGGCATGCTGCAATGACTTCCAAAAGTTCGACGTGAACCTGGGGTCTCTATCCGAAACTATGCTATTGGGTACTCCATGAAGTCGCACTATCTCTCTGATATACAATTGGGCCAATCTATCCAGTGTATAAGTAGCCTTAATAGCTAAAAAGTGTGCAAACTTCGTCAGTCTATCCACAACTACCCATATAGCATCGTGTCCAGAGGGTGTCCTGGGTAATCCCATGACAAAATTCATGGCTATACTATCCCACTTCCACTCAGGGATATCTAGAGGTTGCAACAACCCAGCCGGTTTCTGATGTTCAATCTTTATCCTCTGACACACTAGGCATCTAGCCACATACTCTGTCACATCACTTTTTATCCCTGGCCACCAAAAAATTCTTTTCACATCCTGATACATCTTGGTGGCACCTGGGTGGATAGTATACTTACTCTTATGCGCCTCTTCCAGAATGCTTTCTTTCAACTCATTCTGACTAGGCACACAGATTCTATCTCGGTATACTATCATGCCATCCTCAGATAACTTGGAATCTGAGGTCTTACCTTGGGTGATCTCATTCCTGATCCGTTTCAGGATCTTATCCTCTCTCTGGGCATCTAAGATCTGGGTTCTCAAGATATTCTCAATTCGGGTTTCACTCAGATACAATCTACCCGATACCACCTGACAAGAGAGGTTCAAATCTCTGAACTTCTCTAGGAGCTCCTGCTCTCTAATCATCATATGGGCTACATGAATGGTTTTTCTACTCAGGACGTCTGCCACCACATTGGCCTTGCCCGGATGATATTTCAACACATAATCATAATCTTTCAAGAATTCCATCCATCTCCTCTGTCTCATATTGAGTTCTTTCTGATCAAACAGGTATTTCAGACTCTTATGGTCACTATAGATCTCTATGGTCGCACCATACAGATAGTGTCTCTAAATTTTAAGAGCAAACACTACGGCAGCTAACTCCAGGTCATGTGTGGGGTAATTCTCCTCATGAGGTCTCAACTGCCTCGAGGCATATGCCACTACTCTACCCTGCTGCATCAACACACATCCTAACCCTTTGCCTGAAGCATCACAATAAACCACAAATGGTTCACTAGGGTCAGGGATAATCAGCACAGGGGAAGTGGTCAAACAGAGTTTCAACTCCTGGAAACTCTTCTCACATCTCTCATCCCACACAAACGGTGTATCTTTCCTGGTTAGCCTCGTCAGTGGTAAGGCCATTCAAGAAAAGTCCTGAATAAATCATCTGTAATACCTTGCCAAACCTAGGAAACTCCTGACTTCAGTGATCATTCTAGGTCTATCCCACTGTAACACAGCCTCAACTTTATGGGGATCCACCACAACCCCATCTCGTGAGATCACATGACCTAAGAATCGCACCTCGGTCAGCCAAAACTCACATTTACTCAGTTTGGCATACAACCTTCTCTCTCTCAAGGTCTCTAGGACTAGTCTCAAATGCCTCTCGTGCTCCTCAAAAGATCGGGAGTACACTAAAATATCATCAATAAAGACCACCACAAACTGATCTAGATACGGTCTGAATACCCTGTTCATATAATCCATGAACACAGCAGGCGCATTCGTCAACCCAAATGGCATCACAAGGAACTCATAGTGCCCATATCTCGTCCTGAAAGCCGTCTTAGAAACGTCTTCAGTTCTCACTCTCAACTGGTGGTAACCAGATCTAAGATCTATCTTAGAAAACACAGATACCCCAGCCAACTGATCTAACAGATCATCAATTCTAGGGAGAGGATATTTATTCTTGATGGTAACTTTATTCAACTCTCTGTAGTCAATACACAACCGCAAGCTACCATCTTTCTTTTTCACAAACAACACCGGAGTATCCCAAGGTGAAACACTAGGGTGGATAAACCCTTTCTCTAACAATTCCTCTACCTGCGCTTTCAACTCAACAAGCTCGGCGGGAGCCATCCTGTAAGGAGCTTTGGACACCGGTCCAGCACCAGGCACTATGTCTATAGGGAACTCTAATTCTCTCTCAGGGGGTAGGCCACTGAAATCAAACTCTCTAGGGAAAACCTCCGCGAATTCCCTGACAACTGGGATCTCCTCTATCCCTTCTTCTACCTCAGCCCGAATAGAGAAAAAGACTAGAAACCCTTGACATCCACACTCTAAATATCTCTCAGCCTGGGCAGTAGTCATAAAGGATAACTCTTCTCCTACCCTAGGTATGGTCCCACAAGCAGGTAAGGAGATGGTTCGGTGTTCACAATCAAGTATGGCATTATTTGCAGCTAACCAGTTCATACCAATAATCAAATCAATTTCATGAAAAGGCATACAAACCAAATCAATAGTGGTATGATAGTGGTTAAATTGGACAGTGACATTTAAACAAGTATGGGAAGTGACCACGTGGCCTCCAGTGGGTGTAATGACAGATAAGTCAAAGGGTAAGACACTAACAACCAGACCCAATTTCCTCACACAATCATAAGATATAAACGAGTGACTAGCACCCGAATCAAACATAGCAACTACAAGAAAGCCATTCACTAACAGCGTACCTCGGATCAAACTGGGAGATGCGCTGGCTTCCTACTGAGTAAGGGCGAACACTCAGCCCTGGGTCTGTGGTCTAGGAGGAGGTGCTGTCTCCATCTGAGGACAGTGTCTAGCAATGTGCCCCGGCTTCCCATACTTATAACATGTCACCGGAGACTGCTGGAAGGATGACTGACCCCGAGGAGGTGGCACACCTCGCTGCGGCCTTCTACTCCATGGCCCCTTACCTCTTTTCTTGGTACTAGGGGTCAACCTAGAGCCCTCTTCTGGTTTTGACCTCTTCAACTCCGGAACCCTCTTCTGACTAGCCGTCGTCACAGTAGGCATGATAATTTGCAGATTCGTCTCAATCACCCTACTGACCTCCACAAGAGTATTAAACTTTCTGATCCGCTGTGGAGTGACTCTGTCGCTAATCAGGGGCCTCAAACCAGTCTCAAACTGCTCACATCTCCAGGGTTCATCATCATACCTCAGGAGGTAAGAGGAATACCGAGATAGCTCTATAAACTTGGCCACATACTGGTCCACAGTCATCTCATCAGTCTGTCTCAAACTCATGAACTCCATCTCTTTCTTTTTCCTCACTGAACTTGGGACATACTTCTCATAAAATTCGACTAAGAAGGTCTCCCAAGTTATCGGTATGTTCTTGGTCTCCATCAGTGGTTTCGCACTCTCCCACCATCTATCAGCCTCCTTTTCTAGCATAAAGGTGGCTAACTGGGCTTTATGCTCAGTGGTACAATCCATCACTGAGAAGATCTTCTTAAGCTGCATCACCCAAGCCTCCGCCTTATCCGCATCCAATTCCCCATCAAATGAGGGTGGATTGTTCTGCCTAAACTGCTTCAACACTTTTTGGATAGGCGTCTGGGTCTGTGGAGCAGCAGGCTCCTAGGGAGGTATAGGTGGAATGCTAGATGTAGATGGTTGAGGTCCAGGGGCATCTCTTCTGGCTTCTTCTTGCCTAGCCAGGGTGTTTTGCAGATGCATGATCATATCATGCTGCTGCTGGGTAATATACCTCTGTTGCTCCAGCATCTCTTGGTGCTGGCCCATCATGGCTTCATACTGGTCAAGTCTATCCATGATGGCCTGCAGAGGAACCCTAGTCTCAGTAGAAACCTTTGGCTCATCTCTCTGAGCTCTGGGCAGTCTGCCTCTGCCTCTGCCTCTACCCCTGCCCCGTCTAGTCTCAACCATGTCTGAAAAGGAATAGCAATCCTCAGTTCACAACACTTATCACAACACATATGCATATGGATGCTACAACTTCCATGACCATTCACACCGAAAACCAACAAATCATAGCATTCAAGAGCCTAAACTTGAGCAAAAGTGCCTGAACCTTCGCTCTGATACCAAAAATGTGACACCTCAATCTACTACCGCTACCTAGCCTCTCCATAGGCTCGGTTCCATATGATTTCCAAAGAGTCACTACTCTCCCGTGGCATTTACATGCTATGAACCGGGGTTTCATATACTCATCTTTCACCCCGTGGGTCCTGTGAACCCATCATTCAACTTCTCAACTCATACTCCATATATACGACTCATACATAGCATGAAACAAACCATAAGCCACGGGTATAGAGCCGAAAACCATAAAAATTACATTTTCTCACTTGGGCCCAAAAGTCATATTTTGGCTCTCAGTTTGGAAAATCATAAGAAATTGTAGAAGAATGAGAATGCAGCAAACTTTAGCTTTTTGGAAAGCTCTAAGTGTCAACTTTATACTAAAAATAATTCCCAACCACAAACACATCGTTTGGACCATGTTTGACATCGAAAATAGGAGGAAGGTCCAACTATCACTGTTTCTGGTGCAGCTTTCTGTCATGACTTTCGAAACTTCATAACTAAATCCACAAAAATCAAATCTGGGCACATTATACCAATTCGGAAAGATACGGATGTCTACTAGAGGAAAAAAATAAGTCCAATCAGTTCAGTAGCTCCTACACCCCGAAAACTGATGGAACAGTGATGGGGGTCAGATAAGCTCACTGATGCTGATACAGAACTTCAGTCGGTTCAATCTCTCTCTACAGACCTCTGATTTAGGTGATTTCAGTTCCTACAAGTCACTTTGGTTTTCTAGTTTATGTGTATAAAATTTCACCACATTTGGAATCCATTTGGTCTAAAAGTGCCATAGATTTCACTTTCTGGTTTAGATGAACAGTACATGACCAATCCATTAAATTCTCCCAAATTAAACAATTCCCCAAATATTCTCTAGACCTCTGAATATTACCCACTTTAGCTTCTTAAGAAGCTTTCTACAAACTCTAGAGACATACCAAATTTCATGACAAACGGAGCTCATCCGGTCATACTTTGACGGAGCTTACAAAAATACCGATTTTGGCACCCCATAGGTCCAAAACGGGTCCAAATAGCCTCTCTCACATTCTCACTCTACATGGATAAGTTTAAAAGCATAAAACTAGTGTATCTAACATGTCCATATGATCCAAATCATCATACATCCAAATCTCACTATGCTATGGCCAATTATGCATTATTCCATACATGCAACAAAAGGGGTAAAACCCTCATTTCCATTCATTTGGCTATAAACATAGTTCATACAATATCCTTTCGTACATTTACATTAGTTACAACCCTTACATCTCAAAAATAGTGGGCACATCTTCATTTGGCACCACTTTACATCATACTTACATCAAAATATCAAAACATAAACTCATAACTAGCTACGCATGCTCCTAGGCTCCTTGGTGTGTGCTCGGTTCTCCTTGAGCTCCACCTAGCATATTTAGTTAGGAGGGGAAAGGAGTGAGATTCGGAGAATCTCAGTAGCTCATGCACTCAATCCAGCAAGCAATCAAGGCATATAACAAGTCAAAGCATGTGAATAAGCATTTAGCTATTCTCAAACATCCAACACATAATGTACATGCTATGGAATTCACAACAATGCCAAAAATGGGCTCCAGGGACTTTTGGTCTAGCCTCACCCGAGTCTAGGGACTTTTGGATGGCCTCACCTGAGTTTAAGGACTTTTGACTTGGCCTCACTCGTTTAAGACTTTTGGCCTTGTCTCACCTATCTCAAGGGACTTTCGGCTTCACCTCACCCATCTCAAGGGACTTTCGGCACTACCGCACCCGAGCAATTCTCATATTTCAACACACAAGTATATTGGCATCAATGCATCAAAGCAATAACATATGGCATATTCCATACAACAAGCATATACATAATCATACGATGACTATCATATCCAAGAATGCAACAAGAAAGAGTGAAAAAGAGAGCTACCTTTGGAGCCAAAGTCAACATAAGCTTTTCCTTTCAATTTCTCCTTTCCCTCCTTAGGTCCACAATCACACCTTGATGTAAGTGTTTCACTTGAGCCTAGACACACCAAAAGCATGCAATTACTCTCTTGTAATTTAATTTAGAGTAACCCTCTATCACACACAACCTAGGGTTCTCTCTCTAGAATGCCATTACCCCTTTCTCTCTCTCAAGCTCCCATGGTAGTGGAAAACCTCATTTTCAAAGAGAACTCAAGGATTCAAAAGAGTTTTTCACTTTCCCTCTTCTGACCCATGCCCAAAATCCGTCCATTTTCACAATTAAAACCGCAGAAAGAGAGGGCAAAGGGAGGGGATCAGAGTTCTAAAGAGAAATGGGAGAAGTTACCTTACCTTCCCCTTGATCTTCCTCCTTCTCTTGATCTCTCACACTCTCCATGCCTCTTTTCTCTCTTTGGGTCGAAGCTTAGGGCAGATATGAGAGAAGAAATGAGTTTGGGCATTTAATGAAGTCTGATTCTCGCTATTTACTCTCTTTTGGACTGACTCTCGCTACGGCGAAAACTAACCTTCGCTATAGCGAGCTCGTGTAATCTGGCTTCGCTATAGCGAGGGCGAGGTGTAGTCTTCGCTACGGCGAGATCGGGTCAGTTCCCTTCGCTATGGCGAGATTTACCATTCGCTATGGCGAAATCGCGTCAGTTTCAGACTTCACTTTCGCTATGGCGCACGCTACAGCGAGTAATTCCCTGGTTTCTATATAGACTGCTGCCAGCACTCACTATAGCTAGAATTGCCTTCGCTGTTGCGAACTAGCTCTCTCGCTGTAGCGAGACCGTTTCTCGCTATTGCGAGAGGACTTGGTAGAAATTCTGAATTCTGAAAATTTCCAGCTTTCATTTTCTTTCTTTTCCCTTTTTCTTTTCTTTTTCTCGGTTGTTACATGTTTGTTATTCACAACATTGAG
Organism: Erythrophleum fordii; assembly: GCA_032878935.1. Lineage (NCBI taxonomy): Eukaryota > Viridiplantae > Streptophyta > Magnoliopsida > Fabales > Fabaceae > Erythrophleum > Erythrophleum fordii. The sequence continues at coordinate 13,894,155 of JAVQMF010000050.1, forward strand.
CTTATGAGATTAATTTCTTAAATAATTCGACTAAGAGTATAATTTACAAATTATGCAATCATAACAATTTGTATTAATAATGTTGTTGTGTGTATATCTTAAACTTTTAATGACTTTTATATGTCTATTGAAAGAACAGTTACAAAGTTTGTTACTCATGTTCACACAAAATAGCTTAGCAAAATCATTAACTGACTTCTCCAATTAATAGCTAGACTAATGCTTATGAAAATAAAACTTCTCATTTCAACATAAGGATGTGCAATTTTACATGTAGCAATACTCAAATGCATCAAGCCAACAAGTTATTATAGATTTTGCCCATTACAATTGGCTTTTGATAAGGAGCTAAATATTTCTCACATCATAATTTTTGGCTATATGATATATGTTTCGATTGCTCCACCACATTGTACAAAGATGGGTCTTCAAAAAAGGTTAGAACTATATGTTATATATAAACCCTCTTATTTATGGCACAATTTGCCTATTGTTATTTTAAAGAAATAATTTTTTAAACATTAGAGGGAGATAATAAGTAGTTGAAAAAAAATTACAAGAAATGTATTATTATTATTATCTCATTTACATCCTTGCCAAAAGTAATGTGAACTAGAAGTTTAAAAAATAATACATTTACAAAATATTATAAATAAACTGTCAGATGCATTTTTTGACCTGAAGAGAGTTACCAAATCTTATATACTAGCTAAAAATACTCCAATCCAAATTAATGTCCCAATAGGACAATTGGTTCGTGCAAATGAAAATAAGTCAAGCTTGAAGTATGATAAACCAATCGGTTCCAATGATAAAAATGCTAAAAAAAAGAAAGCAATAAATTACCAAGACCATATTGAGAAGGCAAAAGAGACACAAGACATAACAATTATAAAACCCTAAAAGAGGTTCAAGTACCTAAAATAATGAAGAAATCTTAATAAATTATGTCACTACGACAAAAAATAGAACCTAAAAAGTATAATTTTTTACAATATTTTTTCATATAATGTAGCTATAGAAATAATACAACAAAATAAGGATCTTAAACCTGAGTCTATTAAGGAATTTAGATAAAGAAAAGATTGGCCAAAAATGAAAAGACATAGTTCAAGCAAAATTAATTCACTTTCAAAACAAAGTTTTTAAACTTGTAGTTTGAACACCTAAATTGTAAAGCTAATATAGTATAAATAGGTACTCGTATGAAAACAAAATAAGAAAAATAAAGCCATCAGATACAATGCATAAATTGTAGTATGATGATTTTTACAAAAGCATAACATTGGTCATAAAGAAACATATTCTCTTGTGGTAAATGCAATTACTTTTGAATATTTTATTAGTTAGGTAGTACATGAAAAACTTGATATGTATTTAATAGATGTTGTTACAACCTATTTATATGGCTCACTAGATAGTAAAATTTGCATGAAAACTTTAACAGATTTAAAATGTTAAAAGCATGTAAAGATTCCTTAAAAAATTGTTCAATATGTTTACATAAATCTTATATGGATTAAAATAGTCTAGGTACATGTAGTATAGTCTTCTTAGTGAATATTTGTTAAAGGAATGTTATAAAAATGATCCAATTTACCTATGTATTATAAAAAGATTCAAATCAAAGTTTGTCATAATTGTTATATATATTGATGATTTAAATATTATTGGAACTCTTGAAAAGCATTAAAAAGCAGTTGATTATTTAAAGAAATTTTTGAGATGAAAGGTCTTGAAAAATCAAAGCTTTGTTTCGATTTGCATATTAAGCACTTAACAAATAAAATTCTTCTTCATAATGAATAAATAAAAATCTTAAAGTGATTCTATATAGATAAATCACATTCACTAAATACCTCCAATGGTTGTAAAATTGTTACATATGAATAAGGATCTTTTTTTGTTCTTAAGAGAATGATAAAGAACTTTTTAGCCAAAAGTACCATATCTTAGTATTCTAAGAGCATTAATGTATGTCGCTATTAGTACATGACCTAATGTTGTGTTTATTATAAATTTGTTAACAAGAATTAGTTCTTCTCTAACAAAATACATTGTAATTGAGTTATGCATTGATTATGATATTTTCGAGGGCTATAAGTATGGGGTTATTTTATTAAATTGAATTAGGATTACAATTAATTGGTTATGTAGATATAGGATACTTATATAATCCGTATAAAGCTCGATCTTAAATAAGTTATTTATTTGCATATTGGGATACAACTATGTCATAGCATTTTACATAATAAACCTTACTGCTACTTCTTATAATCAAGCAAAAATAATTGCAATACATGAGACAAGTTAATAAGATGTTTGGCTAAGGTTAATAACCCAATATATTCAAAAGATATGTGATTTATTTTTAGAAGAAAAAATTCCAACAATTTATATGAAGATAATATAGCATGTATAGCATAATTAAAGAGAGGATACATTAAAAGTGATGGAATGAAACATATTCCACCAAAATTTATTTCATTCATGATCTTCAAAAGGATGGTAATTTATTTACATGATAATTTGTTAGATTTATTCATTAAGGAATTATTAGTTGTCACATTTAAGAATTTGGTATATGATATTAAGATACATTGATTCAAAGATATTAAGTGACATTGTTATCAAGAAAAGTAAAAGACACAATATACTATTTTTCCCTTAGCCAAGGTTTTGTCCTACTAGTTTTTCCTAGTAAGGTTCTTAATGAGGTAATTTATATTATGAATATTGTATACTCGTTTGCCTTCACTAGATTTTTGTCCCATGGGTTTTTATTAGTAAGGTTTTAATAAGACACATTACTTATAAATAGACATCTAAAGTACAGTGTTGTAAATGATATAATTATGTATATATTAATAACCCTTAAAGAATGACTTTACAGGATCCATATCATGTTTAATAGCACATACCTTATAATTCCCAAAAAATTGATATTATACAATTACATAGATTAATTTTTTTATTTATTTTATTATAACTCATAGGTTTATCTTTATGGTTGAAAGTCTATAAATAGAAACTATGTACTAAGCATGAAATATTCAAATGAATGAAAATTATCTTCTTCTTTTTTTTCTCCTTTCAATTTTCTCTCTTGCTCTTGTTATATTTCTAATATTTTAATTAGTTTTACAACATATTTAAGGCTTTTCTAAAAGTACTTTTTGTACTAAATAAATACACAAGTTTTTAAAACATTCCAAATAAATCCCGTAGGCTATTGTTGTTAAAGATAATGTGGCACACTGACTAGACATCTTTTATTCTCTATCCTCTAACTATTTCCTTTGCAACATTAAATTTATTAACAACAACAACTCCTATTTCCTCTTAATATCATCATCCTTATAGAAGAACCTCATATATTAAATTATTTTAAATGCTTAGAAATTGTGATCTTTAAGTGTAGGTAATCGTTGGAATAATGATCTTTCCATGTTTAATACAACAATTCAAAACTTAAGAGATCCAAACACTCAAGTGAGCCTTAAAAATCAAGAAATTCATATCATCAGTAATGTTGTTGTTACATTGGGGCTTAAAACTCCTAATAGCTTAACTAGAGCTTCCTTAAAATCATATGTATTTGCTTGGCTCTTGCTAAAACTAGTACAAACCATTATTTAAAAAAAAAAATCTAAATTTGCAACAAAGAAAGAAAAGAAACAAAGTGAACCTAGTCCACGTTTTTATGAATCAAAACAAAACCAAGAACTTGGCCTTAAGTGGTTATTAAATTCATAATGCTGAAGGTTCAGAAAATTGAAAAATGAAAAAGATGGGCAAAAAGAACTAGATAAATGAAACGTAGTTTAACAACATATTCCACATGATGCTTCGAAACATAATAACTCATACACAAGTGGATGTATTGCACAAATAATATATTAGTGAATCAAATATCATTCCCTCAAGGGCTTGTTTATACAAATTTATCAATTATTAAAATTGACACCCTAACTAAAACTAAGATAATTGATAAATATCATTTTTAATATATATTTTATTCCTTTTATTTGGATACTTTGATGATGAATTATGACTTAATAAGTTTTATCATATGATATTTGATTTTTATTGACATTTTTGTACTCTAGGAATTAATTTACAAAATTATTGATTTTTAATGCATACTTTTTTAAAAAAATAAATTTGTGAATTTTCCTATTGAATATTTCCTATTATTTATGCAGATTTTTAATGGGCAAATGGAAATTAAATGATGGAGATTAATTTGGAGAAGAATTGAAGATTGTAGCTAGAGCCAAGATTTTAAGATGGAGACCTCATGTGTGCAACATAAAAGTAGTGAAATAAATTTATAAATCTTTTAATGGATTTTTAAAAGATAAAAAAATGGAAAATAGAAGCCCACATGGAAATACACACACTAATTCATAAAGGACTTCACACACTGATAAGTACTAATTTTTATATATTTTTACCCACATTTATTATTGTTTTTAATGAGTAATTCGATCTTAAATGGATTTATTATACAATATTTGAATTTTTGGTCAATTTTGAAAAATAAAATAATTTTGAATTAATTAAAAGAATTTTTGGATTTAAATTTATAATATTTTATTTTCCATATTTCTTTGATGGATTAAATATATCCAATCTTTAAAATATTTATTAAATTTGTGCAAATTTTTGGAGATAAATTAGGAATCAATAGTGAAGATAATTTTGGGCAATTGAATTAATGATTTAAAATGGATCAAGGGTCAAGATTGGAGCAGATTTTTTTTATTTAATAATTGATAATGGCAATTTTTGTAAATAGATACTAGGTTTTATTTTGATTTCCTTTTGGGACTTAACACAAGAAGACGCCGAAAAAAACTAGAGATTGGCTGCTTCATTGATTTTCTCTCTTCAACCCTTCAGACTACACACACAGAGAAGGCTACTGTTTCATTCATTCTTCTTGCCTCTGCATACACAGACACAAGGAGACACCGAAAAAAACTAGAGAGAGGGATTATGCTGAGTCTTGATTCTTCAGTTTTTTTGGACAGAGGAGAGACGTTGGAGGACGAAAGGCTTCTTCTTAATTACTTCTTTGAGCTTTTCTGGACTGATAGGGCAGAAGACCATTAGGGAAATTGTAGCTTTGACTTTTCTTTGCCTCTGTACTGCACGAGAGGGACACTATGCCTGAGAGAATTTGCTGATTGATTCATTCAATTGGTTTCTTCGGACCTGGCACAGAGAGGACACTAGGAGACCTGGAGGAAAGGAGTTGCTGCTTCTTTTGGTTTTTCTGAATCATCATTCAAATCCCTTCTTCTCTCCAGCACGTCAGCCTCCTAACACATTACCACTATCATCCATTTATTTTCCTTCATCATCTCTTTATGGCAAAAAAATTGAAGGAGTTTAGAAGTACCAATTCCATGGAAGCTTAAGGAAAGGTGGCACCAAGGTGGAGCAAGGAGGAGGAAGGCTTAAACTCTTGAATTACATGAATTGGAGACCATTGGGGAGTTTTTTTCTTCCAACCTTTTCCTATTTCAATTTCAAGAACTTAGGAATTTTTTAGTTTTAGGAATTTCTATGTGGATTTAATGTTGAGACCTAGTTTTAAGTTGGACAATGATTTAATCTTGGATTGTAATTGGAATTGGTGTTATTTGGGATTGGAATTATGTTTTGTGGTTTCTGGAATTTTGGTTTCTAGACCTTATAATGTTGATTGGATTGATATTTGAGTTCTCTTGCAATGATTTGATTAATATTATGATTTTAATTGCATATCTTAGTCTCTTGCGCTATTTGATTATTGAATTGGGTAATATAATTGCTTAATTGTTCAATTAGGTAATTAAAATCAAATTTTCTAGAATTAATTAAATCTAATTGTTGAAGGATTTGATGAGTTTAATTGGCTTAATTACTTGCAAATTACTTGAATTAGTTCAGGGTTTCCTAGTTAAATCAAGTGATGTGCATTTGAGCTTAGGGTTTCCTATCCTTGGATTAAGTTAATTAAATTCATTGGTCTATTATTTAATCACTTCTCTTGGTCTCAATTAATTTTTGGTGAGTGATGAGAGCCAAAATCCCCTTGCAAAAACCTTGGTTGTCTCCTGTTTGTTCTTTGCATTTTCACAATCATTTTAATTTTATTTTAGCGCATTCTAGTTTAATTACTTGTTTAGTTTTTCTCTTTTAGTTAAAATTTAATTTCTTAATTCAAAACCCCCCCATTTGCATGCATTTAGTTCCATTAATTTTTCATTTAGCATAGAGATAATTTTTTAGGATTTGCATAATATTTTAAGCATCAAATAATCACCTAAATTCAATCTAACTAACCCCTAAATTGCTCATTGAGAAGAATGACCTAGGGTTGATCTATACTATATTAAATCAATCTTAGTTTAATTGAGTGCTTAAGCGACTAAGGCAACATCACACACCATGTCACATATTCAAGCACAGAATCACATGGAATCACACATTAACATGTCCAAGTACTCTCTCATTTCCAAGTCACGAGCTCTCTCATCCATTACACATAACATACACTCTAACCATTCATACACATAAGGCTATTCCATTCTGACACATCTAGCTCATTCCCACAATTATATTGGGCTCTCTCATTCACATGCACAAGACAGCTCACTCTTACATGGCATTTTCATTCATACACACATTCATACATGGCTCCTTTGACATGCACACATCCATGACACTCTTGGGTTTTCATACATCAAGAAGGCATAAGCTAAGGAGAACATGTGTGGGAAAAGAAAGTGGAAAAACACATAAGGGAGTCTCAGGTCCAAAAGGGGGGAGAGACAAAAGGTCTAGAATGAGAACAAAAGGGGGGAAGGAACAGAACATCAATATATATATATTCCCTCATTCTTTTGAAAAGTTGAGGACCATAGGTGTATAGCACCATTTCCTTCATTATTTGCAATCCATGGCTGTTTAATTCAATCTTATGGCTAGCTTGAATGAAAACCTTGATCGGATCTTGAATCCATGAAGATTATCTATGGATTTGGCAAAGAATTCTATCCAATTTTTCCTTCTCTTTCTAGTGCTTTTTCTTACTCTTGTACTAGCTTGGTTAAGATTGTATTGGATTAAGATTATTATTGTTTACAATTAATGGCTGGTTAGAAATCAATTAAGGGAGAACTTTGATGATTAATGGATCAACATTTTCTGGTTCAAGTGCTGAAATTTCATATACCTTTAATTTTCAGCTTGTGCAATCAAAGTGTTTAATGAAATGCATGCTAGAATTTTATACTTGAATGTTTAATTTGAGGTTATCTTGGAGTTTAATTGGTTAATTAAACCTCTTAAGATGAAATTTTAGAGATTAATTTAATTGATTAATTATTATTTTGTAAGTGTTTAATGAGTTTAATCACAAGAATTAATAAATTAATGTGAAATTGAGGTTTTAATTAACATGGATTTATTAATTTCTTGAATTTTATGTGATAATTCTAGATAAATTACTATGAACACATGTAGGAATTCTTAAACTAGAACTATTAACAATTGAATTAGGATAAGGATAGTGAACATCAAGAGATAAATTTAAGGTTAGCCATACATTCATTACTTTCTTATTAAATTCTTGCATTTTAGTTAGTAGTTTTCATTTTTAATTCATTTTAAATTTTAGTTAATTGAATTTAATTAAAAACTCCTTGAATTTGGTAGCTTTTAGGTTTCTACACTTGGAAAGCTCTTTCAAATAATTAGAATCCATTTCTATAAGAGATGATCTGAGTTGCACCCTATATTACAAAATTTCATTCAACCTAGTTTTATTTGATATTGCTCTGCACAGGCATCAACAATCAATAAACAGTATGTAAAAACTAAATTAAATTGTAAAAAAAAAATATATTAAACACAAAGTATAGCATTTAAGCTAAAATTCTATTAGTGAAGGTGTAACATCTGATTTTCTGAAAATGAGAGAAAACGTGAGAAACGTAACGTACAGTTTCTCTGAAAACTAATGAAATTCACCAGATACAAAACGAAGTCCCCTAAGATGATGTAGTTAAGGTCCCAAAAAATTTGGGAAGCATTTTAGACTCCTAAAAATGAGAATCCTAGGCTCAGACAGAAAGAAAAACGGAGCTAGAATGAAAAAATAATTTCTTACGAAAAACTTACGAAATGTAATGGTATTGTATTTTCATAATTTTGAGCAAATTTTGGAATTAACACAGGGTGATCTTTTTAAATAAAATTTTTAAGTTCCCTAAGGTTCTCAGAGGCCTTACAAACTATGGAAAGCCTCGAGACAGCTAAAGCCCCATCTAGTGGATATTTTTCAATATCGGTGTACCCAAACTTTGAGAGATTTGTTCAGGATGGTTTTGGCTCTGATTTGAGTGATTCCAAAGGCATTTTACTAAATTAGGAATCTAAATTTCATAATGGAAAATAAGGTTCTCAAAAAGGAGCTAAAACGAAGGAGAAACAAAAATTCCAAGAATGAAGGGCAAAATGAGAATTTTTCAAAAATGTAACCTCATCCTACCTATATATATGATGCACCCTTTGTCTCCCTTCATTTTGCACGACCAAGTTCTGCCCAAAACTAGAGGAAAACCCTAAGGAGAGTGGTGCACAAGAGGGAGGCAAAGAGGAGGAGAAATCAAAGGCTTAAGGTATGGAAATTTAGTAGTTTTTCATGCTCTTTCTCTTCCAAACCTCTTCTCCTTCATTCTCTTTTATTTCCTATGATTATAATGAAGTATATGAATCTGTTTTAGAGGAAAAATTAAGGAAAAAAATCGGATTTGAAGAGATGAGCTCAAAGAACACAAGATTCAAGTGAAAAAAAACAAGAAAACAAGGTAATTTCTCTTCCTATGGTTGTCATCTTTGGTTCCCTCCTCCTCCATTTCACCTAACATGAGAAAACCCTAGGAGAACTTCATTTTTAGGCAGAACCAAGGGTGAATCTAAGGAAAAATGGTGTAGAGATTAAGAATATGTAAAGAGAATTAACAAAAAACTATTAGATTTCAAGATGCAAGTTCTAGGGTTTCAATTGCACCTTGTAAAATCTGATTTTGTATGATAATTTTTAGGCCTAAATAAGAGTTTAAATGAGCTTCTAAGATCCCTAAGAGGCTCTCCACATGCATGTCTGTGACACCTTAATCTACTATGGCTACCTAGCCTCTCACTGGGCTCGGTTCCACATGATTTCCAAAAAATCACTACTCTTCCGTGGCATTTGCATGTTATGAACCGGGGTTTCATATACTCATCTTTTGCCCCGTGGGTCCTGTGAACCCATCTCATGCATCCTTAACTCAAACTCCATATAGACGACTTATACATAGCATAAAACAAACCATAAGCCACGGGTATAGAGCCGAAAATCATAAAAATTACATTTTCTCACTTGGGCCCAAAAGTCATATTTTGGCTCTAAGTTTGGAAAATCATAAGAAATTTTAGAAAAATGGGAATACAGCAAAATTTAGCTTTCTAGAAAGCTCTAAGTGTTAACTTTACATGAAAAATAATTCCCAATTAAAATCTCAGCATTTGGACTAAGTTTGACATCGAAAATGGGAGGAAGGTCCAGCTATCACTGTTTCTGGTGCAGCTTTCTGTCATGACTTTCGAAAATTCATAACTAAATCCACAAAAATCCAATCTAGGCACATTATACCAATTCGGAAAGATAAAGATGTCTACTAGAGGAGACAAATAAGTCTAGATCAGTTCAGTAGCTCCTACACCCCAAAAACCGATGGAACAGTGATGGGGGTCAGGTAAGCTCCCTGATGCTGATACAGAACTTCAGACGGTCCAATCTCTCTCTACAGACCTCCGATTTGGGTGATTCCAGTTCCTACAAGTCACTTTGGTTTTCTAGTTTATATGTATAAAATTTCACCACATGTAGAATCTATTTGGTTTAAGAGTGCCACAGATTTCATTTTCTGGTTTAGATGAACAGTACATGACCAATCCCTTGAATTCTCCCAAATTCAACAATTCCCCAAATATTCTCTAGACCTCTGAATATTACCTACTTTAGCTTCTCAAGAAGCTTTCTACAAACTCTAGAGACACGCCAAATTTCATGGCAAACAGAGCTCATCCAGTCATACTTTGACGAAGCTCACAAAAATACCAGTTTTAAGGACTTTTGACTTGGCCTCACTCGTTTGAGACTTTTGGCCTTGTCTCACCAATCTCAAGGGACTTTCGGCTTCACCTCACCCATCTCAAGGGAATTTCGGCACTACCTCACCCGAGCAAATCTCACAATTCAACACACAAGCATATTGGCATCAATGCATCAAAGCAATAACATATGGCATATTCCATACAACAAGCATATACATGATCATACGATGACTATCATATCCAAGAATGCAACAAGAAAGAGTGAAAAAGAGAGCTACCTTTGGAGCCAAAGTCAACACAAGCTTTTCCTTTCAATTTCTCCTTTCCTTCCTTAGGTCCACAATCACACATTGATGAAAGTGCTTCACTTGAGCCTAGACACACCAAAAGCATGCAATTACTCTCTTATAATTTAATTTAGAGCAACCCTTCTATCACATACAAACCTAGGATTCTCTCTCTAGAATGCCATTAACCCTTTCTCTCTCTCAAGCTCCCATGGTAGTGGAAAACCTCATTTTCAAAGAAAACTCAAGGATTCAAAAGAGTTTTCCACTTTCCCTCTTCTGACCAATGCCCAAAATGCAACCATTTTCACAAATAAAATCGCAGAAAGAGAGGGCAAAGGGAGGGGATCAGAGTTCTAAGAAGAAATGGGAGAAGTTACCTTACCTTTCCCTTGATCTTCCTCCTTCTCTTGATCTCTCACACTCTCCATGCCTCTTTTCTCTCTTTGGGTCGAAGCTTAGGGCAGATATGAGAGAAGAAATGAGTTTGGGTGTTTAATGAAGTCTGATTCTCGCTATTTACTCTCTTCTGGATTGACTCTCGCTACGGCGAAAACTAACCTTCGCTATAGCGAGCTCGTGTAATCTGGCTTCGCTATGGCGAGGTGTAGCCTTCGCTACGGCGAGGTGTAGCCTTCGCTACGGCGAGATCGGGTCAGTTCCCTTCGCTATGGCGAAATTTACCATTCGCTATGGCAAAATCGCGTCAGTTCCAGACTTCACTCTCGCTATGGCGCACGCTACAGCGGGCAACTCCCTGGTTTTTGTATGGGCTGCTGCCAGCACTCGCTATAGCTAGAAACGCCTTCACTGTTGCGAACTAGCTCTCTCGCTGTAACGAGACTATTTCTCGCTATTGCGAGAGGACTTGGCAGAAATTCTGGATTTCGAAAATTTTCAGATTTCACTTCCTTTCTTTTCCCTTTTTCTTTTCTATTCCCCGGTTGCTACATTTCTACCCCTCTTAAAAGAAATTTCATCCTCGAAATTTAAAAAACTTACCTCAAGGGAATAATTCTGGATATTTCTGCGTCATCTCATCCGCCAATTCCCAGGTTGCTTCCTCAGATGTCAGACCTCTCCAGATCACTTTCACCAGAGGAATGCTCTTGCTTCTCAGCTGTTTCAGCTTAGCATCCACAATTCTCTCCGGTTTCACTACATAGGAAAGATCTTCCTGCAATTGCACATGCTCATATTCTATGACATGTGAGGAATCTGGTAAATACTTTTTCAACTGGGAGACATGAAAAACACTGTGTATTTGGGCTAGGTTAGGAGGCAAGGCTATTCGGTAAGTCACGGGTCCAATTTTCTCAAGGATTTCAAACGGACCAATATACCTAGGACTGAGCTTCCTTACCCTCATTGACCGACCTACTCCCGTCATTGGAGATATTCGAATGAACACATGGTCTCCAACCTCAAACTCTAACGGCCTCCTACGCTTATCAGCATAGCTTTTCTGTCTACTCAGGGCCGTGAGGAGCCTCTTTCTAATCATTTCTATCTGTCGGGTGGTCTGGTCCACAATCTCAGGTCCTATCATACTCCTCTCACCTAATTCAACCCAACACAGAGGGGATCTACACTTTCTCCCATACAAAGCCTCATAAGGGGCCATCTGAATACTGGAATGGTAACTGTTGTTATAAGCAAACTCTGCTAACGGTAAATACACATCCCAGTTCCCCTTCATTTCTAGCACACATGCCCTCAACATATCTTCCAATGTCTGGATGGTCCTTTCAGTCTGACCATCTGTCTGGGGGTGATATACAGTACTAAACCGCAATCTCGTCCCTAAGGCATGCTGCAGTGACCTCCAAAAGTTCAATGTGAACCTAGGGTCTCTATCCGAAACTATGCTATTGGGTACTCCATGAAGTCGCACTATCTCTCTGATATACAACTGGGCCAATCTATCCAGTGTATAAGTAGCCCTAATAGCTAAAAAGTGTGCAGACTTCGTCAGTCTATCCACAACTACCCATATAGCATCGTGTCCAGAGGATGTCCTGGGTAACCCCATGACAAAATCCATGGCTATACTATCCCACTTCCACTCAGGGATATCTAGAGGTTGCAACAACCCAGCCGGTTTCTGATGTTCAATCTTTATCCTCTGACACACTAGGCATCTAGCCACATAATCCATCACATGGCTCTTCATCCCGGGCCACAAAAAAATCTTTTTCAAATCCAGATACATCTTGGTGGCACCTGGGTGGATAGTATACTTACTCTTATACGCCTCTTCTAGAATGCTTTCTCTCAACTCATTCTGACTAGGCACATAGATTCTATCCCGATATACTATCATGCCATCCTCAAACAACTTGAAATCTGAGGTCTTACCTTGGGTGATCTTATTCCTGATCCGCTTCAGGAACTCATCCTCTCTCTGGGCATCTAAGATCTGGGTTCTCAAAATATTCTCAATTCGGGTTTCACTCAGATATAATCTACCCGATACCACCTGACAGGAGAGGTTCAACTCTCTGAACTTCTCTAGGAGCTCCTGCTCTCTAATCATCATATGGGCTACATGGATGGATTTTCTACTCAGGGCGTCTGCCACCACATTAGCCTTACCCGGATGATATTTCAACACATAATCATAATCTTTCAAAAATTCCATCCATCTCCTCTGTCTCATATTAAGTTCTTTCTAATCAAATAGGTATTTTAGACTCTTGTGGTCACTATAGATCTCTATGGTTGCACCATACAGATAGTGTCTCCAAATTTTAAGAGCAAACACTACGGCAGCTAACTCCAAGTCATGTGTGGGGTAATTCTCCTCATGAGGTCTCAACTGCCTCGAGGCATATGCCACTACTCTACCCTGCTGCATCAACACACATCCTAACCCTTTGCCCGAAGCATCACAATAAACCACAAATGGTTCACTAGGGTCAGGGATAATCAGCACAGGGGCAGTGGTCAAACAGAGTTTCAACTCCTAGAAACTCTTCTCACATCTCTCATCCCACACAAAAGGTGTATCTTTCCTAGTTAGCCTCGTCAGTGGTAAGGCCATTCGAGAAAAGTCCTGAATAAATCGTCTGTAATACCCTGCCAAACCTAGGAAACTCCTAACCTCGGTGATCGTTCTAGGTCTATCCCACTGTAACACAGCCTTAACTTTATGGGGATCCACCGCAACCCCATCCCGTGAGATCACATGACCTAAGAATCGCACCTCGGTCAGCCAAAACTCACATTTACTAAGTTTGGCATACAACCTTTTCTCTCTCAAGGTGTCTAGGACTAGTCTCAAATGCCTCTCGTGCTCCTCAAAAGATTGGGAGTACACTAAAATATCATCAATAAAGTCCGCCACAAACTGATCTAGATACGGTCTGAATACCCTGTTCATATAATCCATGAACACTGCAGGCGCATTCGTCAACCCGAATGGCATCACAAGGAACTCATAGTGCCCATATCTCGTTCTGAAAGCCGTCTTGGAGACATCTTCAGTTCTCACTCTCAACTGGTGGTAACTAGATCTAAGATCTATCTTAGAAAACACAGATGCCCCAGCCAACTGATCTAACAGATCATCAATTCTAGGGAAAGGATATTTATTCTTGATGGTAACTTTATTCAACTCTCTGTAATCAATACACAACCGCAAGCTACCATCTTTCTTTCTCACAAATAACACCGGAGCACCCCAAGGTGAAACACTAGGGCGGATAAACCCTTTCTCTAACAATTCCTCTACCTGTGCTTTCAACTCAGCAAGCTCGGCGGGAGCCATCCTATAAGGAGCCTTGGACACCGGTCCAGCACCAGGCACTATGTCTATAGGAAACTCTAATTCTCTCTCAGGAGGTAGGCTACTAAAATCAAACTCTCTAGGGAAAACCTCCGGGAATTCCCTGAAACTGGGATCTCCTCTATCCCTTCTTCTACCTCAGCCCGAATAGAGAAAAAGACTAGAAACCCTTGACATCCACACTCTAAATATCTCTCAGCCTGGGCAGTAGTCATAAAGGATAACTCTGCTCCTACCCTAGGTATGGTCCCACAAGCAGGTAAGGAGATGGTTCGGTGTTCACAATCAAGTATGGCATTATTCGCAGCCAACCAGTTCATACCAATAATCAAATCAATTTCATGAAAAGGCATACAAACTAAATCAATAGTGGTATGACAGTGGTTAAATTGGACAGTGACATTTAAACAAGTATGGGAAGTAACCACGTGGCCTCCAGTGGGTGTAATAACAGACAAGTCAAATGGCAAGATACTAACGACCAGACCCAATTTCCTCACACAATCATAAGATATAAACGAGTGACTAGCACCCGAATCAAACATAGCAACTACAGGAAAGCCATTCACTATCAGCGTACCTCGAATCAAACTGGGAGATGCGCTGGCTTCCTGCTGAGTAAGGGTGAACACTCGGCCCTGGGTCTGTGGTCTAGGAGGAGGCGCTGTCTCCATCTGAGGACAGTGTCTAGCAATGTGCCCCGACTTCCCACACTTAAAACATATCACCGGAGACTACTGGAAGGATGACTGACCCCGAGGAGGTGGCACACCTCGCTGTGGCCTTCTACTCCATGGCCCCTTGCCTCTTTTCTTGGTACTAGGGGTCAAACTAGAGCCCTCTTCTGGTTTCGACCTCTTCAAATACGGAACCCTCTTCTGACTAGCCGTCGTCACAGTAGGCATGATAACTTGCAAGTTCGTCTCAATCACCCTACTGACCTCCACCAGAGTATTAAACTTCCTGATCCGCTGTGGAGTGACTCTATCGCTAATCAGGGGCCTCAAACCAGTCTCAAACTGCTCACATCTCCAGGGTTCATCATCATACCTCTGGAGGTAAGAGGAATACCGAGACAGCTCTATAAACTTGGCCACATACTGGTCCACAGTCATCTCATCCGTCTGTCTCAAACTCATGAACTCCATCTCTTTCTTCTTCCTCACTGAACTTAGGACATACTTCTCATAAAACTCAACCAAGAATGTCTCCCAATTTATCTGTATATTCTTGGTCTCCATCAGTGGTTTCGCACTCTCCCACCATCTATCAGCTTCCTTTTCTAGCATGAAGGTGGCTAGCTGGGCTTTCTGCTCAGTGGTATAATCCATCACTGAGAATATTTTCTTAAGCTGCATCACCCAAGCCTCCGCCTTATTCGCATCCAATTCCCCATCAAACGAGGGTGGATTGTTCTGCCTAAACTGCTTTAATACTTTTTAGATAGGCGCCTGGGTCTGTGGAGCAGCAGGCTCCTGGGGAGGTACAGGTGGAATGCTGGATGTAGATGGTTGAGGTCCAGGGGCATCTCTTCTGGCTTCTTCTGGCCTAGCCAGGGTGTTTTGCAGATGCATGATCATATCATGCTGCTGCTGGGCAATATACCTCTGTTGCTCCAGAATCTCTTGGTGCTGGCCCATCATGGCTTCATACCGATCTAGTCTATCCATGATGGCCTGCAGAGGATCCCTAATCTCAATAGGAACCTCTGGCTCATCTCTCTGAGCCCTAGGCGGTCTGCCTCTGCCTCTACTCCTGCCCCGTCTAGTCTCAACTATGTCTGAAAAGAAATAGCAATCCTCAGTTCACACAATAATATCACAACACTTACGCAAGGATGCTATAACTTCCATGACCATTCACACCAATTACAAGCAATTCACATACTTCAAGAGCCTAAACTTAAGAAAAAGTGCCTGAACCTTTGCTTTGATACCAAAAATGTGACACCTTAATCTACTACGGCTACCTAGCCTCTCACTGGGCTCGGTTCCACATGATTTCCAAAGAATCACTACTCTTCTGTGGCATTTGCATGCTATGAACCGGGGTTTCATATACTCATCTTTTGCCCCGTGGGTCCTGTGAACCCATCTCATGCATCCTCAACTCAAACTCCATATCGAAGACTTATACATAGCATAAAACAAACCATAAGCCACGGGTATAGAGCCAAAAACCATAAAAATTACATTTTCTCACTTGGGCCCAAAAGTCATATTTTGGCTCTAAGTTTGAAAAATTATAAGAAATTTTAAAAAAATGGGAATGCAGTAAACTTTAGCTTTCTAGAAAGCTCTAAGTGTTAAATTTACACGAAAAATCATTTCCAATTAAAATCTCAGCATTTGGACCAAGTTTGACATTGAAAATTGGAGGAAGGTCCAGCTATCACTGTTTCTTGTGCAGCTTTCTATCATGACTTTCGCAAATTCATAACTAAATCCACAAAACTCCAATCTGGGCACATTATACCAATTCAGAAAGATACGGATGTCTACTAGAGGAGAAAAATAATTCCAGATCAGTTTAGTAGCTCCTACACCCCAAAAACCGATGGAACAGTGACAGGGGTCAGGTAAGCTCCCTGATGCTGATACAGAACTTCAGACGGTCCAATCTCTCTCTACAAACCTCCAATTTAGGTGATTTCAGTTCCTACAAGTCACTTTGGTTTTCTAGTTTATGTGTATAAAATTTCACCACATTTGGAATCTATTTGGTCTAAGAGTGCCACAGATTTTATTTTCTGGTTTAGATGAACAGTACATGACCAATCCCTTGAATTCTCCCAAATTCAACAATTCCCCAAATATTCCCTAGACCTCCAAATATTACCCACTTTAGCTTCTCAAGAAGCTTTCTACAAACTCTAGAGACACGCCAAATTTCATGGCAAACGGAGCTCATCCAGTCATACTTTGACGGAGCTCACAAAAATACCGGTTTTGGCACCCCATAGGTCCAAAACGGGTCCAAATAGCCTCTCTCACATTCTCACTCCACATGGACAAGTTTAAAAGCATAAAACTAGTATATCTAACATGTCCATATGATCCAATTCATCATACATCCAAATCTCGCTATGCTACGGCCAAATATACACTATTTCATTCATGCATCAAAAGGGGCAAAACCCTCATTTCCATTCATTTGGCTATAAACATAAGCCATACAATATCCTTTCATACATTTACACTTGTTACAATCTTTACAACTCAAAAATAGTGGGCACATCTTCATTTGGCACCACTTTACATCATATTTATATCAAAATATCAAAACAAAGCTAGCAACTAGCTAACTAAGCATGCTCCTAAGCTCCTTGGTGTGTGCTCGGTTCTCCTTGAGCTCCACCTAGCATATTTAGTTGGGAGGGGAAAGGGGTGAGATTCAGGGAATCTCAGTAGCTCAAGCACTCAATCCAGCAAGCAATCAAGGCATATAACAAGTCAAAGCATGTGAATAACCAATTAGCTATTCTCAATCATCCAACACATAATGTACATGCTATGGAATTCACAACAATGCCAAAAATGGGCTCCAGGGACTTTTGGTCTAGCCTCACCCGAGTTTAAGGGACTTTTGGATGGCCTCTCCCGAGTTTAAGGACTTTTGACTTGGCCTCACTCGTTTGAGACTTTTGGCCTTGTCTCACCTATCTCAAGGGACTTTCGGCTTCACCTTACCCATCTCAAGGGACTTTCGGCACTACCTTACCCGAGCAAATCTCACAATTCAACACAAAAGCATATTGGCATCAATGCATCAAAGCAATAACATGTGTCATATTCCATACAACAAGCATATACATGATCATACAATGACTATCATATCCAAGAATGCAACAAGAAAGAGTGAAAGAGAGAGCTACCTTTAGAGCCAAAGCCAACACTAGCTTTTCCTTTCAATTTCTCCTTTCCCTCTTTAGGTCCACAATCACACCTTGATAAAGGTGCTTCACTTGAGCCTAGACACACCAAAAGCATGCAATTACTCTCTTATATATTAATTTAGAGCAACCCTTCTATCACATACAAATCTAGGGTTCTCTCTCTAGAATGCCATTAACCCTTTCTCTCTCTCAAGCTCCCATGGTAGTGGAAAACCTCATTTTCAAAGAAAACTCAAGGATTCAAAAGAGTTTTCCACTTTCCCTCTTCTGACCCATGCCCAAAATGCAACCATTTTCACAAATAAAATCGCAGAAAGAGAGGGCAAAGGGAGGGGATCAGAGTTCTAAGAAGAAATGGGAGAAGTTACCTTACCTTTCCCTTGATCTTCCTCCTTCTCTTGATCTCTCACACTCTCCACGCCTCTTTTCTCTCTTTGGGTCGAAGCTTAGGGCAGATATGAGAGAAGAAATGAGTTTGGGCGTTTAATGAAGTCTGATTCTCACTATTTACTCTCTTCCGGACTGACTCTAGCTACGGCGAAAACTAACCTTCGCTATAGTGAGCTCGTGTAATCTGGCTTCGCTATGGCGAGGTGTAGCCTTCGCTACGGCGAGATCGGGTCAGTTCCCTTCGCTATGGCGAAATTTACCATTCGCTATGGCGAAATCGCGTCAGTTCCAGACTTCACTCTCGCTATGGCGCACGCTACAGCGGGCAACTCCCTGGTTTTTGTATGGGCTGCTGCCAGCACTCGCTATAGCTAGAAACGCCTTCGCTGTTGCGAACTAGCTCTTTCGCTGTAGCGAGACCATTTCTCGCTATTGCGAGAGGACTTGGCAAAAATTCTGGATTCCGAAAATTTCCAGATTTCACTTCCTTTCTTTTCTCTTTTCTTTTCTTTTCCCCGGTTGTTACAATCTCCCCTTGAGAAAACAAAATAAGGTCCATGGAGAGCAAAAACCTCCATTGTCTCGGCCTAAGGGAGATAGCATAGCTAGGGAGAGTTTTAATTTTTTTTAATCCCATTATTGAGTCATATATGATGAATGTAAATAAGGGAAGGCCTTCGGAAAAATTTAGAACTCATAGAAAGTGAGTTAGTGCTTTAGGTTCCATATTATGACCTAAATAAGCAACATATAGTTAGGCTTTTTGTTTTAATTGTGTGATGACTCCAAGAGGCTTAAAAGGAGTCAAGAATTATATTTGAAAGGAAAGAATGAAGCGTAAAATTTATTTGAAGGGTGTTGCTTCATGAGGTGTAATTATGAAACCATAAAGAGGTTTATAGAACAACCTAGTGTCTAAGCAAGTTGTGTGACCTTAGAATTTGTTTCATGAACCTAATTGGCTTCCATAAATTATGTCTAGGCCAAAAGAAACCATCTCCATAAGTTTTTGTGTGTGTGGCCAAAAGAGGAAGCCTTGATTCAAGAAGAAAAGTGTGTGATTGTGTACAAGGTAGCTCTCTCTACCTTTTCTCATGTATGGATGTATGCGTAGCGTATCTTAGAATGTGTGTATGTGTTTTTTTAAGCCATAAAAATTATGATAGCATTATTTCATATGCCATGGTTTTATAATGACATATTATATTTCATATGATATTTTGATGTGTGCTTGGGTTTACTTAAGTGTGGTGAGGCCAAGAACTCTTAGGATTGGTTGAGACAAAGCAAAGAGTCTCCCAATAGCAAAGTGGGCTCTCAAGAGTATGGTTGAGTCCAAAAATACATTAAAGAATGGGTGAGGCAAGTCCAAAATCCACAAGAAATTAGGTAAGGCTAATCCACTTACTTAGCAAGCCTTTGTATGCTATGTATGACTTTCTTGAATGATGAAAATGATTGTTGAAAGTTTGCACATGTCCATATGCCATGCATACATTTATGAGACTTGTTTGTATCCATTATATATGATTGAATGGGAGATGAGCTATTGGGATTCTTTGAATCTCATTTCCTCCTCTCCAATGATCTAATATGCTAGATGGACCAAGTAGACAAGGTAATGGAAGCCAACTACCTTGAAGAAGAGAGATTGACAACCTAATACATAGTTTCTGGTTCTTTAAGGCCATATTTGTGTCAAAAAAATGTAATCCCATGATGTATATGGTCTATGACCTGTTGAATATGTGTAATTATGATATTATGCTATGTATGAATGATAGAATATGTAATGTAGCCACTAAAATGTGAATTGAGTATATGATGGCAAATTAGCTTCATGAATGGTATGATGGAATTATGCATATGTGTAGATGAAATGACCAAAATAAAATGCATGAGGTTTGGGACCATTTAGGCAGCTCATACAAGTCCTAATTATGCTTTTAAACTTACCCAAGAGGTACCAAACCCCAAGAAAAGTCATTTGGACAATTTGGTATCCTATATGGAGCCAAATTTGACCATAATGGAACCCTATGTTACTTTTTAGCCAAATGAGCTCTTCTTGCTCTAATATTTTGCATGCCATTAGATCTTATTAAGATATTCTTGGGAAGCTAAAGAACATAATTTTTAGAGGTCTACAGAATATTTGATGAATTTTCAAAGTTGGAAAATTTTCTAATTTTGGTCATGTCATTGTTCATACTGGTCTGAAAATAAAATCTATCACACAGGGATCAAATGATGTCCAATTGCCACAAAATTTAATATAGAGAAACTAAATATTCTTAGTGACTTGTGCCAACTATAAGAACCTCATTTGGAGGTCTAAAGAGGGAGATATGAATTTTTGAAGATTCTATCTAGTATTAGGGATTTCACCTGACCTCAGTTACTATTCTATTAAATTTTGAGGTCTTAAAATACCTGAGCTGGTTTGGAGTTATTTTTTTCCTCTAGCTAACATCCATAGATTTTTAGATTGGTATCATTTGCATGGATTGGATTTTTACACAATTAATTGGACATTTTCAAAATTTGCTATAGAAATCTGTGACAGCACCAGTGAGCAATTTGACCTCTGGACTATTTTGGATGTCAAACGTCCTCTTTGATGGATGTTATGGTCTGGGCATATTTTTACTATGAAGTATACATATGTAGCTTTCCAGAATGGCTAAAAATGTATGATTTTGATTTGTCTAGAATTAGTTATGAATTTTCAAAGTTTGGTCAGAAAAGAGCAAAATTCTGGCCGAAAATATACATAAATATTTTAAGCTTTCCTTTGAGTTCCATGAATTGTAGGCCACATTCTATGATGCAAATGAGTTGTATTCATGTAATTAAATATGATAATATATAATATGAGCTCGCACGGTCCACGTGACATCGAATAAAATTTTTATACATGACGTAATGTAAGAAAATATATTATTTTAATAGACTTTTCTCACTTCCTTCATGGAATTGTTGATGTGATGCATGAGAATGTTATGAAATGAGGTAAAAATTATGGTGTTATAGAAGGAGCCTAAGATTAATAGTTCTTTGTTTACTTCATAGAGACTCAAATTATTCTCTTAAGTCTTGCTTCTAATAGTGATATACGTTAGCCTAAGAGCCTAAGAGTCTAAGTTATCTATAAGCATTTTCTCAATTTACCTGTAGGCATTATCCTTAGTCAAATTCATAAACCCATAACCTTAGTGAGGCTTAATGAAAATAACTTTATGTTATGGAAGTGATAAGCATGATTTATATATATATTATTCTCCTTATCTCAAGCATTTTAGTATCCAAATATGGCTTTAGGGGTTCAATTATATAAGATTTTATTTTAATAGCCATTCATGCACTCAAGGAATTTATTTACAAAATTCTTGAATTTTATTGCATAATTTTCTTTTAATTAATTTTGTGAATTTTTCACTACTTAATTTTTCTTTTCTTTTTTTTGGGTGCAGAATTTCACTGGGCAATTAAAGCTTGAATGGTAAATTGATTTGGAGAAGGGATGAGCTTTAAACACCATCCAATTCTGACGGGGAAGTCACACATTTGTACAGCACTTTTCTATGCAACCTATACACTTACATGAAGTCACGTGATCATCACACACATGTATGACTCAAGAAGAAAGAGTCACGAGTTAGATTGGAAGAGGTGCAGAAGCATGTAGCCATGGGTTGAAGGAGCTTTCAAAAAGAAGCTCAGCTAGAAAAGTTACACGTTAGAAGTGAAGAAATGGAATGAAGGACTTGATCAAAGAAGCTCATGAACAGAACATGCAGAAAGGCGGAGAAACAAGCATACAGAAGCTATAGTCTCGATTTCACATGGTGAAGTAGAAGGAAAGGAATGAGCTACTTCTGGTTGAGGAGGAAGAATGAGCTGGGCTAGAGGATAGAACATGGCTGGAACAGATGTTGAGCTGAACAAAGAAGGGCTAGAATGAGCTACAAAGAAGAAGCTACGTGCTGGGCACTCTATGAAGGAAGCAGCCTCTGTTTTAGAGAGAAAAACGTGACAGCTTTGCATGGAGAAAAGCATATGAGAAGCTTGAGCTTGGGTGCTTGAGGTAACAT
The DNA here is from genome assembly GCA_032878935.1 of Erythrophleum fordii. NCBI lineage: Eukaryota > Viridiplantae > Streptophyta > Magnoliopsida > Fabales > Fabaceae > Erythrophleum > Erythrophleum fordii. Next base: position 13,916,766 of record JAVQMF010000050.1, read on the forward strand.
AGAAGAAAACACGAATGAATGAAGGGCTGGAATGTGCAAGGAAGCAACGAGTTAGTGAGCAAAAAAGCACACACATAGAGTACGAATAAAATGCAGCAACGTCCAGCAGAAACATGCATGAAAGGAGAAGCTTGAGAGGAGGGGTATGGGCTGAAAAGATGGAAGATTCAAAAGCCATGTGTTGAGTGAATGACAAAGTAACCATGGGCTGCACGAGACCAGTAGTTGAAGGAGTTTTTCGAGTAAATGAATAGTAAAACACTAAAGTAGAACATGAAATTTAAATAAAGTTCACATGGGATGCATGTTGGGGCCCACACTTATATAAACAAAAGAAGATATTGACATGGATTGCTTCAGAAAATTAGAATAAAAGATGAAGCACATGAAAGTGATAAAATGAGGCACGTGACCTATTAAAAAATACGTGGACATTCCATAAGGAGAATCATGTCATTCACGCCCCGAGGGGTCCATTCATTCCATTACACACACTCATTCGACTCATCCATCACGATTCATTCCATCCATCACATCATTCGCACACCCCTTTGTCCAGCAGCCATCCACCATGCCATTCCATCCATTTAAACCTCCATCCATTCTCCAATGAAGCTCTAATCCACCTTGTGATTAGCTAGGAAGAAGGCTCTTGAGTTGAAGCTTGACTCCATGGAGAAGAAATTAGAATTTTGGGCTAAGAATTTCTTTAATTTTCCACACTTTTTCTTTTCTTGTACAAGCTTGGTTAAGTTGTATTTGATTAGAAATTTGTGTAATTATGATTAGTGGCTGGTTAGACACTAATTAGGAAGCCTTTTTGTTGATTAATTGGTTGGATTGGACACTGAATTTTGCATTTCTCTCTAATTTCCCATGTATGGCACGAAGGTGTTCGATGAAATGCATGAGTGAGATTATGTGCTTGATGGTTTAATTTAAGGATTCCTTAGTATTTAGTTGGTTAATTAAATATCTTAGGGTGATGGTTCAAAGGCTAATTAACCGGTTAATCAATCAAATTGAGTGCTCATTGATCCTAAAACAAGAGTTAGCGATTTGATGCGGAATTGAGGTTTCAATTCAATGTTATATTGTTAATTTCTTGATTCTTGTATGGTAACTTAAGATACATTTGCTATGAACACAATTAGGGATTCTTAAACCAGAATAATCACACTTAAATTAGAATAAGGATAGTGGATACCAAGGGACGATTCCAAAGCCAGTCACAAGACCATCTTTCACCCATAATTCATCCAATTAGGAATTTAGGAGCTTTATTTCAATTTCAATTTACTGAGCTTAATTAGATCAAAAACCCCCTTAGTTTAGAAATTTTTAGAGTCTTTTAACACTTAGAAAATCCAATTGAACATTGAACTCCATTTTCAAGGGAGATGACCTAAGTTGTGCCACTAGCTATATATTTAGTCCAACCTAATTTATTTTGAGGTTTGCGCGACAGACCCGTCAGGAAAGCAACAAGTGCTAGTAGCAATTCCTTAGAATGATCTAGAGAAATTTCTTGCTAAATTAACTATAATTACTTTGAAATATGCAAGTGAGGGTGATAAATGAAATGGCAAAATCAACAAAGCATTTCTAAATTGGCATCAATAGGACTAACTCCTTCTCTCCTAAATTATTTCTTCAATGTTTGATGGCTTGTTAACTCGTATGATTATACATGAGAAAACCTAGTAGGTATGGGAGAGAATCTTGAATTTCTTTGCATCACAAAAAAGAAGAAAAGTTAAACAATTTAAGACAATTAAGAAATGCAAATAAATTATGTTGATGAATGAATGCTTGCTAAATATTAAGGCAACAGTTGATCAACTAGTCTCAATTGGAAATCCAATATATGTTAATGACCATATCAAGGCAATTTTTGAAGGATTAACTAAAGATTATGATACACTTGTTATGTTTACTTCCATTAAACTAGATCTATACTCTAATAATGATATTGAGTCTTTGCTAATTACTCATAAGTCTAGAATTAAGAAACAATCAAAATAATGATATTGAGTCCCTGATAATTACTCATGAGTCTATAATTAAGAAACAATCAAAGTTATTTAGTTCTACATCTGTAAATTTAGCTTAAACTCATTCCAGCAAGTAGTAAAGTAGCACAGGTTTTGATTCTTGTAGCTCTAATAATAGTAAAAGAGGTCAAGATATCATTTAGTCTAAGAGTTCAACGTTAATGTCATATATGTGGTAAAATAGGCCATTTAGCTTTATATTGTTTTAATAGATTGAACCAGTCTTTCTAAGGCATCAACATTGTTGCTTTACAAGCTTCCTCTACTAGAAAACAAGTATCACAACCCTAGAATCTAAACTTCAAATAGTAGCAAATGATTGCCATAGTAGGTGATCCCCAAAAACTATTTATAATCAATCTTGACAGCTAGACTCAAGCTACTAATCATGCCACTCATGATCAAGAAAATCATATGCATAAAGAGCCTCATCCAAGCAGTGAAAAAGTGCACATTGTAAATGGCTCACATTTGTCCATAAAGCACATAGGGCATTCTTTTGTTAACTCCACTTTTAAACCCATTTCTCTTCATATGTTTAATCTCTTTCATGTTCCCTTGATAACCAAAAACCTACTAAATGTGTCCAAGTTTACTAAAAACAACAATGTCTATTTTAAGTTTCATATTAATGCTTGTTTTGCTAAAGAATAGGCTTCCAACCAAATCCTTTTGAAAGAGATAACTAGAAATGGACTATATCTCTTCAAAGAATTTCCACTCAACACATTAGTCCCTATTCTTGCACACTTACTCTTGAAGCTTCAATTTCAGATTCTCCTTCTATTTCACCTAAAATCTCTAATAAATGCACAAAACATAAATGTTGCATACTTTTATCATTCCTTTTAAATCTATTAATTGTAGTAATTGTTCAATAGATGTACACAACTTAGTAGTACAATTTCAAGCTTGTAATACTCCCTCTGGTTGTAATGATTCTACCTTTTAGCATAATAGATTGGGACACCCATCATCTCTTATAGTCCAATATGTCATGAAGCACTATAATATACCCATCAATAATAAAATTGTCAAATTATTGGCAAACCAAGCTATTGATAAGTCCTATTTTGTGCATAAATTATATAATAGTTCATGGATTTATTAAGCTTTATTTTGTGAAAACATCATTCATTTAAGCCATTTTTATGGGTTTCCATTAATTGTTGGAATTGTGAACCTAAATTTCATTATTACTTAAATTCTACTTAAATGAGTCTTTATTTGTATTGTTCTAAGATAAAAGAAGAATTCAAGGAATCTAACTAGACAAAGAGGCAGTTAATGAACTTTGAAGGAAGCCTAAAACACAAATTTAGAGTCTAACATCGAAAAGATTTAAGCCAAAACGAGATTGCATGTAGACTTCTGGACCAATAGATAATAAATTAAGCACAAGTAGGTCAAAATGGCAATGCAACAAACCTAAATGGAATGAACTTAGTCTGCCTGACATCTTTTGACAATTTTTATATTACTTGTGATCAAAAGTCCAAATTGAGTGAAATTATTGGCAATAGAAAGCTAAAAGAAAATCCTATAAATTTTATGAATGCCATGAAATCCAATTCGTGCATTTTAAAGGATTTTCCTATTCTCTAATTTATGTTTGAGGACCAAGTAGTCAACACTTTTTTATTTTAGAGAAAGTTACTTATTTTGTGATTGTAATGCCTTTTAGGGTTTCTAGGAGTATTTTAGCCACTTAAACCCTTTTGTTTATTTGTAAATATAAACCCCAGTTCCACCTTTGCCATTTTTTAGCTATGTTCTAGGAATAGCCATCTTTGGCCATTAGTTAGGTTTTATGAAAGACTAAAGAGAAGAGCTCCTAATGGATTGAAGATTCTTGTGAAGGCACTCTTGCAACCCTAGCCTACTCTCTCGGTCATTCACTTAAGATACTTATGTGTCTTAAGTGATGTTCTTCATTATTCTTTTTCTTCCTTTATTTTATTTTATTTTATTTTTCTTTATTTTGGTCATTTGTTTTAGGAATAAATAGGAACTGGATTGATTTGTATTGAATATTTGATGGTAGTAATGATATTTCATTTTTTTAATTCAATCATAAAATATATGCTATTTTCCTAATGCTTTTATTATTTATTTTTGTGCTTTTTGGTTCGTTGTTGATATTTTATTACATCTATTGAAATTATTAAGTTGAGATAATAGCAAGGAAACTTAGGGTAATCAACCATTAAATCTTAGTGTAATCATATTTGCTAGGAGTTGTTGCATGAGGATAATCAAAGATGTAGCATATGCCATTGAATTGATGAACCATTAAGTGTTCAATGACATGTAGCTTAGTTTAGTTAAGGGTGAATACATCTAATACGAGTCTTTCACATTAATTGAACTTGAATTCACTTAATAGTAATGCGTCTTAAGACTAATTAAACTTAGGTAAACTAGTGATAAGTATCGCAATGGATAAGTAAAGAAGGATAACATTTTCTTTACGTTGCAAGCTATACAACAACAATTTGAGAGAATGTATAAGGAAGTAAAAGATTATCTAAAAACATAAGCTACTAAGTTGTCAAAAATAAAGAGGGTGCAGTCATTGAATCGCATGGATTATGATGAAGCAGAAATAAAAGGCTAAATAGAGAAGAAAATAGTAAGAGGCTATATAGAAGGGAGCCTATTGAAATTGATGATGAGTTTGAAGATGAGAATGTGGTGAAAAGGATTAAGACTTTGAAATAAAAATGGAATATTTAAGCTTAAAGGAGGTAGTTAGCATGGTAAAGGCCGTAGAGAGGATTATGGTGGCAAAGATGACAGGGTTGATAGAAAAATAAGCAATATTAAAATGAAGATTCCTTCATTCCAAGGTAGAAATGACCCAAATATTTATTTAGAACGAAAAAAGAAGATAGAATTAATTTTGATTGCTATAACTACTCTAAAGAGAAGTAAAATCTAGTAGTAATTGAATTCACTTATGCTATCATTTGATAAGATCAAGTGGTTAAAAACATAAGGAAGAACTATGAAAGGCCTACAGATACTTGGGATAAACTAAAAGCTTTCATGAGACAATAATTTATACATAGCTATTATTATATAAACCTTTACCAAAAACTCCAAAACCTTACACAAGGTTCAAATAGCATGGAAGACTAACATAAGAAAATTGAGGTAGCTATGATAAGGGCTAATATTGATGAGGATAAGGAAGCCATTATGGCTTAGCTTTTAAGTAGCTTAAATAAGGAAATAGCCAATATGGTAGAGTTATAGTACTATGTGAAGTTCAAAGACATGGTGCACATGTCTATAAAGGTTGAAAGGCATTTGAAAAGAAAGGGGGCAACAAAGTTTAACTCGGCTTTTACACCTTGGAAGTTAAAATGGGCTAATAATGATAAAAGTGATAAAGATGTCTAAAAAAGAAAGGTAAAATCACCCAAGAGGAAAAAGGAATCAATTAACAAATTGAAGCCCAAAACTAACTACCTATTAGAAATAGAGATATAAAGTGTTTTAAGTGATTAAGATCAAAACATAGAGCTTCACAATGCCTTAATAAAAAGGTGATGGTCATGTGTGATAATAAGGAAGTAGTTACTGAGCGTGAGAGTAACAGTGAAAAGATGCCTAAGTTAGCTGGTGTTACTAATAATGAAGGGGTTGAGTATGTTATTAATGGAGAGTTTCTTATTACTAAACATGCTTCAAGTGCACAAAGGTAAACGATGCCAAACAATAGAGAAAGAACATCTTTCACACTTGGTGCTAGGTGAATAATAAGGTTTATAATGTGATCATAGATAGGAAAAGGTGTACCAATGTTACTAGTATCACCCTTGTAGCTAAACTAGGTTTGCCTTTGATTAAGCATTTTGGACCTTATAAATTACAATGGTTAAATGAATGTGGGGGGATCAAGTTGAATAGGCAAGTTTTAGTTTTTTTCTCTATTAGGAAGTATAATGATGAGGTATTATATGATGTGGTGCCTATGCATGTTGATCAACAAACTATTGGGGAGGCTACGACAATGTGATAAAAAGGTTATCTATAATGGGTTTAGGAATAAATATAGTTTTCTAAAGGACAAAAAATCTATAGCACTTGTTCCTTTGACCTTGAAGCAAGTCTATGAAGACCAAATGAAATTAAAAAGCAAGCTTAAAAAAAAGTGAAGTGTGCAGCCAAAACACAAGAAAAGAAAGTGTGAGAGAGTGAGAAAGAAAGAGTGACTATAACTATAAATAAAAATGAGAGTGAGGAAGAAAAAAGAAATGCTATAAAAAATGATAAAAAAGAATGAGGGCACAAGAGAGATGTAACACCTTAATCTACTACCGCTATCTAGCCTCTCACTGGGCTCAGTTCCATATGATTTCCAAAGAACCAATACTAATCCGTGGCATTTTCATGCTATGAAACGGGGTTTCATACACTCATCTTCTGCCCCGTGGGTCCTGTGAACCTATCATATATATTCTCAAGTCAAACTCTACTTATACAACTCATACATAGCAGAAAACAAGCCATAAGCCACGGGTATGGAGCCAAAAACCAGAAAAATACATTTTTCTCACTTGTGCCCAAAAGTCATATTTTGGCTCTAACTTTGGAAAATCATAACTAATTATAGAAAAATGGGAATCTAGCAAACTATAGCTTTTTGGAATTCTCTAAGTGTTACATTTACACTAAAAATCATTCCCAACCACAATTGCAGAGTTTGGACCATGTTTGATGTCGCAAATCAAATAAAGGTCCGACTGTCTCTGTTTCTGGCCCAATTTACTATCATGAACTTCAGAAATTTGTAATTAAATCCAAAAAAATCCAATCTGAGCAAACTATACCAATTTGAAAAGATATAGATGTCTACTAGAGGAAAAAAATAAGTTCAGTAGACCTCACATCCCAAAAATTGATGGAACAGTAACAGAGGTCAGGTGGCTCCCTGATGCTGATACAGAACTTCAGAAGGTTCATTCTCTCTCTATAGACCTCCGATTTAGGTGATTCTAGTTGTTATAGGTCACTGTAGTTTTCTAGTTTGTGTGTATAAAATTTCATAATAGTTGGCCGCCGTTTGGTCTATGTATGACATGGATTTCATTTCTGACCTATAGGAACAGTACATGACCAAACTACCAAATTTTTCCAATTTCAACAATTCACCAAATATTCTTTAGACCTTCAAATATTATCCACTTTAGCTTCTTGGGAAGCTTTCTACAAACTCTAGAGGCATGCCAAATTTCATGGCAAGAAGAGCTCATCCGGTCATACTTTGATGGAGCTCTCAAAATTACCGATTTTGGCACCCAAAATGGTTCTAATGGGTCCAAATGGCCTCTCACACATTCTCACTCCACATTGACAAGTTTGAAAGCATAAAACTAGTATATATAACAAGTCTAAGTGGTCCAAATCATCATACATTCCAAACTCACTATGCTATAGCCAAATATACACTATCACATACATTCAACAAAAAGGGGCAAAACCCACATTTCCATTAATTTGGCTCTATGCATAGTTGTACATCATATATCTATACTTTTATACTTGCTACAACATGTACATCTTAAAAATAGAAGGTGCATATTCATTTTGGCACCTCTTTACATTAACATTACATCAAAATAGTCAAAACAAAGCTAATATCTAGCTACACATGCTTCTAGGCTCCTTGGTGTGCACTTAGTTCTCCTTGAGCTCCACCTAGCATGTTAATATGGGAGGGGAAGGGGTGAGATTCATGGAATCTCAGTAGCTCATGCACTCATTCAAGTAAACAATCAAGGCATATAACAAGTCAAAGTATGTAATTTGTCATCCATCCATTCTCATTCACATAATACATATTGTACATGCTATGGAAATCACAACAATGCCACAAATAAGCTCTAGGGACTTTTGGTCTAGCCTCACTCGAGTTTAGGGACTTTTGGTTGGCCTCACTCGAGTTTAGGGACTTTTGACTTGGCCTCACTCAGTTGTGAGACTTTTGGCCTTGTCTCACCCATCTCAAAGGACTTTCTGCTTCACCTCACCCATCTCAAGGGACTTTCGATACTACCTCACCCGAGCAAATCTCACAATTCATCACACAAGCATATTGGCATCAATGCATCAAAGCAATAGCATAGGGCATATTCCACACAATAAGCATATACATAAACATACAATGACTATTACATCCAAGAATGCAACAAGAAAGAGTGGAAAGAGAGCTACCTTTGGAGCCAACACAAGCCTTCCCTTTCAATTTCTCTTCTCCCTTCTTAGGTTCACAATCACACCTTGATGGAGGTGCTTCACTTGAGCCTAGGCACAATAAAGAACATGGAATTACTCTCTTAGAATGTAATCTTTAGAGTAAACTCTCCTAACATACCAGAACCTAGAGGTTCTCTCTCTCTCTCTAGAATGCCATTGATTCTTCCTCTCTCTTAAGCTCTCATGGTAGTGGAAACAACATTTTCAAGAAAAACAAAAAGATTCAAGGGTGTTTTCCACTTTTTCCTCTTCTGACCCATGCCCAAAATCCAACCAATTTCACAAACAAAACCATAGGAAGAGAGGGCAAAGAGAGGAGATCAAAATTCTAAGAAGAAATAAGAGGAACTTGCTTACCTTTCCTTTGCTCTTCCTCCTTCTCTTGGTCTCTCTCACTCTCCACGCCTCTTTTCTCTCCTTGGGTCGAAGTCTAGGGCAAATATGAGAGAAAGAATGAGTTGGGTCATGTTAAGAAGTAAATTTCTCGCCTTTTACTCTCTTTCAGACTGACCCTCGCTATGGCGAAAATTAACCTTCGCTATAGCGAGCTCGTGTTAATTCCCTTTGCTATGGCGAGATGTAACCTTCGCTACGGCGAGCACGTATAAATTCCCTTCGCTATGGCGAGATTTAACCTTCGCTACGGCGAGCTCGCGTCAGTTCTAGACTTCTACTCTCGCTATGGCGTACGCTACGGCGAGCAACTCCTTGGTTTCTGTATGGACTGCTGCCCGCACTCGCTATAGCTAGAATCACCTTCGCTATTGCGAACAGGCACTCTCGCTATAGCGAGACCATTTCTCGCTATTGCGAGAAGACTTAGCAAAGTTTTTGGATTTCAAAAATTTCTAGCTTTCTTCTTTCTTTCTTTTTCTCTCTTTTCTTTTTCTCTTTTCCCGGTTGTTACAAGAGAAAAAAGAAAAAATGAGAGTGAGGGAGAAAAAAGAGAGGTCACAAAAAATGAGAGGAAAAAATTCCTAGTAAGAGAAAAGAAAAAGTAAATTTGAGTTTCTTTGCAAAGGAGATTAAGGTTAAGAGAGCTTTCATGGCTAATAGCCTATGCTTTTTTTTGTTTATAAATAATCTTACATTACACTTGATGATACTAACCATATTTTGCCTAGCATTTGTGTGTTTTTATTGCAATAATATAAGGATGTTTTTCTAAAGGAAATGCCTAAAGTGTTACCACCCATCAAAGGCATTGAGCATCAATAAATCTGGAGTAATCATATTAAATAAACTAGCCAATAGAAGTAGTTTGGAAGAGAAAAAAGAGCTTCAAAGGCAAGTAAATGAGCCTATGGCCAAAGGCCATATTAGGGAAAGAATAAGCCCTTACTCCATGTTTGTGTTATTTATGCCTAAGAAGGATAGATCATAAAGGATGTGCATTGATTATAGGACTATTAATAATATCACAATAAAGTATTGCTACCCTTCATCCTCGATTAGATGATATGCTAGGTGAACTTCAAAGTGTATGTGTGTTTAGTAAAATTGATTTAAAGAGTGGTTATCCCTAATTTTGCATGAAAGAGGGTGATGAATGCAAGACTACCTTTAAGGACAAATATGAACTTTATGCATGGTTAGTTACATCCTTTGGTCTTACTAACACACCTAGTACACTTATGACATTGATGAACTATGTCTTATATGCTTATATAAGTAGATTTGTTATAGTAAATTTTGATGACATATTAGTATATAACAAGAGCTTAAATGATCGTGTTGAGCATTTGAAATCAGTTTTAGATGTTCTGAGAAAAGCAAAGTTATATACTAGTTTAAAGAAATGTATCTTTTGCATGGATTATGTTGTCTTTTTTAGATATATAGTTAGTGCTGAAGGTTAGAGATAAATGAGGAGAAGGTTAAGGTCATCAAGGATTGGCCAACACTTAAGAGAATAATTAAAGTATGAATTTTTCATGGCTTAACAAGCTTTTATAGGCAATTTGCAAAGGATTTTAGCACATTTGTTATACCACTCGCTAAGATTGTCAAAATGTTTATTGTTTTTTATTGGGTGCTGAAACAAGATAATACTTTTAATTTACTTAAAAATAAATTGTATTATACTCCTCTTTTCATGTTTCTTGATTTTACTAAGACTTTTAAAATTAAGTGTGATGCCTTTAACATAGCAATTAGAGTTGTTTTAAAGTAGAAAAAGAAGCCAATCAAATATTTTAGTGAAAAATTAAGTGGGAAATCTTGAATTACCCCACTTATAACAAAGACTTATATGTACTTGTTAGGACTTTAGACATATAATAACACTACTTATGGCCTAAAAAATTCATGATTCACATGAATCATGAATCCCTTAAGTATCTTAAAAGCTAAGGTAAGTTAAATAGATGGCATGCTGTAACGCCATAAATTATAACTCATCTTATGCTGTTGAATGGCATAACATCATGAAATATTGATAAATACATATTTTTATCTATTTTATTCTCCTAAACTTGGACATTTTAATGATCAAATGTGGCTTTAGAAGTTTAATTAGTTGAAATCTGATTTCAATAGCCACTCTTTGCATTCTAGAAAATAAGTCACAAAATCTTAGATTTTAATGCATAAATCCTTTTAAATGAATTTTGTGAATCTTATCCTACTTAATATTGTTTATTATTCTTGCAGAATTTTGATGGGCAAATGCATTTGAATGGAGGTTGGTTTGGAGAAGAGGTAGCATGCATGGAATGGGAAGGAGAAGCATATGCAAATTTAAGGAAGGCACATACTTGGGCAGCTCTCCTCACACTCCACATTGATTTATAGCTATCCACGTCTGCACTTCACAGAACTTAATCCCATGTGCCATCTTGTACACATCTGGTTTGAAAGAGGAAGAGCAGCTCGTGGTCTGTGAACAGAAGCTCGAGAACGTGGAAAGCTACGGGTAAAGGAAAGAAAGTTGACGTGATTGCTAATGTGGCTGCAGTAGAAACAAGCAAACAGCACGAGGGGCTTAGAGCTGAAATAGAATACACATGCAAGTTACACCAGCAGAAACAGAGCATGGATGAAAATAACACGAAGGCTGGAAAGGAAGCAAGGATGAAGAGAAGCATGGGGCAGAATACGTTGGATCTGAGGAAGAGCGTGAAACCAACGTGAGAACTCGAGCTACTGGAATAGAAACACGAAGAAAGAAACACATGCAGAAGTTACGTGCTGTGGCTGGAGTTACGTCTGAAAGCATGAATAAGAATATATAAAGCAAAATAATAAAATAAAAGGAATGGGACCCACACTTTATACACACATGAAGGAGCTTCAGATTTGGAATTAAGAAGGCTACGGCTGACGTGGGAGTTGAGCTGGAAGATGAGGATTAATTGCGTGATTTCAGCGTGCAAAATCAGAAGGAGGGAGACGTGATTAATGAGGAGAAGGTGAAAATAAAACCTAGAGAGAACACTACGAGGGAATAAGGCGAGACGGCAGAAACAAAAGGAGAGGTTCCAGCGCTGAAGAAGAAGAGTTTTTTTTTTCTTTCTCGATGGCTGCCTCTTTGATTGATTCTCCTTCATTTGATCCCTCCATGGCAGCTTGAATTCCTTGTGGTGGCTAGCTGAAGATTGAATTCTCCTAGATGAAGATTTGAGCTCTACATCTCCTATTGAATTTGGATAAAACCCTCTTGCCCAATCTTTTGATTTTAGCATTATTTCCTTTATTAATTTGTCTAGGTTTAGCTTTTTGGTTTAGGAATTTAATTGCTAGAATTACTGGATTGAATTAATTCTTGGATTGAACTTGATTTGAATTTTGGAATTATTTTTTATCATCATGTGTTTAAAAAAAATTTCTAGAATTAATGTTGTGCAATTGAACTCTAAATTCCTCTTGACTTTAGGCTAATTGATGCAATGGTTATTGGGTTAGTTAGCTGGAACTTTTGTGCAATTAATTGCTTGAGGGGTTAATTAATCTAATTGGTGAATTAGCATCTTGAGTGAATTGTGCAGTAGCTTTCATAAATCAATCAAATTTAGTGTAGTGTATTCTTATTCTTAATTCAATTAATTAGTTGTTTAAGGTTTCTTGTGGTTGCAAAATTCTTTGAACAATTGATGAATTGAATCTTGGATGGTTATTCAAGAACCTTATGAGGAATGCACTAAAGAGCAAGAACTTAATCCTAAATTGATAAGCTAAATAGAGCAAGGATAATTGAACTCTAGAGAATCCAATTGAAAGCTAGTTACCTCATTTACTTGATAAATCACTTGAACTTAGTTTTAGATTTCTAATTCTTGTCAATTAATTTTAGTTCAATTAAATTCTAGTGTATCAAACCCCCAAGTTAGATCCTAATAGTAATACTTAGAATATTCTTCCATAAACAATTTAAGGCACAAACTCCTTGGGAAGATGACCTAGGTTGCACCATTATCTACAAATTTATTTTGCTACCTAGTTTTATTTGAGATTGCTCGACACGATCATCAAATATATAGGATTCCCATAGAAAAAGCAAGGAAAATGGGATTAATTTCGTATTGTGCTATATCTAAAATTTGCAAACGGTGTCACGTGGACTGTATGAGCTCATACTATATATTCTCATATTTAATTATATTATTACAACTCAATTGCATCACAAAATCATGCCCACAACTCATGGAAACCAAAATGGAGTATGGAAAATGGGAGTTCATTCTCGGCCAGAATTAGTCTCTTTTTTGAGAAAATTTTGAAAAATCATAACTAATTCTAAAAAAATCTAAATCATGAAATCTTGATCATTCTAGAAAGCTTAGGATGTCTAATTCACATTAAAAATACACCCAGACCATAGCATTCATCAAAGAGGGCATTTGACATCCAGAATAGTCCAAAGGTCCAACTAAATTCTGGAACTATCACAGAATTCTGCAGAGAACTTTGAAAATGTCCAATTAATTCTAAAAAAATTTAATCTATGCAAATGATACCAATACAGAAATTTGAAGATATTAAATAGAGAGAAAAAATATCTCTAGATTAGTTCATGAAGCCCAGACCTCGAAATTCAATAGAACAGTACTTCTAGTCGGGCAAATTTACTGATACTAGACAGAAATTTCAAAAATTTATATCTCCCTCTCTAGACTCTAAATGGGGTGCTTCCAGTTGGTATGAGTCACTGTGATCTTCTAGTTTCTCTATACAAAATTTCATGGTAATTAGACATCATTTGAGCCTTGGGTGACAGAGTTTAATTTCAGACCAAATGAATAGTGCAGCAAACCAGAAACCATGAAAATGCCAAATTTGAAAAATTATCAAATATTCTATGGACTTCCAAAAATTATGATCTTTAACTCCTCAAAAATATCTCAATGAGACCTAATTTCATGCCAAATTTCAGATCAAGACTAACTCATTTGACTAAAAAGTGGCACAGGGCTTCATTATAGTCAAATTTGGCTCCATATGAGGTACCAAACTTGCCAAATGGCCTTCCCTTAGTGTTGGTACCTTTTAGGCAAGTCTAAAAGTATATTTAAGACTTGTATGAGCTGCCCAAATGGTCTCAAACTTCATACATCTCATTTTGGCCATTCAACCCACACTTTGGCATATTTCCATCAAACTTTTATATTGCACACTTTGGCATTCCATACTCAAAATAAATGCTAGAGATCATATATCATATCTATACATTTAAACATCACATAATAGCATATTTACACATGTTTCAAGGGTCGTAGACCATTTACAATATCATTTATATCATGAAACATCATTATGGATTCAAAAGAGAATAAAACTAAGCATATAGTTGTCAATCTTTCTCCTTCATTGTTGTTGACTCCCATCACCATAGCCACTTAGTCCACCTAGCATGTTAGATCATTGGAGAGGAGGGGATGAGATTCAAAGAATCCCAATAGCTCATCTCCTATTCAATCATACATAATATGTGCAAAGCAAGCCTTAAAAATGCATGCATGGATATAATATAATTCATGAGCATTCAAGAAGCAAGTTTAGCATGTGAGCAAGTCATACAAATCATTCAAGAGCTCATCAAGTGTTTAGATTGGCCTCACACTTCTCCTCATAAATTTTGGACTTGCCTCACCCATTCTTTAAGAGCTTTGGACTCAACCATACTCTTGGGAGCCCACTTTGCTTTTGGGAGACTCTTTACTTTATCTCAACCAAACTCAAGGGTTCTTTACCCATCCTCACCAAAGGGAAGAGTTCTTGGCCTCTCCACACTCAAGCAAACTCATACAAACATAATCTATTCATTTGAAGACATAACATAGCATCAAGAATCATGACATATAAAGGCATGCTAGCATACTTTCCATAGCTTGAAAATACAAATACACACATTCTAAAACAAGCTAAACACATATCCATACATGACAGAAGGTGGAGAGAGCTACCTTGCACACAATTACACATTTTTTCCTTTGGATTCAAGCCTCCTCTTTTGGCCACACACCCACAAATTGGTGGAGATAATTTCTTTTAGCCTAGATACAATTTATAGGAGCCAATTAGGTTCATAAAACAAACTCTAAGACTATACAACTTGCTTAGATACTAGATTGCTCTATAGGCTCCATTATGGTCCATAAATGCACCTAATGAAGCAACATGTAATGTCCCACATCGGGTAGGAAGACCCTGGGCTAAGGCCTTATAAATGGGAGCAAAGCTCTCCCCACTAACAGCGCGCTTTTAGGCTGAAATGAGAGTAAGCCCAAGGGACAAAACCCTTGCCACGTGGGAAATGAGACTACCACGGGGAGCCGCAAGTAGGGACAATACTGTTGGAGGCTCTGTGGGGAATTGGTATCAGAGCCGGCCTAGCCGCGTGTGCAACCCGAGGACGGGTTGGCCCTAAGGGGGGTGGAATGTAATGTCTCACATCGGGTAGAAAGACCCTGGGCTAAGGCCTTATAAGTGGGAGTAAAGCTCTCCCCACCAACAGCGCGCTTTTGGGCTGAAATGAGAGTAAGCCCAAGGGACAAAACCCTTGCCACGTGGGAAATGAGAGTACCACGGGGAGCCGCAAGTAGGGACAATACTGTTGGAGGCTCCGTGGGGAATAAAAAATGTGACACCTCAATCTCCTACCGCTACCTAGCCTCTCTATAGGCCCGGTTCCATATGATTTTCAAAGAGTCACTACTCTCCCGTGGCATTTACATGCTATGAACCGGGGTTTCCTATACTTATCTTTCACCCCGTGGGTCTTGTGAACCCATCATTCAACTTCTCAACTCATACTCCATATATACGACTCATACATAGCATGAAACAAACCATAGGCCACGGGTATAGAGCCGAAAACCATAAAAATTACATTTTCTCACTTAGGCCCAAAAGTCATATTTTGGCTCTAACTTTGGAAAATCATAAGAAATTGTAGAAAAATGGGAATGTAGAAAACTTTAGCTTTCTGGAAATCTCTAAGTGTCAACTTTACACTAAAAATCATTCCCAACCACAAAAACATCGTTTGGACCAAGTTTGACATCGAAAATGGGAGGAAGGTCTAGCTGTCACTGTTTCTAGTGCAGCTTTCTGTCATGACTTTCGAAAATTCATAACTAAATCCACAAAACTCCAATCTGGGCACATTATACCAATTTGGAAAGATACGGATGTCTAATAGAGGAAAAAAATAAGTCCAAATCAGTTCAGTAGCTTCTGCACCCCGAAAACCGATGGAACAGTGATGGGGGTCAGATAAGCTCCCTGATGCTGATACAGAACTTCAGACGGTTCAATCTCTCTCTACAGACCTCCGATTTGGGTGATTCTAGTTCCTACAAGTCACTTTGGTTTTCTAGTTTATGTGTATAAAATTTCACCACATTTGGAATCCATTTGGTCTAAAAGTGCCACAGATTTCATTTTCTGGTTGCATGAACAGTACATGACCAATCCCTTAAATTCTCCCAAATTCAACAATTCTCCAAATATTCTATAATCCTCCGAATATTACCCACTTTAGTTTCTCAAAAAGCTTTCTATAAACTCTAGAGGCATGCCAAATTTCATGGCAAACGGAGCTCATCCGGTCATACTTTGACGGAGCTCACAAAAATACCGGTTTTGGCACCCCATAGGTCCAAAACGGGTCTAGATAGCCTCTCACACACTCTCACTCCACATGGACAAGTTTAAAAGCATAAGACTAGTATATCTATCATGTCCATATGATCCAAATCATCATACATTCTGTTTTTACTATGCTACGGCCAAAAATACACTACTACATCCATGCATCAAAGGGGTAAAACCCTCATTTCCATTCATTTGGCTATAAACATAGGTCATACAATATCCTTTCATACATTCATACTTGTTACAATCTTTACATCTCAAAAATAGTGGGCACATTTTCATTTGGCACCACTTTACATCATATATACATCAAAATATCAAAACATAACTAACTACGCATGCTCCTAGGCTCCTTGGTGTGTGCTCGTTTCTCCTTGAGCTCCACCTAGCATATTAGTTGGGAGGGGAAAGGGGTGAGATTCAGGGAATCTCAGTAGCTCAAGCACTCAATCCAGCAAGCAATCAAGGCATATAACAAGTCAAAGCATGTGAATAAGCACTTAGCCATTCTCAATCAACCAACACACAATGTACATGCTATGGAATCACAACAATGCCAAAAATGAGCTCTAGGGACTTTTGGTCTAGCCTCACCCGAGTTTAAGGGACTTTTGGATGGCCTCACCCGAGTTTAAGGACTTTTGACTTGGCCTCACTCGATAGAGACTTTTGGCCTTGTCTCACCTATCTCAAGGGACTTTCGGCTTCACCTCACCCATCTCAAGGGACTTTCGGCACTACCTCACCCGAGCAATCTCACATTTCAACATACAAGCATATTGGCATTCAATGCATCAAAGCAATAACATATGGCATATTCCATACAACAAGCATATACATCATACAATGACTATTACAACTAAGAATGCTACAAGAAAGAGTGGGAAAAGAGAGCTACCTTTGGAGCCAAAGCCAACACAAGCTTCTCCTTTCAATTTCTCCTTTCCCTCCTTAGGTCCACAATCACACCTTGATGTAAATGTTTCACTTGAGCCTAGACGCACCAAAAGCATGCAATTACTCTCTTGTAATTTAATTTAGAGCAACCCTCTATCACACACAAACCTAGGGTTCTCTCTCTAGAATGCCATTACCCCTTTCTCTCTCTCAAGCTCCCATGGTAGTGGAAAACCTCATTTTCAAAGAAAACTCAAGGATTCAAAAGAGTTTTTCACTTTCCCTCTTCTGACCCATGCCCAAAATCCGTCCATTTTCACAATTAAAACCGCAGGAAAAGAGGGCAAAGGGAGGGGATCAGAAAAACTGAAGAGAAATGGGAGAAGTTACCTTACCTTTCCCTTAATCTTCCTCCTTCTCTTGATCTCTCACACTCTCCACGCCTCTTTTCTCTCTTTGGGTCGAAGCTTAGGGCAGATATGAGAGAAGAAATGAGTTTGGGCGTTTAATGAAGTCTGATTCTCGCTATTTACTCTCTTCCGGACTGACTCTCGCTACGGCGAAAACTAACCTTCGCTATAGCGAGCTCGTGTAACCTGGCTTCGCTATGGCGAGGTGTAACCTTCGCTACGGCAAGATCGGGTCAGTTCCCTTCGCTATAGCAAGATTTACCACTCGCTATGGTGAAATCGCGTCAGTTCCAGACTTCACTCTCGCTATGGCGCACGCTACAGCGGGCAACTCCTTGGTTTTTGTATGGGCTGCTGCCAGCACTCGCTATAGCTAGAAACGCCTTCGCTGTTGTGAACTAGCTTTCTCGCTGTAGCGAGACCGTTTCTCGCTATTGCGAGAGGACTTGGCAAAAATTCTGGATTCCGAAAATTTCCAGATTTCATTTCCTTTCTTTTCCCTTTTCTTTTCTTTTTCCCGGTCGTTACACAATACCCCTCAAATAATTTCTAGGCTCCATTCTTTCCTTTCAAATATGATTCTTGACTCCTTTTAAATTTCTTGGAGTCATCACATTATTAAAACAAATAGCCTAACATCATGTTGATTCTTTAGGTCATAATATGAAACCTAAGGCACCAAATCACTTTCTATGAGTTCTAAATTTTTTCCAAGGCCTCCCCTGATTTTCATTCATCAAATATGACTCAAGAATGGCCTTATAAAAATTTAAAACTCTCCCTAGCTTGGAGAACCCATCTAGGCCAAGGCTATGAAGCATATTGGGTTCCATGGAGCTTTCTTTGTTTTCTCAAGGGAAAAAGCATATTGGGAGCCTCTTAAGTATCTTGGGAGCTCATTTAAACTCTTACTTAGGCCTAGGAATCATCATACAAAATCAAATCTTACAAGATACAATTGAAACCCTAGAACTTGCATCTTGAAATCTAATAATTTTTTGTTAATTCCCTTTACATATTCTTAATCTCCACACCCTTTTTTCTTAGATTCATGCTTGGTTCTACCTAAAAATCATCTCCTCTTAGGGTTTTCTCAAGTGGGGCGAAATGGTGGAAGAAGGAACTAAAGATGACAACCATAGGAAGAGAAATTACCTTGTTTTCTTGCTTTTGCTCACTTGAATCTTGTGTTCTTTGAGCTCTTCTCTTCAAATCCGAATTTTTTCCTCAATTTCTCCCTTAAAACAAATTTATAAACTTTATTATAATCATAGAAAACAAAGGAGAATGGAGGAGAAGAGGTTTGGAAGAGAAAGAGCATGAAAAACTACTAATTTCCATACCTTAAGCCTTTGATTTCTTCTCCTCTTTGCCTTCCTCTTGTGTGCCACTCTCCCTAGGGTTTTCCTATGGTTTTGGGCAGAACTTGGTCATGCAACATGAAGGGAGAAGAAGGGTGCATCATATATATAGGTGGGAGGAAGTTACACTTTTCAAAAATTCTAATTTTGTCCTTCATTCTTGGCATTTTTCTTTCTCCTTTGTTTTAGCTCCTTTTTTAGAACCATCTTTTCTATTATGAAATTTAGGTTCCAAATTTAGTAAAATGCTTTTGGAATTACTCAAATTGGAGTTAAAACCTTCCTGAACAAATCAGTCAAAATTCGGGTCAACTGACATTAGAAAACATCCACCAGAGGGGTTTTAACTATCCCGGGGGTTTCCATGGTTTTCAGGGCCTCTGAGAACCCCAGAGAACTCAAAAATTTCATTTAGAAAGCCCTCCTATGTGAATTCCAAAAATTGCTCAAAATTACGAAAATGCCATTACATTTCATAGGTTTTTCATAAGAAATTGTTTCTTCATTTTAGCTCCATTTTTCTTTCCGTCTAAGCTTGTAATTCTCATATTTAGGAGTCTAGAATACTTTCCAAATTTTTTGGGACCTTAACTACATCATTTCGAGAGACTTCCTTTTGTATCCAGTGAGTTTCGTTTGTTAACGGAGAACCCGTACGTTACATTTCTCACGTTTTCTTTGGGTTTCAGAGAACCGAATGTTACACATGCTAGGTGGTTAAAGTTTATTAAAACTTTTCCATATGTTACTCAATATAAAGAGGGAAAAGAGAACAATGTTACTAATACATTTTCTAGACAATATGTACTTCTTACTTCATGAAGTGTCATATTGCTCTGTTTTAAATGCACTAAAGAGATGTAATCCAAAGATGCTGATTTTGCTAATATCTAATATGAATGTAATAAGACTGCTTTAGGTAAATTTTATAAGCATGATGGATTTTTGTTTAGAGAAAATAATTTTTGTGTGTCTACTTGTTCAATGCGTGAGTTGCTAATGTGTGAAGCACATATTGGTGGTTGGATTAGTCATTTTAATGTTAGAAAGACCTTAAAAATGTTGCATGAGCTCTTTTATTTGCCTATGTTATGTTCATTTTTGATAGATGCATGGCATATAAGAGGGCTAAATCTAAGATCTCACCATAATGTTTATACACATTTATACCTATTGTTAGTGAGCTTTAGGTTAATTTGTCTATGGATTTTATATTGGGGTTGCTTGGGACTAGAAAGAGGTGTGATTCCATATTTGTGATTGTGGATAGGTATAGTAAAATGACACATTACATTCCATGCCATAAATACAGTTGACTTGTTTTTTTAGAGAAATAGAGCATCTGCATGGTTTTCTTAGGACTATAGTATCAGATAAGGATGCTGAGTTTCTTAGTTACTTTTAAAAAGTATTATGGGGTAAATTTGGGACTAAACTATCAAAACATGAAGAAATTTTTTGAAAAATAAAGGGAGATAAATTTTTTAAAATAGAAAATAAAAGAAGATACAAAACCTGAGACAAAATCACTACTAGGTAGCTTAGCAAGAATAATATGAATAAAAAACATGCTTTCAAAGTTAATATACATATTGATTGAAGAATTTTTTTATTTAAAATTAAATATAGTTAATGGATATGATAGCACAATAATATCAACTATTAAACCAAGTAAATTTAAGTTTCTACACATTACTTTTACTTATAGACTCCATTGTAATAATTTCCTTTACCTCTATAATCTACCTCCCCTTGTAGTATCAATTGGGAAGAAAAACTTTGGATGTATGATTAATAGCCTTACATAATCAAGAAATTATCTTTTACTTTTAAAACAAGTTAAACAACACTACCAACATATAAAATTAACTTAATTTGTGAGGACTATATGTTGCTGCAAAACAGGATGAAAGGGGACTTTTCAATAACAGTACAACTATTTAAATTCACATAAAATCATAATAAATTTCATATACTATAGAATGTTGAAGATAGTTTTAAAAACTATGGAAAAATCTATGTCTAATAGCAACCAGTCAAGTGCCCAATAATGGCTCCTTGGTATTATAGAAGCTCTCCATAGTGTCTTAAACATTAAAATGAATTTTTTTTGTTTGGTTTCTAAATAATAATATAGAATGCTACTATCACAAAATCTTAGAAAGTAAATCTTATTCTCTATACCCATAACCCTTGCTTTTGCAGAAACACATGAAGATCAAGAAACATAGATGACATGATTTTCTAAGCTTTTCACCTTTGTCCACACACATTATGGTAGAATCTAAGCTGAAAACTTGCAATACCTTTCCCCTTTCACTCCTAAATATTGACATAAGCTTTCCATCACATTCTAATAAATAATTTTGGTGAAAAAATATCTAAGATATTTTAGGTTTTCTATGGACATCACAAAAAAGGGCTCAATGAAGCTCTAAACCCACCTACTATTTTTCATTGTTCAAAATTAACAAATTTCCTTCCAAACCTAAAAGATAAAAAAAAATCCTTTAAGAAATGTTTAACCAAATTATAAAGTCAAGCTCTATATTAGCTTCTGCCCATTGTTTGTTTCCTCTCATGGGAGTAACTAAATATCAAGTTGACAATTAATAGCTATGGAAGGAAAGCAATCACATCTCAAAACTAAATAGTCTGGAGAAGTTGGCAAAAATGAAAAAGTCATGCCATATAAAATACATTATAGAAAACTTATTTTTAGTGATGACTAAAAAAATTGTCACTAAAAGTAAACTTTTAGTGGCAACAGAGAAAGGTCATACCTAAAATAGTGTTATTCTTTTGCTAAAACTTTTAACAATGATGAAAGAAAAGTCATTGCTAAATATTTTTTGTGGCAATAGAAACATTGAAAGGCTCTGTCGCGCAACCCTCAAAATAAAACTAGTTAGATTAAATTCTATAATTAGTGGCACAACCTAGGCCATCTCCCTTGGAAATGGAGTTTAATATTCAATTGAGTTTTCTAAGTGTTAAAAGATCCTATAACTATCTAATTAAGGGGGTTTTTTATTTAGTTAAACTATCTAAAATGAAATTGAATTAAATTAACTAAACTCCTAATTACATGAACTAATGAGGTGAATGATAGATTTGTGACTAGCTTTAGATTCGTCCCTTGGTTTTCACTATCCTTATCCTAATTCAATTGTGATTATTCTAGTCTAAGAGTCCCTAATTGTGTTCATAGCAAATGTATCTTGAGTTACCACGCAAGAATCAAGAAATTAATAATCTAACATTGAATTGAAACCTCAATTCTGCATCAAATCGCTAACTCTTATTTTAGGATCGAGAAACACTCAATTTGATTGATTAACCGATTAATTAGCCTCTGAATCAATACCCTAGGATGTTTAATTAAACAACTAAACACTAAGGAATCCTCAAATCAAATAATCAAGCACATAATCTCACTAATGCATTTCATTGAACACCTTCGTGGCATACATGGGAAATTAGAGGGAAATGCAAAATTCAGTGTCCAATCCAACCAATTAATCAAAAAAAAAACTTTCTAATTAGTCTCTAACTAGCCACTAATCATAATTATGCAAATTCCTAATTAAATATAACTTAACCAAGCTTGTACAAGAAAAAGAAAAAAACGTAGGAAAGTAGAAATTCTTAGCCAAAATTCTGCTTGTAATTCCATGGATTCAAGCTTTTCTAAGGTCCTTCTTCCTTGCTAGTCACATATGGAGGATTAGAGCTTCATTGGAGGTGGAATGGAGTGGGAATGGATAGGAAATAGCGTGGAATGTGTTCTACGAATGAGACGATGGAATGGATTAAGGGGATGTATACAGCGTGTGGAATGAATGAATGGTGAGACGATGAATGGAGTGTGTCTGGATGTATTTCCCCTTTTCAATAATGGACGCATGAGATGGATTGATAAAATGATCCAATGGCTAGTATTCCTTCATGAATCACGTGCTCATCTCTCATTGAAAGTCATGTATTCTCTTTTCAAAGGTCAGCGTTGGTATTCAACTAGCTTCATCATGTGTTCAGGTGGATTATTTAATTGCTCCCATGCCACATGCTATCCAGCTGCTATTTGTGTGTTAACGCGAAGCTCTCCCATCGCTGCATCAGGACCGTGTTGTCTATTCTCTCACCTTCATTCATTCGTGTTTCATTAATACAAATTAGCCCATAGCTCTATCTCTCATCCAACCCTCAGCTCCAGCATCTTCCCTTCAGACCCAAGTTTCTCACGTGATTCAGCTCATTCTATTCCTCTCTACACGTTCTGCCCAGCTTCCACGTCTTCTTCTTGACATTGTTATCCAAGCTCCTTCAACTCTAGTGTCTTTTAACCAGCAACTCGAGCTTGCTTGCTTCGTGTTTTCCTCATGTGAGCTTCTTTCCATGTAGAACCACATGATTCAGCTCACTTTTCTCAAGCTTCTCCATGTTGGCTGCTTCTGTGTTTCTCATCTCATTCTTTTCACGTGCACAGCCCATTTCTTCCAGCCCTAACATGTTATTTTTGCCTGGACTTTCAGCTCATTCAACCCATCATGCTCTTCGTTTCTCATCTCGTTCTTTTCACGTGCTCAGCCCTCTGTTTTTGTTTCTAAACCATGGCTGCTGCACAAGTAAATGATTCTGCATCTGTGTGTGTTTTTCTGCTCGCTAACTCGTAGGTGTGTGTGTTGCTGAAGGAGAAGACATGGCTAGTAAGTGTATAAAGCTTGTGTGATATGAGTGAAGTGGCAGCAACGTGTTAATGTGTGTATGTGGTTGAAGTATGTTAACGTGGCCTGCTTTATGTGTTTTGAAGTTACTGGTGAGTGCATGCTTCGTGTTGGTGAGTGATGTGGAGGGGCTGACTCATGTGAGTAAACTATATTGGCTGTGTGGGTGTAAGTGAATGAATAAGCCACATGGATGTGTTATCAAGTGTCACGTGCTCTTTTAAGATGTATGAATCATATGCTCACTTCTCTTTGCCATATTCCCTAAATAAAAAGAAATAAAACAAAAACAAAAACAAAAAATAAAAATCAAAGCCCAAAATAAAATAAAATAAAGTGAAATCATCATCTAAGAAAATGAAATAAAATCATTAAAAATCCTAATTTACTCAACAAAATTTTAAAAGATGAAATTATTTTCTAACCTAAGTAATATTCATTTTAAAGCCTAAAATATCATCAATTCATGAATAAAAAGTCCCAAATTAATAGGTAAAAATGTAGAGAAAAATTGAGTTATCAAACATCATCACTAAATGTCTTTCATAGCAATTTTTTTTAGGTCTCTACAAATTTTTTTATAAATTTATTTACAAAGAAAATAAAAATTTAAATGCAAAAATATTTTGTGACAACCCTGTTTTGTCACCACTAAAATCACTTATTGGTGGTTATGGTGACTCAGCAGCATGTCAAAAAGATGCATTAATGGCAAGAACTAATGGCCACTGTAACATCCGATTATCTGAAAATGAGAGAAAATGTGAGAAATGTAACGTACGGTTTTTCTGTCAGCGAACGAAACTCACTGGATACAAAAAAAGTCCCCCGAAATGAGATAGTTAAGATCCCAAAAAATTTGAGAAATATTATAGACTCCTAAAAATGAGAATCCCAGGCTCGTACAGAAAGAAAAATGGAGCTAGAATGAAGAAACAATTTCTTACGAAAAGCTTACAAAATGTAATGGCATTTTCATAATTTTGAGCAAATTTTGGAATTCATATAGGAGGGCTTTTTAAATGAAAGTTTTGAGTTCTTTGGGGTTCTCAGAGGCCCTGAAAACCATGAAAAGCCCCGGGACAGCTAAAACTGCTCCAGTGGACATTTTCTAACGTCGGTGTACCCGAACTTTGACGGATTCGTTTGGAAAGGTTTTAGCTTCAATTTGAGTGATTCCAAAGGCATTTTACTAAATTAGGAACCTAAATTTCATAATGAAAAATAAGGTTCTCAAAAAAGAGCTAAAACAAAGGAGAAACAAAAATGCTAAGAATGAAGGGCAAAATAGAAATTTTTGAAAAGTGTAACCTCATCCCACCTATATATATGATGCGCCCTTCTTCTCCCTTCATTTTGCATGACCAAGTTCTACCCAAAACCAAAGGAAAACTTTAGAGAGAGTGGCGCACAAGAGGGAGGCAAAGACAAGGAGAAATCAAAGCTTTAAGGTATGGAAATTTAGTAGTTTTTCAAGCTCTTTCTCTTCCAAACCTCTTCTCTTTCATTCTCCTTTATTTCATTCTGTAACACCATACTTCCTATCAATTCATGCAATCATGAAGTTATGTTTGTTCGATGGAAACAATCTAGTGGCATAGGGAGTTATGAATTAAAATGCATTTCTCTACGGGTAAAATTTTGGAGTCCCGTGGGCCATAGGAATGCATCTATCACATTCTCATACTTAAAGACATGAATATAGCTCATTTCCATTATCAAATTTGGTCTACAACTCGTGGAAAGCAAAGGAACACATTAAAATTCATGTTTGCATTTTCGTCCAGAATTTCCTCTTTTCTGTCACAAACTTTGGAAAATCATAACTAAATCTAGAAATATCGAAATCATGTGTTCTTTGAAAATGCCTTTGGAATCACTCAAATCGGAGCTAAAACTGTCCCGAACGAATCGGTCAAAGTTCGGGTCAACCGATATCGGAAAGAGTACACCAGAGGGGCTTTACTGGTCCCGGGGCTTTCCATGGTTTTTGGGGCCTCTGAGAACCCTGGGCAACTCAAAATTTCCATTTAAAAAGCCCTCCTAGGTGCTTTTCCAAAATTACACTTATTTACGAAAATGCCACTGGCCTTTCGGTAAATTTTTCAAATCGCTCCGACCCCGGTTTCTGGGCAACTCAAGGCTCAAATCCTCATTTTTTATTATTTAAAATTTTATCCAAATTTTATTTGGCCTTGAATCACTCATCTCAGGAGACTTACTTTGAAAACGTGCCCATTTCCATCGTTGAATGAAAACGGGACATTACAATTACAATGAAGTATATAGATCTATTTTAAAGGATAAATTGAGGAGAAATTTTGGATTTGAAGAGAGGAGTTCAAAGAACACAAGATTCAAGTGAAAAAAAGCAAGAAAATAAGGTAAATCTTGCATCCCATAGTAGCTACTCCTCCCCCCTTCTTCTCCATATTTCGCCCCATGTATGTATATGCTAGAGGGCTAGAATTTTGAGGGGAACCAAGGCTGAATTCCATGAATTTAAAGGAGGAGAGTAAGAATATGTAAAGAAAATCAAGAAAAAGCCATGGATTTTCAAAGAAGCAAACTTAGGGTTTCATAGGTTCTCTTGAAAATATGATCTGATGTAATTATTCATAGGCCTAAATGAATGTTTAAATGAGTTCCTAAGATCCCTAGGAGTCTTCCCATATGCATCTTCCGTGTAGAAAATAATGCAAACTCCATGGAGGCTAAAAGGAGACATAAGCTCAGCCTAAAGGGGATGAGACACCTAGGGAGAGTTTTAAATTTTTCTAAACCCATTCTTGAGTCATGTATGATGAATGAAAATGAAGGGAGGCCTTGGGAAAAATTTAGAACCCATAGAAAGTGAATTGGTGCTTCAAGTTCTATATTATGACTTAAAGAAGCAACATGTAGTTAGGCTCTTGGTTTTAATTGTGTGATGACTCCAAGAGGCCTAAAAGGAGTCAAGAATCATAGTTGAAAGGAAAGAATAGAGCCTAGAATTTATTTGTGGGTTGTTACTTCATTAAGTGCAATTATGGAACCATAATGAGGTTATAGACCAAACTAGTGCCTAAGCAAATTGTATAACCTTAGAATTGAATCCATGAACCTAATTGGCTTCCATAAATTGTGTCTAGGCCAAGAGAAATCTTCCCCACACTTTTGTGTGTGTGTAGCCAAAGCAAGGAAGGGAATTCTAAGAGAAAAAGTGTGTAATTATATCCAAGGTAGCTCTCTCCACATTCTCTCATACATGAATGTGTGCTTAGTTTGTTTAGAATACGTGTATGTGTATTTTCAAGTCATGAAAAATATGCTAGCATGATTTTATATGCCATGATTTCATGATGATATATTATGTTTTAAATGATGTTATAATGTGTGCTTGGGTTTGCATGAGTGTGGTAAGGCCAAGAACCTTTAGCTATGGTGAGGATGAGCCAAAAACCTTTAAGATTGGTTGAGACAAAGTAAAGAGTCTCCCAAAAGTGAGATAGGCTCCCAAAAGCATGGTTGAGTCTAAGAATCTCTTAAAGAATGGGTGAGGCAAGTCCCACATCTACAAGAAGTGGGGTGAGGTCAATCCACTTGTTTGGCAAGTCTTTGTATGCTATGTATGACTTTCTCAAATGATGAATATGCCTCTTGAATGTTTGCACATGTCAATATAACCACACATGCATTTATGAGACTTGTTTGCATCCATTATGTATGATTGAATGAGAGATGAGTTATTGGGATTCTTTGAATCTCATTTCCCCCTCTCCAATGTCTTAACATGTTAAGTGGACCAAGTGGATAAGGTAATGCAAGCCAACCACCTTGAAGAAGAGAGCTTGACAACATAATGCATAATTTTTTGTTCTTAAAGACCATATTTATGTCAAATGATGTAATCCATTGATGTATATGGTCTATGACCTCTTGGACATGTGTAATTGTGATATTATGTGATGTATAAATGAAAGAATATGATATGTGGATGCTAGAATGTAAATTGAGTATATAATACCAAGTTATGGTTCTTGAAAAGTTTATGTAAGTGTGTATAAGTGTAGATGAAATGGCCAAAATAATATGCATGAGGTTTAGGGTCATTTGGGCAGCTCACCCAAGTCCTTATTATGCTTTTAGACTTGCCCAAAAGGTGCGAAAACCCAAGGAAAGCCATTTGGACAATTTGGTACCTTATATGGAGCTAAAATTGACCATAAGGGAATTCTATGTCACTTTTTCTCCAAATGAGCTCTTCTTGATTTGAGATTTGGCATGCAATTAGAGATTTTTGAGAGCTTTTTTAGAAGCTAAAAAATAGAATTTTTGGAAGTCTACAAAATATTTGATGAATTTTCAAAGTTAGCAAATTTTCTAGTTTTGATCATGTCACTGTTTACTCAAGTCTGGAAATGAAATCTGTCACATAGGATTCAAATAATATCTAATTGCCACAAAACTTTATACAAAGAAACTAGACATTCATAGTGACTTGTGCCAACTATAGCACCTCATTTGGATGTCTACAGAGGGAGATATGAATTTTAAAGATTCTATCTAGTATCAGGCACTCCAGCCGACCTCTATTACTATTTGATTAGATTTCGAGGTCTAGCATGCCTGAACTAGTCTAGAGTTATTTTTTCCCTCTAACATCCATAGCTTTTCAGATTTGTATCATTTGCATGGATTGGGTTTTTGTGTAATTAATTAGACATTTTCAAAGTTTGCTATAGAAATCTGTGATAGCACCAGTGGACAATCTGACTTCTGGACCATTTCAAATGACAAACGTCCTCTGTGTTAGATGTTATGATCTGGACATATTTTTAGTGTGAAGTAAACATATGTAGCTTTCCACAATGGCCAAGAATGCATGATTTTGATGTTTCTAGAATTAGTTATGATTTTCCAAAGTTGTGACAGAAATGAGAGCAAATCTGTCCGAAAATGAATATGTATATTTCATATTTCCCTTCGAGTTCCTTGAGTTGTAGGCCACTTTTGATAATGTAAATGAGTTGTATTCATATAATTAAATATGAGAATGTATTGTATGGGCTCACACGGTCCACATGACACCAAATGGAATTTTCATACGAACGCAACATAAAGAAATGTATTGTTTCAATGAATTTTTCTCACTTCTTTCATGGGATGTATCATATAAGCATGCAAATGTGTATGAAATGAGTTAGAAATATAAGGTATTATAGCCACCACTAAAATGTTTTTTATGGAAACTCAAGTGCCATGACAAAAAAAAAAAGGCTTTAGTAGTGACCAAGCAATGTTGCCACCTAAAGCTATTTTGTGGCAACACTTATGTTATTATAAAAAGATGCTTTAGCAGTGATAACTCATAGTTGCCACTAATTTTTTTTTTTTTTTGGGTAGCAACTCATGTGTTACCACAAAAAATTGCTTTAATGGCAACCAAACACTATTGCCACTAAAAGTTATTTTGTGGCAACACCTATATCTCCACAAAAAGATGCTTTAATAGCAATAACTCATAGTCAACAATAAATTTTATTTGGGGGAATGACGTAAGATCGCCACAAAAACAATTTTAATGGCAACTACATCACAAAATCTTTTAAAAGTTTTTTTAAAACAAAAATTTGTGCCAAAACCCTCATCATTTATGTTGTCATATTATATTATTAAATATTATTTATTAATTTAGTGTTTTTAGTATATTTTCACATAACATATTATTTATATTTCATTAATTTTATTTAGAATATAGTAATTATTATATATGTCATGTAATTGTAGTTAAATATTTATTCTTATTATTTATATTATATATTAACCTATTACACTGCCCTCAAAATTGACTGTAATTATTAATTCCATAAATTTTAATTTAATAAATAATTTTAATATATTAAATTAATATAAATATGCAATTATTATTTTTATATTATTTTTAATAATAAATTCTTAATTATAAATATTTAATATATAAATAATAATTTTTATAAAAAATATTGTATTATTTTTAAAAAAATTAAAATGGGATTGATTACACACTGAAAGACAATCAACCATATTCGCCAATTGACAATCAATTAGGCTATTTCTAATTGGAAATCAATCGACCAACACGGTTCATGGATAATTAGACTGCCATGTTGGGCCAATTGATTTGTTTGGGTTTTCTTTTTCATATTCAATGAATAACATGTTTTAAATTTTAGCAAATATTTATTTCATTTTGTTAAATATATATCTATATTTTTTTAAAAAAATTACATGTATTATTTACAATTAGCACTAATTATTTTTCTATAATCATAATATTAATGTTTAATGTAATGAATTAATAACTTTTTAATTTTCGTTATGTTTTCTTTCTTATTCTTCTTCCTTTTATTCTCTAGTTTTTCTCCTCTTTTTGGTTTCTCTTCTTTCTTCTTTATTTTATTGTAAGTTATTTCATTGTATTTTCTATATTTTAATAATATATTGAAATACTTCAATTTTAGATATATTTAAGTATCAATATATATATATATATTAATAATATATTTAAATATTAACTTGTATCTAGTTATAAAGTTACTTTTTAAGCACTTTGGGTTATTGTTATGTTAGTGGAGTATTTACTAAATAGAATTTGCTTAAATAAGTAAAATTTAAATATATAATTCCAATAAAAATTAATTATTAGATAAAAAAATTTAATTGTAAAGAGTGGAATAAAATTACAAAAATAAAAAAAATAAATTCACCATGCATTATCATCCTCATTCTTATCATTGTTATCTCTAATATGAGATATGTCTAGCCTATATGAATGTAGATCTTTTCAATAACTTGAGCTAGCATTTTGTTGTTGGGAATGTTATTAATAAAATCATGTTAATGTATCAATTTGATTTTGCATTTCTTGCATTTGTGCCCTCTACTCTTGAAATTCAATCTTATAAGTTTATTTTGCGGAATCAACAAATTGATTTCTCATTGTTTTTGTACATATGGCAGGTGAGTGTATGATGGCACCTATGAACCATAAGTGTATTATAACACCTTAATCTACTACCGCTACCTAGCCTCTCCTTGGGCTCGGTTCCATATGATTTCCAAAGAATCAACACCAATCCGTGGCATTTGCATGCTATGAACCGGGGTTTCATACACTCATCTTTTGCCCCGTGGGTCCTGTGAACCCATCATTTATATTCTCAACTCAAACTCCACTTATACAACTCTTACATAGTATAAAACAAACCATAAGCCACGGGTATAGAGCCAATAACCCGAAAAATGCATTTTCTCACTTGGGCCCAAAAGTCATATTTTGGTTCTAACTTTGGAAAATCATAACTAATTATAGAAAAATGGGAATCTAGCAAACCATAGCTCTTTGGAAAGCTCTAAGTGTTATATTTACACTAAAAATTATTCTCAATCGTAATCTCTGGGTTTGGACCATTTTTGACATAAAAAATGGGAAGGAGGTTCGGCTGTCACTATTTCTGGTGCAGCTTACTGTCATGACTTTCAAAAATTCATAACTAAATCCACAAAAATCCAATCTAGGCACACTATACCAATTTGGAAAGCTATAGATGTCTACTAGAGGAGAAAAATAAGTCCAGATCAGTTCAGTAACCCCTGGATCCCGAAAACTGATGGAACAGTAACAGAGGTCAGGTAAGCTCCCTGATGCTGATACAGAACTTCAGAAGGTTCATTCTCTCTCTACAAACCCCCAATTTAGGTGATTCCAGTTTCTATAAGTCACTGTAGTTGTCTAGTTTATGTGTATAAAATTTCACCACATTTGGACTCCATTTGGTCTATGAATGCCACAGATTCCATTTCTGGTTTATATGAACAGTGCATGACCAATCCATTAAATTTTTCCAAATTCAAAAATTTGCTAAATATTCTCTAAACCTCTGAATATTACCAACTTTAGCTTCTCAAGAAGCTTTCTACAAAATCTAGAGGCATGCCAAATTTCATGGCAAGAGGAGCTCATCTGGTCATACTTTGACGGAGCTCACAAAAATACCAGTTTTGACACCCAAAAGGTCCAAAATGGGTCCAAAAGGCCTCTCACACATCCTAGCCACTCATGGACAAGTTTAAAAGCATAACAATAGTATATATAACATGTCCATGTGGTCCAAATCAACATACATTCCAATCTCACTATGCTACGGCCAAATATACACTATTGCATTCATTCAACAAAATGGGCAAAACCCTCATTTCCATTCATTTGGCTCTTTACATAGTTTGTACATCATCATTTCATGCATTTACACTTGTTACAACATTTACAACTCAAAAATAGTGGGCGCATATTCATTGTGGCACCACTTTACATCATAATAACAAAAAATAAGCTAATCTCTAGCTAAGCATACTCCTAGGCTCCTTGGTGTGCACTTGCTTCTCCTTGTGCTCCACCTAGCATGTTAAGTTAGGAGGGGAAGGGGTGAGATTTAGGGAATCTCAGTAGCTCATGCACTCATTCAAGTAAACAATCAAGGCATATAACAAGTCAAAGCATGTGAATAAGCATTTAGTTATTCTCAATCATCCAACACACGTTGTACATGCTATGGAAATTACAACAATGCCAAAAATGGGCTCTAGGGACTTTTGGTCTAGCCTCACCTGAGTTTAGGGACTTTTGGATGGCCTCACCAGAGTTTAGGGACTTTTGACTTGGCCTCACTCGGTTGAGACTTTTGGCCTTGTCTCACCCATTCTCAAAAGACTTTCGACTTCACCTCACCCATCTCAAGGGACTTTCGGCACTACCTCACCCGAGCAAATCTCACAATTCATCACACAAGCATATTGGCATCAATGCATCAAAGTAATAACATATGGCATATTTCACACATCAAGCATATACATAAACATACAATGACTATTACATCCAAGAATGCAACAAGAAAGAGTGAAAAGAGATAGCGACCTTATGAGCCAAAGCCAACATTAGCTTTTCCTTTCAATTTCTCCTCTCCCTCCTTAGGTTCACAATCACACCTTGATGAAGGTGTTCCTCTTGAGCCTAGACATACAGAAGCATGCAATTACACTCTTAGAATGTAATCTTTAGAGTAAACTCTCCTAACATACCAGAACCTAGAGTTCTCTCTCTCTCTCTAGAATGCCATCAACTCTTTCTCTCTTTCAAGCTCTTAAAGTAGTGGAAACCACATTTTCAAAGAAAACAAAGAGATTCAAGGGCGTTTTCCACTTTCCCTCTTCTGACCCATGCCCAAAATCCAACCATTTTCACAAACAAAACCATAGAAAGAGAGGGCAAAGAGAGGAGATCCAGATTCTAAGGAGAAATGGGAGAAACTTACTTACCTTTCTCTTGCTCTTCCTCCTTCTCTTGGTCTCTCTCACTCTCCACACCTCTTTTCTCTCCTTGGGTCGAAGTCTAAGGCAAAAATGAGAGAAGGAATAAGTTTGAGCGTTTAATGAAGTCATTTTCTCGCTCTTTACTCTCTTCCGGACTGACCCTCGCTACGGCGAAAATTAACCTTCGCTATAGCGAGCTCGTGTTATCTGGCTTCGCTACGGCGAGGCTTAACCTTCGCTACGGCGAGCTCGTATCAGTTCCCTTCGCTATGGCAAGTTTCGACCTTCGCTATGGCGAACTCGCGTTAGTTCCAGACCTCACTTTCGCTATGGCGTACGCTACAGCGAGCTACCCCCTGGTTTCTGTATGAACTGCTGCACACACTCGCTATAGCTAGAATCACTCTCGCTATTGCGAACAGGCATTATCGCTACAGCGAGACCCTTTCTCGCTATTGCGAGGAGACTTAGCACAGTTTCTGGATTTCGAAAATTTCCAGCTTTCTACTTTCTTTTTTTTCCTTTCCTTTTCTTTTTCCCGGTTGTTACATGTATTCCATAATTAGATATTTTGTTATAGTATATAAGTAACTTCCCAAACCATACACTACACATTTCTTTTTGCCACCAACAGCTTACATCCATAAATCTAATTCTGATAGTTGGGAACCAAAACTCTCCACCTCACTTTTACAACTAATATAATTGTTCTTTAAAGAGAAAAAACAAAATCAAAAAAGGTAAAGGTGCAATGAGATGTATAAATTAGATACACTTCACTGAAATTACTTTTTTTCTTTAATGAAAAAATATATGTTTTAAACAATCAAGAAACCTTGGTTGGCTATTTAATAGCCATTAATAGCCCTTCCAAATAAACAACAAAACCCAGTAGTTAGATTCCACCATAGTTAAAAATTTTAAAATATAATTTTTTCCTCACATTTACAATTTTTGATCTCCCAATTCTACTTTTCATGTCTAAACTTTCCATTTGGAACTCAAAACTTAAAAAAAAAAAATGTGTTCTTTTCCTTTGACTGGGTCCTTTCCTATCTTTTGTACAACTAAAGAAAATCTATGCTATTTCTAGTTATGTAGACTCCTAAAATTTTAATATATTAAAGGAGAAAAAAAATAAATCCTTGTATTCACAAAGGAAAAAAAAAACCTTTTGCACGTAATAATAATTAAAAAAAATCTTCACATATCATGATTAATCGAGATTAAATTCACTAAATTTCTTTCATATAAATCTTTTATAAAATTAAAGAAAGAAAGAAAGAGTGGATCCACACATCAAATACAAATACATGTGATTTGGCTTTCACTTTTTTTTTTTAATCACAATGTAATAGGACAAAATTTAAAGTTTCAAATCCAACACTTTAAAAAATATTACACTCAAATACAATATTTTGCATCAACTCAAATTCAATGTCATCGAGTTGGCATCTTTTCTTTTGACACATAAGCAACTTAGTTACCAAGTTGTTGATGTCACCTACAACTTGAAAATTGTGTCTCTGAGTCACAACATCCCCTTGAACTCAGAGACTATGTCTCCAAGTTCTAGAGGTAACCTTTTAGTAGGCTAACTTAAGTGCTAACCTACCAAAAGGCTCAGCTAATGTAACCGTTCAATCAGCTCAAGATGTTGTTAAACTAGTCAGAGGCTGAGGACAATGCTCACTCCAAATGGCTCATTTTAATTGGTGGAAGAAATTTCCATGATAAGTGGCAAAGTTCTATTAGTGACAACTAAGAAAAATAGAAAGAGAGAGAGAGAGAGAGAGAGAGATAATAATAAATTACAATTTGACCATAATGCCACTATGAATTCCCATATAAAATCACCTCTCTTTCAATCAGACACTCCTTCATCCCTAAAAATGACTCCAGCTTACTTCTCATCTCTTCTTTTATTCTTAGTGTTCCACCCAGTGTCTAGTTCTTCATTTAAGCCATTTTATTGCCAACATTTTTAAAGAAGTTGGACTCATTGTCTCAAATTTGTCTACAAATCTCAATATTTAAAGTGTCTTTTTCTTATTAACAATACAATATATATTTGATTTTCTATTTTCTATTGTTTATTATTTTTATATTTTATATGTTTATATCTCAAATTGATTTTTGCACTTGTGTTTGTCATTTTTATATTTTAAAGTTTTTTTTTTGTTTGCTATTTCAAATAAAGGGTGAAGGTAATTTTTAGTATTTTTTTCAGGTGGATAAAAGAAAGAATATTTTTAAAATACTTAAGCATAAAATTTATATTAATTCAAAGAAAATTTTGAAATTTTTTTTATTTTTAATATTTTTAAATTTATATTATTTTAAAAAAAATAAAAAATAGCATAAAATAATATTATAAATAGCCAAAAAAAGCATAAAGTAATTTTGTAAGCAGAACATAAAAATAATAAAAATAATAATTTTGTAAACAAATAATAATAATAATAATAATTTTGCAAACAAAAAAATACAATAAAAAAATAATTTAGCTAAAAATTTATACTAACTTTAAAAAAATTGAAATAATTTTATTACTTTCCTAAATTTTTATTATTTTTAATAGTTTTAAGATTTATATTATATAAAAAATTGAATTTTATAAGGATTTAATTAGAATTTTATAAATTATAAGAAACGAAAAATAAAAATAATAAAAAGTTCTATAATGATTAATTTAGAAAAAGAAAATAAATGTCAAGAAACATTCTTAGCAAAAATAAAAATAAAAATATCTTGTAGTTATTAATTTAAAATTTGTAAAATATTAGAAAGTAAAATAGAAATATTAAAAAATTCTAGAGGAAATAAGAATAAAAGTATTTTGTAATGATTAATTTAAAATATCTAAAAACGTAGAAACAGCGTAGAAAGATATTAATAATGCACTATTGTAGAAAAGAAAAATTAACAAGGAATATGAGCTTGTTTGCATATGCATAAATGGAAAATTCATGAAAGTGTTCAGGGCACAACATTTCAATGCACTGTATCCAAAATAATAATAGTTGGTACCAACATTACTTTGACAGAGTTGAAAAGGACAATTGGACAAAAGCTATGGTTTCCCCCTAATCACTTCATATCCAAATTGATATATAAATACTTGGAATCAATAAATCTAATGTGATACCAAATAATCATCTTAGAAAATGATTTTGACATTTAAAGGATGTGGTAAGCGCAATCACATTTCTCATCCCAATTCAGTAGGATAGAGCTGTATGCAAACATCTCAATCGATGAACCACACTTTAGCATGGAATCTTATCTAACATCACTCTTGCTCGATCCTAGTTCATAGTTGAGTTCATCCTACTCACCACTCCTATTTTATCCCAGTTTGCAGCCAAATTCATCCCACCCACCACTTCTGTTCTATCTTAGTTTGCAACTGAGTTCATCCCACCTACCAGTCTACATTACTCAACATCCTTCTCCTCTTGGCTTGGATTAAGATATAATGGATAGCTTTGAAAATGAAGATGAATATGATGCTGCACTTGATCTTGATTATGATGATGATGATGACAATGACAATGATGATGATGAAAACAATGAGTTTGATGATGAGGGTGATTATATGGGCGGAAAGGATCTTGATGATGCCATGATAGTTGCACTAATGTTCCAGTCAGACCTAATAATAGGCTAAAACACTCACTCGACTTGAAAAATATGGATATGATCCCTTAAAAAAGGTGCCCATTTAGAAAAAGTTTCATTCATTTCTCTTTTATTGTTAAGTGCTCCATTAGTTTAGCATGATAAGTTTACCTTTATTTAAACATGGAGTTTAACATGATAAGTTTACCTTTTTTATACATATGTTTCATAATGATGACTCAAAGGAAATGATCAAGGTATGTATTATTGGATTTAGAGTTAATTGCATTTAAATTTTATTTTTCTTCAACATTTTTGGATATAAGAATGCTATAATAAAATTGCATAAATTGAAATTTTTTTAGTATTTAGATATATATTGAAGTTTAGAAGTTTGGCCAAAAAAATTCCAAAAATATCTATAAGCTAGGCTATGCCTAGCTTGTTTTTCATGAATAGTAAATCTTTTTTTATTACTTTTATTTTCATAGGCCTAACGCATTTTTAAATGAACTCAACCTATGATCAAGTCCATCCAATATATTGACCCAACTATTGCTTTCTTTTCACATGTTAATATGGCAGTAGCAGAGGTCATGATTTTCTTAAAGCGATTGATCATAACAACCAAGAGCTATCCATCAGTTTGCAATATGTGAACAAGAAGGCTTTGTGTTATGCCATGAAACTATCTTTTGTGATGGCATAACACACATTTAAGGTATACTTGTCACATGCAAAGTATGAAAATTTTGATATATTAATTATGACACTAGTTGCAGATAAAGCATGTAGCAAATAACAAAATATAGGAGATCATCTACATGTCTATCTATGACATTATCATAAGATCACCTTAAATTGGATTGTTATCTCATTTTATATTGTGAGAACAGTGGCTAAGATGTCGAAGGTATCTACTAGGCAAATCATTGAGAGAATGTAGAGTTTGTTTGGCTATGATATGTTGTACAAGAAGGTCTAGAAGGCTAAACATCACGCTACCATAATTGCTTTCAATAATTGGGAAAACTTGTATGCTTTATTACCTAATTGGCTAGTAACCATTCAACATTTCATACCTAGCTCATGTTTTGAGTTCTCTAACAAATAATATCTATAAAACAATTCTAATAGTAAGCTTATGACAATGTTCCATCATTTATCTTGGGCCCTTAAGTACTATATTGATGCATTTGACCACCTAAAATCAATCATCTAAATTGATGGGACGTTCTTTTATGGTAAATACAAAGGGACCTTACTAATAGTTACTACATAAGATGGCGACTACCAGATTGTGTCCCTTGCCTTTGCCATAGTAGAAGGGGAAACACAAGCAGCATAAACATGGTTCTTCTCCATCTATATTAGCACATGATGCAAGGAAGACAAAGGATATATTTTATATCATATAGGCATCCATCATTTTGGCAATCATTGTTAATCCATAAACTAGTTAACAGTCATCGCATGGCCATCATGTTTTTTGTCCTTAGCACATGGCTGCCAACCTTCACACAAAAACTAGTTGGCAACCATAAACAAGAAGACATATCACTATGGCACCTTCAGAGACTTCATATATTGCAAGTTATTCAGCATGGTGAAGAAAGTATATTTGATAAGCCCTATTAATTGCTTGCTTATGTTATATCTCTCCTCTCTAAAGTGAACTAATGCGTGCTATTTACTTTACCCTTTCTTGCAGGACACCTGAATCTTTTTCCCATGACGCATCCAACACAATGATCATTTACATGATCCTTCTTTTACCATATTTGAATATCTTTAACAAGCTAGATTTTATGGCTTGGCCCAACTAAGGTAATTTGAGTATGATCTATTGCTTATGTTTGTGCTTATAGAATAATGGTGTCCTAAGACACATACATTCCACACCACTCATGGTAAATGCACGATCGCACTCAAGGATGTTGTAATATAGCTAAGCCTTTAATGCAAAAAGGATTTTGTTTCTAGTATGACAAACTTTAATTATTTAGCAACGTGTGAGTAGCTCTTTGGGATTATGCCACAAGAAAATAAGATTGATGGTCAACAATTAAACATTAATTGGTTAGTTAAAAAATTTAATGAACTACCAAATGATGCAAATAAGAAGGTGGTTCATCAATTCACATGTGCATACATTCATAGACTTATTAAGGGATGTCTAATGCTAAATAGATCTATCCATAAAGTTTATTTGATAAACTCCCATTGCTCTATAACTTTAAAGAAGCTGGCTAGTGTAGTTAGGGATCAACAGTGTTATCCCACTTCTACCAGGAGTTATGCAATGTATCATGCAAGCATGAGCATGGTATAGGTGGATGCTTAATGTTGTTGTATCTACGAGTATTGGATCAATTCCCTATCCTCACACCAGAGAAACTGCCAACCCCAAATCCTCACATGGACGAGTATCTTATACTTCTACCTTTGGGCTTTAGCTATGAAATAGAGTTTCAATTTTATATATTGTTGCATCCATGTTGACTCTATTTTATTCTCATTATTTAACTAATATGCATGATCATTATGATAGATGGGGGAATGTTAGTCAACCTTGCCATCCAAATGAATAAGCCTTAGCCAATATAGGATTTTACTAGATACGATAGGGGACAATGAGGTGTATTGCCTAATTTTGAAGTCTCTACGTTTGTGATATCTTTACTAGTTCTTAATATATCACTTTTTCATCTTTGTTGCCCTTAAATTATTTGATGTTTGTATTAGCCATAGATCATGCATGACCTAATCTTAAAGTATTGCTTGAGAGATCTAGCTATTTAGCGTGTTTCGGTCCCATTCATATACTTTCACATCATTGAGTAATACAATCCAAATCATGTCCTACGCCAATTTGTAGGCACAAGCCAATCCCACAAAAACTAATCAATGATGTATAACTTTAGATAAAAACCCAAACGAATTGGTTACTTAAGCATGAAGATTTCATCACAACACAATACAATTGGTGAGATACTATAATTTAGTCTTCTATTGTTACTAAGCCCTTGTCATGCACATCCGAGTACATACGTTAGTACTTGAAATGTAACTAGAAATGGATCCATCTAGTGAGTGCTATTATTGGATACATAGTAAACTTTCAAACAATTGTCACCATTGTTGTTTTCATTTTCTCCATATATATTATGTTAACATTTAACATTTTATCTATTTTTGTTTAGGTTGATCTAATTAAGGAGCTATATAGGTTGCACTTAAAATATCCTTTACCCCTAAATTTTTGAGAGACTGTAGGCCAAGATTTAAAGAACATATTGCTTGTTCTCAAAGAGCAATGATTCACGATGGTCTCTTAGTTTGATAAATTGGCACCAAATCTATCAAGGCCTCAAATTCCGAGTCGACCAAGCAAAAAGCATCAAGGTTACCTGTTAAGCTAGTAACCCAATGTTGAAAGAAAGAGTCAACAACATCATGACACCAATGTAGCTGGTGCTTCTTCTTCTTATACCCCAACATTAGTAAAATAAGATTTTGGCATGACTAATCCATCTTCTTTTATGTCGACTAGGCAATCTGATGATTTTGGAGGTGTTAGTCCCTCTTCTTATATGCCGCCTTCACCAATATCAAAATTTGAATTACCCAAGGATTTTAAATCATTCTCACAACTATTTTTTTATCCATTCATATTTAGTGCCATGTATGGCGATGGCTTTTTTAAGCTTAGGGAATTGTCCTAACCAAGGTTTGTGATACCGTATCAGCCGATTCATGTAATTCAATCCCTATTCTTAGATTTAAATTCTCCACAAAATGGCAATGTTAATAACCCACTGTAGGAGCAAGAAAAACAAGAAGAATTATGGCAACAATGACTACAACATATAAAGAAGAGTTCTCATTGTGGCACTAGGAGCCACTACAAATAGTTATTTCCATTTTTTTTATTGTTAATGTAATATTATCAAATATAATATGATTTTTTACATTAATTATTACATGTTATTATATATGATATAATATAAATTTAAATTATGTTTAATTTAATTTAATTTAAATGTATATGGAGAAATTCCATAAAAGAGTATTTAATTAAATCTAGGAAATTAAATATTTAATTTAATTTATATTTAATTTAAATCTAATATAACTCAATATAAATTAACTTAAATTTAATTTAATTTTTATGATATACATTATATTTAATTTAATTTAATTTATATGGAGGAAATGCTAACAAAATGTAATAACATGCCATGCATCCAATAAACAAACCATTCAATATTTGTACAACCCCTGCCATTGCAAAGTTTCGTCCTGTGTGTATACGTTAAACACGAACTCGGATAGGTATACACAACTAGGATAATCTGAGTTATGTTAAAATATACATTTAACACAACTCGGATACCAGCTGTGACATCCGAGTTGTGTATTACATATGTATTTTGGATTCTGTAAATCAGTTATCCCAATTCATTATATCCAAGTGTAATATTTTTTGTATTATTGTGTTTGGTTTAATATTTATTTTTGCCATTGCATTTTGATCAGTGAGCCTGATTTTTGTATTGTTATTTTTGTTAGGCGATTCTGATTTGGTATGAGTGACTCTATTTCAAATGAGTTTTCTAAATCATTGGGATACGGTTAATTGTTATGAGGTAGACTATGGCCGTTTAATTTTGGTAACGTTACTCATCGAATCTAATGGATGTTCACTGCTTTCACAATGATATTCTGGTTGTAAAGTATTTGCAGATGATGTCTGGTGATTAATTGAACACCAAAAGTTGATTGGCCTTTTATTTCCTAGTGTGAAGTTTTAATCAGTAATTTTTTTAAAAAAAATTAAATAGATATAGTTTCTAATTCAATCTTACATTCTACTAAAAATTAGTTATGTTGCTTGGAGTAGGTTTTTTCAAAATATACATTCCTATGACATAATAGATTGTATAAATATATAATTATTCTTATCATAATAACATTAATTATAAGCTTTTTTATAATAAACATAATCAACAAAATATCAATCCAAATTTTTTATATTATCTTAAAACTTTTATATATTTATTATAACGTAAATTAGAGCAATAGATGTAGAAACGAATTTTTAATTCAACGATCTCATCTTAGCGTCTTTCACTTCCTTCTCTCTCTTTCATTCACTTGTTTCCATCCGATAGGAGGGAGAAAACATAAAGGTGTTCCACAGGAAACATCTGGCGATTCAAAGAGCGGCATTAATTAGAGAAACATCTG
Organism: Erythrophleum fordii; assembly: GCA_032878935.1. NCBI lineage: Eukaryota > Viridiplantae > Streptophyta > Magnoliopsida > Fabales > Fabaceae > Erythrophleum > Erythrophleum fordii. The sequence goes on from JAVQMF010000050.1 coordinate 13,958,774, forward strand.
GCGATTCATAGAATTTGCACCCAAAACATATTAGGAAAGGTTATTTACAACTTAATTTTCTGTTTTCTTTCTCAAAAAAAAACTCATACTCAAGGGTAGGAGCACATCACAATTTTCTTGATAGATTCAGGCAGAAATTTTCCTTAAACTGATAACAAGTGAATACTACAAAATGTTAGTCCATTTCAAATGATTAAATTTAAATATAATTTTTATAACATTGTGTTCTTCAGTTAAAGAACAATTAATTCTTTAATAATAACATAACAAATATATAATTTAATTAAAAAATTATATATTTATCTGTAAAATTATATAATTGTCATATTTTTACTAAAAATTATATATTTATTATGATTCAATTAAAACATATAATAGTAAAATATAAAAAATGCTTTTTTCATTTAATTTGGGTCCTTCATTCAAACTTAGGTCTCTCTATTATTATTTTTTTTCTTTTTCCATTTATTTTTAATGTTATTTTTTATTATTGACTAAAAATTAAATTAAAATTGAGCCAAAAATTAAAACCCAAACTAATCTCTTTTATTTTTTTAAATATTAGATTTAAAATATAATTTATCAAATCAAAAAGGATTCTAGTTTTGAATATGATTTTTAAATTATATTTTGTTAAATTGAAATGATTTTGGTTTTCTTTTTAATTTCTCTGTGTGTATATATATATATATATATATGTATATTTCTAATTTTAATAATGTAAAACTTTAATGCTTCAACCACAAATTATTCATTTAGTTTTTTTTAATAAATTTGTTTAAATGGAATTAAATTTGAGGATTTAAAATTTTTGAATTTATTATTAAAAGATATTTATCTCATGGATATATCGTTTTTTAAAAGTTAAATACTGTTTTTTTAATAAGTTAGTAATTTCATTAAAAATACTTAATTTGAGTTGACCAAAAAAGAAAATGCTAAATTGATTGATAATGAATAAGTAAAGTTCTAAACACATTGAAAATAAAGGATCAAATTGGGAAATTGGGAGATAAAACCTAATTTACTTGTTGCTTTTAAAGGCAATTAGTTATCTCCCAACTTTCAATTGAAATTTTTTATAAATTTATTTACTAATATTTGAAATATTAAATAATTAAATAAATCATACTAACTTCCCCTAAAAATTTATACTAACCTCCTCTAAAAATTTATTAAATTATACTTGATATCTCTCTTTAATTTAAAAATAACACCTAACCTTCCTCACATTTTAATATATGTTACACAAATTTCTCATTTTATTTTTATCAAAGAAATTAACCTATTATATAATATGACAGAGTAATTTTATTCTCAATGTAATAAAAAAACTATATTAATATTAAAAACTAACAAAATCCTAATTTTATTCTTAATACAATATTACAGTTAAATTAATTGTTTTTATAAAAAATATATGTTACAAAAAAATTAATTTCATTGACCATAAATTAGAATAGCATAGTTAGAAATTTAGCCAAAGTACAAAACTCCACTATACTTCCGGTTAGCATAAAACGCAAGAAAAAAAAATTATTTGGTATATAAAAAACTAAAAATAAAAACAGGAAAAAAGATATATATATATATATATATATATATATATATATATATATATATATTATTTTGTTAATAAAATTACTTAGTAATAAAAAATATACTATTAAAACGCGTTTAACGCAAAACAAGATGACGTTGCTTTTATACGAACGTTCGGTGAAAAATCACAGACGCCAGTCACATTTGAGTTATATATATATAGGAAAAGGCAAATTTGTGGATTTGGACATCTGGAGAGGAAAAAAAGTCAAATACAGAAGCACCATAGTGAGAATTTGCACCGCTGCAGAAATGTCAAAATTTTCAGCTCTCTGCTTTTCATTCATACGAAATCATCGATCCATCCATCCAGCCACAACTGAAACAGCTGAAAAGGGGAACTACTATGAAGAAAAACCCGTTAGGGAAAATTATAAGGAAAGGCGGATTCGTTGTTCTTCCCTCTCCTCTTTCGTTACTGAAGAGGCCTGGTCTTCCCTCTCTGCAATGCACCTTTTATATGGTACAAACCCTTTCCCACAGTTTTTTTCTCTCCCTCTAAGATCAAATATAGCTGATGAAGTATCATTGTTGGCTTGGATATCTGATTTTTTACCCTTCGCCTTATTTACAGAAGAGCTAGTGTTTGAGTTAGTCAAAGATCCTTCCTTTTTAACTTCTTTATATTCAAATTCCCCAGAATTGGACTCTAGTTGTTTTCCCTCAGGCTCCTCCTTGTGCAGTGGTATTTGTCGTCTAATATGGGGAAGACTCCAAGAAGGAACGAAAGTAGCAGGAGGACCTTCTGCAGGCCCTGGATTTCCACTCCCAAGCTGCATGATATAGACAGCACCTTGTGTTCCATTATGCAAGTTATTCTGACCACATTCCACATCCACGTCAGAAGATTTCATCGGCAAAAAGTTCGAGTGAACCAACTTGCATGCTTCCATTGTTGAAGAGGATGGCCCGCAGGTATCAGTTACCAATAAAGTTGTCCCAAAAAGCTTCAGAATCCGAGCGGATGATTCTTCTGCCGCATCTTCCTCGGTAGAAACACTCTCTTTCAGGAAAAGCTCGTATTTCTAGACATTAAAATCAAACAAAAGAATATCAAACCATATAGCATTTCTAAAGTAAAGTTCATAAATAAACCCAGTTTCCAAAAGACACACTAAAACAATCACAAAAAAATATATAAGCATATTAGAAATGGGATGAAAAATGTGCCTAACATAGTTTTATATATTTCCATAACTGATCGACTCATTCTACCTATCCTCTCTTTGAGACCGAGTGTGTCTAGGAATTTTACTCTTTTTAAGCTATATAAGGGATGATAAGCATTAAACAAAACAAAATGAACTAGTAATGGTACCATAAGCGGTTGCTCATCAAGAGCTGGATCAGCGTCTAGTCCAGCTGGTGGTGGATACCCATCCTCCTCGGATTGTAGGTTTTTGGGTTCAGCAACTACATAGTTGCTGGTATGAACACCACTAATGGATGAAATTGGGGATGGGCTTCCATTTGGTGTGTCTGAATCAGAGGAACCAAGGGTGTCTGAACCAACTGCAGATAACACTGACTTGGGAGATTGGTTTTCTTGATCAAAATCTGATGACTTCAGAGAATTAGACCTCATTAGCTGTCTTGGGTTGGAAGTTGTTTTGTTAGGGAGCTCTACCAGCTTACGAGGGTAAGGATGCATCGGCTTTCGTTTTGGTCGTGGAGGTGGAATTTCAATGGACTCTATCGAGTCTGTATTGTTCCCACTAGGGTCACGAAGAACCTACCACAAAGACAAAACAGAGGAATCAGATAGAACTCAACTAGGTTGATAAACCTTTCAACTTCAAGGAAGTTTGCACTTTGCACATGCTTGGGTCATCAGAAGTTTTAACTTACATTCATATATGGCTTATGGCATACAGAAATTACGGTAGAGAATGGGAACTGAAATAGAGCAGTAAACCTTAGTAAAAAACTTCTGAGCATGACTTCGAATCTGAACTGCAGTCTTTGTGCCAACATGTTCTGTGGTGAAAATAAAGGATCCCAAGACTTAGACCAAGCACAACAAACTTCTTCATTTATTCATTCATGTTTATATTCCACTGGGAAACTTGATAGCATACTTGCCTAAGACATAAAAATTATAATTTTAATGATACCTTCAATCCGTCGCCAAGCCCGGCCATACAACTTTAAAGCTTCAAGGAACTTCTTATGCTCTTCATCGGTCCATCTCTCTCTTTGTTTTGTGATGGTATATGGTTTTCTTACCTAATGAAGTAGACATGAAATTTCTTAAAACAGAGATAACATAGATGTGCAATCAAATATTTGTACATGCTACACAAAGATTCCGGCGTGAACCTTGGGAGCATAGTCATTCCCACAAGAAAACTGATCATTTAGATGAATATGTGTAACAGGATGTGGTCCAGAGGTCAAAGATACTTCATTTCCAACCGGAAGACCACTGCGAGATCCAGTAACTCCATCGTGATCCTCCATCCAAATTAAACAGCAAAAATTTCCAATCTAATTATTAAGGATAAAACAAATGATTCCTAATCTAAAAAAAGCTTCTCTTACTTCATTATTATTAGAGATAGAGTATCTCTCAAGTAAATCATTCACTTCACATCAAAACATGCAGAAAAAATCTATCAAAAATTACAAATCCAACGTTGAAGCAATCCCTAGGAAACAATAATAGCAAAGTCTGTCTATACACCAAATTTTCACAACCGTAGAGATCAAAAAAATAGGAGAGACCCAACAACCACCAGCAAACTCCATTAATGAAGCTAACTTTTATTTTATTTTATTTTTTGGTTTTTCAAAGCAGATAAGCTTATTAAATCTACCCCATTTCTGATACATGGTTATAATTGTCATTGAAAAGAGGTAAAGCTGATCATATTAACTAAGTTCACCGTTCCCACCTCTTTCTCCTTTTTTAAAAAATAGTATCAAATATGCCCTGCCCAAAACGTGGAAACATATAGCTGGAAATCTGAGCATACCCCATAAACACACAAAAACAATAACAAACTCAACTCTCAAGAAACTAAAGCAGAGCAAAACTCATATAATACATACTTGAATGGTCATAGCCGCAGAAACCACCAGTTAAGATGTTTTCCCCTGTCAAACAATGCCAAACACTCTAGCTTCGCCGTAGGATTTGATTATCTTCCCTTATCCACAGAATCACAAGACCCGATAGTAACCAACCTTTTCTTATATAATAGCCAATTGAAAATACAGTGAACGAATCACAAACACCAGTTTTCTTCTCTCCTATACAATCAATAATTCTGTACAGAAATAGACGCGTCTCACTGTTCCAAAATTATCATACAAAATTTTTAGACTGATTCCCAGCTCAGAACCACATAACCCTTGAATTGTAAGATCCGGTTCACACTGCCCGAAGGAATCAAAGCTTGATCACGCAAAATGAATTCCCTGAATCCATTCCATGGCTTCATCCACACAAATCAAAAGCATTTTGTCATGAGAATACCAAAACTCCATCTAAATGTTCTTTCCAGATAAAAAGAAGCAAGAAAAGTATGCTACGAATTTAGATACAGCGTTGCAGCATCAACGACCCAGTAAAAGACTAAACATGGATCACCAGAGAAAACGCACATAACCCACCAAAAACAAAAAAAGCTCGAATGGTTCACAAGGAAGAAAAAAATTGAAGAAGAAATCAACCCAATAAGAATCAACAAAGGAAATTAACACTATCTTTCCGACAACCAAAGATTTCGAATCTCTAATTCTCTGTAAATCGTCCCCATAGTAATAAACCTTTACCCTCTCTAATGGACACAAATAGTTCGCGTTAGGGAGAAAGAGGAAGAGAGAAATTTGAAAGCTTGGGATTACAGAAGCATGAAGAAGACGAAGGAGGGGAAGAAGAAGAAGAACAGAGGAGAGGCAGATAGAAGAAGAGGGTAGGGACTTGGGGACTCTGAACGAGTAAAATGGGGCTTGCGATGGAAAGAAAAAAGGGTAGCAAGGAGGGGATGCCACGTCAGATGTTGAATTTCTTATAATTTTTATTTTCGTCTTGAAAAGAAAATTTTCGCCATCGAAATCTCGAGAACTCGGTGGAATCTTGTGGCTCATGTCTAAAGAGCTCCTCGACACTTGGCGTCCGGTTGTCGCTTCTCTTTCTGTTGGCATTTTTTAGTATTTTCGCTGCGTTTTTTAAATTTGGTGGGCAAATAAAATACCAGAGCATTGTGGATAATTCAGACACAATCCATAAACGCACGTCTGTAGTTGCACCATGATACTCGCTGTTCTGAAGTGCCACGTGTGTCGTTCACAAGTCCACAATTCAACCGTTAATCTCTCTCCACTAAAGAGATAAATATAATTATTTATTAGCTTTTGTATAATAAGTTGAGAAAGTTAAAAAATCATTTTGATACATATTGGTGATTTAACTTAACCAAATTATTGTAATTTTAATAAAGACAATAGACAATCAAGTATCCGCAAAAAATACAGATAATCAATATTTTAAATTGTTGTATATCATTATTCTATTACAATATAATAATTATGATTAAAAATATTATTATCAACTTACGGTTAAAAATATTATTATCAATTTATTTATTTCTCATTTTCGGAGCAAGCTTCGGCTTCCATATATCTTGACTTACATTTAATATTGATGATGGCACCTTCAAAGTTTGTTCTCTCCTTTCTAATTTTACCAGTAATATCTTGATATAAAAATGACTAATTCAAGAAATAACTACATAAATTAATATTATTTACAAAGTTTTTCAAATAATTAAAAATAATGATATTTATTAAATTTCTTAAATATCATGAATTTTAAATGCAGTTCAAGTATTTGATTTTTTTTTTACATTAAAGAATTATGCATGTAAATATTCCATAAATCAGGTTGAAAGTTTTTGCAAAAAAAATAAAAGATAAAAAAATTGTATAGTAGCAACAGGTGTCTGTCTCAGAGAGCGAGTGGTGAAGCTACCACAAAATGAGGGAGTAACATGTGTGAAAAAAGACATACATATTTTAAATAAATGAATAAATTTAATCTTGTGATAAAAAGTCACTGTACGTATGTGTGATCAGGAGAAAAGGTTGAAATATCTGGAGCCTCTAAAATATAACGAGTGTTATGGATCAGAAAGAGAGAGAGAGAGAGAGAGAGAGAGAGAGGGAGGCAGTCTTAGTCAGGTGTGGGACTTTCTCCCTTGCGCTTTTCACCACGTCATCGCAGGTTGCCGCCTCTACCTTGAAAAACCGCCACGTGTACAACAGAGACATGGTTCCAGAGCACTCGCTTTTCCACCATTTTTTAAAAAATTTAAAATCCACGAAATCTTCTAGCCACAAATTTTTATGAATTTTCTGGTTTTTTTTTTTTTTGGTCTGGAAAAAGCGGGATTGTTAGGTAGTGCCAGGTGTAGCATAACGTGCAAGGTTGCAGTCAACGTAAAAAATAAAATAAATTATACATATATTTTTTAAATTTTATTAAAATAATACAGATTTGTTTATTTTTAAAATATATTTTTAATTTAACTTTAATTTTTTTAGACTAAAATATTTTTCATTTAATGAAATGTATTTTAACAAGAAATTTAAATTTAAAATCATATTAACATGTAACTTTTGTTTAAAAAAATTTTATATTTTTTAAAAAATAAAAGAAATTGATATAATTTGATTAAATTAATATTTTATTCTTTTAACTTTATTTAATGTTTAACATTAGTTCCTTAACTAAGTGTTTTAAAATAATTTCTTAATTTTATTTAATGTTTTAAATTAGTCCTTTTAATTTTGAATTGTTTCAAAATAATTTTTTAATTTTATTTAATATTTTAAATTAGTCTCTTAACTTTAAAATTTCATTTTATTTAATATTTCAAATTAATTTATTATTTTTAAAAGCTAAGAGACCAACTTGAAAGATTTCAAAGAACCTTTCAATTTAAAATATGCATTTTAATACGGCATATTTAAAACAAGTAATTTGAAAATATATAAAAAAATTTTGTGGATAAAATTATTGAAAAGGCCATACAAAAGTACTTTCTTAGTTTAATCACTTGAAAAAAAAAATTTATTATAAAATTTTAAAAAATAAAAAATATTTAAAAATTTTAATAAAATAAAATACTTAAAAAAATAATATTTATTTTAATATGAAATATTTATAAAAATAGTATTGGCATTGGATTTTCATATTAAGATAAATATTATTTTTAAAGTATTTTATTTTAGTGAATTTGTTAAGCATTTTTCAATTTTTAAAATTTTTTAATAAGTGTTTTTTTTTGTAATTTAAGTTATTAAACTAAGGGTTTTTTTAATAATACATTAATTTTTTAAGAGATCATTTTGAAACACTTCAAAATTAAAGGATTAATTTGAAAAGTTAAATAAAATTAGGAGATCATTTTACAACTAGGAAATTAAGGACTGATATATGTGTGAGGTGAAATTTTACATTTTTAATATTTGAACATGTCATTTAGTATCAAAAAGTACTACAATATTAGAAGGAAAAAGATTATAGTTTTAAAATGTCTATATTATCTCATGAAAAGTGGGATAAAGTAAAATTATTCCACAAATAAAGTAAATTTGCCCTACAAGTTTTTGAAGTTATTTTACGATCTATTGTTGCATTTTCATCCACCAAGAATCTAGCCTCAAACATCTATTTCAAAGGAGTGTGTAAGATACAATTGTGCTTGTTTGAAGCATATAAAAATCATCCTAATGTCATGATAGATATAATTTCAGATATGGTTGCAAAGTTTAAAAAATATTGGAATGAATATAATTTGTAACTTGCTTGTTCTGCTGTATTAAATCTAATGGAGAAGTTGATTTTTGTTGAGTATATTTTTATAAACTTATTAATAATGTTGATGAGTGAGTGGGTAAGATTGTTAATACTCTTCATGCAATATTTGAGCACTACAAAGAAAGTCATCATATAAATCCATCAAGTATGTGAGCTTTTGGAGATACTAGCTTGTAATCAAGTGCTGTTGTTGATAAATTTGATGATTTTACTCAAAGCTATCCAAAAGACAAACATAAACAAGGAAATCAAAGTTGGACATCTACTTGGAAAAACTAACTGAGGAAATAAGTATAGACATTAATATTTAGATTATTAGAAATCACAAGTAGTATGGTTTCCTAAGATTGCAACAATGGCTCAAGATATTTTACCCATTTCAATATCTACTCTAACTTTTGAATCAACTTTTAGTATTAGAAAAAAGGTAATTAGTCTCTAGAGGAGTTCATTAAGCAAGAAGACTATTGAAACTTTAATATGTTTAAAGGATTGGTATTGTGCAAAGAGCTTTGCATGGGATACATTTTCATTGAATATTTTGACAATATTTTTTGAATTGGTTAATGTTCATTTTTTTTTTAAATTAAACATATACTATTATGATATTTTAGGAGAGTCTCAATTAAATTATGCAACCCTCTCAGATGATGAAGTTAGTCCTACATCTCTTTGAAGGATGTTTTCTAAATTTATGAGTTTTTTAGTATTACAAGTTTTCTTTATTGTTATGCTAATGATAAAAATAAATAATATTTTCTTTGTATTGCTTCATGAAGGTCTTGAACTTTATAAAGATGGTTGAGATTTGAAGATTGCAAACTTTGGACTTTGGATACTTTGTGTTGCTTCATGAATGTGTGATTAATTTTTATTGTTGTGTTGATGAGAAATTTTGTAGCTTGTTATTGTCATGTATTATATAATGTGTGTTTCACTTTTCTGACCTTATGTATGAGTTAATTTTTATTATTGTGTTGGAGACTTTGTAATTTGTTATTATTATGTAATATTTTGAGTATTATTCTTAAAGTTTGTAATGGTATGACTTTAAATTGCAAAATAATAACTAATCATCTAGTCATATGCCTTTACTTGTTCTTTAAATGTTTTAATTGCAGCTCCTCAAAAGATATATCAATATGAGCTTGTTGGTCCTATTGATGTATTAACCATTTTGGTGAAATTTGGATTTTAGGAAGCAGTGGTTAGTTTTCTCCATTGTCTCTCATATTGGAATGACTGAGTTATTTATCTTTGTTTGCTATATTGTCTTACTTGTCTTTGTTTGCTCTATTGTCTTATAAAAATTTTAGAAACCAATCAAATGATTTGAAGTCTGAATGAAAGGAAGTTGTTGCTGACCTAACCAAGCTTGCATTAACTAAATGAAATATCTCATAGTGGTTTTTCTAGAGTTTAATGAACTTTGAAAAAGGTATGTTTTATTCTTATTTTTATTGGGAGAAAACATTAATTAATCTTATCTTATCCCTAAAAATAGTGGAATGCCAAGAAGGTTGCAAAGAATTTTCCTAATTACTTATTTTGTAGATGATTTTTTGAAAAAAAAAAAAAGTTGTTATTTTCAGTAAAACAGGCAACTCGAGCTCAACCTATTTTTTGTCAAGGTGGGCCTAGGCTTGAAGCTTCTTTAACAGTCCTAGGCCCAGGCCTAGGCCTATGATTTTTAACTTTTTTATCATGGGTCTATCTCATTTTTTTACGAGTTTAGCCCGTAATCAAATTTATTTCACTTCAATTGGGTGTGTAAGACAATTATGTTTTAAAAATTTTAATTATTTTTTATATTAAATTTTTACTGTGTCACAAATTTTGATCCCAATTATTTTTTTTCATACTTAAATTTTATAATTTCAAAATTAAAAAAATCAAAATTGACCAAATTACACTTCTACAATTATAAAAACGATTAAAGAAGACATTGCCCTTTCATTTAAGGCTAAGAAGTCAAAATCGTGGCAGAATTATGAGATTTAAGACAAATCTACGACATATTTAGATTAAAGACAAAGAAAACAATTTTAATATTTTTCAAAGTTAGTTTTAATTAATTTTTCTCTTATTTATATTTTATTATAAATATATTCTCAAATGTTAAAATTTAAAATAAAAAATATTAAAATTATATTTTTTATTTTTCTTAATTCAAACATACTCTAAATTTTATGATTTAAAAAGGAAAACGAATCCATGAGTTTTTCATCTAACAAAAAAATTATTTAAAAAACTATTTTACTTTATGCTTTGGAAAATTTTTTGACAAAAAAAAAAAAGAAAAATCATATGTTAACGTCAGAAAGAAAACATTTTCAAAGAAAAAATTTTCAACAATCTAAATCTTGCTTCAATTTTTTATGGAAACGTTTTCTTAAAATTAGGCAAAGAAACCATTTTCACTTCTCCTTTAGCTTATCATTCTCATCGTCTATCTATCAAGGGCCAAAATAATTATCAAAGCCTATCATGACCTATGTTTGGACCCAAATTAAAAAAATTTTGAATAAAACGAAAAATAGAAATTTTTTATAAAATAAAAATAAAAATCTTCTTAAAATGTTCATTTTTTCACAAAAACCTTGTTTGGTTTGAGGGGAGGGGGAGGAGAGGTGTTTGGTATATATTTTTAGAGGGGAGGGAAGGAAAAATTTAATGAAATTTTTCTTTCTCTCCCCCTTTCTCTTATCCCTCTAATTTGGGGAGATTGGAAGGGAAAGTTACAAAAAAAAATTTTAGATTAAAATGCTTTTGTCTTTATCACTAATTCCATATTTCATAAAATTTTTACAGGTATGGTTGAGAAAAAATTTTAACGTACCAATTAACATGGGTATATTGCCATATTGAGGAAAAAATAAACATGCCAATGTTCTCAACTTAAATGCATTCTGATTTCATGAAATAAAAAATGTTAAATTATACATTTGTTGAAATAATTGTTTAGTTAATTTCATTTGTTTACAAATTTTTTTAAATAATTATAATTATAGATAATTTTTAATATTTGTTTAATTTAGTAGTAAAAATGTTAAATTTTTAAAAATAAAAAAATAATTAATTATATTGTCATTACTTTTAAAATATATAAAAATAAAATAATTTATATATTATTTTTTTTTTTAGAACCAAATAATATATTATTAAAATCCTTCCTCTCCTTTCCTTCCGTTGAATCAAACAAGACCTAAAATGAAAGAAAAGTTACAATGAGGTCTCTCGAGATTTAAAGATATATCTTGGTATGACCTCTTAAAAGGGTCACTGCTCTCTCTACTATATCTGCGAGCTTGGATCCGGAATTCTATTGCATGGTATAATAACATCATGGTGTAACTCCATGACGTATAGCAAATCCTCTTATTATGGAGGATCTTGTCGCTATGTCTTGCGGCTTTTGTATGACACTGCTGCCATTACTATTTTACTCCACAACTTGATAGAAACTTAATACAAAGTGACCTCACTAATTGAATACTATATATTTTATTCCTCCACAAATAAATTGTCTTCTTTAACTTCATTTATGCGTAAGAATCTTAATTTGGAGAAAGAGCAATATTGAGAAGACTAGAAAGCTGATGAAACAACGGAGAAGAAAAAAGAAATGGTTTCTGCCTGTTGATATTTTTCCTATTTTTCTTTGATTACTCTGACTAAATAGTGTTTTACAAATGGTCCTAGTCGATTGTGATGGAGAGCAAATGCCGCAGTTTTTTTTTTGTTCAAGAAGCTGTAGAGAGAGAGAGAGAGAGAGAGAATGGAGGAAATAGATGTAGAGCTAGGGAGTTCTAAGAAAATATTGAAGAAAACGAGATAAAACTGTGATATTAAGAAGAAAAATATGAAAGAGGATAGCCGGGTTTTAAAGATAAAGCTGTAATTAGACCTTTTGTTTTTGGGGGTCACACTCTGTTACAATTCATTACTGATAAATAAGGATAATAACATTTTTCAAATTAGAGGATTACCGAACAATAAATCCTTAAATCTTAGTGCAAGTACTGGTATGGTGATGTACCCTTAAAAAAATCAATCAAACAAACAAAACAAATAAATAAACAGAAAATAAATATAAGAAAAAACTTTACATGAATTTTTTAGGAATATTTATTATTTTTAATCAAATTATGATATGTTAAAATTTTTAAAAGAGTTAATAATTAATGTAGTGCTTTGTTAAAAACAAATTTAACTATTATAATTTGTTAAAAAACATGATAATAAATATTATAAAAATTGCATGTAGGTTTTATTCTAAACATAATGTACTCTCCTCATCAGTAAAACACAAGGAAAGGACATGACAAAATTATGCACCACGAATAGAGTAAAATTTTATTTGTACTAATTTTGTCACTGTCATTTTATTACCTTCACACTCTAGGATTAAATCAAGAAAACTTGTCCAGCAATAGATGAAAGTGGGCAACATAATAAGCTTGACTCCTCTTCTTTCCAAAGTTTTTCCCTTTTCATTTTCTACGAAGTAACTGGCTTTATCTTTTTCGTTTTTTAAATTTATCAATTTACATTCGTTAATACCAAAATTTTGAAGGAAAGAAAAAAACTAAACATGTTTTTTTATATATTTATTATGTTTTAATTAAATAATTTAATAGTGAAAAAAAAAAATTTATAAATTTTTTTTTTTTCATTAGCTAATACTAATTAAAGGTGATTTGACACCATCAAGTGAAGATAAACCTCGCATTATCTTTTCCAACAAAGAAAGCGAGAGATATCAAGATAAATCTTGCTTTAGATTACAGAGCGCGATCGATACCAAGTAAATTAGGCGATGTGCTATGATGCCCTGGAAAGAAATAAAGCAGAAAGCAATTATTCGACGGCAGCCATATCTTTTGGAATTGACCCTCAACCTCCTACGGACGACCATTCAAGATTGGCTATAGCTGTCTAACCACGATTAGAGTACACATGGATTGGAGGCAGCTCAGATCGACGCATACATCAAATTGATTTGGGAGAGCTCACTCAAACTTCCACTAGCTAATACCACGTATCCACTGCTGTTCCATTTTAATTATTTCAGTTATCGCACTAATTTATTTTCAAAGCCTCGGTCATTAGCACTAATGAACTCGGTGAGTTAAAGGTGATGATCATTCTTAGACCGTCCAAATTTGGTGATGATCACTCCCAGACAATTTGGACGGTTAAAATTTTAAATTTTTTTTTAATTTTTTTGATATAAATTATTATTTTTTTGTGATATAAATTATTATTTTTTTAAGTTAACAATTAATAAATTATTTTTTACTATATGTTCTACTTATTTTAAAATTAAAATTAATAAAATAAAATAAAATCTAAATAATCCAAATCATATCTAAATGATTCAATAATGAATAAGCATCAAATCTAGGTTCAACCTAAAAAAAGTAAGATTGTTATTATTTATTAATTATTTAAAAATGTAAGAAATTTTATTTTCATTTCTTGAGTTTGAACTAACTTTTAATTTTGTCTTATAACTTATCTTTATTTCAATTTAATACTTTAATTTAACATGATATTATAATTCTTTCACTTTTTTCCTAAGGTTGTCTGCATGTTGAACAAAAACGTCCAACATGTAGGCTCTACATCAATTACGTGACAATCCGATCAATATTTCTTCCTTTTTACTCTCTCACTCTCTCTCTCTCTCTCTCTCTCTCTCTCTATCTTCCGAACTCCCTCCTTGAAAGAAAAAAAGAATTCGCAAGGTTAAACTTAAAAGTCAATAGAAAATTCCAATGTATGTCCAATAAAATTATCATAGATGAAGATACACTGAGAGAGGCAAAATAAGTGTTTTATGCAAAATAAATTTAATGCAAATTTAAGTACAAAATTTGCCTAAGATATTTAATTTAATGATTTTCAATAAAGAAGTATATACTCAATTTGTTTAAGTACAAATAAAAACTTAAAAAACAAAGTTTTAGTTCAATGAATATATTTCAGTTAACTGAAATTGAAATCAATTAGCAAAAACTTGACACAAATAGAAATAGAATTAAAGACTAGGAGAAAGGAAGAGGAAAAAAATGTATTGAGATTTATTTTGGTTCAAATCTTTGTCTTACATCTAGTTTTCTTCAAACCAAAGAATTTTCTTCACTAAATATCAAAGTTGTTACACAGCAGACTATCATTATTTAGGTTTACATTCACCTACAACTTTTCTCATAATGAATTTTACTCAACTCATCTAACAACTGACTTTCCTCATATTAAAAAGTATTTACAAGAGAATTTAAAGAAACTAAGAACCTTTAACAAGAAGAGATTACAATAGGCATACTCTGATAACTCTCACAAGCTAGATTGAATCAGAAACTATATTTAGAAAATAAAACTACAAGAATAAAGAGGACTACAAAGTAAATTAAATTTTCTTCCTCAGCTTTTATGTCTTTCTTTTATTCTTGCTTCTTTTTTATAGACTCAACTAGTCGTTGGAGACTTCTTCACTTTGCATGCTCTAAAAGGAGAAGAGATTAAAGGAATGTAATAATAATATTTTTCTCAAAAGTAAAATAACAAAAGATGAAGAAACAAATGGCAAATGTACTTTTCTTCCCAAATAAGAAAGGTTTTAATTATGTTCATACTTTATTGAAATTACTTTTAGTTACATTGTAACTTCCTTTTGCTAAAAAGTCCTATCCACATGTAAGAGAAAAAGCTCATTGTTTTTTAAACTTTATGAGTATTATTTTGTCCTAAAGTAAAATTGTTGCATCAATATTTATTAACGCCTTTCAAATAATTTAAACATGGTTCGATTATCATTAAAGTCTAATATGTTTTATGCGAAACCTTTAGGGGCCAACAATTGGGAATGTGTTCTCCTAGATGACTAGAAGATAAATCTATATATTTTGTAATCATCTAATGTGCTTTAGACTGTGAGAAATTATATTTCAAATATGCAAAAATATTTTATTTTCATTCATGATTTCATGTTTCAATGTTGGAAGATACTTCTTGGCTTATATTGGATTAACTCGTAGTTTCTTGATGATTTACAAGCTTAGGTATTTGCCATTGAAAAGCATGAAGCTCTAAATGGGTTTCTTAAAAATCAACACCATTTTCATGAATTTCTATGGGGGTTATGAGAGATTGATTAATCGTGTACAAATAATTTTATGATGAAAATTGAAGGAAACAAACGAAAAATGTATGAAATCATTGTTGAAATCTGAAAACTCATGGAAATTAAAGAAAAGGAAGAAGGGAGGGGGAAAGGGAAGGAAAAGATGTTGACTAAGTCGAAATGTCATCAACGAAAATTCCATATACTCTCCAAGTGATTGATGTTGCTTCCACATAGAAGAAGTTTCTTTAACATGCAAATCGTGTAAAGGAAAAAGAAAAAAAATTGAAACATTATATTAAAGTAAAGGATGAACTAAAACAAAAATAAGTTAATGGACTAATTAAATTGAATCTTGGGTCAAACTTAAAGGATAAAAATGAAATTTTAGCCCAAAAAATTATTAGTGAGAAGTAATAGGTTCAATTCTTTACATACTTCGACATGCATAGAAAGAGTCTAAATTTTCTTATTTAATTTAAATATTATGGTCAAATAAATAAAATACTGGTAAATTTAATAATAACTTTAGCTGACATAGTACTCCTTATTCTTTTACTAAGAAGGGGTATGATGTGATAAGTGAATGATACACCTAAAAGGGAATAAATAGGTGTTTATGCAAAAATAAAAACAATTTGAACAAATTTTGTAGTAAAATAGTTTTAATTGAAACTCTAATGTAACATTTAATTTACAATAATTTAATTAATCAAAATGACAAGATCATTGCAGGAAAAATGTTTTATATGAATGCTTGATAAAAATAACCAAAATCACAGGTCAATTCATTATTAATAAATGCAAGCAAAAATTCAAACACAATAATGCAACAATACAAAGACTAAAAATCAAAAGAGAAGGGAATATAGAACAAAAACCAACAAATTATCTTGGTTTAGACAACTTTTCTTACATTTAGTCCTCTTTTTCAATTTCAACAAAAATCAACAAGAATAATGATGTTTTTCTTATACTTACCATATAATAAGAAAAAAGGCAAATGCGAGAAGACCTTAGTCACTAATCCCTCACATTCATTGAGGTATTAATAAGAAAAGGTAAAATCTTTGCTAAATCTCGCAATAATAAGCAAGAAATGACCTTGCTACTTTGCAAGGGACTTATCCATCTCTAGTTCCTTGCTAGTCCTTTGTTATGTTATGAGGGAATGGCAAGTGAAATAAATTTCTCGCTAATTTTTTTAGCTATAAAAAAAATAAGGATACATTGGTGGCAATCTTTAAGATGAAGTGGCAAGAGCTTAGGGAGATATTGTTCCCTTACTAAAAATTCCCTTGCTAATCTTTTTGTGATGTCATATTAGCTCTAAGTTGCTAAGGATTAGCAAAGACATTGTTATCCCTCACTTGTTTTACTTAGTGAAGGACTAGAGAAGTTAATGCCCCTCACTGAAATGATAGATCTTTTTTTGATTAATTTTCCTCATTAGTCTCTCATTGAAATGTAATTATATCTTCTCCTTCTTTCTTCTTCTCGCATGCTTCGACTCTTTCTCTATACATCTCTTAGGTTAGCTTTTTCTTCCTTTCCCTCCCTTTCACCTTTGTTTTGTTCGCCCTTACACTAGGTAAAGGGTTTGCTCTTGCCCAAAAGGTGTCTTGCCCTTGCAATACCCTTATTGTGATTTTTCAATGAGTTTCTTCTTTTTTTAATTCATTTGGTTGATTTTATCTTCATTTAGTCTATATTTAGTGCCTTTGTTGTTGTTTTTGTTGTTGACTATGCTAAAGATTGTTTCATTTGGCAAAGCCACATAGGGGAGTACTCGCTTTGCTTATTTTAGTCTTTTAGTTTTTCTAGTTAGTGTTATAAACATATGGTTGTCTTATGTATAAGTATTTGTTTAAACTATTATATGTAAATTTAAGAAAGTCTATTCTTTAGAGAGAACTCTATCTAAATTGCATTTGGATCATTTGAAAATTATAGAGAAACCTTAGTATCCCATTCAAGATTTGATGCATATAAGCACATGTGCCCTACTCAAGGCATACATCATTGCATTGAATTTTAAATTGTCCAATATTGAACAGTTTGAGAAGACTTTTTTTTTTCTACACTTAAATAGTAGTATCTACTGGGTGAAAATTTCATACGTTACATTTCCTTTTGTGCTTTGGGTGCATACTTGATTAGGATGGCATTTCCATGATCTCGTTATGCACTTAAGAGACTAAGCGAAAATGATGCTAGAAATTTGCAAAGTACAAGCTATAACATTTTTATGGGTGCCATTAACTATGTTTAGAAAAGTGTATTGTTAAATGGGATAGAATCATACCTTGTTGTTACAGAGATAATGATGTTATACACTTATGTATTTCAAAGTATTTGATATGAATTGATTTTTAGAAACTGTGAGGCTCAATCAAAGTTGGATGTCATAAATAAGTGATCCCACAACTAATTAAGTAACTAAAAAGTTTGCATACGAGATCAAGTAACTAGTTAACTTCTATGTCCATGCAGAAGGTGCTAGAACCTTATTAAACAATGTTATATTTGGTAGAAAGCCATTTGTATATGCATAGCCTTATGATTGTTTATTTCAATTGGACATGTCAAGTGGAGGAACATTAGGGAAACAATGCTTCAACCACAAATGTTGTCATTGATGAGGTAAAGAGCAGGAACCTTCATGTTGAAATGGTTATAGATGCACTAGACAACGATATGGACTGTGATTATAGATAGTTCAACGATGAACCAAATGAGTTAGCACAAAATTTTTTTGACTTGCTAAAAGATGTTAACAAATCGCTATGGGATAGTTATGTAAATCATAGTAAGTTGTTAATAATGACACAACTTCTAAATTTGAAGTCAAAGTTTAATATAATCGAAAGTTATTATGATCATGTGATTATTATAGTCAAAAGTATGCTTCATGATTCAAAGAGGTTACTGAAAAAATTTTACAAGCCTAAATGGATAGTGAATACATCAAGGTTAGGATATATGAAGTTATATGCATATTTTAATTACTGATTATTGTATTATAAAGAAAATAGTGAGAAGACTATTCATTCAATATGCTAGAGTCTTGAAGTCAAACTGAAGGTCAAGAGTAAAAAGAATTATAAAGGTGTCCCATTCTCAATGTTGTGGTATTTTCCCATTATTTCAAGACTTCAACATTTGTTCATGTTAAAAAACATTGCACAATGGATGTGTTGGCACTTGTAAGGGGTTTGTGAGAATGAAAGGTTTATTGATCATCCGTTAGATGTATAAGCTTGGAAACATTTTGATATTACCTATCTTACATTTGCTAGGGAAATTTGAAAGGCTTGCCTTAGCTTTGCATAGATGGGTTCAATCCATTCAATGCCTTAGCCACACTATAATCATGTTAGCTAGTATTTGTAACACTTTACAATCTTCAACCTAGCATGTGTATAAAGAGAGATCACATCTTTCTTTCCTTCATAAAGTTTAGATGTATACCTAGGGTCCTTAATCAATGAATTATGAATGTTATGGGAGGATGAGGTTAACACTTACAACATCATGAAGAAGCAAAATTTTAACATGAGAGTAGCATTATTGTGAACCATTAGCAACTTTCCCACTTATGGAATATTGTCTAGTTTGAGCACATATGGAAGGCTTGCTCATCCCTATTGCATGGAAAACACCAAGTCATTCATGTTGAAACTTAGCCAAAAATGTTATTAATTTGATTGCCACTGCTAATATCTACCTCTTAAACATCCCTTTAATTATGATAGAAATTTATTGAAGAAATCTATAGTGAAAAAATCTTTGCCACCCAATCTATTAAGTAGGTTAAACATCTTAAATAAGTGCAACAATTAAGGGAGAATATGATTAAGGTGCAATTAGGTTTATAAAGGTTAGCTAGCCTTAGAAAGGATCATAACTAGTTTAAAAGGATTTCCCTTATTGGCCCATAAAGTTAATACAACATACCCTTGATGTCATGCATATTGTAAAGAATGTGTTTCAACACTATCATGGATGTAAAAGGCAAAATAAAAGATAATGTAAACGCATAAGAATATATAAAGATGATGTGTAAACAAGTGACCTTAAAATTGATTAATGATGGTGGAAAGTGTAAAAAATCGAAGGCCACATACATCCTCAATACCATCAAGAGGAAGACAGTGTGTGAATGGATCAAACAATTGAAATTTTGTGATGGATATGTATCAAACCTTAGGTGCTGCATAAACATGGATGAATAGAAAATATACATGATGAAAAGTCATGGCTACAATATGTTAATGCAATGGTTAATTTCACTGGCGTTTCACAATGTAAACTTAGTCATGGCTACAAGATTGACTAAATTTAGCCTCTTTTTTAAGGAATTGTGTCTAAGATTTGAGCATTTAACATGTAGAAGGTAAAAAATTTCATTATTAAAATAGTTTGCAAGTTGGAAAAAGGTTAAGGTCCTATGCAATATAGGTGGATATATCCATTTAAGAGGTGCATGTTGTGTCCAAAAAGGAAAGTAAAGAACAAGGCTAGAGTTGAGGTTTCCATTTGCAAGGCATATATGCTTGAAAAGATCTCCAACTTTGCCTTATTGTGCTTCAAGCCACACTCAAACCAAATGCATTCAAGTTCCTCAAAATGATGATGCTAGGGATGACACATCTAGTCAATACTTATTTATATTTGCACATCCTTCTTGAGCCATTAAGAAATCTCTCACAAAGTTCCTTACAAACATAGAGCTTTATATTGCCTATACATATGTTTTAGTCAACTGCACCAAATCAAGCATTATCTCTAATAAGTTACACATATATCTCAATTAATTAGGAAATTTGACACATATGTTTAGCCATTACTTTCATTATGAAGTTTTCAAACTCACTTAGAGAACAAAACCATAACACCACACATGACGAAATATTAGCATGTCATGATGCAAAATTTGCTAAATGGTTGAAACAACTTATACATCATAGTAATATAACATATCTATCTTATAACTAAGTTGTTTGATAGTCCTTAAGTAAATATGGGTGGAGCTAATGATCCAATGATTCAAAACTTAATATTTCGTCCGATAATTTAGGTAAAGTGCTATAATGGCGTGATAATCAATGGATATAAATTCTAAAGAAAGAATACCGCTAAAATAGAATAATCAAGAATAATGGTGTTCAGATATGAGATAGTCTATATGGTAAAGGTGAACTAGATTACATGACTTTCTTAAGTAGATAAAAAATCTATCATATATGGAAGTCTAGAATAAAGTATTTTTGTTTGCCATTGATTTAACTCAAGCAATGATATCAAGGTTGATGACAAGTTTGGGTTGGTTGATATCAAGCCTTAAACAACCTTCCAAATCTCCAACGTGTTTGTGTTTGTTGAGTAAATGCAACAAGTATACTACACAAGATACCCACTTGGTAGTGGTAAAGGTAATGGGGAATGTTAGGCAACTTGTAAAGTTGGGTCAAAACTCTTTTTAATTAAGACACTTAATGAAGGGAGCAAAGTTTACGATGAAGTCAATGCCATTGATTACTAATAGGAATACATGTCTCTAAGAGATTTGCCACATGTTTATGTTTAGGATGATGAATCAATGATAACATTATTCAACGAATATGCTTTAATGAAAGATATTACCATTAATGAAATACATAACTCATCAAATGTTTACTTTAATAATGACTTCATTGATGACAACAAAGACGCTAATGATATTGAGGTCTTTGAGGACGAGGAAAATAAGGTTGACTTAGATGGTATAAATTTCAATAGTTTTAATTTCAAGGTATGTTAAAGTTCCTACCTTTTTCTTTTATTTTCACATTACATATTGAAGATGTTATCTTTTCATTTATATTACACCTTTATTATTACATGCTTTATTGATGTTAGCAAATTACATTTTTCACATATATAATTGTCAACAGAAAAGAACATAAAGTCTTAGATATTATTAGAAGTTTTCTATTAAAATTTTTTTTTTGGGGATAGTTATATGCTTTTATAATATAATGTATGACTTCTTAACATATATTTATAGTTTCAATTTCTAGTTAGCTACTTGTGTGTATGTTTTATTACAAGTTAAATATGGGAATAGATATAAAACAAATAAAACATTTCAACTTTTTTAAAATAATGGCTAAATAGCAAGGGATTAATGACAAAAAATAGTGAAGGATCAACAATAGATTAGCGAGGGAAAATGATGAAGGAACTAAGTGTTAACCCTAAGGTTTTGACATGATCTTAAATTACTTTGATAATAACAAAATTCTTAAACCAAATTTAGAAAAGAATTAAGTTGAAAATAATGAGATATTGTTTATTTTTTATTTCCTTGATCTTACTCATTAAATTTATTTTTACAGACAATAATAATTATTAAAAATTCAAATAAATTAAATAAAGTCTCTTTTTTGAAACCTAAATTACCTAATGCCTAAATTTGTGAATAGTAGCAATGCAAATTATTGAAAGAATCTAAGCTAGTAGCACTTATTGGAAGTCTTCTACATATAGTGTCATTTTCATATTACGTCTTATAATATATTACTTTAAAATTTGCTTTACAACACATGATAAGGAAAAAGTAAAGAAAGTAGTTCTTTTAGTTTTTTTTTTTTAAGCTACAGTACTTTTTTCCTGCATTTCAATAAAACATCCTGATTATCTGCCAAAAGGCATTACATAATATAATATTTTGAAAGATGACCTATCTCCATCATGTACAGTGTATCAAATGGAATTTGACTAGAGTTCTTACAACAACAAAAAGAAAAGCAATTTTTTTCTTAATCAAAAGTTAAGAAGGCGATGGAACACTTAACCTCTCCATTTCCATGATTAACTTTCTCTTTCATTCAACATTTTCTCCATCATCAACTACCTATTCGTTGTCACTGTGCAAAACCTAGACTTCACCTATTCAAGTAGGCAAGTTTGTGAAGCTTTCACAGAGGTTGTGAAACAGTCTAGATCTTAAGCATTACATATGTTGATGTGGTGGTAAAAAAAAAAGAAAAGAAAAGAGGTATGATTTTTGATAGAAGTGTTTAGGTTACAAAGGTTCCATGAGCCTAAATTTGAAAATGGTAGCTATGGTTTTAGGATGAAGTAAGGCAAGCTCACAAATTCAAAAATGGGCTCCCATGATTGGAGATGAATCTTCATCTTCTCCAAGATTAGAATTAGCTATATCATTGGTGAATTGCATAGAATCTTTGAATCAAAAAGGAAGTGTGAGAAAGATTAAGCCAAAAAATGCAAAAGAAAGGACAAAGAGAGGAGCAAAAACTAAAATTTGCTCAGAGTTTAAAAAAAAGGCTAGGGGATGAGAAGAACATGGTCCTTTTTTATATAGGTAAAAAGAAAATGAATAAATGGTGGAAACACCTTATGAATAAGGGGAAAGAATTGGAAGCAAAATTAGATAAAAATTGAATAGAGAGACAAGTGAAAATCACAAGAATAAGAGAAAAAAGAATTAAACTTTTACTTCTTTATTCCTTTTGTAGCAAGAGAAAATCACTTTGAAAAGTTATTAGGTATATTGACTATATTGACATTGCTTTCTCTTGTCACTATTTCTTATCTAAAGTCTCATTATTTTACTTCTTTTTTGTCTCTTCTACTTAGAGAATTCGGTGCCTACATTCATTAAAATGAAATAGAACAAGAAAAAAGTAGGGAAACCTAAAAGCAAAAGGAAGACCTACAAGCTATAAAACATTTTCTTGTCTCTAGTTTTGGCCAAGGTCCTTAATAATAAAACTCTCTCTCTAATGGTTATTTTCAAAAGCTACTTTTCAACAGATGTATTTTTGGGCCTTTATATAACATCAAGAAGAAGAATTGAAGAACATAGAGAAGAAAAGAAAGAAAAGATAAGTTACATTGTAGTTCTCCTTATTGTCTTTATCATATTGATTGAGCTTAGTTTCTAGTTCTATGAAGCATAAAAGAGCTTTAAGAGTGAAATTATCATATCCCTTTTATTTATAAAGTTTCCAAAATCTACTTTCACATTTTTTGTAAATCTTTTCTAAAAGTAAGGAAAGTGAGTTTTGTAGTGAAAAACTATTACATAGGAAAAGTTTTGAGTAAGTTTGTATAAAACCTAAGTAGTATAATAGTTTGAGATGAGATAGGAAACATCGTATTGTTAATGAAAACATGTAAAATTATCTCAATTGTAATCTAAGTTTGATTGAAGAAAATCTATTAGAATAAAAAAAGATTGGACATAGGCCAAAGGGTGAACCTAGATAACTTACTGCTTTAACTTACAGTCAACTCTATAATTTGGAGTGGACTCTAAGTTCTCTTTTATAAACAAGTTTAAGAAAACTTCAAATTGTTCTAAAGTTAACTACAAATTATTAAGTTTGTAAAAGGAATTATATTTTATCTTTTTGCTTGATACACTTATTCAAACGCCTCTAGGTATATCATTCATTAAGAAGGAGTAGCAAGGAAACACAATGAGGGAACTGAAAGGGATTAGCGAAGGAATAGCAAGGGATAATAGCAAATGACTAGTGCAAAAAGGGTGAGAGAAATTTATGAATGAATATTCCTTTGCCATTCTCTTGCTAATTACTGAGGCAATTGCCATTTGCTAGTCCAATTATAGTGACAAAAATGATCAAGAAAATTACGGCCATTAGTTTTGTCAATGAAAGTTTTTACCAAGGAATTAGGGAAGGGAATTTTTCCTTGTAAATTGGTAACCTTTATATAGTGAGGGAACATTTTCTCATTGTTTCTTCACTATGCCCTTACTATAGCCATGCAACAATAAAATAGTGAAGAAATGTTCCTTTGCTATTTTTCCCGCTTGTTATTTCGCTAATGCCTTAAGTTTCTACCTTATCTACAACTTTTACAATATAAAGGTTTTCCTCTATAAGCTACCCTAAACTAACTCTCACTAGAATTCACCCTCTAAGAGAGATTTATAAAGAATATGAAGAAGTTTGAAGACCCTCAGTAACAAGGGAATACAAGTAAGATCACTTTGTTACCCTCAAAGTTAATGTATCAAAGATTAAGCTCAATTTTCAAAATAGTAGAAATAGAAGTAGAGTACAATATTTTCATTTTCTATTTATTCTCTAACTCTTTCTTCTATTCCTAAGTGCCTTATATATTGTAGACAAGCACCTAGTCATTGGAAAAGCCATGATTATCTTTTATAGCTCTTTTTCCTTTTTTCTTAGTTAATTGATAGCATCTGGTTACAAGTCTACAACATCACATATAATGGTTTCATTTATAGGTGCAAATGTCTAATAATCCATCGTAGCAAAGCATTTTGTTTGTTGATTAAAAATATCAAAGTCCAACTACTCCCTATTTGACTTTTGTTGAAACCAAAAGCTAATAGTTTTGAAACCAAACACAAAGGAGGCTTCCAAACATTTTCCCAAAGATCTTGCCTCTAGTTGACTTATTTAATGATGATAGCTTTTTTGTTTTATTCTAACCAAAGATTGCTTCTTGTGGTTTTTCACTGTAACTTTTTCTTGTAGCTACCATTCTTCGATAGTAAGCTCTTGGGTCATTGGGTTACTTGTTTAGCTCTAACCTAACCAAATTGTCTATCTTTCCTTCTTTTGGTTGGTCTTCTTTTCCTAATAAAGACAATATTTCAATGTATTAATGGTAATGATTAAGTTAGAATAGCTAGTTAACTAATGCCTTTTGGAGATTTAATTCAAGGATTTTATTATCATTAAATTTTAAATTAATTTAGAAACCTTGAAGCTAACAATAAGGGATTCAATTTGCCTAAATCTTCATTCCCCTCTTTCTTGAGATACCAATAGGAGGTTTCATTACACTACAATAAAGAAGTCATCACTAAAAACTCTATGATTAAAAATTTTAATTTTAAACTTGAATTTTTTGACAAATAATCCCCTATAATTTCAATTATTTACTTTATCTTTTAAATATGTGTGATTCATAACATCTTTAATTTAAACCTCACAAATTTAAAAGTGCCAACTAAAATTTTAATCAACATCAAATCATAAATTGAAATTAAAATATTTTGCATATTCAAGGAGACAAAGTCTAAAACCAAACCTCAAAATGAAAGAACTTTTACTTAAGAGTAAATTGGTTGAATAATCAAGTTATGCCTAATTACAAGTGGTTTATTTAATTTTAATTTATTATTGAATAGAAAAGCTTATTTGTCACATATTTAAAGTTTTAACTTGTCAAAATTAAAACTATGAAATTTAATAAGGCACTCTGTTATTTAATAATTACAATGTCATTAAATTTAAAAAAGAAAAATAAGGGGTTTAAAAAACTTAAATGAAAGGAATTATAATTTAAAAGAGAGAGACGTTAAAAACAAGGCGAGAAGAAGAAATTTTCCATTTGGAAAGGTCAAAATTGCAAGTTATAATACATAATATTTTTTCTGTAAAAATTTATAATTACTCTACAAATATGTAAGTGTATGTATGCATACACATTATATGGTAGAAAATATATTATATCAAAATCAAATAAGTTGATATGCGTCACTTCAACTATTTGTATAACACCATAATATAAAATGGTTTAAGTAATAATAATAAAAGGCCAATTGATAATTTGATGATGATGATGATGATAATGATGATAAGTAAGAAAATTTATTAACTTTATATATTAAAAAAATTGAAGAGTTAGAAATAATGTAAATGTAAAATGTAAGTTAAAAATTTTTTAAAAAAGAGAAAAATATTTTTAAAATAATTAAAAAGAGTGGATATTAATTAAAGTAAAAGAATGAGTAAATAAAAATAAAATAAATAAAAAATATTGAGCAAAAATAGTGATCTTCACTCTTTCAAATTTTAATCTATTGACATAAAAATATAAACAAAAGCCTTTTTTATTTTTTAGAATTTGGTAAGATATTGTCCTAAAAATATGTTGTTTTTAATTTTATTATCCTAAACAACTTCAGAAATTATGAAAGTAATTTATTAATTATTCATAAAGATTAAATAAGAATCAATAATAATATTTTGTCAAAGTATAACATATATTATATCAATATACAACTTATTAGTTATATTATCATATTTTATATACACAGGTAAATTTTATTTTTTGAACAACCTTATTTAAGTTCTATTCTTTTAAGGAAATATATATATATATATATATATAAAAGAACTGAGAGGTAGGGGCCACGGCTTTCACTAGTGCCCTTCCGTATATGTTAGTTAAAAGAAATAAATAAAAAATAAAAAAATTTAATCAATTTAAAAAATCTTTCAATATGGAAGAACGTGATTAATTGTGTTTGGTATAACAAAAAAAGAAAGAGAATGTCTTTCCTTTTATTTGTTTAATAAAATTTAAATAGTGATAGAATAGAAAATAGATGATGATAAATAAACAAAATGTCCTTAGATTGAAAATAATATAAAAATTGATTTTATATATAACTATAATTAATATATAATTATTTTATTTAATATATAGTTATAATTATTTATATTTATAAATAATTATTTTAATATAATAAAAATAACTATTTATTTTAATATTTTACATATATTATTTTAATATATATTAATACATACATATATATATATATATATATTCAAATATAATATATATATATATATATAGAAATATTTATTATATATATAACTTACTAACATATCTATATATGTATATATATAGAGCAATGCATAAGGTATTGCTACCTTGCCCACAATGTACCAATCAATTGTTGGTCAAAATTGGTTTGACAAATAGTTAGCAGGATAAATTCTAACTAATCTTCAATTAGTTTTTTAATTTAATTTTATTAATTATCATTTATATAATTTATTATGTTAATATTAAATATTATTAAATATTACTTTTTTTAGTACCAATCAAACTTTAATCGCAAATGAAATTTAATTTTTATATTTTAATCAAAATTCAACATTTAAAGTGACACCATTTTTAAAATTATGTGAATTTAAAATTTAAGAAGAGTCAATTAACATTTTTTCAATCCAATAAAAAATTGCTCTTTTTGTTAAAGTCTGAGAGGATGACAAAATTGCCACTTATAAAGAAAGAAGAAAAAAATTTTTTTATAATTTTTTTAAATGAAGACAAAATTACCCCTAAAAATTTTAATTTCAAATAGGCCCCTATTAGTTAATAATTAAAATATGTAGAATTAAAAATAATGTTTATCAAAATAAAACAAAATATTTTAGAGTAGTAAACAAAAAATTAGTAAATTTTAAAATAATTATAAAGTTTAAATATTTGTTAAAAGGCATTTAAAATACTTTAAGGACTTAATTGAAATATTTTAAAATTTTTAAGTTAAGATATAATTTTACCCAAATTAGCATAAAAATGGAGTGGGTCTTTGAGTGAAGAAGGGCAATATTGTCTTTTTCATAATTTGCCTCCAAAGTTGTTGATGATTTAACCATTATAATGTTAGAAATAGGTTTTCTCCACCCTTTTCATTGTCTCAATGAATATTTGTGCCAAACACATATATGGAATGAAATTCCTTTTAGTTTCCATTTCTAAATTGATTCCAAATAGGGTCTTAATTTTTCTCCCCTTCCCATTAACTCATCCTTCTTCCCAATTGAGTGTTATGTACAAAAACTTGTGGTACCTCTCTTTTTCTAAGATAGGCTATATCAAGTTGTTAATAAAGGTGCACATACACTAAAGGAAATCAAACTTGTTATGGCCAACACTAGAAAACAATATTTAGAAATGAGAATGGAAATAAAAATAAACTAAAATAATGTTTAATAAAAAAAATGCAATGATTAATTTTATTCACATATGAGAACCCATTTTTACATACATGGGGATGGCATTCCATCATTCACTTGATGAGATGGGATGAGCTTTGATTCCTACAAAATAGATGTCAATTGCCATTATGTCCTCTTATAAGTTAAAATATCATAAACATGTCCTTATTCAAGCCCTAACCAATGGACTTGTTTTTCTACATTATGAATCTCCTCCAAAACCTAATCTCTTTTGCTAATTCAAAAGCATCATCTTTATAATCTCTATTAGCCATTGAAGACCATTGAAGATGTAACCTGTGTTAATCTTTCCTAAGGGTTGCTTCTGCATATTTCTAGCTTTGCTTGTAACACCATATCAAGATACTTCTCAATTTACATCACAAATGGCATAAAGATCCATTTACATGAAAATCACACTTTTGGCAACGAAAATAATTGTCATTAAAAGCTAAAATAATTCAATTTTAATTATAGGGACCATTTGGCCTTACCCACATTTTATTCCATCCATAATATACTTAATGAACAAGAAACATCACAATTCCAAGGTCTTATTTCTGGTTTAAGACAAGCAACACAATTTCAAAGCAAAGTTGTAGAATTTTCTGGTTCCATATTCTAATGTGAAATCTAAAAATTCATAACTAATTTTATAAAAATCCAAATCATGCAAATTATACCATTCTGGAAAACTTAGGACATCTCCTAGTTGTCATAAAAATTTTAGATCAAAATAACCAAATATGTCCCACAAAAATTGATAGAACAATAACACTAGTTTGGGTGGCATCTTACACCTAAACTCAAACATTGAAAAAGCATATCTCCCTCTACAGAGCTCCAAATGAGATGCTCTCAGTGGCTATGAAAATTTTACGATGTTTAGTTTATGTAAAATTTTATAATTATTAAATTTCATTTAACTCATGAATGACACAGAGAAGTAAATTAATCATATGAACAATAACCTTGATAGATTTGCATAATTTTGACCAACTTTAAAAATTCATAATAAATTCTCTAAAACTCCAAATTGAGTACTCTTTAACTCTGTGAAAAGATCTAAATGAGACCTATATTCATACCAAATTTCATATGCAAATTTGTTCATTTGTTTAGTTTGTGGTTCAAGTAAAGATTTGGTGATTTTTAGAACTATAAAGGGGCAAAAGACGCATCAAATGGTCTTCTAATCATTCCACAACTATTTAAGCACATCTAAAAGTATAAACATAGCCTATATAAGCTTCCCAAATGATCTAAATCATTATACATCTCAAAGTTAACTTTTTACTTGAATCCATACAGATGAACAGAAAGGCTCCATGATGTCAAAACTTTACAATCTCATTCATTTGGCTCCATATTTGGTTCATACAACATGTTTACATGCTTTTACATTTGTTTAAGAGTTTACATCTCAAAAATAACTCATACATACAAAATTTGACATTTAATTATATAAAAAACTATTTTATTGTCAAAATATTGCAAATCATGCTCTTTGACTCCCATTTTTGCTTCCTTGAGTTTCACCTAGATATGATTAGATAGAAAATGGGGGAGAATGAGATTTAAAGAATTTCAATAGCTCTTTCATATTTTCAAGTAAGCAAACAAGGCATATATTCATGTCAAAGAATACAAATATGCACCAAACACTTCCAAGAATCATTCAAATCATAATTTCTACATCACATAAACATGTCAAGGTTAAAATCAAGCTCTAGAGACTTTTGGTCTAATCTCACCCTATTATTTAAGACTTTTAAATTTGTTTCACCTACTTTTTAAGGACTTTTGACGTAGCATCACTCATTCTTGAAAATTTTGGCCTTATCTTATCCATGTTTAGGGACTTTGGGCTTCACCTTAGTTAATCTAAGGGACTTTTGACACAATCTCACCTATAAGAGCAATTGTACAATTCAAAAGCAATTCAAGAAGTATAGTGGTACCATGGCAATAAACCAATAACAAATAGCATGTTTTATGATTTAAATATACATATAAGCATTCAATAACAATCATATAACTAAGAAATACATACAATAAAGGATAAAGACCTACCTTAGTGTAAGAAACAGAAACTTTTCCTTGCTTTCTTATGTCTTTGGTGTAACAACCGGGAAAAAGAAAAGGAAAGGAAAAGAAAGGAAGTGAAATCTGGAAATTTTCGGAATCCAAAATTTCTGCTAAGTCCTCTCGCAATAGCGAGAAATGGTCTCACTACAGCGAGAGTGCTTGTTCGCAATAGCGAAGGCGTTTCTAGCTATAGCGAGTGCTGGCAGCAGTCCATACAAAAACCAGGGAGCAGCCCGCTGTAGCGTGTGCCATAGCGAGAGTGAGGTCTGGAACTGACGCGAGTTCGCCATAGCGAATGTCGAAT
This sequence comes from Erythrophleum fordii, assembly GCA_032878935.1. Lineage (NCBI taxonomy): Eukaryota > Viridiplantae > Streptophyta > Magnoliopsida > Fabales > Fabaceae > Erythrophleum > Erythrophleum fordii. Next base: position 13,989,532 of record JAVQMF010000050.1, read on the forward strand.
CTCACCATAGCGAAGGGAACTGATACGGTCTCGCCGTAGCAAAGGTTACACCTCGCCATAGCGAAGCCAGATTACACGAGCTTGCTATAGCGAAGGTTAGTTTTCGCCGTAGCGAGAGTCAGTCCGGAAGAGAGTAAATAGCGAGATTTAGACTTCATTAAACGCCCAAACTCATTTCTTCTCTCATATCTGCCCTAGATTTCGACCCAAGGAGAAAAGAGGCGTGGAGAGTGAGAGAGATCAAGAGAAGGAGGAAGAGCAAGGGAAAGGTAAGGAAACTTCTCCCATTTCTCTTTAGATTTCTGATCCCCTCCCTTTGCCCTCTTTTCCTACGGTTTTGATTGTGAAAATGGTTAGATTTTGGGCATGGGTCAGAAGAGGGAAAGTGAAAAATACCTTTGAATCATTGTGTTTTCTTTGAAAATATTGTTTTCCACTACCATGGGAGCTTGAGAGAGAGAAAGAGTTGATAGCATTCTAGAGAGAAAGAGAGGACTCTAGGTTTTAGTATGTAGGAGAGTATGATCTGATGATTCCATGTTGAGAGAGTAATTCCATGCTCTTTAATTGTGTCTAGGCTCAAGTGAAGCACCTCCATCAAGGTGTGAGTGTGAAATTAAGAAGGGAGAAAAAGACTTGAAAGGAAAAGCTTGTGTTGGCTTTGGCTCCAAAGGTAGCTCTCTTTTCCACTCTTTCTTGTTGCATTCTTTGATATGATAGTCATTGTATGATTATGTATATGCTTATTGTGTAGAATATGCCATATGCTATTGCTTTGATGCATTGATGCCAATATGCTTGTGTGATGAATTGTGAGAATTGCTCGGGTGCGGTAGTGCCGAAAGTCCCATGAGATGGGTGAGGTGAAGCAGAAAGTCCCTTGAGATAGGTGAGACGAGGCCAAAAGTCTCAAACGAGTGAGGCCAAGTCAAAACTCCTTAAACTCGGGTGAGGCCATCCAAAAGTCCCTAAACTCGGGTGAGGCTAGGCCAAAAGTCCCTAGAGCTTAATTTTGGCATTGTTGTGATTTCCATAGCATGTACATCGTGTGTTGGTTGTTTGAGAATAGCTAAGTGCTTATTCACATGCTTTGACTTGTTATATGCCTTGATTGTTTACTTGATTGAGTGCATGAGCTACTGAGATTCCCTGAATCTCACCCCTTCCCCTCCCAACTAAATATGCTAGGTGGAGCTCAAGGAGAACCGAGCACACACCAAGGAGCTTAGGAGCATGCGTAGCTAGTTATGAGTTTATTTTGAGATATTTTGTTGTATTTTGATGTAAAGTGGTGCCAAATGAATATGTGCCCACTATTTTTGAGATGTAAAGGTTGTAACATGTGTATAAATGTAAAAGGTTATTGTATGAACTATGTTTATAGCCAAATGAATGGAAATGAGGGTTTTGCCCCTTTTGTGGAATGAATGATGTAGTGTATATTTAGCCGTAGCATAGCGAGATTTGAATGTATGATGATTTGGACCACATGGACTTGTTAGACAGACTATTTTTATGCTTTTAAACTTATCCATGAGTGGCTAGAGTGTGTGAGAGGCCATTTAGACCCGTTTTGGACCTTTGGGGTGCCAAAACTGGTAGTTTTAAGAGCTCCGTCAAAGTATGACCGGATGAGCTCCTCTTGCCATGAAATTTGGCGTGCCTCTAGAGTTTGTAGAGAGCTTCTTGGGAAGCTAAAGTGGGTAATATTCGGAGGTCTAGAGAATATTTGGGGAATTGTTGAATTTGGAAACATTTAATGGATTGGTCATGTACTGTTCATCTAAACCAGAAAATGAAATCTGTGGCACTCTTAAACCAAATGGATTCCAAATGTGGTGAAATTTTATACACATAAACTAGAAAACCAAAGTGACGTATAGGAACTAAAATCACCTAAATCAGAGGTCTGTAGAGAGATATTGGATCGTCTAAAGTTCTATATCAGCATCAGTGAGCCTACCTGACCCCCGTCACTGTTCCATCATTTTTCGGGGTGTAGGAGCTATGGAACTGATCTGGACTTATTTGTTTCCTCTAGTAGACATCCGTAGCTTTTCAAATTTTTATAATATGCCCAGATTGGATTTTTTGGATTTAGTTATGAATTTTCGAAAGTCATGACAGAAAGCTGCACCAGAAACAGTGACAGCTAGACCTTTCTCCCATTTTCGATGTCAAACTTGGTCCAAATGCTGAGAATTTGATTGGGAATGATTTTTAGTGTAAATTCAACACTTATAGATTTCTAGAAAGCTAAAGTTTGCTACATTCTCATTTTTCTATAATTAGTTATGATTTTCCAAAGTTAGAGCCAAAATAAGACTTTTGGGCCCAAGTGAGAAAATGAAATTTTTCTGGTTTTTGGCTCTATACCCGTGGCTTATGGTTTGTTTTATGCTATGTATGAGTCGTCTATATGGAGTTTGAGTTGAGGATGCTTGAGATGGGTTCACAGGACCCACGGGGCAAAAGATGAGTATATGAAACCCGGTTCATAGCATGCAAATGCCACGGAAGAGTAGTGATTCTTTGGAAATCATATGGAACCGAGCCCGGGGAGAGGCTAGGTAGTGGTAGTAGATTAAGGTGTCATATTTGGCTTGGCCTCACACCCACACTTAGGAAGGACTTGATTCACTTGGTCTAGACACATCAAACAAGATACAAACATATCATTGGAACTAACTCTATTCTTACATAAATATTACATAAGCTACATCTAGCTTATGACACTATTATGGTTCCATACAAGAGTATAATGAAATAACCTATATAGTTCAAGGTCTTGACTCCCATTTCTCACTCATTCTAAGTTACATGACTCTATTGAAAGTCATTAAAGCCATTACAAATTCAATCCAAGGAGTCAAATATCAAGCTACACTTTATGCCTAAAAAGGCAACCTAACTTCCAACTTTCAAAGAATGGTCTCTAAATTCAAACCAATAGTTCATTTGATATTTATTAATAATATTTAGACCATTTCTATCCTTGGAACCAAAGAAAAATCTACCTAGGTGTCACTTCCCCCTTTAGGCTGAGATGTATACTAAACTTGGAGCCTATGGAATTTTCTTGGTTTTCTTAGGCAACTTGCTATCCATGAACTTTCCTACATGTCTTAAAGACTCAAAAACACTCTCAGACAACCTAATTTACTATTAGAAAGCTTCTTAATCCTCAAGGAGCAATGGACATCCTAAGAACTATACTTTGTTTTCTAATCATTCTTTTTGAATCCTAGTTACTTCCTTGGATTCCTTAGGCTTCAAAACGCCCATTCCTATCAAGTTTGGGTTAAGATAAAGTCTCTAACACCTCCCCCTATTCTAACTAAAATGGTAAGGAAAAAGAAAAGCCAAAAGGAACATGCTTTAGCCATGGAAGACTACCTTGTTTGGGAGCTTTTCAAGAGTACTTGCTTGTGCTTTCAAGAACTCTTCCAATTTCTTTCCTCTCTCCACTGGACTAGCCACCAAACATGTCTAAATTAATCACCAAAACCATAGGAGAAGAGAGAAGAAGGAGGAGAAGAGGTTTAATGAATGAGAAGAGATATGAAAAACTAAAGAATTCTTACACTTTTCAAGCTTCTTCTTCCTCCCTTGGCTCTCCCCTTTTGTGCTCCTTTAAGAGTAGAGTTTGGATTTGTTTTAAAGTGCAAGAGATTTGGTCAAAAGAGAGGGCAGAAGTGAGACTTTTTTAAGAAGCCAAAGGGTCACTTTTACAACTTTTAAAAATTACAATTTAGTCCCTCTTCTTAGTTTCTTCTATTTAGGCTCATTTCAATTCCTTTTTGAGAAGTGTCTTTTCCATCATGAAATTTAAGTACTTTAATTCATAAAATGGCTTTAGTTTCACCTAATTTGGATTTAAAACCTTACTGAATTATTTGATCAAATTTTTGGTCAATCGACACTTTAAAATTCAAACTGGAGGGGTTTTGACAATTTCAGGGGTTCATACGATTTTTAAGACCTTTGAGAACCTCAGGATACTTAATTTTCTCATTTAAAAATTCATTTTTTGAGTTTTCTAAAAGTGTTTAAAATTATGAAAATGCTACTGCTTTTTATATGATTTTATTTAACTATTTTGGCTTTAGTTCTTGGGCATCTTTAGCCTTGTATTCTCATTTTCAATTTTTTAGATTATTGTTCTAATTTTATTTAGTTTCAAATCCTTCTATTTAAAGGACCTCTTTTAGTAATTAGGGTTTTTTTTAGAATAAACGGGTATTACATTGCTTCTGTCATATTCTAGCAAGTTTGATTCATAGTGCATCTAAGTGCTTTGATTCATAGTGTTTCACTTCTCTTTATGTATGGAAACTCAACTTTAGAGGCTTCCACTCACAATAGCAATTTGAGACTAAGAAGTGTAGTAATACAAAGTTTGAAAGTTAATGGAAATATGGAAAGACTTAGTCATTATGACCACTATTGCAAAAGGTGATAAGTAGAGGGAGGAACAAGAAGAGTGAAATGGCATTGCAAAGATTGTTTGGAAGTAAGGATGGACTTATATATAAAGATTTCGAAGGGGCTAGGATTTTCTTGAAATGATTGGGGAAAAAGTTTATAAAGAAAAAGGAAATTTTAAAGAAAAGGAGCGAAATAAGAGATATGTTAGGAAAAATTTCAGAGACCAAACTTTAAAAGATCCAATCTTGATTTAAGAGTAGCTACCTCTTTGAAAAAAGATTTATGAGAATTATATATATATATATATATATATTATTGTCCTAACTCTACTTATGCTGTGTTTTTATGTAAATCATTTCTTAGTCAGTCCTAACCCCAAAAAAAAAGAAAAAAGATTGTGTTAGGCAGTTGATAGCTAACGTAAAACTTTGTTAAATCTTTATGTCATGAATTATTGATATGTTAAAGTTAATGTTAGGTCATTGCCCTAAAGCAATGTATTGTACAACTTGAGTACAATATCAAATGAGCAAGAGCCACTGCATTAATGCCTAACACATTTTTGTGAATAAATATGAGTAAAGAAACTAGTTCATGAGAGTAAAATTTATTTTAAAATTTGGAATATAGGTATAATTATATGTAGATTAATGGAAATAAAAAGATACTATGATTAGGAAAAGGATTAATTATATATGCGTACAAGAAACTAAATGGTAGAAAAAAAAGTGAGAGAATTAGATACCTTAGGTTTTAAACTCTAGTACACTAGCAAGACTAAATCTAAAAATGGAGTAAACATAATTGTGTATAAGTATTAGAAAGATGTTGTGGTGAATGTAAAAAGGTTAAAAGATAAAATCATAGTATTAAAGTTTGTAGTGAAAAGAAAAACTTTTAATGTTATTAATATTTATATACCACAAACAAAGTTAAAAGAATACCACAAGATAAAGTTTTTGGAGGAAGGAATACCATTAGAAGAAAAGATTCTCCTAGAATAGAGTCTTAATAGTTACTTGGGGAGTGCATTTAGAGGTTACAAAAGTTCGTATGGGGGATATGACTTAAGGAAAGTAAATGCAGAGGGTAAAATTATTATAGACTTTTCTTTAGTATTCGACTCTTATAATAGTTAACACTTATTTTAGGAAGTATAAAGAGAATCTTACTAAGTACAAAGGTGGAAGGCATGCTCTCATATTAATTTCTTTCTCATAAGGAAAGTGGACAGAAAGCTTTGCATAAATTGTAAAATTATACCTAGAGAAAGCTTAACTACCTAACATAGGATCTTGGTTATGGATATTCGAGTCAATGGGAGAGTCAAGAGCAGAGGCTAAGACAAAGTGTGTAAGGATCAAGTGGTGGTAATTGAAAAAGAATTTAAAAAAAAAAAGAGCTTGCAGAAAAGGATTTTAGAAGAAGAGTTATAGAAGACACGAGAAAGTGCTAACGCTATATAGGAAAAGATAGCTAAAGAGAGTAGAAAGGTAACAAAAGATATACTCGATGAATTAAGAGGAAAGAATCTTGGTAATGAGATATAAGCGTACAAAATAAGGTTAAGATTAAAAGGAGGGTTATAAAGCATGGTCTTTATATAAAAATGATAAAAATTAGAAAATATATAAGGTAGTTAAGAAAGACACTACGAAAGCAGTGAGCAAAGCAAGAGTTAGGGTATTTGATGAGTTATATCATTATTTAAGCATTAAAGTTCGAGAAAAAAATATTTACAAGCTAGCTAAAAGTAAAGAAAAAAAAGATAAGACACATGGACCAAGTAAAATACATTAAAGATGAAAAAGGAAAGGTCTTGGTCACCGAATAAGATATTAAAGAAAGATAAAAGAGTTATTTTTATAGGCTATTTAATGAATGATAGGGGGTCTTATTGCACTCAAATAAGCTAAACACTAAAGAGGAAGACCAACATTATATCTTTTATCGTAGGATTTGAGAGTCAGAGATAAAAGAAGCATTAAAGAGGATGAAGAATGATAGAGTAGTTAGACCAGATAATATACCCATTAAAATAAGAAAGAGTTAAAAAGTGAAAGATATAAGTTAACTCATAAAATTGTTTAAAAAGATTATAAGGTTTAAGAAAATGCCGGACAAGTGGAAGAGAAGCACTTTAATATCTACTTATAAAAAAAAAGAAGGCATCCAAAACTACATAAATTATAGAGAAATTAAACTCATGGGTTATACTATGAAATTATAAGAGTATGTAATAGAGCGAAGGTTAAGGTAAGAGACTCAAGTTATAAAGAATCAATTTGGTTTTATGCTAAAAAAATTAACCATAAAAGCAATGCACTTGCTGAAAAGATTGACGGAGAGTTATAAAAAAAATCAAAAAAACGTACACATACTATTACTTTTTTTTATTAATGTGAATTGTTATTTAGTTTACTCTTTTTCCTCCTCCCACTTTATTTTCAATAAACTAAATATAGAAATAAACTGTCTATTCTTTTTAATGGCATTCCAAACACATTGATAGGGAATATGATTATATTCCATCAAAACTTATTTTATTTTTCATTTATATACCTGTCAAAAGTATTATATTAATCAAATGGCACCTTAGTTGTAGGTTTATTTTATCTTGTTACATTTATTCCTAGCTATGTATTTCATAATCCAGGTGGACACTCTCTTTCCTTGTAATTCCTATTAATATTAATGTAAAAGATTAAGTTATATTTTTAGTCCTTATAATTATATTTAATTTTTAATTTAGTCTTTACCATTAAAGTTTTTTAAGTGTTTAATTAAATTTTGTTGACATGGTTACTTATGTAATTTCCGTACTCTAAATATAAATAATTTATACAAAAAATGTATAAAAATAGATAAAGAAGAGAAATGTAACATATAATTTGGATGAATTAATCTGAATTATGTATAGTTAAAGTACTAAATTAATATACGATTGACCAAGTCAAAAAATTTAACAAAATATTGCCAGATGTCTAATTATATGGATTAAATTTTTTAAAAATAATAATTAAAATTTAATTAAAAATCTTAAATTATAAAAATTAAATTACAAATTAAGTTAAATTATAGATATTTAAAAATAATTCAATAAAAAGATTTGATGCAAGAATTTATCACCAATTACCTAAAATACGGGGACCAGCAAATCAATCTTCAAGTGGGCCTCAAATACAAGCGTTGTGATGCTTTCGTGCCTGAGCCCGACTAGTCTTGCCTATGAAACTATGCTAAAACCAGGAATGAACACCGGACGGCATAGATAGGATGATAGTGGAGGCGGGAAGTTGTTATATGCCAACAAAAAAGAAGGTGGATTGGACTAATGGACAATAATGTTAGGAGCCAGTTTGGTAGCTGCAAAAAAGAGAAAAGGCTTTCGCCTACAATCCAACTCATATGCCTTCTATGCCTAATCACCAATTGCCGAACATTTGCGTAATCACCATTGTTGTTCAAGCAAACACAATGCCACCCACTATTCGGTGTCCTTCTTTAGATTATTCCCATTTCCAATTCCCTGAAACTTCCATTGACAGTATAAAGGTATTAAAGAATGACGTCGACGTAACCTAAATGGAATAAAGTTAAAGAACTCAAGTCCTAATTAAGAGGCTAAGATAACAATGTTAGGTAATATTATTCTACTCCCACGAACTAATACCCACAACTATGCCATTATATCTGTGGTTTTAAAATATTGTAATGTTCAAATTCCAATATCATTTCTCATAAATTTATTAAAATAAAGTTGTGTCATGCAATTATTTTCTCTCAAAAATATTGCCGTCTTTTATTTATTTTCCTTACGTCTTAAATCACTGTAATAAAAATTAAAAAATAATAACATATATTATTTATATAATTAACTTATTATTTGTTATACTTATAAACTTAAACGTTACTATAAAATAATTAAATTAAGTGAAGCGATTTGGATTCGGGTAAAACCATTTGTATGATTACATCTAATTGTATTTTTTTAATGCTAGTTACATCCAATTGTAATTCTAACTTTATGTGGGGGTTTTCTGTTTTTTGGTTGGTAATTATGGGTTAATGATTCAAAAACAAAATGACAAAGTATTAAAATGAGAGAGAAGGTTGAGGAGGCTCTTGACGTTGACACTTAACAGAAAGCCCATTAAAGAAATGGAGAGAGCCCAATTGGGAATCCGAGGTTCAAAACGAATGGGCTATAAGCCCAGATTGGACGAGGCGAGGTCGTTAGAGCGTTAAGTTCGTCTTTTCTGTCCGATAGCCAACCTTGCCTTCTGTTTAACTCCATTTTCCGCAAGCACCAGCACGCCGATTCCTTCGTCTATATCAGTACGATCGCTCTCTCGCTCTTTCTTCTTGCTTCGTAATCCTTGGACACACGCTCTCTCTCCCACATTTTCAGATTTTCACTCGCACTACGGAGCATTGTATCATTCTCTTCTCTCTAAGTTTCCATTACCATAGCAATGGCTGCTGCTACTCTCAGCCCAGCCGATACCCAGAAGCTCTCCAACCTCAAATCTGCTGTTGCTGGGTTGAGCCAAATCAGGTCTCACATTTCTGGATTCGAATCGGTTTCTGATCTTTCTATCTATTTTCCTGATATGAACATCTTTGATCGCTTTCTCATTGATGCCATTTGGATCATTTTCTCTATCGTGGAATTCTTGTGTGTGTAAGAGCTTGGATCTCGGATCATAATCTGATTTTATTTTCTCTATTTTGAATGTGCATTGTTTGCAGTGAGAATGAGAAGAACGGATTCATCAACCTTGTAGCTCGCTCTCTCAGGTGAATCACTCATTAAAGTGCTCAATCTTTATGCTTGCAATTTGCTGATCTTTACCTGTAGGTGAATTCTGTTGTTGTTGTTGTTGTTGATGATGATGACGACGACGATATATATATATATATATATATTGATGCATTACAGTGGCGAAGCGCAGCATGTTGAATGGAGTAAGATCGAGACGCCTACGGATGAAGTTGTGGTGCCTTATGATAGTTTGGCACCATCTCCTGAAGGTAATAACTAATAATCATCATGTATTGTTTTCTCTTTTCAATTTGATACGTCTCTGATAGATCAGTATTTTCATGGATGAGTAACAAAATCTGTGCAGATTCTTCGGAGATAAAGAAGCTCTTGAACAAGCTTGCAGTGCTGAAGCTTAATGGAGGCTTGGGCACAACTATGGGCTGTACTGGTCCAAAGTATGAAATTTAATAATGTTCTTTTTCATTTTTTTCCCCTTATGAATGGTTTGGATGCCGGGTAGCTTTAGTCAAGAGTTAAGATCAGTTGTGTATTGTTAGTGTCTTGGTCTCTAGTTTAATGCTGAGCCGATTGCAAATTTTTTGATAGTGCTGACTCTCTCACTAGATTTGACGAATGTCACATACAACTTTGTTATGCCTTGTGTTTGTTTCTTTAGACTCTTTGTTTATCAACAAATGAAGAGAAAGAAAATCACAATCCTAAACGCTTTGACGTCACAACCTGGTTATTTGCACTGTTCTATAGCCTGTCGGAATGCATTATAGTTCTGCAGGGCTTAAGGAAAAATTTGGAAAGTATTTATGAACATATAAACCACAAAAACTATGGACAACAGGGAACTAAATAAGTAAATATCTTGGACTTGAAGAGAAATATTTCTGCAAGATATAATATTAGTTTGACAAGATATAATTTCTCTCTAGTTGTCATTTGAGATGTTCTGTCTATGAGTCATAACTTGTATATAATTGTAATGCAGATCAGTCATTGAAGTTCGAGATGGATTGACATTTCTTGATTTGATTGTCAAACAAATTGAGGTTATCTTCTGGTCCTTTCTTTGCTAAACATCTTCTCTGTTTCCCCCTTCATGCAGACTTTCTACTGATAACTTGGGTATTTTTGTAGAATCTCAATTCCAAATATGGAAGCAACGTTCCTTTGCTTTTAATGAACTCCTTCAACACTCATGATGATACTCTAAAGGTACATGATCTTTAGTTTTAATCCTCTTTGCTAGGTAGAATTATAAGCCACTAGTAAACTAACAATTTGTCTATTTGTAGATTGTTGAAAAATATAAAGACTCAAATATCGAAATCCATACTTTTAACCAGGTCTGTAATAATAATTCCTAATTTTTTTTACTCTCAATTGTAATATCGTCTGGAGTTTCTGGACTTTAAGCTTTTATTTCTTTGTTACTTTCCTCAAATTTATGCAGAGCCAATATCCTCGATTGGTTGTTAATGACTACTTGCCATTGCCATCCAAAGGGAAAACTGGCAAGGATGGATGGTATGACTTCACTTGAATATTGCCTCTACTGTATTATCGCATTGCATTAAGTTTAACTACTTTTACTAGAAGTGTCTCCGTTTAGTCTTTGCTGAAATAGCATCTATCAAATAGCAGATGGATAATTTAAGACATCTATGATCTATCTAAAAGGAATTCATGCTAGCTTATGTGAAAGAATGCAACTGAATGGACCAGTTGGGATTGAAATTTACTTTCAGTGTAAATATCATCATCAACAGGTCCACCCCTAATTTTCCTTAAAAAAAAAAAAGAAGTGCATTGTTTTGCGTCTATCTTGTGTCCTCAACTTAAAACCCTTATGTCAGCCTAATATTAGAGGTAATAAGTCACGATGTAATTTAGTTTTCTTGCCTAGGGAAATATTTGTGCTTCGCCAAGGCTGTTTTTTTCCCCTCAAACTTTTGGGACCATAAGTTTACGTGTATGTCATGGATGTGTGGTTTGTTAGAATTAGCCCCAATTATGGTTGGTAAGTATACAATTTATTATGACCTTAAGACATATGCCATATATCAAGGCAATGCAGTCTTAGACCCAATTATTCAGTTGCCCTCAAAAACTTAAATCACTTGACAATGCCTACTTGGATACATAAGTGATTTCTCCATTCTCTTTCCATATATTTGTCTATTTATCTATCTATCTAATTTGTAGTGAAATTGATCCCGAATAGTCATCATTGGAATTTTAATGTGGCTTTATTTTCATTCTGGTATTACTGCAATGCCTGCTACTTGTTAAAGTTATTTAATAAGTGGACGCACTTTTCTCTTTATTGAATATCAGTTGAATTTGGGTTTCAAGATGTGGTGTCAATTGTCACCACGAAAGGCTTGAGGATTTATGGTTATGTTGGAAGTGGTACTTGTGCTTTATAATCCTTTTTACCCTTAAATGTGTCATACTTATTCATTAGTCAGCCTGTTCAAAATTAAAGCCTGAGCATGTCTCACTTCCTAGTTTTCTTATGAGTAATGCAATCTTGCGTAGGTACCCTCCTGGCCATGGGGATGTCTTCCCATCATTATTGAACAGTGGAAAACTTGATGCACTGTTATCACAGGTTGGCACCAGAACCCTATTTGTAGTTGGACTTTGCCGTTTATTATTTCATAGTCATCGTCATCACTATATTTTCATGTATTCTTAATTTCCATTTTGTTCTGTTACAGGGTAAGGAGTACGTGTTTGTTGCCAATTCGGATAACTTGGGTGCTATAGTCGACTTGAGTATCCTCATTTAGATTTTTATTGATTCCATATTTTTCTATTATCTGTGGCTATACTTCTTGTTATTTACACGAAGAGTTTCTGTCATTTCTATCAGCATCCTTGACTGGGATAATTTAGAAATCTTGAATCATTTGATCCAGAAAAAGAATGAATACTGTATGGAGGTAAGGAAAATCGTTGTTATCAAGTAATTAATCGCCTTTTATCTTCAGGCTTCCCATCATTTCTATATTCTTTTTTGGGCTTGTTATTATACAGGTCACTCCCAAAACATTGGCTGATGTAAAGGGCGGCACTTTAATCTCTTACGAAGGAAGGGTTCAGGCATGTATCTGTCGTCGATTTCATATCTCTACAACCTTTGTTTGTTTCGTCAATTCACAATTCTGGACTCAGCAAATTTTGTCTAAACCTTTCTATGATAATTTACTTCGATGTAATATATTCCATCTACGGTTTGATAATTATCCTGCACCTTCTCTCTTTGATTACTGTACCGTAGGAGAAATTATAAGAAAACCAAGATTTAAGAAGAATGTCGGCATTGAGTGACAGCTATGTTTGATTGTTTAATGCAGCTCCTCGAAATTGCACAAGTCCCCGATGAACATGTAAGCTACTAAATCTCTCTTGTTCTTCCTTGGATCGTTTCTAACCCAACCCACCCCCATTAAAAGTGTAGGCAGTTGTTCTAATTGAATTATAATTAAGTTACGAAGATCACGATTAACTTTGTGAGCATCAATATTGACTTAGATGACACTGACCTGCTTGATTTAAATAATTATATTCTGTGGTGCAACCCTTGACTTTAACTTGAATTGGTGCTATGGGTTACTTCATAAATACTTGATTGGAGGACATCTTATCCTCCTTGATTGTATATTTCCTTCTTTTTTGATAAAAATTTTCTATTAAAAATCAAATACATATTTGAGAGGAAAGCCCACATCTATGGTTAAACTTTAATGAATTAAAATAAGGAAAGAAAATATTATTGAGCATGATTTCTTTTCATTTTCATTGAAAATATACAATATTTCTTCATTGAAATTTTTTTTAAAATTTGACAATATTACATACCACAGAAGGAACTGCTGGGCACAGCCTGACCTATATGCTGTGTTAGCTGGTACTTTTGTAACTAATGTTTTTCTGGAAAGCCCAGTACATCAAAATAGATACAAACAAGGAATTTCCTTTGCTAACTTAAGCGCAAGTCCTAGATATATTTCCCCATAAAAGCAGTTGATAAACATTGATGATATGAACTGTTAAATTCCTTTTATCAAAATGTGTCTATTTGTTGGAACCTCAATAGTGGAAGCACACATAAGAGGGAAAAAAAAAAGAAAATAATACAAAGATTTCTACAATCTCAATAAGGATAACTCTACTGAAATTTTTAACTTCTATAATTTTTGAACCGAAAATTTGCAACCTTTCTTTTATTCACAATTATATAATACCTTGATTACTCCTTTGTGATAATCCTATAACTAAGCTTGTTGTGGTATCTAAGCCAATAGTTAAAGGATCTTATTTATAGCATTCCAAATACCTTCTTTCTCTTGAACCCATCGACATGGGATTTTAGAGAACACCCTCCACAGTATTCTCATTGATGATATAAAGGTATACTATTTTGGTAGATTATGGTTCCTACAATGGGAATGAGAGTAGAAAGTGAGTGGTTCTTTATAAAAAAAAAAAGGCTTTTGCAATTCTCGGTTAATTATTACAACTACCAGCTATTATCATAAGGTTCCATATAAGGAGAATAGGGACACAAACACTGAAGAAATGAAGAAGCTTTTCTATTTTTTCCCCCTCTTTTCTTCTTTCTGTCTAAATTTGCCTTCCCCAAGTTGATGCTTAATTGGTATCAGCTTGAAAAACTTCTTTTATCAATATTTGACAAAATTCAAAGTAGCTAGAACATGTTTGTAAATAATAAGGCAGACCTTGACATCTAGATGGAGAGTAAAATTATGCCATTGACTCGTTATGCTGGCTTTTGCACAGGTCAATGAATTCAAGTCAATAGAGAAGTTCAAAATTTTCAACACAAACAATTTGTAAGTTTTGCTGGCTATTACCCAAATTGTTGTAGAATATATGTTCCAATACTCTAACAATATGATCTACAGGTGGGTGAACTTAAATGCAATTAAAAGGCTTGTTGAAGCTGATGCTCTTAAGATGGAAATTATTCCCAACCCAAAGGTGAGAATTGATCTTTTACAATAGATAGCCTATTTTCTTCCTTTTTTGGGGGGTGGGAGGCTGTGCTCTATCTTGGATTACATGCTGGACTCTTGGAACTTAGTTGGAAAATTGCTGACAAAATCATGAGGATTTTAGGAGGTCGATGGAGTAAAAGTTCTTCAGCTGGAAACTGCAGCTGGTGCAGCAATAAGGGTACTCAATGTTTTTTAAAATGTCCTTAAAATGTTCTTGATGATGAAAATTTTCTTCTTGTCTCTTACTTTCATATCTTTTTTTATCAGTTCTTTAACAAGGCTATTGGAATAAACGTGCCTCGAACCCGATTCCTTCCAGTGAAGGCAACTTCAGATTTGCTTCTTGTCCAGGTTATAGACTTTTCTGATACAAGGCATGATATCTTGGATATTGATTTGATGTATTATCAGATGTAATCAGTTCTTTTGTTTTATAGTCGGACCTTTACACTTTACAAGATGGCTCTGTCATCCGTAACCCAGCAAGGGCAAATCCTGCAAACCCAGCAATTGAATTGGGGCCAGAATATAAGAAGGTCAACATTTGTATTACTGATTATTTTGCATTAGACGGTGAGGGTAATATTGATTTTCCCACAATCCTTAACAGGTTAGCGACTTCTTGAGTCGTTTCAAGTCAATTCCTAGTATTGTTGAGCTTGACAGTCTAAAAGTGGCCGGTGATGTATGGTTTGGAGCTGGTGTTACCCTCAAGGTATAGGATTTAATCCTATTATGTTTGAATCTTTCTATTCTGAGGTTTCCTTCGATGCTAGTGAAACATTTACGACAATAATTCCTAAGATTAGAGTTTTAGGACTCTTTTCTTTTTATTAAAAGGTAAAAAATTACATCACCAAAAAGATTACAAAAAGTGAATTGCCTGTGGCACCATTTGCATTCAATTGGGAGACTACAGTTTCAATTTCCGTGATTTTCAATGGCTTCCAAAGATAACCAAGTGTTGTTATCTGAGGATGGGGATGGGAATGTGTGCTAAGGTCTGATGTTAGGGACTAAAAGTCCCACATTGAGTGGGAGAGGCCGCTTGGTGGGGTATTTAAGTGGGGCGGTTCTCCCACCCAATAGCCTGGCTTTTGGGTGTGGTTCCCTGTCTTGCTTAGATGCCTAACAATGGTATCAGAGCTGGTTGTCGGCGTCCTTGTGTGAAAGGGCTACCTGTGGAGGGGCTGACCGCGTGAAGGCGAGTGAAGCGCCACAGAGTGCGAGCCACCGGGACATCGACTCTCCAAGGAGGGACCAGTTGTTAGGGACTAAAAGTCCCACATTGAGTGGGAGAGGCCGCTTGGTGGGGTATTTAAGTGGGGCGGTTCTCCCACCCAACAGCCTGGCTTTTGGGTGTGGTTCCCTGTCTTGCTTAGATGCCTAACATCTGACAAATACTATTGTAGTAATTAACCAGGATTGGAGTAAACACTTGTTAAAATAGTCGTGAGTGAGTCCTTCAACACGATCAAGATCATCAACACAAGTACCTTCATTTGTTTATAGATGGGAAATAAAGTTGGTCATTCTCTTTTTATTAACGAGCCCACGAAAATATTTAGTATTTTGATCCTCATACACCAGCTATGTTTAACAAGTTTTCTATACCCGTGTTTTTTCTCATAATCATACCAAAACTCCAAATCATTCCTAAGTTTTTTTCACCTGCCCCACTTTATTGGGGGCAAGAGAAGGTTGAACCTGAAAAAATTTACAAACCAAAAAGTTTTTCAACCACTGGATAACCCTAGGTTTGTATTTAACAAAATGGCAGCATGGTCGGAGGCATCAAGTGTGAGGTTGTGGAGACCAATGTGAGGGAAAAGCTCAAGCCATTGATCATTGTATAATGCTCTATCCAATTTGGGCCAAATTACATCATGATCCTGTTTGTTATTTTCAAGTAAACCATGTCTAACTAGATTTGAGATCCATGAATCTACATATGTCTTCAAACCCAAACCTACCTATATCACATATTAACTGTTTTTTTTTTGTCATGTAAGTATAATATCTGGTTAAAATCCTCAATAACTAAGCAAGGATGGTTGAGCAATCCTAGGTTATTTAGCAATTAAAGCAAGAAGAAAAATCATTAAAAAAAAATTTATAAGTAAAAAAAATCTTTTAGGACTCAACATATCTCAAATTGTTTTGTTAAATTAGAACTCTCAATATTATTTTGGTTGGTTTTTGGGTGTGAGAAATGCTTACTATTACCACTATGATAGCTATTAAATTTTCTCCTTATAATTTGCATTGATTTCTTTGAGCAATAAAACCAAAAAACCTCAATATATCCAATATATATTTATGTATACAAATATGTTCATTATGAATCTCACCAAGCAAGTGAATTGATGAGGGTGGTTATATGAAATCTTTATTCTGATTACTGGGATGCTATCTTATATCTGTATAAGATCTTGTATCTTTCTCTAGAATTTGTTTTGTATTTATTTTCTGATGTTTTTTGTCCTTTTGGTACCTATTCAAAGGGCAAAGTTAGTATTGTAGCAAAAGCTGATGCAAAGCTGGAAATACCTAATGGAGCTGTAATTGCAAATAAGGTATTCCACTAGTTATATGGACCTTACTTGTTAGTTGTTGCCATCAGCTTGTCATTGTAAGTAAGCCTAAAGTATAATTTACCATGTGCAGGAAATTAATGGCCTTGAGGACCTTTGAAAAATCGATGATGATTAAGATGAATGTATCAGACCTTACAATCTAATGGCTTCTTCCAAGTGTGATAGAAAAAGAAAATAAAAAAGGACCATTTTCTTCAAGTAGATCTGACTATAGAGCTTTGTCCATTGTCTTTGTTGCAATTTTGATTTGAACAAAAGGATGTGATCGAGGATCAAGAATGGTTCCCTGTTGGATTAGCGACATTTAATGCAATTAGTAGTTTATATTTCTGTGATTTATAGTTTATATTCCTATGATTTATTTATAAGATATATACACACACACATATAGTTTTACCGTTTTCAAATGTTTACAAATGGCATTCTGAATTACCAACAAATGGTGTTTTAGGGATTTTTTCACCTACTTTTACCTTTAAATTATAATTTTATTTAATCAATTGAATTTAAATTTGATATAATTTATTATATTTATATTGATTGATTTATAATGACTCCTTAATTACAATTATATCTATTACATATATAAAAGCAATTCCACTTACTTCAAATGTTGACAAATGTTGATCTAAATTACTAATAAGTGACGTTCTAGGTTTTTTTCACCTATTCTCACAATTTATTATCTATATATATATATATATATATATACACACATATATATGCAATTCTAACTCCCTTAAATGCTGACAAGTGGTGTATACAAGTGGCATTTCAAGGATTTTTCATCTACTTTCATCAATAAATTATAATTTTATTTCATTTTATTTAATCCAATTAAATTTGAATTTGATATGATTTAAATATATTTACAATGATTGATTCATTTATTAGTGATAATTTGTCCCTTAGTTCGAAATCTCCTTAATTACAATTATATCTAAGTAACTTCTGTGTAATTAGCACAATTAGAGAAATGGGTCCTTGAATGCAACTACACGTGGTAGTATCCAAGCTATGCCACAAGGAGACAAATTGTCATATGATGCTAATTAGACTAGTTGTTACCAAAATTTAAAAAAAAAAAAGGTTCAGCAAACCTTAAAATCAAATGTAAGATTTGCACGGTAGCCTTATTATATTTGCCAAATAGATAAAGACTAAATAAGTTATTTTATTTACCACTTAGCCCAAGTAGATTTGGTAATTTAGAAAACCTCAACGAATCATTCACATGCCTCTAACATTGGAGACAAACACTCTCATCTTAGGCTCTGCCACAATCTTCTAGCTAAAATTCAAACATATCTCCCTTGCAATTTCGTAAATCCATTTTCAGCACTTGTGTCCTTTGCTCAAGGAGTGAGTTCAAAGGAGATGTTACTTTAGGTTCACGGAGCCACTCTTGGTCCAACAAGAGTTTGTAGCAAACTAGTTAGAGTGTTGACCAATGGTAGGTATGTTCCAAATGTTCAATTTCATTGTTATCATTCACTGTAGTCGCTGGTTCTTGTATGTTCAAAAACCTTTCTTTGGGTGGATTCTGCATGAACAGCCTTATTTTACAATATAGTGCAATACACTACTGTTATGTAGTTTATAATATAGAGTAAAATTTAAAGTTCCATATTAGATAGGAAAAATGTAATTTAGATGTATATAAAGTTAAGTTATATGTCCAAAATAATATATATATATATATTAAAAGACTTGGACTTAGGGTTTGGGTATTGGGCATTGAGTTTCTAAAAGAAATAAAGTTTGATAGTCTTAACTTAATTATTTTAAATTTTGAATTTAAAATTAAATAAATAGATGTCTCTATTAAACTAAACATATATTAATAGAGAATAAACATGTCTGTTAATAGAAAATGGATGTCTACTAATAAAAGAAATAAATAAGACTATTTAAAGATGACTGTTCAGAATTTATAAATAATTCTTTTTCAAATTAGAAATGCTAAATTCTTTTGAGTGTTTCCTTGAAGGTTTGTTATATTCTAACATAGTATTGTCTATAAATCCCTATATATAAGTAATCACTTTTTAAAGGTAGTCAATTTTCATGCCTCATCCTATTTCTAATTTTCTATTCCTATTATTTTTCTAGCAATTTTAAAGTGTGATTACCCTAGAAAATCCAAAAAAGTTCATCAAATTTGATTGCACTAATTGCACTCATTGAAAAGATAAGATGGTGTTTCTTTTGAAGGCCTTGAAGATTTATTACGTTTTGGATCCTTTATTGCTTTCATTGCTAGACCCCATTGAGAATGATTCTAACAAAGTCAAAAAATAGAGAAAGAACCGTGAAGAAAATGAGTTGATGTGTTGTGGACATATTCTGAACACACTAATTGATCGCTTGTATGATTTGTACTTTAATCTAAAGACTCTAAAGGAAATCCGAGTTGCCTTAGAGACTACTTATCAAACTGAAAGAAAAAAAAAAAGAGATATAAACAAATTCTTGGCACTACAATATTTTGAATTCAAAATGTCTGAATCAAAACCTATTATGAATCAAATTCATGAATTACAAGTCTTAGTTTCAAAACTAAGAGACCTTGATATGAAGATTTGTGATGCATTGCAAATTGGTACAATTCTTTCTAAATTGCCTAATTCCTTGAATGAGCACAGACAGAAAGTATTACATTCTATTGACAAATTAACCCTGGAACAATTCCAAACACATCTTCAGATTGAGACTGACACTGGTGCTTGTGATGCACAGTTTTTTATCTCAAATTCTATGGTTAATTTTGTTAGTAATAAAAAAATCTGGGAAAAGATCTAGCAATGGAAACAATGGTCTAAAAGTGAATAAGAAATCTCTTAATAAAAAGAGAAAAAATTTACATGGTTTCCTTTGTGGAAAACAAGACCATTTGATTTATAAATTCAAATTTAGAAAGGTAGGAATTAATTTTAAAATTAAAAATTCTAAGAAAGCAAATGTGGTGGAGAATTCTGTTCATGATATAATAACAATGATTTCTATACTTCAAGTTAGAATGGTCATGAAATTAAATATAGCTAATACAACAACAAAAAATCCTAATTGGTGGCTGGATTCTAGAGCCACTGTCTATGTTTGCAATAACAAAAATTCCTTGAAGACTTATACAGAAGTGAAGGAACTTGAAAAGGTTCTAATGGACAACTATATCACAACCAAAGTGCTAGGAAAAGAGTCCATGGAGATTAGCTTCACGTTTGAACAAAAATTGACTATGACGAATGTGTTTCATGTGCCAAAAATTTGTAATAACTTGGTGTCTACCAGTTTACTATTTAAGAAAGGTTTTAGGATTGTAATTGAATCTAATCATATAGTAGTCTCAAAGAATGATATATTTGTAGGAAAAGGATACAACTATAATGGCATTTTAAATAAAGTATTAATATAATAAATATGGTTTCTGCTTATATTATTGAGTTTGATTATACTTTGTGGCATGCTATATTAGGATATTTGAATTTTGACTCATTGAGATATATGTCAAAAAATGGTTATATTGTTGACAAACATCAAAATATAAAAAAGTATAAAATTGTATACAAGCAAAAATGACAAAAAAAGCATTTTCCTCAAATTAAAAGAAATACAAAATTACTAGATTTAATACATTCTAACATATGTGAATTAAATGGAGAATTAACTAAGAATAGTAGAAGATATTTTATTACTTTCATTAATGACTACTTTAGATTTACTTTAGTTTATTTACATAAAACAAAAGATGAAGCCTTTCAAAAATTTTAAAAATATAACTCAATTGTAGAAAATTAAAAGAATTGAAAAATAAAGATTTTATGTAGTGATAGAGGTGGAGAATATTTTCCTATTGAGTTTGTAAGCTCTGTGAAGGGCATGATGTGATATATCAAAGAAGTGCCCTTTACACACCACATCAGAATGGATTGGCTAATAGGAAAAATAGGACTTTAGTTAACATAATCAATGCTATATTATTGAATGAACACCTACCACATAGTTTATAGGGTTAAGCTCCATTAACTACATGTTATATATTGAATAAAGTGCCTTTAAAAAATATAGATGTGCCATCTTGTGAACTTTTGAACCATAGATAGCCAAATTTAAATTATTTCAAAGTGTGGGAGTGTATATCATATTATAAAATTCCTTATTATCATAGAACAAAACTAGGTCCCAGAGGGATCAAAAGTATCTTTATAGAATATATATAAAATTCAAAAATATATAAACTTTTAGATTTATAGTCTAATGTGATTGTAGAATCTATTCATGTTGAATTTGTTGAAGACAAATTTATTCATGATTTTGATGATCAATTTTTGTCTGAACAAGACCAAAATAATATTAATGTATATAAGATGTCACATTCTGGTATTGCTACTAACAAACGGAATAGTGATAGTACCTAACTAGAACTCAGAAAGAGTCAGAGGATTAGGAAAGAAAAGCATCTTAGTTTAGACTTTTTTTTTTCACAATCAACATTGTTTTTAGTTGAAGGAGATAGATCCAATATTTGTAATAAGATACACATCTTATTGAATATTGAAAATGATTCAAAAATATTTCAAAAAGTTGTCTTCTAGAGATACAACTTTTTGAAAAAAAAAAAGCTATAAATGATGAATGGATTTAATTATATCTAATAATACATAGGTTTTAGTTGATTTACCTCCTAGTTTAAAACTATAGGTTGTAAATGGGTATTTCGATGAAAATATAATACAAATAGATCTATTCAAACTTTCAAGGTAAGGTTAGTAGTGAAAGATTTCATAGAAAAAAAAGGCATTGATTATTTTGATACATATGCACATGTGGCAAGAATAACATGCGTTAGAGTATTTTTATTTTTAACCTCAATATATAATTTGTATGTACATCAAATGGATATTAAAACAACTTTCTTAAATGGAGACCTAAGTGAAGAAATCTAAATGTAATAGCCTAAAGGTTTTGTTCTCCTTAAAAATGAAAATAAAGCTTGCAAACTGATAAAGTCTCTTTATAGTTTGAAACAAGCACAAAAATAATGATATAAGAAATTTGATAGTGTTATTTTGTCAAACAACTTTATTCATAATCATGTAGACAAATGCATGCACTCTAAATTCATAAAAGGAGTATGGTGTTATTATTTGTTTATATGTTGATGACATGTTGATTTTTGGTGTAAATATGCTTGGTATCTTTGAAACTAAGAAATATCTAACTTCAATCTTTAAGATGAAAGACTTGAATGAAATGGATACAATCTTGGGCATAAAAGTGAAAAAGAAAACAAAAGAGTAATGTTGACATAGTCACACTATATAAGCAAAGTACTAAAAAAAAATCAATTATTTTGGGAATAAATGGATTTAATACTCCTTATGATTCTAGTGTCAAGTTGACTAAAACTTCTGAAAAAGCAATAGTACAATTAGAATATGTAAGTGCAATAAGTAGTATGATATATGCAATGCATTATACTAGATTTGATATAGCATTTGTGTTTGTAAACTTTTAAGTTTTCCTAGTAATCCAAACATTAATCATTGGAAAGCAATTATTAGAGCAGTTGGATATTTGAAAAGAACAAAATACTTAAGAATTCATTACAGTGGTTTTCCTCTAATGTTAGAGGGTTATTCATATGCAAGTTGGATACCAAGTGTAACAAGAAAGTGGATATTCACCTTAAGTGGGGGTGCCATTAGTTGGGCTTCTAAAAAACAAACTTGCATGTCCCATTTTACTATAGAATTTGAACTTATAGCATTAGCAACTACTAGAAAAGAGGTGAAATGGTTAAGAAACCTATTATTAAATATAAAGTTGTAGCCACAACTTATGCCAACCATTTTTATATTTTGTGATAGTGAAGCCACAATATGTGTAGCCCATAACAATGTGTATAACGAAATCAAGACATATAAGCTTAAGACATTCTTATATAAAAAAGTTAATAACAAATGGAATTATAACGATGGTTTATGTACAATCAAGTAAGAATTTGGTTGATCCTCTTACTAAAGCATTATTAAGAGATATAATACAACAAACTTGTAAAGAAATGAGACTTAAACCCTTATACCAAAACACTAGTAATGGAAACCTAACTTTGAGTTAGTATATGCTCTAACAATAAGAGTTCAATGGGTAACAAGTTACTATGTTTTAAATAAGCACTAGACTTCCTAATAAAGTTTCATAGTAAAGTATGTTATGCAAACTATTACAATAGGAGTTTATGGAGTTAAAAGTGTCTGAAGTAACAAGCATATAAAACAAACTCCATCGTGTATACAGTTATGAGAGGAGGTTGACAAAGGTTTTAATGGAGTTGTTAAATGTCTAAAGTAATAGGGACATAATAACAATCTCCACCTATATGAATATTGAAGTGATATTGCTTCAAACAAGATTTAAAGGGTTAATCTTATAAATATTCATGAAACTAGGATTAGCACATGGTCATGAAAATGCTAAAGTAAAATGTCGAAAGTTTTTAATATTTAATAATATCTTGTGTATAATTCTTTTAGTTTTGGCACAAGGAGTTATAGTTCAAATTTTAGAATACCAATAATTTCATCAAAACTTAAAGTGATTGACACCAACAAAAAGTTTAAATCATTATAAGATGTTTTCTGATTTGTATGATATTATAAAGTAATATTACAAATTAGTGGGAGATTATTATATAATTTGTAATATAAAGTGGGATTTAAAGTCCAACATTAGATAAGAAAATGTTTTTAAAGATATATAAAGCTAAGCCTATTTAGTATGTCTAAAATAATATATATATATATATATTAAAAGATTTGGATTTAGACTTGGGCTTTAGGCATTAGCCCTCTAAAAGAAATAAAGTTTGATGATCTTAACTTAACTATTTTAAATTTTGAATTTAAAATTATATAAAAGGATGTGTCTGTTATACTAGACGCTTGTTAATGAGGAATAGACATGTCTATTAATAAAGAACATATATGTCTATTAAAAGAGAACAGATATATTTGTTAATAAAAAATAGACATGTCTATTGATGAAAGAAACAGACATGACAATTCAAAGTGTATAAATAATTTTCTTCCAAATCAGAAATGTTAAATTTCTTTTAAGTATTTTCTTAAAGGTTTTGTTATATCTTGAAAAAGTATTATTTATAAATCCCCATATATAGGCAGTTACTCTTTAAAGATAGTGAATTTTCATACCTCAAAGCCTATTTTTAATTTCTTATTCCTATTATTTTTTTTAATAAAGTTTCATAATATCATGTATATGAGAGAGTATTTTATAACAATTTAAACTTTTTATCGGTGCAAATCTCTTAAAGTTTTGACGAAATTATTGGTATCCTAATATTTGAATCACAATTCCTCATGCTAAAATTTAAATAACCACATATAAGATATTATTAAATGTTAAAAACTGTTGGCATTTTGCTTTAACACTTTTATTACCATGTGCTAATTTTGGTTTCATGAATATTTACAAGATCAACCCTTTAAATCTTATTTGAAGTGGCACAACTTCAATATTCATATAGATGGAGTTTATTATTATGTCCCTGTTACTTCAAACATTTAACAACTCCATTAAGACCTTTGTCAACCTCCTCTTATAACAGTATGCACTATAAAGTTTGTTTTATGTGCTTGTTACTTCAAACACCTGTAACTTGATGAACTTCTTTTGCAACAATTTGCATAATACTTTGCTATGAAGCTTTAATAAGGAGTCTAGTACTTATTCAACACATAGTAATTTATTATTACCCTTTAAACTTATATTATTATAGTGTATACTAACTTAAAGTTGGGTTCTCATTACTACTATTTTAGTATAAGGGTTTAAGCCCATTTCTTCATGAGTTTATTGTACTATATCTCTTGATAATGTTTTGGTAAGAGAATTACCAAATTCTTACTTGATTGTACATAGACTATGATCATAATTTCATTTGTTATTAATTCTCTTATATAAGCATGTCTTAAGCTTATATATCTTGGTTTCCTATTATATACTTTATTGTGGGTTACACACATTATAGCCTCACTATCATAAGATATGGAATGGCTAGCATAGATTGTGGCTATGACTTTATATCCAATAATAGGTTTATTAGCCATTCCATTGCTTTTCCAACAACTGCTAATGCTATAAGTTCAAATTCCATAGTAGAATGGGAAATGCAAGTTTGCTTTTTAGAAACCCAACTAATGGCAACCCCACTTAAGGTGAATATCCACCCTGTTATGAATTTATTGTCATTTACACTAGTTATCCGACTTGCATTTAAATAACCTTCTAACATTGGAGGAAAACGACTGTAATGAATTTCTAAGTGTTTTATTCTTTTCAAATATCCAAGCACTTTAACAATTGCTTTCCAATGATCATTGCTTAGATGATTAGCAAACCTTGAAGGTTTACAAAAAGCAAATGTTATATCAAGTCTAGTGCAATACATTGCATACATTATACTACCTATTACACTTGCATACTCTAATTGTGCTATTACTCTCTCAGAATTTTCAGTCAACTTAACATTAGAATCATAAGGAGTATTAAACTCTTTTATTCCAAAATTATTGAATTTTTCTATTACTTTTTCTTATATAGTGTGACTGTGTCAACGTCACTCTTTTGTTTTCTCTTTTCACTTTTATGCCTAACATTGTATCCACTTCGTTCAAATCTTTGCTCTTAAAGATTGAAGTTAAATGCTTATTAGTTTCAAAGGTACCAAGCATATTTGTACCAAAAATCATTATGTCATCAACATATAAACAAATCATAACATCATACTCATTTGTGAATATAGAATAAATACATTTGTCTACATGATTATGAATAAAACCATTTGACAAAATAACATTATCAAATTTCTCATGCCATTACTTTAGTGCTTGTTTTAGATCGCAAAAGAATTTTATTAGTTTGCAAACTTTGTTTTCATTTTTAGGGAGAACAAACCTTTCACGTTGTTGCATATAGATTTCTTCACTTAGGTTTCAATTTAAAAAAGTTGTTTTAACATCTATTTGATGTACATATAAATTATATATTAAGGTTAAAGATAAAAGTATTCTAATGGATGTTATTTTTGCCACAGGTGCATGTGTATCAAAATAATCAATACCTTCTTTTTGTGTGAAACCTTTTGCTATTAACCTTATTTTAATAGTTTGAATTGATCCATTTATATTATATTTTCATCTAAATACCTATTTACAACTTATAGGTTTTGAATCAAAAGATAAATCAACTAGAACCCATGTATTATTAGACATGATTGAATCTATTTTATCATTTATAGCCTCTTTCCAAAAAGTTACATATCTAAAAGACATAGTTCTTTGAAATATTTTTGATTCATTTTCAATGTTCAATAAAATGAGTATCTTATTACAAATGTTAAATCTATTTCCTTCAACTAAAAACATTATTGATTATGAAGAAATAAAGTCTGAACCAAGATGTTTTTCTCTCCTAACCCTTTGATTCTTTTTTATTTTTAGTTAGGTGCTATCACTATTCCACTTGTCAATAGTAACACTAGAGTGTGACATCTTATATGCATTGTATAGACAAAAATTGGCCATTGGAATCATGAATACATTTGTCTTTAATGAATTCAACATGTATAGATTCTACAATCATATTAAACTGTAAATCTAAAAGTCTATATACTTTTGAATTTTGTGCATATTCTACAAAGATACTTTTGATCCTTTAAGATCTAATTTTGTTCTATGATGATCAAGAACTTTATAATATAATATACACCCCCACACTTTGAAATAATTTAAATTTGGCTTTCTAAAGTTCATAACGTGACACATTTATACTCTTTCTAAAGTTCATGTTGAGGAGTCTCCAAATTTAAAAATCTAAAAAAAATTTGATTTGTTAAATGCATATGAACAACCTCTATGGCTAGGATGCAAGAATTAGTCTAAACTGTTTGTTGCCATAATAATGTTAAGTATTAAATCTGACCATCACATGTCATAAGAATGTTTTAATGAATTTACAAGTCTTATAAAAAGAAAGTTGACCAAGTGATAATGTCATATCTCAGAATTGGTACAAAACAAAAAAGTTTTGTATTAAAACATGGTCTTTCTGCTAAAAAAATTGATATACACCTAGATAGTTGTATATTGTATTACAAAAATGATATAAATGAGATAATGTGTAAATTTTATGAGGCACCTCTATATAAAACTAGTCAACTTAGTTAAAGACAAAATTATTTATGCCTTGACGAGTTTTGATAAGCTTATACAATGGTATTTGAATAATAAAAGTCATGAAGGTGTAATATATCATTCTTTAAATAGCGAATTATGAAAATATTTTGATAGGATATATCTTAATTTTGCCATGGAATTGTGAAATGTTAGACTGAGTTTATATACAGATGAGTTTACTTTTTATAATTAATCTACTTCACCATATTTATGTTGGTCTATAATAATTACTCTTTATAATCTTTCTTTTGAATTATGTATGACTGTCATTACTTATTTTTTACAATGATCATTAATAAACTAAATCCTAAGATTAAAATTAATGTATTCTTATAACCCTTGATTGATTAGTTAAAAATGTTATAGGATGAAGGAGTATCAATCTTTGACATCTCCAAAAAGCAGAATTTTTTTATAAAAGTAGCATTAATATGGATGACAAATAACTTTTTAACATATGGAATGTTGTCAAAGTAAGAATTGATAGAAAATTAGCTTATTTTTATTATATGGACTATGTTTTTAGAAGGAATAAACATGCATTCAAGAAAAAAATAGAGTTAAAAATGATATCCTACCTCCAAGATTAGATAGGGAAGAATTATGACAACATGTTAGAAACATCTATTGGTTCATCATAATTTATATGTGATATATATAAAGAAAAATGTCATTGATAATATATTTAATATTGTTATAGATATTAAAGCAAAGGCCACATATAACATGAAAGCTAGAATAGATTTGAAGGAGTATTATAAGTAGTAAAACTTAGAGCTATAAAAATTAGCCACTGAGAAAGTGTTTAAACTAAAAGCTAAGTTCACTTTTATATTAGAGCAAAGAAGACCTATTTAAGTAAAAGGATTAAAAATGCCTAGTAGGTATTCCTTGATTTTGTCAAGATATATGGATTAAAGAAAAAAGGTTTTTTGTATTGAAAAGTCATGATCGTCACATTTTCATGGAATGTTTGTTGCCAATTGCTTTTAGTACCCTACCTAAGTAAATCTAGAAACCTATAATTAAGCTATGTTTATTCTTTAAACACCTTTTGTTCAACAATTTTAAAGGCGAATGACTTAAGGTAAATAAAACAAAATATTTCTATCATTCTTTGCAAATTAAAAAGAATATTTTTACTTGTATTCTTTGATTTTATAAAACATTTACTAGTTCATTTGTCATTTGAGACTAAGCTTGGTGGCTTAGCTCAGTATTAATGAATATATCCCTTTAAAAGGTTGATGCTTAGGTGATATTGTAACAATTTCTAATTAATTTATATTGTAACAATTTCTAATTTTCTTTAGATACTTGTTATTTGTTCATGCAAGTTTCTAAATAGATTAAAATGAACGATTAAAAATAAAGGTCATATGGAAGATTCTATTTGCAAGGCATATTTGTCACTGGAGTTATCACACTTTTACTCACATTACTTCAAGTTATATGTGCATTTTGTACAACAAAAGTTGCTTGAAATAATTATGTGAATGAAATAGAGACAAGAGAGTTTATCAATTTTCAATAAAGTTAAATGGCTTTATAAAGAGTGCTTTACTTGTTATTTTAATAATAGAGAACTTGGTGTTGTTCATTTTCATATCTTGTCGAATTACTATGAAATCAAACTATACATTGAGTAAAACATAAACTTGTTACTATAAGGTTAATTATTATATGATAAACGAATTCTCTACTATGCTACTTCCACAGTATAGTAACCCAATCATTAAATCTTCTTTTCTCTTTTTTAATTAATACTAGCTACCCATTTTTTTATAGTATGATTCTTTAAAAAAAAAAAGTGAATGAAGCAAAATACAAGATGCAAATAATCTTTCAATTTTCACTAGAAAAATAAAATATATATATATTTCAAATTAGAATAATAAAAATATAACTTAATGTCTCTTTGGTCAAAGTTAAAAGATTGATTTCATTCTACATTTAGCTTCTTTCAAAATATAGAAAAGTTAAAAAAAAAAAAAAGAATAGATGGTTGGGATTGCCAAAAAAAAAAAATATCAGTGGCTAGAATTGCTATGTTACTTGCATATAATAAATTTTTTTTTTTCATCACTATGAATATTGTCATTTTTTAGAAGGTTTAACAAAAACCCTTATTTTCTTTCTATCTCACTATGTATTTTGGCATTTTTAATATTTTAAATACAAAATTTATATTATTCTCTTTCTTTTTGAATAAGTGATTATTTCCTTATAAAGTAAAACCATTGAAGCATATAATTATATATGTACTTCATTTATGATTAATACAATGCATGTTATACACTCTTTTTCTTCCATGGTCCTGGATTTAAAATATCATGCAATGATCTTTAAAAAAAATTATGTCTTCATGTTATACGCATTTATTGCTTTCTATAACAAATTACTATGTATGGCTATAAATTATGATGCAATAAAAGATATCACCTCATTAAAAGAGAATTGGAAAGTAAAAGTTATAACAGTCCATTTATGGACAATACCAAAATACAATATGCCAAATAAAGTAACAATTTGCAAAATGATATTATGTCACAAATTGGCATACATCTCATATTCATATTCATTTTTCTTATTTTATTGAACTTTACCTTAAATTAAGATTTTATTATTTCTTTCACTATATAGGATGGAAGGATTCATGCTTTTGTAAAAAGAAGCTTTCTACAAAAGTTCAAAGACCACTTGATTAATGGAAAGATCTATGTCATAGTACAATTCAATGTTGATCAAAACATTGGTGCATACAAAGCTACCTTGCATTGATACAAGATAAATTTTAAGTTTTCAACTGTTCATAGAATATCCAAAGAAGATGTTGCTATCACTTAAGATGGTTTCCATTTTGTTCCTTTCTGACAAATTTCTTCCAAAACTTATGATAAAAACTATTCAATTGGTAAGTAAAATAAGTATGTTAATTATTTATTGTTTGCCTCTTGATGTATGCTTAAAGTATTAACCTTATTTTCACTATTTGTAGATGTTATTGAAAAATTATCTAGAATCAATGACATTAAAAGGACCCAAGAGATGGCACAAGCAAGAAAATAATTAGTATTCAATTGGAAGATACATAGTTTGTCATTTTTAATAACTGTGATTCTTTAAAATTTTAAATTATGTTCACATATCTAAATTTGTTCATTATTTTTTTAAATTACTTTAATTTTCCTCCATCATTTTGACAACAACAATAATAAATTAGGTTGCAAGCTCTAAAGAAAACATGTTGATGTGAATCTTGGGTTAATGCTTGCTTCAAATAATGATGCTATAATACTAATTATACAATGATGCAAGATCAAAGAATTTTATGGTATATTTTCCTTCAACCAACTACACAAGTATATGGAGCCATTTATTATTGGTATTGACTTTTCTAGACAACTATTGTAACAGGAAGCAATGCAAGTAGAAAGATATGAAATTCACTTTATGCTATAAGATTATTCACTAATCATGATAATATTAAGGTGTATGAGTTTACTAAAAAGCAAGAAATTTCCATTGTTTTGTGGGGAAAATGATTATGTTCAAGGTTAAGATCAAGGTACTATAGAAAATTAAAAGTCCTAAACAAAGATTTTATAAGTTGGTTATCTGCAAAAGTAAGCTAGGCCATTCTCTTCTAACATTAAGCATTTTGAAGAAGATTTAAGATAAATATATGGGTTTTATTTTTCATAAATAAGCCCAATTTCATTATGTGGTCCAAGATTTGGATCGTCATCTTTGTTCCTTTTACTCATAATATAATGGGTGCTATGAAGGACCAAAATTTTCTAGCCTCCAACAAATAAGGGAGGAAGTCAACTCTACAAATAAATTCAAGTTTGAATTATTTTATGATTGATGAATTCAGCTATGCGTAGAAATTGATGATGATGTATGAGGATAATTCTTTGTTCAACTTTAGAAAAACTTTTTCATGGTGTGAGAATTCATTTATGGTTTAGTCATTTTAAATAGTTTTTTCAATGTAATTGGTTGGATGTGACTTGAGTAGTTTGATTAATTGATTATACAATAATTATTTCATTTGCAATGACTATTAAAAGTTAAGGTTAATCTCTTTTGATTTTAACAGGACATGACAATATCAAGAATGAAATGTTAATATGATTTGAAAATTTTGAAAAGAGACAAGAGTAGATAAGTATCAAACACTAAGACCAAGGTAGTATATAAGGAGATGCTAAAGAATTTAAAATAAGTTATGGAAAAATTATACTTTTAGTTCTTATAGTTTTATTTCATTTTTAATTTAGTCCTTAGAATTTAAAAATTTGTAATTAGGTTCCTATAGTTTATATAATTTTTAATTTGGTCCTTATTATTACATTTTGTTATATATGTAAGTTAATTTTAATTCATCATTTATTTTTACCTTCTTTTGTTAGTATAAATTATGTCAAGATAGTATATAATTAATTACATTAATAAAATTTACAATCATATTAACATCATTTTAATTGTAAAGACTAAATTAAAAATTTTGTAAATTGTAAGAACTCAATTACAAATTTTTAAATTATAGGGACTAAATTAGAAATTAAATGAAATTATAGCCACAACAAATATAATTTTCCCATAACTAATTATTATAAATTCATTTGCGACATGTTTTTGGTGTTTTTATTTTAAATTGTTTCTTTGTTAACCTAATTTTATACTTTTTGATGTTTTACTTTTTGTTTAATTAATATTTGTTTATAATATTTATATAGTGGTATCCTAGCAAACTTCATGATATGAAGATGACTATTTTACAATATTTTGTTTAACTCTTTGATTGTGACTTAATCATCATAAATATTGATTTTATGAGTTATTCTAATAATTTACATAGCCTTGTTATTTTCTTTAATCATTTGATTTGTTGGCATTGCTTCAATTTTAAATTCTAAATATATTAATTTTATATACAAATATATTTGCCTTCTTATAACTAAGGAATTAGACTTGGTTAAACTTCTCCCATATGTCTATATTGGAATATTTTAACTTTGTAGTTGCTAAAACTATAGGAAACATAATGGGAGAATTCTAGGATTTTGATGGCATGGATTGGCTAACTCACAATATTAGGTTTCTATGTATTCAAGCATGAGTGGATCCGTCATTGCCACTTCTAACTTCTTTTAAAGTCAAATTAGATAATGGTCGTAAGGTATGGATAGACTGTAGGTATGAAAGTCTCTTTTGCATTTGTGGGCAATGTGGCTGAATGGGACATGTACAACAAGATTGTGACTAGAACTACATGCAAGTGTAACGAGCTTTGCAACTTCATAAAGATAGGATTCTACAAAGGTTTAAGGCACATTTTTCTTTGGATTTTCATCACCCTATGATATCCAAATTCCATTAAGCATTTTCTATGAAAGCTAAAACCAAGAAAACAACTAAAATTCGATGATGGGATATGTTGTATGGAGGTGACTATGTAGTTTGTGATTATAGTCTTGGTTCTATCTTTCATCCGAAAATAGTGTTCTATCCTCCAAAAGGTGTTTACATAGTTATAGAGGAGCCTATTACTCCCAGTTATTCAAATGACTCCACTAAGTCCAATCCTAAAGAGGCTGATCCAAATCCAATGGAACCAGACTTAGATACAAATCAGGAATGAACCTTGACCCAACAACCAATGACATAAGTGGATGCGGTAGAGCAGCTATGAGCTTTATGGGAAAATCAGAGGACTTTGATATCCTGATAGACTAGGAGGCTTTTCCAAATCAACAGTGTGAATAGGTAGGTGGATCCAAGCACTCAAAAAATGTCCAAGTGGCTAAGCAAGATGATAATCACTCCAACTTGCTCGTGGCTAGTCCTGTACCTAGGGAAAGAAATAATGATGACCTTGTAGCAGTACAGTCAAGGGAACAGATGCAAAGTGGTGATGCGACACTAAAATATGCAATTGAGGTGAGATCTTTAAGATGGATTTATAAAGTGAAGATAGACTCCATCAGAGAACTTGACAATTAGGAGGTGGAGTTGGTGGGTTAGCTACTTTTAAATCATCAGCATCCTAAGGGTATATTAAATAACTTTGGCCTAAAAGACACAACATGGAAAAGCAGAACCCATAGGATACGTAATTTTTCATCTCTGTTCAGTGGTTGGCCAGCATTCATACTAAACAAATGAAATTTTTCATATTTGCTACAATGGGCTCAAGGCTTGTTAACTAGAGTTAATAGAACGGAATGGCAAGAAATAGTGAGATGAATTTGGACTGGATCTTAATTAGTGACATTATATGACCCAAATATGAACATCAAGCAAGTTTAGGTTACTTAAATTTTATACCATCTTTGTTAGGCTTGTAACATCTGAGTTTTCGTAAAAGCTAGGACTTAAGCTTTCAGAATTTTTTAAAGTCTCCTCACTATAGCTAGGATACCTGTTGGCTATAGCTAGGGTGCCAGTTCGCTATAGTGAGGATGCTGGTTCACTATAACGAGTTTGTGGCTTATACAAAATCTAGGAAATTTTTAGCAATAACACAAGTTATAACGACCATAACTTCTAATTATGGTAATTAAGCTTAAATATGTGATTAATAATCATAAATTAAGGTCCAGAATCATTTTAATTAATTGATATAAGAAAATATAAGGGAATTTAAACTTTGATATTATTAGAGTCATTAACTAAATAATCATAATTATTTATACACATAAGTGAATCTAATCCTCAATCAAGAGCCTTTAATTCATTTATCCATTAATTCCAACTCACAAAAACCTTTTACAAGTGCTTCTAAATCAGTTCTTAACATTACCATAAGAAAAACCAAGATTTCTAGGCTAAAAAGTAAGAGTCTGGGAACCTTCGCCGTGACTTAAAACCTTCTTGCCATAGCTAAGTTGGCTATTGGAAATTAAAAACCAAGTTTCACATCTTACGTCGTGGCCTACAATTTTTGTGCCGTGGTAGAGTTGCTATTGGGTTTAACTTCTCACATTTTCGTAGATTTCACTTAGGCGAGTTGGACCCTTGCTGTGATTGGCCTATGTGGTGTCGTGGTGGAAAACACCCTAGAACCTATTATAACAAATTTTCCAATTTGCACCGTGGCGAGCTATGCTTACCCCGCAGCCATAACAGAACATGGTGCGCCATGAGAGGTTGTGTCGTGCAATCTTTAAAATAAAACTATGTTGAATTAAAATTTATAGTTAGTGGCACAACGTAGGTCATCTCTCTTAGAAATAGAATTTAATATTTAATTGGGCTTTCTAAGTGTTAAAGAATCCTAAAACTACCTAAATTAAGGGGGGGTTTGTGATCTAATTAAATAAAGTAAAATGAAATTGAATTAAAACTCCTAATTACTACCTAATTACATGATTTATGGGGTGAATGATAGATATATGATAAGTGACGGGCTCGTCGTACAACCCTCAAAATAAAACTAGGTTGACTAAAAATATAGCAAGTGGCACAACCTAGGTCATCTCCCTTGGAAATGGAATTCAATGCCTAATTGGGTTTTTTAAGTGTTAAAAGTCCTAAAGGCTACTTGATTTGGGGGGGTTTTTGATTGATTTAAACTAACCTCAAGGTTAAGATCAAGGTACTATAGAAAATCATAGTCCTAAAATGAAATTGAAACAAAATTCCTAATGTCTACCTAATTGAATAAATTTTGGGTGGAGAATGGTCTTGTGACTAGCTTAGGAATCGTCCCTTGGTATCCACTATCCTTATCCTAATCCAATTGTGATTAATTCTGGCTTAAGAGTTCCTAATTATGTTCATTAGCAAATGATCTTGAATAACCATTCAAGATTCAAAAGATTAATAATCTAATGTTGAATTGAGAACTCAATCCCGCATTAAACCATTAACTCTTGTCTTTAAGATCAATGAACATCCAATTTGATTGATTAACTGATTAATTAGCCTCTGATTCATCATCCAAAAATGTTTAATTAAACAACTAAACACTAAGGAATTCTCAAATCAAACAATCAAGCACAAAATCTCACTCATGCATTTCATCGAACACCATCGTGGCATACATGGAAGATTAGAGAGAATAATGAAAATCAAATTCAATCCAACCAATTAATCAACAAAAATGTGTCCTAATCAGTGTCTAACAGCCACTAATTAATTACACAAATTCTCAATCAAATATTCCTTAAACAAGCAAATACAAGAAAGAGAAAAAGTGCTGAAAAATTAAAGAAAATCTTAGCCAGAATTTTGCATTCCAAATCTTGGATTCAAGCTTCTCCAAGGATGCTTCCAAGCTAGCCTCAAGGTGGATTAGAGCTCCATTTTACGTGGTTGGAGGTGAGATGGAGAATGGAGGAAGTGGCGTCTCTGGACGAGGGAATGTGGTGAATGGAGTGTCGGTCCAAAAGCCAAATGGATGGGAAGTGTGTAGTGGACGTATGTGAAGTGAATGGAGGCGTGAATGATGGAATGAATGCGTGAAAGGTGAATGATGGAGTGTATGGAATGGGCCAGCGAATGGGAATTGATTTAAGCGTGAATGACGGAGTGTGCGAATGGAGGTATCTGGTGCCTCATTCTCACGTGGCTTGCTTAAATTTTCACGTGCTCTCTTCATTCCTTCTCAAACCAGACTTGCACCGTGGCTCTGCATGTGTTTTAAGTGTATAAACGTGTGACCCACTGTGAATATAATAATCTACATTTTACTGCAGCGTTTCTGTTCATCTGTATTTTCTTCGTCGTGTTTCTACATGCGAGCTTGTCTCTTTTTCACATTCTTTATGTTGG
This sequence comes from Erythrophleum fordii, assembly GCA_032878935.1. Classification (NCBI taxonomy): domain Eukaryota; kingdom Viridiplantae; phylum Streptophyta; class Magnoliopsida; order Fabales; family Fabaceae; genus Erythrophleum; species Erythrophleum fordii. Next base: position 14,025,407 of record JAVQMF010000050.1, read on the forward strand.
CTCCACATGGCTGCTGCATGCTTCTTCGTTCGTTGCTGTCCAGATTTTCTCTTCATGCAGCTACTCTTTGTTGGCTCTGTAGCTGCTGTACAGACTTCAACTCGTTGCCTTTCATTCTTAGCTTCAGCTGCCTCTTCGTTGCCTCTCTTTGTTCTGCTCAGCTCGTCACAAGCTTTTCTTCATCGTGCAGCTCATTTCGTTTCTTCCTCACGCTGTAGTTGGTTCTCTGATCAGCAGCTTCATTTCGTTTCACTGTGCATCCCTTCTGCTCTTCGAGTTGCTCTCCAGCTCTTTCATGCAAGTTTCCCACGTGATTCCTCCATTTCTGCTTGAGTTTGTGCATGTGGCAGCCTCCTTTGTGCAGCTCAACGTTCAACTGGACGTTGCTTCTGGTTTGTGTGTCTCAGCCCAAGCTTCTTCTCTATCATGCAGCTCATTTCTTCCACGTTCTGCATGTGTGTTTCTCTTATCTCAACATGTAGCTTATCTTCTTTGTTTTGGAGCTTCCATCCCGAGCCAAAGTCTCGTGTGCTTTCTTCTCCTCTGTTTTGAGCAACGTTCAACTTCTACTTCTTTCTTGCTCAAGCTTGAGCCTCTTCTCTACTTGTTTCAGCTCATGCAAGCTTCCATTAGCTCTGTCGTTTAACTCGGCTGCTTTCCACGTTGGCTCTTGTAAGTGCTGCAGCTTCTTTCTCTTTTCACACTCCAGCCTTCATTTATCCTTCGTGTTCTGCTCAGCTTCTTCACTTTCACCACGTCTTTTCTTTTCTTCAGCTTGTAGCATTGGAACCCAAAGCTTCTTCCTCCATTTTCTGTTCGTGCTCTGTTTTGCACGTAGTTTCTGCCCAGCTCTTGCTCATCCACGCTCTTTCTTCCTCTCTAATGCACCTTCTCATTTCTTTATGTTTTTCCACGAGCTCTACCCACATTTTACACTTACTACCCCGTAGCTATTCATTCTTTTCTGTTCAGCTCACTTTATTCATGTTGTTACTGCAGCTCGTGAAACTTGTAGCTTGTGTCTCTCATGGACCTCTCAAGCCCGTGGCTGTTTGTGCGAGTGAGCTGATGCAACGAAGCTAACATGAGTGAATTAATGTGAGTGCTTAATGTGGCTGGAATGTACTATCTCAATAGTGGAGAAATGTGATTATGTGCCACGTGAGGGAGCCCAATTCTTCTCCTTCTCTTCTTCAAATCAATTTATCATTCAAATCTCCAATTGCCCAACAAAATCTGCACAAAGAATAAGAACAATTCAATAGGAAAATTTACAAAAATCATTTAAAATAAAATTGTGCATTAAAATTCCTAAATTTTGCAATTAAATTCTTAAAGTATAGAAATGACTATTATCATGAAATCTTATCTAATTGAAGTTTTAAAGCCATGTTTGGAACTAAAATGTCTAAGTTTAGGAGGATAAAAATAAATAAAATATGTGTTTATCAATAAGTTTTGGATTCATCCCTTGGTATCTACTATCCTTATCCTAATCTAATTGTTATTGATTCTGGTATAAGAGTCCCTAATTGTATTTATAACAATGTATCTTGAATTATCACACAAGAATCAATAAATTAATAATCTAATGTTGAATTAAAACCTCAATCCCATATCAAATCGTTAATTCTTGTCATTAGAATCGATAAACACTAAATTTGATTCATTAATTGATTAATCAACCTTTGAATTATCACTTTAAGATATTTAATTAACTAATTAAATTCTAAAAAATCCTTAAATCAAACAATTAAACACACAATCTCACTCATACATTTCATTTAATATCTTGATGGCATGCATGGGAAATTGGAGAATAATAAAAATCCAGCATTAAAATTAATCAAATAAGCATTCAAATTTTCTCCTAATCAATGTCTAACTAGCCATCAATCATAAACTACATAATCTTAGTCAACTACAAGTTTAACCAAACAAGTTCAAGAACAAAAATTAATGTAGAAAGAGAGAAAATAAAATAGGTAGCTTAGCCAAAATCCCTTACTATTCTATAGACTCAAGCTTCAACTAAGGACCTTCTTCCAAGCCCATAAGATGCAGATTTAATGCTTCATGAAGGTGGAGATGAAGATAGGAAAATGGGGAAGAAGCTACGGATGAAGGGGATGAAGTGTGGATGAAAATGACGATAGACTGTTGTGTATGAATGGATGAGTCCCTTCTGGATGCTGCTCGAGTGTATTTTTTAATCTTCCTTACGTGTGCTCTCATGTACTTTATTTAATCCATTTGCTTTTGCTCCTTATGTGTTCTTCCTTTGATTATGCCCATAGCAATCCACATTGATTTTCCTCTCATGTATGCTGCTCCATTTAATTCTTTCTCATGTGGTTTTCATCTCCCTTGCCACGTACTCCTCACACGTGAGTTGTCGTGGTCATCTCATAACCTATAGCTTCTTCTTAATCACATGAGAATCTTCCTTAAGCTCACTAACCCGAAGCTTCATGCATTATTCCAACATAATTCCTTAACTCGTGCTGCTATTCATTTACGTGAAAACTGGTAGTGGTCCTCACATGCTTTTTCTCCACGTCAGTTGTGTGTCTAAATCGGAACCATCATTTGCTCAAAGGCTTCTTCATTTTCCATGTTCTACCCACTCACGTAAATCACATGATATTCTCCTCTCCTTCTTTCACGTGTTCTAGCCTCTCCTATGTCTTTTTTTTGCTGTCTGCGTGGATCCATTTATGCTTACCAAGAGTTTCCCACATCAACTTCTGTATGTACATGAAATTAAGAGCTGTTGCTTGTTTCTTTTTCCCAGTTTGAATCTAGTACGTGCTTCATTCTTCGCCTATAGTTCTTCACATGCTCTGCAGTCCGTAGCTTCACCTCTTTCAGTTTGTGCAAGCTTCTAGATGTGAGCTCATGCATGACATGGCTTCCTTGTATTTGTTAGATTGTAGCTTCAAGGAGGAACTCATGCTTTAGCTTCTTCTAGCCCAACACGTAGCTTCTTCTTCCTATCATGTTACTTCTCTTTTATTTCAATTGCAGCCCATAGCTTCATCTCTTCCATTTGTTTCTTCTCTTCACACGAGTGTATGGAAGAGTGGCTGCATGTGTGTATGACGTTAAAAGGGCTGCCACATGGTTCTTTACATCACATGGATCTGCTACGCGTATTTAAGTGAATGAAGCTGCGTTTACGTGGAGGAAGGGTTGATGCAATGTGAGTGAACTGGAGCCCATGCAAGTTGCTTGAGTGTTTATGGACGTGTGCTGCAACATGTTTGAGCTTTATGTAATTCTTCCCACGTGAGAGTTTCCTTCTTATACTTGTAGCTCTTGTCACTTGTAGCAACATCTATCCATCTTCTTCTCTTGAATATAAAATCTAATGCCTAGCCTCCACATTCTGTCCATTGATTTGGTTAAGTTAGTATGTATGAGAATAATCTTCATGTGTGTATTTGTGGGGATCTAAAGCTATGTTTGTGTGGCATGATTTAGTGTAGCTTTCTATGCTTGGAAAACCTTCCTCTTCCAAAATTTTCTCTAACTTTTAAATTTGATTTGCCTAAAATTTGCAAAAAAAAATAAATGAGAAAATTAAGTAGGAATATTCACAAAATTCATTTAAAATGATTTAAGCATTAAAATCAATCATTTTGCAGTTTAATTCCTAGAGTACAGAAAATGGCCATTAAACTTAATTATTCACCTAATTAAATCTCTAAATCCATATTTAATTATTAAAACTCCAAATTAAGAGGAATAAAATATATAAAAAATAGTGTTTATCACGCCATGATGAGGTTGCTCTCTGTTACCTTCCATAGGCAATATTTTTGTTTTGTGCTACGACGCTTCTCGCCTTTGCCTAACACTTGGTTGCGGCTTAACCCATTTTGGCCACGGTGTGACCTTCTTCTGCACTATTTTTTCCTAAGTTTCATCCCTTACACTTCCACTCTCCATCTAACAATACTCTAAGGTTACTCTACCTTAATTTGTGAGGCTCTAATAACTTTTCTCTTTCTAGTTTACTCAACATACCAATTAATACCAATTCAAGACTTAGGGGTTGATTCCTACTCATCAAACTATAAGCAACTAATATTATCATTCATGGAGATATAAAAGCATGCTCTTAAAAGTCAAGTCATACATTTATACTAAGGAGATTTCATATCAAATATAAATAAATACATACACCATATACCATATTTGTCTAAGGCATAACTCTCTATTAGATACATCATAGGTTAACAAAACACCAAAACACCTACACTTGGCAATATGATTATATGATCATAATGCTATACAAGAATAAAGACAAAATTTAGCATCTACTATACTCAGGTCAGTCCAAGTATAGCCTTCCCCACACATGGTTAGAGCTCATAGATTTTCATCAATTGACTTTCCTTTATTTTTATCCGAAGAGCCTTCACCTAAAAGTATTATCTTATGAAATGGGATGAGATGCAAATCTCAGTAACCAAAGGAAAATTCCATTCATATATTCCAATTCAATTAATATATGTGTATGAAATCATATGAACATTAGAAAAATATACCAGTCATATCAGCAAATGAAATAATTAGACTATCAATGGCTATTATCCTGTACTAGTAATCACATATCCATATATTAAAGGCCAATAATATTAGGAGAGGCCCATCCACAGCACCTACTCCCTAATGAGTGCAACCAGAGCTTAGTGCATTTGAGATCTGATCATAATCTGGTACCCAATCAAAGCACATGTACAGGTGGCAGCCATACCATAGCTCTACCATAGACTCATAAGGTCCAATTACAGTATAACAGATAACTAACTAATTTATTTAGCATTCAAAATTATACATATGCAACAGATATAAAAATAAAATAGATATATGCATGGAATTTAATATGAACCCTAGTTACCTTACTTGTAGACAATTCTTTAAGAGCCAATAAAATGCTACTTCAGCCTATGAACACAAAACTAAACCATTACTATTCCTAATTATCATTTATATCAGCAAACTCATTACTTAAGGAGTTAAACTACAAAGGACTACTTAGAAAACACTTACCTAACTATCACAAGAATCAAATTTGGATTTAATTGTTCTTGCACCTAAAACTTTAGAACAACATCTCAAACTCTAGGCAAATTCACACAAAATTAATACCTATACTATAAATCAACTATAGGGGTCTCTAACTAGTAGAAAAAGTATTAAAATGAGGAATTTATACTTACCTAGCAACACCTCTAACTCTAACCTCTGAAATTTCATCATGAAAACATCAAATAACAAGTTTCAGATTTTGGGTGTAGGTGAAATGCTCCAAACAAAAAACTAATCGAGTCAAATTGAAGAGAAAAAGAAGATTAAGTTATATAACGATTACCTTACCTGATTTTGAGTTTAGAAGTGAAAAATGGTGGATTTGTGCTAAGAATTTTAGCCTCTCTCAAAGACCTCTAAATTTTGCTTTGCCTTTTACATTTCTTTTTTGCAGAATGCGGAGGGGGCTAATAAGGGTTTAGGGTTTAAATTGCTTTGCCCGATCAGTTTTTTATTGTTGGGCTAGACCTTAAGGATTGGGCTATAGAATTTCTAACATTTTAGTATGATTTTGGGCTTTTAACTCACTAAATTAGATTGGGTCATTCTTAGATGATCTTTCTTAGGCCAAGTCTCATAATAGGAAGTATGTCTACCCCTAAATCTACATTAATTATTTATTCTTCCAAAAACTCCTATTCACATAGTATGCCTAATTATTTTATAATAATTATTCTTAATTAGTCTAAATCTATCATTAATACTTTAATTAATTTTGGGGTGTTACACAAGCTATGTCGAGAACAACTAGGAAGCTTTCACAATAGCAAGAGGTGTCTCTCGTTATAATGAAACCTTATTAAGAAAACATCAAGGAGGAATTTTTAAATGGAAAGATTGAATTGCCTGGGGTTTTCAGAGGCCCTAAAAGCTATAAGAACTCCTGGAATGGTTTAAACCCTCTTCGATGTATATTTTTTAACGTTAGTTGACCCGAACTTTGACCGAATAATTCAGGAAGGTTTTATATTCAAATTAAGTGGTTCTAAAACTATTTTATAGGTTAAAGAACCTAAATTTCTTAATGGAAAGGATGATTTTTAAAAAGGAGTTGAAATGGGCCCAATTAGACAAAACTAAGAAATAAGGACTAAAGTGAAAAATGAAAATTAGTAAAAAGTGGAATCCCAACTTCTTAAAACATCTATAATTTGCTTCTCCTTCTAACTGACCTCGTTCTATCCAAATAAAAAAAGAAAGACTAGGGAGAGAGACGCACCAAAGGAGGAGAAGAAGAGGAAGAGAAACAAGACAAAAAGGTATGAAAATAGATGGAATTCCATGGTCTTTCCTCTAGCAACTTGAATCTCCTCTTCCTACCTCTCTTTCTATAGTTTCATTGATGGGTTTGGTTCTGTTTTAAGCTTTGTCCAGAGGGGAGAAGTTCGAAATTCAAGGGAGGGACCAAAGCAAAGGAAAGAGCACTTGAGAAGAGCTAAAATTCAAGGTAAGTTTGTTGTTTTTCATGCTTTTTTCTCTCTTGCTCCCATATGTGTGAGTTTTGGCCACTTTTTGTAGAGCCAAAAGGAAATTGTATTGAACTAAACCAAGAGTGAAACTTATGTTTTAGTGAGTGGAAAACAAGATGGTGCAAAGGAATCCAAGAAAGAACTATTGAAATTCCAAATAAAATCTCTAGGGATTCAATGCACCTTAACCTGTAGGAAGCTTTCTAGCCATAGTTTAGGATGTCTAAGAGTTTATATGGGTTCCTAAGACATTAAGGAAGCCTCCCATATGCATCCCGCATACAAGAAGCAAAGAAAAGTCTATGGGTACTCCTAGGCTTCCTATGTCTCGACCAAAGAGGGTTCTCCCACCTAGGGAGTGTTTTGGTTTCTTCCAAATCTAGATTGATATCATCTACGCTTTGAAAAAATTTTAGAAACCCTAGGATGTTAGATAGAAGTGTAGGTTCCATAATGTAGCATAATGAAGCAATTCCTAGCTAGGCTCCTCCAAATGAGTATATGATAGCTCTAAAAAGTCTAAATGGAGTTAAGAGACTTAAAATGAAAGAAAAAATGGAGCCAAGATCTTGAATTTTAATAGTTGTTTCATTATGTCTTATATGGAAGCATTATGAAAATAAGTGAGAAAGTAAGCATGTATAGGAGTTGCATAAGACTAAAGCTCATTCTAATAACTTAAGCATGTCTCATTTGATGTGTCTAGGCCAAGAGAACTTAGTACCTTCAAGTGTCAAGCCTTGGCCGAGAAGAAGGAGGAAGGTTTCAAGGGAAAAGTATAGAACATTGGCTCCAAGGTAGCTCTCTCTCCTTGCTCTCATACATTCTTGAGTGGTTTCTTATCTTTGGATATTTGTATGCATGTTTATGCTATGTAAGATGTTTCTAGGAATTGTTCATATGCCATGGTATGATGTTACTTTGTTGTTTATGCTCTTAGAAGATGTTTTATGAATGTGTTTTGGTTTGCATGAACTTGGTGAAGCCAAAAGTCCCTCAACTAGGGTAAAGATAAGCCAAAAGTCCCTAAGAATGGGTGAGATAAAGCCAAAAGTCTATAAAAGAGTGAGGTTTAGTAAAAAATCCTTTAAAAGTAGATGAAGCAAGTTCGAAAGTTCCAAAGAGAATGGGTGAGGCTAAACTATTGCCTTGACAAACCTATGTGTGATGAGTATGCTTTCTTGAATGAGAAAAATATTTTATGTATGTTTATGAATTACTAGATTTCTATGCATTCATCTTTGGGCTTGAAATTGCCTTCATTATACATGATTGAAAAGGGTGAAAAGCTATTGAAATTCTTGAAATCTCACTCTTCCCTTCTCATTGCCTAACATGCCTAGGTGAACTAAGGGAGCCAAGAGATGAAAGTCACCAAACTTAAAGGCTAGAAGATTGACAAAAGAAATGACTAAATATTTGTATTAGACCCATATTATTGTCAAATGATATAATCTCATGATGTATATGATATAAAAACACTTGAACATATGTAAATGGATGGATATATGATGTGTGTATAAGAACTGGCAGCTTATGAACAAGATTAATGTTTTTGACATTGAGACGCAAGGATGTGCATCTAAGATCTCATGTATGTAAGCAAGTGGGAGAGTGAATTTGTGATGTATGATTATTTGGACCCTTTAAGCATTTTTAGAGGTGTTATTATGCTTTTCCATGTGCTTAAGTGGCCTTAGTTAAAGTAAAAGAGCAAATGGTCCATATTTGACCCTTTCGAAAGCATAAGAGTGATATTTTGGTACCCTATGTCACAAACTGACCAAATGAAGGAATTTTCCCATGAAATTTGGCATGAATTTAAGTCTCATCTAGAAATTTTTGTAGAGCTAAGAACCATATTATTTGGAGCTCTAAAGAATAAATTATGAATTTTCAAAGTTGGAAAAATTTTTAGATTTAGCATATGCACTATTCATATCGTTAGTTTCTTCTCTTCTATCATCCATGAGTCAAATGAACTCCAATTGCCCTGAAGTTTTACAAGAATAAACTAGACCTTATAAGCTTTTTGTAGCCACAAAGAGCACCCCATTTGGATTTATATTGAGGGAGATATAAGATTTTGAAGTTGGAACTTACTGTCAGTAACGTAGCTGGACCCTAAGTACTATTCCATCAATTTTCGTTAACTTAATGTCACTTTCTTTATTTGGAGTTATTTTTCCCCTAGACATATTTAGCTTTCTATATTGGTATAGTTTACTCAATTTGGATTTATATGGAATTAATTATAATTTTTTGAAGTCTATATTAATAAACTATATCAAAGTGCCTAGGTAGCTGGACCTATGATGTTTTTTTGTTGTTAATCGTAGTCCAAATGATGTTTTTATGTCCTATAAGTATTTTTAGAATAAATTTAATATTTAGTTCTTTCCAAAAAGCTATGATTTATTGGATTTTGATTTTTCTAGATTTAATCGTGAATTTTCAAAGTCTATGACAAAAAACTAGAATTTAAGCTAAAAAATAAACATGCATTTTCTGATGTATGGGGCTCCAAATCTAAATTGCATGAGATGTTTTATGATGTTTATGACTTGTATAGATAAATTATAAGTAGACTATAATGTTTGAGGATTCACGAGGTCGATGGAGTATAAAAGAAAAATTTTGAATCCCACATAACGTGGAATATTGCATTGCTTAATGCTTTTTCTCTGAGAATTGTTTATGTTAAAGGTGTGGAATCCTTGAAAAGGCATATGGAAGGCTAAAGTTAGATGGTGTTACAAGGCTTTTATGTTTCAAATTCTCTTTGGGAATTACTAGTAAGACCAAGCACATCTTAACATCCTCTTCTGCATATAGCACAGGCTAACTCCGAATCTCCTCTTCCTGGCTATATACAATATATCCTAGATGTCATTTGAGGAAAGAGTTATCAATGGGAGTGTACTGATCTCCTTTACCACTTAGCCACCTTTCACATCACCTCAGATTAGGCCTTTTTACCAACAAAAAAAGGAGAAGAAAACAAAAATTTTTGCGAATAGTTAAACAAAAGATAGATACTTCTGCACTAAATGGTTTCGTGGAGGCTTCCCCACAAAACCCTCTAAGGTCACCATGATGGTATTAAGTTGGAACTATTAGGGCCTGGGTATCGCCACGATAGTTTAATGTCTTAAGTTGTTAATATGTAAATATAACCTTGACTTTTTATTTTTAATAGAAATGAAAACCACTTTTAACTTAATTGAAAAGAAGTTTCGCAATTTTGGTTATACTCAGGTGTATGGATGAATGCATAAGGCAAAAGTAGTGGACTTTTCTTAGGAAGCTGAGACACCATCAATTGTCACTTGTCTAATGTTTCACATCAGATTCATTTGGAGATTCATGTTTTGCAAGGTCAACCATATTTCCTTACTTTCATCTATGGATATCCTAAGTTGTCTTAGAGGTATATATTATAGAACTAGCTATAAAACAAAGCCTAATTTGCATCTTGTCCTTGGATGATCATTAGTGACTTAAATTAGGTGGCTTACTTACATGAGAAAAAAAGTCGAGTTTCTGTCATCTAGGGGAGCAATCATTTCTATGGAATGATAGATACCTATCATTTTATTGATCTCTATCCTAATGGAGTTTGGTATACCTAGCATAATAGTAGATAGGGAGAGGATAGTATTTGGACGAGATTAGATAAAGTGTTGTGTAATTCTGCATGGTTAGAACTTTTCCCTCAGTTTAACTTATAGACTTTACCCTTGGCAGCATCGGATCATTCACTGCTAGTATTTAATATGGATCAATTTTAGGTATTTCAAAGGCATCCCTTTCGATTAAAAAACTTTTGGTTTAAATTTCCCCAATATAATGATATTGTATAATAATCTTAGATTGAACATACCAGTGGCTCTATTGCATTTCAATTTCATCAAAATTACGTCTTTTTCAACAACGATTAAGAGTATAGAACAAAACTTACATAGGAAATATTAACCAACATATCATGAACTTGGAAAGCCAATTGGTCCAAATTCATGCTTCCTTGGATAGGGATCAACTAAGTCAATTAGAAAGAGAATGTCGACATAAATTTGAATTCTTGCATGATTGTGAGGAGTCTTTGTAGGCTTAGAAAACCCAACAAGAATGGTTACAACACAGGACAGAAATACAAAATGCTTCCATAATCTTGTAAAAAAATAAAGAATCAGTGGTTATATTTCCCATCTCAAAGGAGAGGATAGTGAATAGATTCATGATCCATTTTAGATTGAACGAATAACTACTAACTACTTTGCAGAAGTATTCAAAGTCCAATCCCCGTTATTTGTAGACCAAATCCAATAGGAACTGTCCTCTTTGAACATTCCTAGGTTGTCACATCAACAGTTGGCTTCTCTTAGCATGGGGATATCTTGGTCTAAAATAGAAACAGCCATTTCTAAGCAAAAATCAGATAGTGCTCTTAGACCTAACAATTGTCGTGCTAAATTTTTCCATTACTATTAGGATACTATCAACTAAGATGTCTTAAATATGGTATAGGTTCTTTTCAAACTGGATTTCTTCTCAAATATTTGAATCATTTATATATTATTCTAATTGCAAAATGTGATCACCCTTAATTATTGAAAGATTATAGACCTATTAACCTTTGCAATGTTATTTACAAACTGATATTCAAAATCATCTGCAATCGATTGAAGGGAATGCTTAATGATTTGGTTACACCAAATCAGAATGCTTTTTTGTCGGGTAGGTTGATATCAGATAACATCATTTTAGTGACTAAGCTTATGCATAAGATCTATCACACTAAAGGCAATACCAAGGGCTGGTGTGCATATAAGTTAGATATTGTTAAAGCTTATAATAAGATTTTTTTAGAAGTTTCTTGAAGTAGTCTTAAGACAAATGAAATTCCTAAAATTTTGGATACGCCTTATCATTTAATGTGTGCGTACTATTTCTTATCAAGTTATTGTCAATGGTCATCCCACAGAACGCTTTGTTCCTTAACAAGGTTTGAGACAAGGAGACCCTTTATCACCATATCTATTTATTTTATGTGCTAATGAGTTATCCTGCATGATCTATAAGGAAAAGCGAACTAATTACTGGCAAGGTATGAGAGTAGCTAAAGGTGCTCCTCCCATTTCGCATCTAATGTATGTAGATGACACAATACTTTTCTTTTCTAAGTTTCATAAGATATGTTTCAAGGTAAATGATGTGCTAAATCAATAGAGTAGACTATCTGGGTAATCTATTGATACTACTAAATCGAAAGCAATTTTTAGCCTTAGTATACCACATCGCATGAAATTATACTATGCTCAACAACTAAGGGTATCCTTTAAATCAAGACTAGGCAAATACCTTAGAATCATATGTGATGTAGGCAGATCAAAGATGCAGGTTTATCAAGAGGTGGTGGTAAAGATTGACAAGAAATTACAGGCATAAAAATCTGTTCTTCTCTTTTAGGTAGCAAGAGCTACTTTAATTAAATCAGTGCTAAATTCATCCATAGTATTTCCTTATCATGCTTTGAATCACTCCAGTGGTATTGTAAACAAATTGGCTTTAGAATTTCAAATTTCTTTTGAGGCTTCAAAGATCATAAACCTAAAATACATTTGCTTTAATGGACTAAGCTATGCCAACCTCGTATAGTGGGAGGGCTTGGTTTTAGATACGCTTATTACTTCAACAAGGCATTATTAGCCAAACACATATGGCAGTTAATTTCTCCAAATAACCGCTCTTTATTTACCCAAACATTAAGACCTACATATTACAAGTTTAGAATTCACAAGGATTTGACATTGCATCATGCAATGAGTTGGACATAATGCAATCAATTAGATGTGGAAAGGAATTCAAAAAGCTAGAATGATCATTTTTCCTCACTTGCAATGGCGTGTAAGTGATAGATTGTCAATTCTAATTCTTAACCACCATTGGTGCCCAATGCAAGTTGATCTTCCTTCTTCTATACAGACAGTAGGGGATCTTATACTACATTGTAACACTATAATATATTAGCCTCACTTAACCCTTACTTAAGCTTAATTCCATATAATTCCAAAGAAAAGAAGTAAAACCATGGCTTATTGTTACGTTACGTCGGGGTTTTAATGTTCATACTTCGCTCCGTGGACCCCCATGGACCCATCAATAGTATTCTCTTCTAATACTCCATCCTAAAAACTTATACATATCATAAAACAATTCATAAATCACAAATTTGAAGTCAAAAACCAGAAAATTACATTTTGCTTGTGGGTCTAAAATTCATATTTTTGGCACCAACTTTGGAAAATTATAATTAATTCTAGAAAAATAAAAATTAAGAAAATAATAGCTTTTAGGAAAGATTTAAATGTTAACTTTATAATAAAAATAGTTCCAAACCATAATAACATCATTTGGACTATGTTTGACAATAAAAAAGCTCGAAAGATCAGACTGCCTAGCGTTTCTAATGCAATTTATTGATATGAATTTCAAAGATTCATAACTAATTCCACAAAAATCAAATTCAAGCAAAATATACCAATTTAGAAAGACAAAGATATTAAATAGAGGAAAAAAATAATTTCAAAACAAAAAAGAAGCAACTAAGGCACAAAAACCTATAGAACAATAATAGAGGTTAGGTTGTACCCCTAATATTGATATGAAAGTTCAAAAATTTATTTCTCCCTCTTTATAAATCAAAATGAGGTGCTCTTAAGTGCTACAGAATGTTTATTATGTTTAGTTTATGCTTGTAAGATTTCATATCCATTGGACACTATTTGCCCCACAAATGATAGAGGTAAAAGATCTGACCATTTATACAATACTAATGCCAATTCTGTCAAAATTTGCCAACTTTGAAATTTTACCAAAAATTCTCTAAAGCTTAAAATAATATGCACTTTAGCTTCTTAAAAAGCTCTAAACAAGATCTATAAGCATGCTAAATTTCAAGGCAACAAGAGCTTATTTGGTAAGATCTTAACATAATTCACAAATATGGCAAATTCAACACTCTATATGAGTCAAAAGTGGTTCAAATGGCTTATTAAATGCTTTACCACCTCTTGGGCAAGTTTTAAAGTATAAACATAGCCTATAATGATTTCCAAGTAGTCTAAACTATCATACATCTCAAACTCACCATGCTACATGCAAGAATACATAATTAGGAATGAGCTACCAACTATCCAAAACTCATATTCTCATTGATTTGGTTCCAAATGTAGCTCATACATTACATATACATACTTTTATACTTACTCATATGTTTGCATCTCAAAAATAATATATACATATACACTTGACATCTCTTTACGTCAAAAGAAACCACACAAGCTATACAACTGTTAAGAAATAGTCCTTCAAGCTCCTTGGGTTCTATCCTTAGCCTCTTGGACACCACCTAGATATGGTGAGATGGGAGAGGGAAAGGGATGAGATTCAAAGAATCTTAAAAGCTCATACCTCATTCAAGGAAGAAATCAAAGCATATAAACATGTCAAAAGCATGCAAATAGGCATCTAAAGCCATTAAGAATCATTCAACACACAATTTATATGCTATGAAAATTATATCAAAGATAAGAATAAGCTCTAGAGACTTTTGGTCTAGTCTTACCCTATTTTTTAGGACTTTTAACTTAGTCTTACCCTTAGTCCAGAGGCTTTTGACTTGACCTCACTCATCCATGAGACTTTTAGCCTTGTGTCACCCATTCTTAGAAACTTTTGGTTCCATTTCACCCATCTCAAGGGACTTTTGGTACTACCTTATCCTTAAAAGCAATTTTCACGACCAAAACATAAACATATTGATATCAATACAACAAGATAGTATCAAATGGTATGTCTCATAATACAAATGCACATACAAGCATACAATGACAATTACATATCTAAAAATGTGAACAAGAAGAAGTGAAGAGCTATCTTGGCAATCAAACCTAAGCTTTCCTTATACTAATCCTTCCTTTTTTCAGCTATACACCCTTAACTAGATGGAGTTTGAGTTCTTTGGTCTAAAAATAACAAATAACATTCAATTACTCTCTTAAAACAAGCCAAAGCATTATACACACACTTAAGAAGTATACTTGGTCTATTGGTTCCATAATAGCTTCATTAATCAGCTAATGAAGCAACTATCATAATTCAAGCTCTTACCTTCATTTTCTTCTCATATCTAGACCTCTTGGTTCCATTTAGATTCCTTGAAATCATTACAAACTCATTCCCAATAGTCTAGATACGAGTTGCCTCTTAAGGCTACATTATGGAACCTGTTGATCCAAATCTCAATTTATAACTTCTAAGTTTTTGTTAAAGGGAAAGGTATTTGGAAGTCTTTATAGAGGTCTTAGAAATTTAAACAAACACTTATATAGGTTAGAAAATTCATGAATCAAAACAGAATTTACAAAGTGTTCAAGAATCCCTAATTGCTTTATCTTGGAATTTACTAGCTTTTCTTCCTTTTTTTTTTTTGCATTTCCTAAGCTCCCACACTTTAAATCACTATTTTCTTGCTAGTTCTACGTTAAAACTTCCTTCCTTTTACTAGCTCTCATGTTGGCAGACCCAACATACATAAGAAGCAAAGAAGAAGATACAATGATGCATGGATATTCATCTTAAATTTAAGCCTTCTTCAAGAGTGTTTCCCTTTGCATTAACTTTCTCTTTGAATTTCTAATCTCCCTTCTCTGAACCAAGCTCAAAATAGAACCAAATCATCCACTAAAACCATAAAAAGAGAGAGCAAAGAGTGAAGAACAAAATTTCAAGTAGGAAAGCTATGAAAATCTTTAGTTTCTCTTACCTTTTCCTTTATTTCCTACCTTCTCCCTTCCTCCTCCTTTGTGCGCCCTTCTTAGATGAGCTCTCCCTTGGTCTTAAGCAGATGAAATGTCAATTAGAATAAAAGAGAGGATTTTGGACTTTTTTAAGTAGCAAAATTCCACTTTTTCAAGTTTTTTCCGAAACAAGTCTCGCTATAGCGGGAAGCACTTCTCGCTACGGCGAGAACTTATCAGTCACAAGTCCTAACTGTTCACGTCACGGCTGGTGCTGTTACAAGAAACTCTCTAGATTTTCTATAGGACACGAACTCGCTATAGCGGACTGCATCCTTACTATAATGAACTGGCACTCTCGCCATAGCTAATAGGAGTCCTAGTTATGGCGAGAGACTTAGAAAAATTCTAAAACCTTTGGATGTTACATACATAACCAAGAATGTTAGAACAATCTAGTTGTGCACCAATTATACTTTGACAACATGGCTAAAAAAATTTTCCAATCTATGTTCTTTATGACTAGACAACAAGATAGACTTGTTTGCTCTGGTTCAAGTACTAGAGAATATACAATGGCAATTGGTTATAAGATGTTATCTCACTAAATAGAGGTAAATCCCTCTCACACTGCATCTGCATGGGAAAAACTCTAAAAACTTTAGCTGCCTTTCTGCATTATTATTTTTATGTGGCGATTATTACAAAAAACATTACCTTTAGAGAACACAATTCGCAGACATCATCTTTTTGTTGAGAATAGTTGTCATTTTTATAACCATAAAGAAGAGTCATATCAACATCTATTTTTATCATGCCTTTTTACAAGAGCTGTTTGGTTTGATTCTCAGCTAGGCCTCATTGTGGACCAACTAGTCTCATCTTATTTATTTACTTTCATACAATAGTGGTTGTTACAAGAACCCCTGAACATCTTTAATATAAGTTGTGCCATTTTATATTCAATCTGGTATTATCGAAACAAACTATTGTTTCAGAATTCCCACTACTCTCCCTTGCAAGTTGTTTTCATTGCCTAGAGAGTTAGTGTCATGCCTTTACTTTCAGGAAAGCAATGCTCCAAGCCAGCTTCAAACTTGCTTTCTCAACCACACCCTCTCTAGCATGACCACATACGGACAAATCAATGGTACATGTTTGTGGTCATGTCTAGGTGGTCTAAGAAGTATAGGAGGAGTCACACTACCATTACAATTTGGTTTGCTTTTAATAAATTTTGCGCTCTTACATGGAATAGCTTTCTCAATAAGGGAAAACAACATCCTTTTTTAAGAGTGATTCATGATGCATTACACTTTATACTAAACCAGCAACTTATTTCTCATCCGCATAGTTATCCTCTCAATGTAAGTGCCTTTCGAGACAAACAATTTTGGCATCTAAAGAAAACTAAGGTATTACCAATTCATCTATACGTTGTATAGCAGGAGATATATCTATATCTATATATACACTACTAAATATGTTTGTAAAATTTCATTTCCTTTTACTCCCGCTAACTTTCAAAAAGACTGTTTAATGTTTTAACTTGGACTTAGGGTGTGTATTTATATATATATATATATATAAAATGTCTAGGTCATTTTTCTTTTTCCATTACTTCATGTTGTTTTAGTGTTATCTAAAATGTGTGGCTCATTAATTGTGAACATTAAAGTGTCTTTTAATTGTTATAATATTTTTAAAATGATTTATTTAATTTACCACCTTTTTCATTTTTACTATTTTTTTAATATCAAATTATAAATACATAATTTAACAAAATTTGTTAGATTTTAAACATTTATGTATAATAATATTCGTGTATTGCCAGGATACCACACGAGTTTAAATATAATAAATATGACAATTAAAAATGTATCTATTATATATATTAAACAATATAAAGATGTCTTAAATATTATTATATGTAGAGTTTAAAATTATATATATACTCAAACAAATTATATATAAATTTGTATTTATTTTGGGACATGTTATATAAATTTTTGAGTAATTAAAAAAATTAAAACAGTCAATTCTGTTAGGATTAGCGCGGTGGAAACCCGTTTTCATTTTTACTGCTTTTTTTTTATATCAAATTATAAATACATAATTTAACAAAATTTGTCAAATTTTAAACATTTATGTATAATAATATTCGTGTATTGCAAGGATACCACACTAGTTTAAATATAATAAATATGACAATTAAAAATGTATATATTATACATATTAAATCATATAAAGATATTTTAAACTTTACTATATGTAGAGTTTAAAATTATATATATACTTAAAAAAATTATATAGAAAATTTGTATTTATTTTGGGACATGTTATATAAATTTTTAAGTAATTAAAAAGTTAAAACAGTCAATTCTGTTCGGATTAGCGCTGTGGAAACGGGTTGGATTCTATCTTATCTTCTGGACACATTTAGGCTGTCAAATTGTAAGTTGATTAAACAGAGGTCCAAACAAGTTGGCCCAAAAAAAAGAGAAGTCCAAACAGGAGCCGTTTGAACTACGAACTAAAACAGTCTGAGGCGACAGCTAGATATGGGCCGGCCCGTTTGGTCACAAAAAGGAATGAACTTAAACCCTTCATCTCTCTCCTCACCGGTCGATGTCGCCCCCCCTTCCGGTTGAACTCGAAATTGGGGTTCCGCTCCTTCGTCCTTCCTCTCCCAGCCGGCAAGCCCGAGCTCCAACGGGCACCCGCCACTTCAACATTTCAGCACATCGTCGACACTCTGGGCAACAGGTTGGTCTAAGTCTTTCCCTCTCCTTCTTTCTAGCTTTGCATTTTCATGATGTCTCAAAG
The DNA here is from genome assembly GCA_032878935.1 of Erythrophleum fordii. NCBI lineage: Eukaryota > Viridiplantae > Streptophyta > Magnoliopsida > Fabales > Fabaceae > Erythrophleum > Erythrophleum fordii. The sequence goes on from JAVQMF010000050.1 coordinate 14,043,600, forward strand.
TTGGAATAAAATATCATTTTCATCAGAAGAAAGGTTATGTGATTTCTTTTCCTCAAATGCTGCAATGTCAGTTTCATTCTTTTACAATGTGAAAAAAAAAAAGAATTCTAAATATGGTTAATGTTCTCTTTCATTTGAATGGGTATTAAGAATTTCATTTTTACCATCTCATTTAATAAGAATATCCTTTTGGGTAACTGAGAAATCCTGCATCAACGCCATCTACTTAACTTTTCCAACGATTCGTAGGAAAATTCTTAGCTTATGTTCGCTTTGTTCCATCCTTCGGCCCTGGAGCTATAGCTGTTGAGACTAATTTTCATTTAATTGAGAAGATATATGGTTTTTGACTTGAGAAAAAAGTGCTTACTTGCTAGTTTATATTCATCTCTCTCTCTCTCATTGCAAAGAAGAGAAAGCTTATTTTATTTTTTCATGTTCGTCGCGCCCCCTCTGTCAGTATGTGGCATTCTGTGGATGCTAAAGATGGTTTCTGCAGAAGAAAGAAAACAAATTGATGAAGTTGTAAGTATGAATGCTAATTTCCTCTGCTGCTTCTTGATTGTTGAACTGAATGCAGTCCCTTTATTGGATTACATTACATTACATATCCCGTGGATGACATATTTGCATTCCTATACCTTCATTTAAATATGTCGTTTTTTCTTTTGGCCATACTTCAATGGCTTTTGTTGTTGTATTATTTTTTATAAATGTTTGTTTTTTACTTTGTTTTGGGGAATAAAAAACTCATGTTACTTCTCAGTGCATGCTAGGTCATTATCCTTTTAGAATTAATTTTCCCTTGTGGCTGATTGTTAGTGTGCTTCCTTAATTTCTTTTGGGGTTAATTTTCAGTGCCAAGTTTGCTGATGCTAGCATTTCAACTATAAATGTATTATAGTACTGTGGCTCCTGTATAATGCAAACAAAACTGCGGACAAGAAATGAGTTATTAAAGAAGCTGATTGTATTTTTGTTTCTACAACTTTTAAGTTTAGGATAGCTTGAGCTTCAGTTAGTTTCCAATTAGATTGTTGTAGATGTAGAAAAAAAGAATTACTTTTTTAATGTGTTTTTATTTAATTAGATGTAAAAAATACAGGAACTTTCACTTGATCCATGGGCTGGCCTGTTTAGTCCGTTAGCTTGTCGTGCCAGTTATGGACTTACAATTACCTAATGATTAATTCCTTTGTCCATAAATTGATAGTGGTATATCATATCTGGTGTTTTTTGTTTTCTTCTTTGTGTATAATGTTTTTCCTCATATTTTTCCAAAGTAAAAGTAGATTCCATTGCTTTTGTGGACTAGAAGAACAGCAAGCATGTTCACCAATGATCAGAGGCAAGAGGAGCGAACTGGAAAATATGGAACTCCAAGACTGCAATACCTTCAGGTACTTGTTCTTCTTCTTGCTTTCCTCTTTTAATCATAAAACATTTCTTTGCATCCAATATACCATACTTTTTTCATTATATACATAATATATATATATATATATATACATATATAAAATAAATTATTGACATCTTAATTTCTTAAATGTATGCTCTATGTTCTATCTCCTTCAGGAATGGCCAACTATTTAAATTTGTTGCTGTGACTTTTGGGAACCTAAGAGTAGTAAACTTTGTTTCAGGAACTGGTGATTCAGTTTCAAAACACAACTGATGATGGTACCCTCTATGCTATTTTATTTTGTTTAAATTATATTATCTTGTACTTAAATGGTTTGGGCATGTGTGGATGAGACCTATAGAAGTCCCAATTAGGAGAGTAGATCAGATGGAAAGTAGTCCAATAGTCAGAGGTAGAAGGAGACCAAGGAAAACTATATGAGAAACTATTACAAAAGATTTAGCCTTAAATGGTTTGTCTAAAAATATGATTTAAGATAAGATTTTATGATGTCGATTGATCTATGTAGCCAACTCACTTAGTAGGAAAAGACTTTGTTGTTGTTGTTGTTGTTTTATATTATCTTGTACTTCTTTAACTCTTTACGTTTGAATCCAAGGTTTAGTTTGACCATACATATCTTAACAATTTTAAGCGCCTCATGCAGTAGTCATGGTGGATATTGTCCTTAACAAGGGACAGAAATTAAATTTCTAAAACAACTTAAATAGAAGAAAATAGAACATACAAATCTATTTTGTTTTCTTATAATTTGATGTTATCTGACTCTGTTGTGTACAAATAAGATGATAATAGGCTGATTCATTTTTTAAACTTGTTAGTCTTATATATATCTGACTGTCTCTTGTTAAAACTTGATGTCTCAATATCATGTAGTTGATTATTAATTTCATGTATTGATTGTCCATATCCATCGTTTACCTACTTGACAAACTGATGAGAACCAAAACAACACTCCGAAAATGATATGAAAATATATTGGAATTATATGAAAAATACTGGAAAAATAGCAAAATGGAGGCAGCACTGCCTTTATACTGAAACATTGAAATAGAAAATAATGCTGGAAGATAGAAAACTTCCCTAGCTATTTGAGACGCTAGAAATCTCCCAAAGCCACTCTTTAATCTTTTTCCATGACTATTGCCCTCTCAAACCCTCCTATTTATGCCCCAAAAGCCTTTTACTGAATTCCATTTGCTTCTCCAGTCTATTATCCTTGTTTCCATCACTAGCTGTCCATGTTAGTTACACAGCCATCCTGACAGCATATCTTTACCTTATTCCCATGCCTATGTCATCTAAAATATATTGGCGGTCTATCGTTAGCCAGCCCTCAGAGTGAGAACTTGGAGTTGGGATTGGCAGTTTCTTTCTAATAGGAATTTGTTCTTGCTTCCCTAGAGAGCTGAAACAAGCATTTCCCACCTCCATATCTGCTTCCCTAAATTCAACAACAACAACAACAACAACAACAACAACAACGACAAAGCCTTTTTCCATTAAATGAGATTGACTACATAGATCAATCGACGTTATAAAGTCCTATTGTAAATTATATTTTTAAACAAATTATTTAAATCTAAATCTTTTTTAGTGGTTTTTCTTGTAATTTTTTTTTCTCTCTCTATCTTTGACTATTGGGTTACTCTCCATCTGATCTACCTTCTTAGCTGGAATTTCTATAAGTCTCCTCTACATATGCACAAATCATTTAAGTTGCGATTTTATAATCTTTTTCACAATAGGCGCGACTTCTACTTTCTTTCTAATGCATTCATTTCTAATTTTATCTTGTCTTTTTTTTTTTTTAATTTTTATTTATCTGTTAGGCTGGTAATTTGTACTATGTGAATTCCCTCTTGTTGAATTATCTTCACACACTTTAGCTTGTTATTGAAGAAGTAACATTCTCCCAAGAGATAAACTTGCTAGGACTTTGGCTTCTCTATAATGTAGTCTCAATTGGGAGTTCTCCATAATTGAACCATCTGTAGCAATTACTGTTTTAATAATAGCATCTTCATGTCTTCCCAAAACCTCTGCAGCAGAAACAATTGCACAGAAATCTTCTTTTATGATTGACATGGCCTTGGATGACAAGTAACTCACAGTAGCCCAGTGTAATGACCAGCCACTGGTTCCAAAAGCCCTAGTAGGGAGTTTTTCATGTAGTCTCAATAAGGCTACTGTCCTTTTAGCATTAGCCCAGCAACAAGAATACGATGACCCTTCATCCAATACAAAACCAGCAAGCAGAATGTCAGAAAGAAACCCAAAGCATTACTCTTTGCTTGCAGATGAAATATGTTAGTGTTCTTTCTAGAACTAAAACTAAGATTGCAACAACTCTGCCACTGTGTAATTCCTCATATATTCTTATGGATTTTATTACAATAAATGACACAGGAAATGACATGAATTTATCTTGGCCCTTTATATAAAAAATTTGATAAAATCTTGCACTATTACTAGGATCAAAACCAGTAGGAGAGTCACGATTACTAAACGAAACCACAAATCTTCACCTCATTATTCTCATGGTAGACATCAGTTATCATCCTTTTCCTTTGCTGTTCAAGCACTTGCTTGGAGATGGAAATTTCCCTAAGGTATTTCCTAGTCAGGGATTTTATTTTTTTAATCAATATTATTCCTCAAGGCATAAATTTCTACTCTCCCGGCCTTGCTAGCACCCTTCAAGGGATTATGAGTTGCCTCTATATTACTGGATGCTGGAGTGAGTGTTCATATCAGTGGAACATTGCCATGTCCACTAATTGTTGACTGCAGAAGGCGATTAAGTTTGAAATCTTGATATGGAACATGGGTTGCTTTTCCCTCACTCAATTTTCTTATAATAGTTCCAAGTGTTAAGAGACTTCTGTTGACAAAAGATCCTTCTTTTCTTCTTAGCATTGTAGTTTTAGTTTTTAAGCTCTCAAACCCAGCCAAATCAATCAAGTTAAGCTGAGAGAAGATCATTCCATCATAATCATCACCATGGGTACTGCTTTCATTCATTGGTGTAAAAGTTCTGTGACTTCAATTGCTAAAGAGATTAAAGTTGTTACATCCATCTTGACAATCCTATATTCTTGCAGCAAAAAGAAAAGTTAATGTCCAGGAAACAAAATGATTGATTTTTTTTTTTTTTCAAAATAAGGAAAAGATGGAATGGAATGAAATGACTCTCCCCCCCACACTTAAATATTGCATTGTCCTCAATGTCAGCACCAGTCCAGTAAACAGATAAACAACACAAGATAAAGAGTAGAAAGGGAAAGTATACAACCGAATGAGCTTGAATATGGAGATCTCAATGGTAGGCTAAGATTTCCTTTGTAGTCGGTTAGCACCCTTTTATTACCTACAAAGCAGAAAATAAACTGTAATGCAATAAAGAAAAGAAAACTACATCCTAAACTAAGAAGAGTTTTATTAAGGACTAACTAATCATATGTATCAAAAACCAAAATTAAAACGACTTTATTCCTTCTTAACTGAACAAATTTGAGTCTAACCACTTTAAAACATTTGGATTGATCATGCAGGGATGACCCATGGACTTTCTCAACCATCAGAAGTTGAGAAAAGTCATTTTCAGCATATTCAGGAAAAGTAAAAGAAGAAAAATCAAATTTAAGACAATTAAAACTAAAGAAAGAAAATTTAAAATCAAACTGAAAATTTGAGCTTCCTAAAAATCTATCAAAACCAATAAAATCTATTTGACTCCCTTCAGTAAGAGTCACTACATCAATGAAAAAATTAAATTGCAACTTCTCACAGTCCTTTGAATTCAAGGTGTTTGACAGTTGTTTTTCCTTTACTGAGAGAGTTTGTGGCTTGTTGGGAACTACTTCACCAACCTCAGGAATCTGTTCAGGACTCTCAACAATAGAGACAGTATCTTCCCTGACCAAAGAGACATCAGTAGGCTCACAAAATTCTAGAGAATTATCAACAGCAAAATTCAGTCTCTCACTAGTATCAATAATAGCACAAGCATCAATAGAATTTTCAATATCAGCAGTATCACTATGCATACTATCATAAACACTAGTATGATCAGTAGAATCAGGTTCATTAACAATTTCAGTGCAAACCAAGGATTCCATAGATTCAATAGACTTATCAGACTCCAAAAATTCATTAATCTCAGCACATATAGGACATGTATGCATATCATCACATAAGCATTGTGAATTAGAGTCTGAGTTATCAACAAGCTGCTCAACAAATTCAATGCCTATATTATTTTCACATGCTACATTTACCATTTCATCAGTCACATCATGACATGCTAGTGAGGAATCATAATGATCAGTATATGTGATGGACTCACTAGTCTCAATGGAAGAATTAATCTGAGAGTATTCATCACATAGAGTGGATTCAACACACATAGAATCAAGAAATGCATCCAAATCAGTTATGTCACATGATCCAGATGGCATGTTGTCTCTAAACTCAATAGGTGTATCATCAACAGACTTATCAACTAATCCCACACCAAGAATAGCATGATCATCATATTCTAAGTCACCCCCACACTTATCTACTACCCTAGACTCAATAGATTCATCAATTGATTCAGAAATAAAATTTTCACTATAATCACAGCTAGGAGTAGACATCCCAAGTGCATCAGTACACAAGGGTCCATGAACATCAACAAATGTATCAATTTTGCTCAATGAACTACCACAATCAACCATATCAGGAGTTTCAACAACTATTTCTTCATCAACAACATGATCATGTAATTCAGAATCAACAACATTATATGCATTAGGAATTGAAGTGCTATCATGCAAATTAGGTTCAGTTCCAACAAATTGTAAAACATTAGAAGATGGAAGGATATTACCCAATGGATAAGACTCTTCCTCCTCTATACATTCTCTTCTAATTTGCTCTTCAATTGGTTCAGTAGCACTTGAAATCGGTTGATTCATTTGAAATCCTGAATCCTTCAATTGTTGGTCAAAGAGTTGTAACCGTTTAGTTATCCGTTGGGCCATTTGCTGCATTTGCTGCATTTGCTGATGTTGAACATCACAAGCTTCCATTAGTTGCCTCATCCTTTCTTCCGAACTTGGTTCCCTTTGAGGATCTTGTTGCATGTACCCCTCATGGTAATTGTAAGGACGATAGTTTGGCTCTTGCATATGGTAATCAAGGTATGGCTCTTGCATATGGAAGTTATGATGTGGTTCATAATGAGGATGGTAATTTGGACGAATCTCATATGGATGGTGGTATGGTTGGTAGCATGGTTGTTGGTATTGTTGTGCTTGTTGATATTGTTGGGCTTGTTGCTCTTGTCTTTGTCTTTCAAGAAGACCTTGAAGCATTGACATGGCATTATCCAACTTCTGAGAAATCCTATCATTTGCATAAGGATCATAAACACCTTGATTAGAAAAATATGGATCCATTTAAAGCAAAGAAAAATGAGAAGCACAATTAATTTCAGCACAAATAAAATCCTAACAAATTATAACTAAAATAAACTCAATAATCAAGAAAATAAAATCAAATGAAGCTAAGACTTACTTAACTATGAAAAACACTCCTAAACAGAGGTTAGTCACACAAAATAAACTCACAAAAATTAAAGAAATTAAATCTGGAAAAATTGAAAAATTCCTAAAAAATTCGAAAAAATACTAAAAAATTAGAAAAAGTGCCTCAAACGTTGGAATTTGGCCAAAAAATGGTGCACCTAATAGCTTCGCTATTACTTTTGCTCAAAACACCCAAAAACCTTGAAAAACAAAGTATGAGAATTTTCTGGGCACTTTGAACGAAAATTCCAGCAACCAGGACACTTAACGCGCAACACCGAAATTAACCGATTCCAAGTTCAAAACAGAACGAAAATCAAATCAAAACAGAACTAAAACAAAGATAAAACAAAACAAAAACACTTAGAAAACTTTCTCAAACAATTGAGATTCCAAATCCCCGGCAACGGCGCCAAATTTTGACGGGCTTGTCGTGCAACCCTCAAAATAAAACTAGGTTGATCTAAAAATATAGCAAGTGGCACAACCTAGGTCATCTCCCTTGGAATTGGAATTCAATATTCAATTGGGTTCTCTAAGTGTTCTAAGATCCTAGAACTATTTAATTTGGGGGGTTTTTAATTGAATTAAACTATCCTAAACTGAATTGAAACAAAATTCCTAAATACTACCTAATTGGATGAATTGTGATGAATGATGGGCTTGTGACTAGCTTAGGAATCGTCTCTTGGTATCCACTATCCTTATCCTATTCCAATTGTGATTAATTCTGGCCTAAGGACTCCTAATTATGTTCATTAGCAAATGATCTTGAATAACCATTCAAGATTCAAGAGATTAATAATCTAATGTTGAATTGAGACCTCAATCCCGCATTAAACCATTAACTCTTGTCCTTAAGATCAATGAACATCCAACTTAATTGATTAACTAATTAATTATCTTCTGATTCATCATCCAAAAATGTTTAATTAACCAACTAAACATTAAGGAGTTCTCAAATAGACATTTAAACACATAATCTCACTCATGCAATTCATCGAACACCTTCGTGGCATACATGGGAGATTAGAGAGAATAATGAAAAATCAGATTCAAATTTAACCAATTAATCAACAAAAAAAAGGGTTTCCTAATTAGTGTCTAACCAGCCACTAATTAATTACACAAATTCCTAATCAAACATAACTCAACCGAGATTATACAGAATAAGAAAAAGATGGAATGGAATGATTGACATGGCCTTCATGTCTTCCCAAAACCTCTGCAGCAGAAACAATTGCACAGAAATCTTCTTTTATGATTGACATGGCCTTGGATGACAAGTAACTCACAGTAGCCCAGTGTAATGACCAGCCACTGGTTCCAAAAGCCCTAGTAGGGAGTTTTTCATGTAGTCTCAATAAGGCTACTGTCCTTTTAGCATTAGCCCAGCAACAAGAATACGATGACCCTTCATCCAATACAAAACCAGCAAGCAGAATGTCAGAAAGAAACCCAAAGCATTACTCTTTGCTTGCAGATGAAATATGTTAGTGTTCTTTCTAGAACTAAAACTAAGATTGCAACAACTCTGCCACTGTGTAATTCCTCATATATTCTTATGGATTTTATTACAATAAATGACACAGGAAATGACATGAATTTATCTTGGCCCTTTATATAAAAAATTTGATAAAATCTTGCACTATTACTAGGATCAAAACCAGTAGGAGAGTCACGATTACTAAACGAAACCACAAATCTTCACCTCATTATTCTCATGGTAGACATCAGTTATCATCCTTTTCCTTTGCTGTTCAAGCACTTGCTTGGAGATGGAAATTTCCCTAAGGTATTTCCTAGTCAGGGATTTTATTTTTTTAATCAATATTATTCCTCAAGGCATAAATTTCTACTCTCCCGGCCTTGCTAGCACCCTTCAAGGGATTATGAGTTGCCTCTATATTACTGGATGCTGGAGTGAGTGTTCATATCAGTGGAACATTGCCATGTCCACTAATTGTTGACTGCAGAAGGCGATTAAGTTTGAAATCTTGATATGGAACATGGGTTGCTTTTCCCTCACTCAATTTTCTTATAATAGTTCCAAGTGTTAAGAGACTTCTGTTGACAAAAGATCCTTCTTTTCTTCTTAGCATTGTAGTTTTAGTTTTTAAGCTCTCAAACCCAGCCAAATCAATCAAGTTAAGCTGAGAGAAGATCATTCCATCATAATCATCACCATGGGTACTGCTTTCATTCATTGGTGTAAAAGTTCTGTGACTTCAATTGCTAAAGAGATTAAAGTTGTTACATCCATCTTGACAATCCTATATTCTTGCAGCAAAAAGAAAAGTTAATGTCCAGGAAACAAAATGACCTCTTCCTTCATTCCTTCAACATAAGTTCCCTCTTTGTTCTTCTTATCAAGTGCTTCATTCTCTTTGTCCTCAGCGTCATTGGCAAAAGCTGAAATCGAGGATTCCTATTGTTATGCTTTGCACTAAGTTTTTCCTCACCCTGATAGCAAAATCCCAATTCCCTCCTATTCTCTACCTTTGCACCAAATGGGTGTTGCACATGCCTGTACAAAGAATCTAAGCACTTGGAGTTTGCCTGACTTGATCTCCATTACAGATGGATAATGGGTTTGGATAGGTTGGACTGGGTAATTAATTGGGCTGAGCTACTGCTGCTAGGTACTCTCAAATAAGGCCTAGAAAGTTGGCATTCCAAAAGTTGTTTTAGTTTCCTCCCCCACTTAATTCTCTTAACCTGATCCAAGATCCATTTACTCCTCTTTCCTTTGCCTTTATTGTCGACCCCTTCTGTCATTAAAAACTAATATTGTGGACCCTTGCTTTAATTGCATGCCTAGAACGTGTCATCCCCATGGAAGCAATGTTCCCAGTCTCTCCTCCTAGGTATTACATCATTGGGCAGGAATGAAATATCCTTTGGATGGTTTGATGTGATTGTGAATGAAACTATTTTCTCCCCAGATTCTTGATATGCCTTCTTAGAAGTTGTCTAGCTAGAGACTTGGATTGACTTCATGGGCTCAGAAATTTTGATAACTTTTGACTTTATCTTTTCTTCTACATTGTTTTTGAAAGCAAACAAATCAACACAAGCTCCTTTAATTGGTGCATTCTTCAATTTGGACCTACCTTCCTTAGACTTTTCTTCCCTGACTTGATTCATCTGAGAATTTTGAACTTCCTTAGCTTTTGGTTTAACTGGGACGTCCAAACATAGAGGAGCCTTTAATGGTTGATCTCCAATAGGTTCCTCCTCTATTTCCTCACTCATTTTGCTTGCTGTTATCTGCCTTAAGCATTTCAAAATATCCTTTATACTTTCTTTTATCTCTTCAATGTCCCTTTTATATTTCATCTCATGCTTCTTCCTTTTTCACTCAGCAAATTCTCTTTCAAATTTTGTGTTGATGTCCTCTATTCTTTGTTGTGACCTTTCCTGGATTGTCACCCTTTTGTACCAAATGATGGCAACCAAAATAACACTTAAAAAATGATACGAAAATATACTGGAATTATATGAAAAATACTGGAAAAACAGCAAAACGGAGGCAGTATTACCTTTAGACCAGAACACAGAAATAGAAAATAATGCGGACAGATAGAAAACTTCTGTAACCATTTGAGACTCTAGAAATCTCCCAGCGCCACTCCATTCACCCGCCCCCCAGGGGGGGTGTAGTGGTGGAATGGCAATTGCACTCTCAAACTTTCATATTTATGCCCCAAAAGTCTCTAACCAAGTTCCATTAACCTCCCCTACCTATCCTCCACATGTCCATGCCTAGCTGTCCATGTTAGTTAAACAACCGTGAATATACTAGGGGAGAGTGCTATTGTGTGTCCTCTTCTCAGTAATATCTTGTGTCTTTATCTTTTGTGCAGTTCCTTACATGCATTAGAAATGTTCTGACTGTTTCATGAAAAGGTTATGTTTAAAATGTGAAGCGATATTTGCTACTAAATAAGAGTGGTACCTGTTAATGTGTCATGTTAAAATAAGCAACTTGCAGGAGTCCAACAAGCCTAGTGTGTAATATTAATTCATTCAATTCTAATCCTAAAATTGTTGTGTTTATATAGAGCCACTACTGGACTATTGGGGAGAGAAATTCTCTTCCTCTATTGTCTGAATGGTGTGTTTGTAAACTGTAATGTTCTGCTTAATGAGGTCAATGTAAAGACTAGTCCCCGGCTACCAACGTTTCTTGTATTTGCAGAAACAAGAGAGAAAATTGTGGCAAATTTGGCAAACTTTGCCTATGATCCTTACAATTATAACTTCTTGCGTCAGGTTTGGTACAATCTATTTTCTTGCTGGAAATCTCCATGTTATGAACTACAACACCATTGCGTACCATTGTTGGCTTTATAATTATTTTTTCTCATTTGATATATAAGCAGCTTAATGTTTTGGAGCTTTTTCTGGACTGCCTAACAGAACCCAATGAGAAGCTTGTGGAATTCAGTGTTGGAGGGATATGCAATTCTTGTGCAGGTAAGTTCTGGAGTTTCACCCTTTATGATGTCAGCATCTCTACTTGATATATTTAGTTGACTAAAAGCAGTAACAATTTTCTGCAGATCCGGCCAATGCTGCAATTGTAACCCAGTGTGGTGGGATTCCTCTTGTCATTCAATGTTTATCAAGCCCAGTTAGGAACACTGTAAGGGTGATAACTTAGTTGTTGAAAATGTTTCACTACGTTGGCTCATGGTTATAGCCTGTTCACCCTGCAGCACTGATGAAATAATAAGCTGTGCATGGTCAGAATGTCTAATTGCTTTTTGATGCAATTTTCGCTCATGTTTAAGTTATTTTCAAGCACAGTGTATAATTTTACTGTGTCATAACCCAAAATGAATTCTTTTTTAATTTCATTGATATGCAGAATATTGTTTTATATTATTTTTCAATTTTTTGATATAAAGAAACAGATTATGAGCATTTTTGTTTACTGTTTTTTAAAAACTTTTAAACACAGAAAACAAAGAATCTTTTTGATACCTCTGTTTTTCATTCAGAGTTTTTTAAAAAATCTTATATTTTCTGCATTTTACAACAGAAAACAGGGATAAACTTTGAATCCTTTTCTGTGTTTTCCTCTCAGAAACACAAAGAAAAGAGTTTTTAAGAATATAATTTTGGAGCAGATTTTTTTTTTGGGTTGTTTTTCTTCTTTTGAAAATATTTTTGAAAACTTTTTCATAACATTAAAAATTAAATAGAAATAAATTTAAAAAAAAAGGCACTACAAAATAGGTCCAATTGTCCATTTCATGTTTCTTGGATATGTTAGAAGATGCTGTTTATGTAAACTTATAAATTATAGCCACGAGAGTCTTACTACAATATTATTAGTAATTCATTGTTAAAATTGCTCTTGGTAACTACTGAGTAATTTCTTTCATAATGCTGAGTGATCATAAGTTAATTTACTTTTAAGTTCCAAATATCACTTGTGATGGTTGACCAAAAGTACTTACCATATGATACTAGGTGAATTATGCACTCGGTGCTCTTTACTATCTATGTGATGAATCTAACAAGGAAGAGGTTTTAAAGCCAGAAGTTGTTGATGTTATCAAGAGATATGCAGCTGCTGAAACAGTTAGTGTGAGCTTTAGTAATCTAGCTAAAGCTTTTCTGGACAAACATCTATCTGGGCACTTGTAGTAGCATGGGGCCTACCATTCAACACTCAATGAGACTACAGTGTAAGGCTGCTCTTGACTCATGATTACTTCTTCTCCCAATTTCAGCAATTTAATTTTTTTCATTTAAATTAGACAAATTATTAGATCCACTGGGAGTACCATGGAGGATTGTACTCTCACCCAATAAAAGATAGTCACATATTACAAATTACGCCAAATGTTCTCCAAGAGTACAATTATATGTAGTATTCCAAGAGGAGCTAATAATTTTAGTGAATTGTAGAAGTCTCAAAGTTGTTCTCAACCCAATCCGCTGCTTTTTGTTTTCTCTCATGGTTAAAGAGTCATGTAGACCTGTATATAAGTTAGGTGCTTAACCTTCTTTAGCTAATTGCATCAATAATTTTATTCATTCAATTTCATAAGTACATGTCTTTGCTAGTGTATAATAAAAATTTGTTTCATTGATTTGTTGGTTATAATGATTATCACTATCTTGTCTTTAAAAAAAAAAAAGCAGGTCATCAGGAGAAAACATTGATATGAAGTGTTTGTACAGTTGGTTTGCACTTCTATTTGCTGCTGATGGAACTGAGTTCAGTTTTAAACTCAGTGTTTCCCCTGTACCGCTTTCTCAAGCTAGAGACATATTTCTTTGGGGTTTAAAGCTTTCATGATAGTAACTTTTGAATCTTATGTTTGGAAGCTTACAACAAAATATTTTTCTTGCTGATGAACTATGAAGCACAGATTCTTCAGAAATCGATTTGTGGTGTCCAATGCATGTCAAACATTCTACTATACATGATGTGACACTAAGGGACACTTTAAATTATACACGGACACTTCAAATTTTATCATATTCTGACCATAGTGTCATGTCTGTGTCAATGTCTATGCTTCCTGATGAACGAACCTTATCCCTCTATTTTGATCATGTTATAGAAATTGGAGGAGATGGACCAAAAATCACTTGTATTTAATATCAGCTTCTGTTTTCAATAGTACTTTTCAGCGTTGGGAAGAAATGAAGATATTGCATATCATGTGTGGTGGTCAGAGTGGATGAGATGTTAAATATGCTGCTAGCTATTGTCTCAATAAAGGCCATTTATCTATTTAGCAGTAATAAGCCTGGGGACATCACATTCTCATTAAACGAAAAGGCTAGGACCAATTGGCTATTCTGGTAGAACCTCCGTCAAGGTAGATAATTTCATCGGAGATTTTGTAGATTTATTTGGTCCAAAAAAAATCGTAAATCAAATCAATTTTAAAAAGAGAATATAAATATGTTTGATATGGGTCTTACGAATAAAAATGTCATGCATCTTTATGCTTTTCTTCATGTTTGGCTTTGTATACTTATTGTAAGGTGTACCTGGGAATTTTTTAAGTTCCAGTCTCTGGTTGTTGTTGAGATCATAGTAAGACACAAGAAATAGACGTCTCTTATGAAAGACTTACAATAACAAAGCAATTGTTTGGGTATAGACATGGTTCCTTCGCGACACAGTTCATAAAACTCTTTACGGTTGTTCCAACTACAAGGTATGTTGAGACAATTTTTTCTCTAAGCCCTTTGGGTCTCTGGGTGTTTTGGGGTTTAAGAGCACTTTAACTTTCCTGGTAATCATATTAAGATTTGAACTCATCCTCCAGATATTATCGTTTCTTGTATGCTTACTAGATATCAAACATTCAATATTTTAAGATCATGGATTAATATATTCTAATACGCAAGATTCTCTTTAGAGATAAGTGCAGAATATATAAGTATTTTTTGTAGATAATCATTAGAAAAATAGTAGAGAAGGATCATAGAAGAATAGAAGGGTTTATACAAAGTACGAAGAATTCATAAGCTACACTCTAAAAATGATTTTTTATTTCTTTCAAAACTTGCTTACAAGAGGAGAATGGCCCTGGTTATATATTTAAAGGCAAACAAACAAACAAAACTAGAGTGTAGACATAAAAGGACAACAACATGACAGCAGCTTTTAACCAAGCAACTTTAATAAAGCTAGACAGAAGTAAGCATTAAAATAAACACACCCATGTGACTATAGTATGATAATTCGTCTCATAAGAAGGAAGGGCTTAATTCTTCATTATACATTCAAGTGAAAGAGATAAGTTCAGATCTTTGGTGTTGTCTGAGTCATTAGATTTATTTATTTTTCCTAAAATATTTTTCAATTTATTGTTTTACTTTTCCAAAATCTTCTACTTCTTCTGGGTCTTAAGAGTCTCGTATGTAAATGTCTTGAGCCTAAGGCTATTTATCTTGAGCTTCTTGTGCTTGAGAACTGAACCCTTGTAGGAAAGTAAACATTTTGGGCTTGAACTAGACTTTTGTATTTGACAAATTGATTTTTGGCATTTTGGGCTCTTTAAGTATGAATTCTCTTAGGAATGGATTGAGAGAGGCGCAGAAGATTGAGTTTTGGTTGGCAATATAGTTGTTAAACTCACAAAGAAACAATTTTAAAATTTTTCAGAGCTTGGGCTTGTTGGCTTAGCCAATCAGAGAGAGCATGCTAGAGGTAAGTATAATTTTTGGCTGGGAGCATGTTGTTGCATCTTGTCCAATAAGGTTTGTATAATATGAAGTTGCAAGCCACTTTCTGGTCTCTTATAAACTTTTCCCAAGATTCATATCAAGGGTAATCTTCTTTAGTTCTTCATGCCACCAAGTGAGGGAGAAAACCATTCAAGAAGGATTCACAAATTAAAGGTCTTGTTTTCAGCTTGGCAAAGGAAGTTGTAGATTAGCAAAGGTGGAATTCAATTACTATGGTGTATAAGGTAGTGAGTGCTCTCATATATCAAAGGGCATCTTTGGTAACCATAGTATGGATCCTAAAATGGATGAGAAAGGGGGTTTGAGAGTTGAAATGGGATGGGTATTCTAAAAAGAAAGAGTGTTTGAGATACCTATGGAGATAATAAAACAAATTTTTCAGCAAGATATTTGACTTTAGTAGGAATGGTTCATTTTTTGGGACATGATGAATCTTTTTCTAATTGAACCGCAAGGTAAGTTGGATGGAGAAGATGGCAACTTGAAATAGGATGAGCTATAAAGATAAAAGGAATGGGTTTTTGGACAACAATCAAGTGGATAGTCTTTAGTCTAGTTATATGATCTGCAATGAGGTTTGTGTGTCCTTTGATGTGCTAAATTGTGAATTTATACCAAGAAAACCAATTTTTCCATCAAAACAATTGCTTGTTTGGCAAGATTTTCTTGTTAGACTTAAACACTTTTAGAAAATGATGAGTTCTCTATATGTGCTATAAAGTTATAGGGATTGGGATGAAAATTGAACTTTTCAATTTGTTTTTCTTTTCAGCAAAATTTCTTTAAAGGTGGTATAATAACGCTTTTCAAAGTCTTTAAACTATCCATTGGCATGTTTACAGTAATATTTTTTCCCTTTAATTTCATCTATAAAATTTGCTTCTAAAGAGTCATCACTAGCATTATCCTCTACCATTTGTCAAGAATCTTTAATGGTAAAGGATTCTATATTATCTTCTTGAGATGCTTTACTGTAGCTATTTGAGGTGGGCCCTATAAAGGAGGATTCTTCTTTTTTAGAAGTTTTGACAACTGACTTGTATGATATGAAACATAAGGGGTAAAGTCTCAAATGTAATTAGAAACCTAGAGGAATTTTATCTATCTTGCATTGAGATCTTCATTAGGAAATTCGAGCAATTATTCAACTATATGCAGGCTTAGTTGGTATTGCCCATAAGAAAATTGAATTATAAGGAATTCAATTTTGTATTGGCCTAATTGGCTCTTTTCGAGTTGAGAGCATAATCTCATATCTTTTCGTGATATCTGGAAAACTTTGTAGAAGCTCTTTATGGGCTTTTTCATTTTTGGAAAAGTGTAGGATATTTCCTATATAAATAAAAGCATTATTCAAAATTGGCTCATAGATTTTGGTCATGGCTTTTTAAACTAAAGATAAAGCAACCTTTAGCCCAAATAGCATTATGGTCCATTGGTATTGGGTATTTGGAATACAAAATGTCATTATACCATTTTTGGAGAGTCAATGCTTAACGGCCAAAATCTAGCTTTTAAATTAAATTTTGAGAACACTTTAGCTTCTTTGAGAAATGTTGTCTAAGAGTTGATTTCTGGCAATAGGAATTTATCATCTTAAAGAAATAAATTAAGAGGGTTGTAATCAATCATTAATCTGTTCTTGCCTCTTTTATGTTTTTGTTTTTTGTTTTTCACAAAAAATGCTTGGCATACTTAGTTAGATTTTGGCATTTCAATTATCCTTTATTTTAGCAGTGATCTACACTCTTCTCTAGCAAGAAGTAAATCTTCTAGATTCATTCTTGGATGAGTAGCCATTGTAAGATTAATATCCTTACTTCTTTTGAAAGGTAATTAGATGTAGTATTCTTTATTTTTTCCATAGCAAATTGGGATGTCAAAACTGGACATAACTTTTTGGACTCAATTTCATAAGCTTATCCTGAATTTCTTTATGGCCATAAAGAATTTGTTGCAACTCAAATAATTTTGGAATATTTGTGTATGTTTTGAAGGAATGTTTAAACATTATTCCTCTTGGAAGGATTTACAATTTCTTTGCTTGATAATAAAAATCCATTCTAATAAGAATATCTTTATCGAGAAGGCTGTTACCCATTAGTTTGGTCCTCACAATACAATTCAAAAAGAATATGATTCCAATCTTTTTTTAGTGATGAGCTTAACTTTAAAATTTTCTCATCTGTTACACTGAAATATTCAGAATGCTTCTTCCATACTTTAGGTGGTAAGATGGAAAGGTTTATGAGACTCTTAAATGCTCTAGTATCCATGTAGGCAATAACAAGAATGGACTTGTAGTATTTGATTTGAAGAATCTACATACTAATGAATGGAAAGGCAGTTGTAATTTCTTTTGATTGGAGATAAGGTTGCACAGAATAATCATGTTGTATTAAATATTCATATCCTTTTAAAACACTAAACTATTTGATTCAAAATCTTAAGTAAGAGAGTTTTCTGTTTTCAAAGTGAAAAGAACAAAGATTGTATCTTCATCTGCATCTTCCTATTCAAAGAAAAAAAATCTTCAATTTCTTCATCTTTTTGTAAAGGAAGACTAGCATGAACATGTTGAAGAACTTGGATATCTTTCTTTGATTTTCTAGGATAAAACTGGGCAAAATGACCTGTTTTTCATAGATGTAGCACTTATCTTTTTGTAGAAATTTAGAAGTCCTTTTTTTGAACAATCAAATAGGTTGTTTGAATTTCTTTTTTTATGTATTTTCTTGGCTTGTTGTACTAAGACTTTTAGAGGTGTGATTTCCTCTTAGTTTTACAAAGATATTTTTCTTTATTTTTGCACTTAATCTGAAGATGTGATTGTTTATAGACTTTCTATAAAGCCATTCTTCCTTTTAGCATCGACTTAAGTATCTTTCCTCGTTCACACATCTTGTCTAATATCGAGAGAAGTAGTTGATAGATTTCTCTTAAGAGATTTTTGACATTTCTCTTTTGAGCAAAAGGATGGACCTATGTAAATATAGTTGTAACTTTCTTAGTAATGAAGTGATGAAGGTATGTCAGAATGACATCATTAAATCCATTTAATATGTAGTATTCAAAGTGTTCTTGTTATTTCTTTTTATCCACAAGGTGAAAATCACTAATAAATTCTTTATGTATCATGCCAAGAATTTTAGTTGCATTTGTAGTATAGGTGATTTGCATTTGCTTGCATTTTTCTAAGCTTTAGAAGCATTCTTGGAGAGTTCTTGTCATTCTAGAGACAAACTCTGTTAAGACTATTCTCAAGGTCCACATCTGGCTTTGTCATCTACAAGTTGATCCAACCTCCAAATTCATGAAATTTATCTCTTCATTTATCAATAGAAGCATCATCAAAAGTAAACCAGGAGCTAAAAGTTGGCTAGACATTAGGTTGATCTTCATAAGTTTCCATATGTTCTTCTTGTCTAGAGTCTTATCCATATTGATGTGCTTCATCTGATTTATTTACAAATGGTCTTTCTACTTCCTCAGAATGTGAGGTGTAGCTATGTAGAGTGCTAAGATGTCTACCACATGGTCAAAATTTTTTAAACTAGCTTCAAAGCCAATGTCATCAAAATGCTTAGATGAGCTATTTAACTCAAAGTGAGGCAGAATTTGGGCAAGGTCTATGGTGTTAAAGGTCTCTTGAAGATTTTGGTCTTTTGGATTGCTTTTTGCTTGTTTGTTCCATCTAAAGGTGGAGGTATGGAATGTTTAAGTGAAAATAATGGTTTTTGTATTTTCAAAGGCTTGAGAGGAGGTTGTCATAAAGGATTGGTCCAAGATAGAGATGGTTTATATCAAAAATTTGTTTGAGAAGGTCTTTAAGGTGGCTGGATTGGATTTTTCTTTGGGGGCAATTGTGAAGGCAATTGGTTAACTTCTCAAAATACTTCATGGGTCATTTTGAAACATTTTTTGTAATTTGTTTTAGAGGGGTATGGAGAGTATGGTGGAATTATAGAGGGTGCATTCATTGGAGGGTAAGGAATGGAATAGAATTCATAAATGCCTTTAGTCTAATTTCTAGCCATGTTTGTCTCTATCTAGTTAAGCTAAGACTTTAAGTTCCTGGCCTCTTGTTCTTTTTGAGAAAAAGCAAGGCCTGAGTTACTTGTTGTGATAAACCTTTTATGTTCTGCATCTAGTTTAACAATTTGTTTAGTGAGTCTTTGATACAACAATTGAATTTGAGCAGAGCGTTCATCTATCCAAACATTGTTCTAAACAATTTGTCTAATTAAGTTGTCAAGTTTGGAATCAATCTCTTTAACAACTCAATTTTGAGCTATGGCATTGTCAATATGCCAATTAAGAACTTCCTCTGTTTATGAAGTTTTCTTCAATCCTCAATCCACCATTTGGAGAAACTTTTGTGGGGACAGCAAAAGGCTCATAGGAAACCTTTGGTTCTTCTTTCCATTGGTGGGAAAGTTGCATCATAGTTCTGAGAAGTTGAAGAAAACATCATGCAAGGAATTGGTTAGGGTAATGCCCTTAATTCAGGTTTATTTTTTGGAAAGAAGGTCTTTATAACTTTGAGTAGCTCATGAATGGTCCTTGGTTTAGGCTTTGGATCTTTGATGCATACCTAAGGTCTTGAGCTAGGCATGTTGTCATCATCATCACCACCATCATCTTTCTTTTGGTGAGAATAGAATCTATGAACATAGCAAGGTTTTTTCTTTTTCTAGTTTGTTATAGCTATTGAATCTCATGAGCTGTACTCATTATCTTCAAGTCTTTCCCGATTGTTAACATGGCATCCACAATCAAGATCACACATATTTAGGTCACAATCCTATATGAAATACCTATTGATCTTGGATACGCATCAATATCTTTTATCTCTGTGGAAACAGGCAATAAGAATGATTCCTTTCTTTTGTTCTTGTTCAACAATGGGTATGATCATTATGGAATTATTGCTAAGTGGACATCTAGGCAAAGTTATTAGACTTTCTTCTTCTGCTTCTAGCCTCTTAAAGATGGTCTTAATTGTGCCATCATTGAGTTTATGTATTCCTAAGGGTGTAATTGTGTGAAAAACCTTTTGTCCTTCATGGAAGGCCTTCTCGTTGTTAGTGACCTATTCTAAAGGCATCAATAAAAGGACTTCCTCTTTTTGGAGTTGTTTTGGGATCTATATAATTGTTGTGGAGTCTAGTCTATCAAATACCATGTATAGTGCATCATTAGTGGAATTAGGAAACTAAAGATTAATAATGTAGGTGTGGAGTTGATAGATCATTTGTTGATATAGAATAGTTGGAATGGCATTTGTAATCTGCTTAGTGCCTATGATTTGAACTTAAACTTTAATTCTATAGGTAGAGTGGGATTTGCAAGTTTGATGTTGTAATTTGGCACAATTGTCAGGACTACACTCCCTGCATTGAGTATCACAAGTGCTGAGATGATTAAGGCATTCTAGAATGTCTTATAAGTGGTGTCTAAAAGAAAAACTCAAGCCATAGCAAAAATTTCTCTCGTCATGTAAAGTTAGTACCACCTAAATAACACCTAGATGAAGATAAGTGTTGCCAATATCAAGCCAGTGATTGATCAGGCTTGTAAGGATCTTGAGAGTGACGTAATGTTCAACTTAAGTGGATTGTGGAGCACATTGATCTAACTTTATGCCTTGAACAATTGCTTCTATTGGAAGCTTTTAGGAGAAATAAGTTTTTTGGATAGAACTAGTAAAGGATCTTTTTTTGGTGATATAACTTATATGGATTAAGGATAGGTGCAATGGTTTCTTCTAGGCTAGTGTTAGAAGAAAGATAGGTGATTTCAACAAGATTATCTATCTTATTAGATACATGAGATATATAAGAAGGGATAGATTTAGGTAAAGACAAAAAAGGGGATAATTTACCTAATTCTAAAATAGAACTATCATTTGAAAAAGTTATGATGATGTAGATTGTCCTTCTTACATTCCTTTCTACCTATCAAGATGTTGAGGCTCAGATACCATTTTGAGGTTATCGTTGAAATCACAATAAGGACACAAGAAATGGACATCTTTTATGGAAGATTTACAATAACAAGGTAGTCATTTTGGTAAAGGCTTCATACCTTGGTAACGCAGTTTATAAAACTTTTTATGGATGTTCTAATTATGATTAAGAGAATTCTCTCTTTGGTATGCAAAGGCAATTAGCCTTTATTCTAGGTCCTCTAGGTCTCTAAGCCTCTTAGGTGCTATTTGGATAAATTTCTATATTATTTTATCAGGTACATTTCTTTAGTAGTAATGTGTTCTTAAAAGATGTTAAAAGAATATAGAACAATTAATTGGAAGAAGTAGCATTCCATGTCTAGTTATATACATTTTGAATAGGATGTGAAGGTTACTCATCTCAATCTACCTTCGATCATAACTTTTCTCTCTTTAGTTTATCTTCCTCCCACACTTGAATATTATACTTTTAATGTGGAATTCAAGGTCTCAATTTTAGTTTTTCTCGACTATGGACAAACAATGCTTCGTTAATGTTTAGTGTGTGAAGATAGAAAGTCTAAGATTCATATGAATTATAGGTTATAATGTATAAAACTCTTTCAACAGGGTCATATGCAATTAATTTCCGCTTCTTCAAAAGCTTAAAATCCACCCCTACAATATACTAATTTCATGCAATTAATACCCTATTGATCAAGTTGTTAAATCACTAATGGAGACACATGTTAGCTTGCCCTGGTCCATGTGGAATCGAGTTAGCATCCCGTCAT
Organism: Erythrophleum fordii; assembly: GCA_032878935.1. Lineage (NCBI taxonomy): Eukaryota > Viridiplantae > Streptophyta > Magnoliopsida > Fabales > Fabaceae > Erythrophleum > Erythrophleum fordii. Next base: position 14,065,566 of record JAVQMF010000050.1, read on the forward strand.
TATTTTCCCTTTCTTTAACTTCATCTTCTCTCTCTTGAGAAGCCAAGGAAACTAGTTACAAGATTTGGCTTTGGTTAAGTATTTGCTTTGTTCGTGTACTTCACCGGTTTCAAACTCACCCAAATAAATCTCTCCAGATGTCTTTTAAAGAGTAATTTTTTAAATAAATTTTTTGTCCTTTCAATTTTCTATATATATATATATATATTTTACTTACAATTTGAGACATAAAAAAACAAAAGAAAATCTAAACCTTCTTCGATCGTCTCAGCAATCGGAGAGGGTTAACGCTGCAGACTTACTAGACATACCCGATAGGCATTCTTGATGAGCGAATCACCAAACATACCTACTAGGCTTCCTTCACGAAAGAATTAGTAGCAATGGTTGTGGCAATGAAGGATGCGTTCAATACATAGGCGCGATAAATGGGAAGAGATGTTAAAGACCCATAATGAACGAGGTTTGGTTCTTGAATCTGTGAAGTGGGGTCATTTGGGATGAAAGTCTTGGAGAACGAGATTGAATTTGGGCAGTGGGTTCTTGAATATGCTTCCTGGTCAACTCGTCATCCTCAGGCGCAAACAACAGCGGATTTGACAAGATGACTTCGTCCCGAAGATTTTGTTTTTAGCCATTTCGATGCCAAAATAATTTAGCCTTCAAACTCTTTGATTTCGTCCTTGACGTCATTCGGAGTTGCCCCAATTTTGCATTCATTTTTTGTTAGGCATCTAAGCATGATGGGGAATCATACCTCAAAAGCCAGTTGTTGAAGTGGAAGAACCACCCCATTTAAATACCCCATCAAGCGGAAGGAGGGGCTCGATGTGGGACTTTTTTTGTCCCTAACAGAGGACCCTCCTTGGAAAGCCGATGTCCCTGCGGCTCGCACTCTGTGGTGCTTCACTCGTCCCCCTTACGATCAGCCCCTCCATAGGTAGCCCTTTCACAAGGACGCCGACCAACTAGCTTTGATACCAATGTTAGGCATTTAAGCAGGATGGAGAACCACACCTCAAAAGCCAGCTGTTGAGGTGGGAGAACCATCTCACTTAAATACCCCATCAAGCGGAAGAAGGGGCTCGATGTGGGACTTTTTTTGTCCTTAACATTTTCCTACATTAAAGTTGAGTTCATTTGATTTTGATTCTTCATGGCCAAGCCTATTGGTTTCACAAGAAAGAAGCAAGAAATCGCACCTGTTTGAACTTTGAACCCATGTTCGAACTCCCCTAATTAGGAAGACTATCAATTTGGCAAAGATACAATTTATGTTTTCCAAATTTGAAATGCAGCTCATCGTCCAATCCCAAGGAGCAAAATTTATCTCATTGAAATTTTTTGCCAATCCTGAAAACCGAATTTGAACTCTTAAGGGGGACTTAACAAAGAGAGAGAAAAATGAAAAATGAAAAACCAAGTGTGGGGAAGCTATCGACCTGCCCTTTGAGCAAGCAGTGAGAAAAACCGCTGAAGGCGGTTTTATTTTATTACTTGTGTATTTGTCGAAGCTGATAAAACTCCTCCTGTCCTCCTCAAGTTTTCTCTTTGAGCCCTCTTGTCATTTGTCCTTCAACTGTTCCAGAAAATGAAGGGAAATTCCTTCATCAAAGAGACTGCGTCAGAAAATGCATTAACCAATGCATACCGGAGATGTTATATATGGTAAATGCTTCAAAGATTACTTAGACAATGCATAATTATAATTCCAACTTGTATTTACTGAAGCTATCATCATCTGCCATGTAGTCCCGCCTGAATAATAATATAATATGGAAATACAAAAATCCAAAATAAAAAAAGGATTTTTCTCAAGGGTGAGAAGTTTTGTCACATCATATGAGCAGCTTGTGACTTCTTACAAAAGCATAGTAATTTATGCGAAGAGCATATAAATTTGAAAGACTGTTTTTTAAGTTTTCTTAAAATATTTTTATATGTTTATTTATTATTAGTTTGATGTATTTATATTACAGACTCAATTCATTTTAAAATCTTTTCAAACTAGATTATCCAGGTATCGTCCTTATTGCCTACTTGTAAATTACACTAGTCGCTAGACTTGTTGATTGCGGGGTAGGGTCAACATTTTAATTTTATATAAAAATTTATTGAGTTTTAGATTTAAAATTTAAAAATCAACGAAATAAAAAGTATATTGGATGCTCATGAAGTAATCTTATCTGTAGATTACCAGGCAAACAAAATGTGAGCTAATGCTAAAATCGAAAGGAGAAAAAAAAAAAAAAAGGAGTCTAGCCAAAAAAAGAAAAAAGATAAAAAAAAAAACACGGGGAATGAGTTACGCTTGAAACTTCGCAGCTTAAAGCAGAAAAGCCGAAATCCCTTTTTGTATTTTTTTTTTTATTTCTCCCTTTTAACCCAGTGGAGCCATAAATTCCTTTTCATGCGAAAGGTGTATATAGGGGCAAGTTTTATTCGATGTCATGCTGTACGTGAAAATATGATCATTTCATTTGGGGAGAAAAAAAAAAGTAATTTACGTCGGTGCATAATAATAAAATATTATGTTAATATAAATATCAGAACAATTAAATAATTGCAAGCTCTAGCTTCATATCATCAAAGCTCTTTTTCGTTAAAAATCAGGCCACGTATCTTCTGCAAATGCACAGGATCCGAGAAAAACCCACAAAATTAAAGAGTTAGGATATATATATATAGAGAGAGAAAATTATTTTGAAAATAAAAAAACTCAAAAAAATAAAAAAAATTAACATAAAAAATAGACTTAAGTACATTTATTTATATTATTATTATTAGAATATCTAATTAAAGTATGATAATCATATAATTCTTCAATAATATTATAACAAATATATAGTTTAATTAAAAAATTATATATTTGTTATGTTTTAATTAAAAATTTTAATTATAAAAATATAAATAATTGTACATAATTTTTTTTAAAAAAAATTCAAACCTGAGTAAAATAGAAAAGCAGAAGTTATTTTTTAGGTTGTTAACTTGATCATTTCCTTGTTAGAAGTATGAAGTGCCAAGTAAAGTAGAAGCATTTAATCCCACACTTTGCAGCATCTAGTTACAAAGTTAGAGCTAATGAAGATGGGGTTAAGATCACCAGAGACATCTTCTTGTTGATAAACCTGGCAAGCCGAGAGAGAAAAGACCTCACGTACAAATCATGAAATTGACTTTCACCATGGAGACTTACAGCAATAGAATAGATGCTCGAGGAGTTGTATGGTGAAAAATTTTCAAAACATCAACAATTCAATGCTGGATTTTGAAACTAATTTCATCCAGACTAAGTAGTTCCTAAAATCGAAGAGTTTCATGGTGAAAAAATTTCAAAACAACAATTCAATGCTGGATTTTGAAACTAATTTCAACCAAACTAAGTAGTTCCTAAAATCAAGCTGATTAAGTAGTTAGCACTCATGTTCTTCAAGTATTTTTTTAATTATAAACTAATATTAGTAATTAAATAGCTGTATTAAATAATATTTATTACAAAATTTAGCAACTAAATAGTTCTAAAATCATTTCTTCCCTCTGTTTTGCCACTTCTCAAGCTTTAAAAATACAGCTTATAGTCATAAAAAATATATAAACAAAAATAGATCTCAAGTCATTCTTAATGCATTAAAATTTGTGTATTAACATAAGTAAACAAAAAAAGTACATGAAGTCATAAAACCTAAAAGAATGAAAAGAATAGCAAAAACAAAGAAGCTCCTTTCATCATCTTATCTTTTGGCCAATAAGAATGTCCTTTTGCAAGCGTCAGTTAGAGAAAATAGAACAATTAAGCTATGTTGTTCATATTGCTTGAACGATTCTTTTAGTATATCTTTGTTGCCTCACTGGAACTGTGAGAGGTTTGTTAAATCCTTTAAATCAAATAAACATAATTGTTCATCTAAAAAACCAAAAAAACCAAGCAAATTAGTTTCTTTTGCCATTCGCATAATTTTTACCATAATTATCAAAATAGGATTGGGTCAGCTAATTCAATCGAAAGTTAATGAATTGGTTCTTGATTTGATTTGATTGGCCTAAAAAATTGATCAGCAAAAAAATTGATCAAATTGGTCAAAAATTGGCATAACTAATCAAACTAATCATTGATTTTTTTAGTATTCTTTCCTATAAAATAACATAATTCATCTTAGACATATGTAAAAAATTGAAAATAAAAAGCAAAAAGAGAAATAGAGAGAAATTTAAAAATAATATAAGAGAAACAAAAATATGTATATTTAGTTATTTTCAGTGTTTACTTTCATTCATATTTCATCTTCTAATAGCATCTTTCCTTAATATCAAGTGTGTGGCCAAAATTGCTCCTTCTTCTTTCATTTATTTTTTTTATTTTTTATTTTATTTTTTAACAACAAGTGAAATTTTAATATAATTTGAAAATACCAAAAGTTCAATATTAATTATTCTTCAATTTTAATTATGGATAGTTTTTATTTTTCAATTAAAAAATAACTCCTCAAACATTATTTAAATTTAAAATTTATTAGTATTCATTTGTTATATCAAAAATTTAATATATAAAAATTTTAATACACATATTTAATTATTACCTGTTCAACTATGATCAAACTATTGAACCATGAGGTAATGCTTTCACTGCTTTAATAATCGATCATGTTTTAAAAACATTGATTTTCACAACTTAAAATATAAATGATCTGTACATGAGGCATTTGTTTTTAAACCTATCTGCAAACATGGGATCTAGGAAATGGCCCGACCAAAATAACAAATTTCTAAATGCATCACTAACAAAGCAATGCCCTTTTAAGAACCCTTGTTGTAGGGGTGTTTATGGGTTAGGTATTACCTAGCCTATTGCCATGTCTCGGTTTAAGATTAAGTTTCAATAGTGAAGCATAGTGCTTCTCCTTGGATGGTGCCCTAGACTAGTTGAGTATTTTAAAAAAAAAAATGATAAAAATTGCAAAATGAGTTCCAAAAAAGTTTTATATAAATTTTTATAAAATTATGTTTTGCTCTTAAAAAAATTAAAATTTTTGTATAAGTCACTATTAATTTTTTCTTTAATTAGAGGATTAGGTTGAGTGCCCTAAGGTCAACCCTACCTAATAAGGTGGTTCCACTAACTTTAAATTGTTTTCAACTGACTCGATTGCAATTGGGTTAATTAGATTATAAATACCTTTATCTCATTGTCTACTAAGATTATTTTATCAAAATAATCAAAATTATTTATTTAAAACAAAGACCTATGAATTTCATATATTCAATAGAATTTGATTTCACTTGCTTCATACTAAATCAACATAAAATAGAAATGTTGCCGTGAAATTGGAATGAATGTGAGGAGTAGGATTCCTATGACTCTGGAGCATTATACTTTTGCTTTCAATCATACATTACTGCAAAAGGAAGTTGGCCTCTTCTATCAACTTACATTACATGTAAAGCAATATATATTTCTTAAGCACTAAAATTTTTTTGACGAGTACTAAGTAATAAAAAGAAAAGAGAGAACTTACACAATGAGACTAAAACTAGAGAGAGATCAATTATTGGATATGCTCAAGATTTTTGCAAAATATCTTTTAATAATTATACCCAAATTTTGAGGCCATTAGAGGGTCCAAACTCAAAATTTTTATAAGACATATTTTTGATAATCTTATACAAATCTTCAAAGCTTATCTAAGATGAGCTCATGCTTCGAATCACTTCCCTAATTAAGAATTTCTGGTACCAACTTTCTAATTTCTTACCATATCTACTAATTCAAAGAGATTAGAAGGGTATATGTAACATTTGGTTGATACAAGTCAATGAATGTTCATGAATCAAAGGCTTAGTTCTCCTTCCTTTTCAAAATGGGATCCCTTCGATTTGCCCATCCTTCTCACTCCTCCCTCTCTCTCATCTACTCCTACTTCCATATCTTCCTCTCTTTGCATTCCCTCTGGTTCAACTCAGAGCAACTCAAAAATGGGATTCTAAAAGATCAAGGTCGTCAATCCCATCGTTGAGATGGAAGTTTGATAGCACAGAAAGATAAGAGATGAAGAAATAAAAAGAAAGAGAAGAAGAGAGAAGCAAAATAGAGATTGAGGAGCAACTTCACTATTCACATGACATTCACAATGCCTTCTGCTCATACATAAAGTAACGTACTCGTAAATGACATCACAACACACACACAAACGTTAAAGGTAGTTATAAGGAATGACAAAGTTACCTTTTAATATTAAGAAAAAGACATATTCATCCTATAATATAAATTGCCTTATTAATAACCCCCTATAAAAAGGTCCTTGTCCTCAAGGGCACTGAAGACAAGCGAAGTTTGGGTACTTTTGCAAAAAATCATACCAGACCTCCTATGTTGCTTCCTCTAGCCAATTCCCTTTTCCACTTTACTAGTACTTGGGTTACAACATGATTATGATGAGGAACCATACGCCTATCCAAGATAGCTTCTGGTTCTCATGGTGTAAGAACAGAGGTTAAGTCCTTAGGCAAATGATGCACAGGGATATTAGTGTGGGGACATCTCTTAAGGAGGGACATATGAAAGGTTGGGTGAATCTTTTGACCTATAGGTAACTGGAGGTTATAAGCCACATCATTTACCTTGGCTATGATTTCATAGGGTCCAAAATACTGAGGACTCAACTTTTCATTGCTACGGACCTCCACAGAACCTTGATGGTACTATTGAAGGTAGAGGAATACCCATTCGCCCACTTGAAATTGTCTATCTAATCTACCCTTGTCTATTGTTGCTTCATTCGATTAACAGCCATAGTAAGGTTGTATTTGAGGTGCTTGAGCATGACTTCTCGATTAGTAAAGCTACAGTTAATAGCCTCCAGCTTTGACTTATGAGGTAAGTAAGGCAAGTGTAATGGAAAATGTTGGCCATACATGACTTCAAAGGGAGTGACTCCTGTGGCAATGTGATAGGTGGTGTTATACCACCACTCAGCCAGTAGCAACCATTTATGCTAATCTTTGGAATTCTACCAAGTAAATTTCTCAAATATTGTTTGAGGTAGCAATTCAAGACTTCATTTTGGCCATCTGATTGTAGATGATAAGCAGAGGATAAATGTTAAGTGACACCAAGTTTAGCAAGGAATTTTTACCAAAATTTGCTAGTAAACAGCGGGTTTCGATCACTAACAATAGAGGCTAGAGCACCATACAGCTTATAAATATTATCAATAAAAATGTGAGCTAGACCAGTAGTAGTAATTGGGTGTCACAAAATTACAAAATAGGCATATTTACTAAGGCAGTCCACTATTACCCAGATCACCTCTAACTTATCAAACTAAAGTAATTTATTAATGAAGTCCATAGCTATGCTTTACCACACACCTTGAGGTATAGGTAGTGGCTACAACAAACCCAAATAAGGCATAGTCTTGTATTTACACCTTAAACATGTTTCATAAGGCTGAATGTACTTCTTGACAGATGGCCACATGCCCTTCCAATAAAAAATAACTTTAATGCGCTTATAAGTGGCCTTAACACCTAAGTGTCCCCCTTGAGGAGAAGAATGCAGCCATTGTAATATAACCTTTTATAATTCCTTTTGCATAGGCCTAATAACTAGTTTACGTTTGCAAGAAAGCACGCCATTTACCCATTGTATTTATGATAGGTTGTTGTATCAGTTTGAATGTCTTTGATAATCTATTGTAAAGTTGGATCTGTTTGCCACTGATTTTGTATATGTTCCCATAATTCTATCGAGATAGAACAAACACTTAATTGCAAGATATCTCCATGGGTGGCCCTTGACAAAGCATCAGCTACTGCATTTTCAGCGCCCTTTTATACTCAATCTCATATTGCAAACCCATTAATTTAGTTATCCAAGTATACTGAGCAGGGGTCAATAAACGCTGCTCCAATAGAAACTTGAGGCTCTTTTGATCTGTGAGGATAGTAAAGGGTTGTACACTAAGGTACTAGTGTCATTTCCCAATAACATGGATAATAGCCAAGAATTCACGGTTATAAACAGAGAGTAATCTATTATGTGGTGACAAAACCTTACTTACATAAGCTACTGGATGATGGTTTTGTAATAGTACAGCTTCAATTCCATAGCTAGAAGCATCAATTTCTATAGTAAAAGGTTGTTTCATATTAGGAAGAGCAAGGACTGGTACACTTACCATTGCCTTTTTTAATGTTAAAAAAGCTTGCTCCACTTCTAGGGACCATTTAAAAGCATCTTTCTTTAGGAGATCTGTAAGAGGCTTTGCTATAATACCATATCCTCTTATGAAGCACCTATTAGACAACCCTAAAAATCTCTCAATTCCTTTGAAGTTTGAGGTATTGGTCACTATTCAACTGCCTTCAGCTTATTAGGGTTTGCAAAAACATTGCCCGTTGATATAATATGGTCTAGACATTCTATGCTCTTAATAACAAAGGCACATTTGGAGCACTTAACATAGAACTGGTGTTTGTTTAAAATCAAAAATACAGTTCTAAGATGCTACACATGTGTGGGAAGGTCAACACTATATATCAATATATCATCAAAAAGAAAAAATAGAACAAATTTATAAAGAATCGATTCAAAGATGGTGTTCATTATTTTTTGAAAATTCGAAAGTGCATTAGATATCCCAAAGGGCATCACTAGGTACTCGTAATACCCCAAATGCTTTTGAAAAGCTATTTTATAGATATCCTTCAGCCCATATGAATCTGGTGATATCTAAAACATAGATCCAGCTTAAAAAAAACTTGTGCCTTCCCTAACTTATCTAACAAGTCTTTAATCAATGGTATAGGGAAAGAGTTCTTCACTGTAGCTTTATTGAGAGCCCTATAGTCCACACACATGTGCCAACTCTTATCCTTCTTATTCACTAATACTACGGGAGATGCAAAGGGGGTGAAAAACTATGCTAAATAATACTACTATTCCACATTTCTTTGATGAGAGCCTTTATGACACCCTTATGAATAGCAAGGTACCAATAAGGCCAAAGGTTTATAGGATTAGTACCTTCTTTAAGATAATACCCTCAAACTCAGTCAATAAGTCAACAATATTCACAAGCAATGAATCAAATTGGGAAGTAGATAAGGCACAGCAAGTTGCCTCTGAGTCATATAGGATAATTTGTAGTATATAATAGTTAGGTGAGTTAGACATAAGTTGTATCATACGTGACTCAAATATTATCTTGTTAGTACATTGTTGACTAGTAATGAGCCTTACAGGCTACCCTTTCCACATAAAATCCATAATAAGATTCTTACAATCCAACTATATAATACCCAATGTACTAAGCCATTGTATACCAAGTATCATATCACACTGCTTTAAAGGCAGTAGAATAACATTAGCATCAAATTCTCTCCCTTGAGTAATCTAACTTAGGCCTTCACAACCTTGCTTACCATATAACTTATTACCATCTGCTACAAAAATAGTGATGGGTCTAACATACTAGATGTTTATGAAGAGTTCACAAGCTATATTCTCATATAAGAAATTGTGTGTGCTTCCCGTATCAATGAGATTGTGTATTATCCTCTTTCCATATTTGCCAATTATTCTCATTATATTATAAGTAGCAGTGCAAGACAGAGCATTTAATGAAATAAAAGGCTTATTAGGTTGACTTATAATAACTCTTGAAAGTGCATTCCACGCAAGAGTTGGATCATTTGTGGAACTTGTAACTGGTTCAATGAAGCAATTCTTTGATGTGTCATCTTCAAGTACCTTCATCAGATACACTTACATTTTCTTTCTCATGGGACAAACATGCCCCAGTTGATAAGAACCACAATAGATATAACAAAGATTCTTAGATCGAAATCATCTAATTCTTTTAGAGTTAGCTTTTGTTGGAACTTCACCCCTGGTTTCCCTAAAATGCCTTTAGAATTTGAACTCAGAGGTACCCATTTTACCAAGGCATTAGGTTGCTTGAAGTCTTCAGTAGCCTAAGCTTTAGGTCCTTCAATTAATACTCATTTTCGCCTATCTAGTGAAGGTAATAGACCCTTAGAAGTGAATGGCACAGTATGTGAATGAAAGGCCAAACCAAAAAGAGCTAGTGCTTGAGTTTAAATGAGATCCAGGTTGTGCTCTTGTAATTTAGCCAACTTAAAAGCTTCCAATAGTATTTGTGGGTTCAGCAATTTAACTCCCATTGCTAACTCGGGTTTTAGCCCTCTAATGAAACAATCTAATTTTTGTTCCTCCGTTAAATTAACCCTACAAATCAGATTATCAAAATTAGATTGGAATTCAAATAAAGAACCAGTCTGCTTTAACTGTACCAACTGTTCCATAAGCTTAGCTTGAACTAGCCCAAATCATGCTTTCACAACCTCTACAAATACATTCCAAGTGATGGCTCTGTGGTATCCCTTCTCATAATTCTGAAACCATTTAAATGCAGATTCATCCAGAGTAATGCTAGCTAACATCACCTTAGTCTCATTCGGAGTCCCACCCAAATTAAAGAATCTCTCACACTTTGATAGCCAACCAAACACATTTGATTCAATGAAATGTGGGAATTCTATCTTGGTACACTTGGTTGGAACCTGATAGTCTATGCTCAGATCCTGACAAAATTGACCACATTACATATTGTTAAGGTCTGCTAATTGCAAAGCTAATCCACGAATTAGATCCAAAACTCCATTCATTTGCTATTAGACCGAAGTTAACCTCTGATTAATCTCAGCTCACAGTTTGTCTTCCACTTCAAAAATGTTAGTTTGAGAGTGCGTAGCATTGGCCATGGACTGATGTTCAAATACTAGTGATAGTGCAAAAAGATAAGAGACAAAGAAATAGAAAGAAGAGAGAAGCATAAGAGAGATTGAATAGCAACTTCACTATTCGCATGACATTCACAATGTCTTCTGCTCATACATAAAGTCACGTACTCTCAAACGACATCACAACACACACGCAGACGTTAAGGGTAGTTACAAGAAATGACAAAGTTACCCTTTAATATATAAAAAAAAGACATATTCATCCTATAATGACAAATTGCCCTATCAACAGTCAGTTTGAATACAATGCTTTTCCTTCATTCTCTTATTGATTCGATTGCTTTGGTTCTAATTCTATGGCATCTTTGAAGTGTCTTTTGCTTCATTTGAATTTCTCTAAGTTGGATATTTTTGATATTTTGTGGACTACCCTATCTGTTAATGTCAGATCATTTTCATACTTTTAGCATATTATGGGCCAAGGCTACTGATTCTCTTGGTTTTATTTTTAATTTTTCTATATATTCTTGTTCTGCAAAACATATTAAGTTAATATTGCTTACAACTACGTCATTGAATTGTGGGCTTATCGATCTCCTTGAGAACATTTGATCTATTCACATTTAGTAAATTAAGTGTTGGGTTGAGTTAAGCTATTGTGAAACATTGGGGCATTAGGGATGAGTTTGATCTAGTGTCGCCTTCTGTATTTTGTAGATTGAATTGTACATTTTGCATCGTGGGAATTTGCCAGTAAGGTTGTGATATGTGGAGATATAATATTAATCATTATATGACATGACATTATGACTATAATGAGAACCTATTGTTTTATGACACTGAGGCAGGATAAGTTTTTTATGGAATAGAAATTGAAAATGAATTATGAATGAAAAAGAATTTTATACCTCATAATTATATTGGTATGACGTAAGAAGAAATAGGAATACTTTTACTTTTTTATACTTAATTGGATAAAAATGACATAAAAATATAATAAAAAGAGGATTAAAAGATCAAAATACCTCTAATTATTTTTTAATTATTAATAATTATAAAATGTAATGAAATACTTATTTTTAATTATTAATAATGACTAATAATTATTTTTAATTACCAATAACAATAAATAAATAAATAAAAATATTTTAATTAAAAAATCATTTCTAATAACCTTTAATAGAAAAAAAATGATTTGAAAAAAGATAAGATGGTCTCAATTTTTATTCTCCTATTCAGTAAAATTCTCTTTCACCACACAATAATGGATTGGAGTCTTTTATATCCTTGAGAGACAACTCATTTTAAAAAAAAATTCTTCTACTTACCAAATATGTTATTGTCTCAATCTTACTCCCTTTCCCTTTCCAAGATTCAACTCTCTCACCTAACATACATGCCCTCAGGGTTTACGAACGTCGCAGCCACACTTTTCTCCTCTGCTGAATGAACTCTGGATTGTGATAGTTTTGGAAATCCGTCTTCTATTTTTAAGGGAAAACTAAAACATGGCAAAAGATATTAGAAAGAGCCATTAATATCTTCAACAATATATCCATGTTCCAATGCCAATTATACTTACCTGTTCCTCCTTTTTATGGGTAAAGGGGTGGTTCTAGAGAACAGAACATTCTAAGGGAGGCTTGCTTGAAAGGAAGATGAGTTTTGGTGGCGTATCATTCATAGAACTTGCGGCTTAGGAGCCAAACTTAATGAGATACCAAGGTCACCCTTCCCCTCAGATTTAAAAAGTATGCTTATAGTTGGTTTTCCAAGCGTACAACATTTCATCTATAATTATCCAGTAAGAATTGGCCTTGGAAGGTTATATGCTATATTTATATACCCAAATTACAGGATACTGAAAATCTTGATGTATATTCATATTCATTCCCTCAAACAATTATAGTGATTAAGTTTATTCGTCTGAACAAACTTTACCTTTTTCGTAACATGTCTTCTAATTGATGCTTTTCAGGTGATGAAATGAATCGAGTTATTTGGAAGTCAATCAAGGATAAGGTAATTTCTCATCACCTTTGTTCTTCTCGTGATCATTAGAAAACATTTTGTTTCATTGAAAGTGCTAATTATACAAAATTGAATTCCTTTTTTGAGAGCTCATTCTCCTCTTTCTAGAGCTGGACATCAACTATTTTGACGTAGGCCTACCTCATCGTGATGCTACTGTTGACAAAGTGACAGTTGAAAGTGCAGAAGCAACTCTCAAGTATGTTTACATTTTATGCTTACTTGGAAAACGTCTTTCTTTCCCAGGTTTTTGGTTTATCTTCTTCAAAAATTATGAGTTGAAATCATCATCTTTATTTATGTCTTTTTTTCCCCTCTATAAATCGTTTCAGCTTGAAGGCATGACTTAATATTTAAAATCCAATCTTGCCCAAATTTTTTTTTTCCCAATATTATGGAATCCAGGAAGCGGACAGCATTTCAGTCTTTATCACAAGCTAACTCTATATATATATATATATATATATATAATTATAGTTTTTTAAATTTTCAATTTTTTGGCAGACTCTAATTTTTAATTGAGGGCAGTTAAATGAATATTTTCTACTTGTGTTTTGGTATTGTTCTTATACTTGTTTCTCTAATCATTGCACTATTGTATAGGTATGATGTGGCAATCAAGTGTGCAACTATCACTCCGGGTATGGTGGTTGGATCTTACAAAAGTTATTACATTCATATGTCCCCTTATACATGCGTATACACTGATAAATAAGAAAGAGAGAAGATCCTCCTGGGATTCGGAGAAATCATTTTGCTTGGCAAATGTTTAAGAAAAATAATTAGAGTTTTTGCATGTTATGTCTTGTTAGATATTAAATGTTGGCAGAACTTATATTATGGTATTGTGACTAACAGACGAAGCTCGTGTGAAAGAGTTTAGTCTGAAGCAAATGTGGAAGAGTCCTAATGCGACAATTAGGAACATCTTAAATGGTAACTCCTTAACTGAGCTTTGCTTCGTGAATTATTGCTTGTCAAACGTTAATTATTGATTAGTTTGTTTCTCCTTTGTGCATTGGATTGATAAGTGTTAGAAGGGTTAAATGCATGTTGGTTTCTTATTAATTACATCGTTGGAAATTCTTCCAGGAACCGTCTTCAGAGAACCAATTCTTTGCAAAAATATCCCTCGCCTTGTTCCAGGTACTTACTTTGTATTTGTGTTGTACTTAATTATTTCTGGACATATGGAATCTAACTGTTCAAACCTCGGCAGGTTGGACAAAGGCAATATGTATTGGAAGGCATGCTTTTGGTGACCAATATCGGGCCACTGGCACAGTAATTAAAGGGGCTGGAAAACTGAAGCTGGTTTTTGGTATAATTTCTACTTACTTTGAGATGGCTTGTGGAGATCTATTACCATTACTTATAACTATTCAATTTTATCATTTATCAATTCATATGTGTTATGCTATTATTCTTGCAGTACCACAAGGGCAAGATCAACGAACTGAATTTGAGGCTTTTAACTTCACTGGTAAAGGAGGAATTTCATTAGCCATGTATAACACTGATGAGGTTGATTCTGTGGTGTCCTTCAACAGTTTCACAGGATAGAGTTAATAGATTTCTACTACTTGGTGATCTTGTATCTTTTATATTTGGTATGGCTTGCAATCTATTCGTGCTTTTGCAGAGGCTTCCATCTCTACTGCTTATCAGAAAAGGTGGCCTCTATATCTCAGCACAAAGAATACAATTCTTAAGAAGTATGATGGAAGGTATGCAGATAGATTAGTTTGGTATTTATTTCCACTCTTCTGGCAACAGCTCTGTTCTGCACTTCACCTGTTCGAGTGATATTCTTGGTTTCTTGTTACTTTGGCATGTTTAATTATGTTCATTTATTTTTTAAAGATTCAAGGACATATTTAAAGAAGTTTATGAGGCAAACTGGAAATCAAAGTTTGAGGCTGCTGGTACATGGTAAGTGAAATAGTAATTGACTGTAGAAAATAGTTTGGTGCAATTTATGGTGTGAACTTTAAGCTGATGGATTGGAAGGTATGAGCACCGGCTCATTGATGATATGGTAGCTTATGCTCTCAAGTGTGAAGGAGGATATGTATGGGCATGCAAAAACTATGACGGAGATGTTCAGAGTGATTTGTTAGCTCAAGGTTTCTTTGATAAACTTTTTAATTATATTTTTTCCCCTACTTTAGATGCTTGATGTCTCTTTTCTTTTTTTTTATCACTAATGCCTTTTACATATTTTTTTTAGGTTTTGGTTCTCTGGGTTTGATGACATCTGTACTGGTAAGTGTTATTTTAAGTCCTTGTAAATACTGTTATGTCAAATCTTATTCTCATCTACCATTGCTTTACCATTGAAAATCTCTCTGTTTGCTTTAGTGGTACCTTGAGAGTCAATTCGACCATTTTATGTTAAATTATGTTGTGAATGATTTGACAAATAAAAGAAACAGTCTTCTTATTCTCACCATGTCAACTTTAATACTTTCTTATGTAATAAACAGTGAAGTTCCACCATGAAAGTTCTGCATTTACTCCGCTCTCGAGGTCATGCCACCATTCGTCTGATAGTTCTTGGAAGCTGCTTCCTGATGCTAACTGACGTCTGGGTTGGGTTCAGGTGTGCCCTGACGGCAAGACTATAGAAGCAGCAGCAGCCCATGGTACAGTTACGCGACATTTTAGGGTTCATCAGAAAGGAGGGGAAACCAGCACAAATAGCATAGCATCTATCTTTGCTTGGACAAGAGGGCTAGCCCACAGGTATTTAACGGTGTAATTTGCAAAGTAGAATGTGAATATTTTTCCCCTGCATCTGAAGCTCCGCAAATAACATTTGATATAACAGGAAATTAAAGTGCATCTTTGTTGACGGGGAAAAGTTGGATGACAATGCTAAACTGTTGGATTTCACTGAAAAACTAGAGGCAGCCTGCATTGGAGCAGTAGAATCTGGGAAGATGACCAAGGATTTGGCACTTACCATTCATGGATCCAAGTGGGTTACTCATTATGATGTGACAAATTTGCTATGCATATCTGTATTTATGCTAGACATTATTGATAAAGATATGCTTACTGACTCATTCTATACTTTTGTGCAAGTAGGGTTTCGAGGGAGCAATATCTGAACACACAGGAATTCATTGATGCTGTGGCAAGTGATCTGAGATCAAGACTTTCTGCTTAGGCCTGATTGTAAGTAAGGGTGCAAATCAGGCTTGGTTTCACCTCAGCTCCATGGCTGGCCTAGTTTATACCGCGTATTGAAAAATAGGTTCGCAAACCAACCTGACATAGGTTTACTTGGTCTAGGTTGAGCAGTCGAGTGTGAATTAAGTTCTTTTTTTCCTTTTCAAAAAGACTTTAAAACTTTAAGTGTTAATATCTTTGTATTACTACTTGATTATTTTAAATATATAATAACTCATTTTAATATGTCTTTGTGAGACTTATGCAATGAAGATAAAAAAAAATGTGAGCTTAGATTAGGAAATAAGAAGATAATGTTAGTATAGAAAGTTAAACTTTAAATAACGAAAACTCAAAATATGATGGTATAACTAGGATATTTTTTTTATAATTTTTTGAAATGCATATATTTTGCTTTTAAAAAATATATATTTTTCATTTTATTTTTTTTCATCTAAATGTGATAACTCAAAAAGGGCTAGGATTTAATCTCTTTAACTATTTATAATTTATAAAATGTGTTTAAAATTTTTTTATTAAAAATACAAAATGACTTTTTAAAAATATTTTCTTTTCATTTTAATCTTTTTTTTTTAATATTAAATGCCCTTAGAACAAGTTAGGCCAAACTAATTTTGCTGCCAAATTCTACCTTATTTCTTTTTTTTTTTTTTTAATCTATCAACTTAGCCTGACTTGACAGGCAAGACTACTTAAACCAAATAAACACTCCTAATTATAAGCAAATTGCTATTTGGTTCCTTTCACACATGATCGCAAAAAACAAATTATATGGTTTCTTGCTTTGAAAGTAGATAAATATGGGAGAGGGGAAGGAAAGACAACGGTTTCTTTTATCTTTATCTTTATGGACAAATTGTTTATTTTATCCACCAAAACTTGTTTATTAAAACGCATTAAAAGTGGTCTTTCGGTATCTAGATATTTTCTCAAGTCTCATTTTTGAATTGTGAATAGTAAGTCATAAGATTCAGAAACAAAATTTAAGAAAAAATACTTGGAGCATGTCAGATAAACGATGTATATGTCTAGAGGTTAAATGGAAACTCCTTGCTGCCAAAGAAGTGGAATGCTTGCGGCCAAAGTATGAACAGAAGAAAATAGGAAAAGCCTCTGAAATATAAATAAAATAGGAAATGCCTCGGACTAGTGCTTTAGTTGAAATAGAAACAAAAAATCAGAGATTAGTGCCTTGTTTAGTTGAAGTCTGATAAGGAAACATCCGGATTTGGATCTGCTCATGTTCAAGCCCCTCACGTTTGCTCATGTCCCTCACAAACTTGATTCTTTTTTTTTTTAATTCTTTTTTTTTCTTGGAGAGAGGGAATGGGTCCCGCATATGTGAGAGAACATGAGCAACATGAGTAATCCCTAACATGAGGGGATCCATTTCCGAAACATCCCAGATCACCTGAGCGCAGAGTCTATTGCGTTTTATTTAAAAAAAAAAAAAATTCAGAGGCAGTTGTTGTCGGGTCATAAAGGACCAGATTATGACCCGACAAAAAATGCATGAATCTGAATTGCCACAATCTTTCTAATTCTCCCAACGTATATAATCGTCGATTACCATGATTTTTTAAATTTTATTTATACAAAATTTGAGCTAATGATATAATAAAGGTTAAATTAGTATTTTGGTCTCTTATCTTTATTTAATGTTTTAAATTAATCCTTTAACTTTGAAGAATTTTAAAATGATCTCTTAATTTTATTTAACGTTTTAAATTCATCCTTTAACTTTGAAGAATTTTAAAATGATCTCTTAAAAAATTCACTTATCATTAAAAAAAAACCTTTAGTTTAATCCATCTAATAAAAAAACACTTATTATAAAATTTTAAAAAATAGAAAATACTTAAAAGGTTCACTAAAATAATTAGTGATGGATTTTCATATTAAAATAAATATTATTTTTTATTTTAGTGAACTTTTTTAGTTTTTAAAATTTTATAATAAGTTATTTTTTGTTCAAATGACTAAATTTGAAAAGTGCTTCTGCATGACTTTTTTAATAATTTTATCTATAAATTTTTTTTTATATATTTCTAAATTATTTGTTTTAAATATTTTGTATTAAAATAAATATTTTAAATTAAAAAGTTTTTTGAATATTTTAAATTAGTCCCTTAACTTTTAAAATTAAGAAACCAATTTGAAACATTAAATAAAATAAAATTTTAAAAGTTAAGGGACTAATTTAAAATATTAAAAAAAATTGAAAAACCATTTTAAAATATTTCAAAGTTAAAAAATCAATTTGAAATGTTAAATAAAATTAGAGAATCATTTTAAAAAATTTTAAAATTAAGAGACCAATTTAAAACATTAGATAAAATTAAGGGACTAAAATATTAATTTAACCTATAATAAAAAATCAATATGTTATTTAGGACATATACAATACAAATATTAAAATTTTCATATATTTTACGCTCCAACATTCTACATATAGTTTTCCTAAAACATAGGAAAACAAAATGCTCACATAACAAACCCCACATTAGGATTTCTGTTGCAATGTTTCATCAATGTATTGTTCGCTTCCATTTATTAATTTTTGCCTAAAACACGTTCTACCCAATTAGCTCTTTTTTTTCGTGGCATTTCAGATAGGCGTGGAAAGAATTGACCGAGAGTGTTCCCCTAGGTGATCCCTTAGGAAGAAATGAAAAATAGGGCAAAGCACGTGTGGTTAGAAATCTGGGGTTTGGCTAATTTTTCACTAAAAAAAATTTATATATAATTTTTTATATTCTTATTAAAATTTTTAATTAAAACATGATAAATATATAATTTTTTAATTAAAATATGTCAAGTATATAATTTTTGCAAGTAACTATACAATTCTCTAATTCAACTGTATGCTTATCATATTTTTATTAAAAATTATATAATTATCATATTTTAATTGAAAAATCTAATAATAAAAATATAAGAAACTATAAATCTTGGCCTTTCCCATATTGCCGGAACAAATGATCTTTTGTCATTTTAACTTATTTCTTGAAATGGAATTTGGTCTATTCCTCCAGATTCTACTGCGAATGTTTGCCTTATTCAAATATGCCATTATACTGTCAAAAAATAAAAACTGTCAACTTCCGAATTTTTTAGGGTAAATTACACATCTATTGAAATATGTCTGAACTATGCAATTCTTTCTTTTACTTCAAAAATTCACATTCCCTCTTCTATAATTAAAAAATGCATTACATTGATATCTCTTGCAACAAAAAATAAATTATAATTATATTTAGTTTGACCAAAATACTCTTTTTTTTTTAATTACAAAACACCCACAGTACACACTCACACCACACTTACACACACTGTCATGAGTGAGATCAAACCCTCATGCCTCTTGTACTGGAGAGGGGAAGGCGCTAGTTGATCTACTGGATCATTGGCTTGACCAAAATACTCTTATGTATATTATTTATATAATATAGTAAGTATTAAATATATATTTGATCAATACAAAAATAGTCAATTTGGTAAATTTAAAATAAATTAAATTTATAGTTTCAACACAAAAAATAACATTAAAATAAAATTTTGAAAAATATTTTTTTATAAGATATTTTTTGATAAAAGAAATCAATATTCTTTTTAAAAGTATTTTGATCATATTTTAAAGTTTATGTGCATGTTCATTTAGGAAAAGAAAAAAAACTTTGCATAACGTAAGCATTTTTCAGGGGAGAGAGTAACTTATTATTATTATTATTTTTCTTTGCCCATTTTCTTGGACTCAGATGGATTTATTTAGAGTCTAGACCTTTGGAAGAGTAATGTTACATAAAGTTGTCTTTCGTAATGAGGAGCTTTGTCATTATTTGATGGATTTTGATATTTTCATTCTAATATTTTAATCACTAAAGTGGGAATTTTTAAGTCTAAGGATGAAAAACTCTTCAGAGGAAAGAGTTCTTTGTAACAATACCAGAGGCAGAAAATCTTGTAATAAATTGATTGTGAAATAATAACCATTATCTCTATCAATAATCGATCTTAAATTTTAAAAGTTAGGGGTTGGTCCCTTATCTTTGCTTTTTCCTTTTTTCCCTTTACTCCTATGTTTCCAAGTTTTGGATCTCGTTTGGGCCTGGTTTTGCAAAGTAACGATTTGTAATATTTATCATGATTCAAATTACCAGAATAAAACAAAAAATGGAAGAAGTTTTTTTAAAAAATAGACATATAACTTAATTACTGTCCTGATAAAAGATTCTATGCATTTGAATTTCTGTATCGGCACTTTGGAAGTTTTAGAAAGCATTATCATCTTTATTGTTAAACTTAAGCTAGAGAACTTAAAAAAAAAAAAGAAATTGTGGGAAGCTAGGCATGTTCACTTGAATATTTTGAAATTTGGCGTGCATAGTATCTTCGTTATTGCCCATTGCTTGATAAGCATGCCCGTGGGAAAATAGCAACTTATTGGATATTTCATCCTTTCATAAATCTTGCAAAACTCTTCCATGCTATCTCATGCCCAATGCTAAACTGCATTGCATGCATCCCTTATACAAAAGCTTAGTTTGAGATTTTGAGTCTTTAGAATCAACAGTCAAAATTCAAAGTTTTAAAGATTTATTTAGTATATTTTTAAGCTAACTTTGGCAATTTTCTTTAAATAAGATTTGTTATTGTGTTTGGAAAAGTACTAGAAATTTTTGGCTTTCTTCTACTTTGCCTGAATATTCACTACGGCTTAGTGTTATGGGATTATTGGTGGTATATTTCAAAAGATTAATCCTACAAATTAAAGATTTAAAGTTGATTTGTTGTCAACATCTTGATATCACTTGGCATGAATACTAAAAGTACGCTAGTAATTTATGAAATATACCACATTATTGGAGTAATTAATTTATGTTGCTTTTTTATAAAGATGGCCAAACTTCTCTATAATATTTCACCGCGCGTAATATTTATATTCTATTGTAAGTTTGTAACCTTCAAAAGAATTTTCCAACATGGTTTTATAAATTATTTGATTTTACTTGCAAGAAATGCTCTTTCAAGGTAAATCAAGAAGGATTCCGAAGAATATATTGTCTACTAAAATTAATATATCAAACCAATAATTTATAGACATATAAATATGTTAAATATAATATTTAGTGCAATATACTTCGGACATGCTTAGTGCTTATCATTCATGATTATTTAATTTATCAATTTTTTTAATAAATGGAGTTCAACAAGTCATTTTATTTGAAAAGATTTTTAAAATATATTTGGTCAACAAATAATAAGTAAATCAAACTATTTTTATAATTTTTTTTTTGGTAAATTGGGCTTTACCTAAATTTCTAATGTTATTTTACTTGAAAAGATTCTTGAATAAATTTGTTAAAAAATTATATATAGACTAAATTAATCACAAATAAATATATAAATATGTCAGACTTTTTGTGACATATTTATATTTTTATTTATAATTAACTTATTATTAAGTATTTTTTTATAGATCCTTCATAATTAAAATATTGAATAAAAAATTTTATGCTCTTTTACAAGATAACTATTACACAAAATTCTCCTAAAGTCCAAAAATGCACTCCAAGCTCCATAAATGATCCTCTCATTGTTTTAACACTAATGGGTGATTCTATCCATGGTAGTTATATCCTTACGACATGCGATGTTTGTGTTGGGAGTAAAATATTTCCAATGGATCTTCCTGTTTTGTATAAATTTTGGATATGGATTATCTATGCATTGTGCCTTGTTAAATTTTCATTTAAGAGTCTGTGATGTTTCATATTCCTGAAAAAAGGCGTCTCAAGCATCAAGGAGATAAAGACCATGGTTTCTAATAAATTGAATTTTCCCCTCAGTGCTCAAAGCTTCTTAGTAAAGGATTGTAAGGTTATCGAGCCCATGTCTACAATGCTCAGCATGATAAAATCACCGACTGGTGTCAAAACATCTATACAACCTAAAAGAGAAATTGAGTTGTGCATAGAGCTTTTGCCAGGAATCTACCCAATATTTGTACCTCATATTGTATTGGTCCCAGTTGATATTTAAAGTTCAATTGCAAGAACTTCTTGATAAAAGATTTATTTGCTCTAGTACTTTTTTGTGGGGATGTTCTCATATTGTTTGCGAATAAGATAAAATTTCGTGATTGTGTATCAATTAAAGGCAATTGAAATTAAATTTTAAACTATTAACTTTTACTTAGTAAAAATAAAAACTTAATTTAACTTTTAAAGTCATGCAAAATAACTCAATTTTGAAAAGTTATCAATCTTCCTAACAACCCCAATAATTGAGCTTAATCAACGTTTTTACTATCACGAACAACCAGTGGCAATTGTTCGTAAATAAGTTAGAAAGTTTCATTGTAAGATGATTTCCTCCGTTGGAGTCGTTTGGCAATATGACCTAAGCGAGGAGGCCATGTGGAAACTTGAAAATTTTTAAAGTGAATTAATGATTGGATCTATAAAAGATTACCTTTTTCTCAATTTAGACTCTAAAAGATAAAACGTCTTACTTTAATTATTAGAGGACTTTCTCCCGATCAAATTGGTCCTTCCATCTATCAAGGTTACTAGAAGTTAACATTTTCACTCGTGTGCGATTACATATTGCCTACATAGCTGTTAAAGGTCAATATATGCTAGACTTAATAGGATATGCAAAACTTATTAATAATATGCAAATGAAACAAATAAAGAATTATTACCTTCAGTCATTGTCAAAACCTTGAAAGCTTTTTTATTAAAAGATGCTTCTAAGCTACTAAATTCCCCTTCTTGACAGCGTGTATGAGTTTTAAATTCAATGGCTTAGGGAAACTGAGCTTTTAAAGGTCACTTATCGATAATAAACATGAGGGATGTAGCTTCCTATTAAAGATGCATTAATGGAAGGGATGGGTTGCATGTAATGAAATATCTTTGACATAAAATCACCAAAACTAGATTCAATCCCAAAAATCAAATTTGGTTTTGTAGATATAATATCTGGCTAATCAAAAACTGAATTGAAACCATTAAGATAATAAAGGAAGACCTCATAGTAAAATGAAATAAAGTCAATTAAAGTTAGAATAATAAACAAAGCATCTAAAAATGGGAATAAGAAACTAAAGATAATCCAAAATTGAAGTTGAAGTGGTTAAATAAAATAATCGAAAAGGTAGTGGTAAAATCATAATTTTGAAAAAAATGTTAAAAACTCAAAAAAAAAATTTAAATGGTAAAATTAAATTTTTTAAAGTTCTCAAAGGCCCTGAAAACTATTAGAACCATTAGAATGACCAAAACGTTTCCGATGTGCAATTTAGATCGTTAGTTGACTTGAACTTTGACCAAATAATTCGAAATAATTTTGAACCTCATAAATTTGAAAGTAAATATTTTTAACGAATTAGAGGATCAAAATTTTCATATGAAAAAGATAATTCTAAAAAGTGATCTATAATGAGTCCAAATAGAAGAATTGAAATCACAGGATATAATAAAAATTTTGTAATTGTTCTAAAAATCACTCATTCTTCCTTATATTAGGTCAACCACACCTTCAGGCCCTACAAACTGACTTAGAGCAAATATTCACTTTTTTATCATATTTTATTCACAAGCTTTCTTCTTCTCTATAAGCCTTTTTTATTGGTCATTTTAGCTTCTTGAAATGAACACTTTTATGGCTGATTACTTGGAAAAAGAAGAGGATTTGAGGAAACTAATTGTGGCATCTAATTCTCTTCTTAATAAATATTGCAACAAGGTACGATGTTATGTAAGATTTTTGCTTTTCCTTGCTTTTCTATTCTCTCCCTAGTTTGGCTAGCCCTAGAAGGTATTGGGAGGAGATGATTTTTAGCTAAAATAGAATGGGAACAAGGGTTTTAAGGTATGAAGTCAAAGAATATGCAATTAGAATCACTTAAAAAAATTTAGTAATTAGGATTTCAATTACACCTTAAGAGTTATGGAATCTTAAGAGGACATTGTACACTATGTGAATTCATAATTAAGTTAAGGAGAAGCCAAGGAATACTTACATGCATCAAAATCCTAGAAGAAACCAACAAAACTCCAATTGGTTTCCATGTGTGTGTAGTTTTAGCCAACCAGGGGGGTTGGAAGCACTTAGGAAGTGTTTTCTTGATTTCCAATTATTTAAGAGACTTAGATAAGAAGAATAAATAATTCTAAAAGCCTTAAATTGAAAGTTGAAATTTTAGGATCTAAATAGGATTTCAACGATGTATATGATGATCCAAATGAGCTCCATTAGGAATATATAGCTCATAGCAAGTAAGAATTTAAAGCCTAAAATGTGAAAACCAAGAGTTACTTCTTAATGAACTTAAACTTGTTCCAAGTTGCATATTAGACTCTAATAGAATTAAGTAATGATTATAAGATCTAGAATGACTCCAAATGGATTTAATTGCCTTGTAATTGTTATGTATAGGCCCAGCTAGCCCAAGGTCACCAAAGTGTAGGTGCCAAGCTAAAGAAAAATAGGAGAAAAACCAAAAGCAAATGGGTTAGTGGTGTTTTAAAGTTTCACAAGTTTTAAGGTTGTTTTATCTCCCTCTTTTGCATGTATTTGAATACTTGTTTGAGTTGAGATATTTGTATGTATTGTTGCTTGATGTATTCAAGAGCTATGTCTTGATATACTTTCCATTATGAGTTTTATGCTTAAATTTGACATGTTTTTTGGCTCCTAATTTCCTAAAGTATGGAATTTAGCACAATAACTCTTCCTTAACCTGAGTTGAGTGTAGTTGAGCCTAACTAGTTTGTTTTAATGCTATGGCTTGATAAGAAATGGATTTTTTTACTAAAAGTTGCATTTGAGTTACATGAAGCATATGAATGACATTTTTGCATTACATGCATTGTATTTCCTTATAGTGTTCATATATACATGAATTTGGTTGAGATTAAGTATTAAGATTCTTCTCGAAATCTCACTCATGTATTTTCATTAGCTTTTTAAGCAAAAAGAAGGAGATAAAGAAGAATTAGACCTTAAGAAACCATGTAACAATGTCTTTGTAATGAAAACAGTGGTATTTATACAAAACATTTTTGCATAGTTGAAAATTTTATGTATGTATGATGAATCTTAATGTATTTAATGATGTTTGTAATGAGAATATATATATGAGGTAGAGTAGATCAATGTAGGTCAAATCGAGGTAAAAATGAGCCTTTTATACTATTATGTATATATAAGTTGTATGGAGGTTCTTATGTAAACTTGGTGTTAAAAGGCCAAATTTTTATGCAAGTCTTATTTTTCATGTTAGACCATATGAATTGCATGTCTAAGATGGTTGAAATTTGTTCAAAGTGAGACAATACAATTTGAAAAATAATTGAACCACTTTGAACCAAAAATTTAGTTTAAAAGAGTCTTGAATTATATTTCTATCCTTAAAAGTTCAAATAATTTACGAGCATATTTGGTATATAGAAAATATTTTAATAGAATTAAAAAAAATGAAATGGAAAGAAATTAATTTTATTTAGTATGACACAAAATAGAAAAGGAGTACATTTATTTTATCAATGGAAAATAAGTTAGATTTAAAAAACCAAATTGCCCTTATTTATAAAAGAACTCACCAACGGAATCAGATCTTCTCAAGTGAGATCCTGTGAAATTCCCTGAACTAAGCATAACAAGGCAGATTTTTTATAAACAAAAATAAAATATATATATATATATCAACAAAAAGAAAAATCATGTGAGATACTGCACCACTTCAGAGGTAGTGACACTTTGGAGGATCCATTTCCCTCACGAACCAAATTTGCAAGGTTTTTTTGTTCATTTCTTCTCTTGTGAGCCTCTAGTGCATTTATCACTTCCGTCCTTGTCATTGTTGGATTTGGATCCCCTTACATTGAAAACCTCATTTTTCGTCATATGATTCACAAACTTTTTTTTTTAATTTTTCTTTTTGTACTTTTGGAAGGAGTGAACCCCTTAGATGAGGGAACATGAGCAACATGGGATCCATTTCCATCATTGCGTGGCTTCTAGTGGGAAACATCGCCACTAACCTTTTGCATCTGAGCAGCGTTCATAAGCAATTTGAAGACAATGCAATTTTTTAGAAGCAAGGCTGAAGGAAGGGGATTTTGGAGCTTCCCATTTGATGTTCGGCCATAGCAGGCTTTCTCGTTGCCCTATGTTTTTGGATCTTGAAGCCATGACCGAAACCCTTTTTTGAAGGTCAATCATGGAAGGCTTTTCTTCTTTGTGGAAGAGACAATGTGTATAGGCTCTTTTGTAGAGGCTCTCGCAATAGTGACTCTACTGGGAAATCTCTGGCTTGCCTTCTCAAAGTGGTATTCTACTCTTACTTTTATTTTTGGGATTTATTGCTCAACCATGTCGGTAATTCATTTTCATAGTGCAATTAGTAGAATTTATTCTGAAAAGTTCAGCTTAAATCTCATGCTTTTGCTATTCTTTCTAGGTTTATCAGAGTCATGTGTTTCTTTTTCCATGTTGTTTAGTCTTCAATTACCCAATCATTTATTTACTTATTACTCTTGTGAAGAATTTAGAGATCTCACTGAAACTTTACTTTCTATTTTTTCCTTCTTGGTCAAATGCTTTCTCTGTGTTGCATTTTTCTTCCATGGATAGCTTACACTAAAATGTGTAATTATTGATGCTATGATGGAGTTAATGTACCTTCAACTGGAGGTTAAATATAACAATGATCAAATAGTTATAAAGCATGTTAGGGTGGCCAGTGAGGTAGCATTAACTATGGCTTTGTCAGCATATCTTCAAGCCTTCCTATCATATACGATTGATTGAGCTTAGACTCCTACATAGGAGATAGCTAATAGGCAATAGCTGCACTAAGAATTAGATCAGAATGAAGGCACTAAAATACCAAATTACATAAAGCATAAATGGGATAACCAAATTTAATGATTCTTGTTATTTCTGAACATTCATTCTGTATTAATGATATGGAGGATTATGAAAGCAACAAAAATTTCCTTTGTTTAGAATAAAAAGGATAATGGTTCATAACCTGTTAATGGCTTATATGAACACCACGTCCCCAACACAAAAGAATAAGAAGTAATGATTTTTTTTTTTGGGTGTATTGTTGGTAACAAAAGCATTTACTGAATGACCTGAGGCTCAACAAAAATCTGCGGAGGTGAAAAAAATTAAATAGTTACAAGTGTATTTGTTGTTCGTCAATAAGCATCTTGATTTATGGATAAACACTTTACTTGGTAGTGACATTACTATTCAAATAGTTTTTTCTTTTCCAAGGAAAAAATATGAAATATACTTGAACTTTCTTGTTTGATGATACTACCATTAAGTCAATTTGCATTGGTTTTAGTTTTTGTTAGTGCTTTCTTTTTATGTTCTACCATAAACCAAAAGCTTGTCTTCTTCTTTGTAGCAAAATGCAACAAGGGGGAGGTTGTGGTCATGGTTTTATGACTTTGATCCTTTCTCTTTTCTATTTCCAATATTCATTCTTAATATGTATGTTTACATATATACATATATATATAAAGCTATATATATATATATATATATCATAGCAGAATGCAACAAGGGGGAGCTTGGGTTCAATGACTTCGATCTTTTCTCTTTTCTATTTCCAATATTCATTCTTAATATATATGTATTCATATATATATATATATATATATAAAGCTATTAATATATATATATAAGCTATTAGTTCTATGGCACTAGAATTGTGTAAAACAATTTTTTCTATTTATTATGCTAACAGATTTCAAAGAGATGTAATGGTGAAGATTTTAACCTTTATCCCATAGCAAAATTCACTTTGAAGTGCTTACTTATGTAAATGCCATATGCTTGCTACTGGTATGGTTATATGCTGAAGGATATGCTGTTCTGTAGCGCACCCTTTATTGCTTAGATAGGTCTTGATCTTTGTGTGAAGAATGTTAAAATGAATTTTGTAAGTCTTGTTAGCACATGTTGTTTTAAGGTTAAAATTGTAGTCCTAAAGTGATTGGTGCATGCCTCCAAGTGTTGCTATGGTTAGAGAATCTTGGTTAGGCTTTGGTTATTAACATTGCATTTTAGATTGAATAATAAATGAGGTTTTGGTTCCTTGTTGCATCATTGGTCATGTCTTTGTTGTAAAGCAAATTGTTCATATAAAATTCTAGTATATATTGGTTTGTATTTAAACTTTTGGATTCACTTCTCCATTTAATGAAGGATTTAGGGGAATGTCTAAATATGATTATGTGCTATGTTTGGAACAGATTTTTTCATGATTTTCATTGGGCTTGTGGTTTTTAGCAAATGAGTTTTGTCAACTGAAATTCTTGAAACATATGCTGCAAGTTTTGAGCAAGATTCAAGTTTAGTAGCAAGGTGGCAGTGGTTGTTAGGAAGCCTTGAAATCGAAGACGGATTAAAGTGCCAATGAATCTACTTTAAGAATAAGAATGAAAGTGTATAGTCAAAAGGAGAATGTTTGTGTATTGTTGAATTGCAATGATGTTGTACATGGAAATTTAGAATAGCTTTGTCTTAGTTTTTTACAACTTGTAAATTGACAATTCCTTTTGGCTATATTAATTGAGTTTAAGTTCCCTATTTTTCTAATTTCCCTATCCAAGCTATATTTACTTGCTGACAATATGAATGTTTTTAATTTAATAAGTAATAGTAAACCTGTATATAAATTAGACAAAGAGAACCAATATAAATTAGAGAAAGAGAACTAACAGGTAATAGTCAATTAATGAAAATAAATTAACGTTCAACTGAACTTTCCAATATCTTTATCAATGCATAATTCCTACAACAATACTAAATATCTTTATCAGTACTGAAATCCAATATCTATAGTGGAGATGGTTCATTTCCATCCTTACTTATCATTGAATAGAGAACCTGCCTTATTGAATATCTCAACCAATAAAGTAGTCAAGTAAGTGTTTACCTCTTTATCTGTTTTCAGGAATAATATAATTTTTTAAAAAATCAATCATGGCCAATCCTTTTTAAAGGAATTGATCAATGATGTGCATTTTCCCCATCAAGTTCTGATGAGTCCCTAGGAGATTTTCAACGGATTAACATATAGATAAAAACTATACCATCATTGGTTGGACTATTTATATCAGAAGCACACAAAAACCTGTGTCAACTCAATGTATCATACATGGAAGCCAATATTTGCACTAAAATTCAAATTCAATAACCATAAACTTTCATATCCTAATATTACAATAGATAGAAGTTGCAAGTAATTTTATCAGCACAATGTACATGTCAGCCACCTTAAATAGATACTAGTCCAATAAGTTATAGTCAGCCACTAACCCCACTAACATCAACCAAAGACTATACACAAAAGATACATGGCATCTATCCAAAATATATACTGGGGCAAAAAGTTGCAACCACATAACTAAGTAAGGCCTGACATCCATATAACCATACCTAAAAGAGAAACATGTCAAGTTTCCACATCCATATAAATAACGAATACAGGATTAGTTACATATCTATAAGTATAATTAAACCAAAAGTTGCCTCTAGACTATAGAAACACACAAAACATGATAGTCACCATCTACCCAATTAGCTGCCTAATCCAGTTAGCCTTCAATGCATCTGGGATTGTTGGGAAGCATAACAACAACCTATTGTCATGCAAAATATTCAACTGAGTAGCATAAACCACCATCATGCATTAATCCATCTCTTGACTAACTTCCTTCATTCCTTCAACTAAGATCTCTGCCTTATCACAGCTTTGTCTTTTCCTTTTCCACACTGAAGATGTGGTGGCTTCACTTGCGTTAACATGGGGGTTTTCTGAATACCCTATATCTCGGTCAACATCCATACTCATTGGTGTATCCACCAAGTCATCTTCATCAACCTCATTTTTGCGAATGTCTCTGGTTGTCTATGAGTTCAAACCCATGGTTCTATCCTTTCCCCACACTATACATAAGTCATCAAAGTGTGGAAATGGCTTATGTCGGAAAGAAGTTTCCTTCTTATGGATCTATTAAAAGTATAAATGAAAACAAGTATATGTTACAAAGACATAAGTTTTAGCATTCTGACTTAAATACAAATTTCCAAATTATAATTTATAAATTAAAAGGTAAATAAAGTTATATGATAGATATCAATTAATAGCAGCTTTTGACCTTGACATAATCATCCCAAACAACTCTTTTCGCTGTGACATACTTAGACATTAGGTCTTAACCAAAGCTGGAAGTATTTTATCCATATATCATGTTGTACATTGTTTGCCATTTCTCCTTGAGGGTCTTTCAATCGGGATTGAATATAAGGCACACCCTTAAGTCCATAGCCTGGGCTTTTCAGTTCCATAATCTCTTCTAGCAAGGGTAAATGTCCTGGTCGAAAGCCATTGTTCGCTAGATACTTCCCTTTTAGGGGTAACTCTAAAAGGCATTCAACAAGTAAGGCATTCTCGAATAGGGTCCACTGATGGTTCCTTGAATTGGTGTCACCATTTGGATGCTGCTCCATGCTGGTTTACATGTAAATAAATGAATGGTGCATAGAGAGAAAATAAAAAAATGTTAACAAATAAATTATGGTAGATAGTAGTTATTACACCCGAAAATGCAACCGTGTGGCGCTTTAAAAAGAAAAAATTCAATTTTAAGAGAAAATGAAAAATCAAAATCAAAATATTAAAAGTAGTAGGTTCAAGAGTCGCTAGTAAAATTTTAATTTTTGAAAAGACAAAACTTTGGAAAAGCCTTTTTAGTTTGAAAAATGGTCTACAAACTAGATTTGGATTCGGGAGTCGGTTGTGAGTGGGGAAGGTGTTAAGCATCCCACTACACCCGTTACTAAGAACAATTATCCTAAGTTAGTTGTGCAAAAATAAAATGGCCTTGATTCTATTTTAATTCTCCTTAACAAATCACATGCAAATTAAGAAATAAAGAAATTAAAAGAAATAAAATTAAGAGTAAAAAGAAGGAAAAGAAATTAAAGAAATAAGATTAAAAGTAAAATGAAAGAAAAGAAATTAAAGAAATAAAAATTCAAAGAACATGTTTATTTATAAAGGTGGACTTGACCTAGAATGAGAGCCTAGGGCCTACGTACCCTCCAAAAGGAATTAAAGTCTATGTAGTTCAAACTTGAAAACTGTGTTCTTGTTGGTGTTTTGTTTTTGTTTGTTTTTTGTTTTTGTTTTTATTTTTATTTTTATTTTTGTTTTGTTTTTTTTTGTTTGGTTTGTTTTATTTTTATTTTTATCTTGCTTTTTTGTTGTTGTTTTTTTCTTTTGTTTTTTTTTTTACAAGAGAGAAAGGACATAAAAGCCATTTTAGACTTTCGCAAATAAAATTGTTTTGTATGTCTAATTTGCAAAACTAAATTGACTTCACTTCTTACTCTCTCTCTCTCTCTCCTTTCTTATTCCTTCCTTCCTTTTTTTTTTAAAGTGATTTTTACAATTTTTCATTCTTATTTATTTATTATTCTTTTAAAACATACAATTCTTCAATTTTCGCAAAAGAACCTTTAGTAAAGAAAAGATAAATCTTTAAGACCCAACTTGATTTTTTTTAATAAAAAGATTTTTAATCCTCTTTTGTTTTTCTTGCTCTCTTTATTTTGTTAAAAATTTTCTTCTAAGAACCATTTGGTAGGGGAAGGGGGCTGTTGAAACCCAAAATATATTAAGGCATAAATTCAAGACTTAATAGGTACCAAGAAGGCTTTATTGCCTCACATGACCTTTAGGTTCGTTTCTATCTACCTGAGGAGATACAAGATCCACACGGCTATTCTAAAAAGTAAAAATAAAAAAAAATTAAATTTAAAGAAAAAAAATATATATATATATCATACAAATACACAATAATTGGTGATTGTGTGTGTGCCATATGTATAGCCAAGTAAGCACCAGATCCAAATACATTTTAGATATATAAAGAAGGACACAAAATCAATTTGTGTTCACTTGGGTGTCTCCATCCTTTGGTTAAATTGATGTGACCCTCACGTGTTTTCCAGCGGGTTCCATGTGTTGCTCCTTTGGAGCATCTTGCCTTAACTTATGGAGTATCTTTTAACTCCTCTGTACAGCTTTCCTTTCTCTTCAATCCACCAATTTTCGAGGGCCTTGCACATAACAAAAACAAAAGGGAATATTAGCTTCTATGATGATAGGTTATACTCCATGACTGAAAGGTTGGTCGTTCAAATGAGAGTCCAGAGTAACATCAAAGTGTAACAAAACATTAGAAAAATTTAACAAGTTCACAGCATAATAATTTTACTCAATGGATAATGTGGCAATTTATCTTTGTCAAGAGAGACCTCCAATGCCATAGCTCATTTAGACCAAACCCATTTGAACCAGATACCCAAACCATGAAATACAGCTTCCTTAAATTAGACTAACCTTTAACCAAATATCCTAAAGGAACCTAAATTTGAACAGCCAAATCCATAGAGTCAGATCACGTTCAAACAAAGAGGTCCTGAAGGACAAGAACCAATGGATGCTAAGACTAATTCCTCCAAACAATACGTGCCTTCTAATAACAAATCTAGAACAGAGAAAAAAGGCAAGGGGGTAATCAAAACAGCGGTAAGATATGAGGCTAATTTCACCTTTGCACCTTGACACCATCAATTCCAAAAAGAATAAAAAAGTTCAGGTGTATGGTGTAACAGTATTACCATTTTCAATGCATAATCCCAAAATAGAAAAAGATAGGAAACACCAGCAATTCAGTACTAGTCCAAACTCCAACATGCAACAATTCAGAATTTACCACTCCTGTTTCTGGTCTTTTATCAAATGCATAATAGGCATTTACTTCCCTCCCAAATCTCTCAAATATTTTAAGCTTTGGGGCTTGAAAGCAACATTCAAAATATCATACAACTCATACCACATTTATTTTCAATTTCTAGAGATAAGAAAAACACAAAGTGATGATAAAAAGAGGTTGGTTACTAATTAGGGGATCATTTCAAAAAGAAACAGCAAGAGTCTTAATCAAAGTAAACCCGAATCTCAGCACCTCAGAACAGAATACATCCAAAGCATTATTAAAAAGAAAACAAACAAACAAATTCCAGTATTCCAAATAGAAACATGTTCGTGATAAATTTACATACTCAAACATACAATCCATCTATTGCTCCCAATTCATAAATGGAGAATGAGGGAAACATACCTCTTAGATTACCATTGAATCTAAGGATGGGATCATCATCTGATCCTGGCTTCTCCCTCGTGCTGTGTCTTCAAGCCTCTGCTACTATTACTTTCAGTTTCCCCTCTCAATCACCCCATATCTTTTCTCCTTCTCTTTGTGTTTTCTTTTTCATTTCACCGAATCCATTTCTCTGCTCGACAAGATGCCATGCCAAGAAACCTCCTCTGTCTCTCACTCTTAGTCTCTTCACCTCTTACTTAGAAGCCCCTTCTCCACTCAAAAGCCCATTCTCTCGCACACTTTCCTGTTTCCCTCCTTCCTTTTAATTCTCTCAAACCCAAAATCAAACCTCTCCCTTCTTCTTTGCTTCTCCTCTTCTCTTCTTTTTTCCTCTGAAAAATCCTTAGCCTCTGTCTGACCCTCAATTCCTCGATCTTTTACGTCAAACCAAATCCAAAAATCCTTTAATTATCGCTCTTTCTTTCTTTCCCAGTGCTCTTAGCCTCTCTACTCTCTTTAATTCAAAAATCTCACCGGCTTTCTCTCCAGACAAAACACTCAAAAGCCCCCTTCCTATTATGTTTCTCCTTACTTTTATAAGCATCCCCACGTGGTCCCCTTCTACTCCTCACACCAGAAATCCTTCGTAATTTCCTGCTCCACTAACCTCTCCGTCCCCTTCTATACGATTAATTTTTCAGAGTCATGCCTCTAATTCTCTTGTGGGTGAGTACGAATGTGGTCCCCTCCCCTTTGTCCTATCCTTCTTGTGCATCTATGTGCCCTTCAGAATCGTGCCCAAGAGAAAGGGACCAAGTAGGGTTTAATGAAATGGATCCTGAGCTGGGTTGCTCCATTTTCGATTAATGACTTTGATTCTTTTTTTGTTTTTTTGTAATTTTGTTGGGACCCTGGTGGGCTTTGATGTTGAGTCTTTGGATTGAGCCTTTCTTATTTTTTGTTTTTTTTATTTTACTTTTTCTTTCTCTTCTTTTTTTTTTTTGGTGTTAGGTTATTGGTTTTTTTTTGTTGGGCTATTTTAAGCTGGTGGGTTCTATGCGCTTAAGACAATGGACTTTGAAATTTAAGGGGAAAATAGATACTATTTTTTTACTTTCTTCTTTTTTTGTTTTTCCTTTTCTCTTTTTTTTTTTTTAATTTGGTTTCATTTTTTCATGGCATTTTTTAATCTTTCTTTTTTATTTGTTCTTCTTTTTTTCTTATGTATATTTTATCATTTGATTTTTTATCTTTCTTTTCTTCTCTCCCTTCCTTTTTTTTGTTTAGAAAAATTTTGAATTTTGATTCTTTGATATTTTTTTGGGAAAATATAACTTTTGATTCTTTCAATTTTTCTTTGATTTGTTTTTTTTAAAATATAATTTTTATTTTTTCATGATTCTTTCTATTTTTGATTCTCTTGATTTTTTTTTACTTCTTCTTTTTTTTTTAATTTTTTGTTAGTCTAATTTTATTATTATTTTGAAATATGTCTGGACAAAATATAGTGTTCACAGTAGTAAATTTACAAAAAATAACCAATATAACAAAGTTATGAAAATAACATCTATAACATCTACAAACAAATTAGGGATAAACAACTATCAATGGTACATTATATGAAAAGAAGTTAAATTTAACAACATATGACGATAAACGTAATGTCTATCCACTTGTGAATAAGAAGCACATTCTAAAGTACAAAGTAATTATTGCATTACAATGATTAATGTCCTAATAAGAAACAAACTAAATCAATTGTGAGCTCTTTCTTTGGTGAAATCGTTAAACATATCTATTGCTAGTTGATCACAAAAGGTGCTCCATGCAGCAGAAATCTCCAATGATGGCCTAGGACCAAGGTCATTCACGGCTTCAATTGTGTCTAATCAAGCAATGGTATTGTTCAATGTAACCTCATAGTTCTCTCGAATGATGAGGTTATGTAATAAGTAGTATGAAAGTATAATATGATTGTGTGTCTTCATGGGGTAGAACGATAGAATTCTAAGAATTGCCCATCATTCTTTCACCATTCTAAAGGCTCACTCAATCACGTTACAAGACGATGCATGTCTCATGTTAAAACATTCTTGTGGGGTTGTCCAATGGGGACCGTGAGTCCATTCACTCAAGTGGTATCTTTGTCCCCTGTATGGTGCAAGAAAGCTATCATAGTTTGTGTAACCTATATAGACTAAGTAATATTGACCTACAACATGTCAAAAGTGAATAATTTAAAATAGTATTGTTAATTTGTGTCACCAAAGTACAAAAAAGGGAAAATGTAACAAATAATGTCCTCACCTAAGGGTACAATCAAGCCATGTCTCTTACTTATTGCGTCGCACAAAACTTGACTATCAGTTGTAGATCATTCCCACCCTAGCAAGACATAAATAAATTGTACATCTTGAGAGCAAACGCTTTCAATATCAAGGCTTGTCCTTTAAAGGTACACAAATCAAAATGTGTGTTCCATGAAGAGCCCCAATACAATTCTACAAAACTAAGTCAATATGGGTGTAACAATAGCATATACCATCATGATGTTCATGTTAGAAAAGAGGTTTACCTTGAACCATTTCCATTTGTCATCGGCTAAATTTTCGGGTACAAGTTTCGCTATTTTAGATAGCTCTTCATCCAAATACATCATTGCATTCAACATGGCATTGAAGTATCTACTAACTGTTTCCCCAAATCTTTGAAATTGAAACTTAATCGCTCTATTCTTAACATGATGTGCTACAATGTTTAAAAATATTACCACTTGGTCATCTAATAGCATAATTTTTAAAGGTCTTAGACCCCTTAGTGTAACAAGCATGGTATATAGCCAATCAAAAGTTGCTCTGTTCAGTTTAAGTTGGTTATAACAAGTAATGTCACTATTATAAACCAACCTTGTAACATCTGGTTCACTGAAAATGAGAAAAAATATAAGAAACTTAACGTACGATTTCTCCATTAACAAACGAAACTCACTGGATACAAAAGGAAGTCCCCCGAAATGATGTAGTGAAGGTCCCAAAAAATTTGGGAAGTATTATAGACTCCAAAAAATGAGAATCCCAATTTCTTACGAAAAATTTATGAAATATAATGGTATTTTCATAATTTTAAGCAAATTTTGGAATTTACACAGGAAAGTAAATTTTTGTAAATGAAAATTTTAAATTCCCCAGGGTTCTTAAAGGCCCAAAAAATCATGGGCCCAGGACAACTAAAACCCCTCCGGTGGACGTTTTCTAATGTCAATGTACCCGAACTTTGACAGATTCATTCGGAAAAGTTTTAGCTCCAATTTGAGTAATTCCAAAAGCATTTTACTAAGTTGGGAATTTAAATTTCATAATGGAAAAAATGGTTCTAGAAAAGGAGTTAAAATGAAGTAGAAACGAAAATGCCAAGAATGAAGGGTAAAATGAGAATTTTTAATAAGTTCTTCTTCCTCCCTTATATATATAAGTGGCGCCCCACTCTCACCCTCATGTAGCTTCATATGTTTCTGCCAAAAACCAGAGAAAACCTTAGGGGATCAGGAGCATAAGAGGAAGAAGAAAAGAAGGAGAAATTCAAGTTAAAAGGTAAGGAAATTTAGTAGTTTTTCATTCTTTCTTCCTTTCAAACCTCTGCTCCTCCATTCCTCTTTGTTTCCTATGATTATAATAAATTTTATAAACCTATTTTAAGGGAGAAATTGAGGAAAAATTTTAGATTTGAAGAGAGGAGCTCAAAAAATACAAGATTCTAGTGAGAAAAAGTAAGAAAACAAGGTAATTTCTTCTTCCATGGTTAATACCTCTTGCTACCCTTCACCATTTCACCCCACTTGAGAAGACCTAAGAGGATTTTATTTTTAGGTAGAACCAAGGTTAATTCTAAGGAAAAAGGGTATGGAGATTAAGAATATGCAAAGAGAATTAACAAAAAGCCATTAGATTTCAAGATGCAATTTCTAGGATTTCAATTGTACCTTGTAAAATCTGATTTTGTACAATGATTTTTAGGCCTAAATAAGAGTTTAAATGAGTTCCTAAGATCCTTAGAAGTCTCCCCATGTGCTTCCTCCTTCAAGAAAACCAAGCAAAGTCCAAAGAGGCCAAAATCATGCATTGTCTCGGCCTAAGGGAGATAGCATAGCTAGGGAGAGTTTTAAATTTTTCTAAGCCTATTTCTTAGTCATAAATGATGAATGAATATGAGGGAAAGTCTTGGAAAAAATTTAGGAAGTATAGAAAGTGAGATGGTGCTTTATGTTCCATAATATAACCTAAAGAAGTAACATGTAGTTAGACTCTTGGTTTTAATTGTGTGATAACTCCAAGAGGCTTAAAAGGAGTCAAGAATCATATTTAAAAAGAAAGAACGGAACCTAGAATTTATTTGAGGAGCATTGCTTCATTAGATTCATTTATGGAACCATAATGAGGTTTATAGGTCAAGGTAGTGTCTAAGAAAATTGTATAGCCTTAGAATTGAATTCATAAACCTAATTAGCTTTCATGAATTATGTTTAGGCCAAGAGAAATTATCTCCACACTTTTGTGTATGTGTGTGGCTGAAAAAGGGAGCTTGAATTCAAAAGAAAAAGTGTGTAATTGTGTACAAGGTAGCTCTCTTCACTTTCTCTAATGCATGGATGTATGCTTAGCTTGTCTTAGAATGTGTGTATATGTATTTTCAAGCCATGAAAAGTATGCTAGTATGATTTCATATGCCATGGTTTCATGATGACATATTATGTTTCTAAATAATGTTATGATATTTGTTTAAGTTTGCTTGAGTGTGGTGAGGCCAAGAACCCTTAGCTATGGTGAGGATGAGCCAAGAACCCTTAAGATTGGTTGAGACAAAGTAAAGAGTCTCCCAAAAGTGAGATGGGCTCCCAAAGCATGGTTGAGTCCAAGAATCTCTTAAAGAATAAGTAAGGCAAGTCTAATATCTACAAGAAATTGGGTGAGGCCAATCCACTTGCTTGGCAAGCCTTTATATGCTATGTGTGACTTTTTCAAATGCTAAGAATGCTTCTTGAATAATTGCACATGCCCACATGACATGCATGCATTTGTAAGACTTGTTTTGCATCTATTATGTATGATTAAATGGGAGATGAGCTATTGGGATTCTTTGAATCTCATCCCCTCCTCTCTAATGATCTAACATGTTAGGTGGTCCAAGTAGATAAGGTAATGGAAGCCAACCACCTTGAAGATGAAAGGATGACATGAAAATGCTTGAGTTTTGCTACTTTAAGGCCATACAAATGGTCAAAGATGTAACTAATAAATGTATATGTATTATGATATTAGGAACACATGTAATTATGATAATATGTTATGTATGAATGAGAGAACATGTTATGTAACTATTAGAATGTGATTTGAGTATATGATGGCAAATTAGCTTCATTACTGGTATTGTGAAATTATGTATAAGTATGGATGAGATAGCCAAAATGAGACGCATAGAGTTTGGGACCATTCGGGCAGCTCACATAAGTCCT
This sequence comes from Erythrophleum fordii, assembly GCA_032878935.1. NCBI lineage: Eukaryota > Viridiplantae > Streptophyta > Magnoliopsida > Fabales > Fabaceae > Erythrophleum > Erythrophleum fordii. The sequence goes on from JAVQMF010000050.1 coordinate 14,104,272, forward strand.
AATTATGCTTTTAAACTTGCCCAAGAGGTGCCAAATTCCAGGAAAAATTATTTGGACATTTTGGTATCCCATGTGGAGCTAAAATTAACTAATTTAGAACTCTATGTCACTTTTTACCCAAATGAGCTCTTCTTGATCTGATATTTGGCATGCAATTAGAGCTTTTTGGAAAGCTAAAGAATAAAATTTTCGCAAGTCTAAAGAATATTTGATAAATTTTCAAAGTTAAAAAATTTTCTAGTTTTGGTCAAGTCACTGTTCATACTGGTCTGAAAATGAAATCTGTCACACAGGGTTCAAATGATGTCCAATTGCTACAAAATTTTATATAGAGAAATTAGACATTCCCAGTGACTTTTGCCAAGTAAAAGCACCTTATTTGGATGTCTAGAGAGGAAGATATGAATTTTTAAAGAATCTATCCAGTATAAGGAACTTCAGCCGACTTGAACTGGTCTGATGTTATTTTTTTCCTCTAGCTAACATCCACAGTTTTCCAGATTGGTATCATTTGCGTGGATTGGATTTTTGTAAAATTAATTAGACATTTTTGAAGTTTGCTGCAAAATTCTGTGATAGCACCAGTGTGTCGCCGAACCTCTGGACCATTTCATATGTCAAATGTCCTCTGTGTTAGATGTTATAGTTTGAACATATTTTTAACATGAAATAGACATGTATAACTTTCCAGAATAGCCAAGAATGCACGATTTCAATTTTTCTAAAATTAGTTATAAGTTTTCAAAGTTGTGATAAAAATAAGGACAAAGCTAGCCGAAAGTATATATATATATATATTTCATGCATTCCTTTGAGTTCCTTGAGATGTAGGCCACTTTTGATGATTCAAATGAGTTGTATTCATGTAATTAAATATGAGAATATGTTGTATAAGCTCACATAATCCACGTGATACTGAATGAAATTTTTAAATACGACGCAACGTAAATGAAATTTTTAAATACGACGCAACGTAAATAAGTATATTATTTTTAATTCCTTTTCCTTACTCTTCCATGGAATTGATGATTTAAAGCATGTGAATATCATGAGATGAGTTAGGAATATATGGTGTTACAAACCTCCCTAGGTGAGCTCGCTTAGCTTCAAAATGGTGTAACTATTATAAACCAACCTCCTTAAGTGAGCTTGCTTAGCTTCAAAATGGTGTAAGGCCTTTGCCTCAGCCAAGGACAATTCAAAGCTACTTATATCCATATAGTTATTAGCCATTTACACCTGGCTTGCATAATAAGAACAAACCATAGCAGCATATGAAGAATGATGTCACAACTAATGTCATTCATAATTGTTGAATGACAACAGCAACACTTTGATTAATAACTATGAAAATAGGGGACTTAAATGGGTAATAAGAAGGGAGATCTGCTTCATAACAAGGTTAGGGAGGAATGTTGAATTTGATGATTTAGCCAAAAACACAGAGGACAATTGAAAAGAAAAAACAAGAATATGATCTTGTTCATGTGTAATGTGAGTAATTTCACATTTTAATTTATTAACTCTACGCTTTGCTATAAATAGTCAAACATTTCACTATTGAAAATTATAGCTATTTTGACAAAATAATACAACTTTTTTGCTAAAATAACTTACATAAAACAAATGTGCTATCAACCAAAGTATAAATCACAAGTGACAATGATATATATATATATAACACAACTACCACATGTAAGAGCTTGAAAGGGATTTACTTATATATAACAAAACTAAAATGCATTTATTAAAAAACTATATTGCAAATATGAGTTTAGTACTACTAGTGGTTATAATGAGACTTTTTAACAAAACTAATGTAGTATTTTAGAGGTGAAATAAATTGAATATGTCAAGAGTATATAATAATCACATTTGGAAAAGAAGTTTAAGTTTATGTTGGGTGTTTACAAACAAAAGAAAGAGACAAAAACACTTTTATAAAAACATGGCTCAAAGAGATCATGGAGCATTGTTAACCTAAAGTTTGAAAAGGTTACAACACAACACTTTTCACTATAATACTACAATGAGCATTCATCAGTGGAAGACATTGAAAGAAGCAATTCCATTCTATGGTAATATCTTCATATTACTAAGAATGTAAAAAGGAAACAAAAAAATAAGGGTTGAAAATCTGACTATTTGTGAATGTGTATTACTCATTTTGTATCTTCTAGACCAATAATCTGTTAGATTCAAGCATCCCTTTCCAAAACCAATATCTACTGCTACCTGTATGCATCATTTTCCTAATCACTAAGCACCAGTGAAACCCAAACCATCAATGAGACAAATCTTTGTATAATAACCAATTATCATGCTCATCTTTGAACTATACTAATCAACCCACTGAAATTTGGAGGAAACATTAACTAATTTATAAGGATGTACGAATCTTGCCCATTTAAACATAATTGAATGCAATGGGTTTTGCAAGTAACTTAAAAGGGAAATATCTACAAGAAATACAAGTAAATATACCTCAATATTTGAGTAAAATTACAGATTAGATTGATCGATTATTGCTAGCTAAAGAGACCCCGCGAAGGACCTGCGTTGGCCGACATTTACTGACTGTCAAACTGTAAATGACCAGTAAAGATGGAATGTGATGGGACTAAGCATTAATGGTTTTGGTGACTTTTGTATGATCACGAGTGATAAAATGGACTTTGTCTATCTTAAATTCCATCTTTTAGTCACTTTCTCGCTTTTAGCAAAATAAATGATAATGGAAACTATATTTTCCCTTCCATGAAACTTTCTCCTTATCAGACATGTCAAGCAAATTGAATCTGTTTCCTCTTCCATTTCTAAAGTTATACCAAACATAGCACTAGTTTAGAGCTAAAATTTGGCATTCATTTAGGGAAACTTTCTAACAAGCTAAGAATGGGAATTTGGAACTCTACAAGATATTTTATGAATTTCTAAAATTGCCCTAAATTATGCATATTGATTTGTTAGTATTCACACTATATCAATTTTTATTTTTTATGTTTTTGAGGGGTCAAACAAATCCAATTACTTATAAAATTTTATAGATATAAAGTTCACATTATAATTTTTTTGTAGCCACTGAGTTTGTGCAAATCGAAGTTATGTAGCCCGAGTTATAAATTTTTGAAATTTCATATATAATATAGGAAATGGTCAATTTCGGGCTATGCATACTCGTTAGACCTTTGATGTATATTTTTCTGATCTAATAGACCAAACCAAGTTTGTTTATGATAAACATGAATAAAGAAAAAGAAAAATTTAAAATTTAACCCCTATAGCTTTGATTGGCATATAAATGGATCGATTTTTGTCGCTAAAAGTATAGTAATGGTTATAGATTTTGTTGCTAATGCCTATAAATGATGCAAATAGATTAAATAAAGCTAGGTATAAATGTAGATGGTGTAGATGACCAAATTAGATGAACTAGGCAAGTTGCAAGATTTGTATCTTGCAACATGTTGTTATTTTTCACAATATATCCAATCTTATATTTTCATCACACTAAAAATGACACTTTTTCGCACTAAGCCACAAATCAGCATCCCTTCAAGTGATTTCAAACTAATATGATAAAATAAAAATAAAAATTCTTATTTGTTAATAAATATTACACTCAAATGTCATGAATTCACTTTTTTTTAATTGGACATCCTCACTGTTATTGACAATAAGACCAACCTACAATAGTGCTAGCTTGTCTCCTTGAAGGCCAATCTTGCTAATGAGAGTGAGATTTGCCTATGTTGCAAATATATTTTTTATGGGTGAAGGTACATGTAGATTGGGTTTTTGTAATAAATATTTTACATAGTTCCTTAAAAATTAGGATAATTTTGGCTTTCCCAAAAAATGGACAAGGAAAAAGGAAGAAGGGGAAGCCCAAATTGTACTATACTATCATACAAGTCACTTTTGCTTGAAAATAAAATGTTAGTATACACCAAAAATAGAATAAAGGTTTAGAAAAAAATGTAAAATTTAAAATGTAACTAGTTTATAAACTCATGCATCTTGTTATAACAAGTTACAATTTAATATTAGTTTAATGTTATAATTTATACACTTATCTTATTGAGTATTAAATATCAAATTAGACAATTCCAAAAAAAAAATACTATCTATATATAGCTCATGCGAAAAGTTTGCATAAAAATTTGATTATTTGCTTATAAAAATATGTAGGATTGAAATATAGATAGTCAGAATAACAATAGTCACCATTTGTATATTCTAAAATTTAACTTCCAAATGCGATACTCACAAGTATGATTCTTGGACCATTACCCTCAGTTATACATGCCTATAGCCAAAAGAGTTGCCTATTCATAAATCAATTTGTAGAGCTTCCTATAGACCATAAAATTTTTTAAAGAAATCAAACATGAATATATTTAAGTAACCATAATATTTTTTAAAGAAATCAAACATGAATATATTTAAGTAACAGAGAATAAAAAAATATTATTATTGGAAAATTGCCTATGGAATTCCTTGACTAAACTAAAATGCAATCATATTTTGGAGGAATATTGCCTATAGAATGCTTTGACAACATAATTGTTATCAAGGCCTTTTGATAATTAAAAGGAAAAAGTACATGTCGTCAGCTTAATTTCAAATTGGACAAAGGGAGAAAGAGATATAAAAAAAGGAAAGGGCTTTACTTCAATAATAAAATTTTAATCTTCATAAGAGTATAAGTGTATATGTTCTAGCAAAGCTTGAAGAGGTTACATATTCCTAGTAATGGCAAGATTCTAGCAAAGCTAGAAAAAATTGCACATTCCCAACAATGGCAAGATTCTATCAAGGCACACTTGACTAATTTTTTGTTAGTATTTAAAACTTTGAGACAAATTCATAAAGGAGCAATGAACAACACTAAACCATTTCATGTAACTTTTTTTTTAATAACCAACACAGTTAAATTTCAACTATCTGAAACGCCAAGCCCTAAAAGTTTTTCCCACTCATTAGAGGGGGAAAAAGGTGTTCCTACTTGAAAGTTGATACTAAAAGTTCTAACTATAAACACCAACAAGCAAATGGAGAGGGAAAAGGTGAAGGATTGCATAGCAAGTTTAACATTGTTATCTAAAGTAATAATTCATAGATAGACAAGAACATGAAGGGAAGGGAACACTATTTTCAGCATAGGAAAAAATGGCATAATAAAATTCAGAATTATAAGAAACAATCATATCACTATAGCAAAATCTATATTCCTAAACAATAAAATATGGTATCTTAAATTTGACACGTATAGGAACTTTTTTCTTTTAGGATTTGATTCTTCATCTATTATAATGGGAAGATGAGACTCTACTCTTAACATATACTCCTAATAGTATCAAAGAGAAGAAAGAAACACCAATTATAAAGAAATTCCTGAAATTTAAAGGAAAATCTCAAAGTAATTAAAGAAGTATATATATATATATATAATCTGTAAGTTCTAATTAAAATTTTTTATTTGTAAACGAGCACATGCCTAACACCAAAGGCAAAAATTACAAAATAAAACAATAATTAATGTTGAGAACAAAATAATTCAATTTATTCTCTAAAAAAAATGTAAGAGTTTAAGAGGAAAACCTACTTTAAAGAGTTATAATATTCCAATATATAACCAGCATATCTTTTCTACTAAATCAAATTACTACTTAAAAGAGCATCCCACCAAGGCTAGTTTGAACAAAAGATAGTTCACATATTCATCTCTCTTTTCCACAAAAGACATGCTAGGAAGTGTAGTTCTGAAGCAAGAGACAATGTTTCCTGCAGCATGAGTTGTAAGAAAAAGAGATCTTGCTATCTTGCATAAGAAAAAGCATAGCAATATACGACACACTAATTTATCTCCTTAGTAAGCTAAAAAGAAATTGTAAGAATAATTGTAGTAGGTAAAAATTACTGGCAAGCATACTTGTAAGTTTTGTTTGAACTTGGCTTGCATATCATCATCATTATGTGCTAGCCATCTTCTTCTTCTCTCTTCCTCTATGTTCATATTGATTATAGTGAATAAAAGTTACGAAAGCATATAAGTAACTATCAAGAAAAATTGAAAAGTCAAAAAACATTTTGAAAAAAGAAACTTGGGACAAGGGAACATTTACCTTTTAGCTCCAAGGTCTTTTACCTTCAAAATATGTTTCCCTTTTATTTTTTAACTTGTCCCACATAAGTATTCCTATTCTTTCTAGTTTAAACATAATGACCAAATCAAGTAGATCTTAAAGTACCAAAATTTAGTTATTTTCTTTACAAAATAAATATTTTCCTTATGTAATTTTTCATTATTATGATGAAACTATTATTAAAATGTTGTTTAAACCATTCTTCTTTGACTATTTTCATAAGGTATAATCCAACCCCAAACATACGTCTAAGAGGCATCGCATCTAGACCTAAGAAAAAAGAATGAAAATTGCAATTGAAGTAGAACATTCTTTTTGGACCAATCAAAAAAGAAAAGAAAATTAGTTCAATAAATTTGGTAAGTTACACACTTATTGTAACATCCAATTTTTTGTAAAAACATCAAAATAAGTCAGTTTGAAAAACAAGTCCCTTGAAATGAATGATTTAAAGTCAAAAAAAATTAAAATAAAATTTTAAATAATAAAAAATAAGGATCCAAGGTCTAAAATGCCTGAAAACCAGAGTGAGAGTAGTTCAATAAAATCACCGAAAGTATAATGGCATTTTCGTAAATATGACTACTTAATGAAAAATTTGAGCTTTCTAGGGTTCTCAAATACCCTAAAAATTATGGGAACCCCCAAGACAATTAAAACCCCTCTAGTGTACGTTTTGAAAGTCAATTAACCCTAGGGGTGTTCAGTGGCCCAATACACCCTAGAGGCCTGCCCTAACCCAGTCTAATTAGGTCGGGTCGGGCCAAAAATATAAATTGATAAAATTTTAAACAAAAATATATCAAATCGAGTCAGGCCACTGGTGAAGGCATGTTCTGCCCAACCTGCCTTGATAGTTACATTTTTTTAATTATTAACATCTTGTCATCTTATATATATATATATATATAATTCTTATTTCATCTAATTCTCTTTACATATTGTAGTTTTTATTACCTACATAAACTTTCCTTATTTCTTAATTATTTTTATCATTGATGTATGTGCTTCCTAACATTTCTTTTGTTAAATAACAAAAATACACATATTTATTTAAGGCTAATTATACTAATATAGTTTATATTTTGTTCGATAATACTAGAATATTTTTTTATTACTAATAAAAATATAAGAGTTTTAAAGATTTATTATTTTGAAATATATACCTATGAGTCCATAAAAAGATATTTTTATATTACAAGTATCAATTTATTAAAAAATAAAAAAAAAGTTTGGGTGGCCCTAACCCGTCCTAACCTGTCCTAGAATCAGACTTGTTCGGGCCGGGTCAGGCCAAGCTATGGGCATAAAAGATCAGGTAGGGCATCGGGCTTACTAGATGTCCGACCCGACCCGCCCATGTACAACCCTAGTTGACCCAAATTTTCATATTTTCATTTAGGAAGGTTTTGAATCTAATTTGAGTAATTCTAAAGCCATTTTTTAAATTAGATAATCTAAATTTTATGATAGAAAAGACAGTTCTTAAAAAAGAGATAAAATGAACCTAAAATGAACTAGCCAAGAGAATGAACACAAATGGCATTTTTTCAAGAACAAACTTAAGAATTCCTTTCTTATAAAGTGGTATCCCCATTTGCTCCTCCTTCTAATCAACTTTGTCTTGCCTAAAACAGAGAGAGACTAAAGATGAGGGCACACCTAGAGAAAGAAGAAAAAGAGGAAAACTCAAGGAAAAACTTGGAATTTCAAGCTTATTCCTTTTTTTAATGTTGTTCTCTTCCTTTCCACATTTCTTTCCATGGTTTTGGCTATTGACATGGGTCTATTTTGGGTGTGATTCAGAGGGAGAAGGTTAGACTTTGAAAGAGAAGCCTATTCCAAGTGAAAGAGCCTTTGAAGAAGTTAAGGAACTAAGGTAAATACCTTTGCTTTTGTTACTTTCTCCTCGTTACTTCTCTTGTGCTTGGTTCAGCCACCTTGAGAGCTTGTAAGATGGAGTGAATTCTGACCAAGAGCAAGCATGAAACTTAGATTTTAGACTATGGGAAGCTAGGAAATGCAAAGAAACCAAAAGGAAAACCATTGAAATACAAGATAGCAAAGCTAGGGATCCAAAGATGTATGATAAAATTTGATTTTCTCCAAAGATATTTTAGCTTATATGAGAGTTTATTTGAGTCCCTAAGACCCCTAGGACGCCTCCTAAGTGTCTCTTCCTTTAAGAAAACAAAGAGAACTTCATGGGTCCAAAACAATGCTCATGTCCCAGCCAAGCCTCCTCAAAGGACCTATGAAGTGTTTTAAATTTTTCTAAGGTTAGATTGGGACTAAATATGATGGAAAAATGTCAAAGGAAGTCTTGGAAAAAATTTGGAAGTCATAAATTGAGAGTTGGAGGTATAGGTTCCATAATATGACATAAATAAGCAATATATAGTTAGGCTCTTCAAAATGATTATGCGATGGCTCCAAAGAGTCTAAATGGAGTCAAGAGTCATAGATTGAGGGAGAAAATGAGGTCAAGATCAAGAATTATTATAGTTGCTTCTTTAGGTCTTGAATGGAGCCATAATTAACCTGTAAGAGGAAGTCGCTTCATCTAGTGTGTGTATGATGCTAGAATTAGCTTCAAGAATGTAATTAGATCTTATTTGATGTGTTCAGGTAAAAGGAAATCAAACTCCACCCACTTGCAAGTATGTGGCCTTGAGAGACAAAGAAAAATCAAGGGAAAGACTTGTGTTTTGTTCCAAAGATAGCTCTCTAACCTTTTTCTCATACATTGTTAGTTGCTTTCTTATCTTTGGATGTATATACATATGTTTATGCAATAAGAAATGTGTGTTACTATTTCCTACATGTTATGGTACCATGATGTGCACAAAATATGTTTTATGAATGTGTTATAGCTTGAATGAGTTTGGTGAAGCCAAAAGTTCTTTAACAAAGGTGAGAATGAGTTAAAAGTCCTTAGGAATGAGACAAAGCCAAAAGTCCCAAGAAGAGTGAGGCTTATTCAAAAATCTCTTGAAAATGGGTGAGACAAGTCCAAAAGTCCTAAAGAAAAGGGGGTGAGGCTAAACTAATGCTCTTGAAAGTCAATATATGGTATGCATGAGCTTCTTGCACACAAAAATGAATTTATGAATGGTTACTAGTAGCTTAATATTCATATATGCATTCTTTGTAATGACTTTAACTTCTAACCATTGTAATTAAGGTAAAATACGTTATTAATAACCATAAATCAAGGTTTGAAGACATTAAGAGTAATTATATTAGAAAAATATAGGAAAATTTGAACCTTTATGTTATTATAGTCATTAACCAAATAATTACAAGCATTCTTGTACACAAGGGAAACCAATGCTCATTTATAGGCCTTCAGTTCTATTACCCATTAATTTCAACTCACAAGAATCTTCTACCAATGTTTCTAAGTCATCCCTTGAGATTACCATATGAAAAATTAAGATTTCTAAGTTAGAATGAGAGTTTGGGACCATTACCCGTGGCTAAATGTCTTTGTGCCATGGCCAATTGCTCTCAGGTTCACTCTTTATCTTCTTAGGTTTCACCATAGCTAACCTATATGGTGCCAAGGCGAGGAATCCTCCTGGAGCCTACCTCACTCACCTCTCGCTATTGGTTACGGCTATTTCCTTCTTTCGCCACGGCTAATTATTCTTTGAAACACCTGATACAATTTCATAAAAGTTCGCCACGGCCAATTCCCATTTAGCAGCAGCGAATTTATAACACCCAAAAATTAATTAAGGTGTTAATCGTGGATTTAGAGTAATTAAGAATAATTAATAGAGGATAATTGGGCAAGTTAGTGAATAGAAATTTTAGAGAGATAAATTGTTAACATGGGTTTAAGAATTAATTGGGATAGAAATTTCATCTATGCCCAAATTAATAGATCATGATAAGAAGCTAATGGAGGCCCAATGAGTTAGGTGCAGATCCAACCCAATTTAGTGTGATAGAGGCCCAAGATCCACTTTGTATAGGCTCTTATAAGTGGCCCAATTACCCTTGTGCAGATCCAAACCCTTGAGCTCTTCAAACTTGGCCCAAATCCCATTAAATTTCAGCAACCTAATGTATAAAACTGGCCCAATAAAATCCTATAGCCCAACACTTAAAAACTGGCCCAACAAAGCTAAAAATCTGGGGCCTATTAGGAGTTGGACTTGGAGCAACCTATGACCCATCCTTTGACCCAACTTAACTCCACTAAAACCCTAAAAACTGACCAGCCACCTCCCCCATTTTGCAAAACACAAAAACATAAGGAAAATTCGGAGGTGAGGAGGAGAGGCTAGAGTTCTTAGCATAAATCCATATTTTCTCACATTTGGAGCAAGATTTAGCTAAGGTAATAGTTATACAACTTAATCCCCTCATCTTTCTCTTTAATTTGGTCTAATTAGTTTTTCAATTGGAGTATTTTCATCATACCCAAAATCTGAAATGTGGGTGTTTGGGGATTTTCTTGGTGAAATTCGTAGGTTGAGGTTGGGGCTGGTATTAGGTGAGTTTAAACTTCCCATTTTAATGCTTTCTTTGTTGGTTTGAGACCCCCATAGCTTATTTATATTATGGGTATTAATTTTGTACAAATTTGCTTAGGATTTTGGGTGGAATATTGAGATTTCTGGAATAGGACACTTAAATCCGAATTTGGTATTTGTGGTAGCGGGGTAAGTATTCTTTAGATAGTTAATAGCATATAAATCCCTTGGGTACTTATTGTAACTGTTAATGATGAATTAGAGTAGTAATTATTTGATGCTATGATTATAGGGAGACTCTGTACCATTGGTGGCTGTTGCAAATCTGTCTACGAGTGAGGTAACCGGGGTTTACATTAATTCTATGCATATGTCGGTTTAAATTTCATACTTGTTGTATATGAATGATTTGAAATGTTGAATGAATTGGCTGGCTATCTATTGTATGATGATTGGACCTTGTGAGTCCACGGTGGAGCTGTGGTGCGGCTGCCACCCGCACATGTGCTATGATCGAGCACCGGGTTATGATCAAATCCCAGATGCACTGAACCCTGGCTGTGCTCAATGGGGAGTAGGTGTTGTAGACAGGCCTCTCCCGGTGTTAATGGCCTTTAACATGTTAAAATATGATTACTAGTATGGGATAGTAATCATGATAGCCTAATTGTTTCATTTGCTGAGATGATTGATATGATTTTGATTCATGCATATATGTTAATTAAACTGGATTATATGATGGAATTGCCTTGGTTACTGAGATTATTATCTCACCCCATTTTATGGGATTACAATTTCAGGTGAAGGTTCCTCAGATAAGGATAAGGGCAAGCAAGTGGATGAACATCCATGAGCTGAGGCCTAGTGTGGGGAGCTACACTTGGTCTGAGTAGAATAGAATAGATGCTAATTTTTGTTAAGTCTTGTATAGCATCATCATGTATCTGTATTGCCAAGCGTAGGAGTCTGTATTTTGATAATATAATGTGTACCTATTGAGGAGTAGGCCTTATTTTTAAATTAGAACATTGATATAGGGATTTATGATACCCGTTGTAAATCTAATTGAACTTGTGATATGACTTATCATTTGGGAATGTAACCTTGAGATATCGATATGAATCACTGATGTATGGAACCTCTAATGGAAAGTGTATCTAATGTTAAATGTCAATGGTGCATGATTTGTGTTGTTATTATTCTCTGAACTTGCTGATATAGGGTAATTAGAGAAAAGAAATTGACCCTTGAATCTTGAATTAGAGAGGAGAGATTAGCCGAATGAATTAGGCTAATAAAAGCCATTTTAGCCCCACAATTAAGGTAGAGGAACCCTAGGGTGAGATTAAAAAGAGAAAGGAGAGTATGAGTCCAGATTTTCGGAGTGTAGGACCAGAAGGTACTTCGCCGCAACTAAAATGGAGTTGGCCATAACCAATAAAGGCGAAGTTGCCCAGAGAGAGTGCCAGAGAGGAATTCGCCGCGGTGAAATGTGAGAGGTTAAACTGGGAGTCGTCCAGAGAGAAATTAGCCGCGGCGAATTATGGAATTGGCCGTAGTGAACTTTTAAGAAAATGTCCCCGGCATTCCAAAGAGGAATTGGTCGCGATGGAAGGAGGAATTGGCTGCAGCCAATATCGAGAGGCAAGCGAGGAAGTTCTATGAGGCTTCTTCGCCGCGGCGCCTTGTAGGTTGGCCGCGGCGAAGGTCCAACTCACCGCGGCAAAATTAGTGATGAAGAAAGGGATAAAACAGAAAGGAATTGGCTGCGGCTAAGAGTAATTAGGGCGCAGCGAACATGTTGAAACACTTATATTAACTAGAAACCTTGGTTTTTCCATATGATAATCACAAGGGATGATCTGGAGTCATTAGGATGAGTTATAATTTATGAGTAGTAGAATCTAAGGCCTATAAATAGATGTTTAATTCTCGTATGAACATAAGCGTATGTAATCGTATGATTGATGGCTCTAATCACATTAAGGTTCAAATTTTTCCATATTTTCATGACCTATGATGATTAATCGCGTGTTTAACCTTAATTATTGAGATTAGAAATTAGGGTCGTCACAAAATTACCCTCTGGATGACTCCCAGTTTGGCCTTTCATATTTCGCCGTGGCTAATTTCACTTCTCGCTGCGGCGAATTGCTCTCTGGTACTCTCTTTGGGCAACTTCGCTTCTATTGGCCACGGCTAATTATGTTTTAGCCATGGCGAATTGCCTTCTAATCTTACAACTTTCAAAATCTTGTCTCATATTCTTCACTCTCCTTCCAATGACACCCTAGGGTCACTCTACCTTAATTTAGGAGCTCCAATAACTTTCATTAGCCTAATTTACCTAACTAATCTATCATTACTAGTTTAAGACTTAAGTGTCAATTTCTACTCCTCCAACTATCCTATATCAGCAAGTTCATAGATTAATAATAGCAGAATTTCATAAGCTTCCAGCAATTATCATTCAAATATACATTCTATTAAAGATTTCATGCATCACTAACTCAGGTTTATATCCAAGGTATCACATAATTACAATTCCCAAATGGTAAACCATATCATAAATTTAACAAAGTTCATACATCAGATGTCATAAATTCATTCATCCAATACCAAGCTAAGATGAAGCCTAACTCCTTAATAGGTATATCCTTAGAAATCAAAATATAAACGCCTACATTTGGCAATATGATTACATGATGATGCTGTATAAAAGATTAACAAAATTGCATCTACTCTACTCAGATCAACCCAAGTGTAGCTTCCTCCATACATGGCTAGAGCTCATTCATGTATTCCAGTTCAATTAACATTTATGCATGATTTCATATAAGCATCAGAAAACATACCAGTCATATCAGTAAATGAAACAATTAGGCTATCTATTATTACTATCCCATATTAGCAATCACAATTCCATATGTTAAAAGCCAATAACACCGGGAGAGGCCCATCCACGACACCCATTCCCCAATGAGCATAACCAGGGCTCAGTGCATCTAGGGTTTAATCATAACCCGGTGCCCAATCAAAGCACATGCACGGGTGACAGCTGCACCATAGCTCCACTATAGACTCACAAGGTCTAATCATATATAATAGATAGCCAACCAATTCATTTAGCATCATAATCATAATCATGCAGCAAATACAAAATTAAAACAGACATATACATGGAATTAACATGAACCCTGGTTACCTCACTTTGTAGACAACTGAAAAGCCACCAGCAGTGCCAAAATCTCCCTATAACCATAACATTAGAAAATTACTACCTTAAATCGTCATGTACAGTAGCAACAAGTACCTAAAAGTTAAAATACTAATGGCTACTCAGAGGACACTTACCCAACCACCACAAATCCCTAAATTCGGATTAAATATATCTTCTTCCAGAAATTTCAATATATCACCCTAATTCCTAAGCAAATTTAGACATAATTAATACCCATACTACAAATCAACCATGGGGGTCTTAAACTAGCAGAAAATACATTAGAATGGAGAGTTTACACTTACCCAATATCCCTCCTAGCCTCTATCTCCGAAAATCTTCTAAGAAAATACTAAACAACCACATTTCAGAATTTGGGTATAGTAAAAATGCTCCAAATGAGAAGCCAATCAGGTCAAATTAAAGAGAAAGAGAAGGGGATTAAGTTATATAACTATTACTTTGGTTGAATCTTGCTCTAGAAGTGGGAAATGGTGATTTTCTTGCTAAGAACCCTAGCCTTCCTTCAAACCTCCGAAAATGACTTGTGTGTTTTGTGTTTCAGCATAAGGGAGGGGAAAGGCTTAATATATTTAGGGTTTTGGATAAGTTTAGGCTGACCCAATGGCCCAAGTCCATATGGGTTTAGACTTTAAGTAGAATTGGGCTGAGTTTTAATTTGTTGATCCAATTTCAATAATTCAGACTTTTAGTTGGGTCGGGTTAAGTTTTCAAGATCCCACTTAGTTGAGGTCTGCACAAGGGGTATTGGGCCAATTACAATGGCTTATATAGGTTGGGTCTTGGGTCTCTATGTCATTAAATCAGATTGGGCCCTCCCTAGGTGCTCTCTCTTAGGCCAAGTCTCACATTAAAAGATTGGGTCTGCACCTAAAATTATTGGGTCTCCATTAGTCCCTAACCTTGACCTACTTAATTTAATTTGGGCCTAAATGGAATTTATAACTCAATTAAATTTCAAATTCATATTAATAATTTATCTCTCTAAAATTGTCATTCACTTAACTTGTCTAATTATTTCATATTAATTATTCTTAATTAACCAAAATCCATGATTAACACTTTAATTAATTTTAGGGTGTTACATTCTTGAATTTGAAAATATGGCTATTATGTATGATTGAAAAGGTTAAGAGCTATTAAGATTCTTGGAATCTCACTCTTCCCTCTCCATTATCTAACTATGTTTAGGTGGATCAAGTGAGCTAAGAAATGAAAGCCACCACTCTTGAAGACAAAAAGTTTGCTAAAGGATATGTCAAATAGTTATTTTGTAGACCTATTAATGTCAAAGGATGTAATTATATGTTGTAAATGATATATAGAAACTTGAGCACACTTAACTGTATGAATATATGATGCATGTATTGATTTTGGCACCATATGATTGAGTATGTGCATTTTTTACATCCATAGGCTTAGTATGAGTTATGGAAGTTTATGTATATGAACAAGTAGCATAGTGAAAATGAGTTTCATGATATTTTGAACTAAATAGCATGTCTCCTTAGCTGTGTATGTGGCTGTGGATGTGCCCAAGTGGCCTTGAATAATAAAGAAAGCAATTTGGCACCATCTTAAATCAATTGAGACACCAACATTGACCCTTTTGTGTGTTGAACCAAAATTTAATCAAATAAGTGAGTCTTACCATAAAATTTGTCCAACAAGTCTCCTCTAGATCTTTCCACTAAGTCAAAGAACACCTAATTTGGAACTTTAGAGAATTTATTATGATTTTTCAAAGTTAGGAAAAAAATGTAGAATGGCTGGGCGCATTGTTCATTTGGTTAGTTCTTTCCCTCTATCATCCATGGGTCAAATGGTGTGTGATGATCGTGTCGCGCAATCTCAAATAAAACTAGGTGGCAAAATAAATTTGTAGATAATGGTGCAACCTAGGTCATTTTCCCAAGGAGTTTGCACCTTAAATTGTTTATGGAAGAGTGTTCTAAGTATTACTAATTAGGACTTATTTTGGGGGTTTTGATATGCTAGAATTTAATTGAACTAAAGTTAATTGACAAGAATTAGAAATCTAAAACTAAGTTGGAGTGAATAGTCAGGCAAATGTGGTAGCTAGCTTTCAATTGGATTCCCTAGAGTTCAATTATCCTTGCTCTTTTAAGTTTATCAATTTTGGATTAAGTTCTTGCTTTTTAGTGCATTCCTTGTAAGGCTCTTGAATAACCATCCAAGATTCAATTCATCAATCATTCAAGAAATTTTGTAACCACAAGAAATCTTGAACAACTAATTAATTGAATTAAGAGTAAGAATACACTACAACCAATTTGGTTTGATTAATGAAACCTACTGCACAATCCACTCAAGATGCTAATTCACCAATTAGATTAATTAATTCCTCAAGCAATTTAATGCACAAAAATTCTAGCCAATTAATCCAATAACCATTGCATCAATTAGCACAAAATCAAGAGGATTTAGAGTTCAATTGTACAGCACTACTTCTGGAATTTTTACAAACACATAATGATCACATATGATTTCACAATGCAAATTAAGTTCAATCAAATAATTAATTCAATCCAGAAATTTCAGCAGTTAAGTTCTTAAACCAATAAGCTAAACCTAGTCAAATTAATCAAGGAAATAATGCTGAAATTAAAAGATTGAGCAAGAAAGTTTATCCAAATTCATGAGCAGAAAATGTGGAGCTCAAATCTCCATCTAGGAGGATCCAATCTTCAGCTAGCCACCAAATGAAATTCAAGCTGCCATGGATGAATCAACCGGACGAGAATCAATCAAAGAAGCTACAGCCATCGAAAGTGAAAAATTTCTCCTCTTCAGCACTGGAACTTCCAGTTTTTCACGTCGTTCTCGTTCTCTTTTCTCGCCTCCAACCCGATGGAACCCACAGCCTCCTCCTCTGTCCAGTCACACACTCCGTAGCCTCATTCTTGTTTCTTGTTCATTCAACTCGTCTAGCTTACATGAAGGTTACCCAAGCTCCTTTGAACTCGATGCTCTTCCCCATTCAAACCAGAACCCACTCTCTTCCTTGTGAACTTCTTGCTTTGCTTCATCTTTCCATCAAACTCATGGCTTTATGGATGGTTCTCTTTTAAACCCAGCTCACAGCTTCTTCCACGTGGTTTTCTCTTCATTCTGCTACTGGAGTTTCTCACGTAGCTTCATCTCTGTTCTGCATCTTCTATCCAGACTCTAACTCATTGCTTTCTTTTCTCCCATGCAGCTCCTACGTGAATACCTCACTTTCGTTCTGTAGCTTGTGTGTGAATCATGAAGCTCCTTGCTCTGTTTCTGCATGTACGTAGCTTCATGTC
Organism: Erythrophleum fordii; assembly: GCA_032878935.1. Lineage (NCBI taxonomy): Eukaryota > Viridiplantae > Streptophyta > Magnoliopsida > Fabales > Fabaceae > Erythrophleum > Erythrophleum fordii. Next base: position 14,121,457 of record JAVQMF010000050.1, read on the forward strand.
TCACATTGCTTCTGTTGCTTATACCACTTCTTGCTCATGCAGCTGCTCCTTGTTTAACTTGGCTCCTTTCCATTCTAACATGCTGCTTCATTCCATGTTCAGTTCGAGTTGTGAGCTGCTGTCTTCTTGCCTTTAGCCTGAGCTTCCACGTTTTTAGTTTCAGCTACTACAACGTCTTGATGCTCCATAGATGAAGGCCTATACATGATATGTATGTGCGGGCCAAGTGGGTGAGAGATGTGAGAATGAGAAGATGGAATGCATGGCTTCCTTGGACTTGGCAAACCTCCACTTCTTCTCCAAAACAATCTCTTATTCGAATACCAATTGCCCAACAAAAATTCTGCACAAAAGAATAAAAATTATTGAGTAGAATTATCCACAAGATTATTTAAAAGAAATTCATATATTAAAACTCAATAATTTTGCCAATTAATTCACAAAGTGCATATAGGGCTAATGAATTCAAATTGAATCTAATTAAACCTTTAAGAACATATTCCATCGTCAAAATGCCCAAGTTAAGAGAATTAAATTGTATAAAAATCATACTTATCAAATTCCCCCACACTTAAACCTTTGCACTCCTGGGCGAAGCTCAAAGCTTCAAGAAAAGACTAATGGAAAAGAAATCAAGAGAAATGGAGTTGTATAAGTCACTTAACACAAGGAAGCTCCAAGCAAATCAATAGCTCAATTCTCCAAGTCATGTCACTTGCATTAATGCAACAAGTATCATGGCAATACACTTAATCAAAAATGAAATGCAATGAAAGTCCCTCACTTGGATTGTGTTAATCACTCTCCTCTTTAGTGTTTAGGATGAAGTGCTTACTCTCAAATTTCATCCTACCCACCCTTACTACCATAAGCTTGGCAATCATCTACATCTCCACCACCAAAATCAAATGCCAATGAATGAATCAAAAGGTCTTTATTATGGTTGTAATGTAGGCTAAGGCATGAAACAAGTGGCAAACAAAAGAATGAAGGAAATTCAAAAGCAAATCAGAAGCTTAAAATCATTAAGAGCATTAAAATAAGAATAAGGATGGAATGAAAGTGCATCTTAAGGCCCTTTTAAAACAAATAGAAAAGTATGCAATAAGAGAACAACTTTACTTTCTTTTTTTTTTTTTCATTTGCTTTTCTTTTCAATTGCTTCTCTTTTGCTTTGTTTCTCTTTTTTTTTTTTCTTTTGCTTTTCTATTCTTTTCTTTGCATTTGTAAATTTTTTTTTCTTTAAACAATTTCTTTAAAGTGTTTTTTTTTTTTTTGTGAAATACCCTTGAAGAGGGGGAAACAAATGGCCTATAAATGATGTACAAGGTGCACCTCCACCCACCTTGACAACATATAATGCTCTTAATAATCAAAAGCATCCTAATCAAGGTAGGAAGAACATTGATTTGATTTTCATGGCTAGAAGGCTAACAAGGAAAAAATATAAGGCCCAAATGGGAAAAACAAATGGATTAAACTCATATAGGATAGCTTTTTGGCTCTAGCTAAAACAAAACAATAATGAATGCCTTAATCCTTTTCATGCATGGCAAATGAATAAATGTGGCCTTGAATAAGATTCAAGCCAAGTTCTAGAGTAAAAGTAAGATAGGGGATACATACTAGAAATGAATAAGCAATAGGTTCAAAAATCTCACAAGGTAAATTGACTATCATCAAATTTCATTAAAGCAAAGCTAATTGCCAATTAACTTGCATTCTTAACACAAGGTCAATTCCCTATCAAATCAAGATATATCAAAGCCAGGATCTTCTTAATGCTAGCAACTTACACAAAAAGCATAGTTTTGGTTGGTTTTTTTTTTATTACTGGAAAATAACACAAAACTAACTAAAAACCTAGAAACTAGAAAAATCAACTAACTAAAATAAAACAAAACTAAAAATTTATTTGTATCCCCCCCACACTTAAACATTGCATTGTCCTCAATGCCAGCACACAATCCAGTAAACAGATAAAGACAACACAATATAAAAGGGGAAAGGGAAAGAGTACAACCGGGTTCAGGGTGGGTCATAAAGTTGGAGCTCCTCCTTGTCATCCCTTGGAACTCCTTCATAAAAGTGTTTGAGCCGATGTCCATTAACTTTGAATTTAGCTCCCGTCTGCTCATCTAGAAGCTCAACCGCACCAAAAGGGAAAACATTAGAAACTATATAAGGACCTTCCCATTTAGAACGAAGTTTACCTGGCATAAGCTTCAGACGGGATTTATAGAGTAGGACTTTTTGGCCGACAACAAACTCTTTCCTTGCAATCATCTTGTCATGGAATGCCTTTGTCTTCTCTTTATAAATCCTTGCATTGTCATAGGCTTCCAATCTGATCTCTTCAAGCTCTTGGAGTTGGAATTTTCTGTGAGATCCTGCTCCATTCAAATCCAAATTGCATTTCTTCACAGCCCAGTAAGCTTTGTGCTCTATTTCCACCGGTAAGTGACATGCTTTTCCAAATACCAGCCGATAGGGTGACATGCCAATAGGAGTCTTGTAGGCAGTTCTACACGCCCAAAGTGCACCATCCAGCCTTTTACTCCAATCTTTCCTATTCGGCTGCACTGTTTTCTCCAAAATTTGCTTCACCTCCCGGTTAGAAATTTCTGCCTGGCCATTTGTCTGAGGGTGGTATGGAGTAGCTACTTTATGCACAACACCATACTTGCTAAGCAAGCTATGCATACTCCGATTGCAAAAGTGAGTGCCCTGGTCACTGATAATGGCTTTGGGAATGCCAAACCTGCAGAATATGTGAGAGCGAACAAACTCTACAACCACGGAAGAATCATCAGTTCTAGTGGGTTTGGCTTCCATCCACTTTGAAATATAATCAACAGCCAATAAGATGTATGAAAAGCCAAAAGAAGTAGGAAAAGGTCCCATAAAATCAATGCCCCATACATCAAAGACTTCACAAAACAAAATAGGATGCTGTGGCATTTCATTTCTCCTAGATATGCTACCTGTTTGTTGACACCTGACACATCTTTTACAAAAATCAAAAGCATCATGAAACAGAGTAGGCCAATACAATCCACTATCTAGAACCTTCCTAGCTGTGCGTTTTGGACTAAAGTGACCTCCACATGCTAGTGCGTGACAAAAATTCAAAACAGAATCAAATTCTATATCAGGCACACAACGTCTAATCACTTGGTCACTACATAGTCTGCACAAATATGGATCATCCCAAATATAATACCTAGCTTCACTCCTAAACTTATTCAACTGATGTTTAGTCAAATCAACAGGCAATTCAGAAGCAGCTAGATAATTCACTAAGTCGGCATACCATGGATAAAAACTATGCACAGCACATAAATGCTCATCAGGGAAATCATCATCAATAGGTGAAGAATTTACCTTTGAAGCTTCAATTCTGCTCAAGTGGTCCGCCACCAAGTTTTCAGCTCCACTTTTATCCCGGATGTCAATGTCAAATTCTTGAAGTAGAAGCATCCATCTGATCAATCTAGGTTTTGCATCAGGCTTCTTCAGCAAGTACTTCAAGGCTGCATGATCAGTAAAAACAATGACTTTAGTATCAAGCAAATATGATCTAAATTTATCTAAAGCAAAAACAATAGCAAGAAACTCTTTTTCTGTGGTTGTATAATTTGCTTGGGCCCCATCCAAAGTCTTGGATGCATAAGCAATCACATGAGACCTCTTATTCACTCTCTGGCTCAAGACTGCACCTACAGCAAAATTAGATGCGTCACATAAAAGCTCAAATGGGAGGGTCCAATCAGGGGGTTGAATAATGGGTGGGGAAGTCAAGCGTGTCTTAAGTTCATCAAAAGCTGTTTTACATGCATCATCAAATTGGAAATCAACATCTTTTTGTAACAACTTAGACAATGGCAAAGCAATTTTACTAAAGTTCTGAATGAATCTTCTATAGAAACCCGCATGACCTAGAAAAGATCGGACCTCCCGAACACATGTTGGGTATGGTAGAGAGTTTATAACATCTATCTTAGCTTTATCTACCTCTATGCCCTGTTCAGATATAATATGACCCAATACAATGCCTTTCCGAACCATAAAATGACACTTTTCAAAATTAAGTACAAGGTTTTTCTCTATGCATCTAGCTAAGACTCTATCCAGACTACATAAGCAATCATCAAAAGAGTTCCCATATACAGTGAAATCATCCATAAAAATTTCTATACAATGTTCAAGGAAATCACTAAAAATGGAAACCATGCACCGCTGGAAGGTCCCAGGGGCATTGCAAAGACCAAAGGGCATTCGTCTGTAAGCATATGTTCTAAATGGGCATGTGAATGTCGTCTTCTCTTAATCCTCCGGGGCTATGCATATCTGAAAATACCCTGAAAATCCATCCAGAAAACAGTAGTGAGATTTACCAGCTAAACGCTCAAGCATCTGATCAATAAATGGGAGGGGGTAATGATCTTTTCTAGTGACTAAATTAAGTCTCCTATAGTCAATGCAAACCCTCCAACTATTTTGTACACGAGTGGGCACCAATTCATTATTCTCATTCCGGACAACTGTGATCCCTGATTTCTTTGGAACAACCTGCACAGGACTAACCCACTGACTGTCAGAAATAGGATATATAATACCAGCAGATAAAAGTTTAGAAACTTCCTTTTTAACCACATCCAGAATAAGTGGGTTCAGTCGCCTTTGAGGTTGCCTGACTGGTTTTGCCCCATCTTCCAACAAAATTTTGTGCATGCATGTATCAGGGCTAATGCCAGGTATGTCAGCTAAGGTCCACCCTATTGCTTGTTTTCTCCTCCTTAAGACCTCAAGAAGCTTCTCTTCTTCCTCTGGAATAATGTCACTAGCCACAATTACCGGAAGCTTCTCATCTTCCCCCAAGTAGGTGTACTTGAGATTGTCTGGCAGCGGTTTGAGCTCTAAGGTGGGAGCTTGCTCAACCGAAGGTATGAGTTGTTTGATTTCAATCTCTTCCATGCCAAATACCTGTTCAGACAACTCATAGACAGAAGAAACAACTTTCCCATCTTTGGGAATATCAGCAGAAGGAGTATCAACGAGAGAACCAACGGCAATATCAACATCAGTATCACTAACAGATGAACTAGTTACACAGCATCTATTACCACTATCAATAGGCAATGCAAGAGTGGAAATAGATGAACTAGCACAATCAACATATCCAGAAGTGACATCAATATGCAACATATCCTGAGAATCAGTAAATCCAGCAACATCAGAACATTCAGGGAAGGCAACAGCATGCACATCATCTTTAGAACAAGAAGATTGACCTAAACTAGTATAATCATCCAAATCAGTAAAAGGCTGACCAACAGTGAAATCAGCACACAAGGAGGAGGTCTCAGAACCATGATAGTCAATACATGAAAGGGACTCACTATTCTCAATGAAAGCACTAATCTGGGAGCAGTTATCACATATAGTAGTTCCAACACATGTACAGTCAAGAGAATCATCCAAGTCAGCAATATCACAAGAATCAGTCAATAAACTATCCCAAAAATCAGTGCTAGCATTATCAACTAGCATATCAACCAAGCTGATACTGAAAACAGAGTTATCATCACAGGGATATTTTATGGCATCAAATATATTGAATTGTATCACATTGCCAGCAAACTCCATTTGAAGAGTACCCTCATGCACATTTATAATTGTTTTGGCAGTTTTCAGGAAGGGTCTACCTAAAATAAGTGGGGCATGTCCACTAGATCTATATCTATCATCCTCCATATTAAGGACATAAAAATCAGCTGGAAAAATCAAATCCTTTACCTTAACTAGAACATCTTCCAAGACTCCTGAAGGATAAGCAATGCTCCTGTTTGCCAGCTGTACAACCACTCCGGTAGGTTTCAGCTCTCCCACCTGCAAAGATGAATAAACAGATTTAAGCATAACATTTATAGCAGCACCAAGATCAATCAAAGCATCAGAAAACTCAAAATTCCCAATGGTGCATGGAATTGTAAAAGTGCCCGGATCTTGACACTTGGTGGGCATTGTTGGCTGTATGAGTGCTGAAACGTTCTTGCCAAAATTAACTTTTTCATTCCCTCTCAGACGCCTCTTGTTAGTGCATATCTCCTTGAAAAACTTGGCATATTTAGGGATGGTCTTGATTGCCTCCAACAGAGGTATATTGACCTCAACCTTTTTAAAAGTCTCAAGAATCTCTTTTTCTGCATCTGCTTCAGTTTGCCTCTTTCCCAAGGTAGGTCTATGTGGGAAAGGCAAAATTTTCCTTGGCTCCTCTTCTTTATTAGGCTCAATTGGTGCGACGTGCATTTTTGATGACGTCGACTTATCCATGGTGGTGGTATCTGAGGATCCCTGAACTTCTTTTCCACTCCTAAGAGTGATGGCACTGACATTGCTACTATTCCTCGGATTAACAATTGTCTGTGAGGGTAATTGGCTTGAACCTTGAGATTTCACCTCACTGAGAGAAGTAGCAAACTGGCCTAACTGAGTATCAACCCTCCTTTCTAAATTTTGAAAGTTCGCCTGAATCTGTTGTTGGTGGTGCAACATTTGTGCTTGACTCTCCATAATACGCTTCATCATGTCATCCATATTATCCCCTTTCTTTGATTCCTCTTGTATAGGAACTGGCTGACTAATAGGTTGGGAAGACTGTGCACTAGGTCCTGCAAAATTATATCTATTTTGTTGCCCTCCCCCATATCTCAAATTAGGGTGATCCCTCCATCCTGGATTGTATGTATTAGAATAGGGATCATATTTTTGTTGCCCTTGTTGCATTGGCCTAACTGGAAACATCCCAGCACAAGCCTCTACCCTGTCCTCTAACATAGGGCACTGATCAGTAGTATGTGTGGCCAAAGAGCATATATCGCACAGGGGTCCTACCAAAGTAGTAGAGGTAGATGTCTGTCCAGATGCATAACACTGTGGATAAGAATATGTCTGAGGAGGGTAAGACTGTGGTGCATAAGTCTGAGAAGGAGTAGAGGATGACTGCAATTGTTGTTGAGCTAAAGCAATTTGACGAACCATCGTGGTTAGCTCATTCAACTGACTTTTAACTTCAGTGTCATACTGTGGAGTACCCAACTCATTTACTCCTCTTGTCATCTGCATTGATCTGGACCCAAATTGCTGAGCATTCTGAGCCATCTTATCAATCAACTCCCAGGCTCTTGTAGGTGTCAGATCACCTAAGGCTCCACCAGAGGCAGCATCAATCATATTTCTGTCCATGTTCAACAGTCCCTCATAGAAGTACTGAATGAGCAACTGATCAGAAATTTGATGGTGAGGACAACTAGCCAGCAATCTTTTGAATCTTTCCCAGTACTCATACAAAGTCTCTCCACCATTCTGTCTGATCCCACATATCTCTTTCCTTATTGATGCAGTGCGAGATGCAGGAAAGAATTTCTCCAAGAATAGCCTCTTCAGTTGGTCCCAAGAAGAGATGGCACCGGGAGGTAGATAGTACAGCCAATCCTTGGCTAAACCATCCAAGGAAAAAGGAAATGCTCTGAGCTTGATTTGTTCCTCTGAGACACCTTGTGGCTTCATTGTAGAGCATACAACATGGAATTCCTTTAAGTGTTTGTGAGGGTCATCTCCTGCAAGTCCATGAAACTTAGGAAGTAAGTGAATCAAACCAGATTTAAGCTCAAAATTTGCATCTAATTCTGGATATTGTATGCAAAGATTTTGATAATGCACATTAGGAGCTGTCAATTCTCTAATGGTTCTAGCATGCATGTTATTATTCAAATTTGCATTCACATTCAAGTTAGCCTGAACATGCATATTCCTGTTAGCATTTATTTGATCTTGTTCAGCCATATTATCACTAGCAAATTGGAGTGGACAATCAATTCCTTGCACCGAATCAAAAGCAGAAGAAATAGAATTACTAGTTCCTACACTATCCTGGCCCTTTCTAATCCTTACTTGTCTTCTAAATGTTCTTTCAATTTCTGGATCCAAATCAATTAATTTTTCACCAGAGCTTCTTGTCATACAACAATTAGACAAGCAAAGATTAAGAAGGAACACAAAAAATCAACAAAGAAAAATTAAAACAAAAAACAAAAATTCTAGAAAATTCGAAAAAAATACTAAAAAATTCGAAAAAGTGCTCCAAACGTTGGAATTTGGCCAAAAAATGGTACACCTAATAGATATGCTATTACTTTTGTTCAAAACACCCAAAAACTTTGGAAAACAGAGTTTGAGAATTTTCTTGGTGCTTCAAACGAAAATTCCAGCAAGCAAACAAGATGATTCAAGCAACCGAAATGGACCAATTCCAAGTTCAAAACAGGGGAAAACAGAGCAAAAACAGATCAAAAGTAGGGCTAAAATACTAAGAAATCTCTCCAAACAATTAAGAAACTAAACTCCCCGGCAACGGCGCCAAATTTGATGATCGTGTCGCGCAATCTCAAATAAAACTAGGTGGCAAAATAAATTTGTAGATAATGGTGCAACCTAGGTCATTTTCCCAAGGAGTTTGCACCTTAAATTGTTTATGGAAGAGTGTTCTAAGTATTACTAATTAGGACTTATTTTGGGGGTTTTGATATGCTAGAATTTAATTGAACTAAAGTTAATTGACAAGAATTAGAAATCTAAAACTAAGTTGGAGTGAATAGTCAGGCAAATGTGGTAGCTAGCTTTCAATTGGATTCCCTAGAGTTCAATTATCCTTGCTCTTTTAAGTTTATCAATTTTGGATTAAGTTCTTGCTTTTTAGTGCATTCCTTGTAAGGCTCTTGAATAACCATCCAAGATTCAATTCATCAATCATTCAAGAAATTTTGTAACCACAAGAAATCTTGAACAACTAATTAATTGAATTAAGAGTAAGAATACACTACAACCAATTTGGTTTGATTAATGAAACCTACTGCACAATCCACTCAAGATGCTAATTCACCAATTAGATTAATTAATTCCTCAAGCAATTTAATGCACAAAAATTCCAGCCAATTAATCCAATAACCATTACATCAATTAGCACAAAATCAAGAGGATTTAGAGTTCAATTGTACAGCACTACTTCTGGAATTTTTACAAACACATAATGATCACATATGATTTCACAATGCAAATTAAGTTCAATCAAATAATTAATTCAATCCAGAAATTTCAGCAGTTAAGTTCTTAAACCAATAAGCTAAACCTAGTCAAATTAATCAAGGAAATAATGCTGAAATTAAAAGATTGAGCAAGAAAGTTTATCCAAATTCATGAGCAGAAAATGTGGAGCTCAAATCTCCATCTAGGAGGATCCAATCTTCAGCTAGCCACCAAATGAAATTCAAGCTGCCATGGATGAATCAACCGGATGAGAATCAATCAAAGAAGCTACAGCCATCGAAAGTGAAAAATTTCTCCTCTTCAGCACTGGAACTTCCAGTTTTTCACGTCGTTCTCGTTCTCTTTTCTCGCCTCCAACCCGATGGAACCCACAGCCTCCTCCTCTGTCCAGTCACACACTCCGTAGCCTCATTCTTGTTTCTTGTTCATTCAACTCGTCTAGCTTACATGAAGGTTACCCAAGCTCCTTTGAACTCGATGCTCTTCCCCATTCAAACCAGAACCCACTCTCTTCCTTGTGAACTTCTTGCTTTGCTTCATCTTTCCATCAAACTCATGGCTTTATGGATGGTTCTCTTTTAAACCCAGCTCACAGCTTCTTCCACGTGGTTTTCTCTTCATTCTGCTGCTGGAGTTTCTCACGTAGCTTCATCTCTGTTCTGCATCTTCTATCCAGACTCTAACTCATTGCTTTCTTCTCTCCCATGCAGCTCCTACGTGAATACCTCACTTTCGTTCTGTAGCTTGTGTGTGAATCATGAAGCTCCTTGCTCTGTTTCTGCATGTACGTAGCTTCATGTCTCACATTGCTTCTGTTGCTTATACCACTTCTTGCTCATGCAGCTGCTCCTTGTTTAACTTGGCTCCTTTCCATTCTAACATGCTGCTTCATTCCATGTTCAGTTCGAGTTGTGAGCTGCTGTCTTCTTGCCTTTAGCCTGAGCTTCCACGTTTTTAGTTTCAGCTACTACAACGTCTTGATGCTCCATAGATGAAGGCCTATACATGATATGTATGTGCGGGCCAAGTGGGTGAGAGATGTGAGAATGAGAAGATGGAATGCATGGCTTCCTTGGACTTGGCAAACCTCCACTTCTTCTCCAAAACAATCTCTTATTCGAATACCAATTGCCCAACAAAAATTCTGCATAAAAGAATAAAAATTATTGAGTAGAATTATCCACAAGATTATTTAAAAGAAATTCATATATTAAAACTCAATAATTTTGCCAATTAATTCACAAAGTGCATATAGGGCTAATGAATTCAAATTGAATCTAATTAAACCTTTAAGAACATATTCCATCGTCAAAATGCCCAAGTTAAGAGAATTAAATTGTATAAAAATCATACTTATCAGTGTGTAATAGATATGAAATTTTATAAGCATAAATTAGACATGTTGAGATTTTTATAGCACTTAAGAGCACCCCATTTGGAGCTTTGTAAAGGGAGAATCAAAATTTTGAAATTTCATGATAGTATTAAGGATGTAGTAAGATCTCTGGTACTATTCTATAAATTTTCATGAGCTAAATGCATCTGTTTTGGTCTGGAAACAATTTCAACCTCTATTTGACATCCATAACTTTCCAGAATGGTATAGTTGGCTAGGTTTTGAGTTTTCTAGAATTAGTTATGAATTTTTGAAATTTATAACAATAACCTATGATAATAAACCTAGGAAACTGGACCTTTAGCGCTATTCTATTATCAATTATGGTCCAGTTGACATTTTCATGGCTTGAAATGATGTTTATCCTATATTTGACATTCAGTTCTTTCTAAAAAGCCATCATTTGCTTGATTTTAATTTCTCTAGAATTAATTATAATTTTTCAAAGTTGATATCAAAAATCTAAAAAGTTGAACCCGAGGCAAACTCCTTTATTTTTTGGTGTGTGGCTTCTTACCCGAAATTGGTGTGATGTTTTATAGTGTTTATGACTTATATAAATGGATTATGAGTAGAGGAGAATGTTGAGAAGTTAGTGTAATCCATAGAGCAAAAGATGAAAATTTTAAAAGCTTACGTAATGCGATTTAATGTATTATTTTTATTGCATTTTTCCATGAGTCTCATGTATGAGGCTTGTTTGTGGGAAAGAAAGGCTATATTACTATGGTGTTACACTTATCGCTAGGCCCAACATGTATGGGCTTCTATCCAACCTACAACATAGGTTAGTGCACACAAGCACCAACCTATGTTAAAAGTAAATTTAGGAGTGTAAGGTACGATCCCATGTGACACCTTAAACTACTACTGCTACCCAGCCTCTCTCTGGGCTCGGTTCCACATGATTTCCAAAGAGTCACTACTCTCCCGTGGCATTTACATGCTATGAACCGGGGTTTTATATATTCATCTTTCACCCCGTGGGTCCTGTGAACCCATCATTCAACTTCTCAACTCATACTCCATATATACGACTCATACATAGCATGAAACAAACCATAAGCCACGGGTATAGAGCCGAAAACCATAAAAATTACATTTTCTCACTTGGGCCCAAAAGTCATATTTTGGCTCTAAGTTTGGAAAATCATAAGAAATTGTAGAAAAATGGGAATGCAGCAAACTTTAGCTTTCTGGAAAGCTCTAAGTGTCAAATTTACACTAAAAATCATTTCCAACCACAAACACAGTGTTTGGACCAAGTTTGACATCGAAAATGGGAGGAAGGTCCAGCTGTCACTGTTTCTGGTGCAGCTTTCTGTCATGACTTTCGAAAATTCATAACTAAATCCACAAAAATCCAATCTGGGCACATTATACCAATTCAGAAGGATACGGATGTCTACTAGAAGAAAAAAATAAGTCCAGATCAGTTCAGTAACTTCTGCACCCCGAAAATAGATGGAACAGTGATGGGGGTCAGGTAAGCTCCCTGATGCTGATACAGAACTTCAGACGGTCCAATCTCTCTCTACAGACCTTCGATTTGGGTGATTCCAATTCCTACAAGTCACCTTGGTTTTCTAGTTTATGTGTATAAAATTTCACCACATTTGGAATCCATTTGGTCTAAAAGTGCCACTGATTTCATTTTCTGGTTTAGATGAATAGTACATGACCAATCCATTAAATTCTCCCAAATTCAACAATTCTCCAAATATTCTCTAGACCTCTAAATATTATCCACTTTAGCTTCTCAAGAAGCTTTCTACAAACTCTAGAGACACGCCAAATTTCATGGCAAACGGAGCTCATCCGGTCATACTTTGATGGAGCTCACAAAAATACCGGTTTTGGCACCCCATAAGTCCAAAACGGGTCTAGATAGCCTCTCACACACTCTCACTCCACATGGACAAGTTTAAAAGCATAAGACTAGTATATATAACATGTCCATATGATCCAAATCATCATACATTCTGTTTTCACTATGCTACGGCCAAAAATACACTACTACATCCATGCATCAAAGGGGTAAAAACCCACATTTCCATTACTTTGACTAATAACAGAGTTCATATATCATCCTTTCATATTTCTACACGTGCTACAAACTTTACATCTCAAAAATAGTGGGCACATCTTCATTTGGCACCACTTTACATCATATATACATCACAGTATCAAAACATAAACTCATAACTAGCTACGCATGCTCCTAGGCTCCTTGGTGTGTGCTCGGTTCTCCTTGAGCTCCACCTAGCATATTAGTTGGGAGGGGAAAGGGGTGAGATTCAGGGAATCTCAGTAGCTCAAGCACTCAATCCAGCAAGCAATCAAGGCATATAACAAGTCAAAGCATGTGAATAAGCATTTAGCTATTCTCAAACATCCAACACATAATGTACATGCTATGGAATTCACAACAATGCCAAAAATAGGCTCCAGGGACTTTTGGTCTAGCCTCACCCGAGTCTAGGGACTTTTGGATGGCCTCACCCGAGTTTAAGGACTTTTGACTTGGCCTCACTCGTTGAGACTTTTGGCCTTGCCTCACCTATCTCAAGGGACTTTCGGCTTCACCTCACCCATCTCAAGGGACTTTCGGCACTACCGCACCCGAGCAATTCTCACAACTCATCACACAAGCATATTGACATTCAATGCATCAAAACAATAGCATATGGCATATTCCACACATTCAACATATACATATCATACAATGACTATTACAACCAAGAATGCTACAAGAAAGAGTGAAAGAGAGAGCTACCTTTGGAGCCAAAGTCAACACAAGCTTTTCCTTTTAATTTCTCCTTTCCCTCCTTAGGTCCACAATCACACCTTGATGTAAGTGTTTCACTTGAGCCTAGACACACCAAAAGCATGCAATTACTCCCTTGTAATTTAATTTAGAGCAACCCTCTATCACACACAACCTAGGGTTCTCTCTTTAGAATGCCATTACCCCTTTCTCTCTCTCAAGCTCCCATGGTAGTGGAAAACTTCATTTTCAATGAGAACTCAAGGATTCAAAAGAGTTTTCCACTTTCCCTCTTCTGACCCATGCCCAAAATCCGTCCATTTTCACAATTAAAATCGCAGAAAGAGAGGGCAAAGGGAGGGGATCAGAGTTCTAAGAAGAAATAGGAGAAGTTACCTTACCTTTCCCTTGATCTTCCTCCTTCTCTTGATCTCTCACACTCTCCACGCCTCTTTTCTCTCTTTGGGTCGAAGCTTAGGGTAGATATGAGAGAAAAAATGAGTTTGGGCGTTTAATGAAGTCTAAATCTCGCTATTTACTCTCTTCCGGACCGACCCTCGCTACGGCGAAAACTAACCTTCGCTATAGCGAGCTCGTGTAATCTGGCTTCGCTATGGCGAGGTGTAACCTTCGCTACGGTGAGCTCGTGTCAGTTCCCTTCGCTATGGCGAGATTTACCACTCGCTATGGCGAAATCGCGTCAGTTCCAGACTTCACACTCGCTATGGCGCACGCTACAGCGGGCAACTCCCTGGTTTTTGTATGGGCTGCTGCCAGCACTTGCTATAGCTAGAATCGCCTTCGCTATTGCAAACTAGCTTTCTCGCTGTAGCGAGAGGACTTGGCAGAAATTCTGGATTCCGAAAATTTCCAGATTTCACTTCCTTTCTTTTCCCTTTTTCCCGGTTGTTACATTTCTACCCCTCTTAAAAGAAATTTCGTCCTCAAAATTTAAAGACTTACCTCAAGGGAATAATTCTGGATATTTCTGCCTCATCTCATCCGCCAATTCCCAGGTTGCTTCCTCAGATGTCAGACCTCTCCAGATCACTTTCACCAGAGGAATGCTCTTGCTTTTCAGCTGTTTAAGCTTAGCATCCACAATTCTCTCCGGTTTCACTACATAGGAAAGATCTTCCTGCAATTGCACATGCTCATATGCTATGACATGTGAGGAATCTGGTAAATACTTTTTCAACTGGGAGACATGAAAAACATTGTGGATTTGGGCTAGGTTAGGAGGCAAGGCTATTCGGTAAGCCACGGGTCCAATTTTCTCAAGGATTTCAAACGGACCAATGTACCTAGGACTGAGCTTCCTTACCCTCATTGACCGACCTACTCCCGTCATTGGAGATATTCGAATGAACACATGGTCTCCAATCTCAAACTCTAACGGCCTCCTACGCTTATCAGCATAGCTTTTCTGTCTACTCTGGGCCGTGAGGAGCCTCTTTCTAATCAATTCTATCTGTCGGGTGGTCTGGTCCACAATCTCAGGTCCTATCATACTCCTCTCACCTAACTCAACCCAACACAGAGGGGATCTGTACTTTCTCCCATACAAAGCCTCATAAGGGGCCATCTGGATACTGGAATGGTAACTGTTATTATAAGCAAACTCTGCTAATGGCAAATACGCATCCCAGTTCCCCTTCATTTCTAGCATACATGCCCTCAACATATCTTCTAATGTCTGGATGGTCCTTTCAGTCTGACCATCTGTCTGGGGATGATATGCAGTACTAAACCGCAATCTCGTCCCTAAGGCATGCTGCAATGACCTCCAAAAGTTCAACGTGAACCTAGGGTCTCTATCCGAAACTATGCTATTGGGTACTCCATGAAGTCGCACTATCTCTCTGATATACAACTGGGCCAATCTATCCAGTGTATAAGTAGCCTTAATAGCTAAAAAGTGTGCAAACTTCGTCAGTCTATCCACAACTACCCATATAGCATCGTGTCCAGAGGATGTCCTGGGTAACCCCATGACAAAATCCATGGCTATACTATCCCACTTCCACTCAGGGATATCTAGAGGTTGCAACAACCCAGCCGGTTTCTGATGTTCAATCTTTATCCTCTGACACACTAGGCATCTAGCCACATACTCTGTCACATCACTTTTCATCCCTGGCCACCAGAAAATCTTTTTCAAATCCTGATACATCTTGGTGGCACCTGGATGGATAGTATACTTACTCTTATGCGTCTCTTCTAGAATGCTTTCTCTCAACTCATTCTGACTAGGCACACAGATTCTCTCTTGATATACTATCATGCCATCCTCAGACAACTTGAAAAATGAGGTCTTACCTTGGGTGATCTCATTCCTGATCCGTTTCAGGAACTCATCCTCTCTCTGGGCATCTAAGATCTGGGTTCTCAAGACATTCTCAATTCGGGTTTCACTCAAATATAATCTACCCGATACCACCTGACACGAGAGGTTCAACTCTCTGAACTTCTCTAGGAGCTCCTGCTCCCTAATCATCATATGGGCTACATGGATGGTTTTCCTACTCAGGGCGTCTGCCACCACATTGGCCTTGCCTGGATGGTATTTCAACACATAATCATAATCTTTAAAAAATTCTATCCATCTCCTCTGTCTCATATTGAGTTCTCTCTGATCAAACAGGTATTTCAGACTCTTGTGGTCACTATAGATCTTTATGGTCACACCATACAGATAGTGTCTCCAAATTTTAAGGGCAAACACTACGGCAGCTAACTCCAGGTCATGTGTGGGGTAATTCTCCTTATGAGGTCTCAACTGCCTCGAGGCATATGCCACTACTCTACCCTGCTGCATCAACACACATCCTAACCCTTTGCCCGAAGCATCACAATAAACCACAAATGGTTCACTAGGGTCAGGGATAATCAGTACAGGGGAAGTGGTCAAACAGAGTTTCAACTCCTGGAAACTCTTCTCACATCTCTTATTCCACACAAACGGTGTATCTTTCCTGGTTAGCCTCGTCAGTGATAAGGCCATTCGAGAAAAGTCCTGAATAAATCGTCTGTAATACCCTGCCAAACCTAGGAAACTCCTGACTTCGGTGATCGTTCTAGGTCTATCCCACTGTAACACAGCCTCAACTTTATGGGGATCCACCGCAACCCCATCTCGTGAGATCACATGACCTAAGAATCGCACCTCGGCCAGCCAAAACTCACATTTACTCAGTTTGGCATACAACCTTTTCTCTCTCAAGGTCTCTAGGACTAGTCTCAAATGCCTCTCGTGCTCCTCAAAAGATCGGGAGTACACTAAAATATCATCAATAAAGACCACCACAAACTGATCTAGATACGGTCTGAATACCCTGTTCATATAATCCATGAACACAACAGGCGCATTCGTTAACCCGAATGGCATCACAAGGAACTCATAGTGCCTATATCTCGTTCTGAAAGCCGTCTTAGAGACGTCTTCAGTTCTCACTCTCAACTGGTGGTAACCAGATCTAAGATCTATCTTAGAAAACACAGATGCCCCAGCCAACTGATCTAACAGATCATCAATTCTAGGGAGAGGATATTTATTCTTGATGGTAACTTTATTCAGCTCTCGGTAATCTATACATAACCGCAAGCTACCATCTTTTTTTTTCACAAACAACACCGGAGCACCCCAAGGTGAAACACTAAGGTGGATAAATCCTTTCTCTAACAATTCCTCTACCTGCGCTTTCAACTCAGCAAGCTCAGCGGGAGCTATCTTGTAAGGAGCTTTGGACACCGGTCCAGCACCAGGCACTATGTCTATAGGGAACTCTAATTCTCTCTCAGGGGGTAGGCCACTGAAATCAAACTCTCTAAGGAAAACCTCCACAAATTCCCTGACAACTGGGATCTCCTCTATCCCTTCTTCTACCTCAGCCCGAATAGAGAAAAAGACTAGAAACCCTTGACATCTACACTCCAAATATCTCTCAGCCTGGGTAGTAGTCATAAAGGATAACTCAGCTCCTACCCTAGGTATGGTCCCACAAGCAGGTAAGGAGATGGTTTGGTGCTCACAATCAAGTATGGCATTATTTGCAGCTAACCAGTTCATACCAATAATCAAATCAATTTCATGAAAAGGCATACAAACCAAATCAATAGTAGTATGACAGTAGTTAAATTGGACAGTGACATTCAAGCAAGTATGGGAAGTAACCACAGAGCCTCCAGTGGGTGTAATGACAGACAAGTCAAAGGGCAAGACACTAACAACCAGACCCAATTTCCTCACACAATCATAAGATATAAACGAGTGACTAGCACCCGAGTCAAACATAGCAACTACAGGAAAGCCATTCACTATCAGCGTACCTCAAATCAAACTGGGAGATGCGCTGGCTTCCTGCTGAGTAAGGGCGAACACTTGGCCCTGGGTCTGTGGTCTAAGAGGAGGCGCTGTCTCCATCTGAGGACAGCGTCTAGCAATGTGCCCCGGCTTCCCACACTTAAAACATGTCACCGGAGACTGCTGGAAGGATGATTGGCCCCGTGGAGGTGGCACACCTCGCTTGGGTTTTCTACTCCATGGCCCTTTGCCTCTTTTCTTAGTACTAGGGGTCAAACTAGAGCCCTCTTCTAGTTTCGACCTCTTCAAATCCGGAACCCTCTTCTGACTAGCCGTCGTCACAGTAGGCATGATAATTTGCAGATTCGTCTCAATCACCCTACTGACCTCCACAAGAGTATTAAACTTCCTGATCCGTTGTGGAGTGACTCTGTCACTAATCAGGGGCCTCAAACCAGTCTCAAACTGCTCACATCTCCAGGGTTCATCATCATACCTTTGGAGGTAAGAGGAATACCGAGACAACTCTATGAACTTGGCCACATATTGGTCTACAGTCATCTCATCCGTCTGTCTCAAACTCATGAACTCCATCTCTTTCTTTTTCCTCACTGAACTTGGGACAAACTTCTCATAAAATTCAACCAAGAACGTCTCCCAAGTGATCGGTATATTCTTGGTCTCCATCAGTAGTTTCGCACTCTCCCACCATCTATCAGCTTCCTTCTCTAGCATGAAGGTGGCTAACTGGGCTTTCTGCTCAGTGGTACAATCCATCACTGAGAAGATTTTCTTAAGCTGCATCACCCAAGCCTCCGCCTTATCCGCATCCAATTCCCCGTCAAATGAGGGTGGATTGTTCTGCCTAAACTGCTTCAATACTTTTTGGATAGGCGCCTGGGTCTGTGGAGCAGCAGGCTCCTGGGGAGGTATAGGTGGAATGCTGGAGGTAGATGGTTGCGGTCCAAGGGCATCCCTTCTGGCTTCTTCTTGCCTAGCCAGGGTGTTTTGCAGATGCATGATCATATCATGCTGCTACTGGGCAATATATCTCTGTTGCTCCAGCATCTCTTGGTGCTGGCCCATCATGGCCTCACACCGGTCAAGTCTATCCATGATGGCCTGCAGAGGAACCCTAGTCTCAGTAGGAACCTCTGGCTCATCTCTCTGAGCTCTGGGCAGTCTGCCTCTGCCTCTACCCTGCCCCATCTAGTCTCAACCATGTCTGAAAAGAAATAGCAATCCTCAGTTCACAATATCACAACACTTATGCAAGGATGCTACTACTTCCATGACCATTCACACCAAACACAAGCAATTCACATACTTCAAGAGCCTAAACTTGAGTAAAAGTGCCTGAACCTTTGCTCTGATACCAAAAATGTGACACCTTAAACTACTACTGCTACCCAGCCTCTCTCTGGGCTCGGTTCCACATGATTTCCAAAGAGTCACTACTCTCCCGTGGCATTTACATGCTATGAACCGGGGTTTCATATACTCATCTTTTACCCCGTGGGTCCTGTGAACCCATCATTCAACTTCTCAACTCATACTCCATATATACGACTCATACATAGCATGAAACAAACCATAAGCCACGGGTATAGAGCCGAAAACCATAAAAATTACATTTTCTCACTTGGGCCCAAAAGTCATATTTTGGCTCTAAGTTTGGAAAATCATAAGAAATTGTAGAAAATTGGAAATGTAGCAAACTTTAGCTTTTTGGAAAGCTCTAAGTGTCAAATTTACAGTAAAAATCATTTCTAACCATAAACACATCGTTTGGACCAAGTTTGACATCGAAAATGGGAGGAAGGTCCAGCTGTCACTGTTTCTAGTGCAACTTTCTGTCATGACTTTCGAAAATTCATAACTAAATCCACACAAATCCAATCTAGGCACATTATACCAATTCAGAAAGATACGGATGTCTACTAGAGGAGAAAAATAAGTCTAGATCAGTTTAGTAGCTCCTACACCCTGAAAACTGATGGAACAGTGTTGGGGGTCAGGTAAGCTCCCTGATGCTGATACAGAACTTCAGACGGTCCAATCTCTCTCTACAGACCTCCGATTTGGGTGATTCTAGTTCCTACAAGTCACTTTGGTTTTCTAGTTTATGTGTATAAAATTTCACCACATTTGGAATCCATTTGGTCTAAAAGTGCCACCGATTTTATTTTCTGGTTTAGATGAACAGTACATGACCAATCCATTAAATTCTCCCAAATTCAACAATTCCCCAAATATTCTTTAGACCTCCGAATATTACCCACTTTAGCTTCTCAAGAAGCTTTCTACAAACTCTAGAGACACGCCAAATTTCATGGCAAACGGAGCTCATCCGGTCATACTTTGACGGAGCTCACAAAAATACCAGTTTTGGCACCCCATAAGTCCAAAACGGGTCTAGATAGCCTCTCACACACTCTCACTCCACATGGATATATTTAAAAGTATAAGACTAGTATATCTAACATGTCCATATGATCCAAATCATCATACATTCTGTTTTCACTATGTGACGGCCAAAAATACACTACTACATCCATGCATCAAAGGGGTAAAAACCCACATTTCCATTACTTTGGCTAATAACAGAGTTCATACATCATCCTTTCATATTTCTACACGTGCTACAAACTTTACATCTCAAAAATAGTAGGCATATCTTCATTTGGCACCACTTTACATCATATATACATCACAGTATCAAAACATAAACTCGTAACTAGCTACGCATGCTCCTAGGCTCCTTGGTGTGTGCTCAGTTCTCCTTGAGCTCCACCTAGCATATTAGTTGGGAGGGGAAAGGGGTGAGATTCAGGGAATCTCAGTAGCTCAAGCACTCAATCCAGCAAGCAATCAAGGCATATAACAAGTCAAAGCATGTGAATAAGCATTTAGCTATTCTCAAACATCCAACACATAATGTACATGCTATGGAATTCACAATAATGCCAAAAATGGGCTTCAGGGACTTTTGGTCTAGCCTCACCCGAGTCTAGGGACTTTTGGATGGCCTCACCCGAGTTTAAGGACTTTTGACTTGGCCTCACTCGTTTGAGACTTTTGGCCTTGTCTCACCTATCTCAAGGGACTTTCGGCTTCACCTCACCCATCTCAAGGGACTATCGGCACTACTGCACCCGAGCAATTCTCACAACTCATCACACAAGCATATTGACATTCAATGCATCAAAGCAATAGCATATGGTATATTCCACACATTCAGCATATATATATCATACAATGACTATTACAACCAAGAATGCTACAAGAAAGAGTGAAAGAGAGAGCTACCTTTGGAGCCAAAGTCAACACAAGCTTTTCCTTTTAATTTCTCCTTTCCCTCCTTAGGTCCACAATCACACCTTGATGTAAGTATTTCACTTGAGCCTAGACACACCAAAAGCATGCAATTACTCCCTTGTAATTTAATTTAGAGCAACCCTCTATCACACACAACCTAGGGTTCTCTCTTTAGAATGCCATTACCCCTTTCTCTCTCTCAAGCTCCCATGGTAGTGGAAAACCTCATTTTCAATGAGAACTCAAGGATTCAAAAGAGTTTTCCACTTTCCCTCTTCTGACCCATGCCCAAAATCCGTCCATTTTCACAATTAAAATCGCAGAAAGAGAGGGCAAAGGGAGGGGATCAGAGTTCTAAGAAGAAATGGGAGAAGTTACCTTACCTTTCCCTTGATCTTCCTCCTTCTCTTGATCTCTCACACTCTCCACGCCTCTTTTCTCTCTTTGGGTCGAAGCTTAGGGCAGATATGAGAGAAGAAATGAGTTTGGGCGTTTAATGAAGTCTAAATCTCGCTATTTACTCTCTTCCGGACCGACCCTCGCTACGGCGAAAACTAACCTTCGCTATAGCGAGCTCGTGTAATCTGGCTTCGCTATGGCGAGGTGTAGCCTTCGCTACGGCGAGATCGCGTCAGTTCCCTTCGCTATGGCGAGATTTACCACTCGCTATGGCGAAATCGCGTTAGTTCCAGACTTCACTCTCGCTATGGCGCACACTACAGCGGGTAACTCCCTTGTTTTTGTATGGGCTGCTGCCAGCACTCGCTATAGCTAGAATCGCCTTCGCTATTGCGAACTAGCTCTCTCGCTGTAGTGAGACCGTTTCTCGCTATTGCGAGAGGACTTGGCAGAAATTCTGGATTCCAAAAATTTCCAGATTTCACTTCCTTTCTTTTCCCTTTTCTTTTCTTTTTCCCGGTTGTTACATATATGGTGTCTAAAAAGGCTATTTTGGTACTTTATTTCACAAATTGACCAAATGGATGAATTTTTAGGTGAAATTTGGCCTTCATATAGGTCTCATCTAAAGCTTTTTGTAGAGCTAAGAACTACATTATTTAGAGCTCTAAAGAATTAATTATGAATTTTCAAAGTTGGAAAAAAGCTGCTGAAATGGTCATTACACTGTTCATATAGTCAGTTTCTTCCCTTATATCATTCGAGCGCCAAATGTTCTCCAATACCTATGAAATTTTATAAGTATAAACTAAACATGATAAAATTTTTGTAGCACTGAGATTACCCCATTTGGATTTATATTGAGGGAGATATGAATTTTTGAAATTTCATGATAATATTAGGGATGTAGTAGAACCTCTGATACTATTCCATAAATTTTCATAAGCTAAAAATATCTATTTTGGTCTGGATTTATTTTTAGTCTCCAGTAAACATCCCTATTTTTCAAGAATGATATGGTTTATTAGGTTTTGAGTTTTCTAAAATTAATTATGAATTTTTGAAATTTATATTAGTAACTTGTGACAACAAATTTAGGTAGTTGGACCTTTGGTTTGTTAATATTTTCATAGCTTGGAATAATTTTTAACCTATAGTTGACATTTAGAGCTTTCTAAAAAATTATCAATTACTTGATTTTAATTCTTTTTAGATTTAATTATGAATTTTCAAAGTTGATAATAGAAAGCTAAAAACTAGAACCCGTGGCTAACTTTTTTTTTTTTCGGTGTAGGGCTTCAAAACTCAGGAAGAATGGAATGTTTTGTGATAGTTCTCAGTTGTATGAATATATTTGGAGTAGATAATAATATGAATGAGTTTATCTAATTCATGAGGCATAAAATGGACAATCGAGGTCTTACATAATGCAAAATAATGCATTATTTTATTACATTTTTCCAAGAATATCATGTATGAGGCTTGTTTGTGAGAAAGAAAGACTAGATCACTATGGTGTTACATGAATTACTCTTTCTACAATTCTGTGGCTATCAATAGCTTGACCTCTTTTTACTCTCACATGTATGTAGTCTTACTTAGGTGGCTTAGAAGGTTTAGTGCTCTGTTTACCATTGTCATCCTTGAATCTTCCTAATTTTATTTGTTATTACTAACATCATTTTGCTCTAAGTTAAAGATACATCATTACGAATCAGATTAAAAATATGGGTCCAACAAGTAATAATTGTTTGAAATTAGGAAAGACTAGCAAGATTTAAAGTTCACTCCATAGTTTATAATGGTTTAATACCATTTCTTTCATATAACTAAAAAATTGTAAATGCTAACTGTAACAACCCTGAACTCTAATTTAGTTAATAAATCACTAAGATACAAAGATATGGGAATATTTAAAATTTTTATTCCATAAGTGATACTTAGCTTCATAATATACATTAAGCCTAAGTAACTTTTTATAGTACCCTTTAGAAGGTTTAAAATGAGTATAAATTGAATCTCAAACAATATTAATCAATAGTATCAAGTAACCAAGGCTCAATAAGTAATATATTGATTTTAAGATTCAAGTTGTGACTTAAAATGGTTGAGTTATGACTCAATTAGCTCCTGAAAATTCATAGAACACCAATAATCCATTTGTGTTGTGACCTGGGAACATTGCACCATGACTTGACACAAGTTTTAGGCCTAAAACTACGAATTTTGTGATTTTTGCTGTGACTTAAAGTACTTAAGTCACAATGTAAATTGGTTTTGACTATTCTCCTTATTTTCCTTGAGTTGCATGGCAACTTGAATTCTTAAGTCATGGCACAGCTACTCTTTGGAAGCATTCCTAAACAATTTAGCTATGACATAAGGGAATTAGGTTGCAACCTAAAGACTCACTGGCCCTAAAAATTTAAATGAGCAAATTATCAAGTTGCTACCACCCCATAATCAATTCTAAAATCTTATAAGGGCAAACAAGGTAAAATTTTATAAGAGTTTACATTCCTATAATTATCACCAAAACACTTAATATACATTAAAGATTATAAACTAACCAAAACCAAATTAAACTCTAATGTGATAGCAACTAGGCTTCTCAATGATAGAAAAATGAAAAGATTTAGCCTTAGGTGGCAACTCCAAAACTCACAACACACCACCTAAATTCATCTAATCACTTCAAACAAGTTTTAATTTATCAAATAAACTTACCCAAACATCCAAAGCATTAACATAACTTTAAACTCAAAATATGACTATGATATACTCATATTCACCAAAATAATGACTCATGAAAATAGAATACCTTATAGCACTAAAAGAATGAACCATTTTACATCCCACACTAAGACAATAAACACATACTCCTAAGGCTTCTACACCATAAGTAAACCTAGAACCAAAATTGTTCAAGCTTTAATATTCTTCCATATTACATTAACAAAATCCAAATCTAAATCACAGTAAGTCATAGCTACTCAATTACAAATAAAGTTATCATGTTGAATATAATATATGGCCTATTCTTATGGGATCTATCCCAAGTTATAAAATATTAAAATATCTACATTTGGCAGTATATAAATGCAATATAATGCTATATAAAGTTTAGCTTACAAAAATTAGTATCTACAACTAAATCAAAATGTCTAAGTGCAAAATCCCACATAAGAGCTCAAGCTATAAATTAACATTTAATAGCCTTTCTTGGCCCTTAGTAGAAGAATCTTTATTTAAAAATGTTAGTTCACAACCGAGGTGAGATATAAATCCCGATAACTAAGAGAAATTTAATTTATATGTATAATTTAACTACTATAATGTTCAATATAGTGGAAAGTAACAAAGGTATTTTATACAAATTAATAAATCAACAAATTTTACTTTAAATGACTATTATTCTATCTTAACAATCACATATAATATGTTAATGGTTAAATACAAAAAAAAGGCATGATCATGGCACAACTCCTATTGAGCGTAATCATGACTTGGTGCATTTCAAAGAGTACAATTGCAACTTAGTGCATGATTATGGCATAATACACAAGTGGAAACATGATGACAGTTTCATATAAAGACACAATTATGGTCCATAAATAAAAAATAGTCAAACTTATCATTTATCACAAATTTCATGTGCAATACATGTATGATTAATATTAAACATATACATGGAATTTAAAACTCCCAATTACCTTAAAATAGTAAACCTTTAAAAGTTGTTAACAAGCACTATGAGCACTTCAAGTACCTTAAACAAGCCAAAAATAATTTTTAGTCATCATCCATCAAAGGGATCATATATCCATTCACCCCAAAACATTGTGAATCATTTAAAAAACATTTACTCAAGGTTAAATAGATAAAATGAACTTATTGGAGTCCCTAAAAACCAAGAGACAATAATAGGTCATCACCAATATTTACACTTTCACACATGAAAATAGTCACATGCCAAAATTAGCTGCCAAGATGAAATTTAAGTATATCAAGACCATAAAATGAAGGGAAACATTTACCTAACATTAATATTAACTCCAAAGTCGAATTAAAAGTAAGAAAACACCCAAAATTAAAACATTCAGTATTTAAGATTTCATAAAAACCCTCAAAATAAGAAACCAATCAAACTAAAATAAAGAGGAGTAAATCAACTTTCCTAATACTCACCTTGCCCAAAGCTTCCTTTAGATGAGCAAATCGAAATCACAAACTTAAAGAATCCTAGCTCTCCCTTACTTTTGCATTTTTTCTCCTTTCTATTTGCTATCCAAAATGTTTCAACTCCACTAATGAAGTGTGCAACTCCTCACCTAAGGTTTGATGAGTGTGTGGTTGACTTAGGGGCATTTTTATTCAATTGGGTTCATCTCTAAGTATTGGACCATGGTTTGTTAAGTTTAAAAAAGTTAAGCCTTAATTTATAACTTAGTTTGAGCCGTTAAAAATTACTTTTAGTCAATTCAAACCAATTATTAAGTTTTAAATTAATTTTTCAAAATTTCACTAATTAATTTCTCCCAAATAAATTTAAATTCTATAAGTAAGTACATTTTTTGTTAAAAAATTACCAAATAATTATTATTTACCTAAAAATGTCTAAATATTTATTTTCTTTGAAAATTTATATTTTTCATTATTTTTCTTAATTTTTATGATTAATTTCCTTATTTTCTTGATTTAAATCCTTAATTCTCATAATTTTACTTAATTAGTTGTTGGGATGTTACACTAGCTTATTCCTATGATCTTATACATGAACTCTATCTTTAACCAACAACATAGAAAAAAAAAAAAGATATTTTAATTTGACCTTTTTTTAATTCTCGTAATAGGAACCTTATATGAAAGTTGTTCAGCTGAAACTTTCTTATGTTTGAAAAGTAGGAATTAATGTATGAAATTCCAATAATTTCTATATAACACAACCTCTATATCTTTTCATAATGCCCTATCAAAGGCTAAAGAATAAATTTTCACACAAGTGCAACACCATTTCATTATCTATGACCCAAGATGACAAAGATGCAACAAAATTTATAGCCTAAGACATCAAATTTATTGTTTCCCCTTTTCCATTTGTTATATGAGGAAATAAATAGATAATTAAATAAGAAAATCAAATTAATTGAAAGGGAAATTAAAAAATTAAAATAAAGATGAACCAAGTCAATGGCACTACTCATTGAAACCATATTTAACAACTCTTTCTTAAAGCTAGCATCTTTCCTCTTCCTTTAATGCATACCTATGCGAAGCTTGGACATTGTTTGTATTCAGCACCTCTTTTTTCTTTTGAATATCTATCTTTTGAATAGTTAAAAAGACCCAATTTGATTATTGAGATAAAATTGCAATCTAAACCCAAAAAAAAAGGAAATAATGCACTCTTCATATTGTCACAAAGTAAATAGAAAATGACTCATAGAATGAGGTCATATTTCACAAAGTATTAATGCACTCTTGAGATGACACACATTTGAAGCAAAGAACTTGCCTTAAATCACCAAATCATCTTTCTTTGTGTTTGAAGCAAAGAACAGAGAGATCGATTGCACCAAATCACCTTGAATTCTCCATGCACCTTTCCAACAACGCTTGGGGCATCAACAAGGCTTGGCTATGTTGACCAGCACAGAGTTTTGTTAGCCACTTTTTTGTTTTCTCAATGTTTCTTTGTAACACCTTAATCTACTACCGCTATCTAGCCTCTCACTGGGCTTGGTTCCACATGATTTCCAAAGAAACAATACCAATCCGTGGCATTTTCATGCTATGAAACGGGGTTTCATACACTCATTATCTACCCCGTGGGTCCTGTGAATCCATCATTCACATTCTCTACTCACATTCCATTTATACAACTCATACATAGCATAAAACAAGCCATAAGCCACGGGTATGGAGCCAAAAACCAAAAATATGCATTTTTCTCACTTGTGCCCAAAAGTCATATTTTGGCTCTAACTTTGGAAAATCATAACTAATTATAGAAAAATGGGAATATAGCAAACTCTAGCTTCCTAGAAAGCTCTAAGTGTTGACTTTACACTAAAAATCATTTCCAACCACAATCTCAGCGTTTGGACCATATTTGACATCAAAAATGGGAAGGAGGTCCGACTGTCACTGTTTCTGGCCCAGGTTACTGTCAAGAACTTCAAACATTTATAATTAAATCCACAAAAATCCAATCTAGGCACACTATACCAATTTGGAAAGCTACGGATGTCTACTAGAGGAAAAAAATAAGTCCAGATCAGTCCAGTAGCCCCCACACCCCTAAAACTGATGGAACAGTAACAGGGGTCAAATGGGCTCCCTGATGCTGATACAGAACTTCAGATGGTTCAATCTCTCTCTACAGACCTCTGATTTAGGTAATTCTAGTTGGTACAGGTCACTTTGGTTTTTTAGTTTATGTGTATAAAATTTTATGACAGTTGACCACCGTTTGGTCTATCTATGACATGGTTTTCATTTCTGACCTATAGGAACAGTACATGACCAAACCATGGATTTTTCCCAAATTCAACAATTCACCAAATATTCTTTAGATCTCCGAATATTACCCACTTTAGCTTTCCAAGAAGCTCTCTACAAACTCTAGAGGCATGCCAAATTTCATGGCAAGAGGAGCTCATCCGGTCATACTTTGACGAAGCTCTAAAAAATACCAGTTTTGGCACCCAAAAGGTCCAAAATGGGTCCAAATGGCCTCTCACACATTCTCATTCCACATGGACAAGTTTAAAAGCATGAAACTAGTATATATAACATTTCCATATGATTCAAATCAGCATACATTCCAATCTCGCTATGCTACGGCTAAATATACATTATCACACACATTCAACAAAAGGGGCAAAACCCTCATTTCCATTACTTTGACTATCAACATAGTTTATACATCATCTCTTCATACATATACACTTGCTACAACATTTACATCTCAAAAATAGTAGGCGCATATTCATTGTGGCACCACTTTACATCAAAATAACTAAAACAAAGCTATAATCTAGCTAAGCATACTCCTAGGCTCCTTGGTGTGCACTTGCTTCTCCTTGTGCTCCACCTAGCATGTTAAGTTGGGAGGGGAAGGGGTGAGATTCAGGGAATCTCAGTAGCTCATGCACTCAATCAAGTAAGCAATCAAGGCATATAACAAGTCAAAGAATGTGAATAAGCATTTAGCCATTCTCAATCATCCAATACACATTGTACATACTATGGAAATCACAACAATGCCAAAAATGAGCTCCAGGGACTTTTGGTCTAGCCTCACCCGAGTTTAGGGACTTTTGGATGGCCTCACCCGAGTTTAAAGACTTTTGACTTGGCCTCACTCGATTATGAGACTTTTGGCCTTATCTCACCCATCTCAAGGGACCTTCGGCACTACCTCACCCGAGCAATTCTCACATTTCAACACACAAGCACATTGGCATCAATGCATCAAAGCAATAGCATATGGCATATTCCACACAATAAGCATATACATAAACATACAATGACTATTACATCCAAGAATGCAACAAGAAAGAGTGGGAAGAGAGAGCTACCTTATCAGCCAAGGTCAACACTAGCTTTTCCTTTCAATTCCTCTTCTCCCTTCTTAAGTTCACAATCACACCTTGATGGAGGTGTTTCTCTTGAGCCTAGACACACAAAAGCATGCAATTACTCTCTTAGAATGTAATCTTTTGGATCAAACTCTCCTAACATACCAGAACCTAGAGTTCTCTCTCTCTCTCTAGAATGCCATCAACTCTTTCTCTCTCTCAAGCTCCCATGGTAGTGGAAACAATATTTTCAAAGAAAACACAAAGATTCAAAGGTGTTTTCCACTTTCCCTCTTCTGACCCATGCCCAAAATCTAACCATTTTCACAAACAAAATCGTAGAAAAAGAGGGCAAAGAGAGGAGATCCAGATTCTAAGGAGAAATGGGAGAAACTTGCTTACCTTTCTCTTGCTCTTCCTCATTCTCTTGGTCTCTCTCACTCTCCACGCCTTCTTCTCTCCTTGGGTTGAGGTCTAGGGCAGAAATGAGAGAAGAAATGAATTTGGGCGTTTAATAAAGTCTAATTCTCGCCTTTTACTCTCTTCTGGACTGACCCTCGCTACGGCGAAAATTAACCTTCGCTATAGCGAGCTCGTATTATCTGGCTTCGCTATGGCGAGGTGTAACCTTCGCTACGGCGAGATCGTATCAGTTCCCTTCGCTATGGCGAGATTTGACTTTCGCTATGGCGAACTCGCGTGTATTCCAGACCTCACTTTCGCTATGGCGTACGTTACAGCGAGCTGCCCCCTGGTTTCTGTATGGACTGCTGCCCGCACTTGCTATAGCTAACACCTCGTTCGCTATTGCAAGAAGACATTCTCGTGACAGCGAGACCATTTCTCGCTATTGCGAGAAGACTTAGCACAGTTTCTGGACTTCGAAAATTTTCAACTTCCTACTTTCTTTCTTTTCCTTTTCTTTTCTTTTTCCTGGTTGTTACATTTCTACCCCTCTTAAAAGAAATTTTGTCCTCGAAATTTAAAGACTTACCTTAAGGGAATAACTTTGGATATTTTTGCCTCATTTCATCCGCCAATTCCCAGGTTGCTTCCTCAGATGTCAGACCTCTCCAGATCACTTTCACCAGAGGAATGTTCTTGCTTCTCAGCTGTTTCAGCTTAGCATCCACAATTCTCTCCGGTTTCACTACATAGGAAAGATCTTCCTGCAATTGCACATGCTCATATTCTATGACATGTGAGGCGTCGGGCAAATACTTTTTCAACTGGGAGACATGAAAAACACTGTGGATTTGGGCTAGGTTAGGAGGTAAGGTTATTCGGTAAGCCACGGGTCCAATTTTCTCAAGGATTTCAAACGGACCAATATACCTAGGACTGAGCTTCCTTACCCTCATTGATCGACCTACGCCCGTCATTGGAAATATTCGAATGAACACATGGTCTCCAACCTCAAATTCTAACGGCCTCCTACGCTTATCAGCATAGCTTTTCTGTCTACTATGGGCCGTGAGGAGCCTCTTTCTAATCAAGTCTATTTGTCGGGTGGTCTGGTCCACAATCTCAGGTCCTATCATACTCCTCTCACCTAACTCAACCCAACACAGAGGGGATCTGCACTTTCTCCCATACAAAGCCTCATAAGGGGCCATCTGGATACTGGAATGGTAACTGTTATTGTATGCAAACTCTGCTAACGGTAAATACGCATCCCAGTTACCTCTCATCTCTAGCACACATGCCCTCAACATGTCTTCCAATGTCTGGATGGTCCTTTCAGTCTGACCATCTGTCTGGGGGTGATATGCAGTACTAAACCACAACCTAGTCCCTAAGACATGCTGCAATGACCTCTAAAAGTTTGATGTGAACCTGGGGTCTCTATCCGAAACTATGCTATTGGGTACTCCATGAAGTCGCACTATCTCTCTGACATATAACTGGGCTAGTCTATCCAGTGTATGAGTAGCCCTGATAGCTAAAAAGTGTGCAGACTTCGTCAGTCTATCCACAACTACCCAAATAGCATCGTGTCTAGAGGATGTCCTGGGTAACCCTATGACAAAATCCATGGCTATACTATCCCACTTCCACTCAGGGATATCTAGAGGTTGCAACAACCCAGCCAGTTTCTGATGTTCTATCTTTATCCTCTGACACACTAGGCATCTAGCCACATAATCTGTCACATGGCTCTTCATCCCTGGCCACCAGAAAATTCTTTTCAAATCCTGATACATCTTGGTGGCACCTGGGTGGATAGTATACTTACTCTTATGTGCCTCTTCTAAAATGCTTTCTCTCAACTCATTCTGATTAGGCACACAGATTCTCTCTCGGTATACTATCATACCATCCTCAGACACTTTGTAATCTGAGGTCTTACCTTGGGTAATCTCATTCCTGATCCGTTTCAGGAACTCATCCTCTCTCTGGGCATCTATGATCTGGGTTTTCAAGATATTCTCAATTCGAGTTTCACTCAGATACAATCTACCCGATACCACCTGACAAGAGAGGTTCAACTCTCTGAACTTAATCATCATATAGGCTACATGGATGGATTTTCTACTCAGGGCATCCGCCACCACATTGGCCTTACCCGGATGATATTTCAACACATAATCATAATCTTTTAAGAATTCCATCCATCTCTTCTGTCTCATATTGAGTTCTTTCTGATCAAACAAGTATTTCAGACTCTTGTGGTCATTATAGATCTCTATGGTCGCACCATACAGATAGTGTCTCCAAATTTTAAGAGCAAACACTACGGCAGCTAACTCCAGGTCATGTGTGGGGTAATTCTCCTCATGAGGTCTCAACTGCTTCGAGGCATATGCCACTACTCGGCCCTGCTACATCAACACACATCCTAACCCTTTGCCTGAAGCATCATAATAAACCACAAATGGTTCACTAGGGTCAAGGATAATCAGTACAGGGGCAGTGGTCAAACAGAGTTTCAACTCCTGGAAACTCTTCTCACATCTCTCATCCCACACAAAAGGTGTATCTTTCCTAGTTAGCCTCGTCAGTGGTAAGGCCATTCGAGAAAAGTCCTGAATAAACTGCCTATAATACCCTGCCAAACCTAGGCCATTCGAGAAAAGTCCTCAACTGGTGGTAACCAGATCTAAGATCTATCTTAGAAAACACAGATGCCCCAGCCAACTGATCTAACAGATCATCAATTCTAGGGAGAGGATATTTATTCTTGATGGTAACTTTATTCAACTCTCTGTAATCAATACACAACCGCAAGCTACCATCTTTCTTTTTCACAAATAACACCGGAGCTCCCTAAGGTGAAACACTAGGGTGGATAAACCCTTTCTCTAACAATTCCTCTATCTGCTCTTTCAACTCAGCAAGCTCGGCGGGAGCCATCCGGTAAGGAGCTTTGGACACCGGTCCAGCCCCAGGCACTATGTCTATAGGGAACTCTAATTCTCTCTCAGGGGGTAGGCCACTAAAATCAAACTTTCTAGAGAAAACCTCCGGGAATTCCCTGACAACTGGGATCTCCTCTATCCCTTCTTCTATCTCAACCTGAATAGAGAAAAAGACTAGAAGCCCTTGACATCCACACTTTAAATATCTCTCAGCCTGGATAGTAGTCATAAAGGATAACTCAGCTCCTACCCTAGGTATGGTCCCACAAGCAGGTAGGGAAATGGTTCGGTGTTCACAATCAAGTATGGCATTATTTGCAGCCAACCAGTTCATACCAATAATCAAATCAATATCATAGAAAGGCATACAAACCAAATCAATAGTGGTATGACAGTGGTTAAATTGGACAGTAACATTTAAGCAAGTATGGGAAGTAACCGCGTGGCCTCCAGTGGGTGTAATGACAGACAAGTCAAATGGCAAGACACTAATGACCAAACCCAATTTCCTCACACAATCATAAGATATAAACGAGTGACTAGCACCCGAGTCAAACATAGCAACTACAGGAAAGCCATTCACTATCAGCGTACCTCGGATCAAATTGGGAGATGCGATGGCTTCCTGCTGAGTAAGGGCAAACACTCGGCCCTGGGTCTGTGGTCTAGGAGGAGGCGCTATCTCCATCTGAGGACAGTGTCTAGCAATGTGCCCTGGCTTCCCACACTTGTAACATGTCATCGGAGACTGCTGGAAGGATGACTGGCCCCGCGGAGGTGGCACACCTCGCTGTGGCTTTCTATTCCATGGCCCTTTGCCTCTCCTCTTAGTATTAGGGGTCAAACTAGAACCCTCTTCTGGTTTCGATCTTTTCAAATCCAGAACCTCTTCTGACTAGCCGTAGTCGCAGTAGGCATAATAACTTGCAAGTTAGTCTCAATCACCCTACTGACCTCCACAAGAGTATTAAACTTCCTGATCCGCTGTGGGGTGACTCTGTCGCTAATCAGGGGCCTCAAACTAGTCTCAAACTGCTCACATCTCCAGGGTTCATCATCATACCTCTGGAGGTAAAAGGAATACCGAGACAACTCAATAAACTTGGCCACATACAGATCCACAGTCATCTCATCCGTTTGTCTCAAGCCCATGAACTCCATCTCTTTCTTTTTCCTCACTGAACTTGGGACATACTTCTCATAAAACTCGACCAAGAAAGTCTCCCAAGTTATCTGTATATTCTTGGTCTCCATAAGGGGTTTCACACTATCCCACCATCTATCAGCTTCCTTTTCTAGCATAAAGGTGGCTAACTGGGCTTTCTGCTCAGTGGTATAATCCATCACCGAGAATATCTTCTTAAGCTGCATCACCCAAGCCTCCGCCTTATCCGCATCCAACTTCCCATCAAATAAGGGTGGATTATTTTGCCTAAACTGCTTCAACACTTTCTGGATAGGCGTCTAGGTCTGAGGAGCAGCAGGCTCCTGGGGAGGTACAGGTAGAATGCTAGATGTAGATGGTTGAGATACAGGGGCATCTCTTCTGGCTTCTTCTTGCCTAGCCAGGGTGTCTTGCAAATGCATGATTATATCATGCTACTGCTGGGCAATATATCTCTGTTATTCCAGCATTTCCTGATACTGGCCCATCATGGCCTCATACCGATCAAGTCTATCCATGATGGCCCGCAGAGGATCCTCAGTCCCAACAAGAACCTCTGGCTCAACTCTCTGAGCCCTGGGTGGTCTGCCTCTGCCTCTACCCCTGCCCTGTCTAGTCTTAACCATGTCTGAAAGAAGTAGCAATCCTCAGTTCACAACAATATCACTAGCACATACGCATAAAGATGCTACAACTTTCATGACCATTCACACCAAACACAAGCAATCTCATCATTCAAGAGCCTAAAATTGAGCAAAAGTGCCTGAACCATTGCTCTGATACCAAAAATATAACACCTTAATCTACTACCACTATCTAGCCTCTCACTGGGCTTGGTTCCACATGATTTCCAAAGAAACAATATCAATCCGTGGTATTTTCATACTATGAAATGGGGTTTCATACACTCATTATCTGCTCCGTGGGTCCTGTGAACCCATCATTCACATTCTCTACTCATATTCCACTTATACAACTCATACATAGCATAAAACAAGCCATAAGCCACGGGTATAGAGCCAAAAACCAAAAATATGCATTTTTCTCACTTGTGCCCAAAAGTCATATTTTGGCTCTAACTTTAGAAAATCATAACTAATTATAGAAAAATGGAAATGTAGTAAACTCTAGCTTCCTAGAAAGCTCTAAGTGTTGACTTTACACTAAAAATCATTCCTAACCATAATCTCAGCGTTTGGACCATGTTTGATATCGAAAATAGGAAGGAGGTTCGACTGTCACTGTTTCTGGCCTAGGTTACTGTCATGAACTTCGAAAATTTATAATTAAATCCACAAAAATCCAATCTAGGTACACTATACCAATTTGGAAAGCTAAGGATGTCTACTAAAGGAAAAAAATAAATCCAGATCAGTTCAGTAGCCCTCACACCCCGAAAACTGATGGAACAGTAACGGAGGTTAGATGGGCTCCCTGATGCTGATACAAAACTTCATATGGTTCAATCTCTCTCTACAGACCTCCGATTTAGGTAATTCTAGTTGGTACAGGTCACTTTGGTTTTTTAGTTTATGTGTATAAAATTTCATGATAGTTGGCCACCGTTTGGTCTATCTATGACATGGATTTCATTTCTGACCTATAGGAACAGTACATGACCAAACCATGGATTTTTTCCAAATTCAACAATTCACCAAATATTCTTTAGATCTCTAAATATTACCCAATTTAGCTTCCCAAGAAGCTCTCTACAAACTCTAGAGGCATGCCAAATTTCATGGCAAGAGGAGCTCATCCGGTCATACTTTGACGGAGCTCTCAAAAATACCGATTTTGGCACCCAAAAGGTCCAAAATGGGTCCAAATGGCCTCTCACACATTCTCACTCCACATGGACAAGTTTAAAAGCATGAAACTAGTATATGTAACATGTCCATATGATCCAAGTCAGCATACATTCCAATCTCGCTATGCTACGACCAAATATACATTATCACACACATTCAACAAAAAGGGCAAAACACTCATTTCCATTACTTTGGCTATCAACATAGTTTATACATCATCTCTTCATACATATACACTTGCTACAATATTTACATCTCAAAAGTAGTGGGCGCATATTCATTGTGGCACCACTTTACATCAAAATAACCAAAACAAAGCTATAATCTAGCTAAGCATACTCCTAGGCTCCTTGGTGTGCACTTGCTTCTCCTTGTGCTCCACCTAGCATGTTAAGTTGGGAGGGGAAGGGGTGAGATTTAGGGAATCTCAGTAGCTCATGCACTCAATTAAGTAAGCAATCAAGGCATATAACAAGTCAAAGAATGTGAATAAGCATTTAGCCATTCTCAATCATCCAACACACATTGTACATGCTTTGGAAATCACAACAATGCCAAAAATAAGCTCTTGAGACTTTTGGTATAGCCTCACCCGAGTTTAGGGACTTTTGGATAGCCTCACCCAAGTGTAAAGACTTTTGACTTAGCCTCACTCGATTATGAGACTTTTGGCCTTGTCTCATCCATCTCAAGGGACTTTCGGCTTCACCTCACCTATCTCAAGAGACCTTCGGCACTACCTCACCCGAGCAATTCTCATATTTCAACACACAAGCACATTGGTATCAATGCATCAAAGCAATAGCATATGGCATAT
Source organism: Erythrophleum fordii (assembly GCA_032878935.1). Lineage (NCBI taxonomy): Eukaryota > Viridiplantae > Streptophyta > Magnoliopsida > Fabales > Fabaceae > Erythrophleum > Erythrophleum fordii. The sequence continues at coordinate 14,157,480 of JAVQMF010000050.1, forward strand.
TCCACACAATAAGCATATACATAAACATACAATGACTATTACATCCAAGAATGCAACAAGAAAGAGTGGAAAGAGAGAGCTACCTTATCAGCCAAGGTCAACACTAGCTTTTCCTTTCAATTCCTCTTTTCCCTTCTTAAGTTCACAATCACACCTTGATGGAGGTGTTTCTCTTGAGCCTAGACACACAAAAGCATGCAATTACTCTCTTAGAATGTAATCTTTCGGATCAAACTCTCCTAACATACCAGAACCTAGAGTTCTCTCTTTCTCTCTAGAATGCCATCAACTCTTTCTCTCTCTCAAGCTCCCATGGTAGTGGAAACAATATTTTCAAAGAAAACACAAAGATTCAAAGGTGTTTTCCACTTTCCCTCTTCTGACCTATGCCCAAAATCTAACCATTTTCACAAACAAAATCATAGAAAGAGAGGGCAAAGAGAGGAGATCCAGATTCTAAGGAGAAATGGGAGAAACTTGCTTACATTTCTCTTGCTCTTCCTCCTTCTCTTGGTCTCTCTCACTCTCCACGCCTTCTTCTCTCCTTGGGTCGAAGTCTAGGGTAGAAATGAGAGAAGAAATAAGTTTGGGCGTTTAATGAAGTCTAATTCTCGCCTTTTACTCTCTTCCGGACTGACCCTCGCTACGGCCAAAATTAACCTTTGCTATAGCGAGCTCGTGTTATTTGGCTTCGCTATGGCGAGGTGTAACCTTCGCTACGGCGAGATCGTATCAGTTCCCTTCGCTATGGCGAGATTTGACATTCGCTATGGCGAACTCGCATTAGTTCCAGACCTCACTTTCGCTATGGCGTACGCTACAGCGAGCTGTCCCCTGGTTTCTGTATGGACTACTGCCCGTACTCGCTATAGCTAGCACCTCGTTCGCTATGGCGAGAAGACATTCTCGCGACAGCGAGACCATTTCTCGCTATTGCGAGAAGACATTCTCGCGACAGCGAGACCATTTCTCGCTATTGCGAGAAGACTTAGCACAGTTTCTGGACTTCGAAAATTTTCAACTTCTTACTTTCTTTCTTTTCCTTTTCTTTTCTTTTTCCCGGTTGTTACATTCTTTAGCATCAACAAAGATTTAAGAATAAGGGTGACTGAAATGGTTGCCTCTGTTGATGAGCATTTGCTTAAGAGGAAGTGTGTTGCTAAAGTCCTTTCTAATGTATGTCTTCATCCTTTTCTTAGTCTCCCTTATCTTCTTATGAAAGAAAAAAGTGTGTGTGTGTGTGTGTGTGTGTGTGAGAGAGAGAGAGAGAGAGAGAGAAAGTTGAAAAATAATAAGAGGTAGATATTATTCACTTCTAGACTTGATAGAAAAGGAAAAAGTCAATCTTTTTAAAATAAAAGAGCCAATTTTAAAATGAGAAATCCCTTCAAACTCATTTTGTATCTAGTAGCTTGCATTTCCTTTCAAGTGCATTAAACATTAAGTCACTGTTACACCATACCTCTACCACTGTCATGTTATCTCTACTCATTTCTCTCTTCAACTGCCCATTTGATACTAGTAGCTTAACTTGTAACTTCCCTCCCTAATCCACATGACCAAGTTTTCAAATTCTTCCTTCTCAATAAAGCAGCATTAAACGCATGAATAGTATGCTTGCTGAAACTCCTTTTAGATATTAAATTGATTTTATCTTAAATTTTTTTCATTTTAAAATTGGACTAAACTTACGTTTAGCTCCTTATATTTTTATTATCTAGTTTTTTTATTTAAAATATGATAAGTGTATAATTTTTTTAAAAAAATATATAACAAGTGTGTGGGTTAATTAGATAATCATATAATTATTTGCAAAAACTATACTTAATTAAAAAATTATACACTTATTATGTCTTAATTGAAAAATCTAACAATAAATATATAAGAAATTACATATACATTTTTTTTCTTTTAAATAATTACAAAAAACTGATAGGGACATAAGATAACAGATAGAAAATATTAAAATAAGAAAATTATATTAAAATTTTAATTAAATTAGACCAAATTTTAAATTTTAAAATTATATTTAATATTTAATTTATTTTTGTAATTAAATTTTTATACAATATATATTTCTTTTAAACATAAAATTTTTTAATTATCTTTATTATCATATTAAGAATAAAAATATAGTCTCATGTAAAAAATTAACATTAATTTAACTGTTTTACTATTATATTAAAAATAAAATTACAACCTTATATTATAAAAAGAAAATTCTTTTAACAAAAAAATTAAAAAATGAAATTTGATAATATAATTAAAATGTGAGCTAAAACATATATATATATATATAGCCAATTAATACTTATAATCATATCATATTACATAATACATATATATATATATATATATATAAAGATCTAATGAACACTGCGCCCCATGCATTTGGTTGCATGTTAACATGGAATTTTCTTTTTTCTTTTTTAACACTTCCCCTTAAAATTGAATGATGGGACACAACCTTGCATTGTTGGCATAGGCCCCTTTTCCTTGGTTCATGTATGATCAAACCAAAAATTGTTATAGTATCATTGATATTTTTTTTTTGGTCAAAATATATCTTAAAGATATTTTAATATCTTGTTTGTCTAGTAAAGATAGTTGAAATCATAGCTAGTGGCCTTATGCTAAAAAAGAAGACAATTGAAATCACAATGTACGAAAATTTTTAAATATTAACATTGTATGATATTTTAGTGATATTAAAAATAACCAAATATTTTACCAAAAAAACCAAATATAATTTAAAAATAGAAGGTCTAATTTAATCTTTTTAAAAAATATAATTTATTTATTTTTATGTTTTACAACTATTGTATGAAATTCCTATCGGTTTTTGTAGTTATTTAAAAATGGAAAAAAATTTAAGATAAAATTACTTTTTAAGTTTTTGACCTTTTACTAAATTCTCATCTATTTTTTTGGTGAATATTAGCATTTTTATTTTAAGTAAAAGTGAATAAATGACAAATCAAATCTCCAATAGGAGTTTGATTTTAAGTTTTTTTTTAATATCATGTTTCGCTAAAAAAACTTCCTTTAAAGTTTAAACAAAATTATAACCTTAATAAGAATATAATAAATTGCATCTAAATTTAGTCAAGTGTGAAAAAAAAGAACTTATATACATTTACTTCTATCTTTATTGTCAAATTCTTAAATCAAAATATAATAAGTTTGTGATTCTCTAATTAAAATATGACATTGTTTTTTTAGATAATTGTATATACTTAACATATTTTTATTAGAAAATCATATATTTGTTATGATTTGATTGATAAACTTAATAATAAAGATATGAAAAACTGCATCAAAGTTTAGTCCAATTTAAAAATATATATATGCAGTTTTAATAAAAATATAACAAGTGTATAATTCTCCAATTAAAATATAATAAGTGTATGATTTTTGTAAACAATTATATGATTGTTCAATTAAATCATACACTTATTATATTTTTATTAAATAAATAATATATTTTTATATTTTAATTAAAATATTTAATAATAAAGATATAAGGAACAACATCTAAAATTAGCCCAATTTTAAAAATTACTTATATGTAATTATTTATGTCTTTGTTTTAAGGTTCTTCAATTAAAATATATGACAATTACATAGTCTTTTAATTAAAACATAATAAGTATATTATTTTTCTCCTACAATTATATATATATATTTTAATTAAATAATATACTTATCATAATTTTATTAAAAACTATATTTTTGTCAAATTTTAATTAAAAAACTTAATAATAAGTATATAAATAACTGCATCTAAATTTAGTCCAATTTAAAAAAAAAACTTATATTAAGTTATTTATATCATTATTATCAAGTTTTTCTGATCAAATATAATAAATGTATGATTCTCCAATTAAAATATGATAAATGTATATGATTTTTTAATATAAAAATATCATAATTAATTACAAAATCATATACACTTATTATATTTTAATTAAAAAACTTGATAATAAAAATATAAATAACTATATATAAATTTAATCTTTAAAATTACTTAGTAGTGCAAACTACATCATTCATCAATCTTTATACGTTTGGGTTTGTGGAGGTCATGCAAACATAAGGTATTGTATCAAGAAAAATAACAAGAAATAACATTGACAACCTATGCATTTGAATAAAGACACTCGTTATCACCTTTGAAGAGATTGTTTCTAATATGACATAGGGAATTTGTTTTTACTTGATTATAAAAACATCAAAATTAATACAAGGTTGAAAAAGTTAAAAAAAAAAATTATGTTTACCATTCTACATTATGATGGGCTTAAAATTCCTTGTGCTTGTTTCAAATTTTCAGCATCTTTAAATTTTTATTGCATGTAGAACACTTAAATGTCTTTTTTGGGTCCTTGTCACCCTTTATCTCCTCTATCTTATGCTTCTAAAATTTCTTAGAGCCATGACGTGGGAGATAGTTATAACTTTAAACAGAAGTGATGTAACAACCAGAAAAAAAAAAAGTTGAAAATTTTCAAAGTTCTAAAATTTTCTAAGTATGCTAGCTATAGCGAGAATGCTTTTAGTTATAGCGAGTGCGGGCATCCCATACAAAAACTAGGGAGTTCCTTGCAATAGTGCTGTAGCGAAAACAGGGGTCTCGGACTTATATATGCTTGCCGTAGTGAGAGTTATTATTCACTATAACAAGGGTTAGTCCAGAAAAGCGTGCAAAAAGAGAATTTGACTTCGTAAAGTGTCCAGATCCCTTCTTTTTCTTTAAACCAACTTAGGCTTCCTCCAAAGCAGAGAAAAAGGCTTGAGAGAGAGAGGGAAACTAAGAGAAGCTAAGAGAGAAGGAAGGAAACCAAGGAAGAAAGGTAAGAACCTTTAAAGATCTTTATACTTCTTCTTCTTGATTTTATTCTTCTCTTTCTAAGCTTCCTTTCAATGGGTTGTTGAGTAAGAAAGCTCTGTTCTGACAAGCATGAGCAAGAAACTCTTGAAAAAGAGTGTGATAAGTTGAGAAATGCAAAGAAAGGAGAAGAAGAGTTAGTAAAATTCTCAAGAAAGAGAACTCTTAGTTTCTTATATGCTTTGTAGGGTTTGCTATGAAGAACCCCCTAGCTTTGTGAATAATTGTTGAGTTATGAAAGAGTAATTCCATACTTTTTGTTGTGTCTAGGCTCAAAAGAAGCAGCTCCATCTAGTTATGATTGTGAAACTAAGAAAGGAGAAGAGAAATTAAAAGGGAAGGCTTGTGTTAGCTTATAAGGTAGCTTTCCACTCTTTCTTATTGCATTCTTGGATGTATATAGTCATTGTATGCTTATGTATATGCTTGTATTATGAGACATGCCATTTGATGTTGCCTTGATGCATTAGTACCAATATGTTTATGTTTTGGGTTGTGAAAATTGCTCGGGTAAGGTAGTGTCAAAAGTCCTTTGAGATGGGTGAAGTAGAGCCAAAAGTCCCTAAACCAAGGGTGAGGCTAATTCAAAAGTCTCAAAAATCTGGTGAGGCTAAACCAAAAGTCCCTAGAGCTTATTCTTAGCATTGATATGATATCATGGTATGAAAATCATGTGTTGTGTAATTGTGAATGGTTTGCATGCTTTGACCTATTTATATATCTTGATTGATTCCTTGAATGAGTGTATGAGCTATTAAGATTCTAAAAATCTCACCCTTTCCCTCTCCCATCTCATATGATTTAGGTGGAGCTCAAGAGCTTAAGAGTGGAGGCTATGAGGCATAGAAGGCCTTTGTATTGCCACTTTTGCACACTCACACATAGTGAGTTTGAGATGTGTGTTAGTTTGGATCACTTGGGCAATTTATATATACCATGTTTATACTTTAAAACTTGCCCAAGGGATGCTAGAGCATGTAGGGGACAATTTACCCCCATTTTGAACCCTTTATGGTGTCAAACCGCCAAATTTGTTAGCTCTATCAAGATATAACTAAATGAGCTCTTCTTGATATGAAATTTGGCATGCCTCTAGAACTTGTTGAGAGTTTCTTGGCAAGCTAAAGTAGGTAATATTTGGAGGTCTAGGGAATATTTGGCGAATTGTTGAAATTTGAGAATTTTGATGGTTTGGTCAATACACTGTTACCATAGGTCTAAAAATGAATCTGTGTCATTCATTGACCAAATGGTATCCAATTGTTATGAAATTTTATGAGCATAAACTAGACATCCATAGTGACCTATAACAACTAGAAGCACCTCAATTGGAGGTATGTAGAGGGAGAACTAACTTTCTGAAGTTCTGTGTTAGCATCAGGGGAGCCATCTGACCTTCGTTACTGTTCGATCAGTTTTCGAGGTATAAGGGCTGCTGAATTGATCTAGGCTTATTTTTTTCCTCTAGTTAACATTTTTATATTTCCAAATTGGTATAGTTTTTTCAGATTGAGTTTTTGTGGAATTAGTTATGAATTTTTGAAGTTCATGACAATAAGTTGTATCAATACTAGGAATAGCCGAACCTCTGTGTCTTTTTCGATGTTAAACATGGTCCAAACGCTGAGATTGTTGTTGAAAATTATTTTATTGTAAATTTAACACTTGGAGCTTTCTAGAAAGCTATGGTTTGCTTAATTACCAATTTTCTAGAATTAGTTATGATTTTCCAAAATTAGAACAAAAAATCTGACTTTTGGGCCCATTTGAGAAATTGCATTTTTTTAGTTTTTGGCTTCATATCCATGGTTTATGGGTTATTTGAGGCTATGTATGAGTTGTATGAGTAGAGTTTGAGGAGCAAATGTGATTGATGGGTTCATGGGACCCACAAGGCAAAATATGACTGATTAAACCCTAACTTAAGGTAGTAAAATATCACGGTTTTGGTCATTTTCATTAGAAATCATATGGAATCAAGCCTAAAGGGAGATTAGTTGAAGTTAAGACATTATAGTGTTACATTTTTGGTATCAAAGCAAAGGTTTAGGCACTTTTACTTGGTGTTAGGCTCTTGAATGGTGTGATTTACTTGTATTTGGTGTAAATTGCCATGGAAGTGGTAGTATCTATATGCATATGTGATTGTGCTATGATTGTGAACTGAGGATTGCTACTTCTTTTCAGACATAATTGAGACTAGACTGGGTAAGGGTAGAGGCAGACTGCCCAGGACTCAGAGAGCTGAGCCAAAGGTTCCTATTGGGCCTGAGGATCCTCTGCGGACCATCATGGAGAAGCTTGACCGATATGATGCCATGATGGGCCAGCACCAAGAGATGCTGGAACAGCAGAGGTACATTGCCCAACAATAGCATAATATGATCATACACTTGCAAGATACCCTGGCTAGGTAAAAAGAAGCTAGGAGATAAGTCTTAGTACCTCAGCCATCCACATCTGGCGTTCCATCTGCACCTCCCTAGGAGCATGCTGCTGCTCAGACCTAGATGCCTATCCAAAAATTGTTAAAGCAGTTTAGGCAGAATAATCCACCCTCATTTGATGAGGAGTTGGATGCGAATAAGGGAAGGCTTGGGTTATGAAGTTGGAGAAAATATTCTTGGTGATGGATTGTCCACCGAGCAGAAAACTCAGCTAGCCACTTTCATGCTACAGAAGGAAGCTGATAGATGGTGGCATAACACAAAACCCTTGATGGAGACTAAGAACATACAGATAACTTAGGAAAGCTTCTTGGTCGAGTTTTATGAGAAATATTTCCCTAGTTCGATGAGGAAGAAGAAAGAGATGGAATTTATGGGCTTGAGACAAACAGATAAGATGACTGTGGACCAATATGTGGCCAAGTTTATTGAGTTGTCTCGGTATTCCTCTTACCTCTAGAGGTATGATGATAAACTCTAGAGATGTGAGCAGTTTGAGACTGGGTTGAAACCCCTTATTAGCGACAGAGTTACTCCACAACGGATCAGGAAGTTTAATACCCTTGTGGAGGTCAACAGAGTGATTGAGACTAACCTGTGAGCTATCATGCCTGCTGCAGTTATAGCTAACTAGAAGGGGGTTTCAAAATTGAAAAAGCCAAAACCAGAAGAGGGTTCTAGTGTGACACCTAGCACAAAAAGGAGAGGCAAAGGGCCGTGGAATAGAAGGCCACAGCGGGGAAAGTCGATGCCACCTCCTCAGAGCCAGTCATCCTTCCAGCAGTCTCCCGTGACATGTTTTAAATGTGGGAAGCCAGGGCACATTGCTAGAAACTGTCTCTAGATGGATACAGTGCTCCTCCTAGGCGTCAGACCCAGGGCCGAGTGTTTGCCCTCACTCAGCAAGAAGCTAGTGCATCCCCTAATTTGATCTGAGGTACACTGATAGTGAATGGCTCTCCTATAGTTGCTATGTTTGATTCGAGTGCTAGTCACTTGTTTATATCCTATGATTATGTGAGGCAATTGGGTCTGGCTGTTAGTGTCTTAGCATTTAACTTGTTTGTCACTACACCCACTAGAGGCCATGTAATTACTTCCCGTATTTGCTTAAATGTCACTGTTTAATTTAATCATTGTCATACCACTATTGATTTGATCTATATACGCTTTCATGATATTGATTTGATTGTTGGTATGAACTGGTTGGCTGCGAATAATGCGGTACTTAATTGTGAATACCGAACCATTTCCCTACCTACTTGTGGGACCATACCTAAGGTAGGAGTTGAGTTATCCTTTGTGACTACTGTTGAGGCTGAGAGGCATTTAGAGTGTGGATGTCAAAAGTTTCTAGTCTTTTTCTCTATTCAAGCCGAGGTAGAGGAAGGGATAGAAGAGATCCTAGTTGTCAGGGAGTTTCTAGAGGTTTTCTCTAAAAAATTTGACTTTAGTGGCCTACCCCCTGAGAGAGAACTAGAGTTCCTTAGAGACATAGTGCGTGGGACTGGACAGGTGTCCAAAGCTCCTTATAGAATGGCTCCCGCCGAGCTTGCTGAGTTAAAAAAGTAGATAGAAGAATTGTTAGAGAAAAGGTTTATCTGCCCTAGTGTTTCACTTTGGGGAGCTCTGGTGTTATTTGTGAAAAAGAAATATGGTAGCTTGCGTTTGTGTATCGATTACAGAGAGTTGAATAAAATTACCATCAAGAATAAATATCCTCTCCTTAGAATTGATGATTTGTTAGATCAGTTGGTTGGGACATCTATGTTTTCCAAGATAGATTTTAGATCTGAGTACCACCAGTTGAGAGTGAGAACTGAAGACGTCTCCAAGACGACCTTCAAAAAGAGATATGTGCACTACAAGTTCCTTGTGATATCATTTAGGCTGACGAATGCACCTGCTGTGTTCATGGATTACATAAACAGGGTATTCAAACTATATCTAGATTAGTTTGTGGTGCTCTTCATTGATGATATTCTAGTATATTCCAGATCCTTTTAGGAGCACGGGAGGTATTTGAGATTAGTCCTAGAGACTTTGAGAGAGAAAAAGTTGTATACCAAACTTAGTAAATGTGAGCTTTGGCTGACTGAGGTGCGATTCTTAGGTCATGTGATCTCACGAGATGGGGTCGCGGTTGATCCCCATAAAGTTAAGGCTGTATTACAGTAGGATAGACCTAGAACGATCACCGAGGTTAGGAGTTCCCTAGGTTTGGGAGGATACTATTAACGATTTATTCAGGGCTTTTCTCAGATGGCCTTACCACTGACGAGGCTAATTAGGAAAGTGACACCTTTCATGTGGGATAATAGAAGTAAAAAGAGTTTCCAAGAGTTGAAATTCCCTCTGACCATTGCCCCTGTACTGATTATCCCTGACCCTAGTGAGCCATTTGTGGTTTATTATGATGCCTTGGGCAAAGGGTTAAGATGTGTGTTGATGCAACAGGGTAGAGTAGTGGCATATGCCTCTTGGCAGTTGAGGCCTCATGAGGAGAATTATCCCATACATGACCTGGAGTTAGCCACTGTAGTGTTTACTCTTAAAATCTGGAGACACTATCTATATGGTGCTACCATAGAGATTTATAGTGACCACAAGAGTTTGAAATACCCGTTTGATCAGAAGGAACTGAATATGAGACAAAAGAGATGGATGGAGTTCCTGAAAGACTATGATTATGTATTGAAATATCATCCAGGCAAGGCTAATGTGGTGGCGGATGCCCTGAGTAGAAAATCCATCCATGTAGCCCATATGATGATTAGGGAGTAGGAGCTCTTAGAGAAGTTTAGAAACATGAACTTCTATTGTCAGGTGGTATTGGATAAATTGTATCTGAGTAAAACCTGAATTGAGAATATATTAAGAACCCAGATCTTAGATGCCCAGAGAGAGGATGAGTTCTTGAGACGGATTAGGAATGAGATTTCTTAAGGTAGGATCTTAGATTTCAAGGTGTCTGAGAATGGTATGATAGTATACTGAGATAAAATATGTGTGCTTGGTCAGAATGAGTTGAGAGAAAGCTTTTTAGAAGAGGCACATAAGAGTAAGTATACTATCCACTCAGGTGCCACCAAGATGTATCAAGATTTGAAAAGAATTTTTTAGTGGCCAGGGATGAAGAACGATGTGACGGATTATGTGGCTAGATGCCTAGTCTGTCAGAGGGTAAAAATAGAATATCAAAGGCCGGCTAGGTTGTTGCAACCTCTAGATATCCCTGAGTAAAACTGAGATAGTATAGCCATGGACTTTATTATAGGGTTACCCAAGACATCCTCTAAACACGATGCTATTTGGGTAGTTGTGGATAGACTGACGAAATTTACATATTTTTTAGCTATCAAGGCTACTCATACACTGGATAGATTAGCCCAGTTGTATATCAGAGAGATAGTGTGACTTCATAGAGTACCCAGTAGCATAATTTCAGATAGAGACCTCAGGTTCACATCGAACTTTTGGAGGTCATTGTAGCATGCCTTAGGGACCAGGTTGCAGTTTAGTACTGCATATCACCCCTAGACAGATGGTCAGACTGAAAGGACTATCTAGACCTTAGAAGACATGTTAAGGGCATGTGTGTTAGAAATGAAGGATAACTGGGATACGTATTTATTGCTACCAGAGTTTGCGTATAATAATAGTTACCATTGCAGTATTTAGATGGCCCCTTATGAGGCTTTGTATGGGAGAAAGTGCAGATCCCCTCTGTGCTGGGTTGAGCTAGGTGAGAGGAGTATGATAGGACCTGAGATTGTGGACCAGATCACCTGACAGATAGAATTAATTAGAAAGAGACTCCTTACGGCCCAAAGTAGGTAGAAAAGCTATGCCGATAAGTGAAGAAGGCCGTTAGAGTTTAAGATTGGAGACCATGTGTTCATTCGAGTGTCTCTAGTAACAGGAGTAGGTCGATCAATGAGGGTAAGGAAGCTCAGTCCTAGGTATATTGGTCTATTTGAAATCCTTGAGAAAATTGGACCTGCAGCTTATCGAATAGCCTTACCTCCTAATCTAGCCCAAATCCACGATGTTTTTTATGTCTCCCAGTTGAAAAAGTACTTACCAGACCCCTCACATGTCATAGAATATGAGCATGTACAATTGCAGGAAAATCTTTCCTATGTAGTGAAACCAGAGAGAATTGTGGATGCTAAGCTAAAATAGTTGAGAAGCAAGAACATTCCTCTGGTGAAAGTGATCTAGAGAGGTCTGATATCAGAGGAAGCAACTTGGGAATTAGAGGATAAAATGAGACAAAAATATCCAAAGTTATTCTCTTGAAGTATGTATTTAAATTTCAAGGACAAAATTTCTTTTAAGGAGGGTAGAAATGTAACAACCAGAAAAAAAAACTGAAAATTTTCGAAGTTTTGAAATTTTCTAAGTCTTCTAGTTATAGCGAGAAATGGTCTAACTATAGCAAAAGTGCCTTTTTGCTATAACGAGAATACTTCTAGCTATAGCGAGTATGGGCATCCCATACAAAAACTAGGGAGTTTCTCGCAATAGCGCACACTGAAGCGAAAACAAAGGTCTGAGACTGATACGTGCTCATCGTAGCGAGGGTTATTCTTCGTTATAACGAGGGTTAGTCCAGAAAAGCATGAGTAAGAAACCCTTGAAAGAGAGTGTAATAAGTTAAGAAATGCAAAGACAGGAGAAGAAGAGTTAGTGAAATTCTAGAGAGAGAGAACCCCTAGTTTCTTATATGCTTTGTAGGATTTGCTATGAAGAATCCCTTAACTTTGTGAATAATTGTTGAGTTATAAGAGAGTAATTCCATGCTATTTGTTGTGTCTAAGCTCAAAAGAAGTAGCTCCATTTAGTTGTGATTGTGAGACTAAGAAGGGAAAAGAGAAATTGAAAAGGAAAGCTTATGTTAGCTTATAAGGTAGCTTTCCACTCTTTCTTGTTGCATTCTTGGATGTATATAGTCATTGTATGCTTGTGTATATGCTTGTATTATGAGACATGCCATCTGATGTTGCCTTGATGTATTAGTACCAATATATTTATGTTTTGGGTTGTGAAAATTGCTTAGGTAAGGTAGTGCCAAAAATCCCTTGAGATTGGTGAAGTGGAGCCAAAAGTCCCTAAACCAAGGGTGAGGCCAATCCAAAAGTCCCAAAAATCGGGTGAGGCTAAACCAAAAGTTTCTAGAACTTATTCTTGGCATTAATATGATATCATGGCATGAAAATCATGTGTTATGTAATTGTGAATGATTTACATGCTTTGACCTATTTATATATCTTGATTGCTTCCTTGAATGAGTGTATGAGCTATTGAGATTCTATGAATCTCACCCCCTTCTCTCTCCCATCTCATATGATTCAGGTGGAGCTCAAGAGCCTAAAAGTGAAGGCCATGAAGCATAAAAAGGCCTTTGTATTGCCACTTTTGCACACACACATAGTGAGTTTGAGATGTGTGTTAGTTTGGATCACTTGGGCAATTCATATATACCATGTTTATGCTTTAAAACTCATCTAAGGGGTGCTAGAGCATGTAGGGAACTATTTACCCCCATTTTGAACCCTTTATAGTGTCAAACTGCCAAATTTGTGAGCTCTGTCAAGATATGATTAAATGAGCTCTTCTTGATATGAAATTTGGCATGCCCCTAGAGCTTGTTGAGAGCTTCTTGGCAAGCTAAAGTGAGTAATATTTGGAGGTCTAGAGAATATTTGGTGAATTGTTGAAATTTGGAAATTTTGATGGTTTGGTCAATGCACTGTTACCATAGGTCTAAAAATGAATCTGTGTCATTCATTAACCAAACGGTGTTCAATTGTCATGAAATTTTATGAACATAAACTAGACATCCATAGTGACCTATATCAATGGGAGGTCTGTAGAGGGAGAACTAACTTTCTGAAGTTCTATGTCAGCATTAGAGAAGCCATCCAACCTTCGTTACTGTTCCATCAGTTTTCAAGACTTAAGGGCTGCTGAACTGATTTGGACTTATTTTTTTCCTCTAGTTAACATTTGTATCTTTCCAAATTGGTATAGTTTTCCTAGATTGGATTTTTGTAGAATTAGTTATGAATTTTTGAAGTTCATGACAATAAGTTGTATTAGTACTAGGGAGAACCAGACCTTTGTCTCTTTTTCGATGTCAAACATAGTCCAAATGCTGAGATTATGGTTGGACATTATTTTTTTTGTAAAGTTAACACTTAGAGATTTCTAGAAAGCTATGGTTTGCTTGATTTTCATTTTTCTAGAATTAGTTATGATTTTCTAAAATTAGAGCAAAAAATCTGACTTTTGGGCCAATTTGAGAAATTACATGTTTTTGGTTTTTGGCTTCATATCCGTGGTTTATGGGTTGTTTGAGGTTATGTATGAGTTGTATGAGTAGAGTTTGAGTAGAAAATGTGATTCATGGGTTCATGGGACCCACATGGCAAAATATGACTGATTAAACCCTAATTTAAGGTAATAAAATACTACGATTTTAATCATTTTCATTGGAAATCATATGGAATTAAGTTTAAAGGGAGATTAGTTGGAGTTAAGATATTATGGTGTTACAAGTGAAAGAAAGTGAATGATTATGATTTTCTTGTGAATTCTACAAGTGAAAGTGATAGAATGGTCATCAAATCATTATCCGAGTTGGTCGTTGCCTATGTGTAATATTTTTTCTATATTTGGAAATGTAAATGGTAGATGTGGGAATATTTCATGACCTAAAAAAAAATTATATAGCTTTGATTTGGAAAAATTGATAGAAAAATAACTAGGTCCCAAATGAGACTTGAGAGTAAAGATATGATGGGATGGGATTTGATAAGAAAATTTGAAATTTTTTTTTAAATTGTTTTTGAAATTTGTATATAATAATAAAGAGATAAAAATTTTCTATAAAATAAACTAAATATGATTATTGTTGCCTGTGCCTAAGCATAGGTCCACATTTGGTTTGATAGCCCAATCAATAGGTTGGATTAGGCCGAAAAAAGTTTTGGGTTAAGCTAAATATTAAGCTAATTATATTAGTCAATTTTATTCAACTTAACTTGCTTTTATATATTTTAAAAAATTATTTTATAAAAGCTTGCATAAAAACTATTTTTTAAAAGCACAATGTAATTATAAAAAATTTATATAAAAATTTTAATTCTTTGAAAACTATTTTACAAATTATAGAAAATTAGACCCTGTACAAATGCACAAAGATCCAGAAGGGTAAAGGAAATTTTTGAAAACAACAAAAAAGGCAAGATTTAAACAAAAAATGAATAGGACTTATAAATAGATTAACTACAATAATCTATAATAATAAATAGTGAATAAAAACTAAGTTTTTTTATATATAATAAATTAAAAAAAAAAACTAAACTAACTTAACCCCACCTATTTTAAGCTAAATCGGGTGAAGCCAAATCTGATATCAGGTCTAAATAAAATTACCTAGCTAGTCTAAATAAAACTACCTAATAACAAACCGGAGCCAACATTAAACTCGGCCAAAACCTGACAGCCCGAATTTGGGTATTTCAGACTGTTCTTGTGCCCTTTTGACTTCCCTCAAACACAAAAGTCATCCCAAAAAACCCTCAGATGAGATGAGGGCAAAACGTTTAAAGTTTCCCGCCAAAACCAAATCCGCCGTTTTCCTCGCCGCCGCCGTCATTTCCTTCCCGGCCACCAACTACGTTCTCACTTTTTCCTCCTCCGATTCTTTTCCCGAGAATATAAGCACAATAATCCATGGCATCTTCCGCTCCTCTCGCGCCATCACCACCGTTCGATTCTTCGCCTCTAGTTTTTGATTACTTCACAGCTTCCCCTAATTTACGACTTCACGGGTTCTTTCGGCTACCAATATGAATTTCAGGTTGCTTGCACCGTTGCTGACTACAAGTACTCTTTGCGTGGGCTTCAGAAGGACTCCTATGAGTATCGTCACAAAATGTCCGAGGTTGGTGCTGTTTATATTCCTTTTCAACAATTCATAGAGGCAAGATGCTACGATTTTTTTTTTAATCCTCGTTGATTGGCCAGAATACAGTTATTTCCTGCTGAGAATGTGATCTTTTGGTGCCTAGGTTCATCTACGCTCAGCCAAGAGGATTTTGAAGTTATGCGAAGCCAATAAAGGATTTTATGTGAAGGCTGGACAGTTTGTTGCTTCCCAGGGTGTGATTCCCAAAGAATACTCATCAACTTTGTCCGCATTAGAGGATCGGGTTCAATTAAATATATGTTATTTAAGTTCAAAGTTACTTTTATTTGTTTGTTTATTTGTGCAGGCGCATATTTGGTTGGTTCCTGTGCTAAAGTTTGCAGTCTTTAATATCCTAGGTTGCTCCTTGTTCTTTTAAAGCTATAAAAGAAGTATTAATGTACAATCTGGGACCAGATTTCTCTGAGATGTAAGTTATCCTTACCGATTAAAGTTTGATTTTCAAGAGTATATGCTTATATGTAAGCAGAAGTTGATTAATCTGTTGGGCAACAGTAATTTTAATGGATTGGAGGGTTAGGATAGGGTTTTGAATGAGCACTGTTTGAGGTTGTAGAAAAGCAAGAGAGTTTGGTGGACTATTATGGGCTGTCAACAGTTATGTGTATCACTGATGGAAGAGAAGTAGACAATCTGTTAGGCTGGCAAATTTTGGGTTGCAAGCCTTCGAACATTCAAGTTCTCACTGTACTCCAGTTTTCCTTATAACTCTACAAACTGGAATATAAGCAGATATGTATAAATTAGGGATGTAACTTACCCGTCATACTCAGACTACAATTGTGAACTCATTGGAAATGGAAACAAGACTATAAGAAAACTCCAGATAAAGCCTTGTAGACCATAGCTACAGTGCAAAAATAGAGTGCCAAAATCAGAAATATCCTTGGACTGTAAAACTCAGTTAAACTGATAACTTATATTGATCTCTTGACTGCCAAGGATACTACCTTTGAACTAAAATGTATTCTTTCATTTAGAAGCCCAACCAGCTAATGGATGCTGTAACACATTTTCAAATGAAAATTATTGATTTAAGCATGTAGCACTAGTTATCCACTGCTAAGATTCCTTGTTTCAGTGCAAGTTAATATTTTAAAAATTAATATACAGCTTTTGTGTTCTTATCACCATTTAAGCAATTGTCTTATCTTGTTAACATTTGCACATAATCAAGAGAAGAAATTATGTCATCAACATAAAAGCAGCAAAGCATAAATGTTGTAAGAGAAAATATAAAAAGGTTAAGGGAATGTGTGCACAGAGTTAACAACTCATACTAGAGACAAATGGACAAAAGTTGCCTAGTCCATGGTACATGAGGCGACATACCATTATCATTATTGCTATCACCGCAGAGTTGAGAAGCATCACTCCTTCTCAACAAGAAATGATAAGATAAAGTAATGAACTATAATTGTTTACTGATATGACAAATATAGATGGCCTAATTGTTCTTCATAAATGAAGTGTATGGTTGCATTAAGATTTGTTGAGCAGTTTTTTTGCAATACTAATGACTTCTAAGTTACTAAATTTGGGATATACTGTCTGGTTGTTTGTTCTTATGATAGCTTATTAATAGGTGTACCAGGGCGTTGTTCCTATTTTGAATAAGGACTACTCTAGTTGCATTTTGGTTTTTGGTTCTAGTGGTAGTAGGATTTGGGTTATGTGGGCCATCTATATATATGAGGTTTAGAATTTCTCTTAGTATTTCAGTCTTATTATTGGAATTTGAGTTTTAATAACTTGAGTGTTTTTAATATTGTTTTTGGTTCCTGCCTTTGTTCTACATCATTGTCATTACACAAATGTTGATCTTATGTTCTTTAATGTTTTATATGTGGTGTAGGTCAGAATGATAATATAGATTGAGTTGGCCTTGCCATTATGAGTTGTGATAGACCCCTTAACAAACCCACATTCACTTATTCTTTTTTCCCACTAGTTAATCTGACATGTTTTTCTTAACTTCTGTATTTATTTAAATTTCAGGTTTTTGTCTGTTAATGAACAACCAATAGCTGCTGCATCTATTTCTCAAGTTCACCGTGCAGTGTTGAAAAGTGGTCATCAAGTGGCAATTAAGGTTTGCCTGTGAGTTAATTTTCTGAATATCTGATGGCTGTAAATTGAGTAACACTTTTCTGAAATTGTCTTCCAAGTTGTGCATTCTGTTGAGGTTATATTCTTACAGCCTGTGTCCATAAATGGCTAAGCATTAAGCATTGTTACAAGATTTGTCTGTGCTTAAAATTTACTTTGGAATTTGGTAGTATCTTTAAATTTCCATATTTGTTGGAAGTGTGCCACTAGATTCCTCTTCTGGATTTTGTTACATATAAGCTGCAGAATTTACTGACCTATAGATTGGTGCCCTATTCTAGGTTTTTGTCTGCATCTGAAAGTACCATTTTTTTTTTTTCCGGATGAACTATTGGTGACCAATATTTCATTTAAGTGACTTTCGTTCAACTACTAATGAAACTTTGGCCATCTTATGCGTTCTAGAATAAAATATTATGCTAAAATTGCATTAAACCTTGATTATAGTCCCTAGTTCAATTCAAAGTTTTTGTGAGTAGGTATGATAGATGGTAATCTTGTAGACTTTTGAATACCTGTCCCATTGTATACCAATTAAAACCAGTTTATTAAATCCTAGTGGGATTTGAGATAGGGAAGGGCTTTAAGCTAAATATCGATTAAGGTTTAGGCTGAAAATGAGATTTGATGCCTAGAAACCATTAAGACATTAAATATTTTCTTTTTGTGAATATGCTTTGAATTGAATTGATTTTATTGAATAATACACAGAGAGGTGCAAAATTTAAATAGGAGATTTCTGCTCTTGTGATAGCAAAGTAGTGGAATCTAGAAAAGAAAACAGAAAGCACAATAAAGGCGAAACAAAGCAAACAACGAGTACAAAATAAAAGAAATTAGGACAATAATAACTCGCAATTCTAAGAAAGGAAAAGAGTTGTTGGAGAGACATTGGAGCTCCTTGAGGTGCAATGCAATTGACACAGACGCTCCAGGGGCTCCACACAATTACCAATACTCTCCTTCAAGTTAGAAAGTAGATGTTAATCATCCCTATCTTGCAACTAAGTTCTTCAACCCTTGTTTTGGATAATGCTTTTGCCAGCACATTAGCAACTTGAGTTTTGGTAGAGGTGTAGGATTGCTCAAGGACCCTAGCCTTTTCTTTAATAGAGTGGCAATCAATTTCCATCTGTTTTGTATGATCATGTTGAACTGGGTCTTTTGCAATATTTATGGTGCCATGTTGTCACTTAAGACTTTGATAGGGCCTCGGTAATTAATTTTTAGTTCACTTAAGAGATGTTCAAGCCATAATTCTTTACAAATTCGTTGTGCTAAGGCCTAGTATTTGTCTTTGACATTGCTTCAAGCTACGACATATTTTTTTGCTTCGCCACATTACAAGGTTTCCCCAAATATAAGTACAGTTTCTGGTAGTTGACCTCAAATTAGTGATTGACTTGGCCTAGTTAGCATTGCATTATACATCTATTGTATGGCACGGATTCTTGTGGAAAAGAATTCCCTTTCCTAAGGCAAGCTTAAGGTACTTTAGAACTTTGTAAGTAGCATCAAGATGGACTTCACATGGCTTTTTTATAAATTGAGTACATTTACAGGGAAGCATATATTAGGCTATGTGTTGGACAAGCAGATGAGTTTGCCTACTAATCTTTGGAAGCTCTCATTATCTACTGGAGGGCTTTCTTGAGTGAACGTGAGCTTGTAATTTGCCTCCATAAGAGGGTTAGTTGGTTTGCATCCCAACATCCTTGTTTTAGTGAGAAGGTTGATAGTGTACCTCTGTTGAGATATAAGGATGCCCTTGTTTGACGTTGTTACTTCTATATCCAATAAGTATCTTAGAAGACCAAGGTCCTTAGTTTTGAATTCCTTAGCCAAAGCCTTTTTTAGGTTTGGTTATTTCTTCTGTGTAGCTTCTAATGATAATGATATCCTCCACATACATGATGAGGATAGCAATTTCACCTTTAAAGGACATTTTTCTAAAAATCATGTGGTTTGCTTGTCCTAGGATGTACTCTTGCATCTTGATTGCTTTGGTGAACCTTTCAAACCACGCTCTAGGAGATTGTTTGAGTTTGTAGAGTGATTTATGAAGTTTTCACACTTTTCCATTTTTTTCACCTTTGTAGCCTGGTGGAATTGACATGTAGACTTCTTCTAAGTCTTCACAAAGGAAGGCATTTTTAATGTTTAATTGATGTAGGGGCCAGTTGAGATTGCCTGCAAGAGATATAAGGGCTTTTATAAAGTTTTGCCACTGGAGTGAATGTTCCTTGGTAATCTATCCCTTGTATTTGTGTGAATTTTTTTGCAATAAATCTTGCCTTCTATTTATAAGTGCTCCCATCTAATTTTTTTTCCTTTATGTTGAATATCTATTTGCATCCAATGGGATGTTTTCCATGAGGAAGATCTACTAGCTTCCAAGTATTGTTTTTCTCAAAAGCATTCATCTCTTTATCATTCGCTTTTTTTTCATTCCTTGTGACGTAATGCTTTATGGATATTTTGAGGAATTTTCTTATTTGAAATGCTAGTAACAAAAGTTTTGTAGGCAATAGATAATTTATCATATGAAACATGATTTCCAATTGAATGTTGAGTGCATGATTGCTTACCTTTTTTTAGGACAATTGACCAATCTAAATCCAAGTTTTTTTTAATTCTTGGACTTGGACAAGAGATTTCTTGGTGTTGCTCAAGAGATGGTGCACTTCCAATTAGAAAGTCAAGGGTTTTAAAGGGTACTCTATTAATGAGATAGACTACAGTAGTCACAATTTCTCCCCAAAATTGTTGGGATGTGTGGATGCAAGATGTTTGATGGTAACTGCTATGAGTGGTGAGGTAGTTTCCTTGGGATGAATTAACATATTCTCTACCATTATTGCTTCTCAAGACATTTACGTCCAATTGGAATTGATTTTTAATTAGTTGGTGGAATTTTTGAAATACGATGGGAACTTTAGATTTTTCTCTCATCAAGAACACTCGAGCGATCCTAGTATGATCATTTACAAAAGTCACAAACCACTTACTACCTATTATTCCTTGAACCTTTGATGTGCCCTAAATGTTACTATGAATAAGGTGAAAGGGATGTGAAGGTTTATATGCATGTATGGGGTAGTAAGCCTTGGTGTGCTTAGCAAATTGGCAAGTTTCATAGCTAATAGTAGTGATATCTTTATTGAAAAAATTAGGATACATTCTTTTCATGTATTGAAACTTTGGATGTCCTAGTAAACTTGTGGCTCATGTGATTCGATGCTCCCATATCCACAACCCACTAATTTTCAAGGACGAGTATTAAGAGCAATTAAAAATTTACCTAATTGGGCCATGTTAATAGCTCTTACCTTACCCTTTGTGTCATGGGTCATCATGCTTTGCTATCAAAATAGTTTTTGGAGCTACTCTGGTTATTCACAAGAAAATCGGGTAGAATCAAGAGGTGTTTCATAGCTCACCATATCCCCTCTAGCCTTATATTTAGATCTTGGCTTGAAATTGGTAGGTTTGCTATGTATTTCTTAACACTGGTCCTTTGTGTGACCAAGTTTATGACAATGGTCTCAGGTTATTGGCTGGAAATTTTTTGTATTAGGTGCTGCTTTGGGCAAGAAGGGTAGACATATTTGAGGTAGTTGTTGGTTGTGAGTCTCAAGTTAGTTTTTGGTAATTCTCTTCATGTCTAATTTTTGAAACCATATCACAGAGGTTGGGAAAAGGGTGTGTGCTCATTATTCGACTCTTAAGGTCCTCAAAAGTTGAGTTTAGCCTTATCAAATACTTGTAGGCACATTCTTCCTCAATGATCTTTTTGAATAACAATGCATTTGAGGTGCAGGACCATGAAAACTTCTCATATGTATCCAGCTATTGCTTGTGGCAATGGAGGACGTAGTAGTATTGAGTCATGATCAAATTACCTTGTCTAAAATCATGAAGAAACATTTTGATTTCAATTAAAACATTAATGTTTTCTCTAACAGAATAAGTGTCCCTTACAGCCTCCTCTATTTCAGCAGTTGTTTTGCACAAAAGAAAAATTTCACCTACTTCAAAGGTCATTGAGTAAACAAGCCATGACATTGTCATTTGATTTTTAGCATCCCATGTGAACCACTTTGGGTCATTCGGGTATGGTAATATCACTTGTGAGATAAATTACTTTCCCTTTACCTCAGTATCATGATGAAATAGGACCACTAAAGATAGTGGAAGCCATTAAGTTTGTGTCCTGTTATTGTAATAGGGCAAGGCTTGACAGAAGTGGGAGTGGCAAAAATGATGGACCCATGGCTGATTTAGGTTCCTGGGCCGATGGTGGCTCCATATACATGAGTTTGTCCTATCGTGGGTAGTGTGTTGTCAGAGGAAGCTGATCCACGTGGGTTTTAGTGGTAAGGGTAGTGTACTTGTTGAATCCAAGGGCTTTGAATAAATTTTGCTTTCATAAAAAGAATTTAATATTATATGCTTATCTATATTATAGGCATGTAATGTTAGTCCTTATGAATTGGCTCTTCTAAATATAAGTATCTTTGTTTTTAATTTGTTTATTGTATTAGGTTTTGTGTTCAAATCAAATGCTTGATTACTTGTTGAACTATCATAGATGAAATATGATGGGACTTGACTTGGAGGTGTGGTTTTAGGCATTGATAACAAAGCTTAATGGTAGAAAAAGAGGAATGGGATTTATATATTTAAATGGTTATGCTTTTGGTGGAGATGTCTTTTTCGTCCATTGTTGGTTTTTTGTCCAATATTAATGTACAATGATCTAAAGAGAAATTTTCATGGGTTTTTTACTTGTTGCTTTTTGTTTTGTCTATAAAGCATGGACACTATAAACTCCAAAAATTATAAAACATGAGATGGCATATTTATGTCATACTCAAATCCTAATTTTGAAAACTTTTCATTAAGTAATATATTTCCAAGAAAGCTTGACTAGCTAGTATAGGGTCTTGGTTATGGATGTTCGAGTTAAGAGAAGAGTAAAGAGCAAAAGCTAGGATAGGGTGTTAAGGATCAAGTGGTGATAATTGAAGGGGAATAAAGAAAAGAGCTTGTAGAGAAGGGTTTTGGAGAAAGGATCTTGGGAGGCATAAAGAAGTGTTAACAATATGTGAGATGAGATAGTTAAAGAGATTAGGAAGGTGGTAAAAGAGATACTTGGGGAATCAAGAGATTTTGGACCTAACCATAGAAAATCTTGATGGTGGGATGCAAGAGTGGAAAATAAGGTTGAGGTTAAAAGGGAGTGTTGTAAAGTATGATCTTTGTGTAAAAGTGATGAAAATTGGGAAACATATAAGATAGCTAATAAAGACATTAAGAAGGCGATGAGCGAAGTAAGAGTTAGGATATTTGATGGATTATACCAATTCTTAGATAGAGAAATTGGGAAAAGAAGTATTTACAACCTAGTTAAAAGTAAGGAAATAAAGATAAGAGACATGGACCAAGTGAAATGCATTAAGGATGAAGAAGGGGAAGTCTTGGTCATGGAACAAAATATTAAGAAAAGGTAAAAGGATTATTTTTATAGGCTATTTAATGGAGGATACGGGATCTTATTACATTTGAATAGGCTAGACACTAAAGAGGAGGATCAAAATTATATTTTTTATCATAGGATTTGAGAGTCAAAGGTAAAAAAATATTAAAGAGGATGGAGAATGGTAGAGAAGTTAGACCAGATAATATACCTATTGAGGTATAGAAGGGTTTAGAAGTGAAAGGTATAAATTGACTCACAAAATTGTTTAACAACATTATGAGGCTTAAGAGAATGCCAGATGAGTGGAGAAGAAATACTTTAATCCTTATTTATAAGAACAAAGAGGACATATAAAACTGTGCAAATTATAAGGGAATTTAGTTCATAAGTTACATTATTAAGTTATGAGATAGGGTAATTGAGCAGAGATTAAGGTAAGAGGTTCATGTCATAGAGAATCAATTTAGTTTTATGTTAGAAAAATCGATCATGGAAGTGATATACTTGTTGCAAAAGTTGATGTGAGATATCAGAGGAATAAAAAGGATCTACACATGATGTTCATTGATTTAGAAAATGTATACGATATGGTGTCAAGAAAGGTTTTGTAGAAAGTTTTGGAAAAAAAAAGAGTTCGTATTGCATATATTTGAGCAATTTAGGATATTTATAATAAGGTTACAACCAGTATAAGAACAAAAAATGGGTCTATAAAAGATTTTTTGATAACTATTGATTTGCATTAGGGGTCAATTTTGAATCCCTTTTTTTTTTTTTTTTTAGTCTTGGATGTACTTACTGAATATATCCAAAAACTAATACCACGATGCATATTTTTTGCGGATGATATAATATTAGTTGAAAAGATTTAGAATTAAATGATTTATTTAAAAACATGATTCATAATAGAACTTTATAGCGTCGTTTGATTCATATAGCTGATCCCATTTAGTAGGAAAAATGTTTATTGTTGTTGATATAATCTTTGTTGGAAAGTTGAGACAAAAAATAAATGAAAAGTTAGAGATGTGGAGATTAACTAATGAGAAATTAGAAATGTGGAGACTAACTTTGGAAGTAGATAGATTTTGTTTAAGTGGAAATAAAACAGAATATATAGAATGTAATTTTAACAAAAGACACATTAATTTTAGCGAAGAAGTAAAAATTGGAGAATATATCATATCACGAGTTACATGATTTAATTATCTTGGGTTTATTCTACAATATGACGAGGAAATAGAGGAAGATGTAAGTTATAAGATTCAAACAGATTGGATAAAATCGACGAATGTTTTGAGTGTTAATTGTGATAAAAGAATACCATTCAAATTTAAGAGTAAATTTTATTGTACGGGTATAAGACTTGCAATGTTATATGAGACTAGTTGTTGGGTAATAAGAAGTCAACAAGACAATAAGTTCAATATTGCAAAAAGGAGAATGTTGCATTGGATGAGTGGACATATTAGACAAAATAAAATTAGAAATGAATATATTAGAGAGAAAATTAAAGTTGTACCTATTGTGGAAAAAATTATAAAATCATGTCTTAAATGATTTGGGTATGCGTAAAGAAGGCCTATAGAAGCTATAGTAAGAAAAGTAGATTAAATGGAGAATAGTCTAATAATTAAAGATAGAGGGAGATTAAGAAAAAATATACGCAAAACTATTAAGAAGGATTTAAACTTAAATGGTTTGTCTAAAAATTTTATTGCATAAGTATAAGACTTGCAATGTTATATAGGACTAGTTGTTGGATAATAAAAGGTCAACAAGAGAATAAGTTCAATGTTACAGGGATGAGAATGTTGCGTTGGATGAATGGACACATTAGACAAAATAAATTAGAAATAAATATATTAGAAAGAAAATTAAAGTTGTACTTATTGTGAAAAAAATTGTAAAATCACGCCTTAGATGATTTGGACATGCGTGAAGAAGGCCTATAGAAGTTACAGTAAAGAGATTAGATCAGATGGAGAATAGTCCAATAATTAGAGATAGAGTGAGATTAAAAAAAATTATAAGTAAAACTATTAAGAAAGATTTAAATTTAAATAGTTTGTCTAAAAACATGATTCAAGATAAAACTTTATGGTATCGTTTGAGTCATGTAGCCAACTTTACTTAGTAGGAAAAGACTTCTTGTTGTTGTTATTGTTGTTGTAATATACTTCCAAGGAAAAACAAAGCTGTCATTGCACTAAAAATGCTATTTTTTTAATTAAAAAAGTTATTAAATAAAAAGACTGTAAATCTATGTTATTCAAATTATTGATGTACAAGTACATTGAAAAACATTACGAAATAGTTTTTATTATCTTATTAATATGGGGTTTTTAATTATTTATTTTATCAATCATTTATTTTTGTTGTTTTCCCTTTTCCTAGTACTAGTTGTATGTGTGTTTGTATTAATTTTGACATGTATATATGCTTGCCAGACATGTGTTGTGGTAGCATTGTTGTTTGATACACTGGCTTGCTTGAAAATAGGTTTGTCTATCATACTAGTGAGTGCTATATGGTAGAAGAGATATCTATTTACAAACGAACTATAGAGATCTGAATATTGCACTATAATAAAAATGAGTCTCCTTCTCTTATTTTTATTCAGTAGTTAATAGTAATTGTTAAAATTCTTCTTATGTAATAATAGTGTAGTCAAATGAGGTGAGGCATTGAAGAGGTTCAGCACCTCTTGCACCATGAGAGGCATTGGCTTCAATCAAGCGCTTGCCTAGTAGTGGCTTTGGCACTTTTTTCCTTCATTCAAGGCATGCGCATTAGGTGCTTGGAGCAAAAGTGTGGTGGAAAGAGAAGGGACAGCGATAGAAGGCCAGTCCAAGTATTTTAAAATAGTATAACTTCATTAAGGATAGGAAAACTATAAAACCCAGCCCAATAACTAATAAGTAATATGGTAAAATAATCATTCTCACTTTAAAATATTATTTATGTTGTTAGTCTTTTAGGATTTTATAAATGCACTTAATATTATTATGAGCCATGACTTGATGATTATTATGCTTGAATAGTGATTTAGTGACTTAATTAGTGCATTTGATGATTATTATGACTTATGACTTGATAATTATTGTGTTTGAATAGTTAATCAATATGGCAAATGTTGTCACAAACTTACATTTACTTGTTTTTGTTTATATAGCATATTTTTAGCTTTATTTCATATTTTGATGCCTTGCTTTATTTGGATGTGTACTTTTTTAGCACCTCTTGCCTAAGGCATTTTAGGGGTCTAGTGCCTTAAGGGCATCTTTTGGCTTTGACTACCCTGTGTAATAATTTATCTTAGATATCTTGGTTTACTGAATCTTGCATATCATATTTACGAAGACTGATGGTAACAAAAGAAGATTGAGCTTTCTTCTTCTTGTTCTTTTTTCATAGATGACGGAGTAGAGGTTTAAACCTGAGAGTGATGCTTTGTTTGGTAGTGTGGAAGAGGGAGGAAAGGAAAGGAAAGGAAAGTAAGGAAGGAAAGGGGATTTCATTTGTTTGGTATGTGTAAAATGGAAAGAAAGGTAAGGAGTTGGAGGGATTGAATATCTGTGGGCCCCACACTTTTGTACTGTTCACAAGCCTTCCAACTGGGGATGGAAAGGGAAGGAAGGAAGGAGGGAGAGATGAGAAAAATGTGCTATGGGATCTAACCATGTATATTTATATTATAAATAAAAAGAGAAGAAAAAAAAGGTTAAGCTAAGACTATGCGAGGCAACCAAAGTTGATCAGCTTTGACTCCCTATTTTTCTTAGTTAGAATGAGAAAACCTTTTCTACTTAATGTCTGTCTATGCCATCTATAAATAAAATTATGTAAAATTATTTGTAAAAATAAAAAATAACTATAAATGAACAATATAAAAATGGAAATCAAGATAAATAAATTGTATACTTATTTTAATATAAATGAATAGACATGATATATACTATATTTACAGTATATATGTTTAATTAGATGTAGAATAATCAAGTAATTTGATATCTTATTTACATATATATATTGTCCCTTTCCTCTGGGAAACCAAATTAAGTCTTTTTGCCAACTACCACACCCCTAACCCCTAGATTACACCTAGGGGTTTTAAGATTGAGCTAGTTAAATCCAAACCTGAGCATAAAGACAAGTGATTTCCTGGCTGGATGACTGTTGCAGGTACTTATTTTTTGCAGATACCATTTGAATAGTGATGCTTCCTCTACCTGTAGCCGTTCTATCTGCAAATGAAATTATTCTAAGATATTGTTATATTACTGATCATATTTGGTGGTAATGGTATCATGTCACAAGGACCTAAAAATGTTTTTTTTAACAAAGGAGGAAAAGGACAATCTTCTATGACAAGCATACCAAAAAGAGAGAGAGGAAGGGGGGGGGGGGAGGAGAAGAAAAGAGACAAAGGAAAATGCATTACCTTAGAAAAGCTCTCCAATCCCTCTTTAAATTTAGTAGAGAAGCCCCCCAAAAGAGCCTTAAAACCCACAGTGAAAAAAGAGGGAAACAAAAAAACTTATAACCAGTGATGGTA
Organism: Erythrophleum fordii; assembly: GCA_032878935.1. Classification (NCBI taxonomy): domain Eukaryota; kingdom Viridiplantae; phylum Streptophyta; class Magnoliopsida; order Fabales; family Fabaceae; genus Erythrophleum; species Erythrophleum fordii. The sequence goes on from JAVQMF010000050.1 coordinate 14,184,963, forward strand.
GAAATCTCTGGTTTAAAACTGGCATTTTATTCCATACTTCTCCCTATAAAAAATATCTAAAATTTTATATAGTTTCATCAAAACTTTATACGCTGATTGCTCTATGTTCCTCTATGCATTAAAGTAAGTAAAGCAGTCTGTCTTTTCTGCTTCTTTGAACTCTTCAGTGTGACAATTCTTGGCATACATACTTTAAACTAATGTGGGCTGTGATTGGACAAAGACTTGTGTAATTGTAAAATCATCATGTTTGATGGAAAACAGGTACAATATCCTGGTTTAGAGCAGCAGATGAATTTTGACACAAGAACAATGTCTTTCCTATCCAAAACTATTGCACGGGTATGTTCTGTCTCTTAATAACATTTCCTTTACTTATCCTTGAGGTGTTTGTAGAAATCTGAAATTCTGAAGTGAAGGGCATTTTTCTAATGTTAATTGATGATACTGATAGCTAAAAGGATGAGAAGAAGATATACAAAATTGGCACCTGAAATGAAATTAAAATTGATTAATGGAACACAATCTCTGCTTGTGGAAAGAGCTCAATCATCTCAAACCTCATTGTGATATTCCAAAGATTCATAACAGATGCATCAAAATTAATAGCTCTGTCTGATGGCTTTCAGGTTTCAAGTCGAATTACTATTTTAGGCAATGACTTTAGGCTTACAGGACTATTTAGAACTTTCTCCTGAATGGTTGGGCAATGATCTGGGGGCAAAGTAGATTAGATTAGTTGAATACCTTGATGTTTATAGATGTTGGATTGAGCTGAATGTTTAACTGAAAATAATTACTGCTATTGCTAGTATATGCTGGAAAATTTTGATATAATTCATAAAATTCTTTAATAATAAGTTTGTCACCTTAGAGAGGTATAAAATTTTGTTGGTGATTACATGCCTTTTAGCATTTATTCCTCCTGATCTTGTCTTGATTAGAGTCAACTTTGTATTTCTTTTTTTACTTCTTTTCTTTCGCTGCATTGTTATTATGTATTTTAAGGTTGATTTAGTGGGGTATGATGACTGATAATAAAGCCCTTATTTCCTATTTATGCATCTTGTACTCTGAGAACAAGATGAACAGTCAAAGAGACTTTCAACTTTGATTTTCTTCATGCTATCAGAGCAGAAAGATGCCTGATCAACCCTGATAACATTTGGTCATGTCTCTGCCATGGAAGTTGAGAAATACAATGGGTAGAGCTCTTCATCCAAGAAGTCCACCTCCACTCCTGTCATCCATGAAGTCCACGAAGCTTCCTTAGTCCTCCTTGTTCATTGGGTATCACCTCACTGGTAACAGTTACCTTAATCGGTCTCAAAGTGTGATGATGTACATACAAGGCAAATGTCAGGGTGATTACCTCACGGTTGCTACATCTCCTCCCAACATCTATGATCCAAAATTTAAGGCTTGAGTTGTTGAAAACAACATGATCATGTCTTGGCTAATTAACTCCATGATAATGATATTGGAGGGAATTTTCTCCTTTATGAAATGGCTAAGGACATACAAGAGGCAGGCAAGGAGACCAAGCCCTTGGTGGTGAGCACAGCCATTTTGTTTGAGATTGAAAGATTCCTCCACGACTTGAAGCAAGGATAAATGGGGATCACACAATACTACATTGTGCTTACAAGGCACTGGCAACAACTCGACTTCTATGAGACCCATAGGTGGTCTGAAGTCATGGGTGCAGCCTACTTCAACAAGTCACAAAGGAGAACAGGATCTATAAATTTCTCCTTGGGCTGAATCCTAATTTTGAAGAAGTTAGGGGGAGAATCATGGCACTTGTCCACTTCCATCTCTTAGAGAAGTCTCCTCGAACGTTTCCTCAAAATTCCCCATTGGTCTTTGAGTCATCTGCCTTTGTTGTTAGGGGGACTCAACCTACTCATTACAACATGAAGAAACAAGGACGGTCCTGGTGTGACCACTACAGAAGGCTGGCCATACAAAAGAAGGTTGTTGGAAGTTACAGTGGAGGGTGGCTAATTTGAAAACCAAACAGAATCAAGACTTGTGGCTATATGGTGAGCAATGAGGAGAAAATGCAAACTGAAGCTAATCTTTTCAATGAAAACCAATTGGAGTTTTTGCAAGGAATATTTGGGAATCAAAGTCAATCCTCTGGCAACATTGTAAGACCTAGGATTGTTGGTTAGTCAGGTAATCCCTCCATTGCATTAAGTTCTCAAGTTTAGAAAAATGGTATTTGGGTGGTTGATTTTGGAGCCATATATGATCGGTAGTGCTTCTTGCCTGGATAATATTGTCCCTTGTAATGAAGATTAAGTGGTGAAAATAGCTAATGGGTCACTTTCAAAGGTTGCTAGTATTGGTATGGTGAAATCTTTTGGTACTTTGATCCTTTAAAATGTTCTCTTGGTTCCAAAATTGGCTTGTAATTTACCATCTATAAGTAGAATAGCCAAGGACCTTAATTGTATCACTAATTTCTTCTTTAGTGGTTGTAAATTTTGGGACTTGGGAGTTAGAGAAGCTGATTGGCAATGCTAAGGAGTATGTAGGACTCTATCTAATTAAGGAAGTTGAAAAGTCAAATAAAAAGGGCTCTTTCTGCTCGTGCCTATCTTAGGGAGACTATGCTGTGGCACTATAGATTGGGACATTTCAACTTGGAGTGTTCGAGAAAAATGTACCCACATTTATTCAATAAAAATTCTCCTCATTTTCATTGTGAAGTTTGCTTGTTGTTTAAGCATGTTAAAAACTCTTATCCAGCTCAAAATCACATACCATCCAAACTATTTGCATTAGTTCATAATGATGTTTGTGGATCCTCCAAAATAAATGCCATTACTGAGGGTAAGTGGTTTGTAACCTTCATAAATGATCACACTAGACTCACTTGGACTTACCTTATGAAAGAAAATCCTCAGCTATGACAATGGACAGGAATATTTTGATTTGTCCTTGATGATTATTTGAATGAGAAAGGTATAATCCATTGGAGCTTTTGTGTAGACAGTTCACAGCAAAATGGGGTACTCAAGAGGAAACAGGTACCTTTTGGGAGTTGTTAGGTCCCTCATGGTTGCATCATATGTGCCTAAAAATTACTCTCCTTTTTTTTTTTTTTTTTTTTGGGGGGGGGGGGGGGAAGGAAGGTGAACCATCCTTAGTGCTGCCTATCTCATAAATAGAATGCCTTCTAAAACCTTAAAATTCTATAGACCTTGTGACCTATTTTTTAAATTCTATCTTAGTACCCAAACAATTTCCATTTTAACTTAAAGAAAAAATTTTGGTTGTACTTCATTTGTTCACATACACCATTGAGGAAAACTTGACCCAACATCTGTCAAATGTGTGTTTGTTGGTTACTCACCCACCAAGAACGGCTACAAGTGTTATACTCCTCACACAAAAAAATTTTACATCATAATGGACGTAGCTTTCTTTGAAACCCAGCCTTCTTTCCCAAAAACACCTATTTAGGGGGAGACTAAGGAAGATTTTTTTTTTTTAACATGCTCTTATCTTTTTACCTGAGACCAGAGACCTTACCAATACCTATGTTACACCAAATACAACACCTGAAACCTGGCCTGAACCTACTGTTACTATACTTGCTACACCTCAACCTATTGCACCTGAATTTAACCAACCTCCCACAACTGAACATGAGCCAATTTCTGTGCTTGAATCACATACATCCACACCTTAACTTGAACCCGAGAGCAGAAATGTGGTTCAAAAGCAAAAAGAGCTCTAGGTGTACTTAAGAAGGATGACAATACATGAGATAGAGCCTAGCACACTTCAAAGAGAGCACCAAATAACCTCTCCAAGTCCCGGTACTCAAGATGATGATACTAAAAATTTTGACTGTACCTGTTGCTTTAAGGAAGGGAGTAATGTCATGTACTCTTCACCCTATTGGGAACTTCATTTTTCTATGATAAGCTGTCATCTAGTTATCAAGCTTTTATTGCTAATATCTCTCATGAAAAAGTTTCTCAAAATATTCATGAAGCTTTGATAAAGACAGAGTGGAGAATGGCTATTCAAGAGAAGGTAAATATTCTAGAAAATAATGGAACTTGGCAGATTATTGATCTTCCTAAAGGGAAGAGACCTATGGGGTGCAAATGAATCTTCACTATAAAACACATTGCTGATGAGATGGGAGTATTAACCGCAAAAGCCAAGGTTGGTAACCAAAGGGTTTATTCAAACCCATGGGGTGGACTATGAGGAAACTTTTGCTCTTATTGCTAAGTTTAATACCATTAAAGTGCTCCTTTCTTTTTAAATGGAGATTTGAAAGAACAGGTGTGTATGGAAATCCCACTTGGTTTTGAGATAAGAAGTGAATAAAATAAGGTGTGCATGTTTCATAAGTCTCTTTATGGTCTCAAACAATCACCTAGAGTTCACTTAGGCTATTAAAAGTTATGGGAACACTCAAGGTCAATTAGACCACACTCTATTCATAAAGTTTTCACTTGATGGGGAAATGGCAATTGTAATAGTTTATGTTGATTATATAATTGTTATAGTTGACTTTGAAGAGGAATATGAGTGGTTGAAAAATGCTCTTGCCAAAGAATTAGAAATCAAAGTACTCGGTGACTTAAGATGCTTCTGGGGAATAGACATGGCAAGGTAGCTAGGAATAGTTGTCTCTCAAAGAAAATACACATTGGCTTTTCTAGAGGAGATACTAGGTTGCAAACCAATTAAGACTCCTATGGAAACTACCTATAGAATGAGGATTAAGGAGGATAGTAATGTGGATACTGGGAGATATCAAAGACTTGTTGGAAAACTCATCTAAATTTCCCATATTGGGCCTAACATAAGCTTCTTAGTAAGTTTGGTCAATCAATACATGAATAAACCCACTAAAAAGCACATGGAAGTTGTGTACAGGATTTTAAGATATTTGAAGATGACACCAGGTAAGGGAATTTATTTCAAGAAGGGAATTGAGAGGAGCATTGAAGTTTATATAGATGCAAATTGATAAAAGGTCAACTATTGGGTATTACAACTTTGTGTGGGAGAACCTAGTAAGTTGGGGAAGTAAAAAGCAACCAGTTGTGACTAAAAGTAGCATTGAAGTTGAGTACAAGGCTTTATCACTAGGTATTTGTGAAGGACTGTTATTAAAATGACTACTTGGAGAATTGAGAATGCATGTGGAAGCTCTTATGAAAGTTTTACGTGACAACATAGTCACCATAAGTGTTGGAAATTAACAGCTATTTTAATTGAGTTGTTTTTAATTATTTTATTTATTTTAATTAAGGCTTATTTGTTTTTAGTTAGTTTGGATAATGCCTTTAGGCGTTTACAATTACTTTAGGTATGTTTTTTAATTAGGATAAGATAAAAATTTAGGTGTTTAGTTTGGTTTATCTCCTATGTTTTAGTCATTTAGTTTTATTTTGTTTACATAGGCTTTATTGCTTAGTTACTTGAGAGTTTGGGTCTCTCTCTTATTTTTTATAAATGTATTTTGATGTAATAAAACATGTTTAGAAGAAAATTAAACTTTAAATTTCTACATGGTATCAGAGTCTAAATGGTGCTAGACAACCATCTAATCCAACTGGGACGATTCATAGGTATGAATGCCAAAGTACTAAGAGGAGACAACTCCTCATCTAAGACGGTTTCATCTCTTCACAATGGTATCATGTCTTCATCTCCCATCGTCTATAACTCACTCAAATCCTCACTTGTGATTATCATAGGCTGTAGCTTAAATGGCAACAATTACTTACAATAGTTGACTAGCATTATGTTGTTCATTCGAGGGAGAGTTATGGTTGAGTATCTAATAGAAGCATATGTGCTAAAAAAAAGCCCTAGCACAATTGATCCTAAGTATAAGGTGTGGGAAATTTAAAATAGTCTAATTATATCATGGCTAACCAATTCAATGACTATTGAGACTGGGGAAAACTTTCTCCTATAGCAAAACAACCTAAGAATTTTCGAAGGCAACACGGAAGACTTATTACTCAGTCAAAAACAAGGTAATATTATATGAAATTGAAGCAACAAGGTGAAATGGGATTCACACCATATTGCAATATTTTCACAAGAAATTGGCAATAGTTGGATCTTTATAAGATCCATCCATGGTCATCTACCATTGATACAATTAACCTTAGGAAGATAATTGAAGAACATGTGTACAAATTTCCTTATTGGCCTAAACTCCAACTTTGAAGCCATAAGGGCAAGGATCATGAGTACCTAGCCACTCCCTACCCTTAGGGAAGTTCTTTTTAAGAGGTGGGAAGAGAAGAAAGTAGGAGGTTGACCCAAGGAGCATAACATTACCCATTGAATTTAGAATCTTCAGCAACGATTGCATGGGGGCGTTAGAACTCCATGATAGACAATGAGCAGAAAAAACAATCCAAGGGATGGTGTGATTATTGCAGCAAATCAAGGCACACATGAGAAGCTTGTTGGAAAATTCATGGCAAGCTACCAAATTGGAAGCCAAAGCCAAGAGATGAGAACCATGAGTTAATGGTGAACAATGAGGAAACAACTCAGATTGTGGCCAATCCTTTTACTAAAGACTAATGGGAGTGATTACAAAAACTACTTGGAAACAAGGATTAGAACACTAAAGAAAAAGTTGGGGGTTCTAACACTCTGGTTCAAGTAGGAATTGGTCTTGGAGAAAATGACTAGCAGCGTTAGAAGAATAGCTCTATGCTAGGAATATCTAGCTTGCTGAGGCGGTGCTGGAAATTATTGTCCAGTTTAATTAAGGTGTTTTTAGTTATTTTATTTGTTTTAGTTAAAGCTTATTTGTTTTTAGTTAGTTTGGATGATGCTTTTAGGTGATTAGAATTGCTTAAGGTATTTTGTTTTGATTAGGATAAAATAATACCTTAGGTGTTTAAGTTGGTTTATCTCTTATGTTTTAGCTGTTTTGTTTTATGTTGTTTAGATAGGTTTTATTGCTTAGTTACTTGAGAGCTTGGGTCTCTTTGTTATCTTTTATAAATGTATTTTGGTGCTATTCAATAAAACAAGTTCAGAGGAAAAACTTTGAAATTTTAAAATAAGTATTGTGAAGAACCCTGTACATTATGATAGAACTAAACATCTAGAATTAGATTGGCATTTTATCAAAGAGAGGCTTGATTCTAATATCCTTGAATTGAGTCATGCTTAGTTTCAAACATATATTAACTAAAGCTGTGCCAAAAGTGAAGTTTGAAGGATTAAGTGGCCAGTTGGGAATGATCAACATTCATTTATCAACTTGAGAGAGAGTGTTGGTGATCACATGCCTTTAAGCATTTATTCCTCCTGATCTAATTTTGATTAGAGTCAACTTTGTATTTCTATTTTTATTCCTTTTCTTTCACTGCATTATTATCATGTATTTTAAAGTTGATTCAGTTGCTAATTTAGTGGGATATGATGGTTGATAATAAAGCCCTCATTTCCTATTTGTATATCTTCTTCTACTTGTGAAAAAACATAGAACAATTTGATGAAAGATAAATTCTATTTTTCCCTAATTTAATCTATAATATAGAAGGTCTATTTATACACAAATAAAGGCAACACACTTGACCGAAAATAAATGCTAGAAATCCTATAACTAATCCAAAAATCTTTCCATAGATAAGCAACGGTAAAATAGAAGCATCTTGAAAATACAGGATTCTTTTAATACTCCCTCTCAAGTTGGATCAAAGATATCAATCGTGTTGAACTTGCCAATAAGTTCTCTAAAGGTATGATATGGCAAGCCTTTTGTAAGAATATCTGCAGTTTGTTCTCTTGTAGGGATATATGTCATACAAATAATTCCATCTTCTACTTTTTCTTTGATGAAATGTTGATCGACTTCAACATGCTTTGTCCTATCATGCTATACTGGATTAAGTGAAATATTAATGGCTGCCTTATTGTCACAATAGAGCTTAATAGGGTTTTCTATGTTAATACGCAAATCTTTCAGTAGTCTTTTTAGCCATAGACCTTCACATATTCCTTGAGCTAGAGCTCTAAATTCAGCTTTAGCACTACTTCTTGCCACAACATTTTGTTTTTTACTCCTCCAAGTTACTAGGTTTCTTCACACAAACGTGCAATATCCTGTAGTAGACCGTCTATCTTCTGATGATTTTGTCCAATCAGCATCAGTAAAGACTTCTACTTAAGCTAAATTTCCTTTCTTGAATAGTAAATCCTTTCCAGGTGATCCTTTTAGATACCTTAAGATTCGATAAACCGCATCAAGATGTGCTTCTTTAGGAGAATGCATGTGTTGGCTTACTACACTTATAGCAAAAGCAATGTCAGGCTGGCTATTTGACAAATATATTAACTTCCTAACCAATCTCTGGTACCTCTCTTTGTCTACTAGTTTACTTGTATTATCAAATCTTTTTCCAACTTCTATTGGAGTATTATTAGGTTTGCATTCTAACATCCCTGTTTCAGATAAAAGATCCAATGTATATTTTCTTTGAGACACACTAATCCCTTGTTTTGATCTAGCAATCTCCATCCCCAACAAATATCTTAGATGATCTAAGTCTTTTACCTCAAATTCAGTTGCTAGCACTTTCTTGAGTTGTCCATCTCTACAATATCATCTCCTGTGAGTACAATATCATCTACATAAACAATAAGGATTGTTCTCTTTCCACCCTTGTGATTTAAGAACAAGGTGTGGTCTGAGTGACTCTGCTTGTATGGTTCATGTTTGAGAACTTGTGCAAACCTCTCAAACCAAGACTTGGGAGATTGTTTGAGGCCATACAAGGACTTTATGAGCTTACAAACCTTATTTTCATTACCCATGTTGAATCCAGGAGGAAGTGTCATGTATACTTCTCCTATTAGGTCACCATTTAAGAATGCATTTTTTATATCTAGTTGTTGTAATGGCCAATCAAGGTTGGTGGCTAAGGATAAAAGTACATGGATGGTATTTAATTTAGCCATATGTTTGGGTGAATCTTTTTGCCACAAGGCGAGCTTTGTATCTTTCGACCATCCCATCGGCCTTATACTTGATTGTGAATACCCATTTACATCCTACTGGTTTTTTTCCAAGTGGTAGATTTATAATCTCCCAAGTTTTGTTTTTTTTTAGAGCTTTCATCTCTTCCATGACAGCTGCTTTCTATTTAGGTACCTCAAGGGCCTCCTTAATTATATTGGGAACTTTGATCTTGTCAAGGTTAGTAACAAAGACATGGTATGCAGGGGAACAAGCTTTATAAGAGACAAATTTTTGAATGGGGTAAAGAGTATAGGATCGAGTAGGTTTTCTCAAAGCAATAGGCAAATCTAAATCAGAAGACTTATCTATAATAGGATTGGTTACCTCTTCTAGGGTAGATGTGGAAGATTCAGGATCTACCATTGGTTATGATTCTTCACATGCTTTAGGTATGAGGTTTTCTAACTTTTTTTTCTGGAGTAAGCTATAGTCTCTTTATTCTCTTGTTCTTTTGCTTTTCCCCCTACATTAGAATTTCCTTCTGCATTTGGCGCCGGGTCAAATATAAGTGGGGTAGGAAAATCAAATAGGTTTAGATCTTCATTTTTGTACCAAGTCTGAGATTCACTCAAGTTCTCCCCCTGAATAGAAGGCTTGGGAAAAAAAGGGGTGTTCTCAAGAAATGTGACATCCATACTAACAAAGGAGCAATAAGTTAAAGGGTCATAGCATTTATACCTTTTTTGGATGGGAGAATATCTGAGGAATATGCATTTAATGGCACGAGGTTGAAATTTATTTTTTTGACCGTAGTGATTGTGGACAAAGGTTGTGCACCCAAATACTTTAAGGGGAATATTAGTAAATAATTTGACATTGGGAAAGAATTCTTGAAGTTTTTGAATAAGGGTAGCAAACGAGAGTGTGCGACTTGGCATTCTGTTAATGAGATAAGTAGCGGTTAATATAGCATCTACCTAGAAAACTTGTGGCATATTAGAAGTAAACATTAAGGCTCTTGCAACCTCGAGAAGATGCCTGTTTTTTCTTTCTGCAATGCCATTTTGTTGGGATGTATAACTACTTGAACTTTGATGAATAATGCCATGGTTTTCAAGAAATGATCGTAGATTGTGGTTGAAATATTCAGTACCATTATTTGTGTGTAAAACTTTGATACGGGTATTAAATTGATTTTGAATCATAGTATGGAAGGTGGAAAACACTTGAGGAATCTCAGATTTTTCTTTTAAAAGGTATACTGAACAAAGACGAGTGTAATCATCAATAAGGGAGATAAACCATTTTGTACGGGTTTTATTTGGTACTTGTGATGGACCCCACAAATCACTGTAAATCATAGCAAAAAGTTCACTTGGGTAATATACATTTTTGAGATGGGAATTTCTATGGTGTTTGGCAAACTCACAACTTTTGCAATGAAACTCAATAGGTTTTTTATTTGAATGAAATTCAGGTAGAAGGTAATACATATATTTGAAATTAAGGTGACCTAATTTCTGCTGCCATAACATCAAGTCATTATTTTGGGAAGATAAAGCATAATTACAAATAATATTAGACCGTTTGCTAACTCCAAAGTCTTCAAAGTAGTAGAGTCCCTTATACTCTTTAGCACTGCCAATCATCATCTCCGATGACAGGTCCTGAAAAATACAATGAGTGGGAGGGAAATTAGCAGAGTAATAAGGGTTTTTGGTGAATTGATTAACAGAAAGTTGGCTACAGTGAAGACCAGGGACATGGAGGATGGATTTTAAAAATATGGAATTACTTAGTTTAATATCTCCTATTCCAGCTACAGGAATAAGAGTTCCATCAGCAATTTTAATTTTGTGATTACGAGCACAAGGAGTATAAGAGGTAAAAGAATGGTAGTCATTAGTCATATGATCAGAGGCTCCAAAATCAACAATCCATAATGCACTTGTTTTTGAAGATTTAAGAGCACAAAGTATTTTACCCTTATGTGCAAAAGAGGCTGTAAAAATATTTTCTCGTAATTGACCAGAAGATTGTAAGACTGTCAGCATTTCTAGAATTTTTTCCAATTGGTCATTACTAGAAAAGTTTTTATTATCATCTCTTGATTTTTCTGAAGTTTGTTCTGCAGTCACATGATATCCTCGGCCTTTAGAATTTTTTCTAGGCTTCCAATTAGGTGATTTTCCATGTAATTCCCAACAAATGTTTTTAGTATGTCCATTTTTCTTGCAATAATCACAAAAAGAATGTTGTTTCTATTTTAGGCTTGGGTCAAGCCCATTACTGTTGCTTTGTCCAGTGCCGCTTCAGATTAACAAAGCTGACTCTTCGACATTTTTGGCGTCATTCTTCAACATTACCTTCTGGCATGTTTCTTCCCTTCTTACTTCTCCGAATGCTTCACGTATGGTTGGCAGAGGAGACCTCGCGAGGATGCAGCTTCTCACGTCGTCGAGTTCTTGGTTCAAGCCAGCTAGAAATTCGAGTGTCATCCTCTTGAGTCGCATGCTGTCTTCTACGCACGCCTACTCTTCTTCGCAGATGAAGTCTAGTTCTTGCCACAGAGCCATCATCTCCACGTAGTATTCATTCACTTCTTTGTCCCCTTGCCTCATTTGCTAGAGTTTCGTTTTGATTTCGAAAGTCTGTGAAGCATTTTCCTCCTCAGAATATGCTTCCCTCACAGCTTCCCATACTTCTCGAGCAATGTTGAGAAGTATGAAGGTTCTCCGGATCGCAGGGACTATCGAATACGTTAGCCAAGAGGTGACTAGTGAGTTCTCGGTTGTCCAACGTTGGTGTGCAGTGATATCACTAGTCTGAGGCTCTTTGATTTCTCTGGTAAGGTATCCCAACTTTCCTCTCCCACCAATGGCTAGTTTAACAGCACGAGCCCACTCTGTAATTTTTCTGATTCAATTTTTCAGCTGATTTGGAAGGATGATTTATCCCATTTTGAGCCCATAATGCTAAGGGACTCAGTTGGATTCAAATTCGCCTCCCTCGTTGCAGATGAAAGCTCTTTGTGTGTGTGCTCCATGGATCTTTAAGCAGGATTCTTCTTGGAGTCAAAGCTCTGATACCATGTGGAAAAACATAGAACAATTTGATGAAAGATAAATTCTATTTTTCTCTAATTTAATCTGTAATACAGAGGGTCTATTTATACACAAATAAAGGCAACAAACTTGCTCGAAAATAAATGCTAGAAATCCTATAACTAATCCAAAAATCTTTTCATAGATAAGCAATGGTAAAACAGAAGCATCCTGAAATTATGGGATTCCTCTAACACTACTCCATGAATAAGACAAACAATTAGGGAGACTTTGAACTCTGATATCTTCAAAATTCATTGGAAAAAAAGAACTAGATCTCTGAGCATACAAAAGTAATGAAGCAATGCAAACTAATATTTTCACAAGTTTCATGCCTAATTGCCTGTTCAACTTGCATGTCTTCTCTCTCTCTCTTTTCTTAATATTTTTGTTCTAGTATTATAGCCATTGTTGTTTGTTTACTTGCTCCCTTTGGCTACAGCTTTTTCCTGGATACAGGTTTGAATGGCTGGCATCAGCATTTACAAAGGTCTTATCATTAGAACTGGGTCAGTCAGAATACCTTGTTTATATACCTGAGTATTACTCTGTGTAGGACATATTAGGTTGATGTCTTGATGTCTTGTAAATTGTTGTTCCGAAGTAGAACAAATGTTTTGATACAGATGGATTTGAGTGCTATCCTTGTAGCAGTTCATATAATTACATGTTTGGAAATACCATCAACCCTTTTGTGGGTAATATCACTTTACAATTAATGGTTTAGGGGATACTTTGGACATGGTTGATTTGATTTCATTCAATATGAGGGGTCTCCTGTGGTTTTATAGTAGTTTTAATATATATATTTTTAAGAGTATTACTCATCTTATTTTTTTAGCATTCTTGTTGTCTTGCTGAATTCTTCTCGGTGTGGGGGGAAGAAGTTTGTACTTCTTTATTTTAATCATTGTTCATGAGGTACTTTATGAAGAAGGGTACTTTATCTATGTTATACACCATGGCTATTGAATAAAGGAGGAATTTTTATTTCTTTTAAGAATGAGGGTGTTATTTGTTATGTAGAATTGGAGATCAATGACTCCAAACTTGCAACATTATTGTTCCAAATGTAATGGTCCAAATGAATGTTCAAATATATATGTGGAAAGCATTTTTTATCAATGTCTTGTATGAATTATGTAATTATTAATTGGTATTTGCATCATTAATTAGAAATTTTCCATATATAATCTGATGAGCTTTGGTTTAATTGTCTTGCACTGGAAGCCACATAAATTTCTGCCTGGTAGTTCCTGTTAGATCCATTGATTATTATTATTTAAAATAAACTTAGGATGCAAGTGATAATGGATATTCTAGAATTTTATTTATCTATTGAGCTTTGGTTTAATTGTCTAATGGTTTGTTCTGATTATTTTTAAGAATAAGATATATTCCCTTATCACTTCCCTGCAGATTTTGTTCAGGAGGCAAGGAATTCTGAGAGAGCTGCCAAAAACTTCAGAAACAACAAATTAGTTAGGGTTCCTTATATATTCTGGGTATGATAATCAAATTCTTTTTTATTGCTATGAATTGTCTATCAAGCAATTATAGTACTAGTTACTAAATTACCATTATATTTATATACGTGCAGGAGTTGACTACAAGACAAGTCCTGACCATGCAGTTTTGTACGGGACACAAGGTATGATTTGTCATGCATGTCCATACGTGAACATTATAGGACTAAATTTTTGTTAAATTCAATTTTTTAGATAGCACTTATTCTGTAATTTCTTTAAATGCTCAAATATTCCTACATCCCTTGTCATAAATTGATGAGCATGAGACAATGGGGACCAATTCATCTCCCTTAGGCTCTTGTCATTTCAATTCATTACATGTCCTTTCCCACCTCATCATTTGGATTAAAAGCTGGTGGTGTTATGAAAGTGTACACATAAGTATATTTATTGTGCAAGTAATACAGTGAAGAGTAAAGTATTGTTTTCATGAGAATTTGTTCTTAAGATAATAGCTAAGTACTAAAATTGTGTATTTTAATTTAAATTAAGCCAACAGTAAATTGAGATGGAAATACAACAAAATTAAAGATACAAAAAATAACAAAATAAAGGGAAGTGCAATTCTGGATTAAATTGGGAAGTAAAAGGCAGAGGCATATGATTTTTCCTTGGATTTTATAGGAATCCAATTAACCTCTCTTTAACACGCTGTACTTTATTATTTTTGCTAGTTTAGGACTCTAAATTATTTACAAATATCTTTTGAATTACCTATAGATATTTCCCCTAAACTAATTCATAATTAACAGACATAATTAAGAATGGGTCTTAATGTTGTTATGTGTGGCCGGTAGTTATAGTACTATCCTACATGTGAATCAATCCACTCAACCTTACAGGTTTGATGAGCTCACACTTGATCTAGTCCTAAAATCCTTTTCCTAAGTTCATTTAGATTACCCAAATCATCTATTAATTTCCACACATTTAGAAGCATGAAAAACAAAGATCGAATAAGCAGATCATACTATTAATTACAAGTAAAGAGAGTAATGTCAATCTATTACATGCTAACGTTTATCACAATCCCATGTCAATAATCTTAGCTCAACATTACAAGATAACTTGATGTGAAAAACAGACATACACTAATGGATATAGAAATATAAGGAGAAGTAAGGGAAGAAGAGAAAAATTAATTTAATCGGTAAATCTGTTTCAAACCCAAGCTTTCTCCTTACCAAAATAAAGCTTTGACCATGCCTTTTTGTCCCTAAGCTAGCTAGAAGATGCCCTCTTTGCCAAATGTTGCAACCTCTTTTAAAAACCCTCAAAATGAGAAGTTAAAAATGTTGTAGTTTGATATTGTTGTGATTGATGCTGAGGTGCCAATCCATTATGGGTCTTCAAATAGACATCAATGAAATTTGGTTGTTGTAGCGCTTAATTTGCCACGATGTTGAAATTTGTTTTAACAACGGTTTGTACTTTCAGCAATAATTTCTTACCCTTTTTAACAATCATTGTCAGCTTTTGTTGCTTTACACTCTGAACCGTCTAAGGTTTGTTTCTTTGTATTTCTACCTCTATAAAAGCTTAAAAAGTCATCTAATTATTATTTACAATCTATTGATGAAGATTAAATAATTTAATAATCTAAAAAGCTAAATAAAACACCAAAATATAACTTATACTCAACTAAAACAAAAATTAACTCTAAACTGAAGGAATAAAAACTAAAACTTACTGAGTATTAAATTTATGTACTAAAAGCATAAAATAAACTTAATATTCATATAATAAGTCCTTTAAAATGATAGGAGAAGCATGATAAATGAGGGATTTATCACATGCCAAAATTTATATCTTTATTTGTCCTCAAGTAAAGCCATATTAAATGACAAAATTCTTGCCTATTCAAGTAGTCATATATGTAATGTTGGATTGATACTTTCAACAATTGCATTAAGAAGTATAATTGATGAGAAAAGAAAGTAATGCATACAAATTTCAAAGTTCAAGAATTAATGACAAGTTTTCCTAACTTACGCAAGCGTTCTAATAATTTATGTAAATCAAACTACACAAGAAACCTCATCATTAAGAGCTCTATACACTTGCTCTTCTAGTTTCTCTCCATTAATGTATGTCATTGCATAACTTATTAATCAGTAAGTCTTTTAAGATTGTAATGAGGCTTATGATTATGGCCATCATAAGAAAAAGTGTATAAAGGAGACTATAAGTAAGATTAAAGAGAATAACCATTAAAAATAAGAATAAAAGATAGAATTTTCTCTTTTTTTTTTTTTTTTAAATTTGCCTTTTATTTTTATATTACCTTTCATTTTCTTTTCTTCTTTTCTTTCTTTTTACTTTTACACTCCCAAACTTAAATCATTTTATTTTGTCAAATTTTTCTTTATTGGGGTTAATTCTTTATCCACCTTTTTTTTGGGTTCCTCTTTCTTATTATCATATTTTTCATGTCTCTTAATAAACAATGAACAATAGAACCATACACTCATTGTTTCCACTTTTCTAATTTGCATGTCTCTTGTGAAGAAACAACAATTATTCATATTAAACTCACATTATATTTTTTCACCTTGAAGTTTCTTTTTCACGTAGCATCAAATGTTAATTATCCTCTTGAAATGGGTAAAAACATTGTTTTTTTTTCGCAAAAAGTCATTAATGTGATTAAAAAGAAATTTTATGCAATTATATGTATATTTCGCTTAAGGCTCAAAGGGATACTAGTGATATATTTAGGAAAAATTGAGCTTAAAGGCTTAAACATATCCAATGAATGCTTAAATCACTTCAATAAATCATGCAAAGTTTAAGATTTTGCTTCAAGACACTATAAAGTAAGTTCTAAAGTTCTAGATTTAAGATCTATCACATAGTCTAATTCACATACATTACTTAAAACTATTAATTATTCTAAACATGGTGTTGGTGCATAAAAAAAATTCAATAACTTAGCAAAACATGGTCATTGTTTTAATCTCATTTACAATTGCATTACTTGGCATTTCTTATCATTTCTACATTATCCAACAATTAATTTCTTTATTGGCATCCAACGTAACTAAGAAATAAACACAAGACAGGTAAGCGAAACTTAAATTCAAAAATTTTGAAAAATAGCCTTTTTCAATAAATTTTTGTATAAAAATATGAACAATTAAAAATAATAGAATTCGAATTTTCAATTTGGATTCCCTATCCTTAAAATGAACATTGTCATCAATGTTTAGAACACAACATTACATAAGAGAAGAAAAAGATCAAGAAAACTCTCTGTCTTGTTCTTTGTCCACTTCAAGATCCTTTAAGCTAAAGGGCAATCACAACATAGCACTTCCATGTGAAATGATTCTTTCAATTTCAATCTAACAATATAACTAAAAATAACAATGTACAACTCAACTAGCATAGCACCTAAACATTATTAAACATGATAAGTGTAGAATTTGTATGAAAATAGAGTTGTAATGATATTCTGGTGGAATCCACTTGGTAAACATCCAAATAACCTCATGAAAATTTTTTGAGAACATCTTAATACACTAATTAATATGATTAAGCAAAATTTGCATGTTGGCAGCCACACAATTAATCCCATAAAATTTAGAAGTGACATAGCAAACAATAAATTCTAGCAACTTGTCAAAATAAAGTAATGTGTATTCAAATGCAAATAAATAACTCATCTAAATTCCAAATTATGCAAAAATTTGTTTAGATGTGTTCCTAATAAATTCATAAAATTAGGTCAAATTGTGTACAGCAAAAACAAAACACTGACTAGAAACATGTGAAAATCATATAGCAAATGAAGTCAATTAGTTCTAAATTTTTATACATAGGACAGGACATCTAAAACAAATATACCCAAAAAAATTGGTAACAAAATCCAAACCCAATTGCTTTGGATAAAATTTTCTAATTATGTCATAACCATCATATTCATTCCTAACAACACAAGGAGAAAATTAAGATGCAAGAACATATAAAGAGAATAATATTTAACATGTAAGCACACAAGGCACAATTATAAGCCCAATAAAAAAGAATACAAAATGGATTTGAAATCACTTTTTGAATTGCATGCTTTGGATACTTAGGTCTTATTCCAAACTTTAACCAACAATTATCTTGAGGATTTGATATTGAAATGCTCTAAAAGAAAGAAAGTTGGGGGTTAGAAAAAACTACAAAATTTTTATTTTATTTTTTACTACTATGTATATTATTTATTTAGTTATATTTGAGTTGCCTCCCATGAAGCATTTATTTTATTATCTTCGTCTTGACTTTACATTAGAACCTAGTTAAAGGTATCAAATAATATAATTGCCTTGCTTCTCTTCTTCCTTGCATAAATAGTGTTTAGTTGAAATGGGTGTTTCTTCCATTTAAAAGCATGTGATTACTCAACTAACAATTTCATTAGAATACATACTTTGGCTGACATATTAGGAAGCTTCAATTTTAATTCTTTCTTGACAAATTTAAAAGGGGCTTTTAAGAACTTCAAACACTCAATAAAAACAACTTAATTCTCCTTAGTAAGAATTGAAGACTTTGTTGGAGAATCCATAAGGTGATTTTTGCCATTAGCCTCTTGAATCATATTGTCCACTTCACTCACATGACAACATTTTTCTGATTTATCAAGAGGTTGCCCTGCCAAGGGCACTTGGAAAGTCACCTCTTGGTCTTCTAACTTCATAATATTCTTTGCTTCCTCCACACTCTACTCATGTTTCCCTTCAAATTGATTAAAAACCCTTAATAACTATTTTCACCTCTCAAACTAATATTCTTGCAATGTTCCTCATTTTCTCTTCTAGTATTCGACACCATATCACTTGGAAAACTTTCTTGTCGTCTATTATAGATGGTAGTGGCTAAGTTGCTTATTTGAGTCTCTAAATTTCTAATTGTGGCATCAGTCTTAGCCATATATTGTATAGTCATATCTTCCTAGTTCAGTTGCTGCTCTTGAATGGTGGCTCTTTCTTGTAGTTGGAAATCAGGATAGTAGGATGGGTATATTGTATATGATGAAAAAGCTTGCCTTTGATTCTAGAAAAAACTTTGTTCATGACTTTAACTAGGAATGTATGTGTTGGAATAGAAATTTTCTTGATTCTTGTGGAAATCATCCTCCAATTGTGTAGCTTCTATATAATATGAGCATTACTTTCTAAAGTGACATTCTCCACAAATATCACATGTTATAAGAGGACCCTAAGAATCACTAAGATAAGCAGCAGAACTAGTGTGCATATCAGAGTTATTAAATCTCATATCAAATTTAGCTACTTGAATTGTCAAATTGGTTAAGTTATCAAATTCATACATGCCAGTTACTTCTTCTGTCAACCATGGATATTTCATTAATAGTAGCAAAAACAAAACACAAACAATAACCGACCCCCCCTTTAAAAAAAAAAAGGCAAACCAAAAGACTCAACAACTAAGAAAACAAAAACAAAATAAATGAGGCTTGAGTTAAGATCAAATAAGCTTGGTATTAATTATTAATGGCGCGAAGAACTTGTTGCAATATGAAAGCGTACACGTTAGTATATGTATCATACAAATAATACAGTGAAGAGTGGGATATTGTTCTCACAAGGATTTGTTACCAAGATAATTGCTAAGTATTAAAATTGTACACTTTAATTTAAATTAAACCAACAATGAAATTGAGTTGGAAATAAAACTAAATTAAAGACCCAAAAAGTAACAAAACAAAGGGAGACGAAATTCTAGACTAATTTGGGAAGGAAAAGGCATATGCGTATGATTCTCACTGATATTTCATAGGAACCCAATTAACATCTTTTTATCTTGCTTTTAATTATGATTTTTGCTAGCTTAGGACTCTAAATTACCTACAAGCAACTTTCGAATTATTTAGAAGTATTTTCCTTAAACTAATTCATAAACCCTTATGTAATTGATTAACAGGCATGGTTAAGAATGGGTCCTAATATAGTTATATAAGGTTGGTAGGTATATTTTTATCTTATAAGTGAATAAATCCACTCAATTGTGCAAGTTTTATAAACTCTTACTACCCGATCAATGATCTAGTCCGAAAATCCTTTTTCCAAATTCATTTAAGTTATTCAAATTATCTATTGGTTTTCACACATTTATAAACATGAAGAACAAAGATTGAATAAGCAAATCATACCATTAATTACAAGTAAAGAGAGTAATTTCTACTTGTTATATGTTAGGGTTTCATTATAATCCCATATCAACAATCTTAGCTCAACATTACAAGATAAATCAATTTAAAAAATAGAGCATACATTAAATGGGTATAGAAATATGAGAAGAAGCAAGGGAAGATGAGAAAAATTGATTTAATTGTTGAATTTTCTCCAAACTCAAGCTTTCTCCTTGCCAAAATCAAGCTCTAACCCTGCCTTTTGGTCCTCAAGTCAGTGAGAAAACGCTTCTTGCAAAATGTCCCAACCCCTTTAAAAACCTTCAAAATTATAAGTTAAAAATGTTATCAGCTGATGTTGTTGCGATTTGAGTTGCATCCTGGGTCTTAAAATAGAAGTTGCTAGAACTTAGGCATTGCAGTGCTTAAATCCACTGTAGCATAGGAATTTGTTTTAGCAAATTTTTTTTTTCACTTTCAGCAACAATTTCTAGCTTTTTTCAGCAACTATTCTCAGCTTTTGTTGTTATGCACTCTAAACTTTCTAAGCTTTGTTTCTTTATATTTTTAACTTTATAAGAACTCGTCTAATATTTATATACAATTTATTGACAAAGATTAAACAATTTAACAATCTAATAATCTAAATAAAAACACCCAAATACAACTTAGATAAAATAAAAATTAACTCAAAACAAAAAGATAAAAGCTAAAACTTACTAAATATTAACTAAACTAAAATTTATTAAATGTATATACCAAAAATATAAAGTAGACTGAATATTCATATGATAGGTCCTTTAAAATGATAGAAAAAGCATGATAAATGTTGTAAATAATCCACAGTGTACGAGTTATACAAATAGTATAAGAGAGTATCCTTTCACGAGAAAACTTAATCAAGTACCAGTTCCTAAATTATTTTATTATCGAGAAAATTCTCTAAATGAAATTAAATAAACCATGAACTAGGGAACAAAATGAAACTGACGAAAATAAAGAATTGGATTATTTAATGATGAAAGGTTTTGTGATTTGGATTTCAATGTTACTTCTTATGAATGATTAATAATAACTCATGTAATTAATTTTTATCAAATCAATGGTTGATTCCTTATTTTATGTGTAATTCCCTTTCAAAATAAAATATGTATAGCTATACTTGTCCTACAGTTACTTTCATGATCATAGGCTCTAACACACCCTTTAAATTCTATGGAATTCATTGTATCCTTGCAAGTAGCGGTTTGGCATGTATGTAGTTTACAATCCACCTAGGCAAGATCACTATTTCTTAAAAATCTAAACCTAGATCTATCATTCAAATAATTTTTTATAGTAATTCACCTTTCAATTTATTTCACTGTAGATCAAATTTCACAAAGAGTAGCTAGCAAATTGCAAATAACTTATAATAGAATGATAGATTAATTAGGAGAAAAATCAATACATAGTATTCAAAATCAAACATAACTCATAAACATCTTTATGCAAACCCCAGGTTTAAGGGGTTTAGCTACTCATAATGGAAAGCAAAATCCTAAGATAAAAATGGAATGAACTTGATGGAACTCAACTTTGGTATTATTTATATATTAGAATTATAGCCTCAATCTCCTCATGTAGAGAAAGAAGGAAGCTGAATTGTTAATTATAGAGCTTAAAGCCAAAAAAAAAAAGGAAAGAAAAAAAAGGAAAAGAAGAAAATGCACTCTTAGCTTTTGAGAGGCTAGGTTCTCTCTACTCTTGCCTAAGAAATTCCTCCCCTCCCTTGAACCTTCTTCACCTACAATTATACCTTTCTAACAACCCACACTCTTTTTTCCAATTCATATCCCATGTGATAGTGTGACCCAATTAGCTATTGGTATCCTTTCTCCTTTTTACCCCTTTAGCCACCTCAACATGACATAATTTAGCATTTAAGCTTATTTCATATTTCTTCTCCTTATCCTTCTGCTGGTAGGCCTTTACCATTTTAGGCTCGTTAGCATTGGGTCTATCATTACCTTCCCCAACACGATTCACTTTGTCCTCAATGTGGAAATTAGCAATTGGGACAAGTGGATTCTTTAGAATAAAACATTGCACTTAAGAAGTGTCTTCCATCTTATCGTAAAAGCCAGTAATAGTAGCCTGAACCAAACACATTCCTAGTTCGCTTAGTAAGATCATAGATCCCTTCTGATGGTTGATCACCACTACATCATCACCATCATCCAATGCCCTTCCATCACCATCACAACGTCCTCCCCAATGCCATGAATATCAGCGTAATCCCAAGTCTTTATACTTCTGACCATATAAATCAACATCCCTTTTGGCACCAACATAAACATCAATATCAAGCTTGATTTGTAATCTTTCTTTGCAATGTGGGGACTCTACAGACAACATTCCTTGATTGAAGTCAATAGAATGGCTCTTACAGTACACTTGAGAAACCTTATTTTGTGTATGAACATCACCACTTAGACTTTTAAGAATCCACTTTTAATCAGGTTTTAGGTCATTGTTGCTAAGAGGCCAACTTCCTGCGCTGAAATCACCATGGGTTTTATTGGGTATCTAATAATTTATTGAAGATAATAACCAATAGCTAAGGAACCCATGTCCCAAGCCTTTCAATTGTTCCCTATTGCCTATGTGATTTTCAAGTGAAATGGAGGAACTCGCTAAAAAATCAACAAATTTCTTGGCCTCCTTAAATGCTATTTTCTCACCATCCTTTTGCTTGTCCCAAGTTTTTCAATTAGCTACTTAGCATATTCCAAGTCATGAGTAATCAATACATTGTCAAACAAGGTTCTAGATTTTCCCAGCCACAATTCAATGCCAACATACTTTAAGTTGGGGAAAACAAAGCCATTAGGGTCATCCTTGAAATATAGGTTGTCAATCATTGATGCCTTCTCTTTGCCTTTGAAGTTAGGGCTTTTGATTTTCTTTAGAAGAAAAAGATCCCAATCAGAATAGAGACTACTCGACTACTTCTCGAGAACATCCTTTTTTACCGAGGAGCCCAGCAAAAATAGCATAGCATCTATAGTCTTCACTTGTTTGTATACCTTGGTCATTAGGATCTCCATTCCATTTATTAGAGGCATGGCTTCACTCCCCAGCCATGTTCCCATCTTTCATCCAATCAAAATTATCCCACCAAGTCCCCCAATCATTGTTGAAACACTCCTAGAAATGCATTGTTGAAACACTCCTAGAAATGCACCCTCGCTGATGCGATCACTTGTTCCCTTCTTGGTGCTTTCTTGGTGTCAAACAAGTGTTGATAGTCATTGGATTTGGTTGTTGTTGTAGGTTTCACTGAACTCGTCTTGTCCCTTATTTCTCCTTGTTGTTCATTCAACATTGCAGGGCAAGAAGGCTGTGTAGCTTTCTTCAGGTTAGCAACGTGCGTGACCAATGAGTATTGTAGAATCAAGCCCAACTTTTGAATGTAACCAAAAACTTCTAGGTCTTTATTCATTTTGCTAGCCTCTTTTTTTTCGAGGGCCCAATTTTGTTTTTTCCAACCCATTAACCTTTTCCCTTGCGTCATTCACGAAAGACTCATTTGACATATTGTCTTCTTGGTTGATAAAAAATGATGTTGCATGCCTAAGTGTAGTCTAACATTGTTTGGTGCTAAAACTGTGATAGAAAAAGTTGGTTTCTCTTTGTTATGCTAGCAAAGTCCTTAATCCTTTCTATTTGCTACCTCCGTATCAACTGTGAGTTGCTCCAATGCTTCAAAATGCACGAATAAATGAGGGAAATGCATGGTTACCAAACTTGGTTTCCTTTTAGCTGGCTAATGGATTTGTGTTAACCTAACTTGGAGAGTAATTGGGCCACTCTTCTAATGTAATTAGGCCCATAAAGTATGCCTTCCTAATAGGGGTGTTTATTAACCTATTAGACTCGAGGGGCTTGCCTTAACCTGACATAATCGGGTCGGGCCAAAAATGTAAATGGGTAAAATTTTAAATAAAATTATAGTAGGTCGGGTCATAGGAGAAAACATATTCTTTCCAGCCTGGCTTATTAGTTATTATTATTTTTTAGTTATTCACATCTTGCCATATTATATCTTTTTTTATTCTTATTTTGGCTGACTCTCTACATGCTACAGTTTTTATTACCTATTCAAACCTTCCTTTCTTAATTGTTTTTATTATTGACATGCATACTTACTAACTTTTCTTTTGTTAAATAATAAAAATACACATGTTTATATAAGACTAATTATGCTAATATAGTTTGTGTTTTGCTTAATAATACTGGGTTATTTTTTTATTGAAATTATTTTATTGATAAAAATATGAGGGTTCTAGAAGCCTGTTATTTTTTAATATATGCTTGAGTCTACAAAAAGATATCTTTATATTGCAAATATTAGTTCACAACGTAAAAAAGAAAGGCCTGAGCGGCATTAACCCGCCCTAACCTAACATAAAATGGGACTTGTTTGGGTTGAGTGGAGCCATGGGCATAAAAATAAGTCCCATGTCTTAATCGGGCTAGGCCTCAGACCTATTAAATGCCTAGCCTGACTTTGCCCATAAACAGCCCTACTTCCTAATTCAATTTTGGACTTTGCCCCATGTGACTTCTTTGACCCAATCCAAGATCTTGTTTCTTTTCTCCTCTTTGCCATCTACATCTTCTTTAGTCAATGATAAAATTGTTTGTTGTTCATCTTCTGCCAAAAAAAACTATTGTTGCTTGCATGTCGAGGTTGTCTCCTTCCCTTGTGATTTCTCTTCATTTACTTGTTGCGTATCCTTAGTAGAATCAGCTTGTAGGGCCTTTACATTGACAAATGAGCAAGAGCTGCTGCATCGACGCCTAGGTGTAGTGAAAAATAAGTAAGGGTTCTCACATTTTCGTGGCAGATATGGGTAAAGAAGCTAGTTCATGAGAGTAAGATTCATTTTGAAACTTAGAATATAGGTATACTTACGGGTAAGTCAAGGGAAATTGTTGATACTATGATTAGGAGGAGAATTAATTTTATGTGTTTACAAGAAACTAAATGGGTAGGAGAAAAGGCGAAAGAATTAAACACTTCAAGTTTTAAACTTTGGTATACTGGTAAGGCTAAATTTAAAAATAGGATAGGTATAATTGTAGATAAGTTTTGGAAAAATACTGTAGTGGATGTAAAAAAGTTAGAAGATAGAATCATTGCATTAAAGTTTGTAGTGGAAAAGGAAATCTTTAATGTTATTTGTGCTTATGCACACAAGTAGAGTTAGAAGAATATTACAAGGTAAAGTTTTGGGAGGATTTAGAATGTTTAGTTTAGGAAATACCATTAGGAGAACAGGTTTTTCTAGAAGGGGATCTAAATAGTCATGTGGGAAGTGTATCTTTAGATTACGAGGGTGTTCATGGAGGACATGGCATAGGGGAAGCAAATGCAGAGGGTAAAACTATTCTAGACTTTTCATTAGCATTTGATCTTATATTAACTAACAATTGTTTTAGAAAATGTGAGGAACATCTTATCACTTACAAATGTAGAAGGGTATGTTATCAAATTGATTTCTTTCTTATAAAGAAATCGGATAGAAAACTTTGCATGAATTGCAAAGTTATACCTGGAGAGAGTTTAACTACTCAACATAGAGTTTTGGTTATGGATGTAAAAGTTAAGAGGAGAATAAAAAACAAAGGCGAAGATAGGGTGTTAAGGGCTAAGTGGTGGCAACTAAAGGGGGATAAAGGAAAGAATTTGCAAAGACGTATTGTGGAGGAAGGACCTTGGGAAATACAAGGAAGTGCTAACGATATGTGGAATGGAATGGCTAAAGAGATTAGGAAGGTGGCAAAGGAAATATTAAGTGAATCAAAAGGTTTTGAACCTAGGGATAAAAAATCTTGGTGGTGGGATGCAAGCATGCAAGATAAGGTTAAAGTAAAAAAGGAGTGTTATAAAGTGTGGTCGTTATGTAAAAGTAATGAAAAGTGAAAAAAATATAAGGTAGCTAAGAAAGACACTAAGAAGGCAGTGAACGAAGCGAGAGTGAGGGCATTTGATGGGTTATATCAATCTCTAGGTACTAAAGTTGGAAAAAGAAATATTTACAAGTTAGCTAAAAGTAGGAAAAGAAAAACAAGAGCGTGGACCAAGTGAAATGCATCAAGGATGAAGAAGGGAAAGTATTGGTTACGGAACAAGATATTAGAGAACGGTAGAAGGGTTATTTTCATAGACTTTTTAATGAAGAGCACAAGATTTTATTGCAATTGGATAGGCTAGACACTAGAGAAGAGTATTAAAATTATATTTTTTATCGTACGATTCGTGAGGTAGAGGTAAAAAAAGCATTAAAACGAATGGAGAATGGCAAAGCAGTTGGATTGGATAATATACCCATTGAAGTATGGAAGGGTTTAAGAGTGAAAAGTATAAGTTGACTTAAAGTTATTTAATGAAATTATGAGATCTAAGAGAATGCCAGACGAGTGAAAGAGAAGTACTTTAATTCCTATTTATAAGAGTAAAAGGGACATTCAAAATTGTGCAAATTATAGAGGAATTAAATTCATGAGCTACACTATGAAATTATGGGAAAGAATAATTGAGCGAAGGATAAGGAAAGAGACTCAAGTTACGGAGAATCAATTTGGTTTTATGCCAAGAAGGTCAACTATGGAAGCAATATACTTGTTGTGAAGATTAATGGAGAGATATTGAGAGAATCAAATAGATTTACACATGGTGTTTATCGATTTGGAAAAAGCATATGATAGAGTGCCAAGAGAAGTTCTATGGAAGGTTTTGGAGAAGAAAGGAGTTCGTATAGCTTATATTCGAGCAATTCAAGATATATATGATGAGGTTATAATTAGTGTAGTAACAAAAGGTGGACTTATAGAAGATTTTCCGATAACTATTGGTCTACATCAAGGGTCAACTCTGAGCCCTTATCTTTTTATTTTTGTCTTGGATGTGCTTACTGAACATATCCAAGAGCCAGTGCCACAATGCATGCTTTTTGCAGATGATATTGTCCTAGTTGGAGAATCAAGAGAAGAAATGAATGAGAAATTAAAGAGGTGGAGACTAGTTTTGGAAGCTCATGGATTTCGTTTAAGTAGAAGTAAAACGGAATATATAGAGTGTAAGTTTAGTAAGAGACACCATTTCTAGCGCAGAAATAAAAATTGGAGAACATATCCTACCGTAAGTCATACAATTTAAGTATTTTAGATCCATCATATAACATAACGGGAAAATAGAAGAAGATATAAAGTATAGGATTCAAGCAGGGTGGATGAAATAGAGGAGTATTTCAGGTGTTATTTGTGATAGAAGAGTACCACTCAAACTTACGGGTAAATTCTACCGCACAGTTATAAAACCTGCAATGTTATATGGAACTAAGTGGTGGATAATAAAAAGTCAACAAGAAAATAAGTTCAATGTTGTAGAGATGAGAATGTTACGTTGGATGAGTGGACACATTAGACAAGATAGGATTAGAAATGAATGCATTAGAGAGAAGGTGGTAGTCGTACCTATTGTTAAAAAGATTGTACAATCAAGACTTAGATGGTTTGGTCATGTGGGGAGGAGACTTATAGAAGTTTTAGTTAGAAAGGTAGATGAGATGGAGAATAAGCTATTAATTAGAGGTAGAGGAAGACAGAATAAAACTATAGAAGAAATTATTAAGAGAGATTTAGATTTAAATAATTTATTTAAAAATATGAGTTATGATAAGTACTTATGGCGTCGATTGATCTATGTATTCGACTCCACTTAGTAGGAAAAGATTTTGTTGTTGTTGGATTTATCTCCACTTTTGGGCTGTTCTTGACAGTAGCACTGGAAGGATTTTGAATCTTGATAGCCGTTGGCTTCATCTCTACTTCTAGGCCATTCTGGATGACACCATTGGAAGGTTCCTCCTCAGTTTCTTCCTCGTTCCCCCTCCTCTTTACCATCTTCATTATGTCCTTCATTACTTCTTTCATATCCTTCAATATTTCTTTCAAATCCTTTAGCATTTCTTTTGTTTTTGCCATGTCTCTTTGCCATTTCTCCTCCTGTATCTCTCTCTTCCATCTGGTTAACACTCTTTTACTTGTTTCCCTCACCTCTTCCTAATCTCTTGCCATCCTTTCACTTTTCTCCTGAGGATTCCCATTCTATTGATTCAACCTCTTCTGAATTGTCACTGTTATGATACCAAATTGATGGAACTCAACTATGGTATTACATATCAGAATTACAGTCTCAATCTCCTCAGGTAGAGGAAGATGGAAGTTGAATTGGTAATTATAGAGCTCAAAGCAAACCAAAAAAAACAGAAAGAAAAGAAGAAAACGCACTCCTGGCTTTTGAGAGGCCAAATTCTCTCCACTCTTGCCTAAGGAATTCCTCCCCTCCCCTAAACCTTCGTCACCTGTAGTTATACCCTTCTAACGACCCACACACACTCTTCTAGTTCATACCCCATGTGATAGTGTGACCCAATTAGTTATTGGTAGTCTTTCTCCTTTTTACCCCTTTAGCCACCTCAACATGACATAATTCAACATTTAATCTTACTTCATATTTCTTCCCCTTATCCTCCCTCTGGTAGGCCTTCACCATTTTAGGCTCATTTGCTTCTTTTGAGCAGATGCAAGAAAGTCTTATAAAGTTCTATCTGTATGAATAATGCAACGTCATTTTAGTAAAATAAGCTGAAGCCATTAATTTGTGTAATTATTACTTGACAAAGTGCGTTGTAAATGGTCGATTTTATGCTGCATTACACCAGCTTGCTTGTTTTTTCTTTTATTTATTATTTCAGTAATGCTTTGTTTGCTTTGATATGCTTTCGGATTTCTGAATGTTGCATTATACTAATGAAAAAATTAATTAATTTCAGATTGACGACCTAGACTCTCTGAAGCAGATTGGGGTTGATCCAGAGAAGGTTTATTTGAACAACAACAATAGTGGACTTAATAAATTGTGTTTCATGTGCTTTATGGTGGATATATTAGTCTTTGATTGTGGTGCAGCACTGGCAATTGTTTGATGTTGATGATCGCTGCCCCATGTTTTCTGCTAAACATTGACTCTGAAGACTCGTTTAGTTAGTACCTTCTGTAGTACTGATAAGTGCTATTTTCCTTTTAATTTAAGCATATTTAACTCGTTATTGTAGGTAGCAAGTGCATTGGTAGAACTTTTTGCTGAAATGATATTTGTGCATGGTTACATACATGGTGATCCACACCCTGGAAATATATTAATTTCTCCTGAAAGTTTTGATGGCTTCTCTTTGGGTACGTTCCTGCTGTGTATTTAAGATCAATTTTTCTGTAACCAGATTAGGTTATAAACTTCGTAGACTCAAAGAATTGAGCTTTGACCTTATTTCTTGTCTGGGAACTATAATGCAGTTCTTCTAGATCATGGAGTCTACTGGGAATTGGATGAAGAATTTAGACAGGACTTTTGTCAGTTATGGGAGGCTTTGCTTCTACAAGACTCAAAGAAAATAATGTGTCTTGGTGAGCGATTTGGTATTGGGAAGTATTCTAAATACCTGCCTATCATTTTCACTGGAAGAATTATTGAAAGGTGTTCCTTGTTTTCCTTCTCTTTGTTGTTGCATTTAAAGACTTTTAATCAATTTCATTTTAATGATCCTTTATTGTGGTTTGCTCTTAGTGGTGGATTACAATTGTAATGCTCAAGCCACTGAAATTGGTATTCGTCTGTCTGATTTTGGATTGTGTGGCTGTTATATTCTTGTACATACGGTCTATGTGGTAAACATATTTGAGTGATATAGATGGATGATCTTAATCTCCTTTACATATTCCTGAATTGAGTTCTCCAACCCAGTTCTATGAAAATATTGTTTAAAAAAGAAAAGTTCTCCTACCCAGTAACTTGACATTGAAATCCGTGCTATACAACGTGAAAAAAAGTATATTTGACCATATGTGGTGACTGGTGAGATATGGCAATTTGGCTTTTTATACAATCCATTTATTTTTAAATAATTCCTTTGCTAGATTTTGGAAATGATTTCCAAAATGGTATACATGAGATTGACTTAAAATTCAGTACTCTGAA
The DNA here is from genome assembly GCA_032878935.1 of Erythrophleum fordii. Lineage (NCBI taxonomy): Eukaryota > Viridiplantae > Streptophyta > Magnoliopsida > Fabales > Fabaceae > Erythrophleum > Erythrophleum fordii. Next base: position 14,214,802 of record JAVQMF010000050.1, read on the forward strand.
TTATTCGGCTGGCCAAGAACCTCACATTGGAGCCCATTTATGATGAATCTATGTTGCACAAGGCTATGATGTGTGTTCATTGTTCATTAGAAGCCTTATTCATCAATTTAGTTTTAATTGATATCCTAATTTCTTTGTTAATGTCCTAGTAACTGGTGTAAGAAGTACAATAATATTCTTAGGTACAATAGCAGTTTTTTTTTTTTTTGGTTGTTGGGGGGGGGGGGGGGGGGGGGGGAAGAGAGAGAGAGAGAAGTAAGGAACGCAAATGCTTATGGCAAAAAATAAAAACATGGCAGTGTGCTATCTATGGGTTCTTTGGTTGGAGCAGAATGAATGATTGGACTTTCAAGGAGCAAGCTCTATCCGCATATTTGCAATGGGATAAGAGATAAGGGGTTTCCTTGGCCTCTTTATGGTGCTCAGCCTATGCTCTATTTCAGGGAGTCTACTTGACGTATATGCAGGGACTGGAAAATTTTTGTGCTAATGAGCTTGTTTATTCCTGCTGTCTAATTTTTATGCCTTTGTTGTAAGAAGGTATCTTGTCTTTTTTGTAATATCTCTTTCGGATAAAATTCTTTTGTTTGGAAAAAAGAAGAGAAAAGGAAAGTGATGAAACTTTTTCATGTGAGTTGCAGTAAATCTGGTCTTGGCAGCAGAATGTCAATTGAGGAGAAAGAAAATATGAAAAAGGAGTTGAAGTCTCTATTATTGGAGGACTTATCTTCATTCATGGAATCCCTGCCACTGGAGTTTCTCACTATTATGCGAGTAGAGTAAGAAACACAGTTCATGTCTGCCTCATTAGATGCGGACAAATTTTTAACTGATGTGCTTAATATTTTTTCTTCGTTTTCTTTCTAGCGGGCTATTAAGGTCTATCATGAGAAAGTTGGGTGTCTCACGATGGATCAGGTGGCTAGCTTATGCCAAATATGGGATGTATGGTATCTATCTAAAGTTGGATGCTGAATCGGGTAAAATACTTGGAACTAACTCCTATATGTTGATCTTGTCATTCCTTAAGGTCTACATGGAAGCTTGTCCTGATTGTCAATCACATGAAGCATTTGAATACATTGTTATCTCATATTCCCTGATATCTTGAATACCATGGTGTAAGATATTAAGATACTATGGTATTTAAGATGCCTATGTTTGTTATGACAAATGAAAATTATCGTAAAAATCATAAAAGTAGTATTTTATCAAGATAACTGGTGTATTAAAAGTAGTATTTTAGTAAGAGGGAAAATAAAAAAGAACTTGCCCTGAAAATTGCTAAGCAAGTACTTGCTCGCTGGCCTAGGTCGGGCAAATGCATGAGCAAATACTTGCACATAGCGATGAGAGAAGAATTAATACTCCATTGTGAACATCAGAAGTCATTGCACTTGGTATAAGTCAAATTTTCAAATCATGGCATGAACAAGCACGTAACGTTGTTGACAGCATTAGTTATCAACTCCTGATCTCAGGGTGAAACTCACATCAATCTCTGACACGAGTTTATCAGTCATTTTTACTAATTTCAGAATTGGCATGAGTTTTTCCCCCTTTTGGTTTTCCATGCTTCCAGATTTTGCTGGGAAAGCTGTGTTTTTCAGATTCATATCAGAGTTAAAATATTATCAAATCCTAATGAAGCTCCTTATCGGTAAGGATGCTGTTTACTTGCTACTTAATAAATGTCGCCTCAAGATTGAATTGACCTTTTACTTTTTCTTCAGGGGAGATTGGGGCCAAGTTTGTTGTGCCTTTGCTGCTGAAGCTGAAGAATGCACTACATTCCTTACGTAGCAAGATCGGTAGTGACTTCTGGGGCCTCCTGATGCATTCTGTTTTTCTTCTGTTTTTCATACGTCATGGTGCATTTTGTTAAACAGTTAATTAGGAGTCCCATTTTGTTCATTCTGCAGATTGCAGTGGCTTGGAATGGATCTGCCCTACTAACAAATAGACCTGAACACCGGTTAGGCTGGTTTAAAAAGGGGTTGGGCCCATGAAAAGAAAAATGATGCCAAGGTGACCCGGGCCCAAAAAGCACAACGGGCCTGGTCCAACCCTGTTTCGTTAATACTCTGATTCTATGTATCAACCTTCATTCTAGAGATGGATTCTCAGGGGCACTCTGTCACCTCAATATAGTACTCATGATATTAGAACAAAAATTATTCAACTTCATTAAACGTGTGTTAATACTTTCTAATAAAGTATAAACACTTGTAAAGATTTAAGAAAGTAGCCTTGGAATAGGGAGTTCCAATAATCATATGATTTATGTTGGCCAAAAGAAAAACAATCATATGATTTATAATTCAAAGCTGTGAAAACCACTCTCAGGAACAATGGGATACTTCGGGCATATGCAAAATGAAATACGGGTTATATTAGCAAATGAATTCCATTGAGCACATACACAAATCTCATTCCATCTATTCCACTTAGCACAGACCAGAGTCCCCAATAATGAACATTAGCAAAATCACACAAGCTTTAGCAAAATCATGCATTAATACCTTCATGAAGCAACAATTATGCATTAAAAATGAACATTGCCAAAATTATGCAAACTTTAAGAACAATACTCAAATTCTTAACTCATACATAAAGTCATAAACATTAAACACACATTACACAACAACAAAATGCAATATGATCATTAACCATCGAGCAAAGTATCCAAAGTCTCCAATCTCTAAAATTTGAAATCCTGGGAAATTTCAATACTTTCAAGAAGCTCACATACGAAGTATTATTTACTTCATCATTAAGATAACAATAAAGGAAACTTATGCTAGAAAACTAACAGTATTAGAAAATATCCTCTAAAGTAGAATTAGGACCAACCTCTCCATTAGAGAAGGCTACATCATCTAATTGAGATTGTGTAAGATGTCACATTAGCATAGATATAATTTTTTCTTTAAAATAACATTAGCAAAGTCAAATGATATTGGCAGAATATTCAATGAAAAATTATTTCATGCAAGGCCTTTTGTACGATGCCATTCTTCTAAATTTATTAAAGCCTCAATAGTCTTCCTATTGAATGAACTTTTTCAAAGATTGATTACCTTTTTTCCATACTAAAAGTTTATTCATAAGCCATTTTATATGTTGGAATAGCCAAAATATCCCAAGTTGTTGGTGCAAGCCTAAATAATTGTGCAACATTTGATTTTCAGTAATATAAGATATTAATTTCTGCACCTAATTCATCAGTTTGTTCTTCCAAGTAAAGGTCCATCTCTGATTTCTTTGTTTGTATTTGTCTTTTGGTAATCAAGAACTAACTATAATCTTTAGAGTCATCAACGTGCATATTTAATTGTTAGTATCTTCAGTATCTCCCACACTTAATGTTGGATGCACAAAAAGGACTTTGTAGTGTTCAAATTTTGCACCAAGAGTACTAAATACCTAAGCCATATGCTTATCAACATTACTAAAAAGTTTGTTGAGAAAGTAAATAAAATTCAGCTTCAACCTTGGATCCAGTACATTAGCATAAGAAAGTAACAAATTATATTTATCCAGACATATTTGAAATTTGCAATCATAACTAAAATCATATTTGCTATGAAATTAGAAACATTTTTATTTGCTTTAAATAAACATAAATGAACCTTGCACACCCTCAAATAAATGTTAGAAGTTGGATTCTTGGTGATAGAAAACATAATAGTAGCATAATAAAGAAAGCTTAAAATACTTGTGAGGTTATTTTGCCTTATCCCACTTTTCATTAGAAAACATAGACATTCAAAAACTACTCTTCCTTTTCCCTTAATGTTGGAACACTTTTTGATATTAGATGACATGTTCAAGTATTAAAAATGTGGAGTTCCACCTTACACACATATCAATTCTCAATTTCCTAATTGTAGCCAAGTTGAAATATTTCTAAGCCATATAAAATTTCTTTCTCCTAGGAGTTGACCTTTTAATGAATTTCACTCCTTCACAAAGCTTTGAAATAATATTGTCTACCTTTTCATATTAGCTTTACAATCAAGCTCAAAATATGGCAAGAACATTGAATTTGAAAAAAAGATTCTATCACACACCAAATTTCTAAAAGGAGAAGACCTCATTTTCAAATGAATAGTTATTACATCATTATAATTGGTATTATCTAATGTAATGCTACTAATTTTCTCATTAATCTTTCATTTATAATAGCAAGAGGCTACCTCATTAGCTAGAGAAATTCTGATAAAAGGTAGTGATATAGCTTTGAAGTAATGTTGGGAAAACCAAATTAGATTAGTCAGTTCAATTAGAAAACTAGTGAATCAATCTTTGGTATAGTTTGATTGACCCATAAAATTAGTTAACCAAACCAAAGGATCAGTAGAACGAGTAAAAAAAAAAATTGGGCCAATAGTTTAGGTAGTTTCATTTTTTATGTTTGATTTTGAACTTTTTGGTACAAAACAACATTGCTTGGTTAATTTTTTTAAAAATTTTAATTTGGCAAAAGCCAAGATTGAATATTTAGATTTTCCAACTTTCCTTTCTCTTTAGTTTTGTTGTTACCTTTCAGGCCTTTTACATTTGCATTATGCCATCTCCTCTATTCTACATCTTAACATCTCAATGTACAAACACAATAACAAAGAAAGATGGTAAAATGTCGTGTTTATTGCCATAGTTCAAGTGCCAGCCAACACTTTCTTTGATTCTTACACATAACCAAGTGATGAATTAAGTGTGAAGCACCTTTGTTTGAATTTGGCACGAAAGGCTTTTTGCACGAGTTGCATTAAGCACTTCCATCCTCTAACTTTGTCATTTACAACAACTCTTTAAGAGTCAACTTCTTAATAAAATAAAATACACTAAAAAAAGGAAAATTAAGGAGAGAAAATTGACTAATAGTTGTATATTTCAAATTTCAATCAACAATGAAGAGCTAGAGCAGTGAAAAAATGTAGGATAATAATGCAAATTCTCTTAGGCCATATCTAATAATTCCTTAATAGACCCAATATCCAAGCCTATATTGTAATTTTGATGGTCATAAGCAATTCATTTTATGCAATTTTGATTATATAAGTTGGATTTCTCCTTCCTTGGATCATGGATCTATTTATGTAATCAAGACTCAAAAGTGTGAGTGAAAAGGGAATAAGAAAGATTCGAAATTACAGCCATCATTGAATAGCAGGAAAATTTCCTATTTAAAACTATGTTGTATGTGTTGTATATTTATCAAATCAAATCACGTGAAAATAGTGTCCACCAATAGTTACTATAATTTCAACTTAGAAGTTGGAAGCAAAACTTGAAAGCAGATTATAAGTGCCAAATCATAAAAATAACAATTAATAGACATCAATGGTGCCATATGTGGTGTCTATATCATATTGATTTGGCCTTGCATTGAAAATATTTCAAACTTGGTTTGGCCTTTTCGGAATCCAACAAGTATGAGGCATGGATGATTTTTTGTCTTAGCACAGTATCTGTTAGAAAATAAAGTATTCCTAATGGGTTGACTCAACCAATAACTTGACCTAATATCTTATGAGAGAATAATTAATTAATTAATTAATTATTAGTTAATTAATTAGTAATTAAATTATTATTATTATCATTTGATTTTGAGTTTTAAATTTTAAATTCAAAACTTAAATTAGGTTGGTTATTTAATTAAATTATTATTAATTAGTTAATAAAAGGATGAGTAATTATCTAATTAGTGGGAATGCTTAGATTAGAAAATTGATCATGCAAGTGTGTGTCAAAGTGGTGTCTCCCTCCCTTTGCATCTTACTTTCTTCCTCACCCCCTTTCTTTGTGAAAAAGAAAAAGAAACACAGAAATGAAAACACAAAAATGAGAAAACCCTTATCCTCCTCTGACTGTGGTGCCATCTATTGTGGACAATGAGTGGAGTTCCTCTAGTGATTCAAATCGACATTGCAATTGACACCGCATAAGGCAAAAGTTTTGAACAAGATTAAGTACTTGGATCTATCTCAGAATGTAATTTTCCCTTCATTGGTATTAAAGCCAAGTTGTCTTGGATCTATTGTCCTCAAATGATTTTATTTTATTTTTATTGTGTTAATTCTGTGCATCTTGCTATGAGTCGTGTATGAAATGCATGAAATATGAAATAGGACCTTTAAACACCCATAAATGGCATATTTCAATATAGACAAAATTAGGCCACTATGGTAGTTTATACATTAATGTTTATGTGGTAAAGAAATGGTAGAAAAATGATAAACCATTAGAGAGAAAACTAAACATCAAGGTTTGAAAAATGGTGTTGAAAACACCAAATTTTAAGGCTAGGCATTCTGACCACAGACAACAACTTGAAGCAACTCATACATACTTAGAAGGCTTGTTGAATAAGCTTTCCAACACCACTAAAATTGTCTTAAATGAATACATATTAAAATATGATAGTTCAAAGGAAGGAGCCCAAATATGGTTTTTTGGAAAAAGTGTCCAACCAATCAACTTTCAAGCCTTGTAACTTCTTGCTTAGGCCATGAATCTTTACAAGCCATATACCATTGGAAATATTTCTTTGCATTCTTTCTAATGACACTTAATTTATATAAATCGGAGTTAAAATAAGGAAGATACAAGGCCATGAAGTTGGCCTTATAAAATGGCAATTTTGTAATTTAATAGAAAAGTTGAAAAAATTAAAAGTTGAAAGATGAAATGGCTTGGTCACTTTTAGGGGTGGCATGTGTGGGCCACCCCGACCTCTTTTGGATATACAACTTACACCAATATAACAGACAAAACAAGAGGGAGAGAATGGTAGAACCACCATGGTTGAAAGTGGCCTCCATGGCGGTGTGTGAATTGCATACACCACCCCAAGTGCGTATAGGTTCATCCTCCTTTACCTTCTTTTTTTTTTTTAATTTTTGAAGTAGAGAGGAAGAATTGGCCTGTGGGGGCATGTGACAAGTCCTTTGGGGTTGGTTTTTTGTTCTAAAAATTCCTAATTTCAAGAGCATCAACACGATATACAATTTACCTATGTTGAGTTAGTTGTTAGTCATATTTCAATGATTTTTTGGGCATAAAATAGATATTTATGCATGAAAATTTATAAATTATTTAAATATGAATTATTAAATTTTATTTCTCTTAAATCGGTTATTATAGACCTAGCGACATTCCATATTTACAATATGGACACATAATAATAAGAAAAAAATCCAAAAAATGAGAAGTATTTAGATTGATCTAAAAATGTAAGGGTTTTGAACTTCCTTATTTATCATGGGTTTTAAAATTGATCAATACATTCCTAAATAATGTTTTGTAAACATTAGGAAGAATTTTGGATAACCAAATTAAAATGAGTTTTTTTTTTATTCTTTAATTGGTATGCATCAAAGACAATGCTCACTATAAAACATCATGTTGTCATGAATATTGACAAACCATTTTGATTTCTCATTTTTATATATAAGAAATATGAGAATGTTTTATGTATAATGCACATAAATAAAAAATTTACTATAAAATATTGATCAAGCATGTGAGATATATTTTCTAAAATATATTATAGTGACCTTTGTAATTGGAAATGGGCATGTGATGGCCAAAGAGAAAATATTTTAAGAAGATAAAATATCTTTAGAGGTGGTACCTAGTGTGCGTTTAATACTAATGCAATTTATAAGTGTATTGTATTAAATAAATAAAAAGAGGAGAAATACTTTATTAAATCAGTGTTCTTGAAATAGAAGGCTTGGGCTCATTTAAAAAGTAAATTTAATAAATTAATAAGAATATTTGAGAAATACTTTATTGAGTGGGAATTCTTAAATTAATAGCCTAATAGCTTATCTAAGAATTATAGCTTAGATAGTATATGTAGATGAATTCAATAGAAAGGTAACAACACTTTTAGGATACATATGATAGAAATACACCAAATATAGACTTTCAATCATGAACTTGATTATGCCATTATTGGTCTAATTGAAATTTATTGCAAATATATATATGCAGCATTGTATATATATAGTCAATCTACATTATATCCATGTATGAATTACATTGTGATTATGCTTATTAAAACATTATTGCCTAACTTGAAAAGAGTGATAATTAGAGCATGTTAATTAAGAAAATTTGGTATCATAAAATTCTTGTATTGTATAAAAAAGTAAAATACTAAGAAACCATTGAATATTATATGAGTTAAACATGGAAATACAATTAAGTAAAGGAGAGATCTAAAAGTTCTTGATTAGAAAAGAAAAAGAATGATATCACTTGCATATAAGTGTCTAATAACATGGCTGACAACCTCATGTATAAGTGTGAGTTATATTTGATTGTTCAACCTTTGAAGATAGCCTATAAGGACAAGTTTGGTTACAAAAGTCTAACCAAATTGTAAAGATTGACGGTTAATGAATTGAAGCCAGTTAGTCTTATCTTTACTTATGAGCATTAAGTTCAGGCTATCATAAGATCTCTACCTATAAGTTGAGAATATATAAGAGTGAATTTGACCCACAAAAGGAGCATCATTTTTTATGATATTGCTTATTATATAGACCTAACTGATAAGCATTTAAAAGCTGTTAGACTCTTGAAATTGCTTATATGACTGAGACTACTATGACTTTAAAGTCCAAGTATAAGAAGATAACACTTTCATATTAAAAAAAGATTTGGTCAACATTTCAAGAAGACCAATAAAGTGTTTAAGAAAAGAGGTAAGCATGATAAAAAGGAGCTTGACATAGTAAAGATCAAGTATCATATTGGTTAATGGGTGGGTCACTTCTGCTCATCATTACACCAAGCAAAATAAGTTAAAGGCCACAAACTATGTAGTTAAGGATCAAGAATCCCTTGCAAAATATCGTTGACTGCCTTTCAAAAGCAGGTAACTTTATGTAGGATGAAATACAATAAATGAAGTAAGAGATATCAAAACATGCAAACTTGTTTTTGCCTATAGAATGAACACATATCTTACATAGTGTTTTATACATTTCAAATATTCGATAAAACTTAACATTTATTATTTCTCTTCTTAATATGAGATTTTAATGTTGATTTACCATAACAACTTTATTAACATAAGATAAGGGACAAGGGACATGATTCTAGTTTCCTTTGAGATGGTGTTATTTTGTAAGGTACAAGTATGAAGCGTGAATGCTTTACCCATTACTCTACTTCTAATCTAGTTTTGGATATCAATAATTGAAATGTTAGAGTAAGTTTTATAGGCATAGAAGTAGTGAGTTGACTAGCAAAGCTAAATATGCTAGGATCCATTTCTATTTTAGAAATGCCATTATAAGAAAATTTCCTAACAGGTAAAACAAACTAGAAAACAATTTGGAAAAAAAACTAGATCTTAGAATCCATTACAATTCATTCATTTTAATATATGTGGTTCAAAGAGAGTGAGAGCAAGACAAATATTTGCAATATGGTCAAGTTCATCTAATCTTACATAATTTAGAAGCATTTGAGTGCTTTAGACAATATATGCACATGGTCAAGAATTAAATGGACAACAGAATTCAAGCTTTGAGTTGTGACTAAGGATGGAAATATTTGAAGATTAGTTTAATAAGCTCCATGAATAGAAAGGAATTAGGAGAAAATTGATGATTTCTTAACACTCTATAGCAAATGAAGATGCTAAGAGAGAATTGAAAAAAAATATCACTCAAAATGGTTAAGGTTAATAAGAACTCAAGCAACCTTATCCATTTTAGGTAATGAGTTATAAATTGATGCCTTTAAACTTAATTGATTACTCTCTAATTAAGTTACTTTCACATCTTATAATTTGTGGACATAATGAAAAAATGGTTCCAAGAATCCTAAGACCATTGGGTTAGAATTTTATGTTCACAATAATTCTCACGATTATGGGAATTAAGCTCAAAGAGAAAGGTATTTATTTTTATTAAATACTCAGAATAATCAAAAGGAGTATATCTTCATTGGTGAAAATGAAGCTAGAATTGTAACTAAAATTGAATTAAGAAACATTACATTTAGAGAATGAATTTCCTAATAGAGAATAGGTTAACAGACATACATCTCCACATGAGACACAAGACTAAGTTAATGAAAATAACTAGTTATACCTAGACCTGTTTATCTAAGTGGGAGTTTGGTGTAAGAAAAGAGCGTTGCATAAATAATTCTACTATTAGAATAACTATAAGAGTATGCTTAAACATTGGTTTGAGATTGAAAGGGCAATACTAAAAAATACTCTGTTAGCTATTGAGGAGCCAAACACAGTTCCTAAGGCTTAGTCATGCCCTACTAAAGGAGAATAAATGAGAACAATGGAATAAGAGATAGACCTAATAAGGACAAACATCTCTAGGGCATTAGTTGATCATCTATCAAAAGCAATTAAGAACACATGGTTCTTAAGATAAAGATAAGGACATATGGATTAATTAAGAGATAAAAGACGTGCTTAATTGTTAAATGGTGTACACAATAAAAATGTATAGATTTTGAATATACCTTTTCATTTGTTGTATGATTAGATTAATCCTAGTTACAATTACAAATTTAGACTGAAAACCACATCAAATGGATGTAAAAAATTGCATTCTCAAATGATGAATCAAATGAAGAAAGTATATGGAGTAAGTTTTAGGTTTCATGAAGAAGGGATGGAGCAAAAAGTTTAGAGGATCCAAAGGTTCATTTATGGACTAAAACAATCATTTAAATAGTAGTATTTAAAATTTTATCAAGCAATTACTTTGTATGAATTTTTTCAAATGATTTATGAGAACCATTGCATTTATATCAAGTGGTTTGAGAGAAATGATGCAATATTATCCTTTATGTGGATGATATGTTATCAGTTAGGAAAAGTCAAGATTCTTTAATGGTTATTAAAGAATAGTTATATTTAAATTTTGAAATAAAATGTATGGGTAAATTAGAGTACATCCTTTGAATTCCGATTTAAGGAAATTGCTTAGAGAAATTAATTGCTCTTTTACAAAAGAATTACAATTAGAAAACCTTTAAGTAGTTTAGTATGGAAGATTGAAAACTTATCTATATTTATGTAGTAAAAGGCAATAATCTAAGTTATGAGATATATTTTAAAAATGAATCTACATTAAAAGATTATGTAGAAAGTCTTTACTCTAACATTGTTAGATATTGTATATGATGATATGTATAAGGTCAAATATCTATGAGCAATTGGCCTTGTGTACTAGTAATAGTTAAACTCTGGTCAATAACATCAAAGTGTTATTAATAGAATACTTATAAGGATTGAAAAAGAGGCACTGTATTGAAGAAGAAATCCAGATATGCAAAATTGACTTCTAGATATATTTTCTTGTTGCAAAATGATATGGTATCTTAGAATAGCAAGAAGCAAACCTATAGTGTTATTTACCAAGGAAGTAAATTTTATTACATGTGTTACAATAGTGTAAAAGGTTATATGGCTAAAGAGAATTATAAAAATCTTGGGGACTATTGATGAGACATTGAGTTCCAATCGTGATAGATGAAAAGCCATAGGCTACCCAAAAGTCCTTCATCTTCATGATAAGTGTAAAGACATAGGCATAAGAATGAGAGAGGTCAATAGCATAAAAAGGTGTTACTTTAAAATATGCCTACACATAACATATTAGTTGATCCTTTGGGAAAGCTCATACCTAGAGACACGCATGAGAAAAATATGATGTCTCTGGGTAAGCATAGAATATGGAGTATCATACCATATGTACAATTTAAGTGATAACTAAATAGATAAACTATGCCATAATCATAAGAAGCATATATACAATGATAGTATATTGTACATGTTGATAAGGTTAGTTCTCTTACATGAGCAACCAACCTTTGGTGCTTATAAGGAGTGATTATAAGATGAGGCATTTGTATTTACCATGTAAGGTAGCGAAAGTGCTAATATGGAATAGAAAAGAACAAAAAATATAAATACATCATTTCAATAAAAGGGAAAAAAAGAAAGTCAAGATGAGATTCAAACACATAAGTATATATGGATTGAATTATGGATTCCCACCAACTATAATAGCATAAAACTTATTGCAAATCTAAATTCTCTTCTAAGGTGCCATGGTAGGCGAGCAAAATGGTAGAATTTGAGTTAGACACTGTGTGTATTTAAACTAAGTTATGTACAATATTGATAAATAAATTAAATCGATATACACCTTATGAAATAAGAAAAACATCATAATATATAATTCATATTGTATGTGCTTAAGAACTACATTTGGGAAGCAAGTGAATAAATCTCTATTTTATTATTGTGTAAGTTCTAAAAAGGAACAAATGCTTTTATAGATGCCCTTGTGACTTTAATAATATCATGAAGAAATGAGTCAATACTTGCTACTTTAGTATATGTCCTATGATCATGATAGATTTGACTTAAAGGATTACTGTTAAGAAAGTAGCTGATTTTGATCTAAATGATATATGGGTGAAAGTAAGATCACCTGAGATATACACAATTATGTTAGTATCTAAAGTATACTTATTATGAAGTTTTAATCACTTCATAAGTGTAGATACTATGCACATGAAAAAGACAATCTAAGTAAAATTAAACTAAAAAAGGATTAGTTTTGTTATGAGCATAGAACATGGTATATATGGGTGAATCTAGGGTATCCATCTAAGGCATATGAACAAGTGTCTAAAATATATCTAAGGAATGTGTTTCTTATACTAGTTCTATAATAGGATTTCTAGTATAAGAGCTCCTAAACATTATGCCTAAGTGGTCACAACAGAGCATTTAGTATGAAAGTTCAAGAGGAGCAAAGAGTTTTGTGTTGTTTATCCTATCATATGTGAGTGGAATATGTTAGAAAATAAGGTGTCTTTGATGGGCTAATTCGACCAATAAACTAACATAATTTCCTATTAGAGGAAAATTAATTAATTAAATATTTGTAAATTGATTAATTATTAATTAAGTTACTATTATTTGAATTTGAATTTTAAATTCAAAAATTAAATTAGGTTGGCTATTAAGTTAAATTATTATTAATTAATTAATTAAAGGAGGGAGTAGCTATCTGATTAGTGGAAGTGGGTTAGATCAAAAAATTGATCGTGCAAATGTGTGTCAGAGTGGTGTCTCTCTCCTTCTACATATTTTTCTTTTCCTTACTCCTTTTCTTTGTGAAAAAGAAAAAGAAACATAGAGAAGAAAACATAGAATGAGAAAACCTCTGTCCTCCTCTAATTATGGCACCATTTGTCGCAGACAATGATGGAAGTTCCTTTAATAATTCCAATTGGCACCATATGGAGCAAAAGTTCCGAAAAAGATCTCAATTTTGCTGTGTTTAGGTAAATACTTGGATCTATTTCAGAATGTAATTTTCCCTTTAATATCTAGAAAAAAAGAAAGATAATGTAAGTAAAAAGTAGGGGTAGAGCTAGGACCCTAATTTAGGGGGCAAAGTTAACAAGGTCTCTTTTATAAATATGCTCTTCATATTTTTCTCTTGGTTGTTAGAATGATAAGCCAAAATTTTAATTTATTTTTTTTATATCTAATAGCAAATCTTCTAAATTAATCTCAATGTGTTGTTGCTGAAAATTATATTCATGAGGTTTAGATGAAAATTATTGCTTTGATATCAATTTTTTTCTTTAAAAATTTTATATCTTATCCAAAAAAATTATACTTTTATAGTATATTGATTAAATAAAATATTAGAAATTGAAATTATGGATTTATTTCCTTACTTCTATATTAGCAATAGATAATAACATTATAGTATACCAGTACTTTAATGAGTTAGGAACTTAGCCTTCAAGAGTAAATTGACTTAATTGAGTTAAAAAATTATGTCACACTTTGGAAGCTCACACCTAAAGAGAAAGAAAAGAAGGTAGTGGAAAATTGAAAAAAAGAAAAAGAAAAAGAAAAGAAGATAAGATAATTAAGAGAAGGAAAAGAAGAAATAATAACAACACCAATAAGTTTTTTTTTTTTTTTGTGAGAGTTATACATATAATATACATGTAGGCTTACTAGGGTCAAGTTACAATATCAAATAACAATATATATATAATATGTGTGGGCTCAATAGGATCAAATTTTTAAAAATATGAGAACAAAACATTAAAATTTAATAGTTTGAAATTTTGAGTTAAATGTAATTTCACCGGTAAATCTTCTTTTAAAGTTAAAACAATTTATACAAATCCTAAATTTTTGTCACCTAAACAAAAAAAAAACCATGTAAGATGCTTTCTTGGTATCACCTAAAAAGTTAAATGCCATGAATTTATTCATAACGTTTAGATGAATATTGTTGTTTTAATGTAATTATTCTTTTAAAAAAAAATTCTATATCCTATTCAAAAAAATTAAGAATAGCAAAAGTATCCAAATTGGATCTCTCAATTGAGTTCCTTCTCAATTGCTCAATTGCAAGGATCTGAACTATCTAAATTGATTTGAATGATTTAGATTTTATATTTTTTAAAATTTATTTTGACAATTCTTTTATAAAGGAAAAGAACATGGAATAAAATAATATTTGAACTATGAACTTTAAAAAATAATAAGAATTTAGATTAAAAAAACCTTAAAATATAAAATGTTCAACTCAAATTTGAATAATCTAAATACTTAATTGAGCAATTGAAGGAGATCCTCAATTGAAAAAATCTAAATTGAAAAATATCGCATAGATGCATATAAAATGTAAATGAAGATATATATATATATATATATATATATATAAACATTGCTGAAACTTGTTTTCTATGCATATGAGGTATAAACACTAAAACTTGTTTTCAGAAGTTGTGCAGTGTCTAAAACAGTAAAGAGGCAAGGAACAAAGAGAATCGGGATCCTCTCCTATGCGTATTGTGCATGGCGAAAGATCTAGACTATTTTAATTAATTAGGACGGTCTAAGTTTTTTTTTAATATAAGTATAATTTTTTTTAAGTTCACAGTTGAGGAATTATTTTTATTTTATATTTTACTTTTTTAAAAAAATTTTCAAAAAATTAAAAATAAATAAATAAATTTAAACTGTCTAAATCTACTCTCACGCCACTAGAGAGAAGAGACAAAGGAGAGGATCCCATTTGGGAGCAAAGATGGGGGATAGGGAGTGAATTCAATGTGGTTGAGTGTTAAAATGTTCTTTTCACTAATTTGGCAAGTAGACAAAAAAAGAAAAAAAGAGGAAGAAAGATGAAGGTAAAATAAGAAAAGAAATAAAATAATAATAATAAAACTAAAATTTTTGTATTAAAATTCTACGCATAATATATATGTGAGAATTTATTAGGTTAAAGTTAATATATCAAATAATTAAAAAATATATATAATCAATTATATACAGGAAAGAGTTTAGGAGGTGCAAAATTTTAAGGGATTGGGGGCATAACGTCGTAACATAATACTATATACATAGTATTTTTGAAAAAAAAAAATAGGCGCCTCTCTCCCTAACGTATAGCTCCATTGATGGTAGAAGGTACAAAAAAAAAAAAACAAAAACTAAAAGTGCAGAAGAGAGATCTAGTATGTAAAGAAGAGACAAACACGAAATAGCTCCCCAATCCACGAAAAAGAGTACCACAAAGACAATCCTTGAACCCTAAAGTTGCTTGTTGTCCGGGGTGGTGGTGGTGGTGGCAGAATTTTAAACTCCTGTAGTTACTTTACTTTTCCCAACATCGCGTGAAGGGAGTAAGGGCTTGTTTGGTATGATGTATAGGATAAGGCCTGATAGTATAAGACCTGATAGGATAAGGCCTGATAGGATAAAGCCTGATAAAATTTTAAGACTATGCAGTGTTTGGTATGATACTGTATAAGATAATGTATTGTATAAGATAATATTATCATTTATTTGATGATGCACTATATAACACTAGATAGGATAAAAATTAACTCTTTTAACAAAAATAACCTTTGCTTAAAAAATATACTATATCTTTCTATGTTATATTACTTTTTTTAAAAAAAGTATGGGTGAATAGGGTTGCATATAATGCATGATAACCTAATGACTTAAGTGATCTGATCTCGTCTGGTCACATTAGGCTAAATAGTTAAAATATAATTTTATAAGGACTCATATGAAATTTTTATTTTTTTAGAGTCAATTTATAATTTTTTACCAAATATTAAAAAAAAAAAGTGGCTTAACTAGTTTAAGAGACTAATCTAATCCAGTCTCAAACTAAACCAATTAGACTAATTTAGTGACTTGAGTGACCTGATCTCGTCTGGTTACATCAAGCTAAATAGTTAAAATATAATTTTATAAAGACTTATATGAAATTTTTATTTTTTTAGGGACAAAATATAATTTTATAAGGACTTATATAAATTTTTTTTTTATTTTTTAAGAGTCAATTTATAATTTTTACCAAATATTAAAAAAAAAAGTGACTTAACTAATTTAAGAAATCAATTTAACCTAATCTCATACTAAACTAATTAGACTAAGTTTAATTTTAATCTAATCTCATATGGTGTACCAAACATACCCTAAGGGTTTAGCATTTGGCTAGGGTATGGATTAGGTAAGGCAAGGTAAAAGTGAAAAAAAAGATAAAATAATATTATTGATTAATAATATATTAAAAAACGTTGATTACAATAGGAGTCGAGTTCGAGTTAAGTTATATTTAAAAAAAATTAAGCTCAATTTGTTTTATATTCAATTTTTTTTTTAAAAAAAGGACTCATTTTTTATCAAATTTTTTTAAAGCTCATATCTATTTTTTTTTTTTTTCAAATTGAGTTCATTGGATTAAATGGACTTTTTAACCTATGATCAAGTTTACTAACAAATACTTTAGTTCACAAAATAACAAATGGATTATAAAATCCTCATGATTAAGATAGGTATATGGAGCCAATAAAAATTTATTAATATAAAGAACGATCCTTAAGTACATTTTTTTGCACTCAAGATAGGTGCAAAGAGTTTATAAAATTGTTTTAAAATAGGTATATTAATGAATTTATTGATCCGCTCATTTTAATCATCTATTGACTTAATAACTTATTGCATGTATAAAAAATATGTAAGAATTTCTTTAAAATTAGTGTTACTGAGTTTAACATATGACACACCCATTTTACTATAATTTTATTTGCTCCCTGATATTAAGGAGTTCTCTTCTAACTATGCACTCCATTGTCGGTTATGGGAAATAAAATAAAATAAAATAAAACCACCAGAATATTCCACGCTGACCCGTTTACACAAATACTTGAAAGTTGAACTCATCAATATTATTATACCCTTGTTTGACGCATGCCCTATTAATTTAATTATGATTGTGCGCATTCTCAAGCATCTATTATCATCAATTACAATAGTCCCGGAAAGAGAAAAAGAAGAGGACGAGAATAGAAAAGTTATGTATATATCATAATTAAATGTCTCGAAAAAGAACAATTCTAAAAGTAAAAGAGTTGTTTATTTGACATGGTTAGTCCAATTATGTTATACCAGGCTGGATCGAGTTAAAAAAAGAAGAAACTAAATTAGGCTAGTTATTGACTAGTTTTGTTTAATTTGATTTGGTTATATATATATATATATATATATATATTTTTAAAAAGTATTTTATAAGGTTATACAAAAATTTTTTTTTTTTAAAAAATATAATTTTATATGAACTTATATGAAAATTTTATTTTTTTTAAAAAAATTATTTTATAATCTACAAGGACTTATATGAAAATATTTTTTTAAAAAAAATATAATTTTATAAAAATTTATAAAAGAATTTTATTTTTTACTAAAAATAAAAATAAAAAGCGTGGTCAGCCCACTCAAATTAGTCCAACTTGTCTAGGTAGAAAAGAAAAATGCCAGGCCAAATAAAAACCTGACTCAACCCTTCCCAACTCAGGTACTCTATGCTTTAGGGTGTGTGCTTTATGCTTTATATTAGAAGATAAATAGGTTAAGTATGGAAAAATAAACATTGAATATTTAAATACCAAAGAAGAAACATATAGAAGAAGTTCATAAAGCTTCGGCTTCCTCAAAAATCCCAGGATAGCTTTATCTTGATAGAAATTAAAAGAAAAAGGAAAAACGTTCCAATAACAGGAGACCGAAGATGACTGAACGGTGCTTCCACTCATATATATTGAAAATTCTTTCTTTGAAAACTCAAGGATAAGACTGAGCTAAATGCGTACAAGGTGCGGTAGCATGCAAAGCTTGACCCGCAAACTGTATATTAAGATTCGATTTGCCTTGACTTCACAGGTTCACACAGTCATGGAATATATAAATTGAAAATGTTAAATTAAAGACAGCAAAAGAGACTTCATAAGAAGAAAGCAGTGGGTTGAACTCGTTCCTTTTCTACATTTTTCATTTGAGATTTACTTACTCAAAGGCTAACTTAGTGGAGACCAGCGGCTGAGCCAACTAATAAAGCATTATGCCCACTGCGTGTGTGTGTGCCCCTGTTTTTCTTTGGGTTGGCTGCGATTCACGATAAAGGTCAGAGGTTCAAAGGTTTATTTTTATATATTAAGGTATTGCGATAAATAATGTCATATTAAAGTTTTATAATTATATTAAACTACGTATTAAAATTTATTTTTAAAAAATATGCTACATTATATTTACTTGAAGCACATAAATTAATTTTTAATTAATAATAAAAAGTTTAATTAACTCAATAGTTGAACTAGTGATCAGTGATTTAATATTCTCACTAGTTTAATGTTAAGTCTATTACATATAATAACTAGTTCAAAAAATTACGTTATAAATCTTTGGATGTAAAAACATATTTTTAAGTCATAGATCAAAAGGTTTTAAAGCCTTTTTAAATAGAAATTCATACATGTTAAATTAGTAATTTAATAAAGCGTGTATGGTTAATAAATATTAAATAATATTTATATTCAAAATGCATTATATTAATCTTTTGCTGTATCAAACGAAAAGAATAAAATTGCATTAATATTTCTATGGGTGAATACCATATCGGAGATAACATCGATCATTCGTCAATTTAATTATAGTTGTCTAAAGTCAATTAGTTATTTTCACATGTAAAAGGTATCACATTAATTAACACTTAGGCTTTAAATCAAGAATAGTTTATAAAAAAAAAAATCTAAGCAAATTAATTGTTTATTCATGTCCACTATATAAAAATTTTAACTGTTAAAGAATAACAAAAATCACATCCATCACACAAGATCACCAGAAGTTGTGAGTTATTCCATTCTGGTGTTAGAAACCACACCCACAAAACAAAGAAAACCAAAGCCCCATTACTTCCATACCATCAACTTTGGATGCATCGAGACACTCAATACTTTTTTGAATGGAACTTGCAATCTTTTACTCAAAATTTTTACTAATCCAACCAACCGTCACAATTTTTAAAATTAATATACATGAGTTACTTTGAAGTAGTCGTCCATACGTTGAACTCCTTTTTAATTTCCGTTTTGAAAATTAAAAGTCGTTATAAATGTGTTTTAGATAGTAAGGACAAGTTGATGCTTAAAATTGGCCACATTCTATTTTCCTTCGTGACTTCGATTTTATTTCATAGAATAAGCTTGCCTTGACAATATTTTGGCCTATTTAGTACATACCAAGTTAAGTATAGAAATTTAAAAAAATTTTATAAATAAAAAATATTTATAATATCTTTCTTTTTAATAATTAAATAATAATTAATAAATAATATTAAAAAATAATTAAATAATAATTATAAAAGTAAAAATAATATTTCACCAAATTTTTCTTTCCCTTCTCCTTTTACGTGACGAACCAAACATGCCGTTTATACCAAATACCAAGGGAAAGCAGGATTTTCGCCCCTATTGTTTTTTGTCTTTCTCCTTTAAATGTTGCTAATAATTTCTTATATATTATATAGAATAACCAAAAATTGGTTGATTTCGTTATCAAAAACAAAAGATTGGGTTGATTTCTTCTTCTTTGAGCTATACACACGCGCGCGCGCGTATATATATATATATATGTTATACTTTCCCATAGGAAGTGGGCCACGCAGGTGAATGTAATTTAATTTAAGCATTTAAATTGCCAAGTGCCAAGTCCAAAGCCAATACAGGCCCACCGCCTAAACTAGCATTCCAAGCCTATTTATTGCACGTCTTCACCAAAAATTTGATCCTTTGATATTCTGCAGTGCGTGCGAGGCCTAGTACCTCATACCCTCTCGCGCGCCCGCACCACTGTACGTCTGCACCAGCAAATCAATAAAGCAAATTTTCACTGTTCCAATTTCCAATTTTGAAGCGGGGGAGTTAGAGAAAGCACCCGTCGCCAAACGAGAAGGCGAGAAGGGGGCTTCATGTGTATATATATATATATATATACAAGTTTCGTGTTTTATTGTTGACAAAGAATTTAGGTAATTATTTTTTAATTTTGTATTTTGGATTTTATTTTTATCTTTTTCTTTTGTGTTTGAATATTTTTTTTTCTTTTTATTTTTGGGTCAAATCTTTGTTTTTGGATGATTTTGATACAATTACTTGTTTTGGATGATTTTGATACAATATATTTAGTATTTTTTATTACTTGATTATTTGATTACTTATATTGTATTTTTATGATAATATAAGAAAACTTTATATTATGGAAAAGTTCACAACTATTGATAAATTTGTTTTTATAAAAAATCTCTCATAATCTTGAAGTGGATGAATTATTTTATCCTTGTGTGCTTTCTATTGAGTTAATCAATAATGAGTAATATCAAATTTAAAGTATCAAGGATGGAAGAGAAAAAAAATTGATATCTCTTTATTAGAAAAAAGATCCAAAAGTTTATTCTAATTTAGGAGTACTAGTTGATTAACATGATAAGATTTGTCTTGCTATATTAAATTGGGATCATATCAGTTGTCTTTTACTAAATCTTCAACTTGTTTAGTGATGTTCCTCAAAATGATGGAAAAGATGCATTTATAGTTCAAGATTTTAATTTTAAAAGAAAGTCACTAATAAAGTTAATTATGCATTCTTTCACTACGTTAGAACTACTCCTAATTTAGCACATAATAGTTATGTGTAATTTTGTGATGCTTTGATGGCTTAATCTTAACATATAGAAAAAGTCTTTCGTAAACAAAATTTTTAAGTTATTGCAAACAATTATTTGAAACTAAAAGCTTTTATTAATCTAGTTTGATGGCTCACTATCTAAGCATATGCATTTAAAAGTAATGACAAAAGTATTGGCTTATTTAATAAGGAAAAGTTTATTAAGTTGATAGAGCTTTTAGTATCTTATAATTCAAATGTTGTTAATGTTGTCTTAAAAAATATTTAATATATTTCACTTAGCATTTAAAAAGAAATCATATATATATATATATCTTTGCTAGAAGGGTACGTGCAATAATTTGTGAAAGAATTGGTGATTCTAAATTTTATCTTTTTATTGATAAAGTAAAGAATAACTCAAAAAGAGAACAAATAATTATAATTTTGAGATTTGCAAACAAAAATAGATATATTTAAAGAAAGATTTTTTTTTTCATCATGTTCATATTCCAAATACTTTATCATTAACATTGGAACATGAAATAATATCTATTCTTTCTCCATAATATACATGGCCTTTATGGTCAAGAACATGATGGGCAAACAATATGCATAGTGAATGAAATAATTTACAAGTTTTATCTTTAAAAAATTATTCTTATACATATTTTAATTATTATCTTGCTTATCATTTGCAATTAGCATTCATTACTATAACTAGATAAATTAGTCTTGTTTATCATTTTTTTTTTTACAAAGCTATCACTGACTGTCAATTATATGAAAATTTCTCACAGGCATCGTGACTAATATAATGGAAAAGTTTGAGATACCAGATGGGTTGACATTTAAATTCTATTCTAGCTACGCGAATAGCCCAGATTTCTTGATTGTTGTCCATCATTTCCACGCCACAAATTGAGAGAAGCCATTTTGAAACGCTATGTTTCGAGTATTCAAATGGCGTGGTGTCTGTCTAGCCGTTAGATCACATGAACGGTCCAAAATATTTTGACTATTGGTCGTCGTTTCCATGCCACGAATTAAGAGAAGATGTTTGCCCTATCAATGTTTTAAAATACGGACCGCATCACATGATGCGGCCGCAATATTACGGATGCGGTCCGCTTCGCATCCGCAATAATCTGCAACGCAACGATCCACAACACCCACAACACGTTTTATAATTTCTACAACACCCGCAACTGCAACGCAGCTGCAACCGTAACCGCAACCGTAACCGCAACCGCAATTTAAAACCTTGCGCCCTATCTTCTGTTAATTAAAAGAAAACAAATTTGAACAGTCAAAGTTGTCCATTCCAGCAAAAAGCTCCCATCTCTAGTGTCGAAGTTGTCGATTGCAACGAGTTTATCCATCTCCAGTGTTGAAGTCGCCAATTCCAGCAACTTTGTCCATCTCTAGCTTTCGTATTCGTCGATTCTTGTTGAAGTCTGTTCCTCAACAAACTTCCTCATCTGTTGAAGTTGTCAAAGGATCCCTCACCGTTGCCACCGGGTGATTTTTAGTTCCTTTGGAAGTGTTCT
This sequence comes from Erythrophleum fordii, assembly GCA_032878935.1. Taxonomy (NCBI): domain Eukaryota; kingdom Viridiplantae; phylum Streptophyta; class Magnoliopsida; order Fabales; family Fabaceae; genus Erythrophleum; species Erythrophleum fordii. Next base: position 14,237,410 of record JAVQMF010000050.1, read on the forward strand.
CTGCTAGCCAGTTGCTTCTTCCTACAACCCCACCTCATGTATAAATGTGTAGTTCACAAGTGATTGATTTGTTAATTTTTGAGCTAACCTAGTGCGCTGATTGTAGCCATGTCTCTTGCTTAACCTCTGCTAAGACTGTTGACACTATTTCTCACCTTTGCCTTCACCCGAAAGAAAAAGGAAAAATTGGAAATTTTCAGAAATACATAAAGAGGGAATGGTTTTCCTATCGTGGGATAAACTGGTCGATAATTTGAGCGAGTCTTGTGAAAAAGGTTTCACTTCTTGGTTATGATTGTGAATTAGCATTTGATACGTAATATGAGACAAATTCTGCTGAACTTTGAAGCTTCTAATGTATTTCAATCCTACTCTCACTTTTGACTCGCCCAGATCAATTAGGAAGTGTGCATGTTCGGATGTTTGCTATTCTTGCTTGAGAGAATTTCTGAAGTATCATTTTGTCATTGGTTGTTCAATAAATTGGTAAGTGAAATAATTTATAGTGTTCCGAGGCTACCAGCTGGTGATACTGATTGAAAAGCGGATAAGGTAATTGAAAATTGTCTCATAATTTTTATTATTAAGTATTTTGGTTGAAAAGTGATACTGATTGGTTAATGTAGTGTTAAATACTTTATCAGTTATTACTAAGTTCAAGAAATTCTTTAATTATGAAACAATCTTGTGCTATTATTTTGGTATTGGGTGTTCAAATTAACATTTTAATATAAGTTTAGGTCTCACAATCATTGAGGTATCTAGTTATTTCTAGACATTTAATGTCACTATCCGAGTGTTATTGTTTGTGAACATGTTCATTAACTATAATGGTAACGTTTTGCTGTTATGTTTATATGTTTTCTGAGTTATAGATTGTCTTTGTTACATCTATACAAGTTTTAATTTTTGTGCCAACTTCTGGTATTTTAGCAACGACTTTTGTCATCGCAAAATTCATATTTTTTTCTGTGTATTAAAAAGTTCTGTTATACTGTGTTGTTATCAAATGTCACTCAAACTTTGATTCAGATCATCTATTTTTAATATGGTGCACTCAGGCAGCAACGAATTGGGCGAGAGCTCCAAGATGTCGTTTTAATTATGTATGATATGCTCAAAGTATTGCTCAGCTTAGACAACTTTCAAAATCAACAAAGTCTTGTTTGGTGTCAAGAATTGGGCTTGAAAATAAAGTCTAGAATTGGAATTGGACTTGTAATTCCAAATTTTTTGTTTAGTTTGTTCTTTAGAATTACATTTCCAATTCCACACACTAGTTCTACATAATTGAATAATAACTATTGTCTAAAAAAATTAGATCGGTCAGTAACTTGTGATAAAAAATAGTTCATCATTTACTGGTAAGATCATAGTTAAATTGAAATTAAATCAATTGAATTAAATATTTAAAAAATATATTTCAAATATATTATATATTATAATATAGATTTTATAATAATTTAATTAATAACTTATAAGTGTTGAAGTTATTTATTACTTTTTTAAACACACACATATATATATATATATATATATATATATATGAAAAAAATTTGCTATGTATTTATCTAGAAGGTGATGTTGGCTCAATGAATGTGGTGTGCTGTTCCATTCTCTCTGTCCCAATCCAAATTTGCTCAACCATCCAGTTAGACTCGATTCTTGATCAAATTTGATTGATTCAATTTGAGACTAGTTTTTTCTCCTAAATGAACTGGACAGCAAGTTAATTTACTAATTTTTTAATTAAATTAGTTGGTCTAGTTCAATTCTCTTAACAATGATAATAATTAGTAAAAATGTAATTCTAATTTTTATCTTCGACCTCAAAAATTACAATTAGTAAACTAAGAATTGAGGCCGATACCATATACCCACCTAGTCATCATCACCATATACCACAATTTTTGTTATTTTGATCAAGGACAAGTATCACTCTCATTATCCTTCCTTTTCACGCCGGTAAGAATGCTTAATGTTACTATGCATGTTCTTTATGCGAGAGAAATTCTTTTTTTTTTTCTTTTTAATCTTTATCATGATGGGTTTCGGAAATTTTTTTTATTTTTTGCCAAAAGGATTGCTACTTCCCCACTTGAACACGTGTTTAATGGGTGGTAGTTGGTTTTTTCCTAAACGTTGCGGTAGTGATTATAAAGGATTCTGATAGCTAATTTCTTCTAGTTTATTGGGTTGTATACTTAATATATCCTAATTCTCTATTTACCAGGGTTTGACATGCTTTCTAATGATGCTTTGATAGTGGAAAATCATGGACAAATGTAAAACTTACAATAACAAAGACAAGGCCAACTCTAGCTATCTAAAATGGACTTCGGCTATGGATTGTGTTCTTCTTACTAATGTTTTGCTTGACCAACATACCTTGGGAAATCATCCACTTAATGGTTGGAAAGCTCCTGCATATACTGTTGCTATATATAAATGCCATAAAAGAGCCATGTGGTATTACAATCACTAAGGAAAACATCTTACCTTATCTAAAAGCTTGGGATAAGTATTATGATGTCACAAGTATTGTATTTGGTAGTAGTGGTTTTAGTCAGGGTTGTTCAAAACTAATCTAAACTAATTGAATCAAATCAAACCTGTAAAAACTAAACTAAACTAATTAAAAAAAAATTCAATTTTGAACATTATAAAACCAATCAATTTGGTTCGGTTCTCAATTCTATCAAGTTTATTTCTGTTAAAATCAAATCAATAAATTTTTTTTTTGGCTTTTATTAGTTAAGTCTAAATCATACATAAGCCTTTTATTAATTAAAAAAATAGTGATATTTTTGTCTACTTTACTTACTTTAAATGAACCTATCAAATAAGATATCTTAAAAATGTTATTATTTTATTGTCTTTATATATGCTATTTAATTACAACTGTAGAATAATTAAATATAATTATGAAGGATATTAGAATGTTAAGAGATGTATGATATTATAAGTCAAATTTTACATATTACAAGAAACAAACTCTTTAAAAAAAATCACCTTTGGGCCAAAAAAAAAACATAAATCAAATTGAATAAAAATCGAATTAAATCGATTAAAAATCAAAACTGACATAGTCTAATAAAATGTTAAACTGACATTAGTTTTGGTCTAAAACTGAACCAAACCAAATCTATAAACGCCTCTAATTTTGGTTGAGACTAGGAGTGGCACATGGTAAAGGTTGACAGTGAAAAAGTTTAGGCAAAATATGTTATGGTAAATCAAACTTGTCCTTTTCAATTTTGACCCTTTTTTATACACCCTTATAACTTATTAAGTGATAATTTTCATTATTACATGTATTGTTAGGCACATACTGATGTCAGTAATTTTAAAGAAAAAGGTAATTGAAAATTGGGAAAACTTAGAAATTATTTGTGGACATGTTGTGTTATGGGTGACGCAGCTGAAACTGGGGTTAAAGCTTTTAACGTTATTGGACCAAGTGAGAATATAAATAACGTCAGTAACATATTATCAATGATTCAGTTGATGGCACAAAAGTACCTACCCCAAATTCATTTTAGCAACCTAGTTTTACGCCATTTCAAGAATGAGAAATCGTGCTGGTGATGGACTTGCAAATGCTGTTAATCTTATGGCTAATACTATTTCCAAGGTTTACACATTATATTATTGGGAAAAAAACAATTGCTGAGAAAATACTTGCTGAACTTTTTGAAGTTTCAGAATTAGAAGAAACTGAATTACTATAAATTTATGATGTCCGTACTAGTAATGAAAGAAAGTATTCAGTTATTTAAGGTTGTTCCTACTCGATTGAGAAAATCTTGGATATCAATGCAAATTTAAAAAAAACAATGTAGTTAATTTGTAACCTTTGTGAACTTTTGGGACAAAATCATTATGCTTAGCATTGTGTTATGTCTATTTTTATTATGAACTGATAATGAACTCACATTCGGTGATATTTGCAGTGAACGTATATTTAATTTTTATTTTTATTTATTTTGTATTAGATGCATGTTCATGCCAATGAAATTCATCTTCTAAAATGAACAGATAGTTTTTTTTAGATGAATGTGAAAGTTATAGACTAAATTAAGAAAAAAGTAAATATTTTTAAAAATTAAAAATCATATATATATATATATATTCCTGCTAATTATTTTTTCAAAGTACTTATCACTCATCCAAACAATAAAATTAAAATTACAATTTCATGTTTTAATTCTTTACATGACCCAAACATAAATTTTAAAATTGTAAATTAATTCGAATTTTGATAAAATTAAATTCTACATTCTAAGTCTAATGTCTCGCCCCAAATATTGGAGCCGAATTTTATTTGCTCATTGGCATTATCCTCCTACCAACAATGCATTTTCTATTATCCTTTATGAGGGGGAAAAAAAAACACCTGCACGCATATGCACACGTGTGATATTCCACGTGGACCCATTCTCCCAAAAAGAGAAAAAGAAGAGGATTAGATTCAAAAACTTATGCATTTACCATAATTAAATGTCAAGAAAAGAGAACAATTCTAGAAGATAGTTGTTAAGAGTATAGTTATGAAAATTGGATTGGCCAAGTAAATTGAAAATCAGAATTAATCATAAAATTGGTTCATCTAACTTTCAAAACTAGCCCCAGAAAAAACCAGCCAAACTAATAAAAAACTTGCCAATTTGGCATTTAACTAGTTTAATAAAAAATGTCTAACCTTAAAAAAATGATTGGTTGCTTATGTCCAATAGAAAGTCTTCTTTAGCATTAGTCATCAAATTACCAGCTCCATTTGAAGAAGTATGTGCTAGTTCATATGGCATGGCTTTCTCATTCTTGCTAACTTCTTCAAATTGTTTACCATAGATACTAGTTCTCAATTTGATATTATGGTTGATTCTATGGAACAAAACAAACAATGGCTAAGAGTTTGCACGGAGCTTGACTCTATATTTTGGTCAAAAAGTAGTTGTCCAATATTTTATAAAGGATCCTTTTATTTCTTGGGTCTAAAAAGAAGTTTGTTAATTCTAAATTTTGAAGAAGAGCAGGTTGCTTGGAGGTTGATTGGACCTTTTTTGAGATATCCTTAAAAAACCTAGAACACCTTGCAGTTCTTCTCCCCAAAATATCTTATTAAAATGTGATAGAAAGTTTATGTCAATATTTGTGGGTGAAATGGGGAAGTGGTTGCAAGTTTTCAACTTAAATTTTACTTCAATGCTTTGGGAAAAGGTAGAAAGCTTAGGAAATCATGTGATCTATGTTTCTCAATCTGCATGTGTTTCTGCAGAAGCAAAGATTACGGGTATAGGGAATAGGATTTAGTTTCCAAGGTTTATGGCAATGGCATTCTATGTTATTCTTTGGAAACAAAAATTTCATTTTGATGTTCAAGACATAGAGGAAAGCTTCTCCAATACCAAGGAGCCATTATTGGCCACTTGGTTGAACCTCCATATTCATAATTAGCTTTATTTGACTTATTTTGGGTTGTTAAAACTGACAAGTTTCACTGTAGTTAAATTCATATTTTTATGAAATGTGAGTTAAAATTATAACTTGTATAGTTTCTTTCTTTTGTGTTAGAATTTGCAGCTTGAACAGATGCCATTTGAGCTCAATAAAATTTTTAATATATTTTTGAATCACAGATACTTCTATTTGGTAGATTTTTATGTAATATGAAATTTGTTATGATTCTACGCGAGTGTAAATAGTTGTATTATAATTCAAAAGTTCTCATTTATCCCATTCAGTCAGTCTAATCTAATTATTCAACAGTCTTCTTTGGTGATTTTTATCTTCTATTCCCATCTTAGTTGCTTACATTTGGATTGTCAATAATTTTTATACCTAATATCTCATATGCTTACCAAACACCTCCTATAGCAGGAAGTAGACTTAAGGCATGAAAGCTCCCTACAACAGGCTTTTGAGTAAAATCATAGCGTATAATATTTTGGATGAGTGAATATGCTATTAGGTTATAATTAAAATTAAATTTTTAAGTAGTAAATTGATACAAAAAAATCTTTGAAAAAGTCAAGTAATATTGAAGTTATCTTTAAAGGATTACAAATTGAGTTCTATTCAATGGTTTTAAATGAGTCACCTTGGAAAATAAATTTTCCAAGCAAAACTTTAAGAAACAACACTTGTTTTTTTAGAGTTTTATAAAGGTGAATCAATTGGCTTAAAGTGTATCTCAAGTCTTAATACCTACTCTTACTCGATGTTGGGTACAACCCCAGAGTTCATGACTCCCATGATGTACATGTGATCCTTACAAACTATGATGATTTTTGCTACTGGTAGTATTGTTAAACTCATTTTCAGAGTACACAATAATTTCTCAATTATTATAAGGTTATTAATCATATATTAAAGTTTCTCTTCTCAGATGATGCCTTGTGTATGAAATCTGGTGTGAAATCTTCTTTAATAAAATCTAGAACATAAATCAGAAGGGAAAAGAAAGAAAGCAAGTTAATATGCCAAAGCAATGAATTTACAATATAACACACCATCTTCAATCAAGGTTTCCAATCCCCCTAGCTAGTAACTGCAAAAAGTATTAGTAGATGGTGTCAAATGCTACAACAGTAGATGGGGAAATAATGCCGTTTTGGCATCTAATCCTCACCGCTCGTATGATCCAACGGCTCCACATGTATCATGTAATATGAGGCTCAAAATGCACCATTTCGGGTTTAATGAAACAGTGCCTTTTGAATTGTAAAATCTAGAAAAAAAAATAACGCAATCTCGTCTGTCCATTGTAATAGATCTGGATTGTCCATTCAACTCCATTTCATTGCCTCGTGGATCATCTTCTTCTTCTAGCAACCTAGCCTCTCCAGCAGCTAGGGTGATTAGCAGAGAGTGCCGTGATTAGTAAGCCTTCTAGAGCTGAGGCATTGCATGAACGAATTGTGGTTAAAACATCTAACTTGGAAATGAGATCATTATGGCATTCTGATCTAATGGAATGATATTTCTATTTAATTATTCAATTGCCATTAACTATTAATGCCAAATTTTACTAATCGAATGCGTAGTCTAGTCTACTTGTGAAATGTTGTGGCTTTTACTTCAAGTTGAGTTTGATCTTAAGTTAGGAAATTGATGTGCAAAATGAGTGTTTTAGCTTTATATAGTGACTGTTGTATACATATCAAATTGGAGGCAAATATTGGGTTGAAACTTGTAGGAAAGCTTCAAATCCTACTAATTGTATAAGTTGAAGTCTATACCTGAAAATTATTTGTTTTGTCTTAGGCTCAAGGAAGGAAATTATTACTTATTTAATAGTGAGAATACTTCTTGAATTTGATACTGTACCTACAAAAATTGAAAACTAGACACATACAGGTTCATATTCTGGTTTATGGATTCATGCCTAATGGTACCTTGTGGGAGTGGAACTTTCAAAGTAAAATTTGCAATATTTTCAATGACAAATAGAAGATAGGTGTCTCTTACATTATTTGTTTTGTGCTTCTTTTCTCTTCCTTTTTTTATGTATTATGGTCATCTGTTTTACACTTCATTTGAAAAAATATTCTTAAAATGTTAGTAAGAAATTTTGTCTATCTTTTTCTTAAATGATCAATGCTCATGTAATAAACTAGAACAGCTTTACAAATCTACATTGATGTATATGGTTGTTACCTGTGGCTACTAAATCAATTGAATCCAATTGGAAGGAAACAAATTTTGAATATAGTTATAAACTTACATTTGCATAGCAATCCTCTTGAAAACATTAGAAAAGTCTCATCTTTACTTTCTAAAAAGGAAGATAGTTATGCAGAACAAAAGAACCTAGGCTTATTATGGAAAAATTATCAATTAATAATTGTTTTATTGTTCAATGCTCATATATATAGAAAAACACATGGGGAGAAGCTAAAATGGAATAAAGTTTCAAGGGAGAAAGAAAAGATAGGGACTAATTTATTAACATATCTAGAAAAGGAAAATGGAAACTGGAAAAAAAATAGCAAAAACTATTTAAGTAAAAGATTGAGATGGGAATAATATGAGCATAAGAAAAAAAATACTTTTTAATATGAACATTCATTCATCACAAATCCTTTAAACAAGTCATCGTAAGGTTAAGCAATAACATGGCACTCCTTGATAGTAGTGAATCCACTTTAAAGAGTGGAGGAAAAGCAATTGCAATATAACAAACTAGGTGTTGTAGACTTGTTCATTGACAATGTGGGTGTTCATTAGTTTTTTTTTTTTCATCTTTTGAAACTATGTACTTTAGGTTGCATAACACTTCTTATCTGTGGGAGATCAAATGGAATTAATGACTATTAATTGATTGTTACAAAATGATAATGCCAAAACAAACATGAATATTTGAATATGTGGAACAACCAAAAAAAGCTTGAATGTACACAATTGTTTGTTAATATCCATAATGGCTCAACACATGTATCCACCCTCATGGTGCTAAATATATATTCTTGTCTCTCTTACAAGTTTGGTTGAAGAAGCTACATTTGTAGATAAGGCAAGTTGGCTTGTTTGTTCTACATATGAAGGGAGTAAAAGCTTGTTGAGGAGCTTTTGCTGACACTTGGAAGAAGTGTTAGTTATGCAAGAAGTGCATTTATGGAAGTCAAAGAAGATCCAAGAAGTGTTGTATGAATCCAAATGAAATACTAGGGCATAGAATGTAATATGAATGAAAAAATGTAATAGGTTTACAATGTATGAAGTCAAAGATGACATGTATACTAGGAACCAGAAAGGGAATATTGTATTAAAATGTTCATTGTATCCAACATATTCAAATCAATAAAAGTGACTTTTTTATTAGCAATAGTACTACATTATGATTGCTTTAGTATTATATACATCTTGAGATATCTCTACTGAACTCTAATACTTCTAGATATGGCATGGGAGAATCCATTAGCACCTAAATTATAAATGAATATTGATCACATTGCATGCACTAAATATCAAATAATACCATATAAGTCATAAGAAATTAGGTGCTCTAACTAGCAATAGTTTTTTATAAGTTAATTCACTCTCATTTGTCTGAGGGAATATGGTATATGTTGGAGGCATAAATGCAGTCGTTGCTCAAAGTGTAGTGGTGGAGGAGCTTACTTGCATTTGAGTGTCCTAAAAATGAAAGATGACATAAAGGTTTACTAAACTTCTATAAAAAATTGGGACAGGAAAGCATATCCATACTATAGTCTCATAAGTTTGTGAATCTCTGTTTGGTGAAACTTTTCTTCTTCTCTTACGTCGTTTCTCACCTTAACTCTTTAATAATTGATTCTTCATCATGTCATCTCTTTTCTTGAATCCCTTGGGTCATGCAACAAACTCTGTTGGTGGTGCCGTGCTTATATCGCCATCATTGTTTATGTGCGATCTATTCAAATGAAGATCCACTACTTGTTTGCTTAATTCTAGCATGTTGTATGAACCAATGAGTATGTTTCGAGACAATCAAATGCCTCAGTTGCTAGTCTTATAAGCATAGGACAAAGTTCTTTATACCACTGCGTCATTTCATGCCTAGGATCTACCTAGATCTCATTTCCCTTATTATCATATATAATACCACTCCTCGCATCTTTTGTCCACATCTTTAATATGTACTACCCAAGAAGTTTTTTCACATCCTAAACATTGTATGCCTTCAAAACATGACAGCATAATATTCCAACAGTTTCAAAATTTCGACAACTACATGAAAGTGATTCATTGCTTGGGTCAAATTGAACCCTCAATTCTCCCTCTTCATCAATCATACTAACAACAAAGTCATATATTGAATTAATCTCATTTCTATTCTTTATATAAGCAGCTGCAAATAGATCCCACTGTTGCTAAAATATGTCAAAGATTGGAGCTATGTAAATTTGGGAAACCTATCTAAGTATAGACGAGCTCTAGACAATTAGTCAAGGCATATTTTGTTGTGACTCAAACTCACATTTCAATTCATTATATCTTTTATCTTTCACAACTCGTTTGAAATTCCTAAAAATTTTATTAATATCCATACTTGCTCTTGTGCAACTTTTGACATCGGCATTGATACTTTCACTTAGCTATGTGCTTTACATGCCTAAAGTTAAAGCTTTTTCATATGACACCATGCCTATTTCTCCTTTATCTTATAAACTAAGATCAACCATGTATTTTCATGCACATCATATGCTGATAGTAACCTATTCCATGCTTCCTTAAACTGGCCTTCCTCGTCGTATTGATACATGCCCTTTATAAAGTCAATCAAAAAATATGATCCATGCTTTAACAAATTTTAGATATACATGATCCCATTTTATTTCAAATGCCATGTGCATAATGCATGCTTTGTATCTACGAGCACCTCACCAATTGCTCTTGTCATTGCTTGGTCTTGGTTTGTAAAAATAGTTAGAGGCTTTTTTTTCTTATATGACTCCAAAAATGTTTCCAATAGCCACTTAAAAGACTTGGTGGTTTCATCATATAGTAATGCTATTGCAAAAACCATCGATCCCCTATAGTGATTGAGTCTAGAGAATATTGCAAGTGGTCTATGATCATAATTTGTATTATATGTTGTGTCTAATATAACCACCTTACCAAAATAAGCGTAATCAATTAATATTCGCGCATTCACCTAAAAGATATTTGTAATTTTTTCTTTCATATTCATTTGGTAAGCATGATAAAATGACAAATTTTTTACCAATTGTTCTTGAAAATACAATAATAAACATCTGGCCTCTCTGTACTTGATGCTTCTCTACCTTCTTGATTTAAGATAATTATTTGCATCTTCCCGAGTGTAGCTAGATTGGCTTTACCTCCAGCGCGTCTACTCATCCACTGAAAGGAGGCTTTTTGTCGAAGCCCAGATTCTTCTACTAACTTTATCTCATGGGCTTAGACCTTAGTCAATTTGCATTGGGATACTAACATATGAATTGTTTCAAGGAGTTGAAGCCAGTGATTATGCTTTTCAATAAAGACATTAATTTTATATTTTCCATCTATAAGTGCAACACTCCTTTTTGCTTTGCAATTGGTCCTAGTTTCAAGACAAGGATTGGTGGTTATACCATCCCCTTTGTCTTATTTTCATAAACTTTCTTTATAGCAAATATATCTGTAGAAAAGTATAGATCCATCTTTTTTACTTTTAGTAAAATTATATTTTCTCGCTTTAAATCTAGTTCTTCCAGCATATGCAACCTAAAACTTCCATGTTTCATTTAGGCTATCAAATTCCATGCCTAACCTAAAAGTCAAGTCACCTTCCATCAAATGGTCCCTGAAAGAAATGACAAAACTTTAGCACATACCTTAATCACGAAAGCTAAATATATTGCGTGTACAGAATTTGAATACATACTTTGGAAAAAAAATTCATTTTTTCTTTTTAACCTTACATTTTTATGAAAGTTAACCACTTTGATTTTAGTTTTCATTTTAAAAGGGATAATAAAATGGACCAAATGAAAAAATAATAATTCTTCAAATCAAACCATTAGGCACATTAATACTTGATTTATATAAAGTTAAATTAAAAACTTAATCCATTCTTGCTATTACAATCCTCCATTTAATTGCATATGCATGCTTCATCTAGTTAAGCTCAAAAGATTGTTTACACTTCATCTAATTGCATATACATGCTTTAGAATTCAAAAAAATAAAATAAAATATTGCATACATGATTTAAAATAAAACCATTTAGCATAATGATACTTTATTTTATACAGAAGTCAATAAATTTATACAAGAGTCTATCCAAAAAAAAAAAACTTAATCCCTTCTTCCTTCTTATAAAAAAACATTAAAATATATAAATTCCCTATATTATATTAGAATTGTAACACCATAATATATTAACTCCATCTAGCCTCCCTTTGGGCTCGATTCCATATGATTTCCAAAGAACCAGTACAACCCGTGGCATTTTCATACTATAAAAACGGGATTTCAAATACTCATCTTTTGCCCCTTGGGTCTTGTAAACCCATCATTCATATTCTCTACTCAAACTCCATGTATACGACTCATACATATCATAAAACAAGCCATAGACCACGGATATAAAGCCAAAAACCAAGAAAGTGTATTTTCTTAAATGGACTCAAAAGTCAGATTTTTGGCTCTAACTTTGGAAAATCATAACTAATTAGAGAAAAATGGGAATCTAGCAAACTATAGCTTTCTAGAAAGCTCTAGGTGTTAACTTTACACTAAAAATAATTTCCAACCTCAATCTCAGCGTTTAAATTAGGTTTGACATAAAAAATGAGACAGAGGTCCGACTGTCCCTGATACTGGTGCAGCTTACTGTCATGAACTTCGAAAATGCTAAACTAAATCCACAAAAATCTAATCTGGGCAAACTATACCAATTTGGAAAGCTACAGATGTTAACTAAATCAGTTTAGCAGCCCTTGGACTTCAAAAACTGATGGAACAGTAACGAAGGTCAGATGGCTTTCCTGATTCTGATACAAAACTTCAGTAGGTTCATTCTCTCTCTACAGACCTCTGATTGAGGTGATTCCAGTTCGTATAGGTTGGGTGTCTAGTTTATGAATATAAAATTTCAAAACAATTGGACACCGTTTGGTCTATGAATGACATAGAATCATTTTTGGACCTATGGTAACAGTGCATTGACCAAACCATTAAAATTCTCAAACTTCAACAATTCGCCAAATATTCCCTAGGCTTCCAAATATTACCCACTTTAGCTTCCCAAGAAGCTCTCTACAAAATCTAGAGGCATGCCAAATTTCATACAAAAAGGAGCTCGTTTGGTCATACTTTGATGGAGCTCACAAAATTGACAGTTTTGGCACCCAAAATGGTTCAAAGTAGGTCCAAATGGCCTCCCACATGTTCTCACACCTCATAGACAAGTTTAAAAGCATGAATATAGCATATATGAAATATCCAAGTGGTCCAAATCATCATATATTTCAAACTCACTATGCTACGGGCCAAAATACACTATCACATACAAGCCACAAAAAGGGCAAAACCCACATTTTCATTACTTTGGCTCTCTACATAGTTTGTACATCATATTTCCATACATTTACATTTGCTACAACATTTACATCTCAAAAAAATAGTAGGTGCATATTCATTTTGGTACCACTTTACATCAAAAGAACCAAAATAAGCTAACATCTAGCTAAACATACTTCTAGGCTCCTTGGTGTGCACTTGATTGTCCTTGAGCTCCACCTAGCATGTTAAGATGGGAAGGGGAAGGGGTGAGATTCATGGAATCTTAGTAGCTCATGCACTCATTCAAGGAAGCAATCAAGGCATATAACAAGTCAAAGCATGTAAATAAGCATCTAACCATTCACAATCATACAATACATGTTGTACATGCCATGAAAACCATATCAATGCCAAAAGTGGGCTCTAGGGACTTTTGGTCTAGCCTCACCCAAGTTTAGGGACTTTTGGATGGCCTCACCCGATTTTAGGGACTTTTGACTTGGCCTCACTCAGTTGTGAGACTTTTGGCCTTGTCTCACTTATCTCAAGGGACTTTCGGCTCTAGCTCACCCATCTCAAGGGACTTTTGGCACTACCTCACCCGAGCAATTCTCACAATCCAACACATAAGCATATTGGTACCAATGCATCATGGAAATAACATATGGCATGTCTCACACAATAAGCATGTACATAAGCATACAATAACTATTACATCCAAGAATACACAAGAAAGAGTAGAGAGCTACCTTATGAGCCAACACAAGCTTTCCCTTTCAATTTCTCTTCTCCCTTCTTGGTTTCACAATCACACCTTGATGGAGGTGCTTCACTTGAGCCTAGACACAATCAAGAGCATGGAATTACTCTCATGCAAATAAACCTTCACAAGGCTAGGAGATTAAAGCCCTACTTCTTCCCTTCTTAAACTTTACTAGCCCTTCTCCTAATTTTTTGCATTTCTCAACTTAACATAAGGGTTTCTTGTTCATTCTAGGTCAGACTTCCTCCCTCTCTCTAGAATTTCACCACCTCTTCTTCACTCTCAAGCTCTACTCAAGGAAAGCAAAGAAATGCAAGAGTGGTTTCCCACTTTCCCTCTTCTGACTCATGCCTAAAACCTAACTAATTTCACAAGCAAAATTATAGAAAGAGAGGGCAAAGAGAGAAGAGCAAGATTCTAAGAAGAAAAGAGAGAAGCTTGCTTACCTTTCCTTTATTCTTCCTCCCTTCTCTTGGTCTCTCTCACTCTCCACGCCTCTTTTCTCTCCTTGGGTCGAAGTCTAGGTCAGATAGAAGAGAAAGAATGAGTTGGGACATTTAAAGAAGTCAAATTCTCATTTTTTACGCTTTTTCAGACTAACCCTCGCTATAGCGAGAATTAATTTTTGCTACAGCGAGCACGTATCAGTTCCAGACCCCCGTTTTCGCTATGGCGCACGCTACGGCGAGCAACTCTCTGGTTTTTGTATGGGATGCCCGCACTCGCTATAGCTAGAAGTATTTTCGCTATAGCGAACAGCTACTCTCGCTATAGCTAGACCATTTATCGCTATAGCGAACAGGTACATTCGCTATAGCTAGGCTATAGCTAGTAGACTTAAAAAAATTTCAAGATTTCAAAAATTTTCAGCTTTCTTCTTTTTTTTTTTTTTTCTTTTCTTTTTTCCTGGTTGTTACAAGAATCCTTCGACTTGTCAATTATTGATTTATAACAACCCCATAACTTATAGAAACAAGAGTAAATTTTTTGACAAAGTGGCAAACAACAATGGATATGATTTAAATGTTTCAAAATAGAAAGTTTTCTCAACAAATGGCAAGAACACTAATCTTAATTAAGATCAATAAGCAACAATGGTCTATCTCTCCAAATGACCCACAAGCTACAAATAGATGCATAAGAGAAATTGCAAATAGCTTCCATAAGGTTGAAGCATTAGTAAATACCATAGAGATTTTTTTGGTTCATAAGAACTACTGGTACAACTAGAAAAGTTATGACAAAAAGTTGCTTCTACTATATGTATGTATGAATGATAGTGAAATCAGTGGAGCTAAATGCTTGTACGTTGTACAAACCAAAGGTTTGTTCTTTTGGTTTGGTCTTCTATTCAGTGTTCACAAAATCTAAAAGTTAAGAACACCCTCCAAAAACCTTCTTCTCACCTTCCTTCCCATGCCAATGTCAAACTCCCATTAAACGCATCATCTTTTTCGTGTTTTGGCGCCTTAATGCAATAGGGACGAGCTGCTAGAAGAAGGTGATCCATGAGGCAATGAAATAGAGTTGAATGGATGGTCCAAATCTATCGCGACGAATGGATAAGATTGCACTTTTTTTTTTTGAATTTTACAACTTAAAACATACCATTTCATTAAACCCAAAATGGTGCATTTAGAGCCTCATATTACGCAGTGCATGTGGAGCTATTGGATCACACGAGTAGTGATCCATTAGACACCAAAATGGCATTGTTTTAAAGAAGTGCACGACAAGATGCATGGGGGTGATGTGCAGAGAATCAGGACACTAGGTCACACATTAGGATATAATAGAAAGGGAAGAAAACAAAGGCAAAGGATGAAGCTTAAAATAAGGCTTGGAATAGTGGGGAGGTAGATTATGGAGGGAGAAGATATTATTGCAATGGAGTCTTTGAGCAAAAGCAATGTGTTGAAACTTCTTAGTTTGACTTGGTTCAATAGTTGATATTATTATTATACATTAACTTTATTTAATTTCAAGTAAAAAATTCTTTAATTAATTTATATATTAACTTTTAAAAGCATGTACATTGTTCATGCTATTGATCTTAAACCACCAAGTGATAGTTTTGTCTTGGGCATTGTGTTTTTTCTCCTTACTTATTTTTCTAAATTCATCTCCTTTTATTTTTTTTTAGGTTAAATTGCATAGAATCTCTTAAAATTTGGATCATATGTAAATAATATCTCTAATATTTAAAACCTGACAATGAATTCTCCTAAATTTTTAAATTTATGTAGATAACCCTTTTGTTGTTAGTTAGTTTGTTATTTTACTAACAGAAAGTGATATGTCAATGACAATGAGCCTCCTAAATTTTTTTTCTATACAGATAATTCATTAAATTTTAAGTTGCGTGCAAATAACCTCTATAACCTTTAAGTTATATGTAAATAATCCTCTTGACATATCATATTCCATTAATGAAATAATAAACTAATTAAAGAGAAAGAAATTATCTACATAAATTTAAAAGTTTAAAGGCATTCATTATTAAATTTTGAAAATTATTAGAGTTATGTGTAATTTACTTTTTTTAAAACTTGATTTTCTTGATTCTTGTGCATATGCAAGAGGCTACATTTTTAATTTTCTATAACTTTTCGCAAAATTTATCTACTTTCATTTAAAATTAACTTTGAATTTGATATCTACCCAAAAAAAATTAAAGTGCTTAAAAAATTTACTACTTCTTCATTAAATTAAAAGTGACCCAAATTACATGTATGTAAACAAATTAATAGGAATATGATCATTTTCTATTGACACAAAAACAATCCCACCCCACTTATGGTTAAAAAATGATTTATATTAAATTTTTGTTGAAATTATATAGATTTTTTTAAAATAAAAAAATTATTCTATATTTTAATCTCATTTTAACTTTTGACTAAAATAATTTCAATTAATCTAAATACATATTTTTTTAAATTAAAATATTTAAATGGATATTATTTTGAACAAAAAATTTAAATTTGAATTAAAGTATATAGTAATTTTTTATTTTAAAGGAGATTTGTGTATATTTTAAAAATAATATATATATATATATATATAATTTTAACAAAATTAAAATCTCTATAATTATTTCTTTATAAAAAAATGGAAGACAAGTTAAAACCTAAGACTATACAAAAAAAACCACAAAATGACAAAAACTTGTCATCATTGGTTCTTCGTTGTGAAGCACATAACATGAACAATTCTAACGTCCCAATGTCTCATGATTGATGTCACTTTTTTTTTTAGGAACTGAGTCAACCGCTTTACATTTGTTAGGAGTATTCATCAGTCAAGCAGGGTTAGACTTTGATCTAGCCCAATGCTTAGATCGATTTTAAATGAGTTTTAAAATTGAAGTCTGTTACCCAAGCCTAACTCAATTTAATACTAAACAGGGCTGGACAAATACTAAGCAGCTCGGTATTTTTTTAATTTTAAAATTTATTATAAAAATTATAAAATAACTAAAAAAAGAAGATTTTATATAAATCCTTATAAAAAATTAAAATTTTGAAATAAATTCTTATAAAAATATTTTTTGATATTTTTATTTTTTTTGGACTTGGCCGAACTAATATGTCCTTATAAGGTTGGTTCGAATTTATTATTAAAATTACAAAATAACCCCCTAAAAAATAAGATTTTTATATGAGTTTTAAAAATTATATTTTGTTTTTTAAAAGCATTATAATTTTGATATAAATTTTTATAAAAAATATTTTTTAAAAAAATTTATTTTTTAAAGCGAGCTAAGCCAATAAGCCCTTAGAACTAGCTCAGCCCAATTTTGTAGCTCGGTTTGACCCTATATTTTTATTTTATTTTGCTTGCATTTGACGCAACCCAACCCCATTTGGCTAGGCAAGGTTAGGCTTGGTAAGTACCCCAAGCATTTGTAATCACATTCGCATGAGCTTGTTTGCAAGATAGATCATATTCAACTTACCAATAATGCTACCTCCATTCTTGTCTCACAAGCTAGCTAATAGTCCAAATTAGGATGTAATTAAATCAGCCAAAGGTATCCAAACACTAAGCCATCTCTCTACAACTTCTAATCTTTTCCTTCAGGTAAATTGAACTTTTGAAACGAAGATCCAACAAATTACAATTTTTCAATCAACAGAGCAAATCCAGCCTCACCAAAATTGTGGAGGGGCTTCGACTTTAACCTTATAAGGTAACAAGATCTCATCGAAATCTCCCAAAACTAACCACAGAGAAGAGATGTCATATCTCATATTCAAGTGACTCTACAAATCCTCACAGAGATGAAGGACTAGCATAGATAAAGGTCCCATGGCACTTGGACTTAGAATGTCTCAGAATTCAGAAAGCATTACCTTGAGGTATGGTGCTGAAAATTAAATAACGAAACAAAAATAGACTTTATTACAAAGTTTCAACTTTATATTAAAGTTTGCAACTCCCATCTCAACATGATTTTGGATACAAAGCCCGCTCAATTTGACAAGATTGGCTAAAAAAAATGTAAACTTAAAAAAAAAATTATTTTAAAAAACTAGAATATAAAATAAATTTGACTTGAATCTTTTTCAAGTTCAACCCAAATCCAAGCGAAGAATATTTTAAATTCTATTTAAATCTTTTTTAACTTTCCTTCTTTTTATTTTATCAAAGAGGTTAACTAATATCTTTTAATACAATAGTATTGTATCATTAATTAATTAATTTATTGATTATTATTTGACACCTAAAATATTGTTGTCCATTCCTTGATTTTATTAGGTTAATATATATATATATATATTCAATATATTTATGTAAATTCCATATATTTCCTTTGCCTAAATTTGTAGCGTGGATTTTTGAAGGTACTCGTAGGAAATATTGATCACAGCCCAGGTGAGTTTCGAATTGGCTTGTTGACCGAGGTAAGTAGGATACTCAACCTAATTTTTTAACAAACCCACCCATGATCAAGTTTACTTTTACCCATCTAATCACCTCACTACAAAAAAAAAAAAAAAAGCTTTTAGTGGCGATAGAAGTCGTCACAAAAAATAGCAAAAGTCGCCACTAAAGGTTTATAGTGGCGACAATAGGTCGTCGCCAAATTGTCACTAATACCACTATAGCAGAAAGTCTTTAGTGGCGACAAAAAAGATTGCCACTAAAAACGAACAATCAGTGGCACCCCTGTCGCCACTAAATGGCAAAGCAAAATTGCAATGAACTGTTGCTGCTAAAGACTTGCTAATCAGGGGCGACATTGTCGTTGCTAATTAGCAAAAATTGTTAAAGCATTAATTTTTTGCCACTAAAATGCCATAATTAGTGGCGACATGGTTGCCACTGATTAAGTTTCTAGTGGCAACGAAAGGTCGCCACTAATTATTGTAGTTTTAGTGGCACTAATGTCGCCACTAATCATTGCATTTTTTAGTGGCTTATTGTAGTTTTAGTGGCAATTGTTTGTCGCCACTAATTATTGTATTTTAGTGGCGACCTATTGTTGCCATGAATTATATATTTAGTGGTGATTGATTGTCACCACTAATTACTTATTTAGTGGCGATGGATTTTAGAGGCAACTTAGGTCACCACTAAAGATTGGTCCTTTTTAGTTTTGTTTTTATGACTTTTGTCGCCACTAAACTTATTTTTACAACAGTTAGTGACGACTATTCTCGCCACTAAAGGTTATAGAAATTTTTTTTTAAACATTATATTTGTAATTACGCGTTATTTACTTGAAAAATGACAAAATTCAAATGGTTTTAAGATCAACTTCAGAAGATATGAGAAGGAAATGATAAAATCAAAGTATAACAACTAAATTGAATTATATCAAAAGAAAATTTTCATTAAAAAAAAAGAGTAAACTCAACAAAGTCATAGTCAAATACATAATCAACAATGAGGAAACTGAAGTTACAAATTGCACATTCATTGTTAATAGTTGTTGAACTTCTCAAAAAATACAACTAGTGAGGTGGAATAGATTTAATATGCTTTGTTATTCTTTGAAACCCACTCAACCTGTAAGAGAAAAAAAGGTGTTATTAAATTTAATACTAGTAATTACTTTTGATTAAAAGAGAAACAATAGTAGTTAAAATATCAAATAGCATTTATATATGTGTGTGTGCATGTGAGGGGGGAGAAAAAAAAAACCATAATTAAACAAAATCTGAAGGTGATTATACCTACACTACTCTGGTTTAGTGATGGCCGCATGGGTGGAGAATCTTCATGTTCTTGTTGTAACAACCGGGAAAAGGGAAAAGGAAAAGAAAGTAGAAAGCTGGAAATTTTCAACATTCAGAAAATTCCCTAAGTCTGCTCGCAATAGCGAGAAATGGTCTCGCTGTAGTGAGAGTGCCTTCTCGCAATAACGAACGTGATTCTAGCTATAGCGAGTGCTGGCATTCTATACAAAAACCAGGGGGCTGCTCGCTGTAGCGTACGCCATAGCGAAAGTGGGGTCTGGAACTAATGCGAGTTCACCATAGCGAAGGTCAAATCTCACCATAGCGAAGGGAACTGATACGAGCTCGCCGTAGAGAAGGTTACACCTCAGCATAGCGAAAGGAATTAACATGAGCTCGCTATAGCGAAGGTTAATTTTCGCCGTAGCGAGGGTCAGTCCGAAAGAGAGTAAAAGGCGAGAATTAGACACCTTTAAACGACCCAACTCATTCTTTCTCTCATATTTGCCCTAGACTTCGACCTAAGGAGAGAAAAAGGCATGAAGAGTGAGAGAAATCAAGAGAAGGAGGAAGAGCAAAGGAAAGGTAAGCAAGTTCCTCTCATTTCTTCTTAGAAATCTGATCTCCTCTCTTTGCCCTTTCTTTTTATGGTTTTGTTTGTGAGATTGGTTGGATTTTGGGCATGGGTCAGAAAAGGGAAAGTGAAAAACACCCTTGAATCTCTTTGTTTTCCTTAAAAATGTTGTTTCCACTACCATGAGAGCTTGAGAGAGAGAAAGAATTGATGGCATTCTAGAGAGAGAGAGAGAACCTCTAGGTTCTGGTATGTTAGGAGAGTTGCTCTAAAGATTATATTCTAAGAGAGTAATTCCATACTCTTGATTGTGTCTAGGCTTAAGTGAAGCACCTCCATCAAGGTGTGAGTGTGAAATTAAGAAGGGAGAAGAGAAATTGAAAGGGAAGGCTTGTGTTGACTTATAAGGTAGCTCTCTTTCCACTCTTTCTTATTGCATTCTTGGGTGTCATAGTCATTGTATGTTTATGTATATGCTTGTTGTGTGGAATAGGCCATATGCTATTGCTTTGATGCATTGATGTCAATATGCTTGTGTGTTGGATTGTGAGAATTGCTTGGGTGAGGTAGTGCCAAAAGTCCCTTGAGATGGGTGAGGTAGAGCCGAAAGTCCCTTGAGATGGGTGAGACAATGCCAAAAGTCTCATAACCGAGTGAGGCCAAGTCAAAAGTCCCTAAACTCGGGTGAGACCATCCAAAAGTCCCTAAACTCGGGTGAGACCAGACCAAAAGTCCCTAGAGCCCATTTTTGGCATTGTTGTGATTTCCATAGCATGTACAACGTGTGTTGGATGTTTGAGAATGGCTAAATGCTTATTCACATGCCATGACTTGTTATATGCCTTGATTGTTTACTTGAATGAGTGCATGAGCTACTGAGATTCTCTGAATCTCATCCCTTCCCCTCCCAACTTAATATGCTAGGTGGAGCTCAAGGAGAACCGAGTGCACACCAAGGAGCCTAGAAGCATGTATAGCTAGATGTTAGCTTTGTTTTGACTATTTTGATGTAATTTTGATGTAAAGAGGTGCCAAAATGAATATACACCTTCTATTTTTGAGATGTACATGTTGTAGCAAGTGTAAAAGTATGAATATATGATGTACAAACTATGCATAGAGCCAAATTAATGGAAATGTGGGTTTTGCCCCTTTTGTTGAATGAATGTAATAGTGCATTTTTTGCCGTAGCATAGTGAGTTTGGATTGTATGTTGATTTGGACCATATGGACATGTTATATAGACTATTTATATGCTTTTAAACTTGTCCATGAGTGGCTAGAATGTGTGAGAGGCCATTTGGACCTATTTTGGACCTTTTGGGTGCCAAAGCCGGTAATTTTGTGAGCTACGTCAAAGTATGACCAAACGAGCTCCTATTGTCATGAAATTTAGCATGCCTCTAAAGTTTGTAGAAAGCTTCTTGGGAAGCCTAAGTGGGTAATATTCGGAGGTCTAGAGAATATTTGGTGAATTTTTGAAATTAGAAAAATTTGGTAGTTTGGTCATATACTGTTCCTATAGTTCAGAAACGAAATCTATGTCATACATAGACCAAACGGTGGCCAACTGTTATAAAATTTTATAAAAATAAACTAGAAAACCAAAGTGACCTGTACCAACTAGAATCACCTAAATCGGAGGTCTGTAGAGAGAGATTGAACCTTCTAAAGTTCTATATCAGCATCAGGGAGCTCCCCTGACTCCCGTTACTGTTCCATCAGTTTTTAGGGTGTAGGGGCTACTAAACTGATCTGGACTTATTTTTTTCCTCTAGTAGACATCTGTAGCTTTCCAAATTGGTATAGTGTGCCCAGATTGGATTTTTTTGGATTTAATTATGGATTTTCAAAGTTCATGACAGTAAGCTGCGCCAGAAACAGAGATAGCCAGACCTTTGTCTGATTTTCGATGTCAAACATGGTCCAAACGCTGAGATGATGATTGGGAGTTATTTTTACTGTAAAGTTAACACTTGGATCTTTCTAAAGATATAAAGCTTACTAGATTCCCATTTTTCGATAATTATTTATGATTTTTCAAAGTTAGAGCCAAAATATGACTTTTGGGCACAAGTGAGAAAAATGCATTTTTCTGGTTTTTGGCTCTATGCCCGTGGCTTATGGCTTGTTTTATGCTATGTATGAGTTGTATAAATGGAGTGCGAGTAGAGAATATGAATGATGGATTCACAGGACCCACGGGGCATATAATGAGTGTATGAAACCCCGTTTCATAGCATGAAATACCACGGTTTGGTATTGGTTCTTTAGAAATCATGTGGAACCGAGCCCAGAGATAGGCTAGATAGCGGTAGTAGATTAAGGTGTTACACTTGTTGTGTCACAGATGGTGGTAATGTGGGTCGAGTATGTAATGTCCGATTTTCGTCAAACGACAGAAATAGGCACGTTTTCAAAGTAAGTCCCTCGAAATGAATTAGTTAAGGTCCTGAAAAATTTGAGTAACATTCTAGCCTTCTAAAAATGGGAATTGTAGCCTCAAAAGGAAGGAAAAAAGGAGCTAGAATGAAGAAACAAATTTTGACGGAAACCTTACGAAACGTAATGGCATTTTCATAATTTCAGGCAATTTTTTAGAATTCACACAAGAGGGCTTTTTAAACTAAAGTTTTAAGTTTTCTAGGGTTCTCAAAGGCCCTGAAAAACCATGGGAAGCCCCGGGACAATTAAATCCCTTCCGGTGGATGTTTTCTAATGTTGTTATGTCCGAACTTTGACGGATCCATTCGGAAAGGTTTTAGCTTCGATTTGAGTGACTTCAAAGGCATTTTTCTTAATTGGGAACTTAAATTTTATAATGGGAAAGATGGTTCTAAAAAAGGAGCTAAAACGAAGGAGAAACAAAAATGCAAAGTATGAAGGGCAAAATTGGAATTTTTAAAAAAGTCACTTTTCCCTACCTATATATAGGTGGCGCCTCACACTTGCCCTCATTTCTCTTTAGATTTTCCAGCCCCAAATCAAAAGCAAAACCCTAAGGGAGAGGCGCCCAAGAGAGAAAGAAGAAGGAGGAAGAAAACCAAGCTTAAGGTATGTTTTCATGGTGATTTCTCTTGCTTTTCTTCATCCACACCTCCTCTCCTCCCTTCTCCTTTATTTCCTTGGATTAAAATGAAGTTTACAAATCTGATTCAAGGGAGAAATTCAAGGAAAAGTTCGGATTTGAAGAGAGGAGCTTGAAAAAATCAAGATTCTAGCTAAACTAAGCAAGGAAACAAGGTAAAAATGCATCCTATAGTTGATACCTTCCATGCCCCTTCTTCTCCATTTTGACCTAGCCTAAGAACCCTAGGAAGATTTGATTTTCAAGCCCAACCAAGCATGATTTTTAGGTATTTGATGGAGAGAAATAAGAATATGCAAAGAAAACTATGAAATAGGCATTAGGATTCAAGATGCAAAACCTAGGGTTTCTAGTACACCTTTCAAATTCTGAATTTATGTGATGCTTCCTAGGTCTAAGTTAGAGTATAAATGAGTTCTTGAGATACCAAAGATGCTCCCCAAAAGCTTCTCCCTTCAAGAAAACAAAGAAAACTCCATGGAGCCCTAAACCTAGGCATGTCTCAGCCAAGCATGTTCCATGGTGCTAGAGAGAGTTTTAAATTTTTCTAAGGTCATTCTTGAGTCATATTTGATGAATGAAAATGAAGGGAGGCCTTGGAAAAATTTTAGAACTCATGGAAAGTGATTTGGTGTCTTAGGTTTCATATTATGACCTAAAGAAGCAACATGGTGTTATGCCTTTTGTTTTATTGATGTGATGACTCCAAGAGGTTTAAAAGGAGTCAAGAATCATATTTGAAAGGAAAGAATGAGGCCTAGAAATCAATTGAGGGGTGTTGCTTCATTAGGTATCAATATGAACTATAATAAGTGTTGTAGAGTAATCTAGGGTTTAAGCAAAGTGTGTAGCCTTAGAATGTGTTCTATGAACCTAATTGGCCCCCAAAAATTGTATCTAGGCTAAGAGAAACCATCTCCACCAACTTGTGGGTGTGTGGCCGAAAGAGAAGGATTGAAAGCTAAGGAAAAAGTATATGAATATACACAAGGTAGCTCTCTCTACCTTCTCTCATGCATGGATGTGTGTATATGTATTTTTAAGCTATGAAAAGTATGTTAGCATGCCTTTATATGCCATGATCCTTGATTCCATGTTATGTTTTTAAATAATTTCATGATGATTGTATGAGTTTGCTTAAGTGTAGAGAGGCCAAGAACTCTTCCCTTTGGTAAGGATGAGCCAAGAACCCTTGAGCTTGGTTGAGACAAAGTAAAGAGTCTCTTAAAAGCAAAGTGGGCTCCCAAAAGTATGGTTAAGTTCAAAGTGCTCAAAGAATTGGTGAGGCAAGTCCAAAATCTATGAGGAAAAGTATGAGACCAATCCAAACACTTAGTGAGCTCTTGAATGTCTTGTATGATTGATTCACATGCCAAGGTTGCTTTTAAAATGTCTAAGATTTCTAATTTCTCCATGCATGCATTTGTAAAGCTTGCTTTGTACATATTATGTATGATTGAATGAGAAATGAGCTATTGGAATTCTTTGAATCTCATCCCCTTCTCTCCAATGATCTCACATGCTAAGTGGACCAAGTGGACATGCCAATGAGAGCTAACTACCATGAAGAAGGGAGATTGACAAGTATATGTCTAGTTTTAGCTATTTTGGAATCATACTTATGTACCTTGATGTGTATGACGATGTAGATAGTCTATGAACCTTGAAACATGTATAAATATGCTATTATGTGATGTTTATCACTATGGATATGATGTATGAGCTTTAGAATACAATTTGAGGTTGTAATGTCCAAATGTGCAATATGGAAGTATGATGCAACTATGCATAAGTGTGGGTTGAATAGCCAAAATGAGATGCATGAGATTTGGGGCTATTTGGGCAGCTCACACAAGTCTTAAATATGCTTTTAGATTTACCCAAAAGGTGCTACAATCAAGGGAAAACTATTTGGCAACTTTGGTACCCTATATGGAGCCAAAATTGACCATTATGAAACCCTATATCACTTTTTATCCAAATGAGTTATTTTTTATTTGAAATTTGGCATAAAATTAGGTCTCATTTAGAGCTTTTTGGAAAGTTAAAGAAAATAATTTTTTAAGGTCCATAGAATATTTGATGAATTTTCAAAGTTTGGATTTTCTATTAATTCTGGTATGTGCGCTGTTCACACTGGCAGATTTGTGTTTTGTGTTACCCGATAGTCAAATGGTGTCCAATGCTTATAAAATTTTATGGGAATAAACGAGAGGTTATAATATTTCTATGGACATAGATATAACCTCATTTGGAGGTCTGAACAAAGAGTTATGCATTTTTGAAGTTGGATGTCAGTAGTAGTGGCGCCCTAGGAGTTCAATCACTATTCCATGGGATTCTAATGGCTAAACGTATTTGTTTCATTCTGTAATTATTTTTAGTATCTATTTAACATTTTTTCTTTCCATAATGACAAAATATATGCGATTTCTATTTTTATAGAATTATTTATGAATTTTAAAAGTTTGTATTAGAAATCTGAAATAGCAGCCCAGGTAGCAGTGACCTCAGTAGCTTTTCGGATGTCAAACATCTTCCATGTTATGGTTTGGTCATATTTTTATTGTGAATTAGACATCCTAATATTTCCATAATGACCAATATTTCATCATTTCAATTTTTCTAGATTTAGTTATGAGTTTCCAAATTTTGCCCAGAAAAGAGGCCAATTCTGGCCAAGAATGCTCTTCAAATTTTCATGCCCCATTTCGGTTTCCATAGGTTGTAGGCATGTTTTTGTGAAGTAAATGAGTTGTAATAATGTAATTAAATATGAGGATGCATAGTATGAGCTCACACGATCCACGTGATATAACATCCGATTTTCTGAAAACGAGAGAAAATGTGAGAAACGTAACGTACAATTTCTCCGTAAACGAACGAAACTCACTGGATACAAAAGGAAGTCCCCTGGAATGAGATAGTTAAGGTCCCAAAAATTTGAGAAGCATTCTAGACTCCTAAAAATGAGAATCTCAGGCTCAGACAGAAAGAAAAACAGAGTTAGAATAAAGAAATAAATTCTTACGAAAAGCTTACGAAACATAATGGCATTTTTATAATTTTGAGCAATTTTTAGAATTCACACAGGAGGGCTTTTTAAATGAAATTTTTGAGTTCCTCAGGATTCTCAAATGCCATAATCATGGAAAGCCCCGGGATAGCTAAAGCCCCTCCAGTGGACATTTTTCAACGTTGGTGTGTCTGAACTTTGACGGATTCGTTCAGGAAGATTTTAGCTCTAATTTGAGTGATTACAAAGGCATTTTACTAAATTGGGAACCTAAATTTTATAATGAAAAAGATGGTTCTAAAAAAGGAGCTAAAATGAAGGAGAAACAAAAATACAAAGTATGAAGGGTAAAATGAAAATTTTTGAAAAGTGTAACTTATTCCCACTTATATATATGATGCACCCTTTGTGACGACCCTAACTTCTAATCCCGGTAATTATGGTTAACTACATGATTATTAATTAATGATTAAGGTTTGGAGTCGTTACAATTAATTATATTAAGAAAATATAGGGAAATTTGAACCTTGATGTTATTAGGGTCATCAACTAAACAACCATAAATGAAGGAATGCATAAAAGGAATTGCACTATCATTAGGGGTTTGTGATTCATCCATCCATCAGTCCCAACACAAAAAAAAAATCTTCTACAAGTGTTCCTATATCATTCCCTAGCATTACCACTGAAGAAATTAGGGTTTCTAGGCTAAAGGTGGGAGTTTGGGGACTTGCACCGCGACTTGGAACCTTTCCGCCGCAGCAAAGTTAGGTCCTGGAGCTCGAAAACTAAGTTTTTCACTTTGCGCCGCGACCACTACCTTTCGCGCCGCGGCTAAGTTGTTATCGGGAATCACTGGGTAACTTACTCAAATTTTACTGTGGCGAGTTCAACCTTTACTGCGGCCAACCTACATGGTGTCACGGCGGAAATGCCTCATGGAGCTACTGTTTGAAATCCCATAATTCTCACTTCAGTGGAATACACTTGCATCGCGGTGAGTTTTGCTAATGTACTCTCTTTAATTTCTTTCCTTGACTTGCGTCGTTGCAAGACCTATTGCGTCGCAGCGAGGTTTCATTTTGTCACCCTCCTGGGCAATTTTTTTCACACTGCACCCCGACGATATCTCTCAAACCATGGCGTCCCTCACCACTGTCACTCATCAGGCTGCGGCAAGGCCTTCCTAGCTGCGACGTAACTCCCTCTTGTAACTATAACTCCTACATTTCTTCCTATGCACTCCAAGTCTCTTCTTAGGAACACCCTAAGACCACTTCCTCCCATTTTATATGATTCTAATGGTATTTATCTACCCTATTAACTCAGCTATTCTACTATTACCAATTCAAAACTTAAATGTAAATTTACACTCCTCCAACTACCCTATATCAATAAGTCCATAGAATAATAGCAACAATAATTCATGCACTATTGACAATTAACATTTGATACACATTCCGTTAAAGGTTTCATACATCAATAATTCATATCAATATCTAATACATCACATAATTATATCTCCAATAGTATACCATGCCATAAATTCAGTAAAATCCATACATCAGGTGTTATAGGACTTATACATTCAATATCAAGTTATGATAAGGCCTAACTCCTCAATAAATACATCCTAAGTAATCAAAATATAAAGACTTACACTTGGCAACATGAATACAAGATGATACTATATAATAAGGAATACAAAATTTAGCATTTATACTAAATAAATCAGTCTAAGTGTAGCCTTCTCCCCACATGTTGGAGCTCATGGATTTTCATCCACTTGCTTCCCCTTATCCTTACTTGAAGAACCTTCACCTAAAATATTAATCCTATGAAACAGGATGAGATATCAATCTCAGTAACCAAGGAAATTTCCATTCATTATATCCAGTTTAATTAACATATATGCATGAATCAAAATCAACATCAGAATCATATCAGTCATATCAGTAAATGAAACAATTAGGCTATCATGATTACTATCCTATACTAACAATCATATTTTCATATGTTAAAGGCCAATAACACTGGGAGAGGCCCGTCCACGGCACCCACTCCCTAATAAGCACAACTAGGGCTCAGTGCATCTAGGGTTTGATCATAACCCGGTGCCCGATTGAAGCACATGCACGGGTGGTAGCCGCACCACAGCTCCACCATGAACTCACAAGGTCCAATTACAATACATAGATAGCTAACCAATTCATTCAACATTTCAAATCATTCATGTACAACAAACATGAAATTAAAATAGATATATGCATAGAATTAATATAGTCCCGGTTACCTCACTTGTAGATAAATTTACAATAGCCACCAATGGTACAAAATCCCTCTATAACCATAGTATCAGAGAATTACTACTTTAATGTCCTTTACTAGAAACCTCAATATTTCACCCAAAATCCTAAGCAAATTTGTACAAAATTAATACCCATACTATAATCCAATCATTAGGGTCTCAAACCAACAGAAATACCTTAAAAAGAAGAGTTTATACTTATTTAATGTCAGCCCTAACCTCAACCTACGAATTTTCACCATAGAAACATCAAATGACAAGTTTCAGATTTTGGGTATAGGTAAAAATGCTCTAATTGGAACATTAATTAGTTCAAATTAAAGAGAAAGATGAGTGGATTAAGTTGTATAATTATTACCTTAGCTGAATCTTGCTCTAGAAGTGGGAAAAAGTGAAAATATGCTAAGAACCCTAGCCTTTCCTTTGGACCTCCGAATTTTGTGTGTCTCTTATGATTCTGCAGAAGGGGGGAGGTGGCTAGGTCAGTTTTAGGGTTTAAGTTAGGTTTTCTATGGGTTATGGGCTACTCCAAGATGCAACTCTAAATGGGCTTCAAATTTTAGCTTTGTTGGGCCAGTTTTAAGGGTGTTGGGCTGCAAAATCTTATTGGGCTAGACTTAGTTTTAAGAACTACATGGTCTTGGGTCTGCACAAGGTTTATTGGGCCATTTATAAGAGCCTATACAAGATGGATCTTGGGCTTTTATCACATTGAATTGGATTGGGTCTGCACCTAACTCATTGGGCCTCCATTAGCCTTTTATCATGATTTATGAATTTGGGCCTAGATGAAGTTTCTATCCCAATTAATTCTCAACTCATATTATTAATTTATCTCTCAAAATTTTCATTCACTTAACTTGCTTGATTATTCTATATTAATTATTCTTAATTAACCCAAATCTATGATTAGCACCTTAATTAATTTTGGGGTATTACACCCTTCTCCTCCCTTCATTATGCACGACCATGTTCTGCCTAAAACCAGAAGAAAACCCTAGGGGATGAGGCTCACAAGAAGAAGAAGAAAAGGAGGAGAAATCAAAGGCTTAAGGCATGGAAATTAGTAGTTTTTCATGCTCTTTCTCTTCCAAACCTCTTCTCCTCCATTCTCCTTCGTTTCCTATGATTAAAATGAAGTTTATAAATCTATTTTAAGGGAGAGATTTAGGGAAAAATTCGGATTTGAAAAGAGGAGCTTAAAGAACACAAGATTCAAGTGAAAAAAAGCAAGAAAACAAGGTAATTTCTCTTCCTATGGTTATCATTTTTAGTCCCCTTCTCCACCATTTCGCCCCACTTGAGAAAACCCTAGGAGGAGATAATTTTTAGGTAGAACCAAGCATGAATCTAAGGAAAAAGGGTGTGGAGATTAAGAATATGCAAAGGGAATTATCAAAAAGCCATTAGATTTCAATATACAAATTCTAGGGTTTCAATTGTACCTTGTAAAATCTGATTTTATATGATAATTCCTAGGCCTAATTAATAGTTTAAATGAGCTCCTAAGATCCCTAAGATGCTCCCCACATGCTTCCTCCTTTAAGAAAATAAAGAGAATTCTAAGGAGGCCAAAAAAGGGCATAATCTCGGCCAAGTAAGGTTGGGGTAGCTAAGGAGAGTTTTAAATTTTTCTAAGGCCATTCTTGAGTCATATTTGATGAATGAAAGTGAGGGGAGGCCTTGGAAAAAATTTAGAACTCATAGAAAGTGATTTGGTGTCTTAGATTCCATAATATGACCTAAAGAAGTAACATGGTGCTAGGCCTTTTGTTTTAATGATGTGATGACTCAAAGAGGGTTAAAAGGAGTCAAGAATCATATTTGAAAAGAAAGAATGAGGCCTAGAAAGTATTTGAGGGGTGTTGCTTCATTAGGTGCATTTATGGACCATAATGGAGCTTATAGAGCAATCTAGCATCTAAGCAAATTGTATAGTCTTAGAGATTGTTTGATGAACCTAATTGGCTCCCATAAATTGTATCTAGGCCAAGAGAAACCATCTCCACCAAATTGTGGGTGTGTGGCCGAAAGAGGAGGCTTGAAACCTAAGGAAAAAGTGTGTGCTTGTATACAAGGTAACTCTCTCCACCTTCTTTCATGCATGGATATGTGTTTAGCTTGTTTTAGAATGTGTGTATGTATAATTTCAAGCTATGGAAAGTATGCTAGCATGCCTTTATATGTCATGATTCTTGATGCCATGTTATGCTTTCAAATGATTACATGATGTTTGTATGAGTTTGCTTGAGTGTGGAGAGGCCAAGAACTCTTCCCTTTGGTGAAGATGAGCCAAGAACCCTTGAACTTAGTTGAGACAAAGTAAAGAGTCTCCCAAAAGCAAAGTAGGCTCCCAAGAGTATGGTTGAGTCCAAAGCTCTTAAAGAATGGGTAAGGCAAGTTCAAAATCTATGAGGAGAAGTGTGAGGTCAATCTAAGCACTTGGTGAGCTCTTGAATGTCTTGAATGATTGATTCACATACTAAGTTTTCTTTTAAAATGTCCATGACTTCTATTTCCTCTATGCATGTATTTGAAAAGCTTGCTTTGCACATATTATGTATGATTTCATGAGAGATAAGCTATTGGGATTCTTTGAATCTCATTCCATCCTCTCCAATGATCTCACATGTTTGGTGAACTAAATGGATATGCCAATAGGAGCCAACAACACTAGAGGAAGGAGATTGACATTCATGTCTAGTTTTTGCTTTATGGAACCATAATGATGTTCAATGATGTGTATGAATATTGTAAATGGCATATGACCCTTGAGACACATGTAATTATGCTATTCTATGATGTAGAAATGATAATATGTGTTATGTGAATGATGGAATGTGAATTGAGTATGTATAGTAAAGATAACTTCATGAATGAGTTTATGGAAATATGCATAAGTATGGGTTGAATGGCCAAAATGAGATGCATGAGGTTTGGGACCATTTGGATAACTCCCACAAGTTTTAAATGTACTTTTAGACTTGCCCAAAAGGTGCAAAGACCAAGGGAAATCTATTTGGCAACTTTGGTACCCTATATGGAGTCAAAATTGACCATTATGGAACTCTATGTCACTTTTTGGCCAAATGAGTTAGTTTTAATCTAAAATTTGGCATGCAAGTAGATCTCATTGAGAGCTTTTTGGGAAGCTAAAGAACATAATTTTTGGAAGAAGTTGGGATTTTCTATTAATTCTGGTATGTGCACTGTTCACACTGGCAGATTTGTGTTTTGTGTCACCCGATGGTCAAATGGTGTCTAATGTTTGTGAAATTTTATAGACATAAACTAGAGGGTCATAATCTTTCTGTAGCCACCGAGATCACCCCATTTGGAGGTCTGAGCAAAGAGTTATGCATTTTTGAAGTTGGCTATTAATAGTAGTGGTGCCCCAAGAGTTTAGTCACTATTCCATAGAATTTCAATAGCTAAATGTATCTGTTTCATTTTGGAATTATTTTTAGTATCAAGTTAACATTTGTCGCTTTCCATAATGACTAAATTTGTGCAATTTTAATTTTTATAGAATTAGTTATGAATTTTAGAAGTTTGGATCAATAACTTGAAATAACAGCCTAGGCAGCAGCGATCTCAGTAGCTTTTCGGATGTCAAACATCCTCCATGATGCGTGTTATGATCTAGGCATATTTTTAGTGTGAAGTAGACATCCTAATATTTTCAGAATGACTAATATTGCATTGTTTCAATTTTTTTAGATTTAGTTATAATTTTTCAAAATTTTCCCAGAAAATAGGCCAATTCTGGCCAAGAATGAGTTCCCACTTTTCATGCTCCATTTTGGTTTTCATGGGTTGTAGGCATGGTTTTAGGATGAAAATGAGTTGCAATGATGCAATTAAATATGAGGATGCATCACACAGTCCACATGACACCGAAATGAATTTTTAGATATAGTGCAATGCGAAAATAATCCCACTTTTTCTTGCTTTTCCCATGGAAATCCTATATAGTTTATGATATTATGCCATTCAAATGTGTGAGATGGGATAGAATCTATGGTGTTACATGTGACACTGATTTCAAATTTCTAAATATAGCGCAATGCAAAAAAGTCTATTATTTCCATCCTCTTTTTTATATGCTCTTGTGGGATTGATAATACAAAGCTTATAAATGGCATGAAATGAGCTAGAATCTATGGTGTTACAGAGTAGACTCCTTACTCTTAGAAACATTTCCCATGACAAGTCTTGGTGGTGATGTCACATCACCTGTGTGGTCTTGTCTCAACTGACCACTGCCACACCTATTCCCTCCTCCCCCCTTCCTCTAACCCTACCACATCCACCACTTGACATTCCCTGTAAAATTGTAAATAAGATGTGAGATACATTAGTTTGACTTCAAATGGTAACTTGATGAGAAAAACATAAGGCAATTTATATGTAAGTATACTACTATAAATATATTTAATCTAAGCTATAAGTAGTATCATCTGTGTTGTTTGCATCATCCTCATCAAGTATGTCCTCCCTATCTTCTTCATTAGTGGACACATCTTCATCAAGTCTTCATCAGTGGATACATCCTCATTATTATCATTAATGAATTCATCCACTATAGCAATTACATTTGGCCCACTTGGTCGAGGGCATTCACTTGAGTAGTTTATTATTTCTAGTTGAATGTCATCCCTATGAAGGCAAACCACTAGGTCAATACCTACATCACCACTAGCAGTCAAATCTACTTCAATTTCAATTTGCTGATAAGCCTTATCACTTAATAATTCCTCATTGTCCCTATCTATGCCATCATCAGTCATCTCTAGCATATTAAAGAAGTCACGAGGATTTTTTTTTACAACAACAAGCCAATTTGGGTCACAATTGTCCTCCAGGTAAAACATTTGTTTTGCTTGAGATGCCAAGACAAATGGTTCATTTGAGTTCAATGAGTATCAGGTGTTGACACTTGTAATTCCATATTTGTCCACCTTGTATCCTCTTTCTAAATGACCTACATCCCACCATGACACTTGAAGAGATACACTTTCTTATTCCCAATGTATGACAATTCATATATATCTTCGAAAATACCATAATACTCTTTTATCTCATCTAAATCATTACCCCTTACAAGGACTCCACTATTCTGTGTTCTTCCACCAGAGGTTCAATCTTGAGTGTGAAATCTAAATCCATTCACCATAAATGTGGAATAATGATGGACCATTTTTAGCAGTCCAACTCTAAGGCTCATAAGGTCATCACTTACATCACCCCGTGCACTTAACTCTAAAACTAACTCTAAAACTATAAAGGACAACATGTATGAATATCATAACTTTTAAACTAACTAATAGAAATATGAGGTCAAAACATACCTGTGCACAAAACCATTCTGGGAACTCCACAACCATTGAAACTTGTGTTTCAGTTTCTATCTTGCGCTTCTTGTAATGTATGACCTACTTAATTAAAAGGTGATAATAGAAAATTTTGTAGGTAAGTGATGGCTAATTCCTATAAACTTACTCAATGAATGGCTAAATGTCTTCACAATTTTGAAACACATACATAAAAGCTTGATTGAACTCTATATCTTATAGAAATATTGATTCATAACGTCCCCTCGCCTACCCACTTGGATTGAAGATAGACATTTTATCATATTCCATATGTCCATCATCATTCCTAGGAGGTCTATTGAACTTAGTTAGGATATTTTTTAGATAACGAGAACAAAAGATAAGGCATTCATCCACTAAGTAACCTTCAGTAATTGAACCTTCTGGACGAGTCTTGTTACGAACATAAGTTTTTAGTGTTGGCAAGTACCTGCATTAGTATAAATAAGGTAAGATAGTTTTTAAATAATAAAAAGGACATCAAAGTTTAAGGTCAACCTTACCTCTCAATAGGGTACATCCATCGATATTGGATAGGTCCACCAAGCTTAGCCTCTCTTGCTAAATGAATAGGCAAATGGACCATGATATCAAAGAAGGCAGGTGGAAACACTATGTTCAATTTGCACAATGTGATTACAATTTGGGTTTCTAAGACATCAAGATCTTCAATCCTCAAGCACTTTAAACACAAGTTCTTAAAAAATTTTTCCAACTCTATTATAGGTTCTGACACTTCATTAAGCAACAAGCCACGTGTTGCAAGTGGGAATATGTCTTGAAATAATACGTGGTGGTCATGACATTTCAACCCAGAGATTTTTCGCTCATGGACATTGATGCACCTTGAAATATTTGAAGAGTAGGAGTCAGGCACCTTCAATTTAGCCAAGAAGTCACAAACTTTTGCCTTCTCTTGTGTTGATAATGTATAGCATGCTACTGGAAGCAGGATTTTGTTACCATCTTCTATGGGATGAAATTGTTACCTAATCCTTAAATCAACCAAGTCATATCGACTCTTTAGTGTATCCTTAGTCTTTCCAACCACACCCATCAATGTTGACGTTATGTTATCTGACACATTTCTTTTTATATGCATAACATCAAGGTTATGTCGGAGCATAAGAGTTTTCTAATAAGGTAATTTGAAGAAAATACTCTTCTTCCTCTAATTGAAAGCATCATTGGTGTGGTAACGCTTTCGCTTTTGGCTTTTCCCAAAACTCACATTACCTAATGCTTAAAGCTGTATAAGTGCTTCATCACTAGTTAGAGGCAAGGGTGCAAGTGAATGTTCAACTTTCCCATCAAATGCCCTCCTATTATTGCACCATGGATGATTGGTAGGAAGGAAGTGATGATACCCTATGTAACATAACTTATTCCATAAAGAACTAGAATATGTGCCTTTGTGGTAACAAAGCATGCAAACTTTCCCTTGGTGTACCACCTTGAGAGGTTCCCGTATACTGGGTAGCCACTGATTGTCCAAATGATAGTAGCACACATTTTAAAATTAGACTGTAAATAGGAATCATATGTGTCAACCCTATCGTTCCATAATTCCTGTAACTCTTCAATCATGGGTTGCAAATATACATCAATGTCATTACTAGGACATTTAGGACTTGGTATAAGAAGTGTCACCATAAAGTACGAGTACTTCATGCATAACCACGGTGACAAATTGTATA
Source organism: Erythrophleum fordii (assembly GCA_032878935.1). NCBI lineage: Eukaryota > Viridiplantae > Streptophyta > Magnoliopsida > Fabales > Fabaceae > Erythrophleum > Erythrophleum fordii. The sequence continues at coordinate 14,273,412 of JAVQMF010000050.1, forward strand.
GAACTAGCACAACTGGCCAAATACTATGGTTAGTACTTATATTTCTATAAGGCTGGAACCCATCACTAGTTAGACCTATTCGTACATTTTTACAATCACGAGAGAAGTCAAGATATTGGTTATTGAATGATTTCCAAGCAATGGAATCAGACGGATGTCATAACACACCATCGTCAATACATTCTTCCATGCACCATCTCATATCCTTAGCTGTTTGTCGAGCCATGTACAACCATTGCAACCTAGGCTTTAATGGAAAATGTCACAACACTTTACACGGCACTTTCTTGCCTTTGTGACCATCCAACTTCCATCTAGACATGTTGCACTTAAGGTATAATTCTGCATTTGCGTGTTCTCGCCAATATAAGATACAATTATTTTCACATGCATCAATATTAGTATAACCCAATCCGAGCTCCTTAACAACCTTCCTTACTTTATAGTAATTGTCAGGTACTAATGCTCTTTTAGGTAGAACATCTTTGAATAAACTCAACAATGTATCCATAGATTTGTTACTCTAATGGTTGAGGCATTTCAGGTGAAAAAGTATGATAATGAAAGATAGCTTTGTCACATTATTACAACCTGGATAGAGTTCGATTTGAGCATCTTCTAACAATTTAAAAAATTGGCTAGCCTAGATGTAACACCATAATTTCTAGCTCATCTCATGATATTCATATGCTTCACATCATCAATTTCATGAGAGTGTAAGAAAAGGGGATAAAATAACACAATTCTTTGCATTGTGTTTAAAAATTTTATTCGGTGTCACGTGGACCATGTGAGATCATACCATACATTTTCATATTTAATTATATGAATACAACTCATTTGTATAATAAAATGTGGCTCACAACTTATGAAACTCAAAGGAAGGCTTAGAATATTTATATATATTTTCGGCCAGAATTTGGCTCAATTCTGTTATAGCTTTGGAAACTCATAACTAATTCTAGAAAAATTGAAATCATGTATTTTTAGACATTCTAGAATGCTACAGATATCTACTTCATACTAAAAATATTTTTAGACCATAACATCCATAAAGAAAATGTTTGACATGCGAAATAGTCCAAAGGTCGAATTGCCCATTGGTACTGTCATGGATTTTTGTAGCAAATTTTAAAAATGTCCAATTAATTCTAAAAAAATCCAATCCATTCAAATGATACTAATCTAGAAATATGTGGATGTTAGCTAGAGGGAAAAAATAACTCTAGACCAGCTCAAGCATGCCGAGAGCTCTAAATTCAATAGAACAGTAACTGAGGTTAGGTGAAACTCCTGATACTAGATAGAATCTTTAAAAATTCATATCTCCCTCTCTAGACCTCCAAATGAGGTGCTTCTAGTTATTATAAGTCACTGAAAATGTCTAATTTTATTGTATAAACTTTTGTGAAAATTGGACATTATTTGAGCCCTATGTGATATATTTCATTTTCGGACCAGTATAAACAGTGACATGACCAAAACTAAAAAATTTTCTAATTTTGAAAATTTATCAAATATTCTATAAACCTCTAAAAATTATGTTATTTAGCTTTATAAAAAGATCTAGACAAGCTTTAATTGCATGCCAAATCTTAGATCAAGAAGAGCTCATTTAGCCAAAAGTAACATGGGGTTTCATTATGACCAATTTTGACTCCATATAGGATACCAAAATGTCCAAATGATTTTTCTTGGGGTTTGGCACCTCTTGAGCAAGTCTAAAAGCATAATTAGGACTTGTGTAGACTACCCAAATGGTCCCAAACGCCATGCATTTCATTTTGGCCATTTCATCCACACATATGCATAATTCCATATTGTCATTCATGAAGTTGCATTACCATAATATACTTAATTTGCATCCCATCATTCACATATCATATCCTTTCATTTATACATCACATATTATCATAATTACACATGTCTAAGAGGTCATAGACCATATACATCAATAGATTACATCATTTGACATAAATATGGTTTTAAAGTAGCAAAACTCAAGCACTTTGTTGTCAAACTCTTCTCCTCAAGGTGGTTGGCTTCCATTATCTTGTCCACTTAGTCCACCTAGCATGTGAGATCATTGGAGAGGAGGGAATGAGATTTAAAGAATCCCAATAGCTCATCTCCCACTCAATCATACATAATAGATGCAAAGCAAGTCTTGAAAGATGCATGCATGGATATAATTGATGTCATGAGTATTCAAAAAGCAAGCTTAGCATGTGAATAAGTCATATAAGACATCTAAGAGCTTGCCAAGTGGATGGATTGGCCTCATTCTCTTCCTCATAGATTTTGGACTTCCCTCACCCTTTCTTTAAGAGATTTTTAAACTCAACCATACTCTTAGGAGCCCACTTTGCTTTTGGGAGACTTTTTACTTTGTCTCAACCAATCTTAAGGGTTCTTGGCTCATCCTCACCATGGTTAAGAGTTCTTGGCCTTTCCACACTCAAGAAAACTCAAACAAACATCATAGCATCATTTAGAAACATAATATGTCATCATAAAATCATGGCATATAAAATCATGCTAGCATACTTTTTATGGCTTAAAAATACACATACACACATTCTAATATAAGCTAAACACATATCCATGTATGAGAGAAGATGGAGAAAGCTACCTTGTACACAATCACACACTTTCCTTCTTGAATTAAGGCTTCCTCTTTCGGCCACATACACACAAACTTGTGGAAATGGTTTCTCTTGGCCTAGACACAATTTATGGAAGACAATTAGGTTCATTAACTCAATTCTAAAACCATACAATTTGCTTAGACACTAGGTTAGCTTATGACCTCATTATGGTCCATAATTGCACCTAATGGAGCAACACCCCTCAAATAAATTCTAGGCTCCATTCTTTCCTTTCAAATATGATTCTTGACTCCTTTTAAGCCTTTTGGAGTCATCACACAATTAAAATAAAAAGACTAACTATATGTTGCTTCTTTAAGCCATAATATGGAACCTAAAGCATTAACTCACTTTCTATGGGTTCTAAATTTTTCCTAAGGCCTCCCCTCATTTTCATTCATCATACATGACTCAAGAATGAGCTTAAAAAAATTTAAAACTCTCCCTAGCTACCTTTTCCTTGCTTGGCTAAGACTATAGAGCTTATTAGCCTTCATGGAGCTTTCTTTATTTTCTCAAGGGAAGAAGCATATGGGGAGTCTCTTAGGGATCTTAGGAGTTCATTTAAACTCTTATTTAGGCTTAAGAATCAACATTTACAAGGTGCACAGAAAACCCTAGAATTTACATTTTGGAATCTAATGGTTTTTTGTTAATTCCCTTTGCATATTCTTAATCTCCATACCCTTTTTCTTTAGATTCATGCTTGGTTCTACCTAAAAATCAAATCCTCCTATGGTTCTTAGGGTTAGGAGAAATAAAGAAGGAGGGAGGATCAATATAGCAACCATAGGAAGAGAAATTACCTAATTTCCTTACTTGTTTTTGCTTAAATCTTGCTTTCTCTAAGCTCCTCTCTTCAAATCTGAAAATTTCTTTGAGTTTCTCCCATAAATCAGATTTATAAACTCCATTTTAATCAAAAGAAATAAAGGAGAATATAGGAGAAGAGGTGTAGATGGAAGAAAGCATGAAAAACTACCATGGAAGCATACCTTTAAGCTTGGATTTCTCTTTCTTCTTCTTCCTCTCTTGTGCTCCCAAAACCTAGCTCTCTCCTCTGAAATTAGGTAGAAAATTCTGAGTCTAAATGGAGGAGAAAGTGGGGCGCCACCTATATATAGGGGGAGGAGGAAGCATTTTTCAAAATTTTTCATTTTGCCCTTTATTCTTTACATTTTTATTTCTTTTTTAGAACCATCTTTTCCATTATAAATTTTAGGTTTCCAACTTAGTAAAATGCCTTTGGAATCACTTAAATCAAAACTAAAACCTTCTCGAATAAATTCGTCAAAGTTTGGGTACATCAACGTTGAAAAACGTCCACCAGAGGAGATTTAACTGTTCCAGGGCTTCCCATGGTTTTCAAAGCCTCTAAGAACCCTAGAGAACTTAAAACTTTCATTTAAAAAACCTTCCTGTGTGAATTTCAAAATTTGCCCAAAATTACAAAAATCCCATTACGTTTCGTAAGATTTTCATCAAAATTTGTTTCTTCATTCTAGCTCTATTTTTCCTTCTATTTGAGGCTAGGATTCTCATTTTTAGGAGTCTAGAATGTTACAAATTTTTTAGGACCTTAACTAATTTGTTTCAAGGGACTTGCTTTGAAAATGCGCCTGTTTATGTCGTTTAACGAAAATCGAACATTACAATTCTCCCCCTTTTTAAAAATTTTGTCCTTGAAATTTAGATAACATACCTCATGGAAGGAGTTTTGGATATTTCTTTCTCATATCATCCTCTAGCTCCCAGGTAGCTTTCGGGAGATAACTTCTTCCAAACCACTTTCATCAACGGTATCGTCTCATTTCGTAACTGCTTGAGTCTAACATTCATGATTCAATCCAGTGCTACTATGTATGATAAATCATCCTGTAATTGCATATTCTCATATTCTATAACATGTGAGGGGTCGAGCTGGTACTTTTTAAGTTGGGAAACATGGAATACATTGTGGACTTAGCTTAATTTTGGGGGAATGGCTAGTTTGTAAGCCATAGGTCCTACTTTATCAAGAATCTAGAAAGGACCTGTGTACTTTGGACTGAGCTTTTTGCTTTTAATTGACCAACCTATTCCTATAACTGGAGACACTCTAATAAAGACATGGTCTCCAATTTCAAACTCTAACGGCCATCTCTGTTTATTTACATAACTTTTTTGTCTACTCTTGGCCGTGAGAAGCTTTTTTTCTAATGGTTTCTATTTGTCTGGAGGTTTTGTCCACTAACTCTGGGCCTATAAGGCTCCTCTCTCTTAGCTCAACCCAACATATTTGAGACCTACACTTCCTCCCATACAATGCCTCGTATGGTGCCATCTGTATACTTGCATGATAACTGTTATTATAGGCAAACTCTGCTAGAGGCAAATATGTATCCCAATTTCCTTTCATCTCTAAGACACACGCCTTCAACATGTCCTCTAGGGTTTTGATGGTTCTCTCCATCTGTCCATTCGTCTAAGAGTGATAGGCCATGCTAAATCTAAGTCTAGTACCTAGAGCATCTTATAATGATCTCCAAAAATTCGATGTGAATCTGGGATCTTTATCTGAAACTATACTCCTAGGCACCCCATGCAGTCTGACTATCTCCCTGATGTACAACTAGGCTAATTTATCTATGGTATAAGTGGCTTTCATAGATAAGAAGTGTGCTGACTTTATTAACCTATCCACTATTACCCATATTGCATCATACCTCGATGATATCCTAGGTAAACCCATAACAAAATCTATAGCTATACTATCCCATTTTCACTCTAAGATATCTAGGGGTTGAAGTAACCCAGCTGGTTTCTGGTGTTCTATTTTCACTCTCTAGCATACTAGACATTAGGAGACGTACTTTGCTATATCTATTTTCATTCTAGGCCACCAGAACATTTTCTTCAAATCTTGGTACATTTTATTACTTCCTGGATGAATGGTATACTTGCTCTTATGTGCCTCATCTAATATTTTCTCTCTAATTTTTGTATTTCTAGGCACATACAGCCTATCTTTGTATCTCACTATTTCATCCTCAGACAGGTTGAACTCTTAAATGTTACCCAGGGCTATCTGGGCTCTAACTTTACTTACATAGTCATCTGTCTATTGAGCCTCTCTTATCTGATCCCTTAAGTCATTTTCTATTCGAGTTTCACTCATTAATAGCTTACCTGAATACACCTCGCAGGAGAGACTCATGTCTCTGAATCTCTCAATTAATTCTTGCTCTCGGATCATCATACAAGTCATGTGCATAAATTTTTTACTCAGGGCATTAGCTACCACATTAGCCTTATCGGGATGATATTTCAATGTGAAATCATAGTCTTTTAAAAATTCTAACCATCTCCCCTGTCTTATATTTAACTTTTTCTATTCAAATAAATATTTAAGGCTCTTGTGGCCGCTGTAAATTTCTATGGTTGCCCCATATAAATAGTGTCTCTATATTTTCAAAGTAAATACCATTGCGACTAACTCTAGGTCATGTGTGGGGTAGTTTTCTTCATGAGATTTTAACTATCTAGAAGCATAAGTTACCACTCGGCCTTTCTGTATAAGCACACATTCTAACCCTTTCTTTGAAGCATCACTGTAGACTACAAAAGTCTCTCTAAGGTCAAGGAGTACTAAAATTGGGGCCGTGGTTAGTTTGTGCTTCAATTCCTGAAAAATACTCTCACATTTCTCATTCCACACAAACAGCACATTCTTTCTAGTAAGCCGAGTTAGTGGCATCGCTATCTGACAGAAGCCCTGAATGAACCTTCTATAATAACCTGCTAAACTTAGAAAGCTCCTGATCTCTGTCACTGTCCTAGGTCTCTCCCACTGTAATACTACTTCTACTTTGTAGGGATCTACTACAACCCTTGCCTGGGAGATCACATGACCTAGAAACTAAACTTCAGTGAGCCAGAACTCACATTTACTAAGTTTAGCATATAACTGTCTCTCTCTTAAGGTCTCCAAGGCTAATCTCAAGTGTTTCTTATGTTCTTCTCTACTTTTTGAGTAGATAAGGATGTCATCTATGAAGCTAACTACAAATCTATCTAAATATGGCTTGAAAACTCTATTCATATAATCCATGAATACTACTAGTACATTTGTCAACCCGAAGGGTATAACTAAAAATTCATAATGCCCGTATCTAGTTCTAAAAGTTGTTTTGGGAATATCCTCGGCCTTTATTCTAAACTGATGGTATCCCGACTTGAGGTCTATCTTGGAAAACACTGATGCTCCTACTAACTGATCTAGGAGGTCATCTATACGAGGGAGAGGGTACTTATTTTTAATGGTTATTTTATTGAGTTCCCAATAATCTATATATAATCTAAGGCTCCCGTCTTTCTTCTTTACGAATAGGACTGGAGCTCCCCACGGCGAGACACTGCGTCTAATAAAACCTTTCTCTAAGAGCTCTTCTATCTGTTTCTTAAGCTCAACTAGCTCAGTGGGGGCCATTCTATATAAGGCCTTAGACACTGGACCTGCCCTAGGTACAATGTCTATAAGAAACTCTACTTCTCTCTCTGGGGGTAGTCAACTAATCTCTCTGGGGAATACCTCTGGGAACTTTCTTACTACGGGAATCTCATCTATACCCTCTTCTACCTTAACTTAGACTGAAAAGAAAACTAGATACCCTTAACAACCATGCCCTAAAGATCTTTCAGCTTAGAAGGTGGTCATGACAAATAACTCAGCCTTCATACTAGGCATAGTCCCACACTCTGGTAAAGTAATACATCTGTGGTTACAATCTAGTGTGGTGTTATTTGTAGACATCCAGTTCATGCCAATAATCACACCAATATCAATAAGGGGTATACAAATCAAATCAAGGGTGCTAAGGCAGTGATTAAACTGGATCACACAATTCAAACAAGCATGGAAGGTAATGGCTCAGTTTCTTATGGGGGTAGATACATGTAAATCATATGGTAATGTATGCATACTCAGACCTAACCTCCTAGCACAGTCAGATGATATAAAAGAATGGCTAACACCTGAATCAAATAATACAGTCACAGGAAAATCATTTATTATAATAGTACCTTGGATTAGACTCCGGGACCAGCTAACCTCTTGCTGTGACAGGGCAAAGACTCTACCTTGAGTCTGAGGTTTGGGAGGAGAAGCCATTTTCCTCTGTTGTGGAATTAGTGGAGGAGCCTGTGTGTAATCTCTGGCTATATGTCCTGACCTACCACACCTGAAACATACATTCTGCCTCACATAGCACAATCTGGTGCTGTGGTTCCTACCACACTGAGGACATGTAATAGGTGTGAAACTGCTTCTGCTAAGCTGAGTCCTCTTTTTTTCCCCTTTCGAGCCCACTGGCCTCTGCCACCTTTCTGGCTAATCACTATAGCCTGTGATCCCTCTCTAGGTCTCTTAGTCTTAGGGAAGGGTGGTCTAGCACTAGAAGTAGGTTGCATCATCCTAAGGTTCATCTTTGTCACTCTACATACTTCAACAAGGGTATTAAAGTGCTTGATTCTCTATGGCACTACCCTGTCTCTAATCTCAGGGAGCAGGCCTTTCTCTAATCTATCCACTCTCCACCTCTCATTATTATGTCTCTATAAGTAAGAGGATTATCAGGACAATTCTATGAACTTTGCCACATATTAGTCCACGGCATCCCCTCTGCTGTCTGAAAAGAATGAACTCTAACTCTTTCTCATCCCTGATTGAACTAGGGAAGTATTTCTCATGGAATGTCTAGAGGAATGCCTCCCATGTAATCGGGGAGTTCCTCGTCCTTAGAATAGGCTTGATGTCCTTCCACCAATAATTTGCCTCTTTCTGTAACTGGAAGACAGCCATCTTGGCTTTCTACTCAAACGTGCACTCCATCATCTTGAATATCTTCTCTAACTGCATAATCTAGGCCTCAACTTTATCTAAATTCATCTCACCATCAAAGGTGGGAGGGCTAAATTTTCTAAACTGAGTGATGATTATTCTAGTCGAGGGTTGCTACTGTGCAGGAGGCGTCTGAGTTGGTGGAATAGGGGCAACCACCTACATGTGTGGTTATGGATCTAGGTGAGTCACCCCTAAATGCTCAGGATTATCTGAGTGTAGAGGTGGCTGAGGAGGAGTAGGTGTAGGGCCCTGGCTATCTCTCTCAGCAAGTTATTCTTGTAGCTGCATGATCATGACCTGCTACTGATCCAGGCGAGCCATAATGGACTATAAGTCTACAGCAACTAGATCACTAGGCCTTAATTTTCATGATTCTTTCATGAGATGTATAATGGGAAGCATAGAGATAATATGAAATGAGTTAGAAATTATGGTGTTATATACTACACATCATTTACAAACATAAAGCAACACTATGGTTCCATGGAATATAGGCATATACTAGAACATATTTCATAGCTTGAAACACACAGATACACATTCAAAGACAAGGAAAGCACATATTTATGTATAAAAGAAAGTGGAGAGAGCTACCTTGCTTGCATTTACATACTTTTTCCTTAAGCCTTAAGTCCTCTCCCTTGACCTCACACACCTAAGAAGGTGGAGATCATTTCTCTTGCCCTAGACACATCATATGGAAGCTAATTACACTCTTGAAACAAGCTAAGACATTAAACTTATATTTAAGAACATACTTGGTTCCATAAGTCACATAATGGTTCCATAAATGGCCTATTGAAGAAACCATCATGATTCAAGTTCTTGGCTCCATTTTCTTCTCATTTTTAGGCCCCTTGACAAGGTCCTTGGAGCCATTACATATTCATTTACAAAAGCCTAGACATAAGTTACTTCATTAGCTCATATTATGGAAGCCATGGCCTCATTTCCTAATCCATGGCTTCTAAATTTTTTCCAAGGATTCCTCCCACCTTCTACCATCATATGAAGTCCCAAACCAAGGCTAGAATAAATTAAAATACTCCCTAACCCCTCCATCTGTCTTAGGCCAACATTATGGAAGCATTTAGGGTTCAAGGGGTTTCTAATTTTTTTCTTGATGGGAGAGCCACTTGGGAGACTTCTTAGAGGTCTTAGAAGCTCAATTAAACATTTAAATGGCCAAAGAAATTCATAGATTAAATCAGTTTTTACAATTCCTTCAAATGCACTACACTTTTCCAACTTAGATTTCATTAGTTTTTCTTACAATTTCTTGGCATAATCCAAGTTCCCATAACCTAGTTCATATGATTCATTCTTGGTTCTACCCAAAAACACTCTCCCCTTGGCTGGCTATAGGGAGGACAAATTGCACACAAGAAGGCTAAAAGAAGTGAAGCATGGAGACTAAGATTTTTACCTTGATTTCAAGCTTTCCTTGAATGCTTTCCCATTTCTTCTAGCTCTCCTCTCCAAATCTGAATTTTCCACCTCTATTCTACCCTCTATTCAGACCTAAAAACATCATCAAATCCATGGAAATAAAGAAGAGAAGAAGGAAGAGCAACTTGCAAAAGAAAAAGCTTGAATTTCCATAAATTTTTCTACCTTTTCCTTACTTTTTCTCGCTTCAAAATCTCCTCTCCTTATGCGCCTAAGAGAGCTGGCTTCCTTCTCTATTTTTGGGGCAGAAAAAAATCGTGGAATGAGGAGCTACTGGAACGTGGATGAGAAGAAAAAGCTAAAAGTAACTTTATGCAACTTTTTACTTTTGCATTTTAATCGCTTTTCTTGGTTTTTTCTTTTTAGGCTCATTTCAACTCCTTTTTGAAATCCATATTTTCCATCATAATATTTATGCTTTCTAACATATAAAATGTCTTTGGAACCACTCAAATTGGATCTAAAACTATTATGAACTTTTCAATCAAAGTTTCGGTCAACTGACAGTCGAAATTGCTCACCGGAGGGGTTTCAACAGTTTCAGGGGTTCCTATAGTTTTCAGAGCCTCTGACAACCCCGAAAAACTCAAATTTTCCATTTAAAAAGCCCTCCTATGAGTTTTCAAAATTTTCCAAAAATTACAAAAATGCCCCTACTATCTTCGGCAAATTTTTTGAATCACTTCAACCTTGGTTTCTAGGTAACTCAAGGCTCAAATCCTCATTTTTGATTATTTGAAATTTTATACTAATTTTATTTGATCCCAATTCCTTCTATTTCGGGGACTTTCTTTTGTATCTAGCCCATTTCTGACGTTTACGAAAAAATCGAACATCGCGTTTCTCACGTTTATGGAAGGACCAGATGTTACATTAAACCTATACACAATAGATAAGTGTCACATAAATGTAAGGCCCAAAAGGATAACATACCTATGATAAATTTGTATCATATTACAAGTAATCGAATGGTATTATAAAGGAGGTCAAGAATTACTTGGTTGGATGAGCATGTTAAGTGGGTCAATTGCCTGCATAGCTGCCAGAAATTTTAATACACTATCAGTAGAAAACAATAAGTAAACTATATTTAAAAGAACAAAAAAAATCATTTTATGTTATGAAATTAAAGAGTTTATATTAAATAATTTTTTTGTCATCGATATGATACAAAAATAAAAACAGTTAATAAAGAGAAAATGGTTCGGCATCCTTCCATTTGAAGTCCAATAACCATTATCTATATGATACCAAAATAAAAATAGTTGATAAATGACAGCACTAGTCCAGAGTCAACCTCAAATGGAAACAGCAAAATCATCTGTCCCACTCCATCACTGTGGGAGTGGGTGTGGCCCATGAATGCAACCATATGGGGTTTGTCTTCTAGTTTTGGCCTTTGAAAAAGAATGCTGGTAATGATAAAGAGGTCCCATGTTCAAGTGGTGGTAGCTACGAAGTAGTTTTAGAATTAAATCCTTATCTAATATATATTCCTGACCCCACAAGCTAGCTACTATAATTGACGTAACAAGATGCTATATTGATTTTCAAATTTAGGTTAGGCAAGTATTTTTTTTTTTAATTGTTATTGGTTAAATAAAAAATTGTTAAAAGAAAATAAAATAATTAAAAAATAGCAACCATATATTTTTACTTAAAAAAATAACAATAATAATAAAGACATAATAAATTTGGTATATTTTTTATTTATGTATTTATATAAAAGAAATAAATTAAAGAAGAGATTTTCACAAAATATATTAAAATATTAAAAAATCACCTACTTTCCAAACAAAAATCACCAATAACATGTAGATTTTACTCATTCCAACCAAGTCTCTAATGTCACACTACTTCTAGTCTATGGGAAACATGAGATAGTGCAGTCAAAAGAAACAAAACACAATATGAGCTAAAGAGCAAATAATGGTTCAACATCCTTCCATTTGAAGTCCAATAACCATTATCGATATAATAAAAAAAATAGTAAATAAAGAGCAAATGGTTCAGCATCCTTCCATTTGAAGTCCAATAACCATTATCTATATAAGACCAAAATAAAAACAGTAAATAAAACTTGAAAGTACACAAAACTTTCTTTGCAAAGCAAGCAAGAATAATATACTACATCAAGACATTAGAAATAAGAGAGGACAGAACTATGTTGTGGATATTATTATCATTCACAACCTATCAATTCAAATAACAATAAAGAATAAAGCCAAACAAAACCGAAATTACAAGATCTCTAAAAGGCTCTACTTACTTTGAGTAGACATAAATAGAACACCAATGGCCAAAAAGGACATAATCAAATTGAAAATAAAAAAATATTCATTCCAGCCAAGGAATGAACCAAAAAAAGAAAAAACTTTCATAGCTTCAAAGATCAATCATAACCAATTAAAGTTAAACCCAATTGAAATTACACTTAGAGCTAATAAAATGTAATAACAAAAAAATAATAATATAAACCAAAAAGAGATAATTGATTAATAGAAAATAAATCATCTTAAGATAGAAAATATTAACTGATTAATTTGAATTAAATTGTAAAGCCTAGAAATCACTTCTCTTATGCTTCCCTTAACGAATTTGTTCAAGGAACAAAACATGACAATTGATTAATGATTATTAACAATAGGTAGCAATAACTTTTATAGTTTGGTAGAACAAAGGTACCCAGATAAATTTCAGGAGTGTGTCTTTATATGGGAATTTGATGCATAATTTCTTATTGGTTCTTCCCTTTATCTATAAACAATAAATATGATGCTATCAAAATAGTTATTAGAAGAGGATAAACAAGAATAATGGTGTGAGCATATTATCTATGTGGAAGAGCTTCAAAATTGTCAACCATTGCACCTATCATTCACTAATAGTGAGTGGCTAAAATTCCCCATTAGCTGCTATTGATAAGCTTTGCTAACATTGGACTCAATCACATGGGAGTGGTCCATCAATGTAAGTCTTGGAAGTATTCAATGCACCAAGACAAGTACAAGGAAAGTGTCTCTAGTGCACCAAGACAAGTAACATCTTACCTAAACTCATCCAAACTCAACATCGACCCACTAAAAAGAAGCAACCACGTCGATTAGCATATTTGGAGATACATAATAACAACTGAAAAAGAACCAAATATGTTCTGTCTCTCTCAAACTCGATATTCTATTTAGTTCCTTCATCTTCATCTCTCAATTTTTTCATTCTCCCAGTATTCAACCTCTACTCTGTCCTATTTCTTCTACTTTCTACTGGGCCCTTTTAACTAAGCAGTAGAGTCACACTCTTTAAACACCCTAAGAAATAGGCGTAAGTCATCAATTCAAATCCAATTAAAAAAGGCTTATATATTTTCCAAGAAACTCCTTTTTTACATAGTCTTCATTTTTTTAGCAGAGAATATAGATATGAATAAAAGGTTGGCAAGTGGTTTTTTTTATTAGTTTTAAAGTTGAATCTTCATTATGATGATCAGTAGTCGATTAGGAGAACTACTATGTCACTATAGGTATACTCTTCCTCATCTTTCATTATTCATATCATTAGTGTCCTAGAACATAGATATTTTAGATACCCATTATGAATCGCCCGCCAAAGTCTTCCTACTTCTCTAATGTTCCAATCAGATCCGAAGAGAAAGAAATCAAAAGTCAGTGGACCTGAATTGAATCATGACTATATAAGCTATTCTGATATTAAGATTCGATATAGATGAAATCGTGGAAGCCAGCCTCCCATTGCGAAAATCACAGCCAAAGATTAAGATTTCAAAATTTTGGAGAAGGAGAAGAAGAAGCTACCGTCTCTTTCAGTAGGCATTTGACTGATGCACATATTTGCTATCTCTTTCTCCCTACTGCAAAGCTTGGGTCTCCTGCTAGGGCATTGAACTCATCCTCGCGTGCATTTCTAAATGGAAGGGGGAAACAGAGTGTGTTTTGGTCTTTTCACCTGTGCTTTTCTTTTCCATGTTTTCTTCATTTAAAATATAAAAATATTACAATTATAATTTACAAGAAATATAATACTTCAAAATAAATATAGCTCAATTTACAAGTAAATATTAGATTAAAAAATTTTAATGCATCAAAAGATAAAAATATAGTATGAAATTTAAATTAATATAAAAATTGTAATACTTATCTCATAAAAATGATTAGTAATTTAATTTAATTAAATAATTAATTTACTTATCATTAAAGCTATATTATATATATAATTAGTAATTTATTTTAATTTATTCTTTATCTAATTTCATTATAATTTATTTTGGATTAGCCTTTATCTTAAATGAAGTTATCTATTTTGATTATCTTAAAATATGGGTTTATTTTATTTATTTGATTAATAATTACGTAACCTTCAAAACTAAATTAATATCAATTATGTACAAGAATCACATGAGAAAAAAAAGTTTGTGAAAATTGTAAAGTTAAATTACTCTATATTTTAGAAGAAGAGAAGAGAAAAGAGAAAGAGATACTGTAACACCATACTTCTAGGACTCAATTCATGCAATTCCCATGCCTCATCTTATGTTTGTTCTATGGAAACAATATAGTGGCATAGGGAGTTATGAATTAAAATACATTTTTCTACGGGTAAAATTTTTGTTTCAGAGTCTCGTGGGCCATATGAATGCAACTATCACATTTTTATACTTAAACACATGAATATAGCTCATTTCCATCATCAAATTTGGCCTACAACTTGTGGAAAGCAAAGGAAAACATAAAATCCATGTTTGCATTTTCGGCCAGAATTTCCTCTTTTCTATCACAAACTTTGGAAAATCATAACTAATTCTAAAAAAATTGAAATCATATGTTCTTTACCATTCTGGGAAGCTACATGTCTAATTTAAGCTAAAAATATGACCAAACCATGAAACGTCACACAAAAGACATTTGACATTCAAAAAGGGACAAAGGTCTGGCTGGCTATTGGTACTGTCACAAGCTTTTACAGCAAAGTTCAAAAATGTCCAATTAATTTCATAAAAATCCGATGCACATGAATGATACCAATTTGGAAAGCTAAAGATGTTAACTAGAGGGAAAAAATAAATTCATACCAGTCCATGCATGTCCAAGCATCGATAACTAGTCAAATAATACCCTAGGTTAGTTTAGATGCCTGATGCTGGATAGAAACTTCAAAAATGTATATCTCCCTCTCTAGACATCCAAATGGGGTGCTTCTAGTTGGCACAAATCACTGGGAGTGTCTAGTTTCTCCCTATGAAATTTTGTGGCAATTGGACATCATTACCCCTTGAGTGACAGATTTTATTTTCAGACCTAAGTGAATAGTACACCCAACCAAAACTAGAAAATTTCTCAACTTTGAAAATTCATCAAATATTCTATAGACCTCCAAAAATTCTACACTTTACCTTCCCAAAAATATCTTAACAAGCTCTAGATTTATGCCAAATCCCAAATCAAGAAGAGCTCATTTGGGCAAAAAGTGGTATAAGTTTCCAATATGGTCAATTTTGATCCATATTAAAGACCATGTGTGCCCAAATGGTCTTACTTGGTGTTTGGCACCTCTTGGGCAAGTTTAAAAGCATAAATAGGACTTGTATGAACTGCTCAAGTGGTCCCAAATCTCATGCATCTAAATTTGGCCATTCCACTTCCATTATTTCACTAATCTATCTAGCCATTCAAGAGTTAAACTTGTCGTTCAATACCCAAAACATGCTATCTCATACATTTGGCATCAAATTTCATTCATGCATCACAGATTTGGATATTTACATATGTTCATATGGTTACATAACAATTTCATCATGAGATTATATCATATGCCATCTTCTTCTTCTAAGCTTGGTGGCCTCCAATACCTTACTCAATTGTTTCACCTAGCATATTAAGACATTGGAGAGGAGGCAATGAGATTCAAAGAATCCCAATAGCTTATCTCCCATTCAATTATATATAATATGTGCAAAGCAAGCTTTACAAATACATGCATGGAGAAAATGGAAGTCATGGACATTTTACAAGAAAATTTGGCATATGAACAAATCATACAAGACATTCAAGAGCTCACTAAGTGTTTGGAATGGCCTCACACTTCTCCTCATGGATTTTGGACTTGCCTCACCCATTCTTTAAGAGCTTTGGACTCAACCATACTCTTGGGAGCTCACTTTGCTTTTGGGATACTCTTTACTTTGTCTCAACCAACCTTAAGAGTTATTGGCTTATCCTTACTAAAGGGAAGAGTTCTTAGCCTCTCCACACTCAAAAAAACTCATACAAACATCATGTGCTCATTTGAAAACATAACATGGCATTAAGAATCATGGCATATAAAGGCATGCTAGCATACTTTTTCATAGCTTGAAAATACACATACACACATTCTAAAACAAGTTAAACATATATCCATGTATGAGAGAATTAGGAGAGAGTTACCTTGCTTGCATTTGCATACTTTTTCCTTAAGTCTTTAATCATCTCCCTTGATCTCACACACCTAAGAAGGTGGAAATCATTTCTCTTGGCCTAAACATGGGAACTAATTACACTCTTGAAACAAAGTCTAAGGCCACACATTCACTAGAAAAGTTAGGTGACTCATAAAACTCTTTCATGGTTGTATAATGCACTAAATGAAGCAACCTTAAAAAAACATCATCTTGGCTCCATTCTATCTATTCATTTATGATTCTTGACTCCATTTAAATCTCTTGGAGTCATCACATAATCCATTATAGAAGCCTTGCTAGGTGTTGCTTCTTTAAGTCATATTATGGAACATATAAGGCTATCTTACTTTCTATGGTTTCTAAACTTTTCCTAAGGCTTCCTCTCATACTCTCCCGTCATACACAATGCAAAATAAAGCTTGGAAGGAATTAAAACACTCCCTAGGTACATGGACTCTCCTTGGCAGAAGCTAAGGTTCCACAAGGCACCAATGGAGTTTCCTTGCTTCCTTTGATGGGAGAATCATGTAAGAAGCTCTCTTGATATCTTAGGAACTCATATGAATCCTTAAACATTATAAAATATGGCTAGGGTTCATGATAGAGCTTAAGGTCCAATCAAAACCCTAACTTTTCTATCTTGCAAAATCATAGTTTTTACTTGGATTTCTTTACATATTCTTACTCTCCTTCCTCAAATTGATGGAATTCACCCTTGGTTCTCCTCAAAATTCTAGCCCTCTTACATCTACATATATGGGGCAAAATAGAGATAAGAAGGGGGAGGAAGTATCTACCATGGAATGAGAGATTTACCTTGTTTTTCCTTATTTTCTCACTTGCTTCTCACTTCCTTTGGCTTCCTCTCTTCAAATCTGAATTTTCCCCTCTTGGTCTGACCCTAAAATAGCACTAAAAACTCTAAGAAAGCCATAGGGAGAAAGGGGGAAAGGAGGAGAAAAGATTTCCTAAGGATAAGACTAGGAAATTCTAACAATTCTTATCTTTTTCTTGAAAATTTCCCTTCTCCCTTGCCTTAGTCTTGTACGCATCCTTCCCTTGAGCTTTCTCTAGTTTTTGGGCAGAGTTTGGTCGATTTAAATGAGGGGTTCAAAAGGATGCTTCGTATATATATAGGTTTAAGAAAGATTTTTTCAAAAATTCCTATCTTGTCCTTTGTTCTTGGTAGTTTCGTTTCTAACTCATTTTAGTTCCTTTTTAAAAACTGTCTTTTTCATTATAAATTTTAGGTTTCCAATTTAGTAAAATACCTTTGGAATTACTCAAATCGAAGCTAAAACCTTCCTGAACGAATTCGTCAATGTTCGAGTACACTAATGTTAGAAAACGTCCACCGGAGGAGTTTTAGTTGTCCCGGGGCTTCTCATAGTTTTTAAGGCCTCTGAGAACCTCGGAGAACTCAAAACTTTCATTTAAAAAGCCCTCCATACTCAATTCTAGACCACACAAGTTTTAACACATTATACAAGAAGACCTTGTACTTGCGGGCAAAAACCTTGTCGATAAAGTCTCAGAATTTGCACTACAGATTACAGGATCTTGTCGACAAGATCTTCGATCTTGGTGATGAGATGCCATTTCAGCCCTTAAATTAACTTGGTCCATTGCCATACTCCATGCTCAATATACATTCTAATGGTCACATAACATCATCTCTCATTTCAAAGAATCGGATATTACAGATACTAGAGTAATGGAAGAAAATAATTTAAATCAACTTACAAGTGGATAATAGATAAAAAAAAATTTAATACTTATCTCACAAAAATTAAGATTAATTTAATTAAAAAATTTTTAAATAATTAATATACTTATCACTAAAGCTATATTTTTTTATTTATATATTGATAATCAGTAATTTATTTTAATTTATTCTTTATCCAATTTCATTTGAATTTATTTTGGATTAGTCTTGCTCTTAAATAAAGTAATCTATTTTGAAAAGAGAGACTAGAGTAATGGAAGAGATAAGAACATAACAATTACAAAGAAAGAAGAAGATGACATCCTATCAAAAAATAGAATTGTTGATATCGTGCCCCCAAATTGTAGAAGAGAAAAAGGAGGAATCTGCTCTATGAGCATTAAGCTCAGAGGCCAAAAAGAGGGAATGTAGCTTAATCAGATGCTGAAAAAGAACAATGAGGGAATTACAAAATTTTGAGATTAATTGAAAAAGAAGGATGAGGAAATTTTAGGAAAAATTTTAAAGAAATTTATATTAAAATAAAGGAAAAAAGGCATTATTACACTTCTTAGAGTCTTATTCAAATGATGCTTAAGTGATAGTAAATTTTTTATAATACAAAATTTCATTTGGACCAAATTTAAGTATTTTTTTTTCATTTTAAAAATACTTTATAAATTTTGAAGTTATACTGCATATCACATATTGTTCTTTTTATTAATTTTAAAGTTAGATAGAGGAAAAAGAGAGACAAAAATAATATTAGAAAACCACTTGCTTTCCTCTTTATTTTTTTACTACAAATTATAATTCAAGATTTTTCATTAAAAATATTTATATTAAATTTTGAAGTTGTTAAAACTAAAAATTTAACCTATATAAAAAATTATAATTTAATATTCTTAGTTATATTTTTTATCATAAGTTTTTTTATAATAATTTAGAAGTTTAATATCATTTAATATAATTTTTTTTTAATTTAAAACTTAAAACTATAATTTTTCTTAAATTCTAATTAATAAATATATGTACATATAATGTAAACAATATTGTAACTTTGAGTTATGCGTTTAAAGGTGGTATATCTAAAATTTTTAAAATGTAATTCTTTTAGAATTAAAATAACTATTTTTGAAATTATTTTTTTTCTATATTCATCTTTAAACCTAACAAGTTAAAAAAAAGAAAAGATAGAAATTACTTATTACACCATTACTATTCACGAATCCTTGTATTAAGATATTCATGTTTCTATCATGTTTCATCAGTTAACAACCTATTTATTCTAACCGTTGAGCTCAATTATAAGTGCAAATCTATAATCTTTAACAAGATTTGCAAGAGTTGATGAGAACAACAATTTTGACTTTTTCAAGAACTATAGGATATGTTACAACCTTTAACCTTAAATGTCTTCTTCTCCTTTTTCTTCTTCTTCTTCTTCTTCTTCTTTTTCTTCTACAATAATCATAAGATTTGCTAACCCATTTAACTAACTTAACAAATTGAATTTAAAGTTTTAATCTATTTAATTGAGTGAGTATAAATAGATTAACCATTATCAACATGTTGTTCATGATAAATTAGTCTTCCCATGACTCATTGTAAATGCCAAACAAACTATCATTATTTTTTTGTAGAATGAGTCGATGGTTGCATCTAGCCAAAGGTTTACATTAGGGACACTAAAGTAAGTGACATAGTATTCTATTGATAGGTAGTGTGAAAAAACTTTAAACTATTTTCAGTCAAAAATAGTACTATTTCTTAGTCAAGAAATTATATTTTTATATAACTTTCTTGTACTTTTACTTTTAAGATGTTTAATAAATTTTTTTAAAAATTTAATCATATAATTTAAATTATAAAAATTATTACTCATTATATTTTTATTAAAAATTTTGATAATAAAAATATATAATTATATATAATTTTTTTAATCTTTAATTAGCATTTGTACTTTTACTTTTATTTAGCATTAGCTGAACCTTCATTTTGTTAAAGAGAAATAAAAAGGAAAAAAAATACTAGGTGAAAAAAAATAAGAAATAAACTTCATATATATTTTCACTTCTTTGTATCACTTTGTTTTTCCTATCTAACAAATTAGTGCTTTGAATATATAGGAAAGGATCCAAATTACTTCAATTGTGGTGTTTGTGAAATGAAACCAAACTAAAAATTCTTAAAAAAGTATAGTGAAAATAAAATAAAATAAATATGTTTATAGATATTTAAATATTTATATATACAATGCCAGGCATTATAACTATTATAAAATGTTATAGTAAAAATTATTATTTTAAATTATTAAAATAGAGATTACTTCATTAGAACAAATATGACTTAAACATTTTTTTAATTTTTTAAAATGGATGATTTAAGTGAATTTATGCTTATGGAAAAAAAAAAGAAATTAAGAAACAAAAATTAAGAAATTAACTGAATATCTCGTTCAATAAATAGATATAATTATCTTATAATTTGTTTTAAAAAAAATTTAGCATCCTTCAAGTATTACATCATTTACACTCTTTTTAATGAAAAAAGTTTAAATCAAATAAAATAAGCCTCATAACAAAAGAAAACATAAATCTTTTGTTGCCGCTAAAACACCAGAAGTCATCCTAACAAAAATTTAGCAATAACAAATTAGTCATCGCTACGTTGTTTCATTAAGTACATTTAGAAAAAAGAATGAGAAGAAGAGAAAGTGTATCATTATCACTCACTCTCTCTCTTCCTCTTTTTTATCTCTCTTTAAATTTAACTGATGCATTTATCTTCCCAAATAAAAATGATTTAAATTAGCCAAAATCTATACCAACTAATGTTGCATTGTGTGGGATGCATTACTCCAGTGGGCTATAAGTTGTTGGATGTTGTGCAAATAAAATGATACCATATATTGTGTATAAGAATCTTTCATCTGTACATAGTTATATTGCGAAATTAGTACTCATGCTCATTTTCATCAAAAAATTTATAGGTAAACAATTAATATTTGATCAACATATATTGGGCTATCGTACAAATAAAATTCTAATTCTTCACCCTTAAAGACATGTGCATATGGTGAAAACAATAATTTTTTTTTCCTTTTTGTTTATTGGTCTCATTGATTAATTAAAATTTTAATTTATAACCTTTTTCAATTTATTCTAACAATAATTAAAAACCAACTCATCAAGAAGCAAAGTTTGAAATTAATTGAAAAAAAAAATGAATCTCCTTTTGATTAGGTTCTACAAAGTCTAATAATAATTTAACATCTAATGAAAACTCTTCCAAGTTTAGAGAATGTGATTCATCCTTTTCTATTCGTTCCATTGCCCAAAGCCGTGATTGAAGGAAAGAGTCCCGGGGCCTGTTTGATTCCCTATTTTTAGAATAGTTTTCTATTTTTAAGAAGAAAAAATAAAAATAAAAACTTGTTTGCTACTGTATTTTTAGTGAAGTGTTTTGTAAAACAAAAAAACAAAATTATGTTTACAGGACCAAAAAAATCAGAACATTTTTTAAATGTTTTGTAATTTTTGTTTTACAAAATCAGGAAAAAATAAAAAACATCAATTTTTCAAAATAAGAATTCAAATAGATTTTTTAATTTTTTTGTTTTCAAAATTTGTTCAAAAAAATATCTATTTTGAAAACATTAAAACCAAAACATAATCAAACAGACCTTAAGTTTTTTTTGTCCTTTTTTTCATTATTTTATTAATTTGACTTTATTATTTTACTCCTTCAACCATGGCTTTATGTTATTGTTTTACTGATTTGTTATAATTTTCTTTATTTTTTATTTTTGTTAGATTTTTTATATAAATATATAATATTTCTTAAATGTTCAATCTCAATATTTATGTTATATATCATAAAAATTTATTTTATTATGACTTATTCCACTATTACTTGATTTAAATTTGTTATTAATATATAACATAATTAATTAATTTAAATTTCTTATTAAAAAAACAAAAATTAACTATATTTAAAAATTAAACATACTTAACATTCAACTTCTTCAATTATTCCTAAATTATATTAAGCTTCCATTATTATTAAAAAAATAAAAAACAAAGGGCTTAAAAATTAAAAATTAAAAAAATTAAAAACTTAAGCAAGTATAAAATATATTTATTTGTATAAATAATATATCATAGTTTTGTTGTTTCTTATATTACATGTATGCTATATATAATCTTTTGTTACATTATTTTTTTTAGAAAATATATATATATATATATATATGAACTATGCATCATATAATTATTGTTAAGATTTTTGTGGTGACAAGCTCATGTTGCCTCAACAAATTTTGGCATAAAATTTTTAATTGTGTAAAAAATGTTCACCAAATTTTTAATGGCAACATTTGTTGCCACTAAAAATTTTGGGGCTAAACATTTAAATATTTAAAACATTTGCGAATGTTTTAGTGGCGACAAAGATAAGTCGCCACTAAAAGTTTTGACAACAATTTTTTATGATTTAAAAATTTAGAGCCCAAGCTTTTAGTGACAATCAAATCTAGTCGCCACTAAAAATTTTTAGTTGCAACACATAGCTTGCCACTAATAACTTTAAACACAAAATTCATCATAATTTTTGTGATCAATGTATTAGTGGCGACCTATATTGTCACCACTAAAACTCTTAAAAGATTTTATACCAATATTATTAATTTAAAAAATTATACGACAATCTTTTAGTGACAACATTCCTAGTTGCCACAAAAACTTTGGCTAGAGATTTTAGTGGCGATAGAGGTCACCGCTAAAAGTTTTCTTTAGTTGGAATAATTTATTAAATTTCAACGAATCTTTTTAGCCTTTTAGTGATGACTAAACGTGTAATATCTGGTTCTCTGAAAACCAAAGAAAACGTGAGAAACATAACATACGGTTTCTCCATAAACGAACGAAATTCACCAGATACAAAAGGAAGTCCCCCAAGATGATGTAGTTAAGGTCTCAAAAAATTTAGAAAGCATTCTAGACTCCTAAAAATAAGAATCCCAGGGTCAGATGGAAAGAAATGAAGAAATAATTTCTTACGAAAAACCTACGAAACGTAATGACATTTTTATAATTTTGGATAATTTTTGGAATTCATACAGGAGGGCTTTTTAAACCAAATTTTTTAGTTTTTCAGGATTCTCAGAGGCCCTGAAAATCATGGAAAGTCTCGGTACAGCCAAAGCCCCTCCGGTGGACGTTTTTCAATGTTGGTGTGCCTGAACTTTGATGGATTCATTCGGGAAGGTTTTAGCTCCAATTTGAGTGATTTCAAAGGCATTTTACTAAACTGGAAACTTAAATTTTATAGTAGAAAAGAAGATTCTCAAAAAGGAGCTAAAACAAAGGAGAAATGAAAATGCCAAGAACGAAGGCAAAATAGAAATTTTTGAAAAGTGTAACTTCCTCTCACCTATAAATATGATGCACCCTTCTTCTCCCTTCATTATGTACGACCAAGTTCTACTCAAAACCAGAGGAAAACCCTAGGGAGAGTGGTGCATAAGAGGGAGGCAAAGAGGAGGAGAAATTCAAGGTAGAAAGGTATGGATTTTCATAGTTTTTCATGCTCTTTCTCTTCCAAACCTCTTCTCCTTCATCCCCCTTTGTTTCCTTTGATTAAAATGAAGTTTACAAATCTTTTTTAAGGGAGACATTGAGGGGAAAATTTGGATTTGAAGAGAGGAGCTCAAAAAACACAAGATTCAAGTGAGAAAAGCCATGAAAACAAGGTATTTTCTTCTTCCATAATTGCTACCCTTTGCCCCCTTCTCCACCATTTCACCCTACTTGAGAAAACCCTAGGAGGAGATGATTTTTAGGCAAAACTAAGCATAAATCTAAGGGAAAAGGGTGTGGAGATTAAGAATATATAAAGAGAATTATCAAAAAATCATTAGATTTCAAAATACAAATTCTAGGGTTTTGTGTGCACCTTCCAAAATCTGATTTCATTTGATAATTTTTAAGCCTAATTAAGAGTTTAAATGAGCTCCTAAGATCCCTAAGATGCTCCCCACATGCTTCCTCCTTGAAGAAAACAAAGAGAATTCCAATGAGGCTAAAAAGGGGCATAGTCTCGGCCAAGCATGGATGGAGTAGCTAGGGAGAGTTTTAAATTTTTCCAAACCCATTTTTATGTCATATATGATGAATGAATATGAAGGAAGGCCTTGGAAAAAATTTAGAACTCATAGAAAGTGATTTGGTGTCTTAGGTTCCATATTATGACCTAAAGAAGCAACATGATTTTAGGCCCTTTGTTTTAATGGTGTGATGACTCTAAGAGGCTTAAAAGGAGTCAAGAATCATATTTGAAAGAAAAGAATGAAGCCTAAAAATTGTTTAAGGGGTATTGTTTTATTAAGTGCAATTATAGATCATAATGGAACCTATAGAGTAATCTAGTGTTTAAGCAAGTTATGTAGCCTTAGAATATGTTTCATGAACCTAATTGGCTCCCATAAATTGTATCTAGGCCAAAAGAAACTATCTCCACTAATTTGTGGGTGTGTGGCTGAAAGAGGAGGCTTGAATCCAAAGGAGAAAGTGTGTGATTGTGTGCGAGGTAGCTCTCTCCACCTTCTCTCATGTATGGATATGTGTTTAGCTTGTTTTAGCATGTGTATATTTGTATTTTCAAGCTATGAAGAGTATGCCAGCATGTCTTTATATGCCATGATTCTTGATGCCATGTTATGCTTCCAAATGAATACATGATATTTGTTTAAGTTTGCTTGAGTGTGGAGAGGCTAAGAACTCTTCACCATGGTGAGGATGAGCCAAGAACCCTTGAGCTTGGTTGAGACAAAGTAAAGAGTCTCCCAGAAGCAAAGTGAGCTTCCAAGAGTATGGTTGAGTCCAAAGCTCTTAAATAATGGGTGAGGCAAGTTCAAAATCTATGAAGAGAAGAGTGAGGCCAATCCAAGCACTTAGTGAGCTCTTGAATGTCTTGTATGATTTATTCATATGCTAAGTTTACTTTTTAAATGTTCATGACTTTCATTTTCTCCATGCATACATTTGTAAAGCTTGCTTTGCACATATTATGTATGATTAAATGGGAGATGGGTTATTGGGATTCTTTGAATCTCATCCCCTCCTCTCTAATGATCTAACATACTAGGTGGACTAAGTAATTATGGTGAAGGGAGCCAATAACAATGAAGAAGGGAGATTGACAAGTTTATGCCTAGCTTTATCTATTTTGGAACCATGATTATGTTTCTTGATGTGTATGTTGTTGTAAATGTACCATGACCCTTGAGACATGTATAAATATGATATTATATGATTTTTAAATGTATGGATATGATGTATGACCTCTAGCCTATATTTTGAGCATGAGATGCCAAAATATACAAAGTGAAAGCATGATGGAAATGTGCATAAGTGTGAGTTGAATGGCCAAATGCATGAGGTTTGGGACCATTTAGGTAGCCTACACAAGTCTTAAATATACTTTTAGACTTGCCCAAAATGTGTCACAACCAAGGAAAAGCCATTTGGCAAGTTTGGTACCCCATATGGAGCCAAATTTGACCATAATTGATCCCTATGTCACTTTTTGGTCAAATGAGTTAGTCTTGATCTAAACTTTGGCATGAAATTAGGTCTCATTGAGAGATTTTTGGAAAGTCAAAGATCATAATTTTTGAAGGTCTACAGAATATTTGATGATTTTTCAAAGTTAGCAATTTCTATAGTTTCTAGTTTGTTGCACTATTTATTTGGTCCAAAATTGTATTCTATCACATGAGGCTTAAATGATGTCCAATTACCATCAAATTTTATACAAAGAAACTAGACAATCACAGTGACTCGTGACAACTAGAAACACCTCATTTGGAGGTCTAAAGGGGGAGATATGAATTTTTGAAGTTTTTGTCCAATATTAGTAAATTTGCCCGACAAGAAGTACTATTCCATTGAATTTTGAGGATTGGGCTTGAGGAACTGATCTAAAGATATTTTTAATCTCTAGTTAACATCCACATCTTTCTAAATTGGTATCATTTGCATAGATTTAATTTTTTTAGAATTAATTAGATATTTTCAAAGTTTTCTGCAGAATTTTGTGACAGTTCCAGAATTCAGTTAGACCTTTAAATGATTTTGGATGTCAAACATCCTTTGTGATGTATATTATGATTTGGGTATATTTTTAATGTGAATTAAACATCTTAAGCTTTCCAAAATGACCAATATTTCATGATTTTGATTTTTTTAGATTTAGTTATAATTTTCTAAATTTTGGTCAAAAAGTGGAGCAATTCTGGCCAAGAATAAAACTTCATATTTCATGCTCCATTTCCGGTTTCCATGAGTTGTAGACATAATTTTGTGATGAAATTGAGTTGTAATGATGCAATTAAATATGAGGATGCATAGCATGAGCTCATACGGTCCATGTGACACTGAGTGCAAATTTTTAAATATAGCGCAATGTGAAGAAATCTATTATTTTCATCCCCTTTTTCATATGCTCTTGTGGAATTAATGATATAAAGCTTATGAATGGCATGAAATGAGTTAGAATTTATGGTGTTACAAAACGTCGCCACTAAAATATTTTTTAGTGGTAATTCCTAATTGTCACCACTAAAATGTTTTAGTGGCGACTACTTGTCGCCATTAAATTTTTTGTCGTAAAATTATTTATGTGATGGGATTAGTTTCAACCTTAGGTTGCCACTAAAAACTATCACTAAATATTTTCAGTGGCAATTTTTTTTGTCATCACTAAAAATTCTATCAAAATGCTGCATTCTGTTTTAGTAACAATGTTTAGTGTCAATTTCTTTTTGTCGCCACTAATTGTGTACTTTTAGTGACGACTTTGTTTGGTTGCCACTAAAAATTTTCACTAAATGTCTACTTTTTTGTAGTGCCTAGCTATCTCAAGTGATAATAGTATATGGATATTTTATTAATAATGAAATATTGAAATTTTATCCTTGATAAATATTTCCAACATTAAAGTATATTATAAATATAGTTTTTATTTTTTATATTGCCTAAAATTCACATTTGGGTTTTAGCAACTAGCATCTTAGAACACCAATTTAGCAACTCTGCAAATAACTGGCATTCGTAGTTGAATTTAAAAAGGTTGCGGATTTTGAAAAATGACTTGTATTTAATTCTTCTTGAATGACGCACATAATTCAAATTTGATTGGATCATCATATACTAGTAATGAACTATTATTATTATTATTTGAGTTCAAATTTTAAATGTATGTACTTCAAATTAATAGAAATTACTTTATTTAACATTTAATGTTTGAGTGAGTAATGAAGTGACATTACTAAAAATTATCGTACAATTTACATTTGTTTGGACCAATATATTTTGTGAATAAATTATTTATCATTATTCTTACTATAATTTGACCCAATATGTTTTTAATTTCATGTAAGAATTACTTAGGAAGATAAAATGAGAGGACTAATTATCACTTTGGAAATTATCATGTATAGTTGAGATTTTAAAGTTTGAATGAGTAATAGAGGGAGACATGCGTGTCTATTACTGAGAAGTAAAAGTGGCAACTGTCAAAGTTAGCACATTCATTGATTTTGATAAATTAATAGAATGACATTTGTTAAAATTGTCATATTTATTGTTTTTGAGTACGTGATATTAGCACTTGTCAAAGTCATCCCATTATATCTTTTGAGTGTTTAATGAAAAGATACTTGTAAAAATAATCACATCTATTATTTAAGACTAGTATTACTTTAGTTTATAAATAAAGAAGATAGATTTGTTTTAAACCAATTTTTTGAGATATAACAAATATTTTTAAGTTCTTATTAAAATTGATAATGTTACTAAGGAAATCATCGATCAGTTTTACTTGAAGAAGTATGTGCTAATTCATATGACATGGCTTTCTCATCCTTACCAACTTTCCCAAATTGTTAAGTTGTGGGGTGGTTGCTTTCCTTCTATAGATACTAAATTTGATATTATAATTATTCCTATGAAACGAAATAAACAAGAGCTAGGCGCTCATATAGAGCTTGACACTATATTTTGGTTAAATAGTAGTTGTCTATTATTTTATAAAGGATCTTTTTTTTTTTTTGGGTCTAAAAGAAAATTTCTTAATTTAGAACTATAAAGAAGAGCAAGCTAGCTTGGAGGTTAATTGGACCTTTCTTGGAATGTCCTTAGAAAACCTAAAACAGTTTGCAAATCTTTTATAGTTCCTTTCCCACTTAGTAAATTTATTTTCTAGTCTTTCATTTTATGTGAACCTTTAAGTCTTGCTTCTTAAATATATTATTTCTTGACATCTCTTTTTGCATTCTTGTTCTTTAATATATTTTCTTCTCTTTTGTTCTGGATTAAATATGTTGTTTCATTTTTTTACTTCTTAAATAAATTTTGTTTCTTTACATTTTGAAAGAGCAAAATGGGGTGGAAAAAAATAAAAGTAAGTAGAATGAAGAGAATCTAAAGATGGGCGCCACCTTGGAAATGTTCATACTATAGTAAAGGCTTCTATAGTTGACAAGAATTGATGCTCTATCAGAAAATCCACGGCGTTGTCATTCCAAATGTTAGAAAAGGTTTTCGTTTCTTTTTTCTTTTGTTATTCTTTTTTCTTAATTTTGTACTAAATTTTATTTTGTGATTTCACAGAAGTTAGCATATCCTAAAGGGTATCGACACTAGATATAGAAATTAAACTCTGCAGGTATCTCTCTTATAAAAGTTCTTTGGCTTAACGACCTCAGAGAGATGTTCAATGCATTGCAAGATAGAATTTCTTTTTTTTTTTTCATTATGCAGGGATACTAACATTCTGCAGGTGCAAGGATGCTAATGTAACCCCCTTCAATTAATTAGGCAATTTAATGTGTAAAAGCTAAAGAAGGGATGCCTAAATAAGGCAGTTACACAATCATCGTGACTAAAATTTTTAAAATTTTCATAATATTTGATTTGATTTATTAATAAAGGTGAATAAGCCTTAAATAGGACTTACCTCTGCATACATATAATGTTATATTATTGGATCAATATGTACATACATACAAAAATCAAAAAAGGGTCTTTCATAAGTCAAACTAGTCATATGTATAATGTTATATTCTTAGATCCATATGTACATGCATACAAAAACCAAAAGAGGGTCTTTTGTAAGTCAAACTTATCATAAGCCAACATTGTACATAACGAAAATAATTGGCTTCATGCTTTTAAACCATAGCAAAATACTAACTATGTGCGTGTTTGGTTGTGCGGTAGGGGGAAAGGAAACGTGGTTTGGCAGAAGCAACAAATTGTTTCTTTTGGACAAAAGAGGTTGCAAACCGTGGTTTTTCTTCTTTGTAACGTGCAGCCAAACACACTATATGTCATATTATGGAAAAAATTATAATATAATCAAAAGAGCTCCATAATAGCAACATAGATGCCTAACTATTTAGATCCAGTACATCAATACTCTAAGGTATCAATTGGGTCTCCTCAATAACCACAGAGATTTTCATCTCAATAATTACTCTTATCCAACTTACAACTAGCACAATTAGATATATCTACTTATTTTCATAATATACTTAATCATTGGTATTCTCTTACTATTTGAACACGTTACTACAATGGCACCAAGATTTCTTAATTCACAGAAAAAAAAAAAAACAAATTTAGTAATGACAATTGGTCACCACTAAAATCGTTAAATTTTTTTTCCTCTGAGCTAAGAAATTTTAGCACCAAAATTTTTAATGGAGATATCTAAATGTTGTCATTAAAAGTGATAACTTCTAATTATTTACATTAAAAAGTCTTTTATGGCAACAAAACTGTCATCACAAAATACTTTTAGCTAATAATTTTTTCGTATAATCACTACAAGTTTTTCCAAAATGAATTCTAGAAGATACTTTTACCAATGACTTTTTTAGTCATTGCTAAAAACATGTTTTTTATAGTGGCATTAAGATATGAGAAACAAAATTTATGTTTAATTTAATACATTTCTTAGGGGTATGCTTGACACAAAATGGAGGTTTTCAAGAATAATTGCTTATGTTCCTTGAATGTTTAGGTAGTACCAACTTTTAAACAGGTTGTTTCAAGCATGGCCCTTGGGGCTTTTAGAAGGTGCTTCATCTTTTTTCTTTTTCCAATAACTTTGTAACATATACTTTGCCAGAGTTGTTTTGTTCAAATTTATTTCTTACCAACATAATAGCTAAGATTTCAGGAGCTTCGTGACTAATGGGATTTTAGATAACACATATCATCTAAACAGTGCCATGCATATTATGTTAATAATTGACTGTCCATAAAGTTGTGTATTAAGTGCTTTATTTGCTCGAATTGCTACTTCAACTTAATTCTATATCTACATTTAGGGAATAAAACCTCAATGTGCATATGTATAGTGATTATTTTCTGCATTGACCATTTGCATAATATTGCATGGTGATTATTTATCGTTCTTTGATTTGGTTAATAGGAAATGATATAGTTAAATATAAGCATGATCCGCACAATTCACCAACTTATGAATTACTTCAGATTCCACAATATATAATTAGTCCAACTGATTTATACTATATTGTGATGCATATACTAATGATTATCCGCCCCTATACTTTTACAGCATGCAATACATACATTTTATTAAACATATTTATCACATACTAGATTACTTTGCCTGGTAAGCATTCAATAAATCCCTTGATATAGTTGTACAAGGAAGGGATCTATGACATGTTTCTTAGACCTAAATGGTCTAGCTAATAGAAAGAAGTAATCTTTTTGGGAAATTTTAATGGTTGATTTCCAAAGCATCCCAAAATATATGAGCATTTATTTGTATCAAAATGCATTTTTAAATGTCTTTTGATTTGTTTCCTAAACAAGACATTGAACTGCTTTTTTGATGGGCTTAATTGAGAGTTGAGACTGCTGATGTAGAACCAATGTACATAACTACAATAAGGACCTCATTATATCTATATATGGCCTACTTGATACTTAGACACTAAATATTGGTTTAAGTTTCTGGCTTTACAGGATTCATGTAACATTGGAAAGAATTTATTATGACTGCTTACATAAAGAAATATGAAGCCAGTGACTCTTGAGGTGAAAATTCTACCTTCATTGGGCAGAGAAGGAATGTTTTTCTAAATGTGTTTTTCTCTTACTAGTTTAATCGAACGGTGTTTGAAGTCACAAGGAGTGAGAGCTTTTCTTATGCCTTACTACCCGAAGAAACTATTTACTTGAAGATGTGAATTTACTACATTGAACAAAGAAGGAATAAAAAAAAAAAAGAAAGAAAAAAAGAAGAGAAACATATAGAACTGAAAGCCAAGCTATAACTTACAAAGTTTCAACTTGATGTTATACTTTTGCTTTATATCATTGTTTAAGTGGTTGCATCTTTTGGTTACTTTATCTAATGTTTTTTTTTCTTATTTATAACTGATCAAAAATTGATGATGTAAAACACTGAGTCAACAAATATATTTTGGTATAAAGATGATGTTTGGATTTGTTACATGGGAAAATTATCATGTAAAATAATTTCCCAATAAATATTCTTTGATAAAAAGTTGGTTTTTGAGTTTTGGATAATAGATATTGAGTTACTTGATGGATATGTGGATTAGATAAATTAACTAATTTAAAAAATAATGTGCATTTAGAATGCTTTATGAATCTAAGGCATACTTAAAAACATTTGATATTAATGTTTAAAATATACGGTTATCAAACATAAATAACTTTTGAACTAATGAGTGCTTTAAACACTATTACTTCTATCTTAAACTTCTATTACTTTAACTTCACCTTTGTCCTTAATAGATTTCCTTTCTTGAAATTCACTAACTTAATACTTTTTGGTCCCCCACTATTCTACCATTCTACCTGCTATCTATTTTCCTTTTTTTTTTTTATATTTGTATCCAGTTGCTAGACATAGCTTTCTATTTTTATCTTGACAAATTTTCTCTACCTTCATAATGTTTAGATAGTATATTTTTAATGTTTGTTTAATACTTACTTTGATCTTTCATTTACATAGGCGTATTTTTTATTTTATTTTTTGGGTTTCCAACTGATATGCTAGAACCAATATCTAAATTAGTTTTCCCCATCTCATGCAATGCATGAGTATTACACTAGTTCTCCTTCAATATGTGACACACCATTTTCAATGTAGCAATGCTCATCATCTCTGACCAAATACCTATTGTGCTCAGTAGAAAGAGTTGTCTTTCTAGTACTTATGAAGATCACATACCAAAGAAAAATCATCCAAATATAAAGGATTAAGATAAAGCATCGATGGGCAAGTAAAACCTCCGTAACCTAATAATCCAAAGAAGAGACCAGCATCACTATCTTTTCCCATATTGCATCCAGAGTGTAGGGAGAGAATATTATGCTTGGGCATGAGATAGTGCATTATACTAAATAAACCTTTCTTCATTTCGCCTGTGCATTGTGTGCCAAGGATGATCATTCTCCTATATAGGTTGACATCTATGCTAGTAAAGGAAGTCATGTAACGTGTGTAAAAATCATAGGGGAACAACCGAGCATTATATATAGTGACATCTAGATTTCCAAATTCCTCTAACTTTTTAGGAGTGGGTTAGATGCATGGTTCCAAATCGCGGCCTGCATTACAAAATGCGACCACAATATTATGGCCGCATCCGCATCAGCCCATAATTACAGAAGGATTAGATATCACAGGAATGGGTCGCATTGTAACGGTGTTGCGGCCACAACGGAACGGTATTATGGATCTATTGCGGCATATCATATAAAAGCAAAAAACACTACTTAGCATCAGTAGGTTCAAAACAAAGTTGTCGGCTAACGCTTGGTTTCTTCCTTTCCCAAAGAACAAATAGAAAATCCAACAACAGCAAAGAACAAAAGCAACCAACAGATCTGAAGTTTTGAAATCTGAAACAGTGAAATCATACCTGCAGGCTAAACCACAACGGTTTGAAACTTGAAATTGAATCTAAACTCTAAAGCCTCGCAGTTGACTGGAGTTCTCTTCTTGCTCGAATCTAAAGACCCAAAGTACATTTCTTGATTCTTAACTTGTTGCTCTATTTTTGTGATTGGCATTTTCATTTTCAGAGTCTGCCTTGTATCCGAAACGTTGAGAGTGATGAGAGGAGAAGAGGAAGCCACATTGCCATATATTTGTTTTAATATAATATATATATATATAGATATATTCTATGATCAAGAAAGAGGGAAGTCAGGAAGCCATGTTGCATTTATTTCTTTTAATATAATATATTCTATTATGATGAGGAGGAAGCCAAGAGTCACGCTACCATATACTTATTTTAATATAATATATATATATAGGAACTAGGTTTTCAATGGGCTATGAATCTGTATATTTACCCCTGTTGTGTTATGAGTCTACAAGCCTGCACAGGTCCTCTCCAATCAACTTGTGAGTCCTCTGGAGCAGCCTGTTGAGATTTGTCGTGGCTTTCCTTGTTGCTACCCACAAGCTTATTTATTCTCAGATCTGACGTGATGTCGCAATCAAATATATATATATATATATAATATATATATATATATATTCTGTGATGAGGAAGAAGCAGGAGTCACGTTGCATATATTTGTTTTAATAGAATATATATATATTAGAGGAGGAAGCCAACTGCTATGCATTTCTTTTAATGTAATATATATATATATATATTCTATGATTTGAAATATAAATGGATCAGGAGGAGGTCACGCGTGTTTTTTTTTAATTTTTTGTTCTTTTACATTTAATATATTAATCTCACTATCTCCAATATATATATACATGCATACATACATACATACATACATACATACATACATACATATATATGTATGTATGTGTAATTTAAGATGAATTAAATAATGATTTTTTTTTTACAAATAAGAAAGTATTATAAAGAAATTACATTAACACTACTTTTAAAGCATTAGTGGTATGCTGTGTAACACCTTAATCTACTACCATTATCTAGCCTCTCACTGGGCTCAGTTCCATATGATTTCCAAAGAACCAATACCAATCCGTGGCATTTTCATGCTATGAAGCGGGGTTTCATATACTTATTATCTGCCCTGTGGGTCCTATGAACCCATCATTCACATTCTTTACTCACACTCCACTTATACAACTCATACATAGCATAAAACAAGCTATAAGCCACGGGTATAGAGCCAAAAACCAGAAAAATGCATTTTCCTCACTTGTGCCCAAAAGTCATATTTTTGCTCTAACTTTGGAAAATTATAACTAATTATAGAAAAATGGGAATCTAGTAAAATTTAGCTTTCTAAAAAGCTCTAAGCGTTAAATTTTCACTAAAAATAATTCCCAATCATAATCTCTGGGTTTGGGCCATGTTTGATATCGAAAATGGGAAGGAGGTCCGGCTGTCACTGTTTCTGGTGCAGCTTACTGTTATAACTTTTGAAAATTCATAACTAAATCCACAAAAATCCAATCTGGGCACACTATATCAATTTGGAAAGTTACGGATGTCTACTAAAGGAAAAAAATAAGTCCATATTAGTTTAGTAGCCCCTACACCCAGAAAGCCGATGGAACAGTAATGGGGGTCAGGAGAGCTCCTTGATACTGATATAGAACTTCAGAAGATTTATTCTCTCTCTACATACCTCCGATTTAGGTGATTCTAGTTGATACAGGTCACTTTGATTTTCTAGTTTATGTGTATAAAATTTCATGATAGTTGGCCACCGTTTGGTCTATGTATGACATGGATTTCATTTCTGACCTATAGGAACAGTGCATGACCAATTCATTGAATTTTCCCCAAATTCAACAATTCCCCA
The DNA here is from genome assembly GCA_032878935.1 of Erythrophleum fordii. Classification (NCBI taxonomy): domain Eukaryota; kingdom Viridiplantae; phylum Streptophyta; class Magnoliopsida; order Fabales; family Fabaceae; genus Erythrophleum; species Erythrophleum fordii. Next base: position 14,308,432 of record JAVQMF010000050.1, read on the forward strand.
AATATTCTATAGACCTCCGAATATTACCCTCTTTAGCTTCTCAATAAGCTTTCTACAAACTCTAGAGGCACGCCAAATTTCATGGCAAGAGGAGCTCATCCGGTCATACTTTGACAGAGCTCTCAAAAATACCGGTTTTGGCACCCAAAAGGTCCAAAACGGGTCCAAATGACCTCTCACATGTTCTAGCCACTCATGGACAAGTTTAAAAGCATAACAATAATATATATAACATGTCCATGTGGTCTAAATCAACATACATTCTAAATTCACTATGCTACGGCTAAAAATACACTACTCATTCATTCATCAAAAGGGGCAAAACCCTCATTTCCATTGATTTGGCTATCAACATAGTTTATACATCATCTTTTCATACATATACACTTGTTACAATAGTTACATCTCAAAAATAGTGGGCACATATTCATTGTGGCACCACTTTACATCAAAATAACCCAAAACAAGCTAATATCTAACTGCACATGCTTCTAAGCTCCTTGGTGTGCACTCGGTTCTCCTTGAGCTCCACCTAACATATTAAGTTGGGAGAGGAAAGGGTGAGATTTAGGGAATCTCAGTAGCTCATGCACTCAATCAAGTAAACAATCAAGGCATATAACAAGTCAATGCATGTGAATAAGCATTTAGCCATCCTCAAACATCCAACACACATTGTACATGCTATGGAAATCACAACAATGCCAAAAATGGGCTCTAGGGACTTTTGGTCTAGCCTCACCTGAGTTTAGGGACTTTTGGATGGCCTCACCTGAGTTTAGGGACTTTTGACTTAGCCTCACTCGGTTATGAGACTTTTGGCCTTGTCTCACCCATCTCAAGGGACTTTCGGCTCTACCTCACCCATCTCAAGAGACTTTCGGCTCTACCTCACCCGAGCAATTCTCACATTTCAACACACCAGCACATTGGCATCAATGCATCAAAACAATAGCATATGGCATATTCCACACAACAAGCATATACATAAACATACAATGACTATTACATCCAAGAATGCAATAAGAAAGAGTGGAAAGAGAGCTACCTTATCAGCCAACACAAGCCTTCCCTTTCAATTTCTCTTCTCCCTTCTTAAGTTCACACTCACACCTTGATGGAGGTGCTTCACTTGAGCCTAGGCACAATCAAGAATATGGATTACTCTCTTAACATATAACTTTCAGATCAAACCCTCCTAACATACCAAACCTAGAAGTTCTCTCTCTCTCTCTAGAATGCCATCAACTCTTCCTCTCTCTCAAGCTCCCATGGTAGTGGAAACAACATTTTCAAAGAAAACACAAAAATTCAAAGGTCTTTTTCACTTTTCCTCTTCTGACCCATGCCCAAAATCCAACCATTTTCACAAACAAAACCGAAGGAAGAGAGGGCAAAGAGAGGAGATCAGAAATCTAAAAAGAAATGGGAGGAACTTGCTTACCTTTCTCTTGCTCTTCCTCCTTCTCTTAGTTTCTCTCACTCTCCACGCCTTTTTCTCTCCTTGGGTCGAAGTCTAGGGCAGAAATGAGAGAAGGAATGAGTTGGAGCGTTTAATGAAGTCATTTTCTCGCTCTTTACTCTCTTCCGGACTGACCCTCGCTACGGCGAAAATTAACCTTCGCTATAGCGAGCTCATGTTATCTGGCTTCGCTATGGCGAGGTGTAACCTTTGCTACGGTGAGATCGTATCAGTTCCCTTCGCTATGGCGAGATTTGACCTTCGCTATGGCGAACTCGCGTTAATTCCAGACCTCACTTCGCTATGGCGTACGCTACAACGAGCTGCCCTCTGGTTTCTGTATGGACTGCTGTCCGCACTCGCTATAGCTAGAATGACGTTCGCTATTGCGAGAAGACATTCTCGCGACAGCGAGACCATTTCTCGCTATTGCGAGAAGACTTAGCAAGAATTCTGGCTTTCGAAAATTTCCAGCTTTCTACTTCCTTTCTTTTCCTTTTCTTTTTTTTTTCCTGGTTGTTACATGCTGAATTTTTTTTTAGGTTATCTTCACACTTATATTTATCTCTTTGTAATAAGTATGTAAGCATGTTTTTATATTATCTAATTTTTCTTTTTAATTTTCTCAAGTAATATTGATATTCTTGTTCAAAATAAGGATTTATAATATTAATGTTAGGCATGATATATTTTATGTATATGAGATATATAATGATTATACATATTTTTAAAATAATTTATGCAACTTCAAAAAATATCACAACCGCAGTGACCACAACCCGTATTATAACCGCCGCAATGCTCGCAACCACAATAACCGTAACATAACCGCAATCGCATCCACAACTGCAATTTAAAACCATGGTTAGATATTCTTGCCAAATTTTGCTATTCAGATAAGCACTCAACTATACATAATTGGTGTCACTGTAACACCCCGAAATTAATTAAGGTGTTAATTATGGATTAAGATTAATTAAGGATAATTAATAGAGCATAATTGGGCAAGTTAGTGAATAGGTATTCTAGAGAGATAAATTGTTAATATGGGTTGAGAATTTATTTAGGATGGAGATTTACATCTAGGCCCAAATTAATTAAATCATGATGAGAGGCTAATGGAGGCCCAATGAATTGGAGGTAAACCCAAACTAATTTAATGAGATAGAGGCCCAAGATTTATCTTGTATAGGCTCAATTAAGTGGCCCAATTACCCTTGTGCAGACCCAAGCCCTTGAGCCCTTCAAATTAGGCCCAAAACCTATTAAACTTCAGCAACCCAATAAGTGAAAACTGGCCCAACAGAATTATGCAGCCCAACACTTAAAAACTGGCCCAATAAGCAAAATCTGAAACCCAATTGGGTTTGGACTTGGAGCAACCCATGACCCAGCCTTTTGACCCAACTTAAACCCATCTAAACCCTAATTGCTTCAGCCACACTTTCATTTTTCTGAAACTCAAGAGGTAAATTTGGAGGTGGAGAAGGAGGCTAGGGTTTGGGGCAAAGATTCTGCATTTCCACACACTTAGAGCAAGATTTGGCCAAGGTAATAGTTATAGAACTTAACCCCCTCATCTTTCTCCTTAATTTGGTCCGATTAGTTTTTCATTTGGAGAGATTTCATTATACCCAAAATCTGAAAAGTGAGTGTTTGGAGGTTTTCTTGGTGAAATTCGTAGGTTGAGGTTGGGGTTAGTATTAGGAGACCTTAAACCCCCCATTTTGATGCTTTCTTTGTTGGTTTGAGACCATAGCTGATTTATATTATGGGTACTAATTCTATACGAATTTGCTTAGGATTTTGGGTGACACATTGAAAATTCTGGTGGGAGATACTTGAATCCGAATTTGGGATTTGTGGTGGCTGTTGCAATTGTCTGCAAGTGAGGTAACCGGGGCTTACATTAATTCCATGCATGTATCTGCTTTAATTTCATATTTGCTATATATGAATGATTTGAAATGTTGAATGAATTGGTTGGCTATCTGTTGTATCATGATTGGACCTTGTGAGTCCATGGTGGAGCTGTGGTGCGGCTGCCACCCGTGCATGTGCCACGATCGGGCACCGGGTATGATCAACCCCAGATGCACTGAGCCCTGGTTGTGCTCAATGGAGAGTAGGTGCCGTGGACGGGCCTCTCCCAGTGTTAATGGCCTTTAACATGTTAAATATATGATTGCTAGTATGGGATAGTAATCATGATAGCCTAATTGTTTCATTTGCTGAAATGACTGATATGATTCTGATATGAATTTTGAATTATGCATATATGTTGATTAAACTGGATTATATGATGGAATTGCTTTGGTTACTGAGATTTATATCTCACCCCGTGTTGTGGGATTAATATTTCAGGTGAAAGTTCCTCGGGTAAGGATAAGGGTAAGCAAGTGGATGAGAATCCATGAGTTCCCACCTATGGGGAGATGCTACACTTGGGCTGACTTAGCTAGTATAGATGCTAATTTTGTATTCCTTAATGTATAGCATCATCATGTATCTGTATTGCCAAGTGTAGGCTTGAACATTTGATTTATTGAGGATGTATGAACTGAGGGGTTAGACCTCATCTTAATTTGGTAGTTGTTGTATGGACTCATGATTTCTGTTGTAATTGGTGCTGACATGTAATATTGCTTATCAATGGAAATGTAACCTTGAGACATTGATATGAGCCCCTAATATATGGAACCCCCATTTATTTTGTATTAAAGGATAGCTGCTGGTAGTTCATGTATATTTTGTTGTTGATACTTTATGAACTTGCTGATGGAAGGTAATTAGAGGAAAGAAACGGGCATATAGGTTTTGAGTTGGTAATGGAAGTATAACTAAGTAAATAAGGTAGATAAATGCCATTAGAGCCATATAAAATGAGGGGAAGTGACCTTAGTGTCCCTAAGAAGAGGAATGGAGTGTAGGGGGCGAAATAGAGGGAAAATAGCTAGGAGGGAGTCACGCCGCGGCCAAGAAGGCTTCGCCGCGGCCTAGGGAGTGACAGTGGCGAGGGACGCCGCGGCTTGAGAAATCTCGCCGCGGCGCGAAGTGAAAATAATCGCCCAGGAGGTGACAGAACGTAATCTCGCCGCGGCGCAAGAAGTCCCGCCGCGGCGCGAGGCGAGAAAATTAATTAGGGAGGTTACAGTAGCTAACCTCGCCGCGGCGCCAAATAGGTTGGCCGCGGCGCAGGTCCAACTCGCCGCGAAAATTCCAGAGAGTAACTGGGCCGCGGCGCAAGAGTTCTAGGCCGCGGCGCAATTATAAAAACTTGATTTTTGAGCTCCAGAACCTAACTTAGCCGCGGCGGAAAGGTCCCAAGTCGCGGCGCAGGTTCCCAAACTCCTATATTTGACCTGGAAACCCTAATTTCAGTAAGGCTAATGTTAGGGTATGGTATGGGGACGTTGGTGAGACGTTTTGTGGGTTGAAATTGATTAGTGGGTGAATCCTAAACCTTTAATAAGGGTACAAACCCTTTACGCATGTTCCCGTATGGTTGTTAGTTGATGATCCTGGTAGTATCAAGGTTTAAATTTCCCCTATATTTTCATAATGTAATTAATTGCGATGACTCCAAACCTTGGTAATTACTTATTAATTGTGTATTTAGCTATAATCATTGATATTAGAATCTAGGGTCGTCACAGTCACTGTTGTCTCATAATTTGAATAGAAGCAATTTTTAGTGTTTACTAAACTTAGTTCATGATTAAAGCTACAAGAAGTTCAACTATGCATACTAAAGATTGTAAAGAATTATCTGGTAATGCATAAAGGTCTGTGAGTGTAAAACATATGTAATGCGGCTCTTTATAGATTACTTACATATTGTGCATAAATAAGGAATGGTAAGCTCTTGCAGATGCAATTCAGACTTTGATTCTATGTTCTGGGTCCTAATTCCAAAATTGATCATTCACGAGGAATTGAACTGATATCAATGTACAAAGTTAGTAGTAGTTATTGATAACCGTTAGCTACATTATTCATTCAAAACTACAATGTTACAATAAGATGAATCATAATGGTCCTAGAAGCAATAAATAAAACTAAACAAAAAAGTTAGTCCACACTTCAACTGTATAGTGTTTTAATATTGTTTCATGAGAATTAAGACTCCTATATAAAATAAAGTTATGATTCCTTAAATTTAGCCATTGGTATGAGTAATATCTGCCTTTTTGTTCCCACTTTTTTCCAATGTTGATGTACTGATGTGTCTATTTTGAACATTATATTTATAAAATCAAATTTTGATAAAAAAATTTGAATCAACTTTCGAAAGGTTTGAATTATTGCATATGATTGAAATATATAATATTGGGTGCCTTGTCAGAGGAGTTGAAGTAATCTGCCACTTTATCTCTGTTGATTAGGAATGGATGTTCGTTCATCTCAATATTAGACGAGCCTCTAAGATCAATCACATATTCATTAGCTTTCTAGAAAATTATAAAGGAAAAAGAAAATACGAGAAAAAGGTTTTTTTTTTTTCATTTTCTTAATAAGAAGAGAGAGTGTGAGAGAAAAAGAGAAAGAGCACCCACTTACCCTACCAAAGTTCATGCTCGGTGATTTCTTCCCTCACTACTTGCTTGTCTTTGGGAAATCATCCCATCTTTGCCTTTACAAATGTAGTCAAAGCCTCTGTTGATGTTATGAATGAACCTTTCTCGTACTCGATTGCTTGCTCAAACGATGAGAATCTGTTAATAATGTCTTTCAATTTTGACACACTTCAATTTCTAAATGAGAAGTTGAAGAACCATTGAGCATTTTGAAGGACATTTAAAACCCCACCTTACACTTCTCTTAGGATCTTCCTCTGAGGCTGAATACCGGGCGCTTGGATTTGTTACTTGTGAAATTCAATGGCTATTATATGTGCTCACTGATCTGTCCATTCCACACTCTTCTCCTACTTTGATATTTTGGATAATAATTCTGCTATTCATATTGTTGCTAACCCTACATTTCATGAGAGAACCAACATATAGAGTTAGATTGTCATTTGGTTAGGGACAAAATTCAAGTTGGCATTGTTCATCTCCTTCCTCTTCGTTCCAGTGACCAAATTGCAGACATCTATACTAAGCCTCTTGGCCCTGCTCCTTTTCATCAACTGCTGTCCAAGCTGGGAATGTTAGACATACATTCCAGCTTGCGGGGGGTAACAGCGTCATTAAAAGAAAATGGATATATTATAATTTTTTCTAAGTTTGATTAGTTACTTGTATAGCTTTGATTAGTTATTTACATAGTTATTTATTTAAGAGTTTGTTGTAATTGTACAACTATTTTTTATTCCCTTTTTCAATTTGATAAATGTGTATAAATAGACATGAGATCATTAATGAAATAATTTTAACTTCCTTCCCATTACTGTGCATGGTAAGGGGGGAAAAGTGCAATCAACACCAACAAAAATCCTAGAACAAATCACCACTATATGCATTACTTATTGTATGCCACACCTCCATCAACACGCCAATGAGGGATATCAAGTGTTTTCAGTAGCAGATATGAAATGGATCCTTTATTGTTTTGTTAGGAGCTTGTAAGAAAGCATATTTAGATAGATTAGATTTTTTGTTTTAATTTGATTTTTTTTTTTTTTGGTGAAGCAAGCAAAATGTAGGATGAAGTTATCTATGTGATAGGAACTGAAAGACTATTTTTATCCTATGTTTTTATTTCTTTTAAAATAAAAATCATAAAAAAATTTCAATTTAAATCAATTTACATAATTCAAATTTACTTTCTTAAAAGTAACACCACTTGTTACTTCTAGGAAAGTAATAAAATATCCATTTCAATAGCAAATAGAGGGGAATAGGGCAATTTAGATCTTAAGTAGTAGCATGTTAGAGCAATTTAGACCATTTGAATTTAATTTGGATAATAATTTTTATTTTTTAATATTTTAATTTTTAAGCTCAAATTTTTATTTTATTTTACTTTATTTTTTTTGTTTTGAAGGAAGTAAATGTAGAATGAAAATAATTTTTTAACTTCTTTTAGATAAAGTTCAAATGAAAAAAAAATCAAAATAAAAACATAAAATTTAGATAATTTAAGTTGCTCCTCTTGAAGCATCAAGACAGCAGAGGATCCAAATTGTAGGGTCTAAGGAATAAATATTGCAACTGTCTTTTGTATTTTATAGAACACTCTTAAATGAAGGCGTAGCACATTAAATGCATCTAGTCAAGATCTCACTACAACAACAACAACAACAACAAAGCCTTTTCCCACTAAGTGGGGTCGGCTACATGGATCAATCGATACCATAAACACTTATCATAAATCATATTTTTAGACAAACCATTTAAATATAAATCTCTCTTAATAATTTCTCCTATAGTTTTTCTTGGTCTTCCTCTACCTCTAATTATTGGACTACTCTCCATCTCATCTACTCTCCTAACTGGGGCTTCTATAGATCTCCTCCCAACATTACTAAACTATCTAAGACTTGATTCTATAATTTTTTTCACAATAGGTGCGACTTCCACCTTCTCTCTAATGCATTTATTTATAATCCGATCTCGTCTAGTGTGTCCACTCATCCAACGCAACATTCTCATCTCTGCAACATTAAACTTATTCTCTTATTGACTTTTTATTACCTAACACTTAGTTCCATACAACATTGCAGGTCTTATAATTATGCAGTAGAATTTACCCTTAAGTTTGAGTGGTACTCTTCTATCACAAATAACACTCAAAGCACTCCTCCACTTTATCCACCTCGCTTGAATCCTATGTTTTACGTCTTCTTCTATTTCTCCGTTATGTTGTATGACGGATCCAAAATATATAAATCGTGTGACTTGTGGTATAATATGTTTTTCAATTTTCACTTCTGCGCTAGAAGTGGTGTGTCTCTTACTAAACTTACACAATCCATATACTCCGTTTTACTTTTACTTAAATGAAATCCATGAGTTTTCAAAGCTAATCTCCACCTCTCTAACTTCTCATTCATTTCCACTCTCGATTCTCCAACTAAGACAATATCGTCTGCAAAAAGCATACACTGTGGCATCGGCTTTTGGATATATCAGTAAGCACATCCAATACTAAAGTAAAAAGATAAGGGCTCAGAGTTGACCCTTGATGCAGACCAATAGTTATCAAAAAATCTTCTGTAGGTCTACCTTTTATTACTACACTAATTGTAGCCTCATCATACATATCTTGGATTGCTCGAATATAAGCTATACGAACTCATTTTTTCTCCAAAGCCTTCCATAGAATCTCTCTTGGTACTCTATCATATGCTTTTTCCAAATTGATAAACACAATGTATAAATCTCTTTGATTCTCTCGATATCGCTCCATTAATTTTCGCAACAAATATATTGTTTCTATAGTTGACCTTCCTGGCATAAAACTAAATTGATTTTTCGTAATTTGAGTCTCTTTCCTTAATCTTTGCTTAATTACTCTTTCCCATAATTTCATAGTATGGCTCATGAGTTTAATTCCTCTATAATTTAGATAATTTTAAATGTCCCCCTTACTCTTATAAATAAGAATTAAAGAACTTCTCCTCTACTCGTCTGGCATTCTCTTAAATCTCATAATTTCATTAAATAACTTTGCGAGTTAACTTATACTTTTCACTCATAAATCTTTCCATACTTCAATAAATATATTATCCGGTCTAACTGCTCTGCCACTCTCCATTCGCCTTAATGCTTTTTTTACTTCTGACTCACAAATCCTACAATAAAAAATATAATTTTGATCTTCTTCTCTAGTGTCTAACCTATCCGATTGCAATGAAATCTCGTGGCCTTCATTAAAGGTCACTAATTCCCAAAATGTTAAGATCTCACTAATTCCCAAAAAAAAAAATATGAAGAGGGAACGAAGGTCCTACGTCTTTAAGAAATCTTCATGGAAAAAAGGAATGAGATGGAGGAAAGGTATTGCAGGAGTCGTCCCATGTGGCAACATCTTGGCAAGGACAAAAAGGGAAAGAAGTTCTTCTGGCTTAGCTGCATTAATTGCCCCTGGTGGAACTCCTCTGTAAATATATAAAAAGTAGTTAGTATCCAGTGCACGATGCACAAGGTGTTTAAATCTTTTTTCTTGAAATTGTGAACTCTTGTAGTAATTTTTAACTTGAGTTCCTTTTAAAGATCTTAAGAATAGAATTTGATGTTCACTTTAATTGCACCTGGGAGAACTCCTCTATAGATATATAAAAACTCTTGTAGTTTTTAACTTGATGGTCATTTATACGTATTAACGATTCAGAAGTACTTATATATGAAATGGTTTATAAAGAGGTATTAGATAAACAGTAAGAAAATAATTTTAATGCCAATGATCAGTGGATCAACTGACACTCTTCCTTTTCCTGTAAGAGTGGCACTCTTCTCTCTCCTGTGAGAGGGGCATGCGAGCTCGATATCGCCCGTAATAATGTGTGTGAGTGTGATGTGAGCCTGTGCTGTGAGTGTTTTGTAATAAAATAATAATAATAATCTTAATAGCTTTAATAAAACTAATGATTTTAATGTCTAATGACATAACAAGTATAAAGCGGAGCCATGAGCCGCAGCTTTCATGAAAGAATCCAAGGCCTTGCCTATATTCGAACGAACGCTTTGGCTTCCATGCTTGAATTGCTTTCCTCAACGCAAAAGTAGCTTCGCTTTTGTCAACAGCTTAAATGCCTGGGACCATAACCAACAAACCAATGACGTCGTTTGAAGGCTTATGAGGCGTGAAGGATGCTGCGATTTTCGCAAAAATATTTTCCTTCATTTGAACACCATCATACCAGTTGCTCCCTTGTCGCTTCCATGATGAATCCGTCAAATAGCCACCAAAGAGAATAGAAGGCAAAAAGCGAAAGAGGTTGCCTAGAAAGAGAACAAAAGATTGAGTGAGAGGAATAATAAAAGGTGAAATTTTGAAATTCAAATTTTGAGTTGTTAAAGAAGATTTCTGAAGCTGGTGATGGAAAAGAAGAAAAATGAGGGGAATAGCCAAGGTTTCAGGGAAGAAGTCTGTTGAGAATAAACAAAGAAAAGGGTAAACACTACACATAGCCCAAGACGAATCTGAACTGTTCACGGCTTGTGAACAGTTCGGCATGTTCCAGAGTTATAACATATAATAGATGGAATCGCACCTTGCTGTAATATGAATTGAATCGAATGCCTTGCCACCTCCAAAAATAGTTGAGCCCAGGAAGTTCGCAGGTGATCCTTCCAACACCACTGATGAATCAACTCCCAACAATAAAGGAAGTTTTTACACTGGTGTTTATGGTGGGATTTCTTAGACATCCATAGTTTGAAAATTCATCCATTCAGTGCAAGAAGTGTAGTGACAATAGGAAGGGTCTTAAATGACTTCAAATTGTCTGCACCATGAACGAATTTAGATTTAAAAGATTAGGGGAAAAATTAAAAACGAAAAAAAAAAGAAGCAAAACTGTTGATAAAAAATAAATTCAAAGTCTTTGAAGAAAAAACCTCTCTTCCATGAAACCATTATAACCCTTCAATCTTGAATTTAACAGATATGGTAGTTGTTGCCTTCTTTCTTGCTCACTATATTTCAATCTCGATCTTAGTATATATGGCAGTTGTTGCCCTCTTTCTTGCTCGCTATATTTCTTTGCATGCGTAAACATTACACACACACATATTAGGCTAAGTATCACTTTAAATTGTAGTGACCCAACAGCCACAATCATATACCAATTTGGACGTATTTTGAAAAACAATGTGAATCTTTTATCATGCAGAATAAGATCTTTAATCACTTAATAATTGAGAAAAAGAACTTAATTGTAAGGGCCACCAAAACTGGTGGTAATAACATTACCATCCCCAATATGCCACTACAAATACGAACAAATCAAAGGATTAGCTTTCAAAATACCAAGCCACAATCATTCCAGGTTAGAATGCTTATTCAAATTCCCTGAGAAATGATCTCTATAGTACTTTGACTGCAAAATTTTCACAAATAAAGATGAAGTATCATTATTAATCAGCCGCAATGAGTGTCTAGCTTATAAAGCCTTATTGAGAATCATCATTTGCTTTAATCCCAAACCACCAGTTTTCAGAGCATTACAGATAAAATCCCATTTCTTTATTTATTTATTTTGACCAAAAGACAAATCCTATTTCGTTATCATTAAATATATTTTTAGTCAATACAATGCATAAACCCCCAAAATAAATTCGCTATCTTCATATCAATTTGCCAACAATAATCTCATTTCATTTGAGATATACTTAGCTCAAAATAACAAATATAAAATAAATTACATGTACCTTCTTTAATTTTTACTAAAATTATAAAAATATCTCACCTCTTTTTAAACTATATATTTAAATTTAATTTTAAATTTTTTTAACAAAAAAATTTTTATAAAAAAAATACTTAAGAAGATTTTTTAGTTTTTATATATATATATATATATATATGTTAATAAAAGATCTTTGAGTTTAAAAAAATTTAAAATTAAATTAAAACGTAGTGTAATTTTTTAATTTTAAAAATTTTTATATATCTTAAAAATTAAAAATTCATATAATTTCAACAAAAATTCAAATAATACCTATATAATTTACTTATAAATATATAAACAATTCAAACACACGGTTACTAAACTGGTGAACCGCCCCTTCATTCAATTGGATGAGAATGACATTCGCCCCGAAACCTACGGGATATTTTGGAGAACCGTTTGGACCAGTCAATTGAACCAGCCCATTGGACCATCTTTGGCAATTAAGAAAAGGTCAACTTAGTGGGGCCCAGTCATTGAGTCAAAGTTGCCAACGAACAAATATCTTACTTGTCCAACGGAAGACTGGCATGGGATACTCCCATTTTGCAATTGTCTGTACACACTTCCAATAACCAAATATGGGATCACATCTTGGATCTAGCCGCAATATGAATTGAATCCAATAACTAATCAAGCATTTGGATTCACGAAAAGTGAAAGCCTCAAGGGTTTATTTTTATATATTACGATATTGCGATAAATAATATCATATTAATTTTGTTATAATTATATTAAACTATGTACTAAAATTACTTTTTTAAAATATGTTAAAATATATTTATTTTAAAGTATATATTTTAACTTTTAGTTAATAATAACTAATTTAACTAATTACCCAAGGATTGAACTAGGGATCTAATGACTAGGACTCTAAATTGATTCAATAATTCATTCGATTTCAAGTATTATAAGCAAAGATAAATCTTTTAAAGATTATACCTCACACAGAAAAAAAATTATACTAAATTATAAAAATTATACATTTACCATATTTTGATTGCAAATTTTTATAACAAAAATAAAAAAACTACATACAAATTTTTTTTCCCTTATCTAAAATGGTGATGAGAGGACAAATAAAAACTTAAGAAGAAAATTTCGACATTTTTAAGATCCTTTTGCCTAAAGGAGATGAGTGTGAGATCATTCTCTTGGGACATGGTAACTTACGATATATCATCATGCAAATAGTTTACTTTAATGTTTTTGGCAAATTATGTAAAACCATCTAGATCCCTTTTTTTTTTTTTCTTTATCCTCGTCGCACTGTTTTACAGGAAATGACAAGTTCTTATTCAAACAAAAAAAGAAATGAAAAATTCTTGAGAAGTTGGAAGAAACTCGAAAGGAATATTTAATTTTAAGTTGACATAGTCAACGAGTTATTCCTCATTAATTGGAGGTTTGAGTATCAAAATTTTATTCATTAATCTTTTGCTTTATCAAATAAAAAGAATAAAATTGCTTAACTTTTCTGAGGCTAGGCAAGATGACATTGATTCTTCGTCAATTGAATTAGTAATCTAAGGTTAATTAGTTATTTTCATGTAAAAGATATCGAAATTAATTAAAGCTCAAGCTTTTAATCAAGAACAGTTTACATTTAAAAAAAATCATATGGAAATTAATTGTTTATTCTTATCAACTAAATAAAAAATTTGACATTTAAAAAGCAACAAAAATCAAATCCATCACACAAAGTCACCTTGGGGTTATTCCATTCTCATGTAAGAAGCCACACCAAAAGAACAAAGAAAAATCTAGAACCTCCTCTTCCCCCATACCATCGACTATGACTACATGACATGCAATACAAATGAGATTTAAATATAGTTTCTTATACCTTAATTATTAAATTTTTTTAATAAATATATAATTTTTTGATCAAGTTATAATAAATATATAATTTAATTAAAAAAATCATATATACTTATATATAAAAATCATATATATCATACATATGTTATATTATTATTAAAAAACTATTACTTATAATATTTTGAATGAGAAATCTAATAATAAAAATATAAGAAGCTGGATATAAAATTTTTTCTCCTTTGAAACTTGTAATTTTTTTTCCTCAATATTTTTTACTTATCCAAATATCAGCCAATAAAAAGCCTATAACAAGTTGTACAAGTTGACGTCTCTTTAATGCTGACAGCATTTTTTGGGCCCCCAGGAAAAAAACAAAAACCAATAGCATTTTCAACAACTCTTCATGTTTTGGGTCCAAATTTGGTGGGCAATAAGATTTGATTGATTCAATTATGACAGATTTTATTAGATGAATTGGTTGGAATTCTTTATTAATTGATTAAATTGGTTCGGTTGATTTAAGGGTCAAAATCGAATCAATCCAAATAAATGTAACACCCTCTTTACGATTAAGAAGCATAACATTGGCTTGGAAAAGAATGCTATGAATTTTCAAACATAACCCATACACTTTATTGTCTTGGAAAATTTTACTCCCACATTAAAAATTAAAACAAAAAAAAAGTTAAGAGTTCTCACAAATTCACAACAGTTTTAAATAATCAAGAGAGTTCTGACTTAAATGCAATGTTAAATGATTGAGTATTACAAAAAATGGCTTATGAATTAAGAATTCACCGAGAAGAATGCAATCAAGAAAAATCTGTCTTAAAATCCTTTTCTTTTAAGGATAAGTTTTGATGTTATTACAGAAATTGGCTCCGGAAGAAAATGAGCTGCTCCCCAATTAACTACCAAAAATTTGATAATTTATTTTTCTTTTTTTAAAAAAAAAATTAGGGCAATATTGACTAGAGATAAAAGATAACTAAAAGTCTCATTACTACTTACTAGGGAGATTAAATCCATAATCTCAACATTCCAAAAAAACCCAAGAAAAAAAGACCAAGCCAGGTAATCGTCACATTATTTCATCATCCAATCATAATTTAATTAGGGCTTCAACTCAATGTTTAATCTCAAAGATTGAATTTGGACAAAAACTTAAGCTCAATCTCAAAATTGGGTAGAGCTTCGGCTTTGATTTACACTTTGTTATTATTAAATTAATTTGTTACTTTTGATTGTTTAAATATTTTTTCAATTTTATTAAAAAAAATTAAAATTAGAGTAAAGCATGATGTAATATTTTATTTTAAAAAATTTTGTGCATTTTTTTAAATTAAAAAATTCATATAATTTCAATAAAAATTGAAATAATACCTATATAATTTACTTATAAATATATGAACAGTTCAAACACACGGTTACGGAAGTGGGGGACCGTCCCTACCGTCCCTTCTTTCAATTGGATGAGAATGACATTCACCCCGAAACCTAAGGGATATTTTGGATAACCGTTTGGACCGGTCAATTGAACCAGCCCATTGGACCATCTTCGGCAATCAAGAAAATGCAAACTTAGTGGGGCCAGTCATTGAGTCAAATTTGCCAACGAATAAATATCTTACCTGTCCAACGGAAGACTAGCATGGGAACCTCCCATTTTGCTATGTCTCTTCACATCTTGGATCTAGCTGCAATATGAATCGAATCCAATAAATAACTAATAAAGCATTTGGATTCACGAAATGTGAAAGCCTCAAAGGTTTATTTTTATGTATTACGACATTGCGATAAATAATATCATATTAATTTTTTTAGAATTATATTAAACTATATACTAAAAGTACTTTTTAAAAATATGTTAAATTATATTTATTTTAAAGTATATATATTAAGTTTTAGTTAATAATAACCAATTTAATTAATGATCCAACAATTAAACTAGGGATTTGATGACTAGGTCTCTAAATTGATTTAATATTAGATTCGATTTCAATTATTACAGGCAAAGATAAAAACTTTTAAAGATTATACCTCACATATTTATATAATTCATTTTATTTATTTATTTTTTATAAATTAAATGTATTTAAAAAAAATTATCACTAACAACCTTTTATCATTAATTAATTCATTCTTGAATCTCAATTATGTAAAAGATTAAATTTAGATGTAATTCTTTATATTTTTGTTATTAAACTCTCTAGTAAAATTATAATATGTGAAAAAAATTCTCTAAAAAACTATACTGAACTATAAAAATTATACCTTTACCATATTTTGATTGAAAATTTTTATAACAAAAATAAAAGAAACTATATATAATTTTTTTTTCCTTATCTAAAAAGGTGATGAGAGGAAAAATAAAAACTTAATAAGAAAAATTTGACATTTTTAAGATCCTTTTGCCATAAAGGAGATGAGTGTGAGATCATTCTCTGGGGACATGGTAACTTAAGATATATCATCATGCAAATAGTTTACTTTAATGTTTTTGGCAAATTATGTAAAACCATCTAGATCCCTTTTTTTTTTTTACCCTCGTGGCACTGTTTTACAGGAAATGACAAATTCTTATTCAAACAATAAAAAAAGGAGAAGAAAAATTCTTGAGAAAGGAATATTTAATTTCAAGTTGACATAGTCAACGCGTTATTCCTCATTGATTGGAGGTTTGAGTATCAGAATTTTTATTCATTAATTTTTTGCTTTATCAAATAAAAAGAATAAAATTGCATTAACTTTTCTGACTACAGGTAAGGTGAGATCGATTCTTCGTCAATTGAATTAGGGATCTAAGGTTAATTAGTTATTTTCACATGTAAAAAGACATCAAAATTAATTAACTCTCAAGCTTTTAATCAAGAACAGTTTACATTTCAAAAAAAAAATCATATGGAAATTAACTGTTTATTCCTATCACTAAATAAAAATTTTGACATTTAAAATGTAAGAAAAATCAAATTCATCACACAAAGCCACCTTGGGGTTATTCCATTGTCGCGTTAGAAGCCACACCAAAAGAACAAAGGAATTCCGTGTCAAAAAAATTAAACCGTGTCAAAAAAAGCAAAGAACAAAGGAAAATCCGGAACCACGCTACTTCCCCCATACCATCTACTATGAGTACATGACATACTCACAATACACCTTTTTTTTTTTTTAATGAGATTTGAATATAGTTTCTTATATCTATTTTTTATAAAAATATAGCAAATATATAATTTTTTAATTAAAATACAAAAAATATATAATTTAATTAAAAAATCATATATTTATCTATAAAAATCATGCATATATTATTATTATTATTAAAAAACTATATATTTATTATATTTTGAATGAGAAATCTAATAATAAAAATATAAGAAGTTATATATAATTTTTTTCTTCCTTTGGAACTTGTAATTTTTTTCCTCAGTATTTTTACTTATCCAACTATCAGTCACAATTTTTTGAAGTACACGCGAGCTTTTGAAAGTAGCCGTGCATACTCTTGAATGCCTGTTCAATTTCGATTTTGGAAATTAAAAGTCCTCATAAATGGGTTTTACATAGTAGGAACAGGTTGATGCTCAAAGTTGGCGACATTCTAATTTTGTACACGACTACGATTTTTTAATGTCGGTACCGACTTATGAAATATCCAAGGAAGCTTGCATCAACAAATATTATACCAAGTACCAACGCAAAAGGGGATTTTCGCCACTATTGTTTTTTCGGTATTTCTCTTTTAAATTTTGCTAATAATATCTTATATGTTAAATAGAATGACCAAAATTAGGTTGATTTCGCCATCTAGGTTGCTTTCTTTTCTGAGCTATATATATATATATATATATATAATATTCTGAAAATGGGAAAAATATAAATATCTAAAGCTTAGCTTTCAATTTCTTTTATAGTTTAAATCCTATGGCATGTCCTATTTTTGTAAAAAAAATTATCGTATTGTGATCCAAATTTAAAAAAAAAAAAAGAGAAGAAATGTTTAAAATTTTATTTGATAAAAAATGTATAAAAGTTGTTGTAAGCTATATTTTGATTAATAAAATATTTTATAAATATATTATTATTATTATTATTATAAGTAAAATAAATCTGTATTTTTATTTATAATTAAATTATTTAATGACATTTAGATAAATTTAGGTAGTTAATAATATCGTGTACATGTCAATTAACTTGGAATATACTTTTCAAGAACATTCATGACCTTTTCAAAGTAAACCAAAAAAAAAAATGAAGACAAAGCAAAATCAAAAGTTCTTTTCTTTTAAAAGATATTTAAATTATATATACATTTTTTTATTATGAAAATATATGCCAAGTTCTTTGAAACTAAAATGTAACTAAAATACCTTTCAAAATAATATTGATTTCTTTTATTAAAAATATAATTTTTTATAAACTCATTTTAATGTTATTTAATTTGCATTGAAAACTATAACTTTAATTTATTCCAAATTTAAGAAAAATAATTATTTTTTATTAATCAAATAGATATGGAATACTCTTTCCAGTATATAAATAATAGATATAACTATACTTTGGTCAAAATATAATTGCAGCTTGTCTTTTGCTATTAAAAAAGTTAATTTAGTATATTATTTGATTTTAGAAAAGAAAAAATTAAATGTAATTCCTTATAATTATGTTATCAAGTTCTCTAATTACAATGCATAACAAATGTATAATTTTTTTAATAATAATATAATAGGCATATGATTTTTTGGAAATCAATATATGATTTTCTATTTAAATAATACAATTCTATTATTTTAATTAAAAAATTATACACTTTTTATATTTTAATTAAAAAATTTAATAGCAAATATAACAAAACTTTATCAAAGTCCAATCATATTAAAGGAGGAAGCATCATTTGTTAAAATAAAAAGAGAAAACATGTAATTTAAATATTTGTAGAAGAAAGAAAGATTAATTAATCCAAATTAAAAAAAGATAACAGAGAGAGAGGAGATTCCCGCTGGCGAACGGACAAGAATTTTCCATACGCGGAGACTTTTTCGTCATTTAAAGTAGGTCTTCAAAAGCTCATTCCCATCTTCCTTATACCTTCTTCTGTTCATACCCTAACTGACATTTCTTCTTCAAGACCTTTCTCCTCCCCTTACTCTATTTAAGTCTCCCCACTCTTCACCCACTTTTCCTCACATCTCATATCCAAAGCTCAAAATCCACTTCTCTCTCTTCATATATCTCTCTACACCATGGTTCTCTCCAAAACCTCCTCCCAGACCGACGTCTCCGTCCACTCTACCTTCGCATCCCGTTATGTACGCGCTTCGCTTCCCAGGTGTGTGTGTATATATATATATATATGTTAATTTCGTAGCTATATATGATTCCTTTCTGATATTGATGATGAATTGAAAATTGAATGAACGGCGGTGCGTGCAGGTTCAGGATGCCGGAGGAGTCGATCCCGAAGGAGGCGGCGTTTCAGATTATAAACGACGAGCTCATGCTGGACGGCAACCCTAGGCTGAACCTCGCCTCCTTCGTCACCACCTGGATGGAGCCTGAGTGCGACAAGCTCATCATGTCCTCCATTAACAAGAACTACGTCGACATGGATGAGTACCCTGTCACCACTGAACTCCAGGCACGTCCTCCATCTTCTTCTTCTTCATCTTCATACCTATTCTAACCAACACTTTACTTTTCGCTGCTTTAACTCGCAATTGCCAATCACACAAGTCGTTTGTTGCTTGCGACTGCTACTATTTTGATTTTTTCGCATATTCACTCAGTATTGATCCAGCCTCGGGGGCCACAATTTTGACTCTATTAAAATTAAATATATTAAATTAATTATAACTAAACAGGTAATTATATTAAATATAATTAAATATATTTATATTTATATTTATATTTATACATGCTTCTTCTCTGTTTCTTCCTCTTTCTCTTCATTTTTTTATTTCTCTCATAAATTTTGTTAGATTAAACATAGAGAATTTAATAATAAAAAAATACACAGTTAGATTAATAGATAAGATTGAACCGTGTCTTGGATTCTTGTTCTTGACCTGCTTTTTTTTTTCGAAACAATTGATCTAGTAAATCTTAAGTGTTTTTTTTTTCCCCTCCTTTATTAAGAAAAGCGTAAGTCTCTCCCTTTGTTTGCAAGGAACACCTTATGACTTATTTTACCAACCTTTTTTTTTTCTTCCTAATAATAGCATCATTCATTCAAAAAAAACAAACAAACAAATGACAGTGGGAACCAATAATGATACCATTTTAATGCTTTTGATTAGTGGGTTGATTTGATTGGATTAGGAAGGTTGATTAAAATAATATACCATTTAAAGTCTTAACTCTTTTCCGGTCGCTTTCTTGGTGCTAAGTCTTGTATAATATTAGTCACTTGCTGCTGTGATGCCCTTGGACCCTTCATATCTTTATTTTCAATTTTAATCGTTTATTTTTTATATTTTAATAGAAGTAAAATACAAGATAAAGATAACTTTTTATTTTTTACTAAAAAAATAATTTTGTGTAGCAGAAATTAAAAAAATATTTTTATTCTAAATTTTATTTCTTTTAAATAAAGATAATCTTTTAATTTTTACTAAACAAATGATTTTGTCCAGCAAAAATTTAAAAAATTATTTTTTATTTTAAATTTTATTTCTTTAAAAAAATATATCAAAATACAGAAAAATAGATATTTTAAATTAAAAAAATCCAAATCTGTTCAGCTTTTTAAACATAACATATTGTTCAAATTGAATAACAGAAAGTCTCCGTCTGTATGATGTTAGTTTCCAAAACTAGTGGTCATTTTATTAAAATATTACTAAAATCGATTTTAGGCCGACAATAATGGTATCAGATCAGATCAGATCTATGTCAAGTGTAGATGCCTTGTGATAATGCTCTAGTTCCCTTCAGTCCAGGCTACACCTACACCGCATTAGCTTATTTAATTTGTCTCACTCTGCTTTAATTAGTTAGAAAGTCATTATGAAACGCTGTTGTTTAATAAGGTAGGATCCACGAACCATCCAACCTTTGTTTTTATTTTTTAAAAAAAATTAATAAGAACAATCTTTCTATGTATGCATATAAAATCTCTATATTGGAATGAACAGTTTTTATAAACAGTATTTATGGACCATAACAGTTCATATCAATTTTGTTTTTGGACTCATTTTGTTCAAATTTAATTGATTGACACAAATCTTGATGCATATGTATGAAACCCCATTCTAGTTTAACTCTTAGATATATTTGGCAGGCAGTGTCACTAAGGGTATACATTGTTTAATTATAAAAAGTTTGAAAAATAATTTTTTTTAACGATGTTAAAGTTATATAATATATATTGATCTACTAGTGTTATAATTTAATCTATGTCTCTATATTTAAAAAAAAAAAATTACTGAGAAGTCCAGACATGGATCGAATTTGTAGGAACTATCACCAAACTAAGTTATGTACCTCTTCTAATAAAATTCAATATTACATCCAAAATTTGAGAAAAATTTTGCATACATTTTGACGATACTATGAATTTAGTTACACCATAAAGAAGGCCCACATTTGATGACAATCCACATTCAGCACCTAATGCCATACGCGCTTGCGACATTTATGGCTTTAAATGGACACTTTGAACAGCGTCCCACACGGGCAACCAGTAATGCCACCTCTCTCTAGAAAACAAAAACCCCTTATCTCTAGTTACGTCTTCCTAGGTCGTGGAAAGTTGTAGCCCATCGAACTTTCATGTACTTTACCTCAAATTTGGCACTATTTGTGAATCCTAGGATAGCACCTTACCCAGTTAACAATTTTACGAAGCATTATTGATCTTTTTTTCATTACTATTTGAAAGTAACAGTTAATGAAATTACCAGATCAAAACACGGTATTTAAAGAAACAATTGATGATTGATTGATTGATATTGTATTTCGGAAAACTGACCTATGATATTTAATATTTTTCGTCGGTGTTATCTAAAAATTATTTGAGACGTGTGAGGATAACTTTATAAAACGTTATTTTTTATACCATTTTTTTAGACAATTTTTATATTATTTATTTTCTTTGACACATGATGAAACAGAGATTTAAACATAAAATTTCTTCTTGATCATTCACACTCTTCAAAATTAGACTACACCCGATTACTTGTATTTTATTATTCACTTTCCGGACAAGTTTTATTTTCTCGATTTCTTTTCTAAAAGTATATGAATGCTTTTTTTTTTCCTTAATGAGAAAGTTCGTTTGTCGTGAGATTTAATGGCATAAATTGCGGCCACAAGGAAAATGATTAATCAATTGCGGGATAATGGTGGTGTTTGGTCCTATTCAAACATTTGGTGCTGTTTTTCTAAGATGGCACCGTCGCTTTTAAGATAGTGGTTATTCAGTCATCCTTTTCTAACTTAAAGAGAAGGGTAACCCAAAAGAGAGGGAAAAAAAAAATCTTTACACCAGAAGAAAATTTGGGCCGTTAAGTAGAAGAAAAAAGAAAAAAGAAAAACACTTTCTTTGCTTTTGTTCTAAACTGCAAGTAAAGCATGCTTCTATTCAAACATTGAAATTTTCGCTCAAGCATGTGAGATAGTATGAAATGAAGACAATTTTCGAGATTGATTGAATGTTTCCCTTGAAGTTAATTAGTATCAATCTTGCCTGTGATGTCAAATAAAATTGTCTGCAATAGTCCATGGCGGTGTCGGAAAAGTCCAGTCAATGGGGTGGGGCCCATTGTATACAGATTCGAGAGTAGGTCGTTTTATTGACAGTTCACAGATTAGTGGCAGGTTCTCGGTGACTCGCCAATGGAAAACTCACAGTCCTTTGTCTCATGGTTTGATTTTGCATCACAATGTTGACTGGAGTTTTGAATTAGTGTTTTGAATCCAAATTGCCCAACATGATAATATTAATAACTAGAACCCCATTTGAATTTTGTTATGATTTTGATCCACATGATTTTTCTTTTCCTTATAATTTTTGGCATTAGCGTGTGACACTATTGTTACTGTTATGGTGACTAATTTCAAATTTTTTTGGCACTTTTTTCTAGTACATGATGACAGCAATGATTATTGAACTCAAAGACTTATATAAATTATTCAAATTACTCACGATTAGACCATCGTAATTATAATTTTTTATAAGACAAAATATATATTTAAGTACATTTTTTAATATTTAATATAAAAATTTTCAATAAAAATAAAAAGTAAATATTTTTATAACTAAACACTATATAATAGCCAAAAAAAAAAAAACCTAATCTATGTCTACAAAAATTGTACACTTATTGTATATGATCTATCTTTGGACACAGGGAGTGCATGTTGTGACATTGCACTCTATGATTGCAGAATCGTGAACATTCATATGTCTACAAAAATTATATGCCTATTATATTATTATTAAAAAATCACATACTTATCTTATATTTTGATTAAAAAATCTGGCAATAAATATATAAATAATTTCATGTAAAACCAAAATTTTGCATTTGATTGCATGTATATGATCTATCTTTGGAGATTTGGAGCGCATGTTGTGACATCGTACTATGAATGCAGAATCGATGCGTGAACATGATAGCTCATCTTTTCAATGCACCACTTGGGGAATCAGAGGCTGCGGTTGGTGTTGGAACAGTTGGGTCATCAGAGGCCATAATGTTGGCTGGTTTGGCATTCAAAAGGAAGTGGCAGAACAAAAGAAAGGCTGAGGGAAAGCCTTATGACAAACCCAACATTGTCACTGGAGCCAACGTCCAGGTATTGCTCACACCACTGGACATGACATGATAAAATTTTAAATGTCCTATTAATCGAGTGATTGATTAATGTTTAATTTTGAACATATGTAAAGGTTTGCTGGGAGAAATTCGCGAGATACTTTGAAGTGGAGCTGAAAGAGGTGAAACTGAGGGAAGGATATTACGTAATGGACCCTGAAAAAGCAGTGGAGATGGTGGATGAGAACACCATTTGTGTTGCTGCTATTCTTGGCTCCACACTTAATGGAGAATTCGAAGACGTCAAGCGCTTGAATGATCTCCTTATCCAAAAGAATAATGAAACTGGGTACGTATCTCTCTTATCTCTTTTTCCTTCTCGTTGTGTTTATCAAACCTGACACTTCAAAAATATGAGTCCTATTTTCTACACAAAACGAAAGTTGAATTTGAGTTGATTGGAACAGATGGGATACGCCGATTCATGTGGATGCTGCGAGCGGAGGGTTCATAGCACCATTTATATACCCAGAGCTGGAGTGGGACTTCAGGTTGCCACTAGTGAAGAGCATAAACGTGAGTGGGCACAAGTATGGTTTGGTGTACGCAGGAATTGGGTGGGTCATCTGGAGAAGCAAGGAGGACTTGCCCGAGGAGCTCATCTTCCACATCAACTATCTCGGAACCGATCAACCCACCTTCACCCTCAACTTCTCCAAAGGTAATCAAACACAATCATCAAATCTATGGACCTAAATCACCTCATATTTTAGAAACAAACTCATATCATGTTCGATACTTGTATTAAACATGATACACTATTTTGAATTGTATCTAAATATTTCATATTTTATTGTACCCCTTTTCCTTATACTGATATTCTTCATGTGATATATGCAATGCAGGTTCAAGTCAGGTTATTGCTCAGTACTACCAGCTCATTCGCTTGGGTTATGAGGTATTAACACCAACCAACATATACCCATCTGTATTCCTCACCTCATTTAATTTGCACTATATAACTGTGCAATTTTGCTGCTATATACGTTAAGAAGTATATACACAGTACACCATACGGATACAAATACAGTGACACGAGAAAATTCCAAGTTATTGGAGAGTTTCATCACATCTGATAAACACTGAGAAAACAGAATTTCATCTTATCTAACACGTGTTTAACGTTCATATCAGACACAACTCGGCACCTGAATATTACATATTTTATTCTGTATCATGTCAATATCCACGCTTCTTAGAATATAAATATTCAAGTGTCGGTCCTTTGTGGCTAATATAACAATGTCTTGTCCATGTGCAAATGGGGTATTGCAGGGATACAGGAACGTGATGGAAAATTGCAGAGACAACATGCTGGTTCTGAAAGACGGACTGGAGAAAACGGGGAGATTCACCGTCGTATCAAAAGACGACGGCGTACCATTGGTGGCCTTCACTCTGAAGGACAACACACACTTCAACGAGTTCCAAGTGTCGGACTTTCTGAGGCGGTTCGGGTGGATAGTGCCAGCCTACACCATGCCTCCCGATGCCCAGCACGTGACCGTGCTGCGTGTCGTCATCCGTGAGGACTTCTCCAGAACCCTCGCGGAGCGTCTCGTGCTGGACATCCAGAAGGTTCTGCACGAGCTGGACTTGCTGCCTCCCAAGGCGGCGGCTGAACAACAGGTAGTGAGTAATGGCGGCGTGGTGGTTTCGAAGAAGAGTGCTTTGGAGACCCAGAGGGAGATCACCAATGCTTGGAAGAAGTTCGTGATAGAGAGGAAGAAGAACAATGAGAAGATGAGTGGTGTTTGTTAAATATGGGACATTTTAGGAAGAATTCGAGCTATCGGTCATTGAACTCTCTTAAAATCTAGTACAAAATCTGAGAATAATTTTTGAGAAACTCGAGCTCTCCTATTATGTCCTTTATTATGTACTACAAGGGAAGTGAAGTCCTGGAGTCGATAATGAAGCTTCAGGAGGGGGGTTTTTTTTCTTTAATTCCTTTATATTTTAGCCTTTTTGAGTGATTCAAAGTTAATTCGGTTGTTTCTTCCTTATATATATCAAGTGAATTTTCTTTCCCGGTAAGAAAAGTGACGAAGAATGCGTGTTCATTTCTATTTATGTGTAAAGGCTCATGAAATGTTAACTATTTGTTTATTTTATTTTCTTAATTATAAATTGCGAGTGGAGCTTGTCAAGAATCAAGATGCAATGTGTTCTCAGTTCTTTCATTGTTCATTATTTCCACCATACACAGTCTTTTGTGTCTTTTTTTTCCTTCGGGTCTATCATCATCATCTCAGAAAATCACATTACGCACAAAGACAGACCAAGGCAATATACCTCTCAATTCTTTCTAAAAGTTGTCTCTTAAAAGCCTTCTTCTTACTTGTAGTGCGGGGCATTCTAGCAAATTTTATGAGTTGTAAAATTTCGAGAACCTGGCATAGAAGCTAAATTAGACTCTAATATTATAACTGTGTTAAAAAAAAAAGTGAGTTGAAGATAATGGACCAATTATTAACCATGTCAGGCCACAATTTGTACTTCGCTATGGGCCACCATATATCTTTCTTTATTAGTCTTTGGTATCAGGTACAAAAAGGCCTTAAAGCTCTTGACCATTAAACCATCAAAGGCAATTAGAAATTGAAAAAAATACAGTCATCTGTTTTTTTTTTTTTTTGGTGAAGATACTAAAATTATATAATCTTTCTTTATATTTTCAGAATATACACTTTATTCCAATTAACCTAACATTGTTAAAAATATTTACCAAAAGATTCTTAAATGATTTTTTTAATTAAAATATATATTAAAATAAAGTACATTTATCAAATTACCTCCATTTACCAAAAATCCCTAATGCCTTCTGAATCATTTACGCATAGAATGACTTCACACTTGTAGGACTTCAAGGAATTGCAAGACTCCATGCACAGCACACTCCACCCTGTGTTGTCTTCTTTCTTCGATACTTGCTGTTGGCTCATTGTCGCCAGTGGTTGCTACCTACTCATTAATTGTATCGATGGTTTGTGGTGGTTCTTGCCAGAGTGCGTGTTTGCCGCTTCATCCAGGTATAATTTGTTTAGTCCCATCTCTTCTAAGGCTTCATTGCAATGATTGGGGGCTTGGGGTTTAAATAATTTGAAAGGTATGCTTGGATGTTAGGATTTTTCAAATATCCAATTCGGTCAGGGTTCCTCAACTAAGGCTTTGTAGTTCCCTACATTTTCTTTTTAATTTCATTTGGTCTTTTGTAGTGACTTTTTTTAGTTGTTACTAAAGTTTTTTAGTTTTTGAATTTTTTTTTTTTGCTTAAGAAATCAAAATGTTTTGGTATCAAATTTTTAGTGGCGAACTTTGTAAAATCTTCACAAAATGTGATTTTTGTGGAAACCTTTCTAAAGTCACCACCAAAAGTGATTTTGTTAGGGTAGTCAATAGTCAAATGAAAACAGCTTTAGTATTCAGAAGATGTTATTAAAAAATTTTAGTACTAACTTTAGTCGCTCTAAAATTCAATTTTTTTTTTTGTAGTGACATGATTGGTGTACATTTTTGTATAACATACTCTATCATATGTGGTTCAATCAATTTGTAACATGAGATCTTGATAAATGATATTCAGATTAAGACTCTAGTAAATTAATAAAAACAAATTTTAGCTTTTTTATTTGTGCATATATAGATTTTGAAGGTGACTTTATTTTAGGTTGGTATAGAAATGTCTAACTTGATTGGTTAATGACAATGGATTGCAAGAGAAATTTTAGAACTTGAGTAGGGGAAGGTTGTTTGTTATTGTGACATAATTAACACCGATTCATCTTTAGACTAGCTACTGAAAAATTTTAATTCTATTTAGCCATTTACACTATTAGAAGACATCACAAGAGTAATCAGGGAAGACGTTGGTCTTAGTTAGGATGGAGGCAATAGCCTTCCTTACATGACAAACAAGGTTTGCTCAATTGTCAAGCAACATTTTTCTCTCTTGACTCATTAAGAAAAAAGAAAAACAAACATGTTACATAATTTGAATCTAATTAATGAAATCTCAAGGCGATGGAGCGAATAAATAAATTACAATAGAGCAATTACCAAAAAAAAACCAATGTATATTTGAGACCAATGTATATTTAGATTAATCAAATGTATTTTGGTTAAAAAAATGTAGTATTAGGTTACCAAACATGAGAAATCTGACTCTAATGGAGGTTTGGCATAAAACTCAAAATTAGATTAAAGTATTGTAAGATATCTTCTGGTTACGGAAGAGGTGAATGTATATCTTAAAAATAAAAGACAAAGTTATATAATTTCTGTATCCCAAGGTAAAATTTACAATATTTTAAAAAATAAACTGAATATTGAATCAAGATGAAGAATGATTCACAGTTTAACGATCTGATCATGATTGAACCATATGTATATCTGTATATATATAAGTATAAATATGTATAATATTTTACATTAAATTAATACATATATTATTAAATAATATTTTAAAATATATAAATATTTAAAAATGTAAAAAAAAATAGTTAAAGTATATTATATATGACAACAAATCCATATAAAATGAGTTGAATAGAGTCCATCAAATATTATAAATCTCTATCACAAAAAGTTAAAACTTTATTTTAAACCAAAAAAATAAAAAATTAATTCTTGACTGATTCAATATTAAATTGAATAGTTTTTTACTGGTTTAGCAAATTCTTAATTAGTATTTTCTTTGATTGGTTTTGAGGGTCAAATGAATTAGTTTTACGACTGGGTTATCAGATTTTCGATTTGATTAGCTAATTTGTCATAATTTTCATAACCATAATAATTTACTCTTAGCAATTCACATCCCAAGGGAGAGTTTGGAGCATTAAGTTGTTTAGCATTAATTAGTGATCAATTTATATGTATATTATGATATTTGAATTTTTAATTTTAGTATGATAATTTAAAGTTTTATTAAAATGGTAATAATTGATATTTTAGAAGAATTAAAAAAAATTGAAAAATATTAAATGTCTATAATGTTTAAGTGAAAATTTTTTATATTTTAAATGACTAAATATTGTAAATATTAGAATACGAAATACAAATATCTTAAATGTTTCTTAAGATTTAAAGTAAGTTATATTAACTTCTCTTACATTTTGAATAAATTACATTTAATATCTCTTTTATTTTAAAAATTACACACAATTCTCTTAATATTTTATTTATATTGCAAAAAAAAAAATCCAAATCCAATATATTTTTCTTTTAATTGCAATTAATTTTTTGTACAACACATGTTCTTTACAATCATTAAAAATAAAAATTACTTAATAGTCTTTACTGTTATATTATAAATAAAACCAAAATTTCATTTTAATATTAAAATTTAATATTAATTGAATTATTTTTACTATCATTTTAATGATTGTTTGGTATATAAAAAATTAATAATGAAAACAAAAATAAAAAGATAACATAATTTTTGCAAATAGAAAATGTATCTTAAAAAGTCATAAAAAAAATAAATACCGTTAAGTAATAATTATAAAAATATAAAAAGTATTATCAAATGTTTTTTTATTTTTTTTTCAATTCTCTCTTAAATAATCAAACCGTGCCCTTAGAAAATAAAATTACTGACTTATAACGTTGCCATTCCAATTGCGAGTGCACTGTTGGGCACATGAACTTGGATTGCGCTTGCCTGTTTTTTAGAAAAAAGTAATAACTCATTGTGTTGCTTTCTAATTCTGATCGCATGGATATGTTTTCAGTATTCTCTCGCTGGGGTGAAAACACTTAGAAAAATAATAATTTTATTAATATAAGGTGGATTGGAAGAGAAACTTTTATAATATATATTAAATATTAAAAAATTGAGCATAATTTTAAAATAATGTAAACATTAAATATAACTTAACTACAATTTAAAGAAAGTAAATATAATTTATTCTAACATTTATAAGATAAAAAGACAGTCTGTGCCATTTTGAATATAAAAAAATATTTACACACCATATGAAGAAAGAAAACACTATTAGAATGGCAAAATAAGTAACAAGAGGCAAAATCTAACGGCAGCAACAAGGGTGTTGACAATAAAGATATTAAGAAAAATTAAAATTAAAGATCCTAAATTAAAAATATTTATATTAAGGAATTTTAAATTTTAAAATTATTTTAAGAATTAAAGGGCTAAAATTTTTAACTTTTTTAGTCGTTAAATCCTTTAAAATAATTTTAAAATTTAAAATATCTTAATATAAATATTTTTAATTTAAGATTACTTGAAATTTTTCCATAAAGATATTATTTGAGTTTCAGCGCCTGCAAGGGGGAGATGGGTTTCCCTTCACCACCGTGACGGGGCAAGAAGCATTCGTCACCACGTGATTGCTTACACTCCCCAACAACACCCTGAAAATATGCATCATCTCCATTATATAACCCAGCTAATTAATTATTAATCTGCTCAAAGTTCAACGGTAATAGGAAAAAAAAAAAGTCTAGTTCAAATTTTCACTCTTTTTGTTTTTTGTTTTTTGTTTTTTGTTTTTAATTGTAATAAAACCTTGCTATAGCTCCACCTCTCTTGAAATCGGTACTGCTAGATTTTAATTTGAGACAAATCAGTAGATTACCGTATTCTATTTCCATGCTATCGAAATAGAAGAATGGACCAGGCGGGTCTTGGGTTAAAAATCCTAATTAATTGTTGATGTTGGGCCAAAAAAATACACACAGATTGCATCATGCCAATAAAATGAAAAGAGAAAGAGTTTATAGGGTGGGTTTTAATTGATGGTTGAGAATGAAAGGGAATAAAATAATCAAAATAAGGAGAGTTATTATTGGAGGCTTTTTTTTTTTTTTTTTTAAGGATGGAGTGGAATGGCAAAGAGATAGCTTTCAAGATTACTTCTTGCCATTTAAAATGTGTTCTTTTAAATTGGGGGTCAAAAATGAAATGAAATAGATAAGTGATATAATTATAATTATATTTTTATTGGTTAAAAAATTATTAGAATTATATTCTAATTATAAGAATAATATTAAATAAATAATTTATATGTCATTTCATTTCATTAATGACTACTTTCCTTCTTTATTAAATTTT
This sequence comes from Erythrophleum fordii, assembly GCA_032878935.1. NCBI lineage: Eukaryota > Viridiplantae > Streptophyta > Magnoliopsida > Fabales > Fabaceae > Erythrophleum > Erythrophleum fordii. Next base: position 14,338,941 of record JAVQMF010000050.1, read on the forward strand.
TAAATAATAAAATGATACATGACTTATAATCCCCCTCCATGCCATTCGATTATATTCCATTATTTGTCATTCTATTCATTTACCTTATAAATTTCTAAATATTGTCTTGAACTTTTCACAAGTAAAAGAAAACATACATTTAACCTAGCCACAAAATCTGATTTTATGTAGAGAGAGAGGAATAAAGCGTTATTGATTTGGTTTATAACAAAAATAATTAATTAAATTAATTATAAATAAATATGTAAAAACATCTATAATAAGATCTCTTTGAAGATATTTAAAGTCTTTTAATCTCACAGCTAATTTAGAACATAAATATTAATTGTGATGTAAAAGGGAGAGTGATGTAATGGAAAGTTATTAAACTTCTCTGCTTATTTTTATTATTTCTAAAATTTAATTTAATTTTTATTCAAAAATATTTAAAAATAAACTAAAAATATATTGATATGGACTTTAATGCATGTTAAGCCACTAATATAATTTACGGGTTTTCACTATAAATATATATTTTAAAATTTTTCATGTGTACTTTTACACCTTTTTGAGTGTAAAACTCATTTAGTTTTCGGTACTGATCTGTCCTCTTTACAAGTGTTTTTTCACAAGATCAAAACCTTGACATTATAGAAGTCCTTCAACTATTGAATTTAAACTTATCTACTACTTGAGCAATTCCCTCTCCTCTAAATAGGTAGAAGATATTACTAACATGTCTATCAATACTCTATGGCTTTGAGGTTTTATGTTCACTGGTCTTAAAGATGTTAGCAAATAGATAAAATAGAATATAAATACAATTATAATGTAAGAAAGAGATCAAATGCATTTAGAGGATCAAACAAGTTAAATGACTTCCTACCATTTTTTATTATTTTAAAAACATAAAACCTTATTATAATTTAATTATATATTTTGAAAAAATTAAAGGAAAAATTGGCGTAAAGGGGATGCCAAGCCACTAGTATTGTATGATTATATGTTACTTAATATAGTTTAAAACATGAAGAAAGTGTTACCTTTTGATGGGGCCAAAACCCCTGCTTCCAACAACCAGAGAGTCAAGCTGGAGATGAACAACAGCTTTGCACAGCTTCTCTTTTGGATCCCCCCAATACACCTTTGCCCCTATCTTCGCCTGTTCCAACACATACACGCATAAATACAACAAAACCAGTTCTACTACTTAATATAACCCACATAAGACAAATTAAATGCCTAAAACACAGCAAGCAATAGTAAACAAAAATACCCCTTTGGTCTTTGACACTGTGTTAAGGATATCTATCACTTCAGGATCCCTAGCAATCCCATATTGCTTTGTGAAGTTCATCTCCCTCAGTTCCTCCAGAGGCACCAAAGCTGCAAAACCCACATAAAAAGTTATGCGCAAAATTCAAAACCGGAACTAGAGCTATCACTTGGGATTCTAGAGGCAACACAAAACAGTTTAAACACAAAATTTAAAGTCTCGTGTAGTGTAGTGTCGGTGCTTCGTAAATAAACATGAAGGTGAAAGAAGAGTACTGACGTGAACCAGTGTCCTCAAAAAGCTCCTTCCTGGTATGATCAGACTTGGGAGGCTGAACGTTGATCAAGATGAGGCGATCCCCTTTGTCGATGAGATTATCAACGGCCCATTTGAGGGCTGATTTACTGGTGGGAGAGAAGTCCATGGCTACACCAACTGTGCGTACCTTTGCCATCGTTCGCTGATCGATGTTGATGAAATATTCAAGTTTGTGCTCCTTTTATAATGGGGTTTGGCTGGTTTGCTTTATTCTGTTGAGTTGTTTGGCGGCTCTATACGTACGGCTGGTTTTGGAATTTTCTAAGGGAAGAATGTTCTTGAGATAGCTAGAGAATAATTAGCTGGTCAGAAACGCGCGAGAATTTTCGTGCAATGTGAGAAGGAGCCAACTTTATTCCTTGAAGATAAGATTTACCCTAAAGCAATTGGAACAGAGGCGCGGAAGTGGAACCACGGATAAAGGGATACTGTGACAGTGAATATTGCTTTCCAAACACGGGGCATAAGAATGCCTTGCCCTGTTTTCCATTTTCTTTTTTCTTTTTTCTTTTTAATTACCATCAGGTATCTTTCAACGTTATTTGATATCAGCGGACTTCTACCTCTTGATTTGGTGCATTTAATATTTTAATCTTAGAATGTCTTTTGAAAAAAATAGATTTATATTATTAAAAAGAAATAATATTTCTTCTTGTTAAGTTGGCTAACTTTTTTTTACCAATTTTCCTTTTCTTGCTGGCTTCTTTTTATGAAGCACATATATTTATCCCCCAAAAAATTACACTAACATTTCTTTAAGATTTAATTAAATTACACATGATAATCTTTTTATTTTAAAATTTTCACCTGGCTTCTTAACATTTGATATATTTTACAAAAGTCTTTCTTATTATTTATTTTTCATTAATACAATTAACTTCATCCATAATATGAGATTATAATTTTATTTTTAAAGCAATCAAATTAATTTTAAGCTCTAATATTAAACTATAGTTTTATTTTTAATATAATAGTAGAAACATCTAAATAATTTTATTTGTTTAAAAATACATATTTTTCAAAAATTCAATATTATTAACATAAAGTAAATTTAAAAAAGAATTATAATACTACTTTTAAAATACCAAATCTAATTTAATCAATCCTCAACATAGGTTATTGTTGAGTCCACCTTACCTAATTAAAGGAAACGTGGATGCGCATGTCAACTTAGGTCCATTTGATATATAGAAAATTAGGAATGAAATAAGAAATAAAAAAAAAAAGTAATTTTCTAGATAAAAATAACTTTTATATACTTATTTTAAAAATTTATAAAAAATAAATATTATTAAATAATAATTATAAAAATATAATATATGTTATCTAAAATTTTAACTTGTGTGCCGGTATTTTTATCTATGACTTGGACAAAGTGATTAAGTACCATTTTTGTACCCAGTAAAAAGGCCCATCCCTTGAAGTACATTTTTGGACTCCTTGGTTCTTTTTGGCTATTGGACATCTTTAGTTTCTTTTTATCGGTAAAGTTCGAAAAATGATCATCTTGCTGCGTACTACGAGCATCCAGCTTCTCTCCCATAAGCATGCGAACGCTGCCTTCATCCCATCCAATAAATCCAGCCATCCAACAAATCCATCAATTGTTGTCAAGCCATGAGTCCAAAGTTTAATGAAACGCTGCGTTCCCAAGCAACCAAACACGGAGAGATCGCAGTCGTTGGTTTCTCTCATTCTAGATTGTCACATATAGCCACTGAACATCCCAAAACGTCACGTCTGAAGCTCTCCTCCTCCCTTCTTTGGATCAATAACAAACATGAGGAGCAGAGCATATGGGAGAGAAGTCGAACGCCCAAATTTTACTGTGCAAATATCGGAGCTTGAAAGAGCTTCAATGGTGTTCGAATCCATTAATCTACGAAAGCTGCAACTTTGGATGGATGGAAGGAGTGACGTGCTTCGTAACTGGGGCCGAGAACAAGCTTCGAAGAGACTCAAATCACCGATACCCTTATATAACTATGCGCGATAAGAGAGATAAGTTGGAATGGCTTGCCCATTCTCCAAAAGCATATCTCCCAGAGAAATACAACGATAGAAGGACCAGCCCCTCTTCGCATCTTCTCGAGCTCCCAGAATCATATATAAAGGTATGCGATCTGCACATGTTGCTAAGGAAAATAAAAACCTAAAATCTTAGTTATTTTATTTCTTCATTTTTCTCATTGGCTAACTTGAAACTTGATCACTTATATGCATTTATTTATTTGAAATTCAACTATGAATTTATAATCTTATATGCTCAAAGTAATCAACTTTCCACTAGTAAAGAAAATTCTAAGATGGATTAAGATCTTTGACAAATATGCATATCTTATTTTTCTAGTGCTTTTTGAGGCTCTAGATTGTTATATGTTATTTCTTTGTCGAATTTAATTAGTGGCTTTGTTTTTTTAGACATAGTATTGTACACGCTAGTATACACAACTGTAATGCCCAGATGGATAACTCTGCTTTACCTCTGCCTGCTTCAGCAAGGGTTGAATTTCTCTTACCCACTCTTTATGACCCAAATTCAGCCAAAATGTCAATCAACAAGGCTGATAGTGGCCTCACTTGTGGCTGTGTGTAACTAAAATTGACTTGTTGATTTTCTATTTTTACTTAAACGAATAATGGTCTTTTGAAGTTTGAAATGAATGCATTTATGTTAATGAAATTAATGTGTCTTTGTATTTATGGAAACAGACAGACAAAGTTTTTGTATCTGTTGATGCAGGGTAGCACTAAAAGGCTAGTCAAGGTTCTCCATTTAAATTTAGTGTTCTTTTTCAATGTCAAGATTGTCTCTTTGCCTAGAATCCTGTTTTTGCATGTCTCAGCTCTCATCTCTCTTTTAATGGCTAAATCACTATTGGCTTTTTTCTCCATTTAAAACCACTTGGTCAAGGATCAAAAGAGTGATAGTGGGACAGAGATATTAGTGGCTGAACTCAAAGCACCAATTGATTCCTAGCCAACAAACAAGACATCGGCATTCAAGCTTACAGCATTTGTGTGGAGTATGACAGTAGCTGTTAGTCCTAGGCATACTTTGTTTGGTCTGTGCAAATGGTCTGTTTCAGTAAAAGTGTGGTCTGTGTACTGTGCAAGTGGTCTGTTTCAGGTCTATTTACTGTGCAAATGGTCTGTTTCAAGTCTATTTACTATACAAATGGTCTATTTCAAGCCAATGTACTGTACAGATGATCTGTTTCAATTAAAGCTGGGTCTATGCATTGTATGAATAGTCTAATTCACTTGAAGTTTGGTCTGTATACTGTACAAATGCTTTGTTTCAAATAAGAAAAAATAATTTGGTATGATTGTAATGAATGCAAATGTTGAATAAAATGACTTCTTTCAACTTCTTTCATTTGTCACTCTTTTTTGCAGTTGATATTACAACATTATAAAATACAACTTCCAAAATATAACTGCAATATATAAAATACACAAAAGCTATATCATGTACAATTTCAAAAATACAACTTTCATAGGAAAATTCCACAAATGCTATATGTTATACAGCTTCCAAAAAATGAGTGTCACTAAAAAACTCTATAGAGGCTATATCAGGTACAACTTGTAAAATATACCTCGACTCAATTCATATTAGAGAAATTTTCACTAAATTACATTGCTTCAAGTGATAGCACAGGATGATCCATAGGTGCCTACATTGCAAAATGTTCTTTAATTATAACATAGTAATTATTGATAATAATATAGTTATCGTATAAACTATAAGCTCTTACCATCATCATTTGGGTAAAAGTCAAGTTACCATCGTGGATCTATGGTTATGTAGATGACATTGATGGTGCTAAGCTAGGTGTTGAGCTTGATGCCCCAATGTCAATCTGACTATGTGCAAGATTACTCTGCAATAAGTACTTATGAATACCAAATCATTATCAAAAAGTAATAAGTTAACATTTATACATACCAAAGAATGTTGTACTTACAAATTCCAGAGACTTAGACCTTTTCTTCTTTTTCTACCATGATGCTTAAGACAACTCTTCATGCGTTTCCTAGTTTTTATACCAATTCGCTTCTTGAAGCCCTTTGCTTTTTTAATACATTCACTTGGCAATAATGAGGTGGAACCACCTTCACCTTCACATGCTTCACTTTTTTGACTTAATCGAAGTTTTGCTACCTATTTGTCTAATAAAAACATAGATAAAAGTTGAACTAATTTTATTTGTTAAAAAAAAAAACTAATTTTGTAAGATGACTTTACTTGCTTGTTTAGCCAACTTAGATATAACTTCATTTACCAATATAAAAGCTTCTTCACATTCAGACGCTTCAGATGCTATTCTTATTAGCATGGGGCAGAGCTGTCTATATCATCGCATGCTTTCCAACCTTATATCTCCTTCAACTTCCTTTCCCTTCACATCATAAATGACACCACTTCTTGTTTTTTTTTTCTATCTCTTGAGAATATATTGATCTGGAAGAATTTTAACATCCATGTGATCAAACACTTTCAAAGCATGGCTGCACAATATTCCAAAAGACTCAAACTTCATACAACTACAAGAGATCGACTTATCTGAAGGATTGAATATCACTTTGTAATTTCCCTCCATATTGACCATAGAAATAATGAATTCAATTAAGGGTGAAATTTCATTTTTATGCTTTATACAGGCAGCTGCATATCGATCAAACTCCTCTGGGAATAACTCAAAGATAGCGGGTGTGTAAAGCTGAGCAACCTGCTTCAACATAATCAAATGCTCTATTTTCAACCTTCGAATTTTTTGATACGATTCAAACTCACATTTTAATTCATTATACCGCTTGTCTTCTACCACCCTTTCAAATGTCTTAAAGAATTTAATGATGTCTAAATCTGGGTTCATGAAACTTTTAACATCTGAATTCAAGCTTTCACTCATTTGAGTGCTTCGCATGCCCAAGGTGATAGCTTTTTTCATATAGCAAGCCACCCATTTTTCTTTTATCTTGTACATATTACTTAACCAATTGTTATCTTGAACACTATAGTCTACCAATAACTTACTCCACTTTACGTTGAATTGTGTTTCCTCATCATACTTGTACATACATCTCTTAAAGTCTCTCAAGAAATGAGATTCATTCTTCATCAAATAGCCTAAATGCTTCATGCCATTCTGCATCAAATGCCATGTACATAATCTATGAGACACATCAGGCATCACATCACATAATGCTTTGGCCATTGCTGCATCTTGATCAGTAAAGATAGTTAGGAGTTTCTTTTGCCGATGACAAGCTAAGAAAGTCTCAAAGAGCCATTTAAAAAACTCTGCTATTTCATCATATAAACAATGCTGCCCCGAAAATCACCATTCTTCTATTATGATTAAATCCACAAAACAGAGCTAGTGGCCGATTTTCTTTATTAGTACAGTGTGTTGTATCAAAAGACATCACATCACCAAAATACCTATAATCAATCAACATCTTTGCATCTGCCCAGAAGACATTAGTAATTTATTCATCTATATCCATTTGATAAGCATGAAAAAATGAAGAATTTTCTATCAATTGGTCCTGAAAATATTGCAATAATGCTCCAACATCCCCATACATCATGCTTCTTTATCTTCTTGTAGTAAGATAATTTTTTACATCCATACGGGTATAGCTGACATTTCCTCTTCCCCCCGCATGCATACTCATCAAGTCAAAGATGTTTTTTGACAAACCCCAGAATCTTCAGCCAACTCAATTTCATGAACCTAAACTTGAGATATTTTACGATATGAAGCTAACATGTGAGTAGTTTCTGCCAAATGCAATAAGTGATTATGTTCATCAACAAAGTTATGCACTTTATATTTGCCTTTCACAAGTGTTAACCCAATTCGACATTTGCAATATGTTCTAGTCTCATGCCGAGGATTTATAGTCATAAAATCTCTTTTATCTTTTTCTCTAACCCCTTCTTTGCAACATACATATCTACACAATGTTATAGGGCCATCCTTCTTCTTGTTATAATATTGTTTTCGAACTCCAAAACCAGCTTTCCTACCATAATTAACCCAAAACAACCATGCAGCTTCTAAACTTTCAAATTCCATCCCAAGTTTGAGCTTGAAATCAACTTCCATTGAAACGATTAGTACCTACAAAAATTCCAGTATTATTAGTCTCACTTCTAGAAATATAGTTTATCATCATATCTAAACAAAAAATATAGATTAAATTTATATATTGTTTGAATATAGATTAAATTAATAATGCAAAATTGAAAAGAAATAAAACCAAATAAAGAAGAAAAAAGATCATACTCAAATAGATCTAAATTAAACTTCACTCATCTTTATGTTCCTTCCCATCTTCACCACATAAAACATTTCACAGAATTTAAATTATGTTCTTCCCATGCCTCCCTAAGCCAATGGTTCCTTATTCACTTGTTAATTATATTATTCTCAACATGTTTATATATTTATTTATTATTAATATATTTTTATAAATTAAAATTACCTACATATTTTTATTATATTCTATCAATCCTTTTTTATAGTTTTAAGGTTAAAAATATTCTTAGACTTTTTAAAATTAAATTCTCTAGAGTTCATAGAAGTTAATCAAGTAGCTTATATAACTAAAGTTCAAGCACATATATATTTCTTTAAAATTCAAAAAAGTTAACCAACCAACTTATTTTATTAGTCCAACCTAATTTTGCTATTTCATTCACTTTTACACTCTTTTAATTCCTCTACTTTTGTCTTAAGATATATCTACTATATACTTATAAATTCTTTTATATCTCCAAGTTCTCTTGTTCAAAAGTTTATTTACATTTGCATTTAAACAAATTTACACACATTTATAACCACAAAATAATTTTACAACATAAAACTTGTAAAATTGCTGTTTAACTTAAACTAAGGAAAAAGGGAAATAAAAGCACAATATGGAAACAAAAACAAATCTAATCTGAGTGAGAAAAATTAAAGAATTTTTTCATGAATCTACCACTACATAAGCATGAACCCATTATCAAGCATAGACAGGACACTTTGGATTTTATCATATCGCGATGTCGTGTCTTCTATAAGCAAAGCTTTCATTTGAAAGGAGCAAAGGAAGAGAAGGCTGTAATGGAGAAGCGAGGTGCAACCTTCTTTGAATATAATAGCAGCGGGATGATTTCTCAACGCATCAAAAGAACCCCGTAGTCCAGACTCGTGCCTGCAGGATTGCTGAATCAAGTTCTCATTCTGGTTTCATTAATGGAGCAATGCCAAAACCTACTTCCAGGTGTGGCTTGTTTTCCCGCCTAAACTTCTTTCTTCTGCAATATAACAGGGTAGTAGCGAGAGAGGAGGAGGATGAGCTTCAGCGGCTACGTGTGACAATCTGGAATGAGAGAAACCAACAGCTGGGATCTCTCCATGTTTGGTTGCCTGGGAACGCAGCGTTTCATTAAACTTTAAACTTGTGGCCTGACAGCAACCAACGGATTTGTTAGACGGGACGAAGGCAGTGTTCGCGCGCTTACGAGAGAGAAGTCGAACACGTACTATGGTATAAAGTACAGCAAATAAAATTTAAAAAAAAAAATTTAAAGCTTTTTCTTAAAGAAAATAAGACAGCTCTTTTATTTGGGAGACAAAACACACAATACTCTACTAAGAACAACGTAAAAGGATTGGGATGCGTAAAGTTCATTTCTTCTTCCTTCAAAGCTTGCATGCATGTTAACTATGTCTCAAGTACTTTTATTTAGTTTTAGCTATATACCTGCAATCTACTTAGAAATGTCTCAAGTACTTTTATTTAGTTTTAGCTATATACTTGCAATCTACTTAGAAACTCTTTATTTATATAAATAAAAAGCAATTACTTGTAGAATTTGGTTTTTTGGTTTTCATTTTTTTTGCACCAACATCACTTAATATTTGTAGTTTGGTAGAAGAGAAAAAAAGAAACTTGCAAATGCGATGAGTTTTTTTTTTAATAAAAACATTTCTAGACTTAAAATTTACTTTCAAAGACAAATTTATTTCTAACAACTTCATGAAACAACATATTTCATAGTGGTGCTTTATGAAGCATTGTTCCCCTTCAGTGCTTCAGAGTAATGCCTTAGAATAGAGACACCAAAAGAGAATATGATGCCTTATGAGTCATGGGATACTTTGATAGAATTTATTCTACCAAAAAAGGAAAAAAAAAAGCATGTTGTGAGCAAAATTTCTGACTTGTTGGCTATCATATAAGTAGAGGTGGGCAAAATTGTCCCAGGATGGGTCGGGAATTTTTTTTGTAAAAAAATTGAAACAAGGTCGGGTTGAGATAATACTTTAAGTCAGGATGGGATTCGAGATAACCTCTTGGCCCTATCAGGCCCAGCTCGCCTCGAGATCTATATATATTTATTTATTTATTTATATTTGAAAATATATGGATTAAATTGAAAAGAATTCTTTTTTTAGGGTCTTTTTATAATTTTAACCAAAATTTTTAAACCTATTTTATAAATTATAAATAATTAGAGGGGTCAAAATTTATGTTAGAGCTCTCCTAAATATAATTACCACATTTATGTAAAAAAAATAAAATTAAAAAATACATATTTTTTTAAGCTTTAACTACTATATTTGTATTTTTTTTCTTATTTTCTCCATTGAATTCATGTTTTTTCATATCTATTGCATAAATTTTAAAAAGATAAATTAAAAAAAAATAGTTATATGTCCAAAATAATTGAGCAAATATAAAAATATAAATTTTTAAAATTTAAAATTTTTTTCTTAAAAAATTAAAAAAAAATTGGCCTGTGGCTCAATTAGCCTGACCCAACCCGAACTTGGCCAGATTCAGGCCAGGCCCAAGACGATTTTTTTGTCTCGAAGTTGAAATCGAGCCAAGACTCGGGTTGAAGCAAATTCCAGCCTGTCCCGACCCGTGCCCACCCCTACATATAAGCAAACCCGAAGTAACAAAGGAAGCATAGGGCTAAAATATTTAGGGACATTAACTTGCATTATTTTCTAATTATTAAAGGGGAAAAAGTAAAAGGAAAAAAAAAAAAAAAACAGGAAAGAGAAGAATAGCTGATAAGACAAGAATTGTATGTTTGGTTGTGTTGCTCTTGCGACTAAATGAGAAATGAAAGCTATCTTTGTTCATTTATGTAGTGTCTACCAAAGTGTTCAATTGATATTAATTTCCTCATCTGCTCATTCTATTCTTTGTTTCCATTTGTCATTTTCCTTAGAGTCAAGTTGATATTAAGAGTCTTCGTGTTAGCTCAAACTTATTCCTCAATAAATAACAATATTTATTGGATGAGCTAAGGAAAGACGATGGTTTTCTACTTTTCTTACTAGGGTAGCTACTAATTTAATAGAAGAAACAAACAAAAAGGTAAAAGAAGTTCACAAAAATCAAGGCTGAAGTATGATGAACTAAAAAAGCTAAAGTACTGGGTATCTTCTCCTTTTGTCCTCGTCTAGAAGAGAACAAGGGCATAAAGAAAACTATCATTTTAATGAAATATAACCCATCAGGAAAAGATATTCATCCTTTGAATCTATACCAAAGAAAAAAAATATATAAAGTAAAAGAAAAGCAGGTGGTGATGCTTTTAATCTCCCTTAAATTTAGAATAGCCATCTCCTGTCCACTTTCATTAGTTGTTATAATTCAACATTATATGACCGCTTGTAATCAATAATTGCCTTGTGGCTTGAACTTTTTTTTTTTTTAATTTTTTGGGGTTAGGATAAAATATCCAAAAATTTTTATCTCCATAAAATAGTTAAAACTAAAAAGAAAAAAAAATCAAAGATAAAATAAAACCCCTGTCTCTCTTTCTGCAGCTTTCTCTTTCTCTCGCTGTAATCAAATAGACAGACACAGACAAAGAGACATGAGTCTCGCAGAGGCCTTCAGATCGAGTTATCCTTCAATCTAATCATGTCACTCATGTCTTGTGCTAGTACCCCTTTGGAAAATAATGCATGGTTTGAGATGATTACTGAAAAGCCTGTCTTCATTTCCCAAAGGAATAAAAGCCCTTCACCATTGCAGCTAGACCATAATTTAAATCAACTTCTATTCACACTGCATAATCAATATTCAACACTTTAATTAATGTCGTTAGGTAGGTAGGTGATATCAGCATTTTAAAGGGGTCCATTACAGCAATATTCCTTAAGCCAAAAAGTGAAACACATATAAACAGTAGCTATTTGTTCAAAAATATGAATGTTAAATATTCAACTATTATCCTGCATATATAGAGGGCTTTCCTTCTATGTCATAATTCATACCCAACAGCTTCTGTTCTCACTGCCCTGCCTCCATGGAATTGGAGATTGGAATCACTAATTCAGATCCATATCTCGGTACCTATGCTATTTTTTCAGTTGCACTTTCACTTTGATTTCTACTTTTCTAGCCTTAATTTGTTTCCAAGCATGCCTCTAACTGACATCACTGTTTTTACCTACTCGTAATCTTAACTTGTTGCTGCAGCAGAGTCCTGGTTTTCATCTGATACATCTACTGGCTACCTCGAAGATGCTATTGCTGGCTGGGGGGTTTGGTACAAGCAACAAAACTCACCATCCTACTCTCGGTCTCAGGATCAAAAGGTTAATTAATAATTATGGACAGGTTTCATGTTCCCTTCATCAATCTCTAATTGTCAAAGTCTTGGAAATCTGATCTGATGTTTTCGTTTATGACAGGAAACCCATTGTCTGGAAGACCAGATAGATCTACTTACAACAGGTTCTTCCACAAGAACCCAACGACTCCTTGACGGTAAGCCCTACCTTCTTTAACTCCATTGTTAATGTTTATTATCCCTTCCTTCCTCCTCTCTATCCCTTTCCTCTAGGGGATGGAGAGGATTTTTTGGCTGGAGAATCTGTAGCCATTAAGGCTTATCAATCAGAAAAAAATTTAGACGCAATATTTTGGTATCTACTATCAAATTTTTCAATAGAAGCATAACACATGAACTTTTTTTAAAAAGTTAATAGTGTAATGCCGAATTGTTAAAATATATATATATATATTGTTCATATGTTATATTTTCATTAAAAAATTTTGATAACAAATGCTTAAAATACTTTACCAAGTTTTGTCCTAGTAGTAGAGTCTATCATTTAAAATAAACGGGCAACTTAACATTTCAATTTTAGCCTATCAATTTGCTACTCATCATGCTAATAAGCATAAAAATAGTACACTGCCCATTACTGTTGCTTTTGGTATTATAGCAGTCAGTAACTGATAGATACATATCCCCTACCATCTGCAGATTATTCAATTGTAGACTCTGAAAAATTCAACACTAGGAGCCAATCATCATCAGAAAATGATACGCAAGCAGGTGCAACACAACAAGATAATCCTCAGAAGAGATGGGCATCTAGAAAATCAGATGAAAATGATGCTTCAGTTTCAAGTATCACACACAGTTTACTTTAAACACAAAAGGGGCATTACTCAATTTAGTCATTCTCTGCTTCTTTATTCTTTATTCCACACACAGCTTTTTTGAGAACAATGGTTCATTTATTTACTGTGTCCTTTTGGTGTGTTATCCATTCCAGAGGGTCAGAGGAAGAAAATCGCTTACCCATTTGAGATGGTGAAGCGAGGAGGGGTTGAAGGTGAAACAGCGCTTGAAGACATAAATCAGCAGATGCGAATGAGCCCAGCGAAGCCAATTCCTCACCCTGTGGGAGATTGTGTTGCTCGTCCATGCATTTCTGCTTGTGGTTTTGGGATTTCAGGAAAAGCAGTGGTAGCCCTTACTAGGATCCACACCCAGGGTAGAGGCTCCATCACCATTGTTAGGACCAGGGGCTGAAGTGGAGAAATTACTCATAATACATGCTCACTCTATCTAATTTTAATTTATAAATACGTGTTCATTGTAAAATAGTGATTTGTATTTATCTATTGATTCCCACCCTTTTTTTCTTAAATTTTATTGACATCAAATATATATTTATTTTATTTTTAAAATATATATCATTTTCTTTTAAAATAGAGTTATATTAAACTTTAGTATGAATTTAAATACCCTATATATACTTTGATATATGATTTTTTTAATTAAAATATCTTTATTCACATCTAACAATTCAAAAAAATAGATTTAGTAATAAAAAATTTATTATTTAAAACCAAAATTATATTTAAACTAACTTTAAGGAATTAGTTTATTAAACAAGTATATCAAAAAGTGAGTTATAAATTCTGATTCACAACAATTAATTATGAACTAGTTAATTTGTATAGAAGGAAAGAGAACTTTGAAACTATTATATGTTCACATGGAAAACATGTATTACACTAATTGTTTGTTAATGAATGATAAATAATTTAAGGTTTTCTTAAATTTGATGAAACAGAATCTACTAATTTTTATTTTTATTTATGTATATTTAGATATAATTCAATGAGGCAGAATGATGAAAGTAAGGATATTTAAGTTATCAAATAATATTGTCTTTAATTTATGCTAATATATATATATATATATATAAGTTATCAAATAATATTGTCTTTAATTTATGCTAATATATATATATATATATATATATATGTACTAAAGTCAATAGAGAGTATTTTAATAGAAAAAAAAAACTTAAAATTAGGTTAAAGCATATATTTTGAAAATATAATAATTTTTTTTAATTTAAAAAAAAATAAGAGAAAGAAAGCGTAATATCCTCTTATTTATTTTAGTGTTCTTTTATATTGTTCCCATTTTATAAAATGATGATTTTATTGTGCACTTAATTTTTTGTATTTATGCATTCAAAGAGTGAATGACACAAAAGAATAAAAGTATATATAGAATTTATTTTTTCTCTTTACATCTATTCTTCTTTTTTTTTTTAAATTTATCTCTCTTTAAATACATTATATATATTTAATTTATAAATATAAAAAATCCTAATTGTTCTAATGTGATGATAGGATATCAATCTTACTCTTAAAATTTATGAATCACGGTTACTTAAAGGAGGAAAATGTTGTATGTGACAAAATAAAAGTAAAAGTCCTAAGTAATATATAACAAATTATGGTAGACAACCACACGCATGTTTTTGGTGGAAATGTAAATAATTGTCGAGTACCTCGTGCTCTTTGTATAACTAAAATTTTAGATTAAATTCGTGTGTGAGCCCCACATAAGCGAATTTACTCTAACCATGAATTGTACAAGCACGGTAACGCATTCAAGGGGCGAATACCATGAATAAAAACAAAGCATTATTATGTATAATTATTTATATCTGTTATAATAAAAAAATGATATATTAAATTTATTTTAATGATCAATTTATGTGATATTAAATTATAAAAATTCTATATTTATTTACAAAATTCATATACCTATTATATTATTGTTAAAAAAATTAATAATAAAAATTAAAAAAATTATGAAACATATTAAATATATGCACATTTAATGATAAAATTTATTTTATAAATGTATGAAATAATAGGTTTTTTTGACTCTAATATGTAAAAAAAAATCAAAAAACCTAGTTGACAAAACCATTTCCACGGATTATTATTATTTATTTTAATTTTTTTTAAATATAAAAGGTCATGATATCAGGAATATTGCAACCCTATTACATTTAAAAGAAATAATTTTTTTTTTATTTGAGAGTTACAGGTCATGGACCAATGACCCTCAAATGTTATAACGTAGTTGCAAAGTAGCACATGCTACAACCTTCCCCCTTCCCCCTCCCTTTTCTCTTTTGTGTTATAAATTTGTAGCCTTCTCCCTTCCTCCCTTCTTATTTACTATTTCTCCACCCTTCCATTTTCTTTCCTTTTGTGCTATAAAAGAAATCAAGCAACCTTTCTCAGTCTCAGTCTTTATTTTAGTTTTTGCCTTCATTATAAAAAAAATCAAGCAACTTCCTGCTCCATTAGTTTATAAATTTTTCTTTACTTTTTTTTTTCTAAAAGACTCTAATTATATATCTTAACAAGTGGAAGAGCAAAGTTGAAATGATCAAAGTTTCATATTATCAATCTAGTAGAATTCTTTAGTATCTTTAGGTATGAATAATAAGTTAAAATATTGTAAAATGAAAAAAACATAACATTTCTTATAATAATTTTTTTAATATATGATATGGAAAAAAAGAAGTATATATATTTTTTATTTAACTTGTGATTAATATTTTAATATTTGTGAATATATTTAGACTTTCATATATTTAGTTTACATTTTTTATATTTGATATTTTTTGTATGTTTAGAGAAAAAATCATTCTGTGATTTAACAGAAGAAAAAAGTTAAATAAACTGCTTTGTTGGTTAGTTAATAATCTTGTAGAGGTAAAAAACAAATTTTGGAATAATGTATTATCTTTAAATTTATATAGTTAATGTGATGAGTTTATATTATTTATTTGTCGGCATTTAGTTAAAAAAGAATAAGTTGAATATATATATGTGTGTGTGTGTGTGTGTGTGTGTGTGTGATTATTTAGTATTTGGTTTATTACATTATTTTGTTATTTTAAGGATAAGTTTTATTTATATTTCTATAAATTGGGAAATAAAATTTTTTGTTAACTGGTTGACCATCAAACTTAATAAAAAAATCATTATATATATAATCTATAAAATGTATAATATGTAATAGAAACAAGAAAAATGTATAAAAATAAGTAAGTGTAAGTTGAAATATGAAAGAAAATATTTATTTGTAAATAAATGACAAAATAATTAGGTAAGAAAAAAATACATTTAGAAAAATATAGATGATATGGAAGTTAATTTATATATAAATAAATATATTGTAATACATATAAAAAAGAAGTAGATGAAAATATATTTACGTATATATTTTTTAGAAACTATGTAAAAATTCATTTATATATATATATATATATTTATTTATAATGATATTTATAATATGTGTATAACATAAATTTTTATAAATATATTATATAAAAATAAATATAGTGTTTTATATATATAAGCAAAATAAAAATATAATTAAATAATTTTTAATGTGGAGATGTATAAATATTGTTGTATATAGTTTAATAAAAATAAGTGTATATATTTTGATATATGACTTGATATATGTAACTAAATATTGTTAATGAATTTTTTTCATTTGCCATTATACTAATTTTATGATAGGAATCATAATGAGTTTGAGAAAGAAAATCATATACATCTATGCAAATAAAAAAATGTATGACAGCAAGGAATGTGCAACATCTGTATATGATAGGCCAAATATATTAAGAGTTATAAACATTACTCTTAATAGGTTAAAGAAGGTGGTGGGCGAAAAACTGTGATTGGTTTCAAATCAAGTTGTGTCTGACTTGGTATATAGGTACTTTTATTCCTATAATCTTATAAGGTATTTGGTGTGTACTTTGAAAGACGATTCTGATATATAAACTATGTGGAAAGCTAACCAGAAATTTTCAAACTAATTAGGCACACTAGATATATATATGCACATCTATCAACTGCTGACATAAATTTGAATGTGGCCCAAGCTGAGGTTCATGCACTGCTATCCCTCTTGTCTACTAGTCAATTCCAAAGTACAAATGACTGTGCCTCACAATTTGACTCTTACATGGCATATGTTAGCCATTTTGCTTCTCAACCTACCATCAACTTTACATGTCAACCAAGCTCGTTGCATCAGCCTATTTTTAATTTGAGTCTTCCGTCGCCCTCAAATGAAGCGGAAGATATTATGGATGACTTTAAAGAAGAGGATGAATATAATGCTCAGAGTGTCAATGACTATGAAGATGATGATTTTGAGAGAGACAATGTTAATAAGGCAAAGGTGACTCCATTGGCTCAATATGTGGACCCAACATATGCCATGTTTTCACAAATTAGTCCTGATGATGGAAATTCTATTGAGATCCTAGAGATGACTGAGAATATTGACCTAAATAATAGTTAAGAGTTACATATTGGTATGAGATTTTAAGATAAACAATTTATGCGCTGTGCAGTGAAGATATACTCTGTTTGCAAATACCACACCTTTAAAAGTGCATTACTCGTCAGAGAAGTATGAAGAATATCATTGTCTAGAATATGGTAGTCAGTGTAATTGGAGAGTTAAAACAAGCCGATATGAGAGGGACAAGCATTGGATAATGATAAGATATAATAGCCCACACACATATCTTTCTCCATCATTATCGCAAGATCATCCAAAGTTTGACTCTGATATGATCTCATTACACATTGTATCAATAGTGGCTGAGAATCCATCGGTATCTATTAGGCAAATCATTGAAAAGGGTGCATAGCATATTTGGCTACATTGTGATATATAAAAAAGTATGGATGGCAAAAAACCAAGCAGTTGGCCTTGCATTCAGAAATTGGGAACAATCATATGCTTTCTTGCCAAAATGGTTGGCTGCAATTAATCATTTTATGCCAGGGCCATATTATAAGTTTATTCATAGGGAATACTCACAGAGTAGCTTAGCTGAATATCCTTTAGTGATATTTCATCGAGTCTTTTGGACCTTTAAACCATGCATTAATGTATTTGATCACCTTAAACTAATGGTCTAAATTGATAGAACCTTTTTATATGGAAAGTACAAGGGGATTATGCTCATTGTAAGTTTATAAGATAAAGCGAACAAAGTTGTACCCTAAGCATTTGCAGTTATCGAAAGCGAAATGCATGAGTCATAGGCATTATTTCTTCTTTACTCCAACGTTGAGTACTATTAAATAAAATGGGGATCTGCTTGATTTCTCATAGACATCATAGACTTTTGGCTATTATCTTTAATCCAGAAATTTGGTGGCAGTCACTGCATACGTATCATGTGTTTTGTTTAAGACATATTGCAAATAATCTAAATACAACATTTAGGAAAATGTGGCTAAAGAAAAGATTCATGAATATTGGTATATTTTACTGATCCTATAGAATACCTTAATGGATGTTGTGTCAAAATGTGTATTAATGGATAACTATTGATGCATGTTACTTGCATGAACAGCATCAAGTGGATGAATAATTGACTTAATCACGTCAACTCTATGCAGAAGCTATAAATTGGATCGAGGATATTTCTAAGAGCAAATAGTCTCATGCGTACGATGTTGAGGGTCGACATTGGGGGCACATGACTACAAATTTGGTTGAATATATCAACAATGTATTAAAAAGGGTCAGGTTCTTACCCATCAATAGATTAGTAAAAGTAACTATATATAGGCTGAATAAATATTAGGTAGAGTATGCACAAACGATTACTGCACAACTTGAGACTAATGCTATTTTTTTAGAGGATCTGATGAAAAAACTATCATCTTTGATACAAAGTGCATTTGCTTTAACTATATATAGATTTGACAGGTGAGTCTCAGAATTTGAAATTGAAGAGTCATACAATTCGACAAACAAGCAATATGGTTAGTGCTATAAGGTGAGCTTATCTTGTCGTATGTGTAATTGTAGTAAGTTTCAAATTCAAAAGTATATGTGCCAATATGTATTTGATACATGTGCCACAATTTTCATTGATGCACTCCAATACGTGGACTGACTTTTTCGACTAGACATTATCATCAATGCATACAAGGCGGAGTTTCAGTCAATGAAAGGAGAACTATATTAGCCATAAACTATAGGTCCACGGTTAGTACCTAATCCCACTATGACTCACTAACGAGATAGGCTGAAATCCTCCAGAATGTAGAGCGAGATGGATTGGTATGAAGGGCCAAAAGAACAACAACGATGTGGTTTGTGCAAAACAAACTGGCCACAACCGAGCAACTTGTCCATCTCAGCGACTGAGTGGAAGTTGATATAATTTATTTTATCATGTATTTTATTTGATTACCATCATTTCACTATAATTTTATAATTGTTTCTATCAATAAACTTCTTTTATAACATGATTCCATTTTTATCATATTAGATTTATAGTTCCCTTAATTTGTTTATAATAGTTATCATTTCTTTTGGATTGGATTTATAGTTCCCTTATATAATATTTGTAGTTCCTTTAATTTATTGTGAAAGTGATTTTTTTAACTTTAACTCTAATAGTCACCCAAGCGTTGTGAATCCTGAACTTGAGGATGACTCACTTCTGTATTTACAAACTCGTCACATTTCATAGGTCGTATGGTAAGGACAAGTAAGATAACACAATTTAAGTTATTTTATTTAACTTATTATACATTATTATATGTTAACAACATAAATGCATGTTGCAGGCTGATCACATTCTACGTATATGATGGGTAGCATAGGAGAATCACATATTTGATCCTTCACTTGCCATCATTCCTTATCTGATTAGAGTTTGTTTTTATGGGGTGTCTCGACTTGGTCACTTCAACTTTAATGCAGCATTAATTTCAACTCTTATGAAAAGATGGCAGCTTGAAACATACACTTTCCACTTGACTAAGAGAAAAACAATAATTACCTTACAAAATATTACTATTCAACTTGGCCTCCCTTGCACGGGACAGATTGTTTCAAGTCGAACAAATTACAATTGGATGTCTGTGTGCTAATAGTTACTTGTGCGTGGTTCTATCTCCAAAGATAATGGATAGACAACGAATTAGTGTCTCATAGCTCACCCAAACATTTGTGGCCCTTCCAGATGATGTCGAAAATGTGACCATACAGCAATTTACTATGGCATATATTATGAATTGATTGGGAGATACTTGATACCAGATCTGACTGGGCATTGGGTAATGTTAATGTATTTGCTATTGCTTGCCGACTTCGATAAGGTTGGTCATTATAGTAGGGGATCAGTAGTTTTGACATACTTATATATAGAAATGTACAATGCAACAAATTATGATGAGGTAAATATTGGTGGTTGTTTGACATTGTTATACTTATGGATATGAGATCGTTTCCTACGACTGGCTCCACCACCACCCTCTCAGCTAAACCCTCAGATAAAGATATACCCCTTGAGTCCACTGTTGGGTTTCAGATAGAAGCGTGTCCCCTAACATATTCATTTGACCACAGAGATTTTGTGGACATATAGGTATTATTGAATTAGATGAAGGATGATGAGTTTATTTGACAACCATACGAACCTCCGAGTTCTCGACAGTTAATTCCTGACTATTGCTTAGTGTCTTTAGATATATGGCACGCATATATTCCTATTGTTTGCTTTTGGCTTGTTGAGTTTTACCATGAAGACCATGTCCTCCGCTAGCTTGCTAGACAATAGCATATCCCCTAAACACCGTTCAATGTGGAGTCTTTGCATACCCTTCAATTGAAAGCAAAACACATAAAGATTTGTGTTGTGAGCATATTGTATTTATTACTACATAGAATGCATAGTAGCGTATTGTTGCCCAAACGAATATAGAGGTATCTGGGATCGCTCTTCCAATTACATGTGTTGATATTGGTGCCATACATGAAGGTAGATCCATCCAGAGTGTGGCTCTTAAGGTTTTATGGTAATATTTCTTATACCCGCATTTAATTTTCTTTTGTATACTTCTATACTTTATCCAACCACATAATTACTGATCTTTTTATTATTTACATAGACCAATATATTGAATGATTTATATAGGCTTGCCATTGCCGACCCTTCGACATTTGATTATGCAGGATTTAGAGAGAGAATAAACGAATATATTAAAATGATGTTATAGGCCCTAGGTGAACATCGAGAGATGATGGTCTCTCAACCTGCTCCACCTACTCCTTATCTACAAAGACCACCAAAGCCAGAGGCTCTCCTAAGAAAGTGAGAACACGATTTTATATCTACTAGAAAGCTATTAGTAAATACTATACGTAGTAGTGGATGTCAGATAGATGTCTCATTATCTTATTATATGCTAGCGCTTGTCCATGAAAACATTAGGATTTAGGTCCTTTTACTTTTGCATCATTCGCTGACTATGTAGGTGTTGGTCCTTCTTCTTTTGCACCATTTTTTACACATAATGGATCTTTTTCAAATTTTAGAGATGTTGGTCTTTCTTCTTTTACTCTGGTGTATCATTAACAGATTTTGCCATTATTGGTTGATCTTCATTCACATCATTAGTTCCTCAGTCATTCTTTTCCACCTTGCCACCTCAAACCATCCAAGCTAGTAGTATCTCTTTCACCACTCTATTCTCAGATCTATTTGCATTTAGTGTAGAGTATGTGGATACATCTTTTGCATAATGGGGATCATCTTTCCAATAAGGGTTTTTCAACCCTAATCAACCGATTCCACTTGCTCAATACTCTCAACCAACTCGTAATATCAATAATGGATCGTGTGAAGAAGAAGAAGAAGAAGAAGAAGAGGAGGAGGAGGAGGAGCCACAGTAACGCTGTCTTCAACGACTGCGAAGAAGACCCCGATGCAGAGTTAGATGACATATATAGTTAAAATGGTAATTTTTTTTCATTTTAATATTTATACCTTATTTTTGTATACTTGTAAATTTTATTTCATTTTCATTCTTTATATATATATTTTTTACATTTGCTACTTGGCTTTTTACACTATCACTTAAATTTTAAAAATTATAAACCTTAATATTGAGCCGCAAAAACTATTGCCTGATATACTTAATATATTTTTAATTTTTTTAAAAGTTATTTGCAACAAAAAAATTTTTTGTCTATCAATAAAATTAATGGGGAAAAATATTTTTTTAACGTAAATTACTTGAAAAGAATTAAATTATAAGACAAAAGTGATTTGCAACAAAAAAAACTTTAATAAGTTTTTTTATAAGATTTTTAATTAGACAAAATATTTTTTTAATGCAAATCACTTAAAAAGAATTAAATTATAATTAAAAATATAATCTTATATTATTATAATTTATAAAATTATTATTATTAATTATATGTTAATATTTTATATCAGAAATTAAATGATATGTTATATATAAAAATATATTGTAATTTATTTATTTTATATAATATAAAAAATATAATATTTATTATATAAAATATACTATATTATATTTTATTATAATATATAATTCTTTATAATGTCCCCCTTCCAAATTTTCAATCTTTTATAATATTATATATTATCATACTTTTATATTATTCTTTGATTAGTTTTCTTTTAATAAAAATATAAATGTTACAAAAAAATATTATATTTTTAAAATTTTACTTTACACATAATTTTATTAAAATCTTAAATTATATTAGAAAAAAATATATTTTTTAAAAAATTTAAATTTGTTGTCTTTCTAAATAAATTAAAAAGTAAAGTAAAAATAATGTATGAAACAAAAATTAAAAAGACAAACTAATTTTAAAAAAAAGACAAATGAGTCATAATATATTAAGTGCCGTGGCTCATTATTAAAAAAAATAAAAAAATAATATGAATCTTGGCATTCTGCTGCGACCCATATGCCGAAACATAAGTTAGATGATTTTACCCAATTTAACCACAAATAAATTTTTTTTTTAATGGGTAGAGATAGAAAAGATGTCGCAACCCATTAAAAAAAATATTTTGATGAATTAGCATTTAAGTTAATTATTTTTTTTAACATATTAGAGCCCAAAAAAATCCAAAACTTACATATATATATATATATATATTTATATAAAATAAATCATTGTCATTATACGCACAGTTGACATTAATTTCTCCAAACAGTTGTTAAAGTTACTAGGTTCAAATGCCATGATATTTTGCCACGTGTGCAAAGCACCAAGTTGACATTAATATGCACGTAAACATTAAAATTCTGATTGGCCAAAAGAAAAAGATTAATTTTGTGTTTTATTTTTTGGGCGAAAGGAAGGCGTGAGGGGGTTCTATTCTGCTCCCTCTATTCTATTCATGCACATAGATGGCGCAGCAAGACATCGCAACCGCTGAGTCTCTCTCTCTCTCTGTCTGCAAATATGGGCAAGTCAATATCGTGTTTGGCGGCCGCCATTATCATCCTCTGCTTCCTAGGCCTTTTCAAATTGGACACTTCAGATCATCGCTACAAAGAAGGAGATTCCGTTCCCTTTTACGCCAACAAGGTGGGACCTTTTAACAATCCCAGGTAACGTTTTTCCATTACTCTTCAATCTGTAGGTCTACCACTCCCATTCACAATTTCATTTCTTCTTGGAAAAACCTTTCAAATTCAATCCTAATTCTCAGGAAATCTTGGCTTTGCCATCTCTCAAAATTCAAGAATGTCATTTACTTTCCAATCGCTATCCTCTGGAGTTTACTATCTTGTTATTTATCAATTATCAAAATGATTTAACTCCCACTTCACTTCATCTTGTGTTGTGGGTTTGGATATAAGCATTCTAATTTTTTTATTAGTAGTATCCATTAAAACAATGGATTGAATTCTCGTTCTCCTTGGCAAACCAAAGCTAGCTACGTGTTTGACTGATGAACGGAATGAATGCTGCAAGGTAGGTAAGGGGGAAACAGACGGGACTTGCAAGCTCTAATTGTATATTCTGGCAACTTTGTATTCAACTCAAAAGCTCAAACTGAATTAATTGATCGCAAACATCACATATGTGGTTTTCTTTGCTTTCATTGCAATTTGAAAACAGTAGGCAGTGTGTACTTGAAATTTAGAAAGAATCCAAGTCATCCGACTGGGCTGACCTTCTGATTGATTTCTTTTCAAATGTAATTAGAATTATCTTGACGATCAAGTTATGTTCCATGACTCTGGGTTTTCCCTCTCTTTTATTTGAAGGCAGAGCCTATATATTTTATTCCATTCATAACAGTTTTGGTTTTTTTGGTGTTTTTCTTTTAAGATTATGAAATGCATAACTTTTAATAGAAGACTGTTGGATACAGAATTTTGAATAAGATTATTATCTAAATTTCTATATATAAAATTGTAAATTCAAACAATCCTCCTTCATGGTGAAACAAACTTTTTGAACAGGATATCTAAGTCCAAGATGAATTGGATGCTTCGAAATATAACACTTCAATCAAATTCTTTTTATCATGCTTAGCAAACATTGATCTCCAAGCACTGATTTTTATAGCTTGCTCACAATAGTCCAACTTTGTTAATTCTTGTGTTTTCACCTTTTTTTTTTTTTTAAATGACACAGTGAGACATACCGATACTTCGATTTTCCCTTTTGTTCAGCAGGTCGGTTTGTTGATATAATTCTTATTCCCAGTTCTCCATTTTGGTACGTTGTAATTGATTATTGTTGGTTGCAGTTGAAGTGCAAGAAAAGAAAGAAGCTCTTGGCTAAGTTTTGAATGGGGATCGATTGGTTGTTGCTCCGTATAAGATTGACTTCCTGATTAATAGAGAACCTGAGAGTATCTGCAAAAAGAGGCTCACAAGAGAAGAGGTTGCCAAATTCAGAACTGCTGTCTTAAAGGATTATTTTTTCAAATGGACTTTGATGACGTGCCCATTTGGGGTTTCCTTGGAAAATTTGACAGCGAAGACGAAGATGACCCAAGTGGGTCCACAGTTTAACTGTTTAAGCATCTCCAGTTCGAGATCCTTTACACTGAGGATCGCATCATTGATGTTATCGTTCAAAGTGATCCAAATGCACTTGTGGACCTGACAGAGGATAGGGAGGTAGCTGTGGACTTCTCATATTCCGTCAAATGGACTCAAACTGATATTCCATTTGAGAAGCGGATGGAGAAATACTCACAGACATTCTTACTACAACATCACTTGGAAATTCATTGGTTTTCAATTATTAATTCCTGTTTGACTGTTTTCCTCTTGACTGGATGGCTTGTGACAATTCTCATGCGTTTAATTAAGAATGATTTTGTTAACTAGGAATCATTTTCACTGACTAATCTCTTCACAAGCCTTAAAATTTGTGGTTCTTATTATAACCACAATTTCAAACATGACAGATTTACTGATGATGAGGAGGCAATTAATGACCAAGAACAGAGTGGATGGAAGTACATTCGTGGTGATGTGTTTAGGTACCCAAGATACAACTCTTTGTTTGCAGCAGCGCTTGGAACTGGCACTCAGCTATTTGCTCTGTGAGTATCCCTCTGAAGGAACTTATCTTTTAAAGGAGTTTCTTGTTTTTGCCTAGTGTTGTTCATCTGTCTTTGTAACCATGTATCTTTGCTCCTGGTTTCAGTGCAATATTCATCTTTATGCTTGCTCTAGTTGGCGTGCTCTATCCATACAACAGGAGCGCTTTGTTTTCTGCACTTTTTATCATATATGCTATAACGTCCGGGATTGCAGGCTACTATGCAGCTTCCTTCTATTATATGATTGAAGGGAAGAACTGAGTACATTTCTACTCCTTAGACAACATATGTTATTGGTGCTCCAATCTAAGACTTTCTTTTACCACTTGGCTTCATGCCTTCATGCGGTTCTCATATTTATGCAAGAATCACGCTGCTTCTGAATGTGACTCATAAATTTTCTTGATTTGAAAGTTCTTGCTGAAATCCCTTTCTGGGGGCATAATTTGGCTATCTGTTGGCCTTCTTCCTCTCTGAACGAAACTAAAACTAAATAGTGCGAGTCTGAGTTCATTTAAAAGCAGGCAGGCTTGGTTGTAGAACACTTGAACCTAGGAATCCCGGCATGCCAACACTTATTGGGTTGGGGACATATTGAACGTTATTCTCCACGCGAATCAAATAGCTTAGATATTCTGGATTATAGAAATATGCTTTCATTCTAGCAATCTGTGTCTTTATAGTAGAAACTGTTATCAAACAATATTTGACTACCGTGTCAGTTTCTTCTCTCATCAGTCTCATTCTTTCAAAGAAATGAAACTATATGTAAAGTACGAACTTTAATGAAGTATACTTACTGATGATTGTGGTTTGCCAGGTGAAAATTTTGATATTGACTGGAAGCCTGTTCTCTGGACCTTTGTTTCTGACATTCTGCTTCCTAAATACTGTTGCACTAGCCTATAACTCCACTGCAGCACTACCATTTGGAACAATTTGTGGTTATTTTCCTCATATGGACTCTTGTAACCTCACCTTTGTTAGTATTGGGTGAGACTGCCGGGAAGAATAGAAGATCAGAGTTTCAAGCTCCTTGTCGCACCACTAAGTATCCGAGGGAGATCCCCCAGCTACCTTGGTACCGTAGAGCTCTTGCTCAGATGGTTATGGCTGGGTGCTTGCCTTTCAGTGCTATTTACATTGAACTCTACTACATATTTGCTAGCGTGTGGGGTCACCAGATTTACATCGTATACAGCATTCTGTTTATTGTGTTCATCATTATCTTGATTGTCACTACTTTCATCACTGTGGCATTAACATACTTGCAGCTTGCTATCGAGGACCATGAATGGTGGTGGAGGTACGTGTCCTCTAACATTGAATGCTCTCACTCTTTCTTTATCAATTGTAATTTAGGCTACACGTTGAGGTTATCTATACCCAACTTAAAATTGTCCCTTTCCCGCTACCAATAAAACTTGAACATTAAACATCTAAATTGAAGTATCTAGTGCTCAAATGAGCCATGTTGTGCCTTAAGGGAGAAATAGTGGGATGAGATGAGGAAGATAAAAGAGATATCCTGGACCTTCAAGTTCTATGGAGTGTATGCTGAAACTTGTGTATGAAAGACAAAGATGGAATACTCAAAATGAGATGAAAAAGTCTCTTGATGCCTTTCTGAAAAGTGAAATAAAAGTTTTGATAAAGGACAGTAGTACTTTGAATTCTGCGTAAAGAACAATTTTTATTTCTTAGATATATCTCTTGCATTTAAGATAAGTGTTAGAAGCCAATTAAAACTCATTGAAATTGATGTTTCAAATGGTGAAGTCCATTAAAAATCTCATTTTGGTGAGCTTTTATTGGTTCATTGCACCTATCTTAGGTGGAATGAATGTATGTAGTAATTTCTTGAGTGACTGACTTGAGAAAGAGTGACGTAAAGCTATATTATGATGACATGCTTATATTGGTCTCTTTAGGAGAAAGACTTGTATGCAAAATAATATCTCTTATGGTGCTTTATGCAAAAATGAAGTGTGTCTAAGATTATTCTTTCTTTTATGAGGGGACGTGACCCTCCAAACTTGAGATATAAAAGTAGCCACACATTACTATTATAGGCATAATATCATTTATACCTCGAGATGACCTACCAAACTACATCCTCCTTAGCACCCCAAGAAAAATACAAATAATTTAAATATGAAGGAAATGATGATCTGACACACTAAAATTAGGAACACCCATTTACTATCCTCTCAAAATAAAACGCTATAGTTTCTTCAGTAAAACTTCTCTACCAGGGCGTTTTTTTGTGGGTCTTATTTCAATTTTCAGGGAGACTAACTACTGTGTATTTGACATGAACTTAGGTCTTTCCTTTGCGGTGGATCAACTGGCTTGTACATATATGGTTACTGCTTTTATTACTCTCATGCAAGATCAGACATGTCTGGCTTTATGCAAACCTCTTTCTTCTTTGGCTACATGGCTTGCATTTGCTATGGTTTCTTTCTCATGCTTGGAACTGTTGGTTTCCGTGCTTCTTTAATTTTTGCACGCCACATATATCGATCTATTAAGTGTGAATGGCCAAAGGCTCACTGGCACCCATCAGAACCCAACAGGAATGCATTCTTATGCATTGTTTTTGGGTGCTTGGACACAACTTTGTAGAAATTTAAAGGGCTGAAGGTCTACCATTCAATTGATGTATCCTTCACCTTTTTTGTTATACAAAGAGGTCCATGATCTTGGGAGTAGACAAGGTGTACGAATCCAAGTATATCGAAGTTAGTAGAGGCCCCAATTGATCGGTGCAATAGATTAACTCACCAGAATTTTGATAATACCATAGAAGGAAAATCTGTCAACACCCCCATTATCTACATGGAGAAAGTCCCCCTCTCACTGGGTAATCGGTTCCCCCCCCATAATGTTCTTTAACAGAAAAACTCATTCTTACCCACAAAGATCGCTGGCAGTCACCTATTTAATAGCTTAGTTTATGTATACTCGTCAATTTCATTTGTCTTGTCTTTAAATGTGAAGTACTACACACAGGTGTTCTCTACAAATCCGACATTTTTTCCTCAAAATTTTAAAAAAGAGAAACTCTAGAATATTTTACATAAATTAATAAGTGAGATATAAGAGTTGAAGAATAACTAAAACATGAAGTGTGTGCGAAGTTGTGAATAAGATGTTGGTGTTCTTAATGTTGCCATCCTGTAACGACTAAGATAACACACTGATTGTCTTGGCTATTGTACTAGACTCACTGCAAGAAGCAAGGTGGAATCTACAGCGGAAAAGATAATGGATAGAGCAGTAAAAAAGTTACGCAGCCATATTCAAATTATCCAAATAGAAAAGAAAGTCGTTGAAAAAAAAAGTAACGCAGGCACATTCCATATTATAATGCAATCGGATTTACCCTTCGATAGCCGTTGCAAAATTCAAAAAGACAAGACAGTAAGCCAAAAATGTACTTCCAGCTAATAAATGAAAGCATGTTAGTTTCAGACTCCAAAGAAAGCTTTCCACTAACAAAGCATAAAATCTGATGTGTCAGAAAATTATGAAGTTAAATTCTAGTACACATTATCTCCTTGTAATAATAATGAAGATATAGATGGCATTTGTCAATCTATAAATTTTGTCAAGGCAGGCAACAGAAGGGAAAGATCCAATCTCTTCTCTTCAGAGAAACCAGGTAATCCAACGTATAACAGACCAATGAGATCATTCAGTACTTCCAAGTAGAACCACCTAGTCTAATAACCTCCTCCCCTTCGTTAACCCTCCTAGGAATTCTTTCCATGTTAGCATCTCCTTTACTATTACCTATATCACCATAGATATCCTTAAGTTTAGCCAGATTACCCGATGTAGATGTCTTCTCCTTACTCCCATCTCTCAATTGACTAGAATCAGATTCAAATTGAGCAGTGCCAGCTTGCAAACTTCGACTCTTGCTCCTGCTTCGACTCCTGCTCCTACTGCGACAGTGCCTACTATCCCTGCTGTCATAAACCCGGCTGCTTTCTCTCTCTCCATGCTTAGACCTCCTATCATAATCATGACTGCGCTCTCTATCTCTTTCCCGCTCCCTATCCCTCTTAATTCTGTCCCTCTCCCGGTCCCGGTCCCGGTTTCTGTATCTGTCTCTCTCTGAGTCCTGGTCTCTGCCCCTCTCCAATTCACGGTCCCTGTCCCTGTAATGATCCTGATCTCTGTCCCTAGCTCGAAACTGATCTCCATAACTCTCTCGATCCCAATCCTTGTCAGAATATTCACGGCTCTGGCTGTGACGGCTTCTTGGAGATCTTCGCAGGTCATCACTGCTATTTCTTTCATGAGGGTGAGACACAGAGCGGCGAATTGGTGATGAGTCCCTTGTTGAGGCACGATGTGGAGCACGCTGACCAAATGACACTGAAAGGGCAGCTTTCACAGAAGGTGGTCGGCGGGCAGTGTCATCAGAACCATGACGGGTGGATTCCCCTGTTGAACCAGAATGTGCGGTGGGAAGCTTCAGCTTCTCAAGATTAGCCACAACCTGCCTCATTACAGGAACAGGGATGCGTGGAAAGAGTGTGTCAAAGTAATACTGCAAACACAACAGCAGAACATACTCATCAATACATTTCCTCAAAGTCAAAATGATACGGTAGTGGTCCATAAAAGAATGGCAACTGCTGCATTAAGCTTGTCAATAATGATAAATCGGGGGCATATTACGTGACAAGTGCACCCACAAAAAAAAAAAAAAAGAAGAAGCCCAAAACCATGAAACATCAAAATTAAACATCCGCAAAAATAAAAGCTAGCTAAAAGGAGTTAGTAAGCATTTAACATTTTGACTCATGAGAAATGTTAACCATGCAAGAAGTCCTAGTTTAAGAAGCATGGATATTGAATGGATACAATGACACTAAAATTTTAGTCGTTCATATGGAACTTAAGGTGTCGTGTAGTGTCACATTGTGTTTAATACAAGTGTCCAAAATGTGTTAGACACAACATACTCCTTCTTTGAAGTGTCCGCATTCCTAGAGAAGTCATGAAAATGGAGACTGTCACTGGACAGTTTGGAACAATAACATAATTGTCTGCACCGTAATTACACATGATAACCAACAACAAGCACTGGATGCAGAAATTCCCTTTGAAAATGGTATTTATTGGGTAACCAGAGATTGCAACATATTAGAAGCACTCGAACTTCTCTTTGGAATCCATCCATGCATAAAAAACCATATTTATAAAATAAGTAAATAATCCAGCTCTTGTACATGTTGTTTCTTTGTTTCAACAAAATATAACATTCAATTTTAGATCCTCAAGACAACTCTAGAGAAGGATTTGAATAGACGTCAGATAGATGTCAGCTGTCAGCAAACTACTATAAGCATCAATAGCCATTTCATGAGTCGACAATTAAGACACCAAGAAAAAGGAGAAGAAAGTATGAAATTCTCCACCACAAACATCCTTCCTACCATTTCACAGCACTGTCCACTTAGGATTTCAACAATAATTGATAGATAACACTGTTGCAGTCATTGAGAAGAAAAAGCAGATTCAACAGGAAAGCTAATTAACATGTAAGTTCAAATCATCAAAATATGGTCCACTCTGTGCAAGAAATCTTAGTTGTTTAACTTGTTATCAAATACCAATTGCTTTATCTATAGTCTATACTCTTGAGACGTTGAAGAGAGGTTTTAGGAAGCGGTGGATCATCAACGAGCCTAAATGAGCCACATCTAACCAGACTTACACTTGGATCATATAGCTATCTATCAGGCTCGAGTAGTTGAGCTCAGTTCAGCTAGTCTTATTTTATACTTATTTAAAAAAAAAAAATTATATTTCAAGACCAAATTCAAGCTCAAGCTCAAAAATCTTGATTACTACCAAGAGTATCAATCAAGTTGGATATCTTTTAAATGCAAAAATAGACATGTAGAATTGTTTAATACAAATCAAATCACATTTAGAACAGTAATCAATAAACAGATTTACATTAAGAAATAAGCAAGCTCACAAGCCTGGTCTTTATTAAGAAACTCAGACTAAAGTAAAGACCAGAAGAGGATAAGGAGAATATTATAAGCAACTACTTGGAACAATTACACATCTGCTTCTTGTCCATTTTCTCCTAACAACTGGAAGACCTCAGAAATGTGTTTCTAGAAATATTTTATACAATCTTGCAATTGAAAACACAAGAACACGCAATTGCAATCAGCAAGAAGGTGTAAAGAAAAGAAAAGCAGATTCTTATCAATTAGTTGTTATCAGCAATGACTGGTAGGTATATAAGTTTTATGTCCAAGATACTGAAAGCACCTCATAGGACTGTTACTCCAAATATGGGATGATAAGGATCGAATCTCCATTTGTAATCTTGTGATGCATCTGGTAACTGGAAGAAGAGCTCTGAAGACAGAAATCTCAGTTTAACTAGTCAATAGTTGAGTCACATGAAATTTTACCTTGCTACTGTATGACACATTACATTGAAAAATCTCATTATCAAAGCATTCAGCTTATACTTTGCAAATATCATGTAATTATTTAATTCTACAAGCAAAAGGAAAGCATGCACCAGAAATAGACAAACTAGGAAGCACACCCAGTAACATAGTGTGATAGATTTAATAGTAACTAACCTGTCCAAGAAGTAAATCACGCACATACACACCCATTGTGGTCATTCGTCCATTAGATCCAGGAGAAAATTCCTGAAAAACAGCATTAAAACTTGATATGCAAGAATAATATGCATATGATATACGGAAGCAATTTTACCATTTATTCTCCAGAACAAGAGATAACACAATTGAAACCCAAAATGCATTATCTAATTTGCATCAAAGCAGTAAACTAAGACCAGAAAAGTATGGCAAGTTGAAACAATGGGGTCATCACAACATAGCCAAAACATCATATGTTATCCAAAACTTCCCAGTAAGTAAAGACTACTGGGTGTGTGTTTGAGGCAAATGACGTACAAACACTGAACAGAGATACATCTAATGAGCAGCACACATGGAGAGAACACTCATTACCATCTAGGTGCCACATCATTTGCAATGGATTGTATAATCTGTTTGATGAGCAGAAATCACATCTAATAAGCAGCACATATTCAGAGAACATTCCACCAATATGCCACATCATTTGCAATGGATTATATAGTCTTTTGTGCTAAATATACCACTCAAAAGAGGAATACTGAATGTGGAACTAAAAGATAAAATACTACAACGTTTCTTTATTAATGCCAGAAACTTAAGATCTGTCCTGCAAATTTCAATTAACATTTCATGATGCTGCTTTACCTGACAATTCATATCAAAATAACCTTCTATCAAACTGCACTGCAGGGCCACAAACCCCAGCAAAAGCACAAGACAGAACTCTTCCAACCCTGCTAAACAATCAAGAAACAGAAATTATTGATTAATGGAAGCCTTCATTGCAAACTAGGCATCCATCTTTCTGTTCTATTGACTACCTGGAAATCAGTCCAAGGCACAAATTAGCAACAGAATTAAAATTCTGCTTGCTGATGTCAGTAATTTGAGTTTCCTGTTACCATAAAATATCTAGTCTCCACTCTCTCTCTCTCTCTTTTTTCTTCTTTTTTTAAAATAATTTTCAGCCTTTATTCTACCTTATTATACCCTCATGGGTCACATGTTTAGACCATATTTTTATCTGTGCGCAAGATTAATACACTTCTCTTTGCCCTCTCTTATATGAGAAATCAAAACATAAAAGTATTCATCATAATCCAATTACTTCTTCAAACCCAACTTCTTACTATGATATCAGCCATCCATACATGCTTGTACCATCTTGTATTTCAAAGAACTGAGAAAGCCAGACTGGTCTTCCCACCTTAATAATTGGCTGTATTCCATAAACTAGTTCAAAACTCCAAATCCCTTCATTATACCAAACATGTGGCTCTTTCACCATAGGTTTAAACTCCTTAATGTCCCTTCCTGATACTCTTCTCTGTATAACATCAGCCCCAAATAGTAAACTCAGTAACATTAAATGTAATTCTAAGCCTGCAACCTCCAATCCTCAAAGAGTGACAAGTACCTATTATAAGCCCATCCTTTACAGCATTCAGAACCACACAAAACTCAAGCCCAAACAACTTAAGTGTCAAATATCACATCCCCAGATTTATGATAAAAGGGGTAACATCTAAATAAGAATCAGAAGGCACACTAATTAGTGCAGCTTATTTTCCAACAAAGAAAGGGAGAGATACAGAAGTCACCACCCAACTCCACCACTCAGGTATTCTTTTCAAACATAATACCCTCCAATCCCAAGATCAATGCCTTCTCCATGAAAAACCAGGAATCCACAAAGCTCCTCTTCAAAACTTCAAATATTTAATAAAAATGGTTCTGAACTCTCTGCCTACTTAATCACTCATTACAGACATTAGTGGCCATACTGCACCTTTGCCATGTGAAATTGTCCTGAAATACTAGCTATTCATTCAAGAAATTTTAAAATAAAATTACTTGTCTTGAGGCATCCACAAAAGCCATCTCTATAACCATCGGCACCCCACCCTCCCAGGTAACAAAACAAAAAACTGCATAAATTAAAAAGCCTGCCTCACAGAAATTTAGGAAATCAGAAGAAATTACATCTGCTCCCATCTCCATTGCCATAAGTTGAGCATCAGTGCATAATCAGAGAGAGAAGTCAATAAACTACATAATGAAAAGTAAACAACTACCTTCCATG
The DNA here is from genome assembly GCA_032878935.1 of Erythrophleum fordii. Classification (NCBI taxonomy): domain Eukaryota; kingdom Viridiplantae; phylum Streptophyta; class Magnoliopsida; order Fabales; family Fabaceae; genus Erythrophleum; species Erythrophleum fordii. The sequence goes on from JAVQMF010000050.1 coordinate 14,373,297, forward strand.
GAGGGAGCACATATGAACAAAAGGTCTAAGCAGATATGTTCCACAAAACAATGATACAAAACCTCAATAAATATGACTGCAATAGAGATATCCAGAGCTACAAGGAACCAAAGATCACAGGTGTGTCCCCTCATACCTCTTCATCTTTGACATATGGCTCAAACCAGTTCCACAACGTCTTAGGATCAGCAACATATCTTAAGTAGAGAAATCCAACCTGCAAATATTATCAGAGAATCAATACACAACATTCACACTCAAGTTTAGGATGAAACATTGAATGCATCATGAACATGAATGTTACACATACAGCCAGAAATTTTAAAACAAAAAGACAGAGAATTATATATAAACAACAGAACACAGCCTCTTCATCTTGACACCAACAAAACTTGAGGTCCAGAGAAAGGGCATAAAAGATGCAAGTTAACGCAGTTTGACCATAATGGCAATATCAAGAAAGAAGGCAATGACCAAATTTAACTATATGAGAAAATTCTTTTCAACCTACATTAAGGTACACAAACTCCTACCTTTTTGTTTCAAATATTGCACACTCCATTCTACTAACAGAAAGATAGAAGGTATCAACTCTACACTTGAATTTACCATTTAAACCTAGTATGCTTAAATATCCATATTTTCCAGTTATTTATGAAATTAGTTCAAGATGGATGCACAGCCTCCCTCATTTCCCCACTGTCCCAATGTTCAAGAAGTTTGCATTTATATATTAAATATTTCAATTGCTCATTTGTAATGGAAAGATAAGGGCATTTTTGGATTTAAGATAACAATGGAATACACAATATCAGCATCTTATAATGTTTCTGATAGAAAATTAACAAGGGGGGGGTGACTAATGTTTCTAGCAGCAACTTAAAGGAGAGTATATTGTTATACTAAAATATAAGGCAGTTCCATGTAAATGTAATATGTATAATTTTTTAAAATGATTTTTCTTTTTCCCTTGAATGTTAATTCACCACAACCACAAACAGAGAGAAAGAGACAGACAGAAACAGAGGGAATCATCCTTAAATATTAAACAGAATGAATTCCTATCATGAGATACACATCAACAATAACAAGGACACCTCAAACCAGGAATTGTGTACACCAGAAGGAAATTACATATGAGGACCGGTGAACATTCACAACTCAAAGTTCCAAGTATTGCAAGCAAAAATCAACATGAACATGTTATGTGAGAATAAATCAGTTCAAAATTATAAAATAAAGAGGAACAACACATCCATTCCTTAGATATGCAAAGCAAATGAAGACATTGCAATGCACCTGTTCTATATAGAGAACAAACAATAATTAAAAACATCGTTCTGTTTGTTTTGTTCCTTCAAATATATAATCATGATTTCCCTCTTTTGCAACACCAAACATAGATTACAAGCAAAGAAAGCAACTTTACAATTTTTGTTAATTCATCAGGATTACCATTCCATTCAACATTCAACATAAATGTAGTTCTAGTCTAATTACTGTATCAATATATCCTATCAAGTAGCAGAACAAATAATTTTCGTCATCTTTGATGTCCAAAATGCAAGCAGAAAATCTGGCACTTCCAAAGCCAAACTGGTAAATATGCCTACACTTGACATATATTTACAACACAAAAAACAAAATATGAAAACCTAATTACATCTCATATTTTATCATTTAGAATTTACCATGTTTCTTTCTCAAATAGGTTCTAAATTGAATATTTCAAAATATAAAGCATTTTATTAAATAATATAAAATTTCAGAAAATATTCAGTGGCTGTGTATAGGCCCCACACCATAAACCAAAAAGAAAATGACACACTACAAGGAAGCGCTCCTGTTTCATGATACTATAAATATATTTCCCAGCAGTTTCTGTAAATTTCCCGTGAATCAAATCTTCCCCTCTGATGTTTATATTCAGACTCATTGTCGTCAACTAGTATAACATAATGTACCATACCATATGATAACTTATGAGTGAGGACCTCATCTTGAAATTGGCTGATAACTCATCCAGTAGTAAGCCAAAAAGAGAACAACTCAAAACATATTCTAAATTGAATGATCTTGCATTGCTACCCTACTGGTTTTGAAAGTTAGTTAATCCTTTTTCTTGATTGAGGATAGCTACCTCAATTTTGGCTGAGATAAGACACACATAATGAGATAGCAATCATATCAGTATAGGCATTCAACAACGCATCCTAACATGACAGAAGGTAAGAACTCAGAAGCTTAAATATGGAAGTCTGATTGCTTGGAATTCTAATTTTACTACTACAAATCTGAAAAGATGTCATATATAAAAGTTCAGGATGCAAGAGGGAAAAAGAAAACTAGAAAAGAGTTCAAATGAACCATGAAGTAGATTACACAATGGTGAAACATAGTTGACAATTCAATAACAATCCACAAACTAAGTAATAATAATTGGGCATAGAATATATATATATATATATATATATATATATATAACATGAAATTTCTACTTCATTAAGTTGTCTCACGTTGGTGTATGTTTAGCTTCTTTACTTAGTACAGAAGAAGGCTATAAAGTATTGGTGCCAATGAGATTATGGAATAGAAAGGCTGCAATTTTATCAGTCCCTAAAATTAAAATTGGCCCTAAAATTTGGTACTAAATAGCATACTCAGAAAAATAAAGCTGTAGCCACACAAACTGACAAAAATCACAAACATACACCTCATGCATGACTATACAAAGTTTTCAGTATATTTAATAAAATACACCAGAAAGGACCAATATAAATTACCATCTACATACCGCTCTTATGTAAGGCGAATCAGGGTGTTTCAACAGCCCATGCATTTGTTTGACAGTAAGCTTCATAGTAAAAAATTTGTAAAGAAGACAGAAGGAAGTTGAAGGACCACGACAATTCCCTGTCATCCATGGCTCTACGTGATCAACTTGATTGTAAATCTCGTCAATGACTTCATGGTATGTTTTTAATCGATAGAGTTCCTTAAAGTAATCAGAGGACAGAATATTCATGCATAGAACTTTCTCTAACAAGGAATCAATTGGCTTGCCACAATTCTGTATCTCCATGATGAATCATGAAATATAATGTGATCCCACAATTAAATTAAATAATATCAACTCCCAGCAAGGTTATGAACTGAGTGTCACAGCCCCATTCCTACAGCAGACGAAAAAAGCTGAAAATTTGAACAATTAAAGAATGAAGGTTAAAGGAGAGACAACAGAGTTGACCAAAACAGAAAAGGAACCAAATGACGCGCGGAACAAGAAAAGCAAAAGAGTATAGAATGTCATTTATAGAGCAAGTATGCCTATTAGAAGGGCTTACTCCTGATTTTCACACAGAAAGCTCATTTGCACAAATCTTAATCCCCTTACCCAAAGTTCATCACTTATAGCAGCAATCTCATGGATGAATTATAAAAAAATAAGTATACACGTTAAATTGGACAATTAATTTAATCCAGGGAAAGGCAACAAATCTCAAAAGAAACCACGTTAGCAAAAGTTATAGCCCAAAAAAAACAAAAACTGCCGTCTCCAAAACAAAAATAATGAATCAAAAGACTAGTGGAAGGTACAAAGTCAGAGGTGCTTAAAGCACCCTACAGTTAAAACAAGAAACAAGAACTAAAAATAAAAAAGGTACTTCAATGAGAATTCGCAATTGGGTCCAAAATTGAGCTTAGGGTTTTCAAAATCCAAAAAGGAATTGTGTAAATTAACGTAGATAGCATGAGAAAACGAGCTTACAAAGTAGCAGAAAATGGACAAAGATCAAAGTACTCACCGATAGGGACTAGCGAATAACGAATTAATTCGAAAACAGATAGAAGGACGGAGCTGAAGCTAAACCTCGGCGTACCTGCGAGCCCTAACAGTAGCGTTATGAGACGCTGCTGAAGATGGACTAGGTCATTGTGGAACGCAGCGGGAACCACAAGCAGGGAGGGGGAACAAAAAGGGATGTGAAAGGGGGCTAACGAAAAGCAATGTTTTAAAAAACAGACAGATCATTAAACTAGACAAGCCATCGATTCACGATTTGATTTAATAATGAAATGAGTAATAATTAAATATATATATATATATATATATTTATTTTATATATTAAAAATTTAAGATAATATATAATAAATAAATTTTAATAAATTTTAAAATATATTATAATTAATTATATATAAAAATAAATCATACATAACATAATATTTTAATTTTTATTTGTTTAAATATATTTACATATTTTTAACAAAAATAATATGAATTTTAATTTTATTTCTCATATATTACATTAAAATTTTGGATTATAAATAAGATAATAATAATAGTTTAATGAAAAATATATTGTTTATCGTACTAACAGTTAAAATTTGAATTAATTATTATTCATTTTGCTACTTTAAAATAGAATTATAATAAATGTTATATATTAAATATTACATATTATAATTATATATGCATTTCAACTCAATGGTAGTGATGCGTTTACATTCTAAAAGGACGAGGGTTTGAACCGTAACATGGCTAATTTTACTAAATAATATACCACTAGTTCAATTAGTGACTTAACTGGTTTTCTTGGTTCTCACTGGTTCTTGATCGGTTCTCAAATTCTTTGGTTCTAAGGGTCAACCAGATTGGACTAGGGATCGATTCCCGGTCTAATTAGCCGATTTGGTCCGATTTTCAAAACAATGCCTATAAGTAAAATGCCAAACTGATCATAACCAAACTCGACCGATTAAACCCATTTAGAGATCAAAAGATAAAATTCATTTGGCCAAATTATACAGTCAACTCTAAATTTTAGTTAAATTATATATGATATCTCTCTTTATTCAAAAGTATTATCTTATTTTCTGATATATGAGATATATTATAAAAAAATTCTCTTTTACTATTTACCTTTTAGGAATTATGTTAATTTTATGCATAAGATGTATTGTTTTTTTAAAATAAAATTATTTAATTGATATAGTTATGATATTAAAAATAAAATCTCAACAAAAATAAAAGTATGAACAAAGTCTAATATAACTAAATTTATAAAAGTACAGGTTATCACTAAACTTCAAAGAAATCTTATCAATATTTAACAAAAAATTATAATTTTACATGTGATAATAAGAACAAAAGATATCTAAATAATTTTGTTTTATCATTTTATTTTCTTTTTTAAGAAAACACACTTAGTGAAAAAGTTAATTTTATTTTAGAAAAAGCAAATCTAAACAATTTTTTTTGCAATATATGTCATATATCAAAAAAGTGAGATACAAAAAGTATTAAGTATAATTTAATCATACTTCCACTATCAAAAAAAAAAAAAATCCTAGTCATGGTTTTTGTCACAGCTAATGGGCTAAACAATGAATTTTAAAATCACAACAAAACCAACTATAACGATTGATTTAATTATTGTTTTTGGAAACCACAATTACCTAATGGTTTAACCGTGGCTAAACAATAGTTTAAAATTGCTCCTAAATTTTAAAATCTTTTAACAATGATTGAAACCATTTTTAAATTCATTTTTTTAAAAAAAATACCTTGATTATAATTTTTTTTTCTATTGCTCATATTAGCAAGGGAAAAATATTTATAACTAAGAAATTTAGTAGCTAAAATTAAAGTAAAGCTCCATAACAAGAAACTAGTCATAGCTTTGACAAACAAAAAAATAAATTAGCAGTCAAAACTAAAACAAAGCTCCATAGTAAGAAATTATCTTAGTTCATGATACATAATACCTAGGTCCTTATGAGTTTTCCCTCCTTATATGCCATAAGACTATTCTCAACAAATACATAATCATAGTCATTAATAATTGCAAAGACAAAAAGATGTGTTCAAAATTGGTTTCCTTGTTTTATGAATAAGGCAAGGAAGAAGAGAGAAGAGAATGGAAAGATAGAGTACATAGCAATGATTTTCAACCTACAAGCATACAAAACTTTAGACTTTATTCAATTGTAAAAGCCTCTAACATTAATAGCATGAAGAAAACAAAAAATCTACTTAAAGCAAACTCATATTTCCAAGTTGCTTAGATTTTGGTTGAACTTTTAATAAATATATCTTCAAACAAGAAAATTAGCAACTTTATGCAACAATCAATATACCCTCAAAAGTGATTGATACAAAACTAATAAACCCTAATTTTCAATTAATTAAACTATGGAACCTGTTAATTAAATTAGTAGTTACACCATTTAGGCAATGTGTCAAATATGAAGCAACACAACCTTAATATTGTACATAGCATCAGCATAATGCATTGAAAGCAACGTTTTGATTTCATACATAGACTAAAATGAAAAAGTCAACTTTTCAAAAAAAGAAACATTACAATGGTTTTGGGATATCCCAAGCTGGGAATATTTTGTAGACAACATTTAACTAATTTTATCTACAAACAACATGATAAGAGGTGTTGAAATTCATGGTTTAAAGTCTAAATAGAGACTTGGATTATTCATTCATCTATCTTGCCATAAATTAGTCAAATTACAAATCAAGAATAAAAAATCAAGCATATTATTCTATTGAAATAAAAAAATAGGTTCAAAAAATACATAAGCAATATCACCCTAATTTCGAAACATTTAAGCTTTTACTGTCTAAGGTGCAAAACGTAAATACTAATTAATCTAAGTAGATAAGACTTACATTCTCAAATTGTAGCATAGATGGCCATCCAGTTACAACATTCAAATTGCAAAAGAAGATTTATTGCCTTCCAAGACTACTTGAAGAGCTAGATTTGGAGAAACTTTCCAATAAGAAAAGACAAACTGCATAGCCTTTAAATTTTCAACAAACCCAATAAAAAAATATTTCTAACTTAATCTCAAGATGTAAAGCTCAGAAGAAAAAGAGATAGAGTTCAAAGATCTAAAATAGGAATAAAAAAAAATCTAGTTGAATTAGTTTTAAGATCCAATTTTAAACTTAAAATTTTAAGCATTGATTCTATTCAACCTTAAAATAAAAAAAAAATAAAAATAAGATTATATGACACATAAGAAAAAAAATTGGAAGCTCCAACTTATATGAAATGAAATGTCAATAGGGGTGGCTATTGGACGATGGTAACAATGTCTTAGAGGAAGGAAATGACACCTGGAAGAAGGGTGGCGGCTGAATATGGGACGACAGTGGCAGATATGCTTCTTTGACGTCATGCATTACACTTGAAGGAAGATCGCAATGGTTTGGCATCCAAAACTTGCCAATGAACAGTGAGGTAGCTAGTTGACATTATTTATGATGGATAACAACCTTTCTTCTGTGAATGGCACGTGGGATGGTAGCTTAGTTGGTAGGTCACGGCTAAAGATTTTTTTTTTTAAATGTAATTTAACTCTGGTTTGGATCAAACTGCAATTAAACTTTAAGTTTTAACTATAGTTATTGTAAACCGCAGTCAAGCTAATGAAACTTAATAGCAATTTACTTAAAATTATAGTTATATCTTATGGTTTAACTAGAATTATAAAAATCTCAGTTAAACTGTAATTTAACTAAAATTATAAAAACTATAGTTAAATCATCTCAATAAATTCCTCATTTTTTAGTAGTGTTTAATGAAAGGCATTGTAAATTACTCCTAATTTATAAGGGTAATATTTTATAAATTTTTTGTATCATAGCTGAAATTAAAAAAAAAACTTTGAAAGCATAACATAGGATTAATGACTAATTAACAATTAGTTTTGTTATAGGTGCTACCTGGCCATAAGAAATTGGATCAACCCAACTTGGTCCAAGCTTGATTTTAAAAGGCCTAAGGCATTCAATGACTATCATTCATCATGTCTCATTTTAGAAACTGATATAATAAGTTGTCTAAGCTACTCTAAATAGCTTTAATGGGTATGGATTATGAACCATGTTTGAATTATAAGATAAGTGGATAGAAATATGACATAGAGTGGATTAAATGTCAAGTATTGGCATATCCATTATCCAAGAGTTGTCATAATTCTCTAAGCTATGAATATCCTACTTACACAATTTCTCTCATGATCACCATAACAAGTGCACTAATCACTCAAACTAATATATTCAAGTATTTGAGGTTAAATCCCATAGTACTTTTTTAATAAAAAAGAATTTTCGTAATGCAATAATTAAACACTTACAAAAAAAAGTTTGTCCTACAATGGATGTTAATGGATTTTAAAGTCTCAACCAGTCCAATCACTAGATATCAAAAGTGGAAAAGATGTATATACTTTAATCTATACAGGAAATTAACATAAGAGAAAGACTCAAAGTTAGATATATTTTAGCTTACTAAGGTACTTGACTTCCAATTATGTTAACTATGTTTAGTTGGTGATCCTTGATTGATATTTCGATATTATTATATTTTATACTTCTCATATTTAGGTTTATTAATAATTCATATTAGGTAATTTGATGACTTTTGGCTTTTTTTATATTAAATGGGCTAAATTTAGATTAATGAACTTCAAATGCATTTGTATTATTTTTTTCTAATGAAGGCCCAATTATTTTTTTAATTGGGCCTTCATTTTCTAAAAGGATTTGAATATTATCTTATTAAGCCACTAAAGAATTTGAATGTTATCTTATTATTACTTCTAGATTAGTATAGGATTTCTTTTAATTCTAAACCGTTGGATGCACATAACCCATTGTAGCCCTTTGATCTTTCTTAGGGAAGAAGCCAATGTCATCTATTTAAGGAGGAGAAGATGCCACTAGAGAATACACACTCCATCTTCTCTGCTTCCCATTCTTGTTTTCGTCTTTCCCATAGCTTTCTAATTTTCTTGGTAATCAATCTAAAGTGTGAACTTGATATTAAACTTAAGTCCATGATTGTATAGAACTCTAGTTTGGATTTTGATTTCAAAAGGATTTCATTTTTCTTATTTTCTTTATTTTCATGTAATTATTATCATTCTGATTAGATAATTTTTGTTATATGAATTTTGATTCATTTAATCTATCTGAGAATGTGTATTTATTCAATCAATTGATTAATCAAATAATTTTATTTTGAACCATGTTAGGATTCTATGTGCATCTTTGATTAAGTGCAAAACAGTTTGATTTTGTGTTGTTGACAGAAGCGCGATTGCATTCTAATTAGCAATATGAACTAAATAAAATCTTAAACGATAATTTAGGAACATTAATAAAAAATAACTAAAGGATTAAAAATCAAACCAAAAATATTTTTAGGTAACAAAAATAGGAAAATATCAAAGAAAGAATTTTAGATTCGTTATGCATCATTCTGATTGAATGTCGTTTCGTTTTATTTTCGCTAATTGATTTACTATTTAGTTTAATTAGTGCGACTTTATATTTGAACCCCCAATTATCATAATTCTAGTTTTGTCATTTCTAAACTAATTAATTTGATTAATAGCTCTGTGAAAGATGACTTGGTAGACATTATACTGCAAACTAGCAAAAATTCACTAATCACTGCGAGTGAACAGTAATTTCTTTACAAAGATCTTGGCACCATTGCCGGGGAGCCAACTAATCATAATAAATTAGAATAGGAAATTCCTTACTTTTAATTTGATTTTAACATCTTGACTTAGTCTTTGTGGTCAATTTTTTATGTTTTTAGTGTTCTGTGACTGTTCTAAGCAATAATGGCGTAAGAGGTGACTAACTTCAATTGAGCTGAAACTTGATATATAGGTTCTAGGTGTTGTAAAGAATCAAAATCATAGCTTTGTTATGTGCTAGGCCACTTTTTAGCCAAATTCCATCCTTTAGACCATTTTTTCAATTTTTCAATTTTTTTTTATTTTTTGTGATTTTTCTATTTTTTTTTTTGTTGTAATTTTTGGATTTTTTTTATTTTTATTTCATTCTTGGTGTATGACAAAATCCTCTAATAGAGATTTGGTTGAATTTAATCTAGAGATTGATAGGCATTTTTACATATAACTTAGAAATCATAAAATTAACGAAATTGTGACTACTGATTTGATTTTTAAGATAATAAACAATATAGGAAGTAATTGCCAATTGAATTTAGATTTTAATTTTGATTTTGAAGTGGTAGATATGATTGGGAATAATGATAGGACTCTTAGGGAATTAGTTGCATCTTATGTTAATTATCAATTATTGTGTATTCAATATCTTGAACTTGATACTTCTTTTGAACTTAAATCTGGATTAATACATTTACTTTCAAAGTTTCATGATCTTGCAAGTGAGGATCCTCATAAACATCTCAAGGAGTTCCACGTGGTTTGTTCCACTATGAATCCACAAGGTTAGAAGAGTATATCAAGCTGAGAGCGTTTTCCTTCTCACTAGATGGGGTAGCTAAATATTGGCTTTATTATCTTCAACCGCAAGCCATAACTTTATGGAATGAATTGAAAAGGATATTTTTGGAGAAATTCTTTCTTGCCTCAAGAACTACTGCCATTTGAAAAGAGATTAGTGGTATTAGACAGATGAATGGAGAAACATTGTATAAGTATTATGAGAGGTTTAAGAAACTGTGTGTAAACTGTCTTCACCATCAGATCAATAACTAACTTTTGATTCAATACTTTTATGAAGACTTATTACCCATGGATAGAAGTATGGTTGATGCAACTGTAAGAGGAGCATTGGTTAACAAAATCCTAACTACTACTAAAGATTTCATTGCGAATATAACATAGAACACACAACAATTTGGCACTAGAATAAATACGCTAACCAAAGGTGTAAATGAAATTTATGCCACTCATATGGATCAACAAAGAATAGAAAATAAACTCGAGGAGTTGGCTTCCATGATCAGACAGCTAACACCCAGCCAAAGACAACCTTAACAACTCCCTGCATCTCTATATGGTATTTGCTTGTTAAGCTCACATGTCACAGATCAGTGTCCTTAATTACAAGATAATATAGAATCATGTGTTGGTATCTTCCCTAGTAAACCTTTACAGTAGCAATAGAATAGATATAACCTTTAGGTAGCATTATACAATCCCATATGGAGAGATTATCCAAATTTGAGATATGGTAGTGGGTTTAACCAACAACAACAGCAGCAGAAATTCAATGCTCCTAGCCCAAGCAACCAATAGCCTTTGAGATAGCCTATGCAATAGATGAACAAGTCGGAACATAATCTAGAAGATATAGTAAAGTAGTTGGCAACAAATACAATCTAATTCCAATAGTGAACGGAGATAATAATCTAGAGTATAAAGACTCAAACTGGCCAACTTGCAACAAATATCAATGAGTTGAGAAGTCAAAGTTCTGGCCAATTACCTTCATAGCCTGTGACTAACCTGAGAGGCAATGTCAATGCAATAACCTTGAGGAGTGGCAAGCAAGTAAATGGGCCTATCACACCTCTAACAGAGACGCTACAAGAAAAATGAAGGTGATAGAGAACAACAGCCCCCTTCAATCCAAGGTAAGAACAGCATAGAAAAGGGAGAGAATTCCACATACACTAGACCCCTTCCATTCCCCAACCAAATTACATAGTCCAAGAAAATCGCAAAGGCTGAATTAGATAGGGAAATTATAGAGACGTTCAAAAAAGTAAAAGTAAATATCCCTTTCTTAGAAGTAACTAAATAGATTCCAAAATATGCAAAGTTTCTTAAGGAGTTATGTACATATAAGAAGAAGTTGAAAAGGAATGAGAAAGTTAGCATGGGGAGAAACGCATTAACTTTGATTCAACCAGCTATGCCCAATAAATGCAAAGATTTTGACACATTTATCATTCCTTACACAATAGGGAATATGCAGTTTAATAATATTATGTTAGATTTAGGAGCTTCCATTAATGTAATGCCTAAGTTTGTGTATTCCTCTTTATAGATTGGAGAATTGAAGCCTATGGGAATGGTGATTCAATTAGCAAATAGAAGCATAGCCTACCTTGTAGAAGTACTCAAAGACGTTCTAGTAAGGGTAAAAGATTTAATTTTTTTTGCTGATTTTTATGTTTTGAATATAGAGGATGATAATATACATGGACATGCACCATTGATTCTAGGTAGATCATTCTTGGAAACTACTAAAATAATAATTAATGTGCATGATGGTACTCTATCAATGGAATTTAGTGGCGATATTGTTCATTTTAATATTCTCAATGCCATGAAATACCTTTTAAAAGAACACTCCATGTTGCATGTAAATATGATAGACTTGTTAATTGTTGATGCTTGTGTGAATATGAATACTGAACTTCCTAACATTGTTGAATTTATAGATGCAATTTAATGTTTAGAATGTTATGATGGACTTAATAAATGTATTGCATGTTTTGGGATTAATGCATTCTTGAATTCTGATTCTACTTCTAGTTTTGCTTTTGATTTCGATCCTGATTTTATTAATTTATTTGATACTATTTCCTCTGTTGAGAAAACTAAACAAATATAGGCTATTGTACATTTAAACTCACAAAGATTAGTGGCTTCCATGTAGCAACCATCCACACTTGAACTAAACCTTTACCTGGCAATTTTAAATATGCTTTCTTAAAGAAGAAAATATATTACTAGTAATAATAGCAAATAACCTTCCGCCTGATCATGAAATGATGTTGTTAGAATTATTATGAAAAAAGAAAAAAGCAATTGTTTGGAGATTGGTAGATATTCCAGGATTAGTCCTTCCATTTGTATGCATAGAATTTTATTAGAGGAAAGAGCCAAACCAGTAAGGTAACCATAGAGAATACTCAATCCCACGATCTTAGATGTCGTGAAAAAAGAGGTAAGTAAATTACTTTTAGCTGTTATTATTTATCCTATATTTGACAGCAAATAGATGAGTCCAGTACAAGTAGTCCTTAAGAGAACTGGTATCATAGTGGTGCCCAATGAGAAAAATGAATTTGTCCCTATGAAAGTTTAGAATAGTTAGAGCGTCTGTATTGATTATAGAAAGCTAAATCAGGCTACCAAAAAAGACCATTTTCCTCTTCCTTTCATAGATTAAATGTTAGAAAAATTGGCTGGCAAATTTTATTATTGTTTCTTAGATGACTTTTCTAGTTACTTTCAAATTCACATTGCGCTAAAAGACCAGGAAAAGACTACATTTACTTGCCCATTTGGTACCTTTGCATATATAAGGATGCCATTTGGACTTTGTAACACTCCAGACACATTCCAGCAATGTATGGTAAACATTTTTTTAATTTCCTTAAACATTGTATGAAAGTTTTATGGATGACTTCATTGTTTATGGCACCTCCTTTGATGACTATTTGATGAGTTTAGAAATAGTTTTAGAAAGATAAATTGAGAGAAATATGTTCTTAAATTTTGAAAAATGTCATTTTATGGTAGAGCAAGGAATTGTTTTAGGTCATGTGATTTCTAAAAATGGCATTGAAGTTGATAGAGTTAAAGTAGATGTGATTGCTTCTTTACCTTACCCCATTTGTATGCGGGACGTGTGTTCTTTTCTTGGCCATGCGGGTTTTTATAGGTGATTTATCAAAGATTTTAGTAAGATTTCCCTACCATTGTCTAGACTTCTTCAAAGGATGTAGATTTTAATTTTGATAAGTCATACAGATTAGTATTTAATGAGTTGAAGAGAAGGCTAACTATACCGCCTATCATCCAACCTCTTAATTAGAAATTTCTATTTGAATTGATGTGTGATGCATCCAACTTTTTTGTGGATGCAATTATTTTCCAAGGATGTAACCCATCTCATACAAATTCTAGGCTTCCTTCCATGAACAACACAAGAAGAAAAAGGAAAACTATTAAAATTAATCAATTTAATTGCGTTATGTCATGCATAAATTTTACATTCGATGTTTTGTGGGCCATATGAACTCATTCATCTCATTTTTATATTTAATTACATAAATATAACTCAAAACCATCTCAAGAAGTGGCTTAGACCTTGTGCAAATGGATAGTATACATGAAAATATAGTGTGCAGCCTCTGGTTAAATTTCAAATTTCTATCTTGAATTTTGAAAAATCATAACTAATTCTAGAAAAATAAAAATTAAGCATACCATATCATTCTAGAAGTTTAAAAATGTCTAATTTATGCTAAAAATAAATCCAGACTACAACAGGGATGTCTAGCTACTAGAAATCAATGAAATAGTACCAAAGGTCACCTATTGCTATTGGTACTATCCTCCAAATTCAAAAATTCATATCTCCTTGCTTAGAGGTCCAATTAAGGTGATCATGGTGGCCATGGAAATATTATTATGTCTAATTTATGCCTATAAAATTTCATTAGTATTGGATGCTATTTGGCCCTTAAATGACATAGCCCAAGTAACTGACCATGTGAATAATGTCTGCATCAGTTTATCAGAAAAATGCCAATTTTGAAAATCATAATTAATTCCACATAGCTCCAAATAATTTGGTCTTTGACTTTCTAAAAAGCTCTAGATGATATCTATATTTATGCCAAATTTTATGGGCAAATTCATTCATTTGATCAGATTTTGACATTGGGTTGTAAAATAGCTCATTTTGTATCATATAAAGGCTCCAAATGGTCCATTTTAGTTTCTAAGGAAACCATGGCCACATGAACACGTGGGAAAGTACCAAAATGGTCTACTAAACTTGTTTCAAAAGTGTATAAATCCAAAAATTAAAAACTCACTCTCTCACCCCAAGCCATACACAAGAGTGCATACACTTTTGCTTTGTTTAGTTCACCGTGTCTCGATCATATTCTCTTTACATAACTTGTGTAATATCTATTATACCTTTATACTTATTATTCTATCTATTAAATTATCTTTTTAAAAGTAGGAGTAAAATAGTCATTTCTTATCCTACTTACCCCCACCTACCCATATTTTACATTTAACCATTCTTTTCACCAACCAAACAGAGCATTTATGTTGCCATCCAATGTTCGAAAACTACAATATCATTCCTTTAGCATCAAATTCCATATGTAAATCAAATATTTGGATAATTATACATGTTCAAATGATTATACAATAATTCCATCATAGCATTACATCATATGCCATTCATATGGCTACAAAATAAGAAAAATTGAACACTTTGTTATCAATCTCTCATATCCCAATTTAGTAGCTTCCATTACCTTGATTATTTAGTCCACTTAGCATGTTAAGACATTGGAGAGGAAGGAATGAAATTCAAAGAATCTCAATAGCTCATTTCCCTTTCAATTGTACATAAAAAATGCAATTCAAGTCTTAAAAATGCATGCATAAGCATAATGGAAAGTGTAATCATTCAAAAAGCATTCTTGTTATTTGAACAAGTCATACAAAGCATACATAGGCTTGTCAAATAAATGGATTAGCCTCACCCATTCTCTTTAAAGTTATTGGACTTGCCTCACCCTTTGTCTTAAAGGCCTTAAACTAAGCCTTAATCTTAGGAGGGTTTAAACTTTGTTTCAACCATTCTTAAGGGTTCTTGACTCATACTCACCATAGCTAGTGGGTTCTTGGCTTCACCACAACTAAGTAAACCAAAGTAAATATGCAAAGTGTCATTTGAATGCATAAAACAACATCATGGTACCATGGGATAGGAATACATGCTAGAATACTTTTTCATGACTTAAAACACATATACACACATTCAAGATAAGGCAAGCATTCATCTATGCATGATAGAAAATAGAGAGAGCTACCTTTGCCATACAAGTATACTTTCTCTCTTGGAAATGCACTCCTTTCCTTGGTCACACACTCACAATGATAGGAGGCTTGTTTCCTTTAGCCCAGACACAATATATATAGGTCAATTAAGCCCTTGAAATTACTCCTAAAGTTATACATCTTCTTTGAACATTAACTTGGTCTAATTGCTCTTTTATGGTTCCAAACTGCACTTAATGAAGCCATATCCATAATTTGAGCTATTGGCTCCATTCTTTCTTTTCATTTATGATTCTTAACTCCTTTTAAGCTTCTTGGAGTCATCACACAATTAAAATAAAATAAGGAGCCTAACTAGATGTTGCTTCTTTAGGCCATAATATGGAACCTAGACTACCAATTCATTCCCTAAGCCTCCTAAATTTTTTTCAAGGCTTTCTCTTATCTTCATCCATCATATATGACTCAAAAATAAGTTTAGAAAAAATTAAAACTACCCTTAGGTGCCTTGAACCCTTTAGGTTGAGGCATGCTCCCTTCTTGGCACCTTTGGAGTTTTTTTGTTTTCTTGATGGAAGATACATGTGGGGAGCCTTTTAGGGATCTTAGGAACTCATCCAAACACTTATTTAGGTCTAGGAATTATTGTATCAAATCAGAATTTACAAAGGACACCTAAAACCCTAGCTTTTTATCTTGAAATCTAATAGTTATTTTGTTGTTTTCTTTGCATATTCTTGTTCTCCTCTCTCAAATTCCCAAGATTCATCCTTGGTTTAGCTAGAAACTCAACCCCTTAAGGCTGGCCTTATCTAGGTTGAACCACCCACAAAAGGAGGAAGGAGGAAGATTAAACATGAAGATGGCAAAATACCTTAATTTTCTTGATTCTTCTTGCTTATTTTTCACCTTTCTTGGATTCCTCACCTTGAATCCAAAATTTTCCCTCTGTTCTACCCTTAAAATAGATCCAAGAACTTTAACAAAATCATAAGAAAGAAAGGAAGATGGAGGAGAAGGCATTTGCTAAAAAGAAAGCATGAAAATTCATGAAAAACTATACCTTTTTCTTACTTTTTCTCCTTCTTGTGTGCCTCAATCCCTTCCTCTCTTTTCTAGTTTAGGGTAGAAACAAAATGAGCTAAATGAAGGAGGAGGTAGGGTGTGTTCTTATATATAGGTGGTTTGAGAAATAGTTTTTAAAAATTCTAATTTTGTTTCTTCATTTTGGCATTTTTGTTTTCAGTTTGTTTTAGCTCTTTTTTTAGAATCATTTTTTTTATTATGAAATTTAGTCCTAAATTTAGTAAAATGTCTTTGGAATTACTTAAATTGGAGAAAAACTTTTCCAAATGAATCTGTCAAAATTTGGATCAATTGACATTATAAAACATACACTAGAGGGGTTTTAACTGTCTCGGGGCATCTTATGATTTTTAGGGCCTTTAAGAACCCTGGACAACTCAAATTTTCCATTTAAAAAGCCCTTCTATAATAATTTCAAAATTTACCTAAAATTATGAAAATGCCATTACATTTTGTCAAACAACAACAACAAAGCCTTTTCCCACTAAGTGGGGTTGGCTACATGGATCAATCGACGCCATAAATCCCTATCATAAATCATATTTCTAGACAAACCATTTAAATCTAAATCTCTCTTAATAATTTCTCCTATAGTTTTTCTTGGTCTTCCTCTCCCTCTACTTATTGGACTATTCTCCATCACATCTACTCTCCTAACGGGGGCTTCTATAGGTCTTCTCCCCACATGACCAAACCACCTAAGTCTTGATTCTACAACTTTTTCTACAATAGGTGCGACTTTCACCTTCTCTCTAATGCATTCATTTCTAATCCTATCTCGTCTAGTGTATCCACTCATCCACCGTAACATTCTCATCTCTGCAACATTAAACTTATTTTCTTGTTGACTTTTTATTGCCCAACATTCAGTTCCATACAACATTGCAAGTCTTATAACTGTGCAGTAGAATTTACCCTTAAGTTTGAGTGGTACTCTTCTATCATAAATAACACCCGAAGCACTCCTCCATTTCATCCACCCCGCTTGGATCCTATGATTTACATCTTCTTCTATTTCCTCGTTATGTTATATGATGGATCCAAGATACTTAAATCGTGTGACTTGTGGTAGGATATGTTCTCCAATTTTTACTTCTACGCTAGAAGTGGTGTACTTCTTACTAAACTTACACTCCATATACTCCGTTTTACTTCTACTTAAACGAAAGCCATGAGTTTTTAAAGTTTGTCTCCACCTCTCCAACTTCTCATTCATTTCCTCTCTCAATTCTCCAACTAGGACAATATCATCCGCAAAAAGCATGCACTGTGGCACCGGCTCTTGGATATGTTCAGTAAGCACATCCAAGACTAAGGTAAAAAGATAAGGGCTCAGAGTTGACCCTTGATGTAGACCAATAGTTATCGAAAAATCTTCTGTAAGTCCACTTTTTGTTATTACACTAGTTGTAACCTTATCATACATGTCTTGGATTGCTCGAATATAAGCTATACGAACTCCTTTTTTCTCCAAAGCCTTCCATAGAACTCCCCGTGGTACTCTATCATATGCTTTTTCTAAATCAATAAACACCATGTGTAAATCTCTTTGATTCTCCCTATATCTCTCCATTAATCTTCGCAACAAGTATATTGCTTCCATAGTTGACCTTCCTGGCATAAAACCAAATTGATTCTCCGTAACTTGACTCTCTCTCCTTAACCTTCGCTCAATTACTCTTTCTCATAATTTCATAGTGTGGCTCATGAGTTTAATTCCTCTATAATTTGCACAATTTTGAATGTCCCCTTTACTCTTATAAATAGGGATTAAAGTACTTTTCCTCCACTCATCTGGCATCCTCTTAGATCTCATAATTTCATTAAATAATTTTATGAGCCAACTTATACTTTTCATTCCCAAACTCTTCCATACTTCAATGGGTATATTATCCAGTCCAACTGCTCTGCCATTCTCCATTCGCTTTAATGCTTCTTTTACCTCTACCTCACAAATCCTACAGTAAAAAGTATAATTTCGATCCTCTACTTCCGTGTCTAGCCTATCCGATTGCGATAAAATCTCGTGCCCTTCATTAAAAAGCCTATGAAAATAACCCTTCCATCGTTCCCAGATATCTCGTTCCGTTACTAACACTTTCCCGTCTTTATCCTTAATGCATTTCACTTGATCCACATCTCTTGTCTTTCTTTCTCTACTTTTAGCTAACTTGTAAATACTTTTTTCTCCAACTTTAGTACCTAAAGATTGGTATAACCCATCAAATGTCCTCGCTCTCGCTTCGCTCACTGCCTTCTTAGTATCTTTCTTAGCTACTTTATATTTTTCCTAATTTTCATTACTCTTACATAATGACCACACTTTATAACACTCTCTTTTAACTTCAACCTTATCTTGTACGCTTGCATCCCACCACCAAGATTCTTTGTCCCTAGGTCCATAACCTTTTGATTCACCTAATATTTCCTTTGCCACCTTCCTAATCTCTTTAGCCATTTCATTCCACATGTCGTTAGCACTTCCTTGTATTTCCCAAGGTCCTTCCTCCATAATCCGTCTTTGCAAATTCTTTTCTTTATCCCCTTTTAGTTGCCACCATTTAGTCCTTACCACTCTACCTTCACATTTACTTTTTACTCTCCTCCTAACTTTTACATCCATAACCAAAACTCTATGTTGAGTAGTTAAACTCTCTCCCGGTATAACTTTGCAATCCATGCAAAATTTTCTATCCGATTTCTTTATAAGAAAGAAATCAATTTGAGAACATACCCTTCCACTTTTATACGTGATAAGATGTTCTTCACGCTTTCTAAAACAAGTGTTAGCTAATGTAAGATCAAATGCTAATGAAAAGTCTAAAATAGTTTTACCCTCTGTATTTACTTCTCCTATACCATATCCTCCATGAACACCCTCATAGTCTGAAGCTACCCTTCCCACATGACCATTTAGATCCCCTCCTACAAGAATCTTTTCTTCTAATGGTATTTCCTGAACTAAACATTCTAAATCTTCCCAAAACTTTATCTTATGAGATTCTTCTAACCCTACTTGTGGTGCATAAGCACTAATAATATTAAAGATTTCCTTTTCTACTACAAACTTTAATGCAAGGATTCTATTTCCTAACCTTTTGACATTTACTACAGTATTTTTCCAAAACTTATCTACAATTATACCTACCCCATTTCTAGATTTATATTTACCAGTATACCAAAGTTTAAAACCCGAAGTATATAATTCTTTCGCTTTTTCTCCTACCCATTTAGTTTCTTGTAAACACATAAAATTTATCCTTCTCCTAATCATAGTATCTATTATTTCTATAGACTTACCCGTAAGTGTACCTATATTCCAAGTTCCAAAACGAATCCTACTCTCATGAACTAGCTTCTTTAGCCACATTCATTCACGAAAATGTAGTAGCCCTTGCTTATTTTGCACTACATCCAGGCGACGATGCAGCGGCTCTTGCTCACTTCTCACTGTACTCGAGCTATACAGCGCGTTACTTACAGGCAACGACCTAGCTTTACGTTTAATATATCAATTGTCCATGTCATAAAGATTCGACAAAGTTTTACGTTGGCTGTCGACTGCCTAACACAACCCTCCTCTTTTTCCAGGCTTGGGACCAGCTATGACAAATAAAATTTGTCATAGGCAGAGTTCCGTTACGTTTTGTCAAAATTTTGTTAAAATTTGTTTCTTTATTCTAGTTCTGTTTTTCTTTCTGTTTGAGCTTGGGATTCTCATTTTGAGGAGTTTAAAATGTTACATAAATTTTTTGGACCTTAACTAATTTATTT
This sequence comes from Erythrophleum fordii, assembly GCA_032878935.1. Taxonomy (NCBI): domain Eukaryota; kingdom Viridiplantae; phylum Streptophyta; class Magnoliopsida; order Fabales; family Fabaceae; genus Erythrophleum; species Erythrophleum fordii. The sequence continues at coordinate 14,393,790 of JAVQMF010000050.1, forward strand.
AAAGGGACTTGTTTTGAAAATGTATTCATTTATGTCGTTTTGACGAAAACTGGATATTACATGTGTCATTCGTTGGTCAAATATTTTTCCACACATAACACCTTTTTCCTCAACGAAGGCTATGTTTGGGAGTTTAGGGAGAAATGGAATGGAATGGAAAAAGGCTGCTCTTTGTTGGCCATGGGAAAAATGTTGTAGTGCTTAAATTTATAATTATTATCAAACTTAGATAAATATATATTGATTGATAGAAAAAGTTATAACTATTAGAATGAAAGTTCCATAAATATATTAATGGTGAAGAATTTGGGTGAGAAAATCATGGGATATTAATGGTGGTGTTCTTATGTTTTAATAAACTTTGTCAAGTTCTTGACTTATCACCATCTATTAAGAAACTTTTCTCTTTGTGACCCTTTTTAGGACTATGATTACTTGTTAGATTTATGGAGTCTTGGTTGTATGTTTGTTAGAATGATTTGCAACTCACTTTTCTTATAATGCATTTTGATATAGGCCTTTTCTAATAATGGCATTAAAGATGTAGAGATAGGCTTTTCAGTCTCATTTAACATATGGGAAAGTAGAATGAAAAAAGAAATACAGAAAAAAATAGCTATAAAAATAACATAGCATTTTAGCAATTTGAGAAGATAGAGATCTCCATCAAAACTCTTTCTCAAAATTCTTCACACCTTCAAAAATCTACCAGACCCTCTCATTGAACTTTTTGTAATAGTAAAAGGATAGGACATGCACCAAAGAAGTAACAAAAATAAAAGCAAAAACAAAAACAAGAAACAAAAAAACTAAAAAAATGCACCCAAAAAGCACAAGAGCATAAAGACATGATAAAAAAAAGCACCTAGAATTTGCCAGAGAATTGCATGATGAATATCAAGGAAGCTTTAAGGGGAAAGGATTTTGGGGGGAAGGGGAAGAGAGTGAGAGGTAAAGCATAAAAAACAGAGATAAGAGTGAAAGACTTGTCTAGCAAGCATTATTGGGCTCTTGGGAAAACTATGAAGGTGTGATAGTATAATTGTAATTTTGATTGAAAGCACATTCCATTTCTTTCTAAACCCCTAATTTAGAGGGGCAAAAAAAAAAAAAAGGTTTAAGATGATAAATTTGGAAGGATAAGTTGGAATCCTTCCTTGATCATTTCATTCTATCTTTTTTTTAAAAAAAAAATCTAAACAAAGTTTTACCCAATTTGGCTATTCCACTCCTTGCCATTCCATCTATTAGCATCCATTCAAACACACTCTAAAGCCCTACCAACTCTTTCATTTCAAGTTCTACCCATTTTATGATATGTGTTTATTCTTCATTCAAATAAGAAACCATTTCAAACTTAAATGTATATCTTTCTCTTCATTTCTTACAATTTCTATTGTCTTTCACCTTTAAGCAGTTTCTATTTTCATTTGCTAAAGTTCCAAATTTACCATTTTTCATGTTAGATTTTTCTCTCATCCAATTATTTTGTTTCTTTCTTTATTTTGTTTACTTGTTTTATTTGTTACTCTAAAATTGTTTATCAAAATTTATTTGACACTTAATGCCTGTTATAATTTTTTTTCCAGAAAAATAGAGTTAGTAATTTTTTTATACTTTAGTTAATAGAAGAGTTCTTTCATATGCCATTATATTCCTTTATAAGCCAACTAAAAGTTTTTTAAGCACCACATTATATGCTATTTGACAAGGAATTTGCAAATGCCTTACCACCTCGCATTATATGCTATAACCCCTTATCAAAAGAACTTGTACTCATTGTTAGGAAAACTTTGTTGACAAGGTTTCGAAATTTACATTATAGAATACAAGACCTTGTTGACAAGATCTTAGATCTTAGTGACAAGATGTTCACATAACCTAGAACTGATATGATCTAATGCTAATAGTAGTAGAGAATGTAGTGAGTACACAAGGAGGAGGCACCTTAATGGGGGTGACTAACTCAGTGTTAGAAATTCAAAAAAGAGAAAATAGTAAAAAAGATCACAATATAAAGGTTTTTCCTAGTTTAATAAGAAGAAAGTAAGATGTAATGGGATAGAATATCACTCAGCTAGTGGTCAGTAACTCTCCAGGGGATAAATCCTTGATTTGGTGATTTCAGAGATATGAGAAAGTGAGGAAGTATTAAGGGATGAGTATCTAGAAAAGGGTACCCTTGCTTTAGTGGCGACTAGAATAGAGCTAATAGAGGAAGCACAGTAAAGGCAGACAGATAAGAATTTCATACTTGATCAGATAAGCTTTCCAAAGGTGCCTTTCTAAGCTTCTAAGCCTCCCTTCAATTCTTCTCCTCTTCCCACTAAATCAAACATATACTAGCTTCAATTAACTCATCAAAATCATAGGGAAAGAGAGGAGAAAGAGGAGGACAAGGCTAAGGAAGGAAGAAGCATGAGATTGTCTTATATTTTTACCTTTTTCTTGGTCTTTCTTCTTCTTCTTCCCTCTCCTTCTTATGCACCCTTGAAGCTCTCTCTTAGATCTATCCAGACCAACAATACATCGGTGGCGGGAGTGGAGCAAGTGGCTAGACGTTTTTAAGAAGCAAAAAGTAAAGTTAATACACTTTTACAATTTATAATTTTGCCACTACACTTTGATTATACTGTTTGAGCTCATTTTAAATCATTTTTTAGAATCTTCATTTTAATCATAAAATTTAGGTCTTCTAATTCATCAAATGCTTTTCGTTTTACTCAAATTGGATTTGAAACTAATCTGAACTATTCAATCAAAGTTTAAGTCAACTGACAACTAAAATCGCTCACTAGAGGGGTTTTAACTGTTCTAGGGGTTCTTATGGTTTTTAGGGCCTCTGAGAACCTTCGGAAACTCATTTTCCTTATTAGAAATTCCTCCTTTGAGTTTTCTAAAAAGTACCTAAAATTACGAAATTCCCATTATACTTTTGACAATTTTATTGAACCATTATGGCTCTGGTTTCTAGGTGCCTTGGCTTTGGATCCTTATTTTCTATTATTTAAAATTTTATCCTAATTTTATTTAGCCTTAAATCCTTCATTTTAGGGGACTTGCTTTTATGTCAAGTATGTTTCACTCGTTTACAAAGAAATTAGACATTACGTTTCTCATATTTACAGAGAAGCCGGATATTACAAAAAGCATTAATTTTTCCTATGCATGTTACCCTTACTTTTGCCCATGAACATTTACTATCAACTTCTTCTTGGCATTTCCAAAGTTAACTGCCGTCATGAATTTTCATGCATTTTTTTTTACTTAATGTTTAATTCTATTTTATGCTTAGCTAATCTTCTTAATCATTAAAGAAGAGAAAGAGGTAGTATAACAACAATACTCCCTTTCTAAATAATTTAAAGATCATTCAAGATAAGTTGGAAGTTATTCCTAAATGTAATGAAGAGCTTGACTTCTCTCTTGATAAATTGAATCATGAGGTTTAGGAAGTTATTGCTAGAAAGCTTCCCAAAAGGCCATGAAGTTCTTGTGTTGGAATTGTCGTGGCTTTAGAAAGACCACAATAGTTTAAAAACTAAAAAAATTTACACGTAAATACTCTCTTGACTTTTTGTTTGTAGTTGAAACTATGTAATTAGTAACTAAAATTATAAATAAAATCTATGCTTTTGGTTACTACCATTTCATTAAGGAGGACGCATTGGGGAAAAATGAAGGACTCATCCTTGCTTGCAAAAGAATAGCAAATGCGATATTAATGATAAAATGCCCTATGGATCCACATGTCACAGTAGACATACAAAGTTTAAATTTTTTCTTTGTTTCATTTAAAGCTACCTTAAAGTTTAACACAAGTACATTTTTAAGGATTGGTTGCATAACATAACTTCATCTAAAAATGCCCATTGTTATGCATAGAAGATTTTAATCAATTATGCTCCTCTAGGGACAAGAAAAGTTTCAGCTTCTGTACCCTTCGTGCAAATCATTTTCATCCACTAATGGACTCTTGTAACTTCATTAATATCCATATAAATGGCCAATGATGTACATCGACTAATAATTGCATGGGAATTGATGCAGTATGGGTTAAATTGGATAAGGTTTTACATAATCATCAATAGCTTGAAGTGTTCCCTAAGTTATACCTTATAAATCTTCCTTTCCTTTCTTCACATCACTTGCCCATGTTTTCTTTTTAACTAAACCTCAAATACCATATAGGAGGAGACTTGTTCACTTTGAAAATTTCTAGTTTCTTTTTTGTCATTATAGAGAATTAAATTAGCAATTCATGATATTTTTATGCCTTAGGTTGCCTTGGTTTGCATCTGCATAAAAAATTGTCTTCTATTATGATTGCTTTATACAACTAAAATAAGTATTCATTTGGCAATATTTCTTAGAAATTTAAACTTCTTGAAGTCTTTTTGCAAGGTTTGCAAAATAACATTCATTCCATTAAACCTAAGAAAATTGAAAGAAATATTCATAATGAAATTGAATTTTATTATAGCCATGAGAAAATGATATGGGCACAGAAAGCAAGGCAAAAGTGGCTATTTTAGGGGATAGAAATACTAAATATTTTTATGCTCTTGTTTAAACTAGAGATGTAGTAGCCTAATCAATTAGCTCAAAAATGATCAAGGTGATTAGTTGGATGATTTCAAGAAAGTAGAAGATTTAACATGTTTTTATTTTAGCAAGATATACTTTTTGATTAAGGATGTTGATCTTAATAATACATTACAATTTCTAAAGACTCTTAATATTTCTATTCTAGCTCATCATCACCTAAAAATCTTATAAATGACTTCACTAGCTAGATAATTAAAACTATAGTCTTCCAATTGAAAGATAATGCTATAAGGCAAGATGGATTTCATGCCAAATTTTATCAAAAGTATTAGGACATAGTTAGCAGTGATGTTTAGGAAATAGACATATAAAATTTATTTTCTATTAAGTATGACCACATTTAGAAACCAAGGTGATATAAGTCTTGTTTGGATTTTTCAATAAAAAACCATTTTAGAGGAATGAAAAGTGCTTTCATCAAAGGTAGGTTGATTTTTGACAATATACTACAAAGATAGGGACATTTAACTGCGATTTATAAAATAGCAATTAAATTGAGTCTTAACTGTGGTTAAATTAAAAATATTATGCATGGTTCATAGAAAATACCAATTAAGTCATGGGACTTAACTGTAATTCTTTATAAACCTCGGATAAGTCCTACAATTTAACTATAGTCCACTTTCATTTAACCAAATTTGATTTGGCCTTCATGAGCCCCTTGAGTGCTCCTTATTTGCAGTGTTGTAGGAAGCTCAGAATTGCAAGAACAATTCACAATCTTTGCTGCACGACTGATGTTGGTAGAGGATGCCACCAACCAACATGCAGACTATTAGTGAGTATCTCATAGCTGTGTGATATGATACTTATAATTTTTTGTGGTAGTAAGGGTTTAACAACATAAATTTAAATCTAAAAAATGGGGTGGCAATATCTTGGAAAATTTGTTAGCGGTACATTAGGTTAAAGTAATTCATTTATATATGGGCAGTGTACTCTTCCTTCTTCACTCTTATAAAGTTTGGATTCTTTAGAGGATTGTCAGAGGAAATTCTCTTACTCTACATTCTTAGCGAACTATTAAGGTTGTTTTTCTATTTTTAGCCTAAATTTGATAGTAGTTATGAAAAAAATAGAATAATAGATTATATTGAGGTTATTACACTAGATTCTAATAGTAGTTACAAAAAAATTAAAAGACATGAAATTGATATTATTCTTGACAAGTGCTTAGATTATAAAAAGAACCTTTTCTCCATATAGGATACATGATTCAAATATTATTTGATTTATTTATAAGTGTTTTGCAATTCTTTCTTTATCCCATATTTAAATTTTTGCAAAGTAAACTTTTTTTACTATAAAATCATTGACATTATGTTATTAAATCTTGTAAAATTTTACTATCTTGAATTCCTTTAAGGATCTTTCGTGTAAGCCTTCAGCCACCTCTTTTCAGAGTTTGTATGAATGGTTTTATTTATTAAAATATGTTTTAATATTATATTATATTCATGAGCCATTTCTATCTATTTTAATTGGCTAAACTTGCAAGCCTAATAAAGGGTTTCTTCAATGATCAAGGTTACTACAAATTAGGGACTTTGCATTTTTATCTATTATATCAAATCCATTAAGGTGGGTACATTTTCCTCGATGATGGTGCTACAACCTATATAGTATGTGTCAGGAACTTTAATCATTAGGGCTTAATGTTACTATGTTATGATCAATGCCAATTTTATATATTTTAATTCTCCTAACTTAGCCATTTTAGTGTCCAAATATGGCTTTAAGAATTGAATTAAGTGAAATTTGATTTTAATTGGCTACTTTTACATTTGAGGAATTAATTTGCAAATTATTGGTTCTTAATGCTTAAATTTATCTTAAATAATTTTTGGGTATTTCTACTTAATACTTTCCATTCTTTTGTGCAAATTTTAATGGGCAAATGATGTTTGAATGAGAATTTGAGTTACATAAGGGAAGGAGAAGAGTTAGGCTTCAAGTGTACTCTTTATTAGTCAATTAAAATTTGAATGAGAGAAGTAAATCACATGGATTCTACACTTATAAGAATAGCAACATACCAATTCACTAATGCATGGGTTCATGTGTCCAACAGCTAACCACTTATAAGAACCACGTGGAAAGGAGCTTTGGTGGATGAAACAAGATGCAACTAGTCACAGGGTTGAAGAAAATGAATGAAGCAACGTGGCTGGAATAAGGGAAGGAAAAACATATGGGATGGTGAATGGAGAAGAAGCTTTATGAGGAATTCACACAATGCCACGAGTCCAGCCTTCATACACCAATACTTAATCACACACACATTGTTTTAGTAGCCATGGGTTGCTCAACATACACACACATACACGTACACTTCCACGTAGAGTCCAACACTCATAACTCCATTCACATACAGCTCACGTTAACACACTTTAACCACATGAACACACTAACACGAGCTCATTTATCCATGTAAAAACACAGAACACACTCATGCATATCCCGTCAAACACTAACACATACCTGCAGGCTTTCCATATACAAGCATCAGCATCTCATGTGAAACTAGAACAGAGGAAGCAACGAGTGAAGAATATGAAAAAGAGAGAACTTTGAGAATGGGTTTGTGAGCAGAACAGAGAAAAATCACGTACATTCCATGTAGATAACAACAAGGATAGCATTTGAAATGAAGGAATAAAAACACATGAAGAAGCTCACTAAGAGAAGAACATGGAATGAGAGCAAGAGAAGCAGCCAGATTGGAAATACAGAAGCTAACGTGGAAGTTGCATGAAGCAACGAGATCATGAAGCTGAGCTGGAAAGAAGCGTGAGAAGAATTTAAAGCTGACATGGAAGAGAGAAGCATGTGGGAAGGAAATGAAGAATAAGCTGCATGAAGGACCACGTGAGAAAGAATTAAAAGGATATAACAACATGTGTTCAAGAGAAAGAAAGAGCCATGGGCAGCTGAAATAGAATGCATGTGAATGGCACGTTATGGACAAGGAACTCTCCATGTGAAAATGAATTAAAGTGAAGCATGATGGGCATGTGATTTTTAATGAAGGGCACTGGATCCATTCATCCAAGAGAGAGCCATGCAATTCCATCATATTAATCTAGCCACTCATTCCATCGAATAAAAAGGAGCATCCATCGTATTCACTCAGTCATTCACTCATTCGCACGTTCCTTCATCCATTCCACGTCTAGCAGCCATTCCACGCCATTTCCCATTCCCTCATCTTCCATTCCACCTCTAATGAAGCTTTGATCTCCATCTTGTGATTAGCTTAGAGAAGGGTCCTTGGTTGAAGCTTGAGTCCATGGAATAGCAAGGGATTTTGGCTAAGCTTCTTATTTTCTTTTCTCTCTTTCTACATTGATTTTTGTTATTTTATTTGCTTGGTTAAGCTTGTAATTGACTGGATTGGTGTAGTTTATGATTAGTAGCTGGTTAGACACTAATTAGGAGAGCAATTGATATTTTAATTAATTAATTTTAGTGTTGGATTTTCATTTTCCTACTATTTTTTAAGTGTACAATCAAGGTGTTTGATGAAATGCTTGTTAAAATTGGTGTGCTTAATTGTCTAATTTAAAGATTCATTGGAGTTTAATTAGTTAATTGAATCTCATAAGGTATTAATTCAAAAGTTAATTAATCAATTAATCATTCAATTCAAGTGTTCATTAATCCTAATGACAAGAGTTAGCGAATTGATGCAGGATTGAGATTTCAATTCAACATTAGATTATTAATCTCTTGATTCTTACGTGGTAATTCAAGATATATTGTCCTGAACATAATTAAGGACTCTTAGATTAGAATTAATCACAATTGAATTAGGATAAGGATAGTGGATACCACAGGACGAATCCAAAGCTTGTCATAAGTCCATCATTCAACCATAATTCATATAATTAGGTAGTTAGTCATTTTAATTCAATTTCAATTTACTTATTTAATTAAACTAAAAAACCCTTTAATTTAGGTAGTTCTAGGATCCTTTAACACTTAGAAAATCTAATTAAATATTGAATTTTATTTCCAAGGGAGATGACCTAGGTTGTGCCTTATATTGCATATAATTTTCAACTTAGTTTTATTTTGAGGGTTATGTGACACCACCCGTCAAAATTTGGTGCCGTTGCCGGGGAATTGAATTCTCAATTGTTTGAGGAAGTTTTCTAGGTGTTTAACCTCTATTTTTATTCTATTTTGGTTTGATTTTTCCTCTGTTTTGAACTTGGATTTAGAACATTTTGGTTGCTTGAATTAATTGGTTTGCTTGCTGGGATTTTTGTTTGAAGTATCTAAGAAATTCTCAAACTTTGTTTTCCAAAGTTTTTGGCTGTTTTAAGCAAAAGTAATAGCAAAGCTATTTGGTGCACCATTTTTTGGCTAAATTCCATTGTTTAAGGCACTTTTTCTAATTTTTTAGTATTTTTTTGAATTTTTTAGGTATTTTTCAATTTTTCTAGATTTAATTTCTTTATTTTTTATAAGTTTGTTTTGTATTATTAACCTCTATTTTAGAGTTTTTTTTTATTATTAGGAAGTTCTTAGCTTCATTTGAATTTTATTTTCTTGATTTAGAGTTTGAATCTGTCACTAAATTGTTTTATCTTGTACGTAAATTGATTGTACTTGTTATTTTCTTGCTTTGAATGGATCCATATTATTATTCTAATTAAGGTGTCTATGATTTTTATGCAAATGATGGGATCTCCAGGCAGTTGGATGAACTTGAGTTAATGCTTCAAGGCCTTCTTAAACAACAAAGACAAGTACAACAAAGCCAACGATAACAACAAGTCCAACAACCATGCTACCAACCACACCATCATTCCTGTGAAGTTCACCCCCGTTACATTGAACTATATCGCCATCCATATGAAGTACACCTTAATTACTACCATCATTATGAGCCATACCACAATTACAATATGCAAGAGCTAGAATATCATCCTTACAACTGCCATGAGGGGTATATGCAACAAGAGGTCTAGAAGGAACTGACTTTGGAAGAGAGCAACAAATGACAGCTCATAATCTTTAACTCCAACGAGAAGTTGATCAGTTGCATGCTTAAAATCAACAAATAATTGACAACATTATGAAGGATTTGGGAATTCAAATGAATCAACTGACTTCAAGTGCTACTGAATTAACTGAAAAGCAAATTAGAAGAGAAAGTATAGAGGAGGAAGAATCCTATTCATTGGGTAATATCCTTCCATCTTCTAATACTTTGCAATTTGTTGGAATCGATTCTAGTATACTTGATAGTACTATAATTAATGATGCATATAATGTTGTTGACTCTAAATTGCATGATGATGATGTAGATGAGGAAATTGTTGTTGAATCTCTTGATTTGATTGATTGTGATAACTCATTAAGCAAAATTGATACATTTATTGATGTTCATGAATCCTTGTATACTGATGCACTTGGTATTTCTACTCCTAGCTGTGACCATAATGATGAATTCATTTTTGAACCTGTTAATGATGATTCTTTTAAGTTTAGGGTAGTAGATAAGTATGGGGTTGACCTAAAATGTGATGATTATTCTGTTCCTAGTGTGGAATTGATTGATAATCCCATTGATGATGTATCTTTTGATTGTGTTTGTACTGAATCCACTGTATGTGATAGATGCTCCCAGATTAATTCTTTCATTGAGACTAGTGAGTTCCTCACATATACTGGCCAACATAATTCCTCACTTACATGTAATGATGTGACTAATGAAACAGTGAATGTGACATGTGATAAGAATATAGATAGTGAAATTGTTAAGTAGATTGTTGTTGATGAATCAAACCTTAATTTAAAATGCTTATGTGATAACATGCATACAGGTCCCGTATGTGCTAAGATAGATGAGTTTCTGGAGTCTGATAAGTCTGCTGAATCCATAGAGCCCTTTGTTTGCACTGAAATTGTTGATAAGACTGATTCTACTGATCATACTAGTATTAATGAGAGCATGTATAGTGATAGTGCTGATGTTGAAAATCCTATTGATGCTTGTATTGTTATTAATACTAGTGAGAAACTGGATTTTTTTATTGATCATTGTTTAGAATCTTGTGAGCCTACTGATGTTTCTTTAGTTAGGAAAGATATTATTTCTCCTATTGAGAGTCCGGAAGAAATTTTTAAAGTTGGTGAGCTAATTCCCAACAATCAACAGACTCTCCCAACGAAGAAAAAGCAACTACCAAATACTTTGAAGGATTTGAACTTAAAAGACTATGAGAAGTTGCAATTAAATTTTTCTGTTGATACAATGACTTTTACTGATGAGAGTCAAGTAGATTGTATTAGTTTTGATAGATTTCTAGAGAGTTCAGAGTTTAAATTTGATTTTAAATTTTCTTTCTATAGTTTTAAACGTCTTAGATTTGATTTTTATTCTTTTCTTATTCCTAAAATTGCTGAATCTGACTTTCCTAAACTATTGATGGTTGAGAAAGTCCATGAGTCAACATTACATGATCAATCAAAATGCTTTAAAGTGGTTAAACTTAAATTTGTTTAGCTAAGGAGGAATAAAGCTGCTTTAATCTTGGTTTTTGATACTTATAATTAGTTGATCTTTGATATAGTTCTTTTTAGTTTAGGATTTAGTTTTCTTTTCTTTTTCTACATTACTGTTTGTTTTGTTTTGTTTTGTAGGTAAATAAAGGTTGCTAACCAGCTACAAAGGAAATTTGAGCCACCTTTGAAATCTTCGATTCAAGTTTATTTAGTTGTATACTTTCCCTTTCTACTCTTTATATTATGCTATTATTTGTTAACTAGACTATGTGCTGACATTGAGGACAATGCAATATTTAAGTGTGGGGGAGAGAGTCATTTCATTCCATTTCATTTTCTCTTTGTTTCCTTTGTTTAAAAAGAAATGAAAATCTTTGAGACATTTTTTTTCAATTTTTTTATGAAAGTTGCAAGTTGAGATGATTGTAGTTTGGATTCACTTAGACATGATAAGCAATAAATCTTGTATTTTGATTTAAGTGAAGTGGTAATGAATTTGATTTCAATGAATTATTTGATAGTCTTTAGCTAGTAAGGAATTGAACCATATATCTTTGATTCTAGTGTGTATTCATCTATCACTGCTTTCACTCTAGAACTTGTCTTGATTTTTTGTTGAGGCCACATATGTATTTGTATGCATGAAAATGATAAGGCATTCCTTTCTTTTGTAGCTAGATAGCTAAAAAGCCAACCTTGACATGCATTCTATCCATTGTTTAGCCACTTTGGACTTTTGTTTTATTTTCTAGTTTAGCCTAAAGCCATTAAAAATGTTTTCCACCTTGTTTTAAGATATCTTAAGGACTTAAAGGAGCATTACACTTGTTTAGGATGAGAGAATGTATACTTTACATCAAGTTAGGCCATTGATAGTAAAAGTTGAGGAATATGTTCCAAAAAAAAAATTGCAAAGAAAGAAGAGATAAAAGAAAAGAAAATCAATGAAAAGGAAAAAAAAAAGTAATTGAAAATCAAAAGAAAGAAGCGTTTTGAATTAGTATTGCCTATATTTGTTAGAAATAAAGCCTAGAAATTCCTTATCCTATGTTTTTATTAATTGCTCTTGAGGTTCTAAGGTATCCATTTATTTGTCTTTCCTTGTTCTTATATCCATTCATTTCATTCCTTAGCCCCATTACAACCATAAATAAAAGTCCTTTTGATTTATGCATTGCATTTGGCATAGGTGGTGGAGATTTAGAAGCTTGACCAGCCTATGGTAGTGAATTTAGATAGGTGAAGTTTGAGTGAAACACATTGCCTAAATACTTGAGAGTTAAAAGTAAACACTAACCCATGTGAGAGGCTATGCATTTCAATTCATTCTTTTCAAATGAAATTGCCATGGAGCTTATTTCTTGATGCAAGTGAAGTTAACTTTGATTGTTGAAATGAAGAAAAGTTTTGATTAGTCTCTAACTTGTGATTTCTACACTTTCATTTTTCACTTACCATTCCACTTGGTTTTCCTTGGATTTTGAGCTTTGCCCAGGAGTGCAAAGGTTTAAATGTGGGGGAGTTATAATAAGTTCTTTTTTTATATCTTTTGAATCTATAAATGCTTTGTGCTTTCATATAATTTTTATTCCCATTTTAATGTTTGATGATAGTACATAGTTAGGCTTTCTAAAATTACTTCTGTAACAAAGTTACCATATTTTGGTTATTATCAGGTAATGTTCACTTTGGTCATGTTTCATCTATATGTGGGAGATATTATTGCTATGAAACTTTTAACATATAATTCCTATGGCTTACATTATATGGCCTAGATTTTTCTCCATTTTGATTATAATTTCTATCTCACATGCATATTTTGTTTTTACTTATTTCTTCTCTTTTATAGGTCATGCTGTTGCTATGTTATCATTGTCAAGCATCACTTTAAGCCAAAATATGAGCTTTTAAGAGAAGGTCTACTTATTAATTTATTACTATCTTTAACAATTGTAACTTAATGAACTAACAGAGTTAAGCTTCCATTCTCCCCATAGTAAAGAAAATAGGGAGAATTATAATAAAGGACCAAAAAGTGAAGAAATTTATTCTTAAAAACCTGTTACCACTTGTTTTAGGATGATTACCACTAAGTTTAGCAACAATAAGTTGAACCTAGTAGTAATGGTCCTTAAAAATAAATTTTATCATTTCTTGGTCCTTAAATGTAATTTTCCCAAGAAAATATGTCCTATTTTAGTTATTGTGTTTTAAAAAAAGGATTTGGAAAAGGTGGTATATTTATTGCCAATACTACTTTATTATGCTCTTTAATGGGCCATCAACCTAAATTCCTTTTGACTATGTAGTTTTTAATACACTACAATAAGGAAAACATTTCTATCTAGTTATTGATTCTTCTTATATTTGAGATATCACATATAAGAAGAATCAAGTGAGGCAGTGTTTGAGTTTAAATGATGAAATGAAATGTAGGTTTCATTAAACTTGAAGAATGGAGAATAGACTAGAGTAAGTAAAATAAGGACAAAACCTTATATGATTGCATTACAAACCTACAAGTTAGAAAGGTTAATTTGATGTATGCCAATTGGAAGTGTTGTTGGGAAGAATCCTATTATAAATGTTGTATTAAGGAGACTTCTTAATATTGTAGTGTGATTTTGTGTGGTGGGCCAAGTGGAGCATGGTTATTATTTGTACTAACAACTTATCATAAATGTTAAATAAGCATAAAACTTAGGAAATGATTGTTTGCTTTTATATATCATAATTCATGTCTAAATAATGGTTGGATAAAAAGTGTCATAACAACATGTAAAGATAGTTAAAGAATGATTAAAGCTTTCTTTTTTATTTTAGAATGTTTAACTGAAGTAAATACAAGTAGGGATAAATTAATTTAAAGGGATAGGATTTTTTTAAAAAAATTAATTGCTATTAGAAAAAATTTCAATGGCTATACTAGTTTGAACAATGGTAAAACCATTAAAAAAAAATCATGGTTAAACCTCTTATTTTTTAATGATATCCTCCTTGCCTTTGAAGTCATGAACAAGATACAAAATTTAAAATAGGTTCAAAGAAAATGGTGCGCTCTTAAACTTCATACTTCAAAAGCCCTTGAGAGGATTTCTTGGACATTTTTAAAATTAGTGCTAATTCAAATGAAATTCCTAAACATATGGGTTCGTTAATCATGCAATGTATTTCCACATTCAGTTACGAAATTCTCCTAAATGGTAGCCTTACTAAAAGTTTTTACCTTGGGTGAGGTATTAGAAAAAAGAACCTCTCTCATCATATTTATTCATCTTATGTTCAAATATCTTTTCTTGCATGATAATCGATGCTAAACTCAATAATAATGGAAGGGAGTCAAGGTTAGTAGGCTTTCAAATCCCATAACTAACATGATGTATGTAGATGATACAATTTTATTCATTAAAGATTTAACAGAATTATGTCTATTGTCTTTAATATCTTAAAACAATAGAGCAAATTTTCTAAGGTTAAGTTAAAGAAGTCCATCTAAGAAATCATTTTTAGCTTGAGCATCCCTTATAAATTCAAAATTACAAGTTTAGAAATCTTCACTCTTCTTTTAAGTAGCTAGGACAACCTTAATCAAAGAATTTTTGAACTTAAGCCTTATATATCAACTTTCATGTATTGAGCTTCCTAAAAGTATCTACTCTCAGATTGATTATTGAATGCCAAATTTCTTTTGCAATTTTTCACTAAGATAGACCCAAAATTCATATGCTTATTTGGGATAAGTAATGCTTACATTCCAGTATAGGTGTATTAGGCTTTCATTAAACTCATTAACTCAACCAATCTTTACTTTCAAAAAAAATATGGAAACTGCTTGATGATAATAATCATTCATATTCCTTTAGTATTAAGGTAAAATATTGCAAGATAGAGCACTTAAGAAAGGTCTTTTAGTAGCCAAATTCCTTACGGATATGGAAAGAAATCATTAAATAATTTAAATATGAACAATTAATAATGCCTAAGCTTTAGTTGCAAATTGGCTTATGATATCTCATCAATACTAACTGCCACTTATAGTGGCCTAAGCAATCAGGTAAGACTACATAACCATTTAAAGCCTTTGGCTTTATTTTGCATCATAAGAAAGAATGAATATTTCAAAATCTTGATTCTTTCTACACCTAAAGCATTAGTAAGCATATCCAATCTATCACTTTTTTCTTGTTAACTAACATTTTATAGGTGGCCTTTGCATTTTTTAGGCTAATAGGCATGACCTTATAATAGCAAGTTCCTCCTTTTGTCATGAAGGAAATTTTCTCCATATCTTCTTGTAATATCTGGTATTTCGTAAAAACATTGAAATGAGTCAATTATAAAAGCAAGTCTCTTGAGATGAATGATTTAAGATTAAATAAAATTAGGATAAAAGTTTAAATAATAGAAAATAAGGATTTGAGCGTTGAGTTGCCCAAAAATCGAAATCATAGTGATTCAATAAATTTACCAAAAATACAATGGTGCTTTCGTAAACATGTACATTTTAAGGAAAAACCCACATGAGGACTTTTTAAACAAAAAATTTAAACTTTTCGAGATTCTTAGAGGCCCTAAAAATCATTAGAACCCCTGGGACAGTTAAAATCCCTTCGTTGTATGGTTTTGAACATCAGTTGATTCGAACTTTGACCTTTTCGTTCGAAAGGTTTTAAATCCAAATTGAGTGATTCGAAAGCTATTTTATGAGTTTGAAGACCTAAATTTTATGATGGAAAAGATAGTTCTTAAAAAGGAGCTAAAATGAGTTTAAAATGAAAATGCCACGAAAGCGGGACATAAACGTCATTTTTAATGAACAATTTTCAATCTTCTTTCCTTATAAGAGGCATCCCATTTCTTCTCTCCTCCAACTGACTTAGTGTTTTGTTCAAACAGAGAGAGAGAGGCCAGGAGAAAGCAATGCACAAGAAGGATGATATGGATGGGTTTCCAGAAAGCTATCATATGCTTAATTTTGATTTTTCTAGAATTAATTATGATTTTCCAAAGTTGATATTAGAAATATGGAATCTGGACCTGAGAGCATCTTTGCATTTTTCTGGTGTGTGGCTCTTTACCTGAAATTGGTGTGATGATTTATGGTGCCTATGACTTGTATAGATGCATTATAAGTAGAAAATGATATGGATGGGTTCATATGGCCCTCATGGTATGAAACAAAAATTTCGGGCCCTACGTAACACAAATTTATTTATTAAATTTATTGTTTTTCTATGTGAGAATGCTAAATCAAGCTCTTAAAATGAAGTCAAGCATGGAGGCTAATAAATTATGGTGTCACATTTTTAGTATGAGAGCAAAGGTTCAAATACTTTTGCTCGGCGTTTGGCTCTTAAATTGCATAAATGGTTGTGCTAAGGTGTGAATTGCCATGAAATAACTGCATATATACTTGAAATGCAATTATGTGCTAAACATTATAATTCTTTTTAGATAAGATGGTTGATACTAGACGAGGCAAAGGTAAAGGCAGGCCACCTAAGGCTCAGAGGGTTAAGTCTGAGAACCCTCTATGTGCCATTATGGAAAGGCTCGATAGATACAAGACCATGATGGGCCAACAGTAAGAGATACTGGAATAACAAAGTTATATTACACAGCAACAACATGAGATGATAATGTAATTGTAGAATGCCCTAGCTAGACAAGAAGAGATTAGAAGAGAAGCCCTTATACCCTAGCCATTTGCTTCTGGCATTCCACTTACACCTCCCCAGGAGCCCGCTCAGACCTAGATGCCTATTTAGAAACTATTAAATCAGTTCAAAAAGAATGGTCCATCCTTATTTGATGGGGAATTGGATGCGGATAAGGCAGAGGCATGGGTCATGGAGTTGGAAAAGATATTTATAATGATGAATTGTACCATAGAATAAAAACTCAGCTCACCACATTTATGTTACAGAAAGAAGCAAATCGGTGGTAGCATAGCACAAAACCCTTGATGCAAACTAAGAATATTTAGATTAACTTGGAAAACTTCTTAGTGAAGTTCTATGAAAAATACTTTCCTAGTTTGGTGAGAAAACAGAAAGAGATGGAATTCATAGGATTGAAGCAAATATATGAGATGACAGTAGATCAGTATGTGGCCAAGTTTATTGAGTTGTCTCGGTATTCATCCTAATTCTAGAGATATGATGATGAGCCCTAAAAATGTGAGTAGTTTGAGATTAGTTTGAAGCCTTTGATTAGAGACATAGTTACTCCATAGTGAATCAAGAATTTTAATGGCCTTGTGGAGATTAACAGGATGATTAAGAATAATCTATAAGATATCATGCCTGCTGTGACTACAGCTAGTCAGAAGGGGGCTCCAAAATTAAAGAGACCGAGATATAAGGAGAGTGCTAGTGTAGCATTTAGTAGCAAGAGGAAAGGCAAGGTGCAGTGGAATAGAAGGCCACAGAAGGGCAAGAGGGTGCAGCCTCTTTGGACCCTGCCATCCCTAGTGACATGCTTCAAGTGTGGAAAGCTGGAGCACATTTCCAGAAACTGCCTTTAGATGGATACAGTGCCTCCATCTAGGTCATAGACTCAAGCCAAAGTGTTCTCTCTTACTAATTAGGAGGCCAGTGCATCTCCCAAGTTGGTCTGAGGTACACTTATCGTGAATGGTTTTCCTGTAGTTGCTATATTTGATTCGGGTGCTAATCACTCTTTTATATCCTATGATAGTGTGAGGCAATTGGGTCTGGCCAATAGTACTTTACATTTGATTTATCTATCACCACACCTACTGGAAGCTACGTTGTCACTTCTTATACTTGCTTGAATGTCACTGTATAATTTAATTATTATCATACTACTATTGACTTGATTTGTATGCCCTTCTATGATATTAATTTGATAGTTGGTATGAATTGGATAGCCACAAATAATGTTGTACTTGATTGTAAACACAAAACTATTTTCTTACTTACTTGTGGGACTATACCTAGGATAGGGGTTGAATTATCCTTTTTTACTACTACTCAGGCTGAAAGATATTAGAGTATGGATGTCAAATGTTTCTAGTCTTTTTCTCCATTTAAGCTAAGGTAGAGGAAAGGATAGAGGAGATCTCAATCGTTAGAAAATTCCTAGAGATTTTGTCATACCATATTATTCCTAGTATCAATTTCCTTTATCCAAGTGGGATTACACAAATTATCAAAGGAATCCTAAGAAAAACACATTAAAACAATGAATCTAATAGTGTCATGTTGGGGTTTAAAAATTTATCTCGTGTCTTGGGGATCTCGTGAACTTATCAACCACATTCTTTATTTATTTTCTATTTGTACAAATCATAAACATCTCAAAACTTTGTATAAACCACGGACTAAGGGCTAAAAACCATAAATTCTCACATTTTGACCTCGGGCCAGAATTTCAGTTTTCTGCTAGCAAATTTGAAAAATCATAGCTAAATCTAAAAGAATTGAAATCAAGCAAACCATAACTTTTTGGAAATCTCTAGATGTTAAATTTACATTAAAAATAATTTTAAGCCACGAAAATCTCATATAGACCATGTTTAATAATAGAAAAGGTACAAAGGTTGGGTTATCCAAAATTATTGATACAACTTACTGATATAAATTTTGAAAATTCATAATTAATTTTAAAAAATCCAATTAATGCAAACTATACCAATTTGGAAAGATATGGATGTTAGCTAGAGAAAAAAAGAGTTCTAGATCAATCCAAGAACATTCAGACCC
Source organism: Erythrophleum fordii (assembly GCA_032878935.1). NCBI lineage: Eukaryota > Viridiplantae > Streptophyta > Magnoliopsida > Fabales > Fabaceae > Erythrophleum > Erythrophleum fordii. Next base: position 14,412,641 of record JAVQMF010000050.1, read on the forward strand.
TGAAAATCGATGGAATAGTGCTGAAGGTCTAGCTGTGCACCTAAAACATAATATAAATTTCAAAAATTTATATATCTCTCTCTAGACATCCAAATGATGTGCTTCTAGTTGGCACAAGTCATTGGAAAGGTCTAATTTCTCCCTGTAAAATTTCATAGCAATTGGACATCGTTTGCCCCATGAATGATAGGGGTTAATTTTTGGACTATATGAACAATACCAAGGCCAAAACCAGAAAAATTGCCAACTTCAAAAATTTGTCAAAAATTTTGTAGACCTCCAAGTATACCCACTTTAGCTTTTAAAAAATATCTTAACAAGATCTATATTCATGCCAAATTTTAAACAAAGAAAAGCTCATTTGGATAGTTTGTGTCATGGCTCACTAAAATGGTCAATTTTACCTCTTATAAGGCACCAACTTGGTCCAAATGGCCTTCCCTTGTATTTGGCTCCTCTTGGGTATGTTTGAAAATATGAATAAAACTTGTATGAATTGCCCAAGTGGTGCCAAACCTTATGCATCTCATTTTGTACATTCTATATTGAAGAATACACTATTACATGCATGCCATCAAGTGTTAAAATTTCTCCTTTGCATTGATTTTATGTCATATATGGTTCATACAATATTCATATATAATATTACATTTGCTTAAGTGTTTACAACTTAAAAATAATATGTACAAGTTTACTTTGGCATTTAAATACAAAGGAAGCTACATAATAGTAATAGTTTGATCTCTTAAGATTCTTGGCTTGCATTCCTTGCTTCATGAGTGCCACCTAGATATATTAAGATGGAGGAGGGAAGGGGAGTGAGATTCTATGAATCTCAATAACTTATACACCCATTCACATACAATAATGGTATATACACATCAAAGGCACAAATATGGAAAATAGCATAACCATAAAGTATGTAAAATCATAATTCCATGCCACAATTCACATTAAATTCAAGAACATGCTCTAGGGAATTTTAGTCTTACCTCAACCTATTTCTAGGACTTTTGGACTTGCCTCACCCTTGGCCTAGTGACTTTTGACTTGGCCTCACCCATCTATGAGACTTTTGGTATTGTCTTACCTATGCTATGAGACTTTTGACATCTTCTCACCACATTAAGGGACTTTTAGCATCACCTCACCCTTATGAGTCATTTTCCACAATCAATCACATTCAAGACAATACATTGGTACCAATGCAATTTCAAAACACCAAGTGGCATGTTCTCAAATTGCAAAAGTATACACATGCACACAATGACATATAGACAACTAAGAATGCAAAGAGAATAAGGTGGAGAGCTACTTTGGCATTTATGCAAGCTTTGCTTAGTCTTTTCCTTCCCTTTTTCAATCCTACAAGTACACCTAAGTGGATTGGGATTCTCTTTGCCTAAATATCAAAAATAGCACACAATTACACTTTTAAAAAAAGCCAAAAACACTAGACTTATTCTTAAAAACATAAATAGTTCCATAGTTCATATAATGGTTCCATAATTGACTTATTGAAGCAACTCTCATAATTCAAGTTCTAAGCTCCATTCTCTTTTCATTTCTAGGCCTTTTGACTATATCCAAAGTCCTTGAAGCCATCATCTACTCACTTACAAGAGCCTAGACATGTGTTGCTTCATAGAGCTCCATCATGGAAGCCATTGTCCCATCTCCTAATCCAAGGTTTCTAAATTTTTTCTAAGGATTCCTCCAACCTTCTACCATCATATGAAGTTCCAAACCAAAGCTAAAACAAATTAAAACGCTTCCTAACCTATTTAACTAGCCTAGGCCGAAAAATGAAAGAGGAAAAGGGTTCATGGAGCTTTTGACTTTTACTTGATGGGAGAGCCATTTGGGAGGCTTCCTAGAGGTCTTAGGAGTTCAATTAAACACTCACATAGCCTAAAAAATTCATGTATAAAAACAAATTTTATAAACCATTTAAGAATCCTACACTTTGCTAACTTAAAATCCATTAGTTTTTCTTGCAATTTCTTGGCATATTCTACTTCCTCATGGTCTAAAACCCTAGTTTCTCTCTTGTTTTTAGACAGAAAATCCTCCCTTCCCTTGGTTCTAGTTTGGGCAAAAAATTGCATAAAGAGGGAGCAAGGAGAAGAAGTAACAAGATAAAGAATTACCTTGGATTCAAGCTTGCTTTCAAGAGCCTTTCTCCTTGGTTTGCTTCTGCTAAAAAAATTTGAACCATCCCCCATTGTTTTGGACTCAAAATAAAATCGAACCACTCAATAAAACCATGGAAAGAAAGCTTGGAAGGAGAGGAACAAACATGAAATTCCTTAAATTTTCCTACCTTTCTTGGTTTTTCTTCCTCCAAATCTCTCCTCCTCTTGTGAGCCACTTTTGAATGAGTTCTCCCTTGATTTTTGATAGAATAAAGTCAGTCTAAGAAGGGAGGAGATGTGGTGTGAATAATATGGAAGTTTCAAGAAGCCACTTTTCTCAAAAATTCTAATTTTATCCTTCCGTTATGGCATTTTTGTTTTAAGTTTATTTTATCTCCTTTTTGAGAACTTTCTTTTTCATTATAAAATTTAGGTTCCCAATTTAATAAAATACTTTTGGAATCACTCAATTTGGAGTTAAAACCTTTCCGAATGAATTCATCAAAGTTTAAGTTCAACGTTGTTGAAAAAGGTACACCAGAGAGGCTTTAATTGTCTCGGGGCTTCCTGTAGTTTTCAAGGCCTTTGAAAATCTTGGGAAACTTAAATTTTTTATTTAAAAAGTCCCCTTGTGAGTTTTTCTAAAAATTATACGTATTTACGAAAATGTCACTACGTTTTGTTAGTTTTTGTCAAAATTTTATTTCACCATCGTAGCTTCATTTTTCTTTTTGTCTAAGCCTAGGATTATTATTTTTAAGAGTCTAGGACACTATCTAAAATTTTTGGGATATTATCTAGCTCATTATAGGGGAGTTGCCTTTATATAGCTCACTTCGTCATTTTATGGAATTTACCATTTATTATAGATTTTCCCAAAAGATTTTGATTTTAGTGGTCTACCTCCTGAGAGAGAGATAGAGTTTCTTATAGATATAATGCTTAGGGTTGGACCGATGTCCAAGGCTCCTTATAGGATAGCTCCCACCAAGCTTGCTAAGCTGAAAAAGCAAATAAAAAAGTTATTAGAAAAAGGATTCATACGCCTTAGTGTTTAGCCATAGGGAGCTCCAGTATTATTTGTGAAAAAGAAAGATAGTAGCTTGAGATTGTGTATAGATTACAGAGAGTTAAATAAAGTTACCATTAAGAATAAATATCTTCTCTCTAGAATAAATGACCTATTAGACCAATTAGGTAGGGCATCTATGTTTTCTAAGATAGATCTTAGATCTGGGTACCACTAATTGAGAGTGAGAACTAAAGACGTCTCAAAGATGACTTTTAGAACTAGATATGAGCACTATGAGTTTCTAGTGACACCATTCGAGTTGACAAATATGCTTGATGTGTTTATGGATTATATGAGCAGGATATTCTGACCATATTTAGATAAGTTTATGGTAGTCTTCATTAATGATATCCTAGTGTACCCTAGATGTTTTTGAGGAGCATGAGAGACATTTGAGACTACTCCTAAAAACTTTGAAAGATAAAAGATTGTATGCCAAACTTAGTAAATATGAGTTTTAACTAACCAAGGTGAGATTCTTATGTCACGTGATATCACAGGAAGGGGTTGCAGTTGATCTTTATAAAGTAGAAGTTGTCTTACAGTGGGATAGACTTAGAACCATTACCAAGGTTAGGAGTTTCCTAGGTTTAGTAAGGTACTATAAATAGTTTATTTAAAGCTTTTCTCAGATAGCCTTACCACTGATAAGGCTGACTAGAAAAGGGACACCTTTCGTGTGGGATGTTAGATGTGAAAGGAGTTTTCAAGAGTTGAAATTCTATTTAACCACTGCCCTTATATTGATTATCCTTGACCCTAGTGAACCATTTTTTGTTTATAGTGATACCTTAAAAAAAAGAGTTAGGTTGTGTGTTAATGCAGCAGGGTAGAGTAGTGGTATATGTCTCTAGGTAGTTGAGGCCTCATAAGGAGAATTATCCCACACACGATCTAGAGTTAGTTATAGTGGTGTTCATTCTTAAAATCTAGAAGCATTACCTGTATGGTACTATCTTAAAAATCTATAGTGATCACAAGAGTCTGAAATACCTATTTGATCAGAATAAACTAAATATGAGATAGAATAAAAGGATGAAATTCTTGAAAGATTATGATTATACCTTAAAGTATCATCCTAGCAAAGCCAATATGATTGCTGATACCTTGAGTAAGAAGTCCATCTATGCACCCCATATGATGATTAGGGAATAAAAACTCCTAAAAAAATTTAGAAATATGAACCTCTCTTGTCAGATGGTATTAAGTAGATTATATTTGAGTGAAACTTAAATTGAGAACAAATTAGGAACCTAGATCATAGACGCCCAGAGAGAGGATAAGTTTCTGAAATATATTAGGAATAAGATTTTCCAAGGTAGGACCTTATATTTCAGGGTATCTGAGGATGGTCTGATAGTATATTAAGAGAGAATCTATGTGCCTAACTAAAATGAATTGAGAGAAAGGATTTTAGAAAAGGCATACAAGAGCAAGTATATTATCCACCCCGGTGCCACCAAGATGTATCAAGACTTGAAAAGAATTTTCTAGTGGCTAGGAATAGAAAGTGACATAGCCAATTATATGGCTAGATGCTTAGTGCGTTAGAGGATAAAAATAGAACACCAGAGACCAGTTGGGTTGCTATAATATCTGGATATCCTTGAATGGAGGTGGGATAGTATAGCCATAGATTTTATTATGGGGTTACCTAGGACATCCTTTGGATACGACGCTATCTATGTAGTTGTGGATAGATTGACAAAGTCTATACATTTTTTAGCTATCAAGGCTACTCACACATTAGATAAATTAGCCCAGTTATATATAAGAGAGGTAGTACGACTTCATGGAGTACCCAGTAGCATAGTATCAGATAGAAACCCCAGGTTCACATCGAACTTCTAGAGGTCATTACAGCTTGTCTTAGGGACCAAGTTGCACTTCAGTACTGCATATCACCCCCAAACAGATGGTTAGGCTGAGAGGACCATTCAGACCCTGGAAGACATGTTGAAGGCGTGTGTGTTAGAAATAAAAGGTAGTGAGGATGTATATCCACCATTAACAAAATTTACATATAATAACAGTTACCATTCTAATATTCAGATAGCCCCTTATGAGGCTTTGTATAGGAGAAAGTGCTGATCCCCTCTATGTAACATCCAACCTTTCCGTAAATGTGAGAAACACAATGTTTGGTTTCTCCGTAAACGATAGAAATAGGCCAAATACAAAAGAGAGTCCCTGAAATAGAAAGAATTGGGGCCAACTAAAATTATAATAAAATTTTAAATATTAGAAAATGAGGATTTGAGTCTTGAGTTGCCCAGAAATCAAGGCCAGAGTGATTCAAAAAATTTGCCAAAAGGCCAATAGCATTTTCGTAAATATGGGAACTTTTTAAAAAACACAAAGGAGGGCTTTTTAAATGAAAGTTTTAAGTTCTCTATTATTTTCAGAGGCACTGAAAACCATGAAAAGCCCCAGAATAGTTAAAACCCCTCCGGTAGACATTTTCTAACGTCAGTTGACCCGAACTTTGACAGATTCGTTTAGAAAGGTTTTAGCTCCAATTTGAGTGATTCCAAAGATATTTTACTAAATTGGGAACCTAAATTTTATAATAAAAATGACGGTTCTCAAAAAGGAGCTAAAACGAAGGAGAAACGAAAATGCCAAAAACGAAGGGCAAAATTAGAATTTTTGAGAAAGTGGAAGCTTCTTGAACACACTTTAAGTTTCTTATTTCTTCTCGTCTCCATTTGCACGACCCATTCATCCTAAAAACTAGAAACAACACCAGCTCTCTTAGGCACACCATGGAGGAGAAGAGAGGAGGAGAAAAAGTAAGGAAATGGTAAGGAATTTTATGGTTTTTCATGCTTTCTCCTTTCTAAACCTCTCCTTCTCCATTTCCATTTCTTTCCTATGATTATAATGAAGTTTATAAATCTGATTCAAGGGAGATATTCAAGGGAAAGTTCGGATTTGAAGAGACGAGCTTGGAGAAATCAAGATTCAAGCCAAACTAAGCAAGGAAACAAGGTAAAAATGCATCCTATGGTTGATACTTTTCATCCCACTCCTTCTCCATTTCGACCTAGACTTAGACAGACCTAAAGAGTCAAATTTTTAACCAAACCAAAGGTGATTCTTAGGTATTTGATGGAGAGGAATAAGAATATGCAAAGAAAACCAAGAAATAGGCATTAGAAATCAAGATGTAAACCTAGGGTTTTAAGTGCACTTTCCAATTTTTGAATTTGTATGATACTTCCTAGGTCTAAGTTAGAGTATAAATGAGTTCTTGAGACACCAAAGATGCTCCCCACAAGCTTCTCCCTTCAAGAAAACCAAGAAAACTCCATATGGCCCAAATGGTGTCTATGTCTCGGCCAAGAAGGGATTGTGTAGGTGGGGGGAGTTTTAAATTTTTCTAAGGCCATTTTGAGTCATATTTGATGAATGAAAGTGAGGGGAGGCCTTGGAAAAAAATTTAGAACTCATAGAAAGTGATTTGGTGTCTTAGGTTCCATATTATAACCTAAAGAAGCAACATGGTGCTAGGCCTTTTGTTTTAATGGTGTGATGACTCCAAGAGGCTTAAAAGGAGTCAAGAATCATATTTGAAAGAAAAGAATAAGGCCTAGAAGTCATTTGAGAGGTGTTGCTTCATTAGGTGCCAATATGGACCATAATGGGGGTTATAGAATAATTTAGTACTTAAGCAAGTTGTATGGCTTTAAAGAATGTTTCATAAACCTAATTGGCTCCCAAAAATTGTATTTAGGCCAAGAGAAACCATCTACACTAATTTGTGGGTGTGTGGCCGAAAGAGGGGGGCTTAAATCCTAAAGAAAAAGTGTGCATTTGTATACAAGGTAGCTCTCTCCACCTTCTCTCATGCATGGATGTGTGTTTAGCTTGTTTTAGAATGTGTGTATGTGTATTTTCAAGCTTTGAAAAGTATGCTAGCATGCCTTTATATGCCATGATGCTTGATGCCATGTTATATTTTCAAATGATTACATGATGTTTGTGTGAGTTTGCTTGAGTGTGGAGAGGCCAAGAACTCTTCCCTTGGGTGAGGATGAGCCAAGAACCCTTGAGCTTGGTTGAGACAAAGTAAAGAGTCTCCCAAAAGCAAAGTGGGCTCCCAAGAGTATGGTTGAGTCCAAAGCTCTTAAAGAATGGGTGAGGCAAGTCTAAAATCCATGAGGAGAAGTGTGAGGCCAATCTAAGCACTTGGTGAGTTCTTGAATGTCTTGTATGATTGATTCATATGCCAAGTTTACTTTTAAAACGTCTATGACTTCTATTTCCTCCATGCATGCATTTGAAAAACTTGCTTTGCACATATTATGTATAATTGAATGGGAGATAAGCTATTAGAATTCTTTGAATCTCATCCTCTCCTCTCTAATGATCTCACATACTAGGTGAATCAAATGGATATGCCAATGGGAGCTAACAACACTAGAGGAAAGAGATTGACGTTCATATGTCTAGTTTTACTTTATGGAACCATAATGATATTCAATGATGTATATGAACATTGTAAATGGCATATGACCCTTGAGACACATGTAATTATGCTATTCTATGATGTAGAAATTAGAATATGTGTTATGTGAATAATGGAATGTGAATTGAGCATGTATGGTAAAGATAACTTCATGGATGAGTTTATGGAAATATGTATAAGTATGGGTTAAAAGGCCAAAATGAGATGCATGAGATTTGGGACCATTTGGGCAGCTCACACAAGTCTTAAACATACTTTTAGACTTGCCCAAAAGGTGCCACAATTAAGGGAAGGCCATTTGGAAAATTTGGTACCTTATATGGAGTCAAATTTGACTATAACAGAACCCTATATCCCTTTTTGTCTAAATAAGTTAGTCTTGATCTAAGATTTGGTATGCAATTAGGTCTCATTGAGAGCTTTCTGGGAAGCTAAAGATCATAATTTTTAGAGGTCTATAGAATATTTAATGATTTTTTGAAATTATAAAATTTTATGGATTTGGTCTGCTGCACTATTCATTTAGTCTGAAATTGTTTTCTATCACACAAGGCTCAAATGATGTCCAATTGCCACAAATTTTTATACAGAGAAACTAGGCAATCAAAGTGACTCGTGCCAATTGAAAGAACCTCATTTAAAGGTCTAGAAAGAAAGATACAAAATTTTGAAATTTTTGTCTAGTATCAGTGATTTTGCCCGACCAGAAGTACTGTTCTATTAAGTTTCAGAGTCTGGGCTTAATGAACTGATCTAGAGATATTTTTTTCTCTCTAGTTAACATTCACAGCTTTCCAGATTGGTATCATTTGAATGGATTGGATTTTTATGGAATTAATTGGACATTTTCAAACGTTTCTATAGAATTCTATGACAATTCCAGATTTTAGTCGGACCTCTGTAACTTTTTGGATGTCAAACATCTTGGGTGATAAATATTGTGACCTAGACATATTTTTAATATGAAGTAGACATCCCAAGATTTCTAGAATGACTAAGATTGAATAGTTTTGATTTTTCTACATTTAGTTATGATTTTTCAAAGTTTTCCTAGAAAAAGGACCAATTCTGGCCGAGAATGATCTTTAAGTTTCCATGCCCCATTTCAGTTTCCATGGGTTGTAAGCATGTTTTTGATGAAATTAAATATGAGGAAGTATAGTATGAGCTCACATGATCCACGTGACACCGAATGGAATTTTGAGACCCAGTGCAATGCTAAAATAAGCATTATTCCTTTGCCTTTTTCATGCAAAACTCACATGATTCATGAGATTAAGTTATGTAAAGGCACTTGATAAGTTAGAATGAGCTAGAATTTATGGTGTTACACTCTATGCTGGGTTAAGCTAGGTGAGAGGAGTTTAATAAGACCTGAGATTGTGAACTAAACCACCCAACAGGTAGAATTGATTAGGAAGAAACTCCTTACGGCACAAAGTAGGCAAAAAAGTTACGCTGATAAGAAAAGGAAGTTATTAGAGTTTGGGATTAGAAACTATATATTCATCTGAGTGTCTCCAATGACTAAGGTAAGTCAGTTTATAAGGGTAAGGAAGCTCAGTTTTAGTTATATCAATCTATTTGAGATCTTTGAGAAAATTGGACTCATGGCCTACCATATACCCCTATCTCCTAACCTAATCTAGATCCATAATGTTTTTCATGTCTTCTAGTTGAAAAAGTACTTATCAGATCCCTTACATGTCATAGAATATGAGCATATTCAATTACAGGAAAATCTTTCCTATATAGTGATACCAGAGAAGATTGTGGACGCTAAACTTAAACAGCTGAGAAGTAAGAACATTCCTCTGGTGAAGTTGGTATGGAAGGGTCTGACATTTGAAGAGGCAACCTAGGAACTAGAAGAGGAGATGAGAACGAAGTATCTAATGTTTTTCCCTTGAGATATGTATTTAAATTTCAAGGACGAAATTTTATTTAAGTGGGGAGAAATGTAATATTCGGTAAACACTAAAATGAATCAATTATAAATGTAAGTCCTTTAAGATAAATGATTTAAGGTCAAATAAAATTAGGAAAAAATTTTAAAAAATGAAAAATGAGGATTTAAGCATTGAGTTGCCCAGAAACTAGAGTTATAGTGGTTTAATAAAATTGCCGAAAGTATAATGGAATTTTCGTAAATATGTGTACTTTTTGGAAAACTCATATGAGAGCTTTTTAAATAGAAAATTTAAACTTTCTGGGATTTTTAGAAGCCCTAAAAACCATAAAAACCCTTAAGATAGTTAAAACTCTTCCGGTGTATGGTTTTGAATGTCAATTGACCTGAACTTTAGCTTTTTCATTTGAAAAGGTATTAAATCCAAACTGAGTGATTCTAAAGCTATTTTATAAGCTTAAGAATCTAAATTTATGATAGAAAAGATGGTTCTAAAAAAGGAGCCAAAATGAGTCCAAAATGAAAATACCATGAAAGCGGGATGTAAACGGTATTTTTAATGAACAATTTTTAATCTTTTTTCCTTATAAGAGGCATCTTACTTCTTCTCTCGTCCAACTAACTTAGTGTTCTATCCAAATAGAGAGAGAGGCTAGGAGAAAGCAATGCACAAGAAGGAGGCTCAAGGAGGAAGGAAGAACAAGGAGAAAGGTATGAAAATTCAAGACTTTTTATAGTTTAACCTTTAAAAACCTTGTTCTCCTCTCTTCTCTCTTTCTTTCCATGGTTTTGGTTGGTTGGTAATATAGGGTTGTCTTGGACTTGATTTAAAGGGAGAATGTTAGACTTTAAAAGAGGAGGGTATAGGAAAGGGAAAGACTCTTAAAGAAGCTAGGAAATCAAGGTAATCTCTTTGCCTTTGTTTCTTTCCCCTCTTTGCTTCTTGTATGTGGTGGTTTGGCCAAGTGAAGAGCCATTAGGAGGGAACAATTTCTGACCTAAAGCAAGCATGAAGCCTAGGTTTTAGACTATGAAAACTTAGGAAATGCAATGAAACTTGAAGAAAAACTAGTGAAATTCAAGATAGCAAAGTTATGGATCCTTGAATATATTCTAAAATATGACCTTGTCTAAGAATTCCCAATCTTAGTGAAGGTTTATTTAAGTTCCTAAAACCTTTAGGAAGCCTCCCAAGTGTCTCTTCCATCAAGAAAAAAATTGAAAACTCCATGGACTCAAAATGCTTCATATGTCTCAGCCAAGACTACTAGGAGCACCTAGGGAGAGTTTTAATTTCTTCTGAGCTTGATTTGGGACTATATATAATGGAAGAAGATGAGACCATAAATTAAGAGTTTGAGCTATAGGTTCCATAATGTGACTTAAAGAAGCAACATGTATCTAGACTCTTGGAAATGATTGTATGATGGCTCTGAGGAGTCTAAATGGAGTCAAAAGACCTAGATATAAGAAGAAAATAGAGCCAAGATCTTAAAATGTGATAGTTGTTTCATTAGGCCTTTTATGGAACTAATATGTAACCATAAAACAAAATATGCTCCCTTAGTGTGTATGTAATGCTAGATCTTGTTTCAAGAATGTAATTAGATCTTATTTGTTGTGCCTAGGCCAAAGGAATCACACCCCATCCAATTACAAGTGTGTGACCTTGAGGGGAGAAGAATAGTCAAGGAAAAAGACTTGTGCTTTGCACCAAGGTAGCTTTCCACTCCTTCTTGTATGCATTCTTGGTTATATGAATGTCATTGGATGCTTGTATGTGTATTTGTATTATGAGACATGCCATTGATGTTGTTTTATTGCTATTGTACCATTATATTTTCTAGAATTGCTTTTGTAATGTGAATTATTCTCTAAAGGTAAGGTGGTACTAAAAGTCCCTTGAAATAAGTGAGGCAAAGCCAAAAGTCCTTAGGAATAAATGAAACAAGGCTAAAAGTCTCAAGGATGAGTGAGACTAAGTCAAAAGTCCCTATAACAAGGGTGAGGCTAATCCAAAAGTCCTAAAAATGGGGTGAGGCTAGACCAAAAGTCCCTAGAGATTGTTTTTAGCTTTGACATGGAAATTATGGATTGGATGATTCTTGTTTATGTTGGATGCATGCTTATGTTCTGACATGATTATATACCTTGGTTGCTTATTTGAATAAGTGTTTGAGCTATTGAGATTTTTCAAATCTCACTTCCTTCCCTCTTTCCCATCTCACCATGTCTAGGTGAAGCTCAAGGAGACAAAAGTGGAAGCCAAGGAATATGATTGACCATACTTTGACATTAGTGTAACTTTTGATGTAATTAAATGTCAAAAGTTGTATGTATAAACTGTTTTTGAGATGTAAGCCTTTGGGCAAATGTAAAAGTATGTAAATATATTGTATGAACCAAAGTTGAAGGTAAATGAATGAGAAAATATGATTTGACCACTTGAGAGTCCATTCTTAAATGTGTATTTATGCATATGGCATAGTAAGTTTGAGATGTTTAGTAATTTGGACCATTTGGAAAGCTTATATATCCTATGTTTATGCTTTAAAACGTGCTTAATTTGTGGTAAAGTGGTTAGGAGGCCATTTGGAATAACTTTGACCCTTGCATGGTACCAAGAATTGCCATATTCTTGAACTACATCAAAATCTAACCAAATGAGCTAATCTTGGCATGAAATTTGGTATGCATATAGGCCTTGCCTAGAACTTTCCACAGAGCTAAAGAACACTAAATTTGAAGCTCTAGAGAATTTTTTATAATTTTTCAAAGTTGGCAAAATTTGACAAATTTAACAAATGTACTATTCATATGGTCAGTTCTTTTACCTGTATCATCCATGGATCAAATGATATCCAATGGCTATAAAATTTTACAAACATAAACTAGACATAATAAGCTTTTTGTGGTTATTAAGATCACCCCATTTAGAGTTCTGTTTCATATTAGTATTAGGGATATAGTCAGACCTATATTATTATTCTATTAATTTTCATTAGCTAAACACTTCTATTTTGGTTTGGAGTTATTTTTAACCTATAGTTAACATTCATATCTTTTTAGAATGGTATATTTTGTTAAGTCTTTATTTTTTTAAAATTATTTATGAATTTTTGAAATTTATATCAATAACTTGTGATAACAAACCTGGGCAGCTAGACCTTTGGTGCTATTCTATTGTCAATCATGGTTTAGTTGACATCTTCATGGCCTGGACTGATTTTTAGCCTATATTTAACATTTAGGGCTTTCCAAAAAGATATCATATACTTGATTTCAATTTTTCTAAAATTAATTATCATTTTCCAAAATTAATGTCAGAAATATGGAATTTGGACCCGAGAGCATCTTTACATTTTTCTGGTGTGTGGCTCCTTACCTAAAATTAGTGCGATGACTTATAAGTAGAGGATGATATGGATGGGTTCATATGGCCCTCATGGCATGAAACAAAAATTTTGGGCCCTACGTAACGCAAATTTATTCATTAAATTTATTGTTTTTCTATGTGAGAGTGCTAAATCAAGCTCTTAAATGAAGTCAAGCATAAGTAAGGGTCTATGGAGGCTAATAAATTATGGTGTCACACTTTTTCTACCATCTTGATCTGGTTATACCCTGAGTGAGAATCCATAAAGCTTTAGAGCTCACAACCTGATGAACCATCTATAAATCTATCTATGTAGGGAAAAGGGTAACTATCCTTTAGGCCATCTTTATTAAGATCAGTGAAGTGAATGCATAAACACCATTTGTTATTAGCCTTCTTCACCATGAATAGGTTGGCTAACCATTTAGTGTATTAGAATTCTTTAATGAAGCCAACTTTCAAGAGATTTTACACCTTTTGTTTAATGGTAATCACAAAAAATTCTCTTCTCCTACTTGATAAACTTCTTAGCAAGGGCAACTGCCAACTTGTATACATTGAATCCTTGGGACTTATCCTAGGCATGTTTAATGCTATCATGTCACCATTTTAAAGAAAAATTCTTTTAACTTTATAGATTGTTTCAAGGTTAACTCTTTGCCTAGTTATATGTATTTCTCTAGATTTATGTTGATTTGAAATTTCTCCAGGTTATCATATGCTTTTTGTCATAGCTATCTCTAGTCACTTCAAACATTCGAGTTTTCTATAGTCAGTATCTCTTTCTTTTTATTCTTTCTTGCAGCTTTTTAGAGGTTTATTTTCTTATAAAAATTGTTAACACTTCTCCAAAATTCAAATCTAACTTAACTAAACCTTTTGCTTTCTCATACTTTCTTTCATATTTTCCATTATTAAGAGTCATCTTTTTAGTCTTGCATTTTTGTAATCATGTTCCTCATTTCTTTTAATCCTTATGATGTTTATCGCATAGCACCAAACTATTTATGGTCGCCCCAAATTATGCCTTAACTGTTAGGTATATTGAATTTCAAAAAAAGGATGTAGGACAAAACTGCTACTTTCAACTTGTTCCTTCTAGTTTAGCCTTGAATGGCATTATAGGTAGACCACTTTCTTGTGGCATAAAATGTAAGGAATGCAATGACTCTATGACTTCCCTCTTCTAGGGTTATGGGGAGAGTTGTCATCCCCTTGACTCGTAATTAAGATCTTTTAAGTCCATACATGGACTTATTCATTTGTTGGAGGTTGAATTTAAAAAGGCTCATATCTTTTAAGGTGTTGAGTTTAAGATATTCACTACAACTTCAACATCTACCAGGATGCACTTCACCATCTAATGGCTTATCATGGTTGTAATTACTATAAGGTCATCCTCGTTGTTGATCATAGAGCCCTCTTCAAATAATGTAATGACCTTAGATTACATTTAGATAAGGCTTAGGCATTGCCATTGATGGCTATTATTTCATTGATGTAGTGCTCAGTATTCTTTTGTGTACCACAAGGTTGAGCCAAGATGACATTAATGATACTTACTGCCACAGGAGCTTATGCCTGGTTTTAAGTTTGTCTTTGCACTCTTCTTCTTACCATTACTTCTTTATGCTTTCTGTCATTATATTAGGCCTCCACATGTTATTACCCTTCTTATTGTTGTTTCTATAGATGTAGTTTTCTAAATAGCCTTTTTGGATGAGGTCCTCTAGAATGCCTTTCAGGTCTTTACATGACTTTTTGTCATAGTTGACATCATGATAGTAGTAAAAAAATTTACTTTGGTTACAATCTTCTCTCTAAGTCTTCATTAGTAAAGATTGCTTCCTAAACTTTCTTTTTCATACATTAATCAAAATCTCAATCAAAGAAATTATTAGTTATTTGTAAAATTGATACTATGGATGACTCGGATCTAAGTCTTTGAAATTAACTCTTCTTTCCAGTCTGTCTTTCTTAGGTCATTGAGGCTACTTGACTTTCTTTTCTTCTTTAGAGCTTCGTCCTTCTTTCTTTCTTTCATCTTCAATTTTAATATAGTTCTACATATGTGTGTTATGAGACCTTTTGCAAGACCTTGGCCAAAGTTTTTGGGCATTTCTTATTCAAGGAGAACTTTAGCTTTAGGATTGTAGAGTTATATTCATAGCTATAATGACCATGCCTAGACCTAGATTCTTGAGGGTATACAACTTCTCATTGAAGCATTTCAGAAACTCTTCCATACTCCTATCCTCCTTTTGGTACATCTATAAAGGGTTAGTATGTCTAAGGGTTAGATTCTGCTTATAGCAAATTGAACTTGAAATCATTCAGCGAGCTTACTAAAGCTGCCAATTGAGTTACGATATAGGTGTTGAGTTTTTTTTTTATCATAAAAATAGCGAAAATTTAAACTTTTTTATCACTAAAGCCCATTCCCAAGAATATACGTAGAAACATAAATCAAGATAAGACAAGAAAATTACTTTATGTTTTAAGCTGTAATTTGAATCACATACATAGATCTAATGATCTGTGCCTTTACAGTATCTATACAGAGTGGATGAAACTTTCTCTCACTCTGTGTTTTTGCTAAAAGACTTCTCTCACTATTTAAGGTTAGAGACTTTTAAGTTCTAAGTGTTTGGGACTTAAAAGGCACTTTATTGCATCTTCTTGTATTACTTCCTTTTGTCTTATATTTATAAACTTAAGGTTTAGTACTCTTCTAATCCTACTCAAATTGTTAATCTCACTTAAACTTTTAAACCTTAGCCCAAGCCTAATAGAGAGTGAGGAGAGATAAGCCAACATAATGTAATATTATTTAATATTAAATAACCTTACATTATATTATTATTTAATAATATAATATGCTATAATATTATTTAATATTATTCTAATATTAAATAATATATTATACCATAATATAATCCAATTATATTATATTAGGCCTTATTATTAGGATTTCTAGTTTAACTAAAACTCTAATAATATTATGATATTTTAGTTTCATTGCTACTTGTAACAATCGGAAAAAGAAAAGAAAGGAAAAGAAAGAAGAAAGCTAAAAATTTTCGAAATTCAGAAATTTAGCTAAGTCTGCTCGCAATAGCGAGGAATGGTCTCGCTATAACGAGAGTACTTGTTCGCAATAGCGAAAGTGATTTTAGCTATAGCGAGTGCGGGCATTCCATATAAAAACCAGGGGGCTGCTCACCGTAGCGCGCGCCATAGCGAAAGCAGGGGTCTAGAACTAATACGAGTTCGCCATAGCGAAGGTTAAACCTCGCCATAGCGAAGGGAACTGATACGTGCTCGCCGTAGCGAAAGTTAAACCTCGCCATAGCGAAGGTAGCTGATATGAGCTCGCCGTAGCGAAGGTTAATTTTTGCCGTAGCGAGGGTCAGTCCAGAAAAGCATACAAAGCGAGACTTTGACTCCTTTAAACGCCCCAACTCATTCTTTCTCTCATATTTGCCCTAGACTTTGACCCAAGGAGAGAAAAGAGGCGTGGAGAGTGAGAGAGACCAAGAGAAGGAGGAAGAACAAAGAAAAGGTAAGCTAGTTCCTCTCATTTCTACTTAGAATCTTGATCTCCTCTCTTTGCCCTCTTTTTCTATAGTTTTGTTTGTGAGATTAGTTGGATTTTGGGCATGGGTCAGAAGGGGGAAAGTGGAAAACACCCTTGAACCTCTTTAGTTTCCTTGAAAATGTTGTTTCCACTATCATGAGAACTTAAGAGAGAGGAAGAATTGGTGACATTCTAGAGAGAGAGAGAGAACCCTAGGTTCTTATGTGTTAGAAAGTTTGCTCTGAATTAAGTTATAAGAGAGTAATTTATGCTTTTTGATGTGTCTATGCTCAAGTGAAGCACCTCCATCAAGGTGTGATTGTGAACCTAAGAAGGGAGAAGAGAAATTGACAGGAAAGGCTTGTATTGGCTTATAAGGTAGCTCTCTTTCCACTCTTTCTTGTTGCATTCTTAGATGTAATAGTCATTGTATGTTTATGTATATGCTTGTTGTGTGAGATATGCCATATGATATTGCCATGATGCATTGTTACCAATGTGCTTGTGTGATGGATTGTGAGAATTGCTCGGGTGAGGTAGTGCCAAAAGTCCCTTGAGATGGGTGAGACAAGGCCAAAAGTCTCATAACCGAGTGAGGCCAAGTCAAAAGTCCCTAAACTCGGGTGAGGCTAGACCAAAAGTCCCTAGAGCTTACTTGTGGCATTGTTGTGATCTCCATAGTATGTACAGCATGTATTGTATGTTTGAGAATGGTTAGATGCTTATTTATATGCTTTGACTTGTTATATGCCTTGATTGTATACTTGAATGAGTGCATGAGCTACTGAGATTCCATGAATCTCACCCCTTCCCCTCTTAACTTAACATGCTAGGTGGAGCTTAAGGAGAAGCAAGTGCACACCAAGAAGCTTAGGAACATGTTAGCTAGATGATAGCTTTATTTTGGTTTTTTGATATAAAGTGGTGCCAAAATGTATATGCACCTACTATTTTTGAGATGTAAATGTTGTAGCAAGTGTAAATGTATAGATATATGATGTACAAACTATGTAGAGAGCCAAAGTAATGGAAATGTGGGTTTTGCCCATTTTGTTGAATGTATGTGATAGTGTATTTTGGCCCGTAGCATGGTGAGTTTGGAATATATGATGATTTGGACTACTTGGACATATTATATAGACTATTTTCCTACTTTTAAACTTGTCCATGAGTGGCTATAATATGTGGGAGGCTATTTGGACCCACTTTGACCATTTTGGGTGCCAAAACCGTTAATTTTGTGAGCTCTATCAAAGTATGACCAGATGAGCTCTTCTTGCCATGAAATTTGGCATGCCTCTAGAGTTTGTAGAGAGCTTCTTAGAAAGCTAAAGTGACTAATATTTGGAGGTCTAGAGAATATTTGGTGAATTGTTGAAATTGGGAAAAATTGATAGTTTGGTCATGTATTTTTTACCATAGGTCAGAAATAAATTCTATGTCATTCATGGACCAAATGAAGTCCAAATGTCGTGAAATTTTATACATATAAACTAGACAACTATAGTGACCTATACCAACTAGAATCACCTAAATCGGAGGTCTGTAGAGGGAGAATGAACCTTCTAAAGTTCTGTATCAGCATCAGGGAGCCCATCCGACCTCCGTTACTATTCTATCAGTTTTCGGGGTGTAAGGGCTACTGAACTGATCTGGACTTATTGTTTTCCTCTAGTAAATATCTGTAGCTTTCCAAATTGGTATAGTGTGCCCAGATTGGATTTTTTTGGATTTAGTTATGAATTTTCGAAGTCCATGACAGTAAACTGTGCCAGAAACAAAGATAGCCAGACTTTTGTCTCATTTTTGATGTCAAACATGGTTCAAACACTGAGATTGTGATTGAAAATTATTTTTACCACAAATTTAACACCTAGAGCTTTCCAGAAACCTATATTTTTCTAGATTCCCATTTTTCTATAATTACTTATGATTTTCCAAAGTTAGAGCCAAAAATTTAACTTTTGGGTCCATGTGAGAAATTGCATTTTTCTAGTTTTTGGTTCCATACCCATGGCTTATGGCTTGTTTTATGCTATCTATGAGTTGTATAAATGGAGTGTGAGTAGAGAAAGTGAATGATGGGTTCACAGGACCTACGGGGCAGAAGTTGAGTGTTTGAAATCCCGTTGTATAGTATAAAAATGCCACGGTTAGTACTGATTCTTTGGAAATCATATGGAATTGAGCCCATGTGGGAGGCTAGATAGTGTTAATATATTATGGTGTTACATTTTTGGTATCAAAGCTTGGTTCAGGCACTTTTGCTCAATGTTAGGCTCTTGAATGATGAGATTTACTGTGTTTGGTGTGAATGGTCATGGAAGTGGTAGCATCCATATGCATATGTGCTTGTGATATTATTGTGAACTGAGGGTTGCTACTTCTTTTCAAACATGGTTGAGACTAGACAGGGCTGGGGTAGAAGCAGACTGCCCAAGGCTCAGAGAGCTAAGCCAGGGGTTCTTGTTGGGACTGAGGATCCTCTACGGGCCATCATGGAGAGACTTGATCGGTATGAGGCCATGATGGGCCAGCACCAAGAGATGCTGGAACAACAGAGATACATTGCCCAGCAACAGTATTATATGATCATGCATTTACAAGTTACCCTGGCTAGGCAAGAAGAAGCCAGGAGAGATGCCCCTATACCTCAACCATCCACATCCAACATTCCACCTGCACCTCCCCAGGAGCCTGCTGCTCCACAGACCCAGACACCTATCCAGAAAGTATTAAAGTAGTTTAGGCAGAATAATCTACCCTCGTTTGACGGGGAGTCGGATGCGGATAAGGCGGAGGCTTGGGTTATGCAGCTAAAAAAAATATTCTCAGTGATGGATTGTACCACCAAGCAGAAAGCTCATCTAGCCACTTTCATGTTAGAAAAGGAAGCTGATAGATGGTGGTGTAGCACGAAACCCCTGATGGAGACCAAGAATATACAGATAACTTGGGAAACCTTCTTGGTCGAGTTTTATGAGAAATATGTCCCTAGTTCGGTGAGGAAGAAGAAAGAGATAGAATTTATAGGCTTGAGACAGACGAATGAGATGACTGTGGATCAATATGTGGCCAAGTTCATAGAGTTGTCTCGGTATTCCTCTTACCTCCAAAGGTATGATGATGAACCCTGGAGATGTAAGCAGTTTGAGACTGGGTTAAAGCCCCTGATTGGCGATAGAGTCAGTCCACAGCGGATCAGGAAGTTCAATACCCTTGTGGAGGTCAGCAGGGTGATTGAGACTAACTTGCAAGCTATCATGCCTGCTGCGACCACGGCTAGTTAGAAGAGAGTTCCGAATTTGAAAAGGCCGAAACCAGAAGAGGGTTCTAGTTTGACACCTAGTACCAAGAGGAGAGGCAAGGGGCCGTGGAATAGAAGGCCACAGCGAGGTATACCACCTCCTCGGGGCCAGTCATCCTTCCAGCAGTCTCTGGTGACATGTTTCAAGTATGGGAAGTCGGGGCACATTGCTAGACACTGTCCTCAGATGGATACAGCGCCTCCTCCTAGGCCACAGACCCAGGGCCGAGTGTTCGCCCTCACTCAGCAGGAAGCCAGTGCATCTTCCAGTTTGATCCGAGGTACGCTGATAGTGAATGGCTTTCCTGTAGTTACTATGTTTGATTTGGGTGCTAGTCACTCGTTTATATCCTATGATTGTGTGAGGTGATTGGGTCTAGTCATTAGTGTCTTGCCATTTGACTTGTCTGTCACTACACCCACTGGAGGCCACGTGCTTACTTCCCATACCTACTTAAATGTCACTGTTCAATTTAACCATTGTCATACCATTATTGATTTGGTTTGTATGCCCTTCCATGATATTGATTTGATTATTAGTATGAACTGGTTGGCCGCAAATAATGCCATACTTGATTGTGAACACCGAACCATTTCCCTACCTGCTTGTGGGACCATACCTAGGGTAGGAGCTGAGTTATTCTTTATGACTACTACCCAGGCTGAGAGATATTTAGAGTGTGGATGTCAAGAGTTTCTAGTATTTTTCTCTATTCAGGCTGAGGTAGAAGAAGGGATAGAGGAGATCCCAGTTGTCAGAAAATTCCCTGAGGTTTTCCCTAAAGAGTTTGACTTTAGTAGCCTACCCCCTGAGAGAGAATTAGAGTTCCCTATCGACATAGTGCCTAGGGCTGGACCAGTGTCCAAGGCTCCTTACAGGATGGCTCCCGCCGAGCTTGTTGAGTTGAAAGAGCAGATAGAGGAATTGTTAGATAAAGGGTTTATCTGCCCTAATGTTTCACCTTGGGAGCTCCGGTGTTATTTGTGAAAAAGAAGGATGGTAGCTTGCATTTGTGTATAGATTACAGAGAGTTGAATAAAGTTACCATCAAGAATAAATATCCTCTCCCTAGAATTAATGATTTGTTAGATCAGTTGGTTCGGGCATCTATGTTTTCCAAGATAGATCTTAAATCTAGATACCACCAGTTGAGAGTGAGAACTGGAGACGTCTCCAAGACGGCCTTCAGAACAAGATATGGGCACTATGAGTTCCTTGTGATGCCATTCGAGTTGACGAATGCGCCCGCTGTGTTCATGGATTACATGAACAGGGTATTCAGACTGTATCTAGATCAGTTTGTGGTGGTTTTCATTGATGATATTTTAGTGTACTCCAGATCCTTTGAGGAGCACGAGAGGCATTTGAGATTAGTCCTAGACACCTTGAGAGAGAAAATGTTGTATGCCAAACTTAGTAAATGTGAGTTTTGGCTAACTGAGGTGAGATTCTTAGGTCATGTGATCTCACGAGACAGGATCGTGGTTGATTCCCATAAAGTTGATGCTGTGTTACAGTGGGATAAACCTAGAATGATCACCGAGGTCAGGAGTTTCTTAGGTTTGGCAGGGTATTATAGACGGTTTATTCAGGACTTTTCTCGGATGGCCTTACCACTGACGAGGCTAACTAGGAAAGAGACACCTTTTGTGTGGGATGATAGATGTGAGAAGAGTTTCTAGGAGTTGAAACTCTGTCTGACCACTGCCCCTGTACTGATTATCCCTGACCCTAGTGAGCCATTTATGGTTTATTGTGATGCTTTGGGCAAAGGGTTAGGATGTGTGTTAATGCAGCAGGGTCGAGTAGTGGCATATATCTCGAGGCAGTTGAGGCCTCATGAGGAGAATTATCCTATGCATGACCTGGAGTTAGCCGTCGTAGTGTTTGCCCTTAAAATTTGAAGACAATATCTGTATGGTGCTACCATAGAGATCTATAGTGACCACAAGAGTCTGAAATACCTGTTTGACCAGAAAGAACTTAATATGAGACAGAGGAGATGGATTGAGTTCTTGAAAGACTATGATTATGTGTTGAAATATTATCCGGGCAAGGCCAATATGGTGGCGGATGCCTTGAGTAGAAAATCCATCCATGTAGCCCATATGATGAGTAGGGAGCAGGTGCTCCTAGAGAAGTTCAGAAATTTGAACCTCTCTTGTCAGGTGGTATCGGGTAAATTGTATCTGAGTGAAACCCGAGTTGAGAATATATTGAGAACCCAGATCTTAGATGCCCAGAGAGAGGATAAGTTCCTGAAACGAATCAGGAATGAGATTTCCCAAGGTAAGACCTCAAATTTCAAGGTGTCTAAGAATGGTATGATAGTATACCGAGATAGAATTTGTGTGCCTAGTCAGAATGAATTGAGAGAAAGCATTTTAAAAGAGGCACATAAAAGTAAGTATACTATCCACCCAGGTGCCACCAAGATGTATCAGGATTTAAAAAGACTTTTCTAGTGGCCAGGGATGAAGAATGATATGACGGATTATGTGGCTAAATGCCTAGTGTGTCAGAGGGTAAAGATAGAACATCAAAAGCTGGCTGGGTTGTGGCAACCTCTAGATATCCCTGAGTAGAAGTGGGATAGTATAGCCATGGGCTTTGTTATGGGGTTACCCAGGACATCCTGTGGACACGATGCTATTTAGGTAGTTATGGATAGACTGACGAATTCTGCACACTTTTTAGCTATCAGGGCTACTCATACACTGGATAGATTAGCCCAGTTGTACATCAGAGAGATAATGCGAATTCATGGAATACCCAGTAGCATAGTTTCGGATAGAGACCCCAGGTTCACATCGAACTTTTGGAGGTCACTGCAGCATGCTTTAGGGACCAGGTTGCGGTTTAGTACTGCATATCACCCCCAAATAGATGGTTAAACTGAAAGGACCATTCAGACATTAGAAGACATGTTGAGGGCATGTGTGCTAGAAATGAAGGGTAACTGGGATGCATATTTACCGTTAACAGAGTTTGCGTATAATAACAGCTACCATTCCAGTATTGAGATGGCCCCTTATGAGGCTTTGTATGGGAGAAAGTACAGATCCCCTCTGTGTTGGGTTGAGCTAGGTGAGAGGAGTATGATAGGACCTGAGATTGTGGACCAGACCACCCAACAAATAGAATTGATTAGAAAGAGACTCCTCACGGCCCAAAGTAGGCAGAAAAGTTATGCTGATAAGCAAAGGAGGCCGTTAGAGTTTGAGATTGGAGACCATGTGTTCATTTGAGTATCTCCAGTGACGAGAATAGGTCGGTCAATGAGGGTAAGGAAGCTCAGTCCTAGGTATATTGGTCCATTTGAAATCCTTGAGAAAATTGGACCCGTGACTTACCGAATAGCCTTACCTCCTAACCTAGCCCAAATCCACAGTGTTTTTCATGTCTCCCAGTTGAAAAAGTATTTACCAGACCCCTCACATGTCATAGAATATAAGCATGTGCAATTGTAGGAAGATCTTTCCTATGTAGTGAGACCAGAGAGAATTGTAGATGCTAAGCTGAAACAGCTGAGAAGCAAGAACATTCCTCTGGTGAAAGTGATCTGGAGAGGTCTGACATCTGAGGAAGCAACCTGGGAATTGGCAGATGAAATGAGACAAAAATATCCAAAGTTGTTCCTTTGAGGTAAGTCTTTAAATTTTGAGGATGAAATTTCATTTAAGAGGGGTAGAAATGTAACAACCGGAAAAAGAAAAGAAAGAAAAAGAAAGAAGAAAGCTGAAAATTTTCGAAATTCAAAAATTTGGCTAAGTCTGCTCGCAATAGCGAGGAATGGTCTCGCTATAGCGAGAGTGCCTGTTCGCAATAGTGAAAGTGATTTTAGCTATAGCGAGTGCGGGCATTCCATATAAAAACCAGGGGGCTGCTCGCCGTAGCGCGTGCCATAGCGAAAGTGGGGGTCTAGAACTAATACGAGTTTGCCATAGCGAAGGTTAAATCTCGCCATAGCGAAGGGAACTGATACATGCTCGCCGTAGCGAAAGTTAAACCTCGCCATAGCGAAGGTAGCTAATACGAGCTCGTCGTAGCGAAGGTTAATTTTTGCCGTAGCCAGGGTCAGTCCGGAAAAGCATACAAAGCGAGAATTTGACTCCTTTAAACGCTCCAACTCATTCTTTCTCTCATATTTGCCCTAGACTTCGACCCAAGAAGAGAAAATAGGCGTGGAGAGTGAGAGAGACCAAGAGAAGGAGGAAGAACAAAGGAAAGGTAAGCAAGTTCCTCTCATTTCTACTTAGAATCTTGATCTCCTCTCTTTGCCCTCTCTTTCTATGGTTTTGTTTGTGAGATTAGTTGGATTTTGGGCATGGGTCAGAAGGGGGAAAGTGGAAAACACCCTTGAACCTCTTTGGTTTCCTTGAAAATGTAGTTTCCACTACCATGAGAACTTGAGAGAGAGGAAGAATTTGTGACATTCTAGAGAGAGAGAGAGAGAACCCTAGGTTCTTATGTGTTAGAAGGTTTACTCTGAATTAAGTTATGGGAGAGTAATTTATGCTCTTTGATGTGTCTAGGCTCAAGTGAAGCACCTCCATCAAGGTGTGATTGTGAACCTAAGAAGGAAGAAGAGAAATTGAAAGGAAAGGCTTGTGTTGGCTTATAAGGTAGCTCTCTTTCCACTCTTTCTTGTTGCATTCTTGGATGTAATAGTCATTGTATGTTTATGTATATGCTTGTTGTGTGAGATATGCCATATGATATTGCTATGATGCATTGTTACCAATGTGCTTGTGTGATGGATTGTGAGAATTGCTCGGGTGAGATAGTGCCGAAAAACCCTTGAGATGGGTGAGACAAGGCCAAAAGTCTCATAACCGAGTGAGGCCAAGTCAAAAGTCCCTAAACTCAGGTGAGGCCATCCAAAAGTTCCTAAACTCGAGTGAGGCTAAACCAAAAGTCCTTAGAGCTTACTTGTGGCATTGTTGTGATCTCTATAGCATGTACAACATGTATTGTATGTTTGAGAATGGTTATATGCTTATTTACATGCTTTGACTTATTATATGCCTTGATTGTATACTTGAATAAGTGCATGAGCTACTGAGATTCCATGAATCTCACCCCTTCCCCTCCCAACTTAACATGCTAGATGGAGCTCAAGGAGAAGCAAGTGCACACCAAGGAGTCTAGGAACATGTTAGCTAGATGATAGCTTTATTTTGGTCTTTTGATGTAAAGTGGTGCCAAAATGTATATGCACCTACTATTTTTGAGATGTAAATGTTGTAGCAAGTGTAAATGTATAGATATATGATGTACAAACTATGTAGAGAGCCAAAGTAATAGAAATGTGGGTTTTGCCCCTTTTGTTGAATGTATGTGATAGTGTATTTTAGCCTGTAGCATAGTGAGTTTGGAATATATGATGATTTGGACCACTTGAACATGTTATATAGATTATTTTCCTACTTTTAAACTTGTCCATGAGTGGCTAGAACATGTGGGAGGCCATTTGGACCCACTTTGACCATTTTAGGTGCCAAAACCGTTAATTTTGTGAGCTACATCAAAGTACGACCAGATGAGCTCTTCTTGCCATGAAATTTGGCATGCCTCTAGAGTTTGTAGAGAGCTTCTTGGAAAGCTAAAGTGAGTAATATTTGGAGGTCTAGAAAATATTTGGCAAATTGTTGAAATTGGGAAAAATTGATAGTTTGGTCATGTACTTTTTACCATAGGTTAGAAATGAATTCTGTGTCATTCATGGACCAAATGAAGTCCAAATGTCGTGAAATTTTATACATATAAACTAGACAATTACAGTGACCTATACCAACTAGAATCACCTAAATCAGAGGTCTGTAGAGAGAGAATGAACCTTCTAAAGTTCTATATCAGCATCAGGGAGTCCATCCGACCTCCGTTACTATTCCATCAGTTTTCTGGGTGTAAGGGCTATTGAACTGATCTAGACTTATTTTTTTCCTCTAGTAGACATCTGTAGATTTCCAAATTGGTATAGTGTACCCAGATTTGATTTTTGTGGATTTAGTTATGAATTTTAGAAATCCATAACAGTAAACTGCGCCAGAAACAGAGATAGCCGGACTTCTGTCTCATTTTTGATATCAAACATGGTTCAAATGCTGAGATTGTGATTGGAAATTATTTTTAACGTAAAGTTAACACCTAGAGCTTTCCAGAAAGCTATAGTTTGTAGGATTTCCATTTTTCTATAATTACTTATGATTTTCCAAAGTTAGAGCCAAAAATATGACTTTTGGGTCCATGTGAGAAATTGCATTTTTCTGGTTTTTGATTCCATACCTGTGGCTTATGGCTTGTTTTATGCTATCTATGAGTTGTATAAATGGAGTGTGAGTAGAGAAAGTGAATGATGGGTTCACAGGACCCACGGGGCAGAAGTTGAGTATTTGAAACCCCGTTGTATAGCATGAAAATACCACGGTTAGTACTGATTCTTTGGAAATCATATGGAATTGAGCCCATGTGGGAGGCTAGATAGAGTTAATATATTATGGTGTTACACTACTCTTTGTGTGTGACCTTATAGGTTCTTATTTTGTTGGCAATGAGTCATTTCTAGATTATAAATAATAAGTGATATCGAACAATACATTACTATCACCTGAGTAATAAGAATTTTTATGATTCATCATATGCTTAATTCATGACAATAAAGCTATATGATAGCAAATAATACCTCGACAATAACACTATTTGATAGTGTATAAATTGCCACGACAATAAAGCTATATGATAGCATGCATATTTACTGCGATAATGATGCTATTTGATAGTGGGACCAACAAGCAAACTTTGCATAGGGTATAAAATTCCTTTTTGTTCGAAAGGCATATTTAAAAAAAAAAACAAGATTTTATATTTATTTTATTTTATGAAAAATGAAATTATATTTATCTAATTGTTTATGATATTCACAATACTTGCATGTGATGCATGTTTATATTGCATACTATGGCCTATGAAGTTTTTATGGTTGGATTTTAAATACGACTTACTTGCCAGGCCTCCTTCTATTTTCTGATATACATTCTCTTCTCATCTCACTTCCTCGAATGTAACTTGAGATTTTTGCTTTAAATTTTCAATTACAAATAGTAATTTAAGGTGGTGTAAGAAGAAGCTGAGGAGTTAGCTTAAGATATTATTAGGGGATAGGTTTTAGGACATTTTAACTTTAATTTCATTATTATGTGATGATAAGCGTTTTCACCATGTGATAGTTTTATCTGTTGTATAACATATGATATATATGTAGTATGTGTGTGTGATATTAAATTTAAAGCATGAGATGCTTTTTGTTTATTTGCTATATGATATTTAATTCAACATGTGATGGTTTTATATCTAAGTTTATACATACACATAACTTCACACATAACTATATCTAGATCTTACAAATTAGATATTTATCTTAAGTGTATGTATGTAATGGTGAGATCACAAAATTGATAAATACCTTAAATAAAATATTAAGTCAATAATTTGTGATGCCTTCCAATGTATAATGTAATAACCGTTAATTCAGGAATTGAACTGAACCTAATAAATGGACATTGGAACACTCTAAAGTAGGGAAAATTGAGGTCCAATAAGATTATGATGAGAATTAGAACACTTGGAAATGTGGTTTAGAGTCTAAAGATAGCTCAAAATCAAAGTCAAAATGATTGATCAAATTTAAAGAAAACATATTGTAATTTTAGGCAACTTTTAGAAAACTCAAAGGAGAGAGTTTTAAATAGAAAATTTGAGTTTTTTGGAGTTCTTAAGGGCCTTAAAAATTATAAGAATCCCTAGAATGGCCAAAAATCCTCCGGTATGCGATTTAGATTATCGATTATCAAAATTTTGATCGAATAGTTTGATAAAGTTTTAAATCCAATTTGGATGAAACTATTAAGTATTTTATAAATTAGAGGACTTAAATTTTATGATAGAAAAGATAGTTTCCAAAAAAGAACTGAAAATGAGCTCAAATGAAAGGAACCAAGATGAGGGACGAAATTAGAATTTAGAAAATGTTATAATTAGGCCTCCACCCTTCTTGAAAACACATCCCACATCTTCTCCTCCTTTTAACTAACTTCCATCTAGTCTAAAATAGAACTAGAACAAGCTAGAAGAGGCACACCAAGTGGGGAGAAAAGGATGGAGAGAAATCAAGTTTAAAGGGTAAGATTATGCTATTTTTCCATGCTTCTCCCTTCACTAATGTTCTTCTTCTCTTTCTCTTCTCTCTTTTCATGGTTTTGGTGTCTTAAATGGTGATGTTTTATTATTGATTTAGTAGAGAGAAGGGAGAATTTAAAGAAACTCTTGGAAGGTTAGAAAAGCTCTCTTGATAAGCTTTGAAACAATGTAAATTCTCCATGGAAAACTTGATCTCCTTGGCTCTTCTCTTCTTCCATCATTTTGGCCAGAACTAGGGTCTTATGTACAAGGTTTTATTTTAACCTAAACTTGATAGAAATTGGGATTTTGAAGCTTAAGGGATCATATAAAAGTAATAGAGATCAAAAAGAGGTTACAGATAACAAGTTATGGAAATTAGGATTTTGGTTACACCTAACAATTTATGAAGCTTTCTATTGATGATTTAACTTATGTAAGAGCATTTTAGGTTTTTAAGAGATCTAGAAAGCTTCACAAGTGCCAATTCCCTAAGAAAAATAAGCAAAACTCCATAAGTTTCTAATATGTGTGCATGCCTCAGCTAAGAAGGGAATGAAGCACTTAAGGAGAATTTTCTTTAATTTCAAGGATAGAAATAGTCTAGATAAGAATAATAGATACCAAAGGAATCATTGGTTTGAATTTTAAAACCACATTTTAAAAGTTGGAAGTTTATGGCTCTTTTAGGCATAAAGAAGCAACTTGATGTTTGGCTCCTTGAATTAAGTTTGTGATAACTCCAATGAGTTTAAATAGAGTCATGTGACTTAGATTGAGTGAGAAATTGAGCCAAGATAATGAATTATATAAGTTTCTTTATTATACTCTTATATAAAACCATCTACAAGCTATAAGCTAGAAGTAGCTTGTGAAGAATTTATGTAAGCCTAGAGATGGTTCCAATGATGTATTTGTGTCTTATTTGATGTGTCTAGGTTAAGCAAACCAAGCCTCTTCCAAGTGTGTGTGTGAGACCAAACCAAGAAGCTAGGAATCAAAGGAAGAATTTGTGCTTCTTAATCCAAGGTAGCTCTTCATCCATTCTTGTATGTATTTCTTGGTTGTTTGATTGTCATTAATTGCTTGTATGTAAACTTGAATCATAACACATGCCTTTAGTTTTGTTTTGATGCTTTGACACTATTATCTTTCTTGAATTGGCTTGAATATGTGAATTAGCTCTTAATGGATGAGGTTACGCTAAAAGTCCCTTGAATTGGGTGAGGTAAAGCTAAAAATCCCTAAGTAAATATGAGACAAGACCAAAAGTCTCATGATATGAGTGAGGCTAAGTCAAAAGTCCCATATAATTAGGTAAAACTAATCCAAAAGTCCTGTATAATTGGGTGAGACTAGACCAAAAGACCTTAGAGCTTGTTCTTGAACTTGATGAATCTATATGACTTTAAAAACATGACTATGCATGGTATTTGGAAGCATTTGATGCATGCTTGCTTTCTTTGATATGATAACATGCCATATTTGAAAAGGTTAATGAGCTATTAGGATTCTTTGAATCTCACTCTCCTCTACTTTATGTCTAACTTTGCGTAAGTAACTCTCATGGAGTCAAGAATAGAGGCCAAGGAGCTTAAATTGTACTACTTTGACAAGAGGATAAAAATTGATGTAAATTAATGTCAAAATATAGACGTATATGTTATTTATGAGATATAAACCCTTACTCATGTGTAAAAGTAGGGAAATATGTTATATGTACTATATTTGGAGCCAAATGTGTGAGAACATAAATTTTTGACATCCTTGTGCCATGGAATGTATGAATATATGATCAAGTGAGAGAGTGGTTTTAAGTTCTATGATAATTTAGATCTATTATGATGCTTCCATATGTTGTATTCTAGGTTTTGGACATGCTCGAATGGTCACTTGCACAAGGAGAAGTCATTTCGAACCATTTGAACCTTTTTGTGCACCATTTGTAACCATATTCTTCCCCTGAACCAAAACTAGACTAAATGGACGAATTTTGGCATAAAATTTAGTAGATATTTAGATTTCATTTAGATATTTTTATAGAGCCAAATAACATAATTTTTAAAGCTCTGTATTTTTCAAAGTTGGTTGTGCACTATTTATTTGGTTAGTCCGATTTTCTATAGATTTGAGGGGCCAAATGAAATCCAATACTCATGAAATTTTATAGGCACATAGTTGGCATCATAAGCTTTCCATAACTACTAGAATCACTCAATTTGGAGCCTTGTAGTGTGAGATATAAATTTTTAAATTTCTAAGTCTGTGCTTGGGTGAAATGCTGACAAAGCTACTATTCCATTAGAATTTCTTGTACCAAATGATATTGTTCTAACCTAAAATTTTTACATTAGTTAGTTGATGCTTTGAGCCTTCTAGAAAGTGCTTATTTTCCTAATTTGGAATTTTCCAGCTTAAGTTATGATTTTTTTAAAATTGTGACAGAATTATGGAAGCTAGTACAAGTGTGCAACTTGGGCTTATTATGTGATGCAGGGTTTATATCAGAATTCCATGCCTCTTTTTGTGATGTTTCTGAATGAATAAGTGTATTAAGGATGGAAGATGAGTTTTATGAGTTGAAATGGTTCATTTAATCATAAATGAATTAATTTGACATTTACTATCTATAAATTCTATTGTTAAAAGTATTGAAATTGCAAAATGGATGATTTAGGCACTTTGTATTATGAATCAAGAGCTATCTACCTATGATTCAACATGCAAGAATCTAAAAGAGAATTTCTACCTATGTCATATGGCATAAGTCTTTCTAAATCTCAATGTCCCATGACTCAAGAAGAGAAAGACCACATGGATAAGATTCTTTGTAGATCTACAATTGGATCTATCATGTATGCCATGCTATGTACTTGTTTAGATGTCTTGTATGCCTTGAGCATGACGAGCAAGTTCCAGTCAAATCTAGGTGAGAGTTACTGGATTGCTGTAAAAAATATCCTCAAGTACTTGATAAGGACTAAGGACTTATTCTTAGTATATGGAGGTGAAGAGGAACTGGTAGTGAAGGGCTACACAAATGCCAATTTCTAATATGATAAGGATGACTCCAAATCAAAGTTAGGTTACATGTTCTACCTGAATAAAGCTACTGTAAGCTAGAAGAGTTTAAAGTAAGAGATAGTGATGGGAGTATATTGCTACCTTAAAAACTTCAAAAGAAGTTATAGATATCAAAAAATTCATTGCAAAAATTAAGCTTATTCTTAGCATTTCTAACCCAAGGGACCTCTATTGTGACAACAATGGGGCCATTACACAGGATAGGGAACCAGGATCTCACTAGTGATCCAAACATATACTTCAATGCTTCCATCTTGTTCGAGATATCATCGCTAAAAGAGATGTAAAGATATGAAAAGTACCAACAAAATATTGCCAATCTATTGACAAAGCCTTTGGCATAACAAAATCATAATAATTATACTAGATCACTTAGTATTATATGCATAAGTGATTGGCTTTAGTGTAAGTAGGAGATTGTTGGCATATGCCCTAGGAGCCAATTATGAGATCATTACAATGACAAACATCATATTTTTTTAGGCAATACAATTATTATATTTTGCTTTTATATTTGCACAATGTAACTTAATATGGTAATTGTCCTTAGAATAATTGTTATTTTTAAATTGTTTCTAGTTAAGTATTATTGTGATGTGGGATAGCAATAATATATCAAGACTAGTATGTATAGTGACTGATGACTTTAAGTCATAGATATGTGATACCAAGTCAATACATAGGTACATTGTTAGAGAACAAATATATTGAACTAACCCATTATGAGAATGCTAGATGAATTATAGAGTATCATTAGCAATTCTCATGTGACCATAGTGAAGGAAGTCCTTGGACCTGAAATCATTATAGTTTCCTGCATAAAGAGTCATATACTTTGACACCATCCTATTTTGCCTTTGACTGGGATGGCTAATGGGGCAGTGATTGGATATATTACAAATCATATGAAGGGATGTGAGTGATGTGGATGAGATTTTCTCCCTCTTGTATAAGAGAAGTGATATTCATGGGCTCCTTGATTGAGTAAGACTATGAAACATATGGTCATGATCAAATGAATTAATATATGATATTGACAATTTTTTTTTTGATTAGTTTGCTCATTGTAAAGAAACATAGGTTGAACGTAGACGAGGATGACACATTCCGCGTCTCAAGTTTAATCTAGATATTAGTACAAAAGGGATTAAAATACGTGATATTGGTCACAAATTTGGTATGTGTCGAATCACATAAATTCTTACTACTTAGGTGGCAATGATGTATTGTTAGTTACCACTCACAGTTAGTGATCCTATAAGGTCCCTACCAATGTAATAGGAACTTGTAAGGTTACACATAAAGAATAAGGATAAAACTAAAATATCATAATATTATTTAAGTTTTATTTGGATTAGAAATTTCAATAATAAGACCTAATATAATATAATTGGATTATATTATGGTGTAATATGTTATTTAATATTAAAGTAATATTAAATAATATTATAGCATATTATATTATTAAATAATAATATAATTATGTGGCATTATTTAATATTAAGGAAATATTAAATAATAATATATAATGTAAGATTATTTAATATTAAATAATGTTACATCATATTAGACCTTTCTCTCCTCTCTATTGGGCTTGGGTTAGGGTTCTAAACATTTAAGTGGGATTAGGAATTAAAAATTGAGTAGAATCAAGAGAGTGCCAAACCTTCAGTCTATAAATATATGATCATAGAGGGCAACATATAAGACATAAAATAATGTCTTTGAAATCCTAATTCACTTTGAACTTCAAAAAACCCTAACCTTAAATAATAAGAGGCATCCTCTAATAAAGACGTAGAGTGAAAGAAGGTTTTATCCATTCCATGTGGATATCATAGAGGTGAAGATCATTAGATCTACGCGTGTGATTCAAATCATAGCTTAAACAAAAAGTAACTTTCTTATCTTATCTTGATTTATGTTCTTGCACATGTTCCTAGAAAGAGTCTCAATGATAAAAAAAATTTAAAATTCTACTGTTCCTATGATCACTAGAAATCCTAACACTTACAACATTTTTTGCTTAAGTAGCAGCACCAAACTAAAGATTTGATAGTTTTAAGATGCAATATGGTGTAGCTGTAAATGTGAATGCCATTCAAACTCTATACATTATCTGTGAAACTGTAGAGATGACCACCCTAAAAAGAAATGTCCTTCACTTGCTAAAATGGTGATTTATATAGGAAATTACAATAGGAATTAGAATAACACATTCTAACACTACAATCATGGATGGAGGAATCATCCTAACTTCTCATGAACCAAAAATTCAAATCAAGGCCAACCTGACCTCTTTATATAGGACAAGACTCTTAAATCTTCTTAATTTTCAATCACAAGCTATGCCATAGATGCAAGATTCTAAGGCCATAACACTAGGATGGAAGGGGATTACTTGAGGCTCCCACATTCATCCTAACTCAGATAGATCAATCTTAAAAGAATGAAATTGTTAATAGAAAGAAAAATGAAAAAGAAGAAAAAGCTTAGAAAAAGGGTTAAGAAAAGCCTCAGCCAATCTGCCTTTACTATTTCCCTAGAGATTCAAAAAACATAACTTAGATCAACAATATCAACAGTTTTTAAAAGTTTTTAAA
This sequence comes from Erythrophleum fordii, assembly GCA_032878935.1. NCBI lineage: Eukaryota > Viridiplantae > Streptophyta > Magnoliopsida > Fabales > Fabaceae > Erythrophleum > Erythrophleum fordii. Next base: position 14,446,354 of record JAVQMF010000050.1, read on the forward strand.
TAGCTCCATATTAGCATCCTTTTTGCAGAGGTTCTAGAGCAAATGCTAAGCTATGCCAAGCTTGTGAAAAATATACTATCAAGAAAGAAGAGATTTGGCAAGTTTGGAACAATTATATTGACTAAAGAGTGTAGTGCAATTTTGCAAAAGAAACTTCACCTAAGTTGCAAGATTCAGGGAACTTCATAATTCCTTGCAATATTGTTAAGCATTTTACTAGTAAAGCCCTATGTGAGTTGGGAGCAAGTGTGAATCTTATGCCCCCTTTATCTTTAAGAAGCTTGAATTGGTTGAGGCTAGCCCACAATCATGACATTTTAGTTAGTTAATAGATCATTGGCTTACCCAAATGGGATTATTGACGATGTACTTGTGAAAGTGGAACAATTTATCTTTCCTGTAGATTTTATTATTTTAACTATAAGGAGGATTTATATATTCCCATAATCTTAGGAAGACCCTTCTTAGCTATTAAAAGAATCTTAATTGAAGTACAAAAAACCTTGATCGAATTACAAAAAAGTGAATTGACAATAAGAGTAAATCATTAAGGAATTTTTCAACATGTACATTGCCTTGAAGTCTCTTGATAAACGTGAAGAGTGTTACTTCATTAGCATGTTTGAGAATTTAATACATGAGGTTTCAGAAATTGATTTCAAGGGATCCTTTGGAAGCATCTTTAATTGGAATTGATAATTGTGAAGTTAAAGAGTAAAGGAATATGTTTAGCTTCTAGAAGTTTCCCCTAAATTTTTAAAAGCTCCATAAAAATTTGATTCAACCAATATGTCATCGAGTAAATTGAAGCCATCCATAGTAGAGCCACTAGTCTTGGAGTTGAAACCACTCCCTTTATGCTTAAAGTATGCTTATCTTAGGGAGGCTTGCACTTTGCTAGTTATCATCTTTACTTCTCTACCAGAAGAATAAGAAAATAAGCTCCTTCGAGTTTTAAGAAAGTTCAAGAAAGCCATTGAGCGTTCTATTACTAACATTAAGGGGATTAGCCCATCTACTTACATGCATAAGATTTTTCTTGAGGAGAATCATAAGAAATCATTTAAGTGTCAATGCAGATTGAACCTAATTATAAACCCAAGAAAAGAGGGTGAGAAGCTTCATAATGCAAGCCTCTCTAGTGTTCCTTGGAATGTCTCTGTTAATAGTCCTACAAATCTTCCTTCTCCACCACTTGAGCAAGCTAACTTATCCACAAATGAGATGATTGTGCAATTAGCCACATATATTCATGCATGCCATAAAGCTATACATCATCCCTTGATGCTCTGGTTATGATGTGAGGGCATTTCTATCCATCCTATTGCCCCTATTCTAAGTAGCACTGCTAGATAAGGAACCGCCACTTAATAGCATTGATGAGGACACGTGGTTTATAAAAGGGTATTTTTATCTCCTATATTTTCTTTTCTTATCTTTTCTATTATGTTCTCTGTTAGTCCTTTATCAACATTGCAAACAATGTTTTTGCTAACTTTAAGTAGGGTCATTAACATTAATGGTTTGGTAGTTAGCACAACACCATAACTTTTTTTTTTTTTTTCTTTTTCTACTTACGCTTTTATTATGTCTATATGCTTTATCACTATTTATTTTGCTAGCTATCGAGTTGTCTCCTTAGTCGATCTAGCCCCTATGAGGATAACTATATGATTAGGGTATAGTTGGGAGGAAGTTTATCATAAGTATGCTTAATCTCAATTTGTTTAGTTAATGCTGGATTGCTTTTTTGATATATGTTGGAAACATGTATGCATTGATTAGCCAAATATAGTTTGAATACATATGTGCAAGAGATAATTTTTTGTGCAAATTAATTTGTATGACTTATGTTACACCTAGAGCTCTATAACCTATTTATTTAAACTCTTAAAGTGAAATCTAGGTGTCACATGATCCTGAGAGATTATTTAAGCACTTCTTTGTTGAGTCTGAGCCTTTTTAGCTTTACTTGATTTGAAATCTATCATTTGCACCTACTTTGAGCTCTTTATAAAGAATGTCAAGTGATTGAATAGTTATTTGTTGTTACCTACATTGACCTTACACCTTTATAGCCTAAAAACCCAAAGACTAACCCTTTTCAAGAAAGTTCTTAACACAATATGTTTTATTGTTTTAAAAAGGAGTTGTTAGTGGTTGTTTAAAGTGGTGTGTGAATTGCATATGTAGGGTAAAAATGATAAATATATGGCTTTTTGTTTCCTCAAGGGCTGTATTAGGTGTGAAGTAAAAAAGAAAAGAATAAAGTTGCTCAAAAGAACTAGGTCTAAAGGAAAAGCAAAGTGAAAAAGAAAGCACTGGAGAAGCAAGTGAAATAAGGTGAGAAAAATTGAGAGATTGTTTTACTTGTATTTATATGCTTCCATGTGAATTCTTTTGAAATTTTTGTAGTCTTCCTTACTTCTTCTTTATGCAAGCCTTAACCTTAAATCATGCTACAAGCCTTAAAGACCTATTGATCAAGGGATTGTGTGATGCCTACATTAATGAAGAGAGAGTGAACAAATAGGCATATGAAGCCTTGTGTGTGAGGTTGTCTTATACATCTCCATATACACACACTTTTCAAAATTATTGGAAAAAGCCTATATTAACTCCTTATACTTTATTTTTGAGTAAATTATCAGAACATCTCATCAATGGCTTTGCACCAAGTAATACGTAAGGGTTCCAATGAACATTGTTAACAAAGTCATACCTAGCAGTTCAGTTGTTCTAAGTAAAAATATGAGGTTTAGAGGCATTATACAATATCAAAAGAGAAGACAAGGATTTATACTAGTTTTCTGTCCTTCTTAGCTTCCCTTTGTATTCTTAACGATGTTACTAGTGTTTTCTCTAATTTTAGTGATAGTTTGTTTAATAATGAGTAGTTAAACACTTTTGGCTAGGGATAGTATGAATCCTAGTATGAATTAGGACTTTGGTTATCTTTTTGATTTATCTATTAATGGAATTTATATGCTTATTCAATTCTACTCTTAATTCTACTTGATTGATTGGCCTCTAATTGAGTCATTTTGGTTTTCTAATTAAACTTGGAAAAGGGATATTGGGAATAGACTTTGAATTGAATAGTGTGAATACATCAGACTTGTGTCAAGCTGAATGTTTTACTAATATGATAAGAGTATATCTATTGGTTTCACATAGCTATAATAGGGTCTATACATGTTATTAGGTTCAAATCCAGCTAACACTTACTGGTAATTTAGGAAAATTATTATAGGTAATAGAGAACCTTGAGCTAGTGTCACACCATCACATATTATATACTATAATATACTATATTGGAGGACCTTGTACTACTGACAAAAAACCTTGTTGACAAGATCTCAGATTTCATAGTGTAAAATGCAAGATCTTGTCGATAAGATCTTGGACCTTATCTACAAGATGTTATTTTAGCCTTTAACTTGACATGATTCAATGCTAATGCATCCCTAATATACTTGCTCAACTAGAAAATCACAAAAGAAGTATAGAAATCGAGTTTAAGGTTAAGCGTCATAAGTTACCACAAGTACATCTTTTCATGCAATTCACATCTTTCTTAAGTTTCAACACTTATTTATGGCCATATAGGGTTCATTTTGAGCTATAGGGGTCCAACCCTCAGTCTTTCTTTTCTTTAATTCATTTTCATCATAAAACAAGTTTGTTCATACTCATTTTAGCATATTAAGCTCAAGGAATACACAAGATCTTCATAAGACTTGAATTGATAGCATGTACATAAAGTCTGCACTAATTTTAAACAAGCAAATGAGGACTTTCTGGAAAGCTCAGGATGTCCTTTAACTACTATAAAAATTTTAGATCAAAATAAGATCATTTAGCCTACAAAAACTAATGAAATAGTAATTGGAATATATTTTTGTTACTGCAATAGACATACAACTTTAAAAATTCATATCTCATTGTACAGAGCTCCAAATTAAGTGCTCTCAATGGATATAGAAAGCTTATGATACCAACTACATGCTTATAAAATTTTATAAGCATCGGACTTCATTTGACTCTCCAAAGACACAAAAAATGAGATTATACATAAGCACAATATCATGATAGTTTCTATATAATTTGGCCAAATTTAAAAAATCATAAGATATTCCAAAAAGCTTCAAAAATTTTATTCTTTGACTCTGTGAAACACTTTTAATGAGATTTATATATCTGTCAAATTGCATGCTAAAATTTATTCATTTGGTGTAGTTTTGTTTTAGGGGCAAAATATGGCTTAAAATAATTACCATATGGCTCCAAATGGTATTAAATGACTCTCTACTTGAATTATGACCATTTGAGCAAGTCCAAAAGTTCAAATACAGTATATAGAGGCATCATAACAAGACCAAATCCTCATGAAACTTAAATTCATCATTCCACTTGCATAAATACATATAGACATCATAGCTCAAGGATATTAAAATCATACATTTTCATAAATTTAGTTCCATATTCATTACATATAATATATTCTTTTACTTTTACACATACTCAAAGGTTTACAACTCATAAGTAACTTATACAAATATACTTTGACATCAAATTACACAATATCTTATTTTATTGTCAAAGTATCATCATTCATGCTTTTGGCTTTCATTTTTTGCTTATTGGGCTTCACCTGAACAAAGTTAAATGGAAAGTGGGGGAGAGTGAGATTCAAAAAATCGTAATAGTTCTTTCACCCTTCAAATAAGCATGGATGGCATATTATTATGTCAAATAACACAATCATGCACCAAAAGCTTCTAAGAATCAAACATAAACTTGTTTTCAAGATCACATAAACATGTCAAGTTCACAATCAAGCTCTAGAGACTTTTGGTATAGTTTCATCCAACTATTTAAGACTTTTGGATTAGCCTCACCTATTTTTTAGAGATTTTTGGCTCAGTCTCAGTCATTCCAAGAGACTTTTGGCCTTGTCTCATCTATTCTTAGTAATTTTTGACTTCACCTCACCTATTCCAAGGGACTTTTGGCATCACTTCACCTAGCAAAAGCAAAGTTACATTCCAGACACAATTCAAGAAGCATAATGGTACTATAGTATCAAACCAATAACTAGAAGCATGTTTTATGGTTCAAACATCCATACAAGCATTCAATGATAATCAAATAACCAAAAAATACATACAAGAAAAGGATGGAGAACTAACTTTCTCAAGAAGCACCACTTTTCTTCCTTGATTTCTCACCTTCCTCTCTTGGCCTCACAAGCATACTTGGGAGAAACTTGATTTGCATGGCCTAGACACATCAAATAACACACAAAGGTATCAATGGAACCATCTCTAGCCTCATATAAGCCTTACATAAGCGACTTCTAGTGTTATGCATCCATACGGCTCCATATAGTAGCATAATGAAGCAACTCACACAATTCATTATCTTAGCTCTAATTTCTCACTCAATCTAAGTCACATGATCTAAGTCACATGACTCCATTTAAACTCATTAGAGTCATCACAAACTAAAATCAAGGAGTTTAACACTAAGTTGCTTCTTTATACATAATAAATCCTTAAACTCTCAACTTTCAAACCATGATTCTTAAATTCAAACAAATGGTTCTTTTGGTGTCTATTATTCATTTCTAGGCCATTTGTATCCTTGAAATCAAAGAAACTCTCCCTCGGTGCATAATCCTCTCCTTGGCCAAGACACATACCAAGGTGGAGCCCATGGAGTTTTCTTAGTTTTCTTAAAGAATTTGCCATTCATAAAGCTTCCTAGATGTCTTGAAAACTCAAACATGGTTTTCCCCAATCTAAATCATCACTAGAAAGCTTTATAAATTCCTAGGTGCAATTAAAATCCTAATTTTCACAACTTGTTATATATAGCCTCTTTGTTAGTTTTATTGCTTCCATATGATTTTTTAGGCTTCAAAACCTCTTTCTCTATCATGTTGGACCAAAATCAAACTCCCTACATGGTGTTCTAATTCTGACCAAAATACTCAAGCAAAAGAGAGCCAAGAAGAAGCAAGTTGAGCCATAGTCTCTTATCTTATTTCAAAGCTTGTCAAGAGAGCTTTCTTAGGTTTCCAAAGTTTCCTCTAAACTCTTCCTTCTCTCTACAGAACTTGTCATAGAACACCTCTTTCTAGAATATCAAAACCATGAAAAGAGAGAGGAGAAAGAGGATAAGAACTTTAGCGAAGGGAAAAGCATCAAAAAGTGACGAAATCTTACCCTTTTGGCTTGGTCTTCTTCCTCCTCTTTCTCCCTCCTTGGTGCGCCACCTTCCATTGGTTCTGTTTCTATTTTGGACCAGAAGAGTGTCGGTTAAAGAGTAAGGAAGAACGGGACATGATATATAAGGGTGGAGCTCACTTATAACATTTTCCAAAATTCTAACTATGTCCTTAAACTTTAGTTTCTCCGCTTAAACTCATTTCAAATCCTTTTTGTAAACTATCTTTTCTATCATAAAATTTTGATTTTCTAATTTATAAAATACCTTTAGTTTTATCCAAATTGGATTTACAACCTTACCAAGTAATCTAGTTAAAGTTGCGATCAATCGATAGTCTAAAATACAAATCGGAAGGGTTTTGACCATTCTAGGAGTTCCTATGATTTTTGGGGCATCTAAGAACCTTAGGAAACTTAATATTTCATTTAAAACTCCCTCCTTTGTGTTTTCTAAAAGTTTCCTGAAATTACAAAAATGCCACTAGCATCTGCAACTCTCTGTTTGGTCATTTTGGCTCCGATTTCAGGGTATCATAAGGCTCTTAACTACATTTTTATATGTTCTAATTAACATCCAAATCTCAATTAGCCTTAGTTCACTTTACTTTGAGGTTCTCATTTATTAATCAAACTATTATGATTTTAGTCTCTCATAATTCTTACTGGTTTTTGCTAGACCCGTAACCTTCTATAAGTAATTCATTCCACTCTTTAAGAATGATTTTGGATTTTTAAATCATAGGATATTACAACTAGTATATAACTTCATTAATGATAGGGTTAGAAAAATAATTTGAGTCCTAAGAAGTGCTAGGAGGATAAATATTCCTAGACCCTTCATCCATTGAGTTTTATGCAGATAACTTTAGTTCAAGGGTCCTCTTACATTGAAAGTTTTGGTAATCATCTTCTTCATTCAATTAGTTAATTTGCTTGATTTAGTTAAAGTGTTAATTTTAATAATCGGTACATTCTCTTTTACCAAGGAATGATATGTTACTCATGTCTTTATTACTTAAAACAATACATATACTCTTGTACAAGTTGTCATATCTGTTAGCAACGCAATTGCTATATTGTTAAAAAAAAAAAATCATTTCACATAAAGCACAACGGTGAGGAAAACAAGAAAAGAAAAAAAAAATCCACATCAAATGCTGTGGCTAGTTGCACACTAATAAACAAATGAAATAGAAAATGTTGAATATTTTTTTTTCCAATTATGGTACAAGGAAGGGTGTGAAAAAGCCCCAAAATTAAAGAACACATGAAAATTCAACTTTATTGTGAAAGTGAAAAAGTGAATAACGTGGCTCTACATCTACGTGAACCTAGCTTTATAGGCATGGTATAGTACAGAAGTGTAGAAATCTAGGGGGTTTTCTATATCAATGGTAATAGTGTACAAAATGCATAAGAATGAGATACAAGGACGATTAAAAAGCACTCGTTCAATTTCCACAACCTTGTAGAAGTAGGCTGTTTCTAGTGAATGGGCTTGAGAGAGTGATGATCGCAGTGATGAAAATTGCTAAAGTCATTGCCAGATATGCAGCTCCAGCACTTGCTACTCATCATGCGGAAGCTTGGTTCTCTTGGAATTGTTAAAGGCCTGCTTGATCTGTACAAATGATCAAGTACAATTTTATTATTACTGATTTGATTGATTGATAAAATTAGCAAACTCCATACTTTCTAAATTTAGATCGGAGGAAATCGTATCAGAGAGAGAAAATGAGAGGGAGTGGAGTCCAAACAAAAGGGTCTCACTATGTCCCACCTTCTCAATCTCTATCTCTTACGGGATGGAATCCTCTTTGATTATCTGAAACTTTCTTTTAGTGGAATATTGATTTTTGTCCACTTTTAACGCGATATATAGTTAGTGTCATTTATCGTCAAAGGTATATTCAGGTTTTACCTCAGTTATGTCTCCTTTATGGACAATTTTAAGGGTGTTGTTTTTAGAACAATTAGAATTTTATTCCTTGATTAATTTTCAAAGAAATCAAACTCAGGGTGAAAAGGAAAGATATTTATTTCCTCTTACCGTCTAAACAACTGTAGGGTTGAGATTTAGAGAATTTTATCATGTTAAAATTGTAATTTTTTATTGTTAATTCTAGTCTTGCTTGTATGTGACTGAAGTTGATAAATAATGTGGAAGGCTGAATCATCACAAAATGCCGTATGGAAAGTAGAATCTCATCCATTGTCATTAAAAATTTACCTTTGTGGGAAGAATGGCCTATCAAAATAAGGCATCATTTGAGCTCTTGGAATCATTTCCTTCCTCAGCAAACGAATCTCTTCCTCTTCAATCATCTGTCATGGTCAAATTCAGCGCTTTCATTGTCAAATTATCAAACTCACAAGTAAAATTATTCTGCGTAACTACCTTTTGCACCTTCTGCTCTTGTTTCTTTTGCAGCTCCATGAGATAAAGTTTGGATGTGACCTGTGCATATATACAAAACCACATACATGTATTATTATATATTCCTAGAAAACCTATATATTGCATGCAAACTTACAGATTGGGACTATATATATCTTACTGCATAGTTGAACATTGCCCGTTTGATGGCTCTTTCTTGGGTGTGGAGTTTGAACTCTTGTGGTTTGGTATTTTCTTTGGGAGGAGACTTCCGTGAAGCCCACACACACACGGATAGAGACACGAAACACTTCAGTAAAATTTTGAAAGAATAATTAACAGCTCGAAGATAGAGTTGATACGAGTTATGTGAACTATATATACATATATATATATATATATATATATATTCTTACCTTGGTTTTGTCATAGAGCTTTTCTTTGAGTTCATCTTTAGTCTGTGAAACATCCCGTTAAGTCTGTTTTAGTGACAATCATGATTCATGTATATATATCATAAGCTGGGAAAGTTTGGAAACCAATCAACTCCGGACAAGGGTAAGATAGAAAAAGATTAGATGTTAAAAGAGAAAAAGCACGACAATAACTATGAAAAAGTAAGACAGTATGAGGTCCATGGTTTGGTAATAATGCACTTAATCTAAGTTATAGAAAGGGACTCATTAATGCATGGTTTAAACTCTAATTTCAATAAGAAAAACTACTGGCCCAAACTGTCTAAATAACTTTTAGGAACATTCTGGTAGTGTTTGTACACGTCTAAATTATTATCTGAAAATCCTCTTTTTAAAGTGGTCAAAATAGAAAGCCTTTCTATTTCTAGAAGCTAATCTGCTATTAAGAAATAATAAAAAAGCAAGAAAACAGAAGACAGACACAGAATTTAATTTTGACTTCATGAGTCTTGGGACAAAGGGCATACAATTTGCTTTATACAAAAAATAAATGTATAAAACACTTTTAAGATTTCAATGTCATATTAATTGAAGGCAGAAAATATGCTAGTAAATGATAATAACTTAGTCCATTCTAAATTCAAGAAATATAATATATATATATATATATATATATGAAAGGAGAAATTAATTTGCATGGAAAGGATGGGTTTAGATGGTGAGAATGAGAAACATATAAGAGAGAGTGAGTGAAGAAGAAAGCTTTGAACAACAAAATAAATAAATGAATAAATGAGGAAAAAAATAAAAGAAATGAAAATTTTGTAAAGGTAAAATTGACCGTACTTATGCAGACATTTGCTGCGCATGCTTCTTCAAAATGGACCATTTGTAAATTATCATATCAAATTATAGTTATATGTAAGGGTTAACAGTGAATAGCACCAGCTGCCGGTAGTCTCTTTTCTTTCACCATCATTCAAAGGTTGACAATTTCAAGCCTTCATCTTTACGATAAGATGGAACAAGTTCAGGAGAAGCAGCTTAATTTCCTCAACGACTTCTTCTTTGGATGAATATAAGATGTACCTTAAACCTCCATATCCTGAAGTTTATCTTATATAAGGCAACTAAATGTAAAGGACAGAACTTAAGTTATTTAAGTATGTATCTTCAGATTTTTCGAAAAACATAGCATATAGAAGAATTCTTTTGAAAGAATTGATCATGTATTGTTGAATTATAGAAAAACCGTACTTATTATATTTTGTCCTATAATTTGAAGGTAGAAAATAAGCAAGTATCTCACCATTGTTCTACTGCTCCACCGAGATGCAGATTGTGAGGAATTCTTCACAAACTTTTGCCAAAGGAAAACAAAAAGGAAATGAGAAAAATTAGGACATATAGTATTCTAATACTTGCAAGAGAGGAAAGAAGAAAGAGCACATAAAGAAGAAGAATTGCATATATATTCCCAACCTTTAAAGCAGATTTAGTGTTTGCTTTCTCCATTTTTGATTGGGATATGTGTGTACATAGCAGTTGGTCAACTGAGGGTTCTATATATAGGTGTGTGTGTATATATATATATATATATATATATCAGAGATGAAGAGTTTGGAGGTTGGTAAGTGTCTGAAATTCTTCTTTTCTGTTGCTACATCACCAGCATGCTCGAGTATTTGCATGCCTCTCTTGCACCAAACTTTCTGATTGAATCTCCCTCTCACTCTTATATTTTTCAAAAACTCCAATATTTTCCTTCAATTTAATTTCCTTTTGGCTTAAGTGAAACACAATCTCTGGCTCCCATTAAGTTATCCTAAGAAAGACCACATGCAGAACAATGGCTCATTTGAAATTCATCTACTCAAATTGCTTCTTTAAATAATGAGTAGAATATGTCGTTGTTTTATGAAAATGATTGAAAAGACCAATATTTATATAAGTTGATTGAATACCCATATCCGAAAGCACTTTCGAGCCTAATATCTACGTACTACGGTTTAAGAGTAGTATAAAGTTAAGCAAGTAAGAAATAACTTCAGCTTTGGTAGGGCACTATAATAGGCATTTTAATCATGTGGATTTCAGTGTAGAATAAGAAAATATGATCTAATTATTTGTCTTTTCTTTTTTATTAACAAGAAACATATTGTGATAAATGGTAATTTCGTTATTAAATCTATATATCTCAGTTACTTGAAAGAGAAATTATATTAACATGTCATCCTATTAGTATATATATTTCCATCAAATTCTACTGGAATGAACAATATTTATTATGACATCTGACTTTCCTGTATCTTTAATTAGATGCTTGGATTTTCAGCAAATCTCAGATTTTCAGCTCCCAGTGTTTGCATTATTGGAATTGTTTGCAGAAGTTGTATGTGATTAATGAAATCTATCTTCCTTTGGCGAAAAAAAAACAATTAAAAACTATTTCTCATTACATTGTTTTCTGTATTAGTTACTGAAATTTACGTCTCACCGGCATCTCATGCAATCATTCACAACTACAACGTTATAACTTTTCGAATGTATTTTGTTTACAAAATTGAAAAAAGAAAAAGCTAATTTTCCCATTACCTTTTATCTTTTTTAATGCAATTATTTCTTTTTTTCAAAAAAAAAAACTACTTGGAGAGAATAAATCAGAAAACGTCAAATCATGAATTGTTAATTCTAATTACCCTCTATATAAACTGAATTATTAACACTACTGTTTACTCGAGAATTTCTAATATTTTCTTATTAAAAATGAATTTCCCACCAGCGTGTTTTCTATTGTAATTAAGTTTGCTATACATCATCTCAAACTCATTATTCAGAATTATTTGTTAGTTCCTAGTTTACTTTTAAATAGTTCAATTTTTTTTTTTTTGGTTAGAGATTTATCTGATTAACAATATTGGGGCAGTTAGAGAGGGTCAATTTCACTACCACAGCAAGAGTACACACTTGAAAGAGCAAAACTAAAAGTGATGAGTGATGACCAAAAGATTATTAAGAGCTTGCTTTCATACATTTCTTGTTGAAGCCGTTAACCAACCAAATTAATTAATTTCCTCTTTGGCTTAATTAGGAAGACATAGTCTCAGTTCATATTTACTTAGTAATCCCAAGCAAACTGGCCAATAATGAGCTTCACATCAATGTTAGCAATCTGTTTAATTTAATCCATGATAATTAAGTTTCTAATTTATAGATAATACTGTTTGTCGCCTGATTGGAAATTCCATCTACTAGCCATTTTAAGGAGTGTGATTAATGATGGTTTACGCCATGAATAATTCAAATTAAGAAGAAAAAAATTTTGTAATTTTGGAAAGAGAAATGTCTAATTAGATGTATCGAGTCACACATTGACAATAGGACAAAATTTATGTATATATTTATTATTAGATTCTTTGATAAAAATATATATGACAAATGGAAATTTTTTATAATAGAAAAAGAATTTGCTTAATTTTAATCTCATTAATTTTTTGCCAATTATGAAAGAAAAAGAGAAAGAAAGAAAAAGTGTGGGTGGGACCACTAAGTACGCCTTATATACTCTCTCCTCACTTTTTCTTTTATTCTCTCTTTCTTTTTCCTAAATAAGAAATTAATAATGTTGAAATTGAGAAAATTCTTTTTCTTTACACCCTAACACTACAAAATTGGGTACTTTTAGAAAGAAATTTTTATGTGTTATATTTTTATTAAAAATCTAATAACATAACTTAAGAATTTTACTTAATTATTATCGTTGATAATATCATATTATTTATTTTGTTGGGATACATAAATAGAAGAAAGAATTATTTATTTATACAAAAGTTGTACGTATTAGATATTACAATTAAACTATTAATGAGTTTTCATTCATTGAAGTAGTTTTTGACATAATATGAGAGTCTCTATTATCAAGTGGTAAAGAGTTTAAGGACAATGAATAGTTGGCCAAATATGATAAGTGTATATGCTTTGTCTATAATTTAAAACCTTTTAAAAATTCAAAAAAAAAAATTTGTGTGACTTCTTTCAAACTCAAGATTTTTATGTGAAAGGACATATTATATATTGTAATAAAACTATTCATATTATATGTTATAATATTACATATTAAATATTATAATAAAATTATTCATAAATTCCAATATACCTTTTGGCTAAAAAAGCTTATTTAATTGACTTCAGCACCAACTATACTTTTAAATTCCAGTATTCACTGTGAAGTATAATTGCAGCCTTGGGGACCATGATTTAAAACTTGGGTGAGAGTGGTCACTTCCATTTCGACAGCAAGAGAGAGATGTGAAAGTGGAAGAAATAATGAGCAAAGGTTTGTTAATAGCATGCTTTCAAAGGTTTTCTTGTGGAAGGCGTTAACTTACCAAAGACACAGGAAATGTCACCGATTCGTTAGGTTGTGATTCAAGAAATCAACCTACTAAAAGAGCCCAATGCTATGTTGTGCTTGTGCTTTAAGACTTTCAAGTTTGTGTGGGGAAAAATATGATGAAACCTTCAACAAGACTCTTAACAAATTAGTACACCTCTCTCTCTCTCTTTAATTTGACAATGGAAAAGCACATTAAATTTTGAACTGAGCATTACAAGTGAGTCTCTCAACTACAAATCTAAATTGCCCATTCATTTTCAAAAGATAAGTAGATACTTTTCTAAATTTGAATTGTTTGTTAAAAGAATAACTTGCACAAATATTTTTTAAATTTTGTTAAAATTATGCAAATTTTTTATTTGTCTTTAAAATATACATAAATTTTTTTTGAAACAAAAAGTTATCTTACACTTTAATTTAATTTTAAATTTTTTAAGCAAAATATCTTTTATTTAATTTTTTTAGTTAAAAAAATATGTATTTCGGTTTAATAGAAGATACTTTAATTAAAAAATTTTTAAATTAGACTAAAGTATAAGATAAATTTTGTATCAAGAGAAATTTGCATATATTTTGAAAATTTTAAAAAAATCTATTGAATTTAAACAAAACTTTAAAAACATTTATATAATTTACTCTTGTTAAAATATAGACATAAGTATGGCGAGATAGATCACTTATTCTTAACTATTACTGTTAATTCACCATATGCCATAGGAGGGTACAAGTTATACCTTGATGGCTAACATTGTCATTTTGTTTGTTAACCCATCTTTTTTCTACTTCATTCCTCTTTGAAAGCTATTCAGTATGTTCATCAAAGTGGCTTATATAAGTATTTTTCACCATTTAGCCCTGTATTACATTCTAATTCCTAGCATTTCAACTTCTTACTTGCTTAAAAGTATTTAAAAATTTTTAAAAACAAACTTAAAATATCTTTAATACACATTTGAAATGGCTCTTATGTGTTCGCAAAATTTGTTGTTCTGACTTGGAAGAGAGCAGCTTCTTGAAACTTTGAAAGTAGAATTTAAAATTATTTTTTTAATAATATCTCATATAATTGAAATTTTATGTCATAAAAATTTGACAAAATTTTATATTAATTGTCGACTGTCTAACACAATCTTTTTCTTTTTTTGGCAAGTTTGAGATCGACTATGAAAAATAATTTACATCAAAATACAACATAGGCAGAGTTGTGTTATTGTAGAGATGAAAATGTTACATTAGATGAATAAACACACTAAATAAGATAGAATTAGAATATAATACATTAGAGAAAAAGTAAAGGTTCCACCTCTTATAAAAAAAGATTGTATAATCTTGTCCTAAATAGTTTTGCCATATGTAAAGAAAATTTATAGAAATTTCAACAAAGAGAATAGATCAAATAAAGAGCAATCCAATAATTAAAAGTAAAATGAGACAAAAAAATATTATAAGAGAAACTATTAAAAAATATTTAAATTTAAATAATTTATTTAAAAATATAATTTGTGATAAGACTTTATCACGTTAATTGATCAACCAATTCTACCTAATAAAAAAAAACTTGTTTATTGTTGTTGTCATTGTATCTCATATTATTGAAAACCATTGAAATCTTATGCTCTTGAATTTTTTAGCTTTACTAATTTGTTTATAAAATTGTACAACTTTTAATTTTCATACCAAAAAAGAAAATTGTAAATACTACACTGTTTTATTTAGTGACCTGAAAAAGGCCAAAATGCATAAGAACTCTTCTCAATTTAAATAATTGTGCAATTACTCGTCTCAATTTTAAAAACTGACTATAAGTCCTTCAAATTTTTAGTTATATAACATGACTGGGTCATGAACTTTCTTGCCTAAAATTCTAATGCCAATTATCCATATAAGCTGAAATAGACCAAGTTAACATAAAAAATACTCGTGACCTATCATTTCGAGTGACAAATTAGGCTTTTCTGCTGCCAAAAAATATAAAAGGAAATGAGAAAAGATTGCCTTGTTTAACATTTTAGATAACAAGTCGAATGCAATTTTTACTAATTTGACCTTTGGATTTTGGATTAAAAAGTTATAGGAGTTATTTTGCACAAAATTGAAGGGCTATGAGGTTTATAATGTACCTTTAAGGTTAAAAGAGATAAATTGCAGAACCTAAAGTTTTTTTTTTTTTAGCCTATAGAAAATAACATGGAGTGGAAGATGCAAATGTCTCAGACAAGTCCTTGTCAAATTCGCAACAAGTACATCAGACAGAAAAACCAGAAACATGCTACTGGGGAATGTAAACAGGATATAAAAATGAGCGAATGATTAACAAAACAGGTTAAGAGGCAACACATCTTTACTTGGGACGTAATGTAATGTCACAAAAATAAAGGAATTTGTCTATTGTCCCTGTCATGTAAAACAGGCAAGAGACTATTCATGTTGGGTGCCAACAATATAAATAACCGGATGCTAGCTTATAAGCATAAATGATAAGAGAACTCTAAGCATCTTTTGTTACTAACGAAACCAAACATTAAAAACAAAAAGGTATGAAACAAAACTAAACATAAAAAACTTCCACAATTTGAGCGTTATAAATGTGCTAAGCATCTTTTGACATTTGACCTTGAGCTTGCTACTATAATTTCATGTAACGATTCTCTGAATCGGTCTTATTCTTCAGAAACCTTGAAGAAAGTATAGGATAATATAATATTGTTGATCCCATCCATTCTAGGATCTGTCTCAATCTCCGGGTCAATATAAAAGAATACCTACAATAAAAGCGACATAATATCAAGATGCATGTAGAATATGCTAACACCAAACTTCAGATTGACAACACTCACAGGCATGTCAATCTGCTCGCCAGGAAGAAGTCGCTGCTCCTCAAAGCAAAAACACTGTATTTTATTAAAGTAAACCGCAGCCTGTATAAGAAATATATAATTATTCATTTTTCTTTCATGAATATTTCCGGGAAGTGCGGAAGTAGAGAATAAAGAAGAAAATTAAATCAATTGTTTAAAGTTAAGCTCCTCCATAGTTTGGCAAGAAGAGAACACCAAGAGAGAAGAAAGTCATAAAAGACTTCTACCAATCAAGCTTGTAACAGTAAGGTTCTTAAACCAAAATTGGAGACTTCAACAAAAAAAGTCTTCTAAAAATATAAACTTCCAAATATCTCAAAATTGTCCTAGCACAGTTAGATCTGCATAACAAGATCCACGATGGCATCAGTCAAGCAATCTATCAGAAAAATAATCAATATATTATATATTTCTACTGCCAGCCACACTGTTCATAAGACCCATGTTTTGGCTACATGCCAACGCTTTTTTCACCCCCTTGAAATTCTTTTTTTTTTTTTTCATTTGAAAAAATTTGTACAGGGTCCGTACAACTAGTTTTCATGTATTAAAGTAAAACTAGAATTGCTAAAAAGATAAGACACTACATTTAATTCAATATTCTAGTTTTAACATGTGCAGCACCACTGTGACAGATAGAGTTCCAATGAGGTTTTACACCAATTCTAATGAGCTAACATTGTCAGGAAAAAAAAAAAGTCAGACTACAATGATAACAGAGATCCAGTCCAAGAACCAATTCCACAAAAACAGCCTAATCTAACTTATGAACTGTACTTTGTAAGTCAGAACTTACCTGGAGACCCAAAAGGCAACCAAGCCTGCCAAATGAAGTTCACCAGAATTTTGTAATATTCAGTGCCAAAATTGTTTTGAAGCTGACTTCATATTTCAAGAGGACACAATAAAACCAAATGCTAACAAACATATGATAAAATAACGGCCACCCATGCCATCAAGAAATCCAAGCATGCAGTACAGAGCATCTTTTACACTAAAAAAAAAAAAATTAAGACTACCATCATTCAGCTCAGAGATGCAAGTTTAAGCACACACTTTTCATCTTTATATAATAAAGAGAGTCTTAATCATTACCTTCATAGGTGTCACATTATATGTAGAAACACCAACAATTGGAGTCGAGCTTCTGTTTTCAGCAGTATAAAATGCAAGGGCACTTTCTCCGGGCTTGACCCTAACCTGGTGGAATAAATGAATAAATACATTACAATTTCCACTTTTCTTATCATGAATGCACTATGCACTTGGTGTCCAGTTCAATTTTATTTAACTTCTGATAAGAAGACAAGTGGCCAACACATAGAGGGATTCAAAATCAAAGTTGAAGGTACAAACGCAACAGCAACATATTTGTTCTCTAAATGATTAAATTATGACAAATGAGCCTTTTCTACAAAATCTCAGAGATTCCATTTGCCTATTAGCTTTTTTCTTATTGTGTTGCCAGTGTTAATACTTCAAAGACCAATAGAAATAAATTTAACATTTTCAAAATAATTTAAAAATTATAATAGAAAAACTTTCACAAGTAATTTTTTATTCTATGTTGAATATGCAAAGCATTTGCCAGAAGGTCCAGGATGTTAATTAAAGAAAAACCTCTCTCTGTGTAGGAATAAACTTCCATGGCATACCATCAGCAACATCAGCATTGAACTGCACCACAATTTCCCTAACGGATACAAATTGCAACTCATCAACCCAATAACACTTGAAACAAGTCAGTTATCATAAAACTAAATACCAATTAACGTATATTGAATAATACCTCATAAGAAGACTTCATTTAGATAGTTAAAGAGTGGTAAAAGCCAATGAAACAACCATAATCGAAAGTTGACACTAGATCATCACTTATTACCCCTTGACATATCAGTTGTAACATACCCTGGTAAAGCCAGAAGAGAAATATGCTTGGCAATTTAAAATAGGCTAGTTCCTAGTGATAAGGTTCTCTTCAAGTAGAGCATAAAGCTAAACAATATATTTGTAGGTTGATCTTTCTTTACTTTTGCTTTTATATAGAAAGTGCTATATTATACAACAAATACCCAACATAAATGAAGGAATAAGAAGCGGCATAAAGAAATTGAACTGGGACATCATTATCTGAGCAAGTACACAAGAGTATGGTGAAATGATAAAGATTCTAGAAAATTGAACAACTACCTCTAAAGCATAAATCAACAACCCAAGGAACAAGGATACCACCCTTATCACAATTAGAAACTTAACATTTTAGAAGTCATAATGTCACCTTGTAGTGACTGTATTATCTCTATCATGTCGAGCAATTTTCTCTTCAACAGTCTGAAAAAAATGAAAATCTAATAGTCAACAAACAGAAAGAAGGTAAAATTGACAATCATTTTGAAGACAAAATGCAAAACCATTGAAGAGAAACTCAATCACACCTCACGACGCTGAACGGTGCCTCCATAACCAGTTACTTGACAAAATCTCCTGTATAAGGGGACTGCAGCATAACTACTTCCAACCATTGCAAAAACCAAGGCACTTAAGTATAAAAGCATCTTTCGTGATTTCTGTTCTTTGGACACATGAGATGACGAGAACTGTCGAAAACCAGGCAGAGAACATGACCTGCCACCATTCTTTGAAGCAAAAGCTGAAGAGTAGTAACTCTGATATAAAGATTTCGTACTAAATTGCTTTCTAAAACTTGAGAACCATATATTACAAGAAAAATTCTGCCGGAATCCATTAATGCAATTAGCAAATGTCTTGCTTGACCCCTCTGTAACAATAAAAAAGCACCTGAATCAAAAAGAAGGTTATCAAGAAACTCAGATCAAAATGAAACTAACTTGTTTCATTTTTTGGTCAAAAGGAGCGGAGAGGGGACAGGAAAAAAATCGATAAAAATAAGTTTAACTTCAGTTTTCTAATATCTAATAAATCAAGCACAGGCACAGCAGAAATTTTATTTCTGGAATGTAACCGTTGCAGAGGCAAAAGGGTATCTCTACCTCTACAAATATATATTTATCTCTTCATTTACAAAAGACCACAAAATTTAGAGATCATGTGGTATAAAAGACCTGTCCAGTATACTATTATTTGTTTTATTACAAAAATGCTTCAGGACATTTCCCCATAAAATTTTCAACAATCAATTAATGACATAAAAAAATATATAAAATATTTCATTAAATACAACATTGTATTACCTGGATTCAGGGGAAGATTGCTGCAAATTCTTAAGACACGGCGAGAGATGGGTTCTCTTAATTAGCCTTGAACATAACATTTTTGCCGGGCCTGAGTTTCCAGCTATTACAGGACATTCAGCACTATTTGGAAGAAGATAAAATCAAAGTGAGAAGTGATAGATGAACTTCATTAACATTTGCAAAAGTACGACCAAGTAAAAATTGATAGTCAAGAATATTGGGAGTGGAACTGCATAATGTTATTCTTTAAATGAGCCCCCGAACTGAAAATAAATTTGGCAGTTGAAAATGAATACTCTTAAGATAAACAAATGAACCAAATGCATTCCAACAACTCAAACGATTTCTAGGGTTTAATGCTCCTAGAGCAAGGAAAGAAAGAGAGGGAGAGAGAACCTGAGGCAACACGGATAAAGGTAGCGTCGTGGTCGATGATGGCAGCAGCTGTGAAACGGCACCGTAAGATGAGATCAGTGTAATCAGAGATTTATGGGGCATGAAGTTTCCGTCAAGAGAGGGAACACGACGAAGCTAGAAAGATTTGGCGACTCGCAATTGTACTTTGTTTCTTTGTTTTACTATTCACTCCTTGACATGCACGGATTTTTCCTCTTTTAATTATTTAACGAAGGATAGAAATAAAGAATTAAATTAAAAATAAATATTTTTTTGAAAAAAAAAAAAATATATATATATACACAATTGCAAAATCCTTTAATCATATTTTAATTTATTAATCAAAACATAATAAATATATAATTTTTATAAATAAATATAAAATTTTAATTAAACTATATATTTATTATTATTATTATAAAAAAACATTACAATAAAAATATAAGTTTATTGCTCAAATTCTGTGGCATCACCAACTTTGTAGCCAAAACACAGTATTTAAAGGCTTGTTTGATTTTTTATTTTTAAGGTAGTTTTTTGTTTTTAAGAATAGTTTTTGGTTTTTAAAAATAAGAAAAAAATAAAAACACTTAATTAGTAATGTGTTTTTAATAAAGTATTTTGTAAAATAAAAAATAAAATTGTGTTTTCAAAAATAAAAAAATTAAAACTTTTTTTTATGTTTTGTTAATTTTTATTCTGAAGAATTAGAAGAAAAATAGAAAATAATAATTTTTTAAAATAATGATTCAAACATATTTTTAAATTTTTTTTATTTTCAAAATTTGTTTTAAAAAATATCTATTTTAAAAACATTAAAATCAAAATAAAATTAAACATCCCCTAATTTTCTCCATCAATTTCACTCTCCTTTTAGATATCCCATTTGTTCTTCTATCGAACAAATGGTGGCCCCATCAAAATTAAAAAAAAAAAAAATCACATTAACTAAAGTTCAAAAATAATATTTAGAAACCTTTTTCTCTCTTTTTGCATCTCTCTTCTCATTAATATGAGAACCGAATGAAAAACAAGGTTAAGAACTTGAAATTGAAACTGAAAGTGAGTGAGAAATTAAAACTAATTAATTTGTTAATAGCAAAATACACTCAAATTTTCATTTCTTACCAATGAAATACACCCACTAATCTTAAGTTCAATTTCAACTTTCACCAAAAGAGCACTTACTTCTCAAGGTACAAATAGAAAAGAAGTTGAAAGCCAATTTTTAAGTGCATGTTTGGAAAAACTTTTCTATCTCCCAAACCACGTTTTGTACAAAGCAACAATATGTTGCTTCTGCAAAACCATGGTAAGCAAACGTGATTTTAGCCTCTCCAAACGGATATCCAAACACACTATAAGTATTCTTAGAATGTTACAAGTATGTTCAGATGTACAATACCATGTCTAGTAATGTGTAACTTTCTGTTCAGAAATTTGATATGCTCTGTTTGAAAGATATTCCATCTATACTCTAAAAATGGCATGACTTGGAAGGGTTTCGATTATGGTTTTCTACTTTCATTTTCTTCAAATCTTAAACCTTTTGGCACATGCATATTTATTCAGTAAAAAATGTTTTTATTGAAAGAATGTTATAGATAGAACTAACAATAATAGTTATTAGTCTTTGTACGTCTAAACTCCAATTAATGGGGTTGTTGCCAGTCTCGCATGAAAGGCAACACACATGGATCTATTTAAAGTAGACAAGAGTAAGATGCTCATTACTATTAAAAAAAAAAAAATGTTTATCTTTTGTTAGCTTTCCACTGTAAACTATGTCTCACATTTATACGATGAATTTGGTTATATTGTAAATGTCTTGATAAGTCCTAGTTATATCCAAGTTTTCATGTTATTTTATAAAAACTTATCAAGTGTTTTGTACTAATATTTCTAATTTAATATTCATTTTAGGGGAAAATTGTATTTAGAGTTGAATCATTTAAATATGTACGAGTTATTGTGAAAACCTCTTAATTTTGAACTTTGTTCTTCGTATTGCAAGTATATTGAAACTTAGACCTTTGATGTATCTCCTAATTTGAGTTATTTTGCATGCTTTTTATCAGTAAAGTTCAGCCAAATCCTAATGTTAATTCATAGAGGATTTGGTAGTTTGTAGTTAAATTTTAGTGCGTGTTTAGTTCAACGGTGAGAAATGATAAAAGTCCGTTTGCAAACCATAAAATGTAAAAACTATAACTTGTTGTTTCAGCCAAAATCACAGTTTAAGAAGAGAAGAAACTGAACCAAACATGCACTTAATTAAGTTGTGTGTTTTAGTTTTTGAGTTATTTTAATGATTAGTGGATTATTATTAATTTAATACTCTGTTTGAATTCTCAGATTAATTTTTGACATTTTATTTATAGGATTTTTGGAACCCAGGCCATGGATCCTTGGAGCCTAGGTCTTTAAAAAAATGCTGCAATAGTATGAATCAGCATGCAGGGTGCCTTGAAAACCTGGGTGTTGCAAGACGGCGAGAAAACGAAAGATCATATAGAGCAACCCATAGACTTGCTAACCACTGAAACAAGGATGTTCAGGAGCAAAGCGTCTGACAGCGAGAGGGATTTTAGAGCAAAAGCATTCATTTGGTTGTGATGGACTATTTGACACTTCATGAACTGATCCAAATTTATTATTAATAACTTAGGAAGTTTAATTAATTAATTTAAATTGATTATTTGGTAAATAATTAATTATAATTCAAAATTTGAATTTTAAAATTTAAATTAATTGTCAATTATTTTAAACAGTTTTTTTTTTTTTTTTAATTGAGAAAACTGACAACACATCTCGTAGATCATGAAAAAGGACGTGCAAGTGGGTGCATGTGCCTAGGTGAAGAGAAAAAGAAGAGAACACAGATATGAAATTTTGAGTTTCTTTCCTCTGCAATTAATCCTTCCTAGAGCCTAATGTGTATCTAAAATCGAAATCCGAATTATGATCCAAATCTATTGCATGAGACAATTATTTGAGCAAAAAATTTGTTGCAAAAGATAAGTACTCAGATCCACATTGAACTTCCTTCATGTTGGATAAGTGATTTATTTTGGGGAACAAGATAATTGCAGCAGATGCTACTACGGATGCAGAAAAGCTTGAAATTTTTCCAGTTTGGTTATTTAATGCGACTTTTTTTTTGGTGGGTCCTGAACCATAAGTAATCGACTTTGGAATGAAGAAGCACAACTTCATCAGCGATTCCCCAACGTGTGGGAGGATTATGGTGTTACGTATTCATTACTCAGGTACATAAAAAAGAAGGCTGAGTTGGATATGCACCACTGAATAAATATTTTCTTCCATCTAATTTTGCAGATAGTTAAAAAAATAGAAATGAAAATGAAAAAAAAAGTGATTTTATAAATAAAAAATATCTATAATATTTTTATTTTTAATGATTGAATAATAATTAACTGATAATATTAAATAATAATTATAAAGGTAAAATTAATATTTTATCAAAATTTTCGTTTCCATTTCTTTTTCTTATGGGATACCAAACATGCTGCTATTGATTTCATGCTTTCTCTCCTTGCTAAAATATAGCTCTCAAATTCAATAGCGCATCAGTATCGGTCCTCACGAAATATCATGATAATGTGAAATGCGTAAATTGCTCATAATTCTATTATTTATTGAATTAAATTTAGATATAACTCTTTATATTTTTATTATCAATTTTTTATTAAAAACAACAAATATATAATTTTTAATTAAAATAAATTAAGTATATATTTTAATTAAAAATATTTACTTATTTATAAAAATTATATACTTGTTATGTTATTATTAACAAAATTATATACTTATTATATTTTAATTAAAAAATTAATAAAAATAAATATAGTTGCGTGTAATTTCTTTTTTCCTTATTCATTCTAGATAATGAGTTTTTTCGCCAGCTCCATTACTTCGTCATTCATTAGACCAACAAAGCCTTGCATTGGAAGGAAAAAGTGAGAGGTCAACATATGATATGTGGTTGGTTATAATTTTTTATGATCAAATACTGAATTTTTTGAAATGAAATTGTAAAAAAAAATTTCATGAATCTTCTTATCAAAACACGAAAAGTTTGCCTTTAACTTAATTGGAGAAGTGGGTTAATATAAGTTTGCACATGTTGACTCGAAGATCATATGATTATGTTATTAAAACTAATTAGAATATTTGTATAGGTTAGATTTAAATATAACTAGGATCCACCTCTGTATTTGCAGGAGATGTAAAAAAATTTCAGTGGGTCTTACATGAAAAAAAAGAAAAAGAAAAAGTGCAGGCCCCACAGAAAGCAAAAAAAAAAAAAAGGCATGAACAATAATAAATAGTGATAAGGAACAGTAAATGGGACACATGATTTTATATATACACATATATATATAATTTGCTATTCTCTAATTTTTAAATTTTTTTATAAAAGCATAATATAGGTGGAAATTTTTTTTTAAGGCTTAATCAATGTTGAGATATAAAAGTTATAAACGTATTATGTTATTAAAAAATATAAAATTGCAAGTTTTCTTCAAACTTCTAGTCTTTTTGATTCAATACTTGTGAAACTCATTGACTGGAGCCAGGCAGGCCTAAGACAGCAAAAAGCCCAGATCATTAATCAGGCTGAAAGGATCATACAAAGCCCAGATTCAATTCGGGCTATCTTTAGTTCTTTACCCAAAAGCCCAATATTTATGACAAAAAACCCAATATAGATAAGCCCAATTAGAGGTTTGAGCCTCAATGCAGGAACGCAGAGGGCATTAATCACTTCAAACGAAAATTGTCCAGAATGCAACTATCGGATTGGTCTAGGTAAACAAATCCAACTTCATGGCCAGTTAATTTTAATCTGCATATTCGATCATGATTAGACCTAACCATAGGCTGAATTGTGTGGTTGACTTCTAGCAAATTTTAAAGGATTCGAATTCAAAAATTGACAAATTTTTGTGTGAGCAATCAAGTGAGGGAGAAGATGAACGAAAGATTTGCAGGATTAGATTGGCAATGTTGGTATGAGTGTCGCCTTTTAATAGTTGAAGTGATGATTGATATTGATTGCTACATGGATGCTTGATTTCTTGACTTTTCGTTTATACTATTTTTGGTTAATTTTTTATTTTTATTTTTATTTTTTCACGAACTTGTGGTTGATTTGTTAGTCGTTCTCCACTCCTTTGTCCTTGGTTTTAATTTACGTTTCATATAACTCGGGTGATTTTGTAGATTTTCCTCCGGTACTGACTGATTTTCTTAGCAGAGGAAACCATTTAACGAGAATAATTTGCCTCTCATATTCTTGCAAGCATTGTGCCTGCTAAAATGCCTGAACGAGTTTCATGGAGTGTAAGGGAAACCCTTCCTGTGAGGAACTGAGCATTAAGTTATCTGGGGGAACAAAGTGCTCATTTCTCAAAAAGAAAAACAAAATAATGAAAGGAAATATTGAAGTGAGAAGTACTGGACAGTGTGATTCCCTCTATGAACCAAACCCTACTCATACAAGCTTCTAATAAGCTGGACCATTTCTTCTGGTACACCCTAGCCACTAGAGCCCATTGAAACAAATACGAAAGGCCGAGTCAAATGCCCTATGGCTTATTCCATTCTCTTCTGTTTATTGCAGTCGTTCCTCGACCACACGTGGTAGACATTGTTCATTGTTGATATTAAATTTCCCAACAACCTGAAGAGTGAAGCCTTCAACTAAGTATATAGGTATTTAGAGATATACCCCTAGTTGGTATATACCAAGGACAAATCCGACCCTGTTTTGAGATGACCCTGCAGAATAGAAAGTAATGGGGACTGACAAGAGTAATCTTGATGGCATGAGACGCTTATGGGAACCTTCTGAGTCCAGTTATTTTTGTTGGGTCTGGGTCCAGCAAAGGCTTGGACCACTCCATCTCTTCTCTACCTGCTTGGTCCCCATTATATCTTAAAGGTTTGGTTTAAGATCAAGCAGACAAATGAAAACATATCTCTTTTTTCAGCTTTTCTGGGTTGTAAAATTAATAAGGGAAGGACCACAACAAGGTCCATCACGCGAAGTATTTCAAATTTAGATTAGCTTAAGTAATTGGGAGCTGCCCTGAAGGATTATGTGTTACCAAATACATTAAAGCAAACTGGTTGTGCGCCCCTTTCACCCAAAAACACTTGGTGATCAAACCCTAAACTTCAATAATAGGAGTACTTCCAAACAAGGTCTCGACCTTAATGACACATCCCACGCAGTTACCATTTCTCTTTGTCTTCTATCTCATCCCACCCACCTTAATGGCATATCCCAGATGATAAATTTAATTGAACTTCATTTTCCTCTTTCTGGCACCAAAACTGGAGGGGGGAAAAAATAGGAGAACCAGACCTTTTGACTGCAGAAATTAGTTTAGAAGTTAACGCTGTATAGGCCTGGCTTAAACCGGCAATCATTAGTTAGTCAAATCTATTTTGAAAATCCCATTTCTCTGTTAATTACAGAATTTTCAAATCTCAGTCATAAAGTAACCAGAATTAGCCCTCGAGCGTTTGCATCTCTTCCCAAGAATAGCCATAAAACCTATCTACGCTAAATCTAGCTTCTTCTGATTTCTTGCGATGTGATATTGCTGTAGAACACCAAAAAACAAAACTTTGGACTCCAAGGGAAACCATGAATCAAGAAAGTGGAAAAGGTGATATAGAATGGCTGTATATGGCATGCTATACGGTGCAAAGATACAAAGTGCTTTGGACATTACAGAAACAGAGCGCGCTTTAAATGCGGGGCTGACAACAGAGTCAGCGACTTTCGTGAAGGACAATGTCAGCCTCGCTTCTCAGGGCCCTTAACAAGGCTTTGATGTGAAACCTCAGTCTGTCATCCCACTCCAACCCCACACATGCATGCACATACCCACACCCACACCCACTCACACGCCCACAATGTAAAATTACAAACACATACCCTTCTCTCTCTCTCTCTCTCTCTCTCTCTCTCTCTTCCTTAACTATAGACTATGAGTTCTTGGAGTGAAAAATTGAGGGAAACATGTAATTAAAAGGGCCACCAATCTGTCCTATACATGCAGAGTACCAAGGGTACTGCGCTAATCAAGCCAACCAAGCCATGCATGCCCTGCATTTTCTATAAACTTATAATTAATAGTTCCCTTCTCTGTTCACTTGTCTTGATATGTCAGAGTTGAAAAAGTGAAAGTTAAAAAATAAGCAGCTTTAGATCGAGAAAAAAGAGGGCTTTTTTCCTCCACTCTCTCTCTCTTTTCTCTCTCTCTCTCTCTCTCTCTCTCTCTCTCTTTCTGTCAAATGACTACTTTTTCAATGTTCATCAATCATAAAGCAATCGATTACAAAATCATTTCCTCACCTCTCAAATCAGGACCCTCTTTTCTGTTCTGCCAAAAAAGTACTGTATCCTTCTGCCCCCCATTGCATTTATTATTCTCTTTTCGAGGAATGGGCCATAATAAGGTTATCACACCTCACGTCTCTCCACCATCACCACCACCACTTCTTCTTCTGCTCAACCCTCTCTCTCTCTCTCTCTCTCTCAATACTCACATTCATATGTCAACTTCAAAGCGTACAACTTTGTTCCATGTGTCAATTGTAATAATGTATGATGGCTATGACTTTCCCTTACCCATTTGTTGATTTAGCCAATACATTGCATTTCTTCGTCTCTTCCTTCAGAACCGCGCGTGTGTTATATTCTCGATCTCCTTCTGATCAACTTCCATGACCATAATAACAAGCTACCCATTTTTTTCTCATTTGATTTTGTGAAACTTTATGTTACAAATATTCAAAATTAATGGAATAAAAAAAGACAAAGTATAGAATGGGAAATAATGAGTTTTTATGTATAAATATTTGGAGGCTTCCATTATTAAAAGCTATGTTCAATGAGCAAAGAGGTTGTCAATTCAAATAATTTCTTTGATTGATGGGGTGGGGGTGGTTGAGTTTGGGTATGTAGGTGGTGGAAACTGCACGGTACATTCTTTGGGAGGGGCGGTGGTCTTTCACCTTCAATATATTCGCTTGTCAAAGGGGATGACAATTTTGGACCCCACTCACCTTTTCTTCAATTCCTCCCATCCATCACACAACAAAAGTGGACTTTGACATGTCTTTCTCACACATTTTCTTCTCTTTCGCCTTTTTTTAATTCAAAATTTAATTAATGAAACTGTTGCCTTTATATATATATATATATATATATGCATATATAGCACCTAGCTATTCTCCTACCTATTGCTGTAAGAACTGTTCAATGTTCGCTGAAGCTGTTATATAGTGCTTTAGGAATATCATTTTTTTCATTTAAATAGAATTCAGAGAGGAATCTCCTGAGTTATTCTAGCTGCTTCCAATTTAGCTCAAGTGGTACAAACTCTACTTCGTATTTGACCAAAACTGGGGGAAAAGGTTTTATTTGTAGTCCATGAAGGATGGTCATGACTTATGACTCAAGCTACAGGAGAACATAAGCATATATGTATATCATGTAGTCTAAATTTTGATAGATATAAACCAGTGAACTCAGAGTCCTTATAGTCCATTGGGTTCATTGTGTTCTCTAAGGGATAAAGACATCTGATTAATTTATTACAAATACAATGTAAAGAAGTGGCGGATATGATAAGGAAAGAAAAGCCATTGTGGAGGAAAATTGCTTTTCTTTAACTAACACCCCATTAATAATTGAGCTTGCTAGTGTGGAAACTTTTCATGTACATGTTATTCCCATGAGTAATTAATAGTTTAATTAGCTCTTCTATTGCAGGGTGCAAATAGATAAAACTTGGCATACATATCATTGATAAGAAATAAAATTTTGGCGCTTTATACTTTTATAAATTATTATTTTACAATTTGCACATCATAGAATCAAACCTTTGTTTTTCACTTTATCAGCCGGAGAATAAGAAAAAAATGGTAAAATAAAAAAAATTTTAAACCCTTTTTTCTTAAAAAGAAAATTGCATGCTAATGGTGCATCATACATTAACTAAAGGAAGCTAGTGGAAGGACCACACAAATTAATTATGTACGTTTCGATCTTCAATTACACGTTAATCTGGGACAAATAATTTTACAACTATCAAGGAGTTTGACTTTGCTAATCACGTTTTGCACGACAAGTATAATTATGGTCCCTGATAATTTTGTCCCCCTCTTGCAACATTAATCAAACTATATTTAATTAATTTACATTTTCAGCCCTAATAATTGAAGCATTGGGCCTTGACATTTGTGCTTTTGTCCAAAATAAAGAGATGATGCAAGTAAAACCCAGAGAATATTGGAATTTTCAATTCAATATATATTATTGTAAGAAAAAGAAAACTATTGCCACGTGAAAACAATAAAAAATGTCACAGGTTTTACAGACATCCCTGCCCCCCTTCCGTTACTTTACTTTTTCTTAAGGTATTCTTTGAAATGTGTCCAAAATGAGTTAAATTCCCCCTAGTCCAGTGGGCTTAGTAGCCAGCAGCACAATCAGGTGCGAATGGGAGAGAATTAATGCCAACACCAATCAATGCATTAAAAAAATTAATTTATTTAAGAAATTATATAGCAGCAAGCATAGCTAGATTTTGAACGCCAAAACTTCATGCCTCAATTATTTAGTTAAAGAGATTATGTTACATATTTGAATAATCCCAGGTTGGATTCAGCGAGAAGTTGGAACTACCACTTGTAGTTTAATACCTTGATCACGTTCTTTGATTCATATTGATTTGGATTTGGCAGTAACATCTGGCTATAACACAATAAGGTACAAAAAGAACACTATGGGCAGTTTCGTTTTGTAAATAATAAATTAAGAATAGTAAGACCGAAGACTATGGTTTGAAGTTTCCGAGATTAGTTTAGTTAGATAGAATTGTTCTTTTTTATATAATGGGTTTAGAAATCAAGCATCAAATCTCACCTTAATTATGGAACCAAGGGTTAAGAGAAGAGATTGTTAATTATTTTTAGGTGGCCCTATATGCTTATTTCTTAGTGAGTTTTGTCTTTACATTGATTCTTACATGGGTGTTGTAAAAGAAAATTCAATGCATGCCCCTGGCATTTTGACTAATACCGAGAGCAACTTATTCATGTTGCTGTTTTGGAAAAGAGAAAAAGAAAAAAAAAAAAGACTACTGGGAGAAAAAGGAGAAGAATTGAAATGCCCAACCCCATTCAACTTCAAGGCAATTTTAATTTAGCCACTCAATTAACTTTAAAACTTGATTATGGATCCGATAAACTCATAAATTTGTACAACTTATCCTTTCTGTTAGTAGGTCTGGCAAAAAATCTAATAGTTTTATCCCGTTTTCTCTAAACAGCCAACATGACATATGATCATTGCCTAAAGAAAAATAATATATCCCTTAAAAAAACCCAAATCCTCCCTTTTTTTTTTTATTGTACACTAAGACACAAGCTACAAATAGGCATTCAATTTCTTCTGAAAGCTTGAATCTCTCTGAATCTAAAATTCAAATATTCAGTCTGACCCCATTTTATTTTTGGACGGATCTATTGACAACAGGAATTTATAAATTTAGTGAAAAATTTTATAATTATTTCTAAGTTGGCTGAAATTCTGTACATTTTTAGCGAAGAAGAATTGATGTTCTATATATAATTGTGATGTTTGCAAAGTCATGAGATCAAGGTGTGTAAATTGTACCCTAGACAATTTCAAGTAGACATTTTTTTTTTTGGGTCCATATTAATGCATGCCAGTATATTGTCCTTCCAAGGTACATTCTGAAATTGACCAGATTTACAGGTGAGCCTACATTTACTACATTTCTACCTATATTGGTATCAAGGATTTGAAGGACGTTTGCATAACAGATCTAGTAAATTTGTTGAGGTTAATCTTTGTTCTCTTGTGTTTTTTTTTTTTTTGACTCATTAGTGATTAATTATTTTTTAGATCTTTGGGCTAATAAATAATTTGATTCTTAAACCTTCTCCGAGGAAATCACCTGGATAATCTCCTTTGGATTAGGAAAATCATCATCTTAAAGTCACAAACACAGGTCCAAACCTCTAATCGAACTTTATTCTTTTAAAAAGAAGAAATCACAATTAAAAAATGACTATATATTGATTTTCATCTAAAACAATGACTATCTAGCGGTAAAGTCAATTTCAATTATAACGTCACGTGATCAAGTCAATGACTTGTTTTCTTATTTCCACTAGTTGCCGTTGAAACCTACTTATCAGCTGAAAACAAATTAATTTAGTTTATATCATTTAATTAACTAATTAATATTTCATAATTTTTTTTGAAACAATAGGGTGTTATTACATTTAATTTTAAACTAAAACCTAGAAGAAAATCCAAAATTCTTACCAATCCCTATCAATTGATCTTGATTCTTTATTAGCTGTCAATTTCTGTGTGTCTAGTAAAAAATGTATGCATACATAGATCATTAGGGTTTATAGACTTTAGAGGATGATGCTTTAGCTTCCACCTGAATTATGTATTAGTAGTAAATAAGACCCTACATACATAGTGGTCTTGCGAGGTGAGAAAGAGCAGCCACAATTGTAGGAAAATGCTTCCAAAGCTGAAGGACAAAATAAAATAATTGAAAATTTGAAATGACTTTTTGAAAGAAGGTGCATGGAAGTCCCAAGTTTACCCAAAACTAGAAGTTATGAGGAAGGGGCTTTATTACATATATAGAGATTTTATTTTCTACAGAAGAAAAGACACAGATTGAAATGTTCCTCCATGCAAAAGAAGAGAGAAAGAGTGGAATATTTATTTATAACTTTAGGGAAAGGAAAGGAGGGTGGGGTGAGATAGCTTTGGTGGAAATGAAAAGCATTTTATATGTGTCACCAGAGCAGGCAGAGAAAAAGAACAAGGACCTTCCCATAATGCTCTCTTTGGTTTTGGGAATCACGAAAGCTATTTTTCCTAGCTTTCTTTCATTTTTTTTCTTTCTCTATTATTCTCATTCTCTCTCTTCTCTCCCTGTGTTAGAGAGAGAGAGAGAGAGAGAGAGAGAGAGAGAGAGAGAGGATGGGGAAGCAAAGTCTTTTTTCCAAAGTGATATTAGGATACAAGACATAGGTGGGGCCAAAACGAAAAGGCAATATAAATCACGTAGAGATGAGGTTTGGGACAGCTGTTGGAGACCATACTCATGTGTTGTAGCTTTGAATCCACAAAGAATGTTGAAATTAAACTCTATAATGTATACTCAACCCACTGCATGCAGACGAAGCACAAAAACAATACAATATATGCAGAATTGGATTGGATTGGATATCTCCATTCTCTCTCCATGCAAAAATAATATCTATTTTGGAATTTGGAGGGGTCAAAAGGTAGGGTCCGGCAGAATCATCGGAGACTTTCATTCCCCAATATATTCTCTCTCTCTGATCACTCTAGTTTGCTTTGAGAAGGTACCAACACACAAACCAACACTATATTATAAGCACAATAGTTAATTAATTATGTAATAATAATTAATCATTAATCAAAGTTTCATATAAACCATAAACTAACATTTTCCCATGCATGCTTGCATGCATTGAATATTATGTTTATGATTGTTTATGCGACGACATCTTAATTTCTTTTTCTTTCGGCTATCTTTCTCCCCTCCACGCATGACCTCCGGGAATCTAGCTTCCCAATTTTAAAATCTTTAAATTCCCCCACCCCTTCCTTTTTTTTTTTTTCTAGAAATAAAAGACATAAAACAAAAAGCAATCCACAACTATAATGTATCCTTTTTCTTTTAATCTCAAATTCCTTTTTTCCCAACAATTCTGATTTTGCATCTTTCTTTTGACTCTTATTGCTATCATCACTCAATTATTGCTGTAAAGTTCAGAATACCCTTACGAGGGGGATGTTCACTTTCACTCTAGCTAGCTATCACACAGAGTCAGCCAGCATTCATGTTCTCTTTAATTCTGCTATGCTTTGCTTTTATTCTGTTTTGTACCCTTTTTCCTTTTGCATAATGTTTCCACAAGCACTTTCTTAGGGCAGTTATTTTTCATTTGTGGCTTGATATAGTTCATGGTAAAAGAAAAGAAGTCATCCTTTTAATTTCTTTGGACTATTGTGTTTGTCATATATTTCCCTTCATTCACCACAGTGCCCAATATGCGGGGACCAACAATGGGTTACTTTTATTATCTGTTTGGTACATCTTCTTCAGAATGTGTCTCTGTGACACCCAAAGTCAATCCCTTATGCCATCAAGATGTATGGTTTCATTATATCAACAGTTGCTTTCCATTAATTAGTTCCGTCATGATAATATATATATATATATATATATAGAATTCTATATATATATATAGAATTCTACAGTACTTTTTGAAGAAGATGGGGTTATGATTTTCTGAAAATAATTATCCCTTGGTTTCTCTTCCACATTGACAAATAAATACAGAGAGTACCAATTAATTTCTGTACAGAAGACCACTAGTACATTTATTGGTGTTACGTACTGTTATAAATTTATAGGTGTACAGGGTTTCCATCGGATGCTCTTACCACAATTAGCAACATATTTCTCTCTTTATATATGTATTAATTTGATGAACGTTGGTGTTAATTTAAGAAGCATAGTTCTGACATAAACACAGGCACAATAATATTTGAAGTGTGTATGTATATTTTAAGCGTCCAATGTGTAATAGAAACATATAGTACTTCTTTTAAGCGTCCATGTTTCATATTAAAGGTTATTCGTTATTACAATGAGTACGTGCTCATAAAATTTAAATATGGTTAAATTCACCGTGGGGCTGGTATCCAATTAAAAAGATTCTATGATGATTTTTTTTAAAGATCTTTCAACTGTTCCCGAAAGGTTCAAATCCAATCGGCCCATTCTCTCTCTCTCTCTCTCTCTCTCTCTCTCTCTATATATATATATATATGTATACATATATTAAAACTGGAAAACTAATACTAATCCTAGGGTTATTGTTAATTATTACAATGCATATGAACCTCTGTGTGAGAAAAGAGCAATGAAGACATACTTCAAATTATAACTCTCGAAGTACTACTAGCAAAAGTATTCAACAGGGCGAAAAATTCAAACAGACGGAGTACAATTAATTACTAATTGAAAAAAAAAAGAAAAGAATTTTAAATGGAGGTTAGGTAAAAACAAAGCTCAAGGGTACCCCATTTTGCTATTAGAATTATGTAGATGCCAAGCTTGTCAATGGTGACTTCTGCTATGCTGGCTTTCCTGTCTCTGTTTGGCCATATACATTTGGGGTCCATAATTGTCATTTCAATGAATCATGCCATTTATGGATGTCTCCTTCAAACCGTAGCTCTTAATTTCTGCTTTTTAAATCTATAGTGATTATAAGTTTATAACAAGTAGCAACCCAAGTATATGCTTCGTGTATTCATCTCTTATCCACTGACAACTGTTAGCTAGAGTTTGGGGGTAAAAACTACTGTGTTAAGAATAAATAGCCAAGCAGTTAGGGTAACCCAAAAAAAAAAATTAATTATTGATTAAAAAATTGTTGTGAGTATATATGTGCACTCCTACTTAGCTTAATTAATTAAAGGATGTACATCAAATTATGCAATATAAGCCCAAAGTTGTTAACAATATGTTATGGGTGATAACAATTAATGTATACAGACCCTTTATTCACCGAGCAAAAGAAAACAAGTCAACTAGTCAGCAATAGATAATTTGATCTAGTGTACTCGTTTTAAAAAAATTTGTGATTACAGGTGATTACATTTTCAATAAGATTTAATAATTTATTAAATTAACTTTGAAACACATTATTTACGTTTTGGCCATTGTAAAAAATATATATATCTTTCGAATTATGGTTGTAGTCTTATAAATACAATAAACTAATTGTGGCAAATTGCATATAGATAAAAAATAAGAACTATTATATATGGTGATTGCAGAATTTTCAGTGGCTGTGACTATCGCAGCTGCTATATAAAATCATGAAAAAAAATAAAAATCAATCTATAATTAGGGAGATGGAATGATAGAGATCGTGTGAATCTGACAAATGAATCTATTTGTGTTAATTAATTAACCTCTAATATATTTTTGCATTCATTTTCTTATATATGATTGTACCTCTTCTGAATCGCTTATACCTCATTCCCCAAAAGTGATATTACTTATAAGAATTGTGTAAATCTACAGATGGTTGGAACTTGGAAGTTGAGATAACAAAACTCATAGCCACTTATCTTAGCCACCAGCATGATCCCACGTGGCCCTCATTGATATCACTAGTGGGTCTGATGACAGATCCTTACTAAGAAGGCAGCAGTTTTTCATAATTTGGAAAAATAAAATAAAATTCACTCATTATAATAAAATATCTATGATATGGGTTTTTATGCAATGCCAAGAACTATTTATTATTGCTGTTGAAATACCATTTCCTTAGGAAATTAATATATATATATATATATATTATCTTCAAAAGACATATTGTATTATTCAATTTGATGCTTCATAACTTTTTTATAATTTCAATATTTTAAAAAATGTAATTTGATTCTTTCAAGGCATAGCAATGATAAATAAATTGATGAAAAAAATAAATAAAAATTAGCAAAAAATTTCATTCCTTAAATTAGATATTAAACTGATGCAACAAATATTTGAAACATTAAATTGACTATCTTTCAAAAAAAAGAAAATAAAATGTGTCAAAAAAAATCTACTCCATATTTTTGTGCATATATTACTGATAGGTATGGAATTTTTCTTAGCAAAATTTTGAGGTCTAAAATCCTCAAAAGATAATCATTACATTGTCCTACTTACCCTATGAATGTAGCATATCAATGAGGCAATACATGCAGTTGTAGTGCATGATAATTCACTATGAATTTTTGTGTATAGATCTGTTTCAGCCATGCATGCATGTGTATTGAAAGGGCATGTCAACATAAAAGGACTTTTCACAACCCACTGGGAGGTGGGGCCCCTTCACAGATAATTCCCCTTAGAGAGGGAAATATCTTTAGCCAAACGTCCTCAGAATTTGACTACTCCTTATATTATCATCAAGAATAATAGTGAATGTCGTGACTATGAAATCATATAACTTGTTCTCCGCATAGGCCTAACCAAGTCTAATCTTAATTTTTTTAGTTAAAAAGGACAAATATTTGGAATTATTAGTATTTATTATTTTTTTTCAAATTTCTTAATTTCACATGTATGCGTGAATAGAAGCTAGTGCCTTGGGACTTGAGAATCAATGATTAATAAATATAAAAACCAAAGGCCCTAAATCACATTGAAAGATGGCACATGTGTTGGTGGTTGGATGTTGGAGTGTATATAATATCCCTCAAGTAAAGTTTAATCAGTTCAAGTGGAATCAATTCAAAGTATTTCGATTTCTTAAGTTTCAACAAGGCATATTTTGACGAAAGCCAAATAGATGTATATTTCAATTCAAGACCTGCAGAGTTAGAAAAAAAATAAAATAGGTTCACTTTTCGAACTCACCTTAAGTGTAAGGAGTCAATTAAACAAATAATAAATTTAATTTTAATGAGTGTGTTGGATGTTAATTAGGAAGTTTTATATTAGAGTCGCTGGTTCCTTATCTATTATGAAAAATTACAGTTTCCCATAAAATCAAACGATAAGATATAACTAAATTCATTTTAACCCAAATACCTTCAAATCGTTAAAATAACCAACATTTTAAAAGTATTATAAAATAATCACTTTTCTAATTTTGCAAAATTTTAAATTATTTAGACGTACGTCATAGTGTTTTGCGCTTATACCAAAAGTGCTGTAATCGATTTTGTTTAATTTGCAATAAAAACAAATAAATATAGGCCACCATTTAAAAAGCCCAATAGTAACTTAATAAGTAGAGATTTTAAAATTTATTTAAAATATAAAAAAATCTTTAATTTCAGCCATTCTAAATTTGCAATAGCCACTTTTAAATGTTGGGAATTATGGGAGGCACAAAACGGAAACGTTTAAAATTTTGATTCTAATTCCCACCAAAGATTTGTCAAAATCGCTTAAACTGAATAGATTTAGAGAATTACCTTTTTCTGTCGATTGAGTTTATTGTTTACTTTTATTTGGATCACAGGAACTAACCGCAGATCAACTTCCTCTACTGATATCCATACGAATGGGGTTCAGCAACTCAAACGGTGTACTAGCAGCTTGCCCCGTACAATTTTCCATACAGTCCGTACGACGTCCGTATGGTGTCCCTCTCTCTAAGGATTTTGGAGGCAGCTCTAGCTTTTCTTTTCTGATACGAAAACCCCTATTTATAGGCTAGAGTTTCAGATAATTTAATTAATCAAAATTAATTAAATATATCTATTAGTTTAAATTCAAATATATCTTATAATTTAAATTTAAACTAACAATATCTAGAGCTTAATTTAAATTATCTGATTAGTTTAAATTTAAATCTATCTGATAGAATCAAATTTAAATTATCTGATTAGTTTAAATTTAAGTCTATCTAATATAATCAAATTTAAATTAATTCATATATATATACATATATATAATATCAAATATAATATATATATATATATATAATATATATTTCAAATTTAATTATATATATATATATATAAATAATTCCTCCATCCTAAATATTCATTGAATTTAGACACATTTCTGATTCAATGAATGTGGACATTTTATCCCGAGTTAGTCCGTTCTTGTGTGCGACCTTACAGGCTCATATGATGTTGGCAGTGGGCCAACTGCACTGTTTGACCCACAAGTCACAAGCAACCTCTAACAAGACATTGTGACTACCCAAATCATACAGGATCGATGATCCAATGCAACCTATCTTACACCCCTATCATATCCCTTTTGTCACACGATATCTAGATCGAGTATGAGGCATGAAAATGTCATTCTCAACTTGCTAGATCGTAACTTTCTCGATTTTCGAGCAAACTGATATAAGATGGAACCCTTTCTATCTGAGTATGGCCATGCATTTCTCAGTCACACTCATCAAGGGGCTCAGAGATATCTCTCTATTAATTAGAGGGATAAATTCCATCTTGATCACTCATCTTCCTCTGTATGGATTCTATTATACTTGATCATAGTCTTTATAATCACCCGATTAAAAGTGACATTAGATTATGCCAAAGTACAATGTCCTTCATGTAGGAATTTATGGTGATCTCAGGTCCAAGGGATCAATGACACGGTTATACATGAGATAAACTTATGACCTAATCCATGTAACTTATTTCATGATGGGTCTATCCAGCGTCCTATTCTCTAACACACGCCTATGATTTCGATTCATATCGTCATACATAATTAACACTTAATCAATCAAAATCATACTAATTTTAATTCATCGTTCTTCCCACAAAGATGATTGATTAGGGACATTTTGGATAATTCAAAAATGATTTATCCATGGATATTATTATATATAAACATGCAAATAATATAATAATATAATAAAAAGAAAACTCTTATTTCGTAATAAAAACAATGTTCGCAATACAATGATTGGCTTAGGGCACAATTTTCAACAAAAAAAGGCATCTGATAAAATAATTATAATTTTTATAAAATAATAAAAAAGCCTGATTAAAAATAATTTAACTAAATACAAATACATAAGCACCAAGGCCCAAGATCACAACATTCTATAGCGAAACCTTAGTCTAGTCTTAGGGTAATGTCAAAGTAATTTTTCATCTAACCCTTTTTCTCTCGTAATTGTAAGTTAATATAGTGTTTGCATAGGCTGCTTAGCAATTCATTTCGTTTCCTCTAGCCTTTTTATACATTGTTTATTAAAAATTGATCTATCTTTGAGTGGGAAGTCTTGTAAAATATTCATATTAGTATAGTTTTCAAGAAATTTTTAGTGGTTTTTTTTATCTCACAACTAATATATATATATATATATATATAAAGGGGGAGGTTGAAATGAAGTAAGAGAATGAGCGGTAATTTAACTTTTTTACTACTTTTAAAATAAAAAAATTAATGACATTTAAATTTTTATTCAAAATATTATTTTAAAAAGATTAAAGAAAAATTTAACATGCAATTTAGTGCAGATAAAGTCACTAGCTAGTAATCTAATGTACATTTCATATTGACAACGTTTTAGACGATTGTGAATCAAATGTTAAGTAAGTATTGGAGTCATCTTTATAACTAAAGGATTTGAATTCAAATCTTAAACTAAGTCAAAGCTTAAAAAAATGTTTATAATAGTTTAACATTTTAAATATATAAAAATAACATATGCAGATCCCTTCAAAATTTTTTAAAATGATCGTACTAAAAATTTAATTTTTTGGTTAATTCTGACTTTAATTAAATTCAAATTTTTATCCTTCAATTCTAAAAATAATTCCATTATCATTAAGTCAAATCTCATTGAACTAGAACTATTATTTGAACAATACAAAAACCTACTTACTTATATGATGTATTTGAATTAATTAATATGGTAGGTCATCAATTATGAACTACCATATACGTAAATAACAAGTATTATTTTAATATAAAAGATTTTAAAACACGTGTAATTATCAAATTAGTATATATGGGAGAACAATGAGAAAGAGAAGGCTAGAGGTTGACATAGTCCATTTATATTTAAAGCGCGTACTTGGTCAAATTATAAACATATAATTTTAATCTCCCATCACACTAGAGACAGTGAATCTCAATTATTATTTAAATAATTTTGATTGGTAACCTAATCATATATATGATGTTGACTTCATAACAAATCTCATTAATTTGCAAACATGCATTCGTTAGCTTACATTTATACCTTCAAATTGTTTCTTTTTTGAGAGATTTTTGTGGGCAGACACATCTAACATGAGCACCCAAGGTACAAATCAAGAAGAAGAAGAAGGAGCTAAACATTTGAATTATTTATATAGATACCCTGATCCTTTATTTATTTTATTTTATTTTTTATAAAAAAGACACAAGGCCTTAAAAATAAGGATTGAAAAAAGGGATATAACAAGATTGAATTTATATGTATTGAGAATAAGTTCAAGAAATGTACCACTTGCTCTTTTAATTAAATTTGTACGAGAATTTAGTTTTTATGTACATATTTTTATTTCTATTTTTTTTTATTTTGTGGTCAGAGTGTTCTTAGATATATTATATGAACAATTTTTAAGTGCACTCT
This sequence comes from Erythrophleum fordii, assembly GCA_032878935.1. Lineage (NCBI taxonomy): Eukaryota > Viridiplantae > Streptophyta > Magnoliopsida > Fabales > Fabaceae > Erythrophleum > Erythrophleum fordii. The sequence continues at coordinate 14,486,492 of JAVQMF010000050.1, forward strand.
TTCGAGATAACTTTGTACTTAGAATCTTATTCATAAAATACTTCCCAAAAAATTAAACCTAAATTAACAAAAGAGATATTATTTCTTCTTATTAACCAACCCAATGGCTTTGATAGTTTTTGTTCATTGATAACGAGATACGATAAGGAATAGTTAGAGAGACAGAAGAGAAAGTGATGGTAGTTGGGAGTATTTGAAGGAGCGTTAGAGAGGTACGAAACTAGTGACGTGCATACATAACAAAGGAAATGGCAAAAACTCCCAAGAATGAATCCAAAGTAAGTGTCCAATACCCTTTTGGAGTAGATGGTGCGATCAGCTTTGAAGAAAGCCAATGACCAATCACTTCCCAAAGGCAAAGCCATACATAAATTTCGAAGTGGGTGTGGTGTGGTGTGGAAAGGTAGATGCATCAAAGAATGAAAGAAAAAAAGCATTAATAACTCAATGAGAGAAGAAGACGTTTCAGAGTGAATTTTTGCCGTTAAAAGAGAGAAGGATGGGTGTTTGTGCCATGTGGTCTGGTTGCTCTTATTAAGCTTCAAACCCCTCTCCCCACACAGTGATCTGTTCCTATCATCCTTCTAACTCTTTTCTTAGTTTGGTTTCAATTTGTACCATATGATCACATTTTTGTGATAGCATAGACAGAGGATCACCGCACTTTGCTTCCACATTTCCCCCATTTTCTCATGCCCTTTCAAATTTTTTTTTTTTTCATGCTTCTTTGGAAATTGAGCACTTTTTCGTGTTTATGAAAATTTTTAAGGACATGTAGTTCAATAAAAATTAAGTAGATTAAATTATCAGACATATATATTATTTTAAATGTCATATTAAATATACACATAACTTGTTTATCTCTCTCTCTCTCTCTTTATGGCTAATTAAATTTACTTATTTTTTATAAATCGAGTCAACTTAATTAAAAATTTTTATATTTCCCTTCATTTTTTGTCAACCCCACAAATGTGGAGACAAAACACACCTAGAATTATTAGCTTACTATTGTAATCACTTTTCAGTTCTCTAGCCAAACCCCTTTAACTGTCACAATATTCACAATCTATACACACAAACTTTACATTTTTTATTTTTTCATATTTTTTAAAATTGAACTCAGCTGTATTTTATTATTAAAAATACTTATATTTAAGTGTTTGTTATCAAATTTTTTATTATAAATATAACATGTTATATATAGTTTTTAAACCTTAACCTCATACAATAAAATTTCACCACATATGGATCCCATAGTAAATAGTTAAAAAAATAAACCTAAATTTTGCCCATTTTATATCCAAGTGGGTTCATTCGTTCAAATACAATATGAATATGATGTTCTCATCACTAATATATATATATATATATATATGATGCATGTATGAATGTATGTATGTATAGTTGTATTCTACCATTTATATATTTTATTCTATATGTTTCAATCAAACTAAATATGAGAAGTTTAACCTGTAATTAGAAATTGTGTTCGGAAATAACTTATTTACAATTTTTTCCCAAAAAAAAATTAAAACAGCAATCAATACCAACTATTGCATTGTGGTAGATAAATAGTATAGTGCATATGACGAATGCAGCAAGTACGAAATATGAACCAAAGTATTACTGTGAGAATGTGTGTGGATAAAGAAACAGCAACTGGGTTAAAATCCATGTAGTAACATTTATATGTTTTTTTAATTCATTAATTGATAACATATAAATTCGAAAGGAATATAATTCCAAATCCAAAATTGTACTTTTCTCCATAGTAGCTAGTTTTTTCCGTGGATTAAAAATTGATATGGACTAATCCATTGAAAATTAATCATGTTCACATGCATGTTAAAGGTACTTTTCTATAATTCTCACTTTTAACATGTACACACAAATACAACTTTTGTTTTAGCTTAATATGTTAGACTAAATCTATATAAAAATTCCTCTTATTTTCAATAAATATCAGTATTTTGGCTTTAAATAGTCAATGTAGCGAATATGAAGTTTTAGACCCAACATTTCTCCTCTACTTTCATTTGCTGATCCGTTTTTCCCTTTGTCCTTTTACAATATAATACATCTGGTCTCATATATAAGAAACAAATAACTAACTTATGAGAATTAATAAAGTTAGTTAAAAGCAATTAATCTTTTTAATTTTGTCCAAATAAAAATTATTTTGCAAGAATACTCCTATTTAATGTGTGTACTTTCTTCTTAAAATTAATAACATTTACTACTCATAATTTGAAAGCCTCATTTAATGGAGGGCATAATTGGAATATTATGATTAATATACAAGACATTAGTAGTTTGTTTCTTATATTTTGGACTAAATCAAATTTCAAAAATATTTTTTATATATGAGATCGAATGTAGTAATTGTAAGCACAAAGGCCACTATTGTCCTTCCTTAGTTACATAAATATCTTATTTGATTAAATGGATTTTAAGCCATTAAATCTACTAATTAAAGAGAGATCAAATTAAATGGGACTAGTTTGAAACATATAGTTAAGATCAATAGTGTGTGATTTTTAACCCATTTATTGTCATCACAATTATGAGATGTATCTATTATTACCTGCAATCATCTAGTTCATTTTTAATTGATCTATCAACTTAAACAATAAGTTATATTTATGTGCTCTTTAATTATAACAAAAGTATTGAATAAGATGATAAGACACAGACACACGCACACACACAATGACTTAAGAAACCTTTTAAATCTTTCAAAATAAGGTAGAGTTGTTTAGATAATTGAGGAAAGATTTTAATAGCATTGAGTAATATTACTTCTCTCTCTCTCTCTCTCTCTCTCTCTCTAATAGAGTATATAAAAGAAAATGGTTAATTTTCAATTACACTATTTGTTATGTATTTTTCTGTTAAATTAGTTTTCTTTTTTATCTTCTAATGTATATATAAACCCAAGCTCTTTTTTAATAATATACACTATTTGCATTCCTCAATCTCTCTAAGTAATATGGTATCAGAGCCTTCATATTGCACATGTCTCTCTTCTTCCCTTTCATTACTTTCACTTTAATCTTGTTGACTTTTGTATTTCGATCCCCAACTTAGGAAAATGGAGCTCAAGACATCTCAAATCCTTATTATCTGCATTCTAATGAAAACCCTACCTTGGTCCTCATATCACTAGCTCTTAGAGGTCCAAAATATCACTAGTGGTCTTGGGCGATGAAGATGGCCCTAATGTCAAAAAACAAATGGCGATTTGTTGATCGAAGCTTATCGTGCCAGATCAGTCCGATCCTCGATTTTCGGTATGGGAAAGATGCAATATGATGGTGGTCACTTGGATTACAAAGTTCTTATCAGACACCATCGCACAAAGCATCTTATGGATCAATAAAGCTTACAAGATTTAGGATGATCTTCGAGACTACTTCTCACAAAAAGATATCTTTCAAATTATAGAGTTACAAAAAGAATTGTATGGTTGTAAATAAGGAGATTTGACTATAAGTGAATATCACACCAAACTTAAAATAATCTAGGATGAACTTGGGAATCTGAGACCAGTACCATCTTGCTCTTGTAATCCTAACTGTTCATGTGGGCCATTAGAATGCATGAACCAATATGTGTAACAAGATCATGTAATCAGGTTCTTGAAACGGTTAAGTGATAAGTTCTCTTTGATTAAGTCCCAGATCATGTTACTTGACCCTTTACCGCCTGTGGATCGTGTGTTCTCATTAATCTTGCAACAGGAACAAGAAATGGGCATCTCGATTGCTAATGATGCTAAGATCTTCTTGAATAAGGCTGTTAAGGCTGGCTCTAATAATCAAAGAATTGGTCAGTATAACTCTAATGAACCTTTTAAGCAATGCACTCATTGTGGCAAGCAAGGTCACATAATGGATACTTGTTATAAAAAGCATGGCTTCCTTCCTGGATTCAAATTCAGGAATCAGTCAGCCTTGGTTAACAATATGGTGCAAGAAAGAAGAGAAGGCAATATAGGAATCAAAGATCTTGCACCTTCAACTCAACAATTCAGTTTTACAGCTAAACAATATAACAAATTAATGTCTTTGGTTCAGTATTATTGTAGTAGTATCTCTAATCCGATAAAATCTTCAGTAAACCTTGTCTCTATTAACCAAGGTAACTCTATCATTTTTTCAACTTGAACACCATTCAGAACTATCACTTCTACTCACTCTTGGGTATTAGATTCAGGGACTAGTGCCCATGTTTGTTTTTCACTAACTTGTTTTACCTTCTATGTTAAAATTCTTCCAATAAATGTTTTTCTTCTAAATGGTTTAGTACTTACTACTCATATATCTGGTATAATTTGATTTTTTGAATCATTATATATTGAAAATGTCCTCTATATACTTGAGTTTACTTATAATCTCATCTCTGTTTATGAGCTTACTAAATCTCTAAATTGCACTGCTATCTTTTAGACTCATCATTGCTTCATTCAAGACTTGCACCTGTGGAAGATGATTGGTTTAGCTAATGAAATGGAGGGACACTACATATTACAATATCATGCAACAAATCAATGTCTTGCTGTCGAAACAGCTCCAATTGCCCTACATAAGACAGACTTTGATCTTTGGCATTTTAGACTAGGCCATTTGGCCCATTCTACTTTGTAGTCTATTCATTCTCAATTTCTTTATGTTTCTTGTACCAAGTTACTTGATGGCTATGATACTTGTCACTTTTCTAAACAAAGGAAATTTCCATTCCCTATTAGTACAACTCGATCTAATAAAATTCTCTCTATACTTTATGTTGATCTGCGGGGTCCTTTTCATCTTGCTTCCATTCATAGTCATAAATATTTTTCTTACTATTGTTGATAATTATTCTTGGTATACATGGACCATTATACTAAAACATAAATTTGAAAATAGATAAGACTTATAGGATTTTGTCACCTTTAATGAAAATCAGTTCCATATATGTGTTAAAGTCATTTGATCAGATAATGGTACTGAATTTTTCATGACTGATTTCTTTAGAAACAAAGGCATTCTTCATCAAAAAAACTTGTATTGAGACACCCCAACAAAATAGTGTTGTTGAGAGAAAATAGCAACATCTCTTAAATGTCACTAGAGCCCTTCTTTTTCAATCTAAACTTCCTAATCTATATTGCTCTTATGCAATACAACATGCCACTTTCATCATAAATCGATTACCTACTCCTATTTTGAAAAATCAAACCCCTTTCTCTTTGATTCACCAACAATAGCCTGATTTCTTTGTTTTTCGTGTATTTGTATGTCTTTGTTATGCTTCTACAATTACATAATATAGAACAAAATTTGACCCTCGTGCTAAGAATGTGTTTTCCTAGGTTTCAAAGAAGGAACTAAAGGCTATCTTACTAGAATTGTCCTTACGATCTATTATTGTTTCAAGAGATGTTTACTTTTATGAGTATTTCTTTCCTTTCAATGGTTCCCTTGTATCAAACTCTTCTGATTTACCTATTTCCCTTCCACAATCTCGATCCCCTCTTAATTACTTTGATTCAATCACACCTCTCTCCACACCATCTTTTGTTTCATATGCTAATCCCTTACCTCCTTTATCTTCCATTGAATTAAAAAATGTTACTGCACCACTTTGGAGATCCACCAGATCAAGACATATTCCTCATTACTTACATGATTATCATCATGTCCTCCTTTCATCTATTGACCTTTCTTCTTTCACAAGTATAGGTATTCCTTATCCACTTTCATCTTATATTTCTTATAATCAATTATCTCCTTCTCATAAGACTTTAGTTTGTCCATTTCTATCCAACTTGAACCAAAGACCTTTCAACAAACTGTTCAACATGAAGTGTGAAAAAAAGGCCATGGATGCTGAGATTTTTGCTTTGGAATAGAACCATACTTGGGGTTTGATTGAATTACTAACAAGAAAACAACCCATTGGATGCAAATGGGTTTATAAAGTCAAGCATAATGCTGATGGTAGTATTGAAAGGTATAAGGCATGTTTTATTGCCAAAGGCTATACTTAAACCAAAAGTGTTGTTTACCTAAACACATTTTCACCTGTTGCTAAGCTTTCTATTGTTAGATTATTACTTGCTATTGTTGTAGCTAAACACTGGTATCTTCACCAACTTGATGTTAACAATGCTTTTCTATATGGTGACTTAGATGAGAAAGTTTATATGGTACTTCCTCATAGTTTTATTGCTCCAGCTCCAAATATGGTATGCACATTGAGAAAATTGCTTTATGAGTTAAAGCAAGCTAGCAAACAATGGTTTTCTAAGTTGTCTCATGCTCTTATTTCCTATGGATACTCTTAATCAAAATCTGATTATTCTTTATTTGTCAAAAAATCAAATTCTTCTTTTATTGCCCTCCTAGTCTATATTGATGATGTTATTTTAACTAGAGATGACATAACAGAAATTCAACGTATCAAATCCTTACTTGATGATGCCTTTAAAATCAAGGATCTTGGTGAGCTTAAGTTTTTTCTTGGTTTGGAGGTAGCTCAATCTCACAAAGGACTTTTTATATGCCAACATAAATTTGCTCTTGATATACTTGAAGATCAAAATTTCTTGCAATGCAAACTTGCTACTACTCCTTTGGACAAGCATCTTAAACTATCTAAAGACAGTGGTACTACCCTCGCTAATGTTTCAATTTACAAAACTTTGATTGGTCATTTGCTATACCTCATAACCACCAGACTAGACATCACCTTTGCTATACAATAGTTAAGTCGATTCATGGTTTACCCTACTGATTTTCATCTTCAAACTACACATAGAGTCTTGAGGTACATTAAATCATCATCTGGAAAAGGTCTATTTTCTATTTTACATCAGATTTTGACTCAAGGCCTTTAATGACTCTAATTGGGTTGGATGTATTGATTCAAGGCATTCAATTACTGGATTTTATGTTTTTCTAGATCATGCCTTAATTTCTTGGCGTTTTAAGAAGCAAACAACTATTTCATGAAGCTCTTCAGAGGCTGAGTACAGGGCTCTTGCAGTAGTAACTTGTGAATTGCAATGGCTCTTATATCTCATGCAAGATCTTCATCTTTTTCACTCTCAACGTACTCTAGTTTACTATGACAATCAATCAGAATGTTATATTGTAGCAAATCCAACATTTCATGAACGCACCAAGCACATAGAATTGGATTGTCACATTGTGCGTGAAAAATAGCAAGCAAGTGTCTTGCATTTACTTCCTATTCAATCTTCCGACCAACTAGCTAATATCTACACCAAAGCTCTTCCTCTTTCTCATTTCCATTCATTCGTGTCCAAGCTGGAAATGGTGGATATACATTCTTCAGCTTGCATTGGGGGGGTATATAATAGACAATGGTTAATTTTTAGGTACACTGTTTGTTTTGTATTTTCCCTTAAGTTAGTGTCATGTTTTATCTTCCGATGTATATATAAACCCAAGCCCTTTCTCAATAATATGCAATCTTTGCATTTCTCAATCACTCTAAGTAATACTCTTGTTGGTTATCCATTCTATGCTATATATATATATATATATTATAGAGTAAATTACATGGATATTCCTTAAAGTTTGTCTAAATTACTATTGACATTCTTCTTGTTTCAAAAATTATGGTCAATCCCCTTAACAGCTATATATATATAATACAAAAACCTTTTCTCCAATTTACTTTTTTTTTTAAATTAACTTCAATGACCAGAAAGTAGATTAGAGGGGAGTAAAATATAATTTCTAAAACAAGAGAAATATGAAGTATAATTAATTAGTCATACTTCAACAGAAATTAGCATAAATTACTTTGTAAATATATAATAAATAGTAGTCATTGACATATGCCTTGTTGTATTATATATAGTGAAGTATCTTATTAAACTAAAATATTTTTTTTAACACGAGATTAAAAAAAAGTACGCATTTGGATCAATAAGATGGATTAATTGGTTACTATAGTTCTATATATATGCATGGAACTCTCGGATAATTTGACCCCAATGAACCCATTTGAGATTTAAGAAAGTAGCACGTATCACTAATACATTAAATTTTGTATAATTTCTTCAAATGATTTATAGGCAATGTTTCTGAATTTTTTAAGGATGAAATTTATGTTTTAAAATATAATTAAATTAAGTAGTGTAATTGTCATTCTTTCTTTTTTATTTTTCCAACCATTTTGTTATGAGATCAACAATATATAAAAGCACATATTGATAGGCCAAGATTGCCCAATCATCAAATAATGCGAAAAGATGGAGTTGAGTTAAAAAAAAAATGATGATGATGATATATTAAAACCATCCTTTATTTCGTGGACCCACCTCAAATAAACGTTTGTATATTACTGCAAAATCCAGCCTGATGGGATAAAATAAACTGGCTCATTGATAGGCTTTGCCTTTTCATCTGAAACTCGGCTCCTCTTTTTTCTGTTGTCGGAAAAAATATTTTAAAAAAAGTATATGAAAAGATATTGTGCTTCTTTTACATACATGTGTGCGTATATATATATCCACATTGAAATGGAGATAAGAATTATATTAATAAATATCAACAATATGAAAATTGAAAACTTATATATGTACAACTTTTTATATTATTAATCTTTATTTAAGGGATCCTATAATATCGTATTAGACTAGCTGGTGAAATCTAACTTTTCAAACATATATTCTTTGAATATTAATTACTGCTAGACGGAGTATAGGCTTTTTTTTTTTATGAGGGGGGAGCCAATTTTGTCTTAGATGGGACCCATTTGAGATCAAATGGCGTCGAGTGGAATGAGAGTACATATGATTTGAATGGAGCGTACCAAATATTATAAATTGGATGGTACAGTACAGGCTATTCCATATTCTCCACCATACATTCGTGTCAAACTGACAGCCAATTAATGAGATGCATGTGGGGGATAACTTCTTCCCAGATAATCATCACTAAATGATGGATATATACAAAATTTACAAAAGGTTATGTATAATGTTGTCTAACTCACACTAGGTCTTTCCCCAAAAGGCCTCCCTCCCCAGCTTTCTAACCCGGAACTGTTCTCCTTTGCCCATTTGCCATACATATATTATATACATATTCTTTAACTAGTTTTACTAGAGATTGTGCATTTTAATTTTCAAAAAATTGTATTATTCTTTTCTCTCTCTCTCTCTCTCTCTCTCCCCCCCCCCCTTTCTTTCCCTACATAGAAGATCCATGCATGACCTAGAAAGAATAATATATAGGAAAAGAAGATAAAATTCGAGCTCAAGACATTAATTTAATTTTTTTTAATACAGATTGAGGTCTTTAAATTTTAAAAACATATTTTTCTTCTTATAATATTTCATATTAATTAGTGAAATAATAATGTCAGAAAAGGATTTTCCTAAATTTTAAAACTAGAAGAGAAATATTGGGAGGGAAATTTCAAAAAATTGATGAGAAATTAGTGTAATTCACTTCTATTTTTTCTTGAAGTTAAATAAATAACTTATATTGTTTTGTAGTATTGTGATTGTAATTGTGTAAGTCTTATTCTAAATTATGTACATAATTTTCTAATTCTTTCTACTTGGAGAATGATTGTGTACAGGTAAATATTTATCAAGCTAAGTTGATTTGTTGCTTATCTTTTCTGCTTGGGATCAATTTATTGTTTTAAAGGTTTTTCAAGTATAAGTTGGAGAAGTTACCAAAATAATTGCTTTAAAGAAAAATTACAAGATTGATTTTTCAAAGAAAATATAGTTTTGTTTGCATCTTATAAGGTCCTTTTTCTCCACATGGTAAATGTGTAATATACTAGTAGGTGATATATTATATTGGTATGTTTGATGATCAATTTTCGTGAAATGAAAATTTATTAATTGAAATTACTATTTTTTTTATTGTTAATTAATTCTCTCAAAAGTATAATGAAGAAATATTATCTCTTATTCTATTTCAATTTTACGTTTGATACATGAAACCATGGTATTATACAATAACTATATGAGAACAAATAAAGAGGGGAAAAATTGAATAAACATACGGTAATTCTAGTCTTTACAAAATCAAGATGATGAATAATCCATCAATTGATATCTTTTTCACATACCAAACATAAGATTGTTTTTCAATAAGTTTTGGCTCTAATAATAATATTAGAGTGTCATCTCCATAATTAATGGAACCGAGTTTAAATTTTGAATGAAACAAAATTAAAAAGGAAAAAAAATAAGAATGCTTAATTTTTACGAAATGAAGTCGTAATTCTATACACCCAAAAGAATGAAATCACAATTCTTTCGCACTAAAATACTCTATTTTTTTTCCTAACCAGAGAAGGAAATTCATCTCACAATATGAAAAATGGAGAAAATGTCCATATATACAAGATAAAAGGGTAGGTCTATAATCATGACCCAAAATCACGGTCAACAACCATAGAAGAGCCTAAAGGTAACAAATGAAAAAGGACGCAAACGTCAGGAGACTAGAAATTGGCATTAAGGAAGAATTGTGACGATCAAGGTGAACCCAAACTGCAAATCAAATCCTTGTGTTCTAATTGTGGATGTAGTGCCACCATTTGCTAAGCCCCCCTAGCGTCAGGTTGAAGAAGAGAAGATCTCGATTTTGCTACTTGATTATATACAAGTGAGGAGATCTCCGTCTTACTACATGACTTACGGTTGATAAAGAGAATACTAACAAGACCATCTAGCAGCGACTAGGGTCAGCACGTACGCCAGGAGCCCTAGCGGTGACTTTCAATGCCCAAAAAAAAAAGGTAAAATCTTCAAATCTATCACAGAATGATAAGTATGAGAAAACCATTAAAACAGAGAAAAAGAAATGAAAACTAAGAAGAAAAGAAAGGAAGAATTTTGCTGGCGTAGTCCCAAAACGACTGAGAGAAGGAAGTCAGATATACTCTCAAAATTGCTGGAATAGTAAATTTATTATTTATTTACTCACAGTCACAGATACAATAGTTATTTGTGAAGGTGGAATGACGTAAAATTAAGCGCCTCTTACTTTTTTTTTTCCAAAAAGAAACAAGAAAAGCAATTTCTTTTTTCAATTTACAAATTCAAAAATAGGATCTTTGGTCCAGCCAACATTTTTTATATATTCCTACTCTATAATTGAGATAGTTCAATTATATAATAAGTAAATAAATATTCTATCAACAGTGGTTTTGAGGTTACATCCGTTTGAATTCTTTTACTGTTCATAGTTGGTGTTATTGTTTTTCCCATAGTAAAATTTATTTATAAAAATTCAAAAACTTTTTATTTAAATATCTCATCTTTAATAAAATCATAAAAATTAGGATAAATTAATCTCCTCTTCTTTAATAGATAGATTAATTATATGGCCTCCCTTTTATCATGAATAATTACACCGTCTTCCCTAAAATTGAATAATAAGCTATATGGAGATAGACCAAAACACTCCCAAATAATTAAAATAACTATTTTTCTAAAATTAAAAGAATAATAAATAATCAATTTTTAATTTTAAGAAATTTTAAAATTATTTAATAAAAATAAAATGATTCAAAAATAATTTTTTTCCTAAAGAATATTAGAAACATAGAAGACGAGAATTGCTATTATCTAATTTTAACAATAGCACGTTTATTAAATTGATGTTTAATCCATATAAGTAATATTATAAATGTAAAGGATAACTAGGTTTATTGTTCTCAATACATAAGAAATAACATTAAAACAAAGTTTTTAAGATATGCATTTTTTAATAAAAATAGTTCTTAGAGGTTATTTTAGTCAACGTGTATATATTGTTGTAGCTTATCCTTTGATTTGAGGGGAAAGAGTTGTAAATTTTTATAATAGAGGGGAAAGTTGTATAATTAAGCCATTTTTAAGGTGAGAGAAAAGCTATTTTACTCTAAAAATTAATTTGATCTAATAATTAAAGTCAAGTATATATTTAAATTCTTCCAATTAATTAGAAGTTTGCTAGAATATTGCAAACATGTCAAATAAGATATGTAGAACAACAGTGAAAGCAAATTTGTTGGCACCTGAAGTTGAATCTTAATTACCTTCGACTTGGTCAGCTCCCTCATTTTACCCACTTCATGTTTTCATAAGTTTCCATTCACCAAAATTAGTGTTGTGAAGGTTTTCAATTGACCACAAAGGACCAAGTTAGTTGCCGACCTCCCCATAGTTGTTCCATATTTCTGATCACTATAACATCTAATTAATTATCATATGGAAATTTTCAACCATTTGATTTGTGGCTATTTTGAGGGCCACCATCGTGGGTCATATTTATGTTCATCAGGCAAGAACATTAAGCTTTTCTTTTCTCATTTTTCTTTTTTACAAACTTTGGGCAACCAAAATATATATAATAAAATTATAAAAATAGCCAACACCAATTAGCTTGGTCGGTTGAATTGCATTGACAAGGAAGTTTTATGTTATATTTTCACTTGCCACTTCTACCTTAGAATAAGTAGAGAATATCACATTTAACTATTGGAGTTTCTTCCTAAAAATACACGAAATAGTCACAAATTCATGAATCAAGATTATAACATAAAACTTGCTGATGACAACATTGATATAATACATAATTTGATTGATCTGACGCCTACTGGCTAATTAACATCCCTATTGAATTTGGTGATTTGGTGGTGATGCTGTATCTTAATGGTTATGATGTTTAACTCATAATTAATAGATAGTTAAATCCCAAAGTCTAAGATCATTTCTTGTGCCCCTAAAATAGTGTCACAATATATTTCTATTATGGCCAAGTTAAATTAACTACAATATTGCAAAAATATATATATATATATATATAAGGGGATAATTTTCTCATGAATTTTGAGTTAAAAGTTTATATTTTATTTTAAAGCCAATGTGCATTGGGGAGAAAAAACCTAGGAAGAGTCCATTATAAAATAAAATCGTTTCAAATAATGAAAAAGTTTAGCATTTTAAGGAAACGTCTCTAAAATCCTTCCATAAATTCTTCTGAAATGAAGACAAAAGTCTGATTCAAAGTTGTCTTATGTAACTCCAAGATCATGCTCTGTAAACTGGTTACTACTTAATATTTGCCATTATACGACGAGCAATTTGAATGAAATGTTTAACTACTTCTCTGTGTATGTCGGGTAAAGACCATTTCTTACACAAAGCGTCAAAAAGATGGCAGGAAAGGGAAAGAGAATGGAGTAGAAGAGAAGGTTTTAAGAACCAAATGGCATTTGCTGTATTACTGTACACTTTTTTGGGGGCATTTATTGAACCACCCAAACAGTGCCTCTGAATGAGTGTTGCCTGGCACACTGTATAAAACCTCCATTAATTAACAATTTTACTTAGTTATAATTATATGTCGACACCCTTAGTGCTACTGCTAAGTTTGTTATCTAAGGTGTCAGCAATTAAAGGGCAGGGCTTAGTTCCCAATATGAGTTAAGGATCCCATGATATTGTTTATAATAAACTATATTTTATTTTTTAATTTAAAAATGTGATTTATAAAAAATTTAAATTTTTATAATTTTAAGACACATATAATACAGGTATTTTTAAATATTTATTATACTCAAATATTTAATAAACAAATTTTTAAATACCTACTTAAAAAATTAAAATTCTTTTGCGCTAAAACGCTCCTATACTTTTTTTTTTTAATCCTATCCATATAAAATGGAAAAGGGCATAAATTTGGAAAGTCTAAACTGAGAACTCGATTAATGGTTTCTTTTGAAGAGTATATCGCAGGGAATAACTGGAAGGGTTTTTATAGGGAATTGGAATGTATGATGTAATTATTTACAATATTTGGGTAATATTATGGTTTAAGAATTAAGATGCATACATAAAAATGGAGAAGCAAACAAAAAACCCTTTGTGTGGGTGCTTCCCACTTTTACTGAGGTCAATGGCTTATACTGTGATATTTTATTCTTAGTACACGGAACACTAGAAATTCAACGTGGCCTGAGAATTTTCTCTTTGGGTTATACTCTAAGAAATAATCCTAAGTCAATCGGGATTAAATTTCTTCCCAATGATCTTTAAGATGTATCCCAAGTCGGCTTGATCCTAAAATTTAAACTCGAGTAATTAAAGGTAAAAATTATAACCATTCCGTTGAGATTACATGTGGCCGGATTTGAAACTTTGTAAAGGCTGAAAAGTAACAGTGCTATAACTTAGTATTCCCCTTTAAGCAACGAAATGAGACTCCACTGATTTATTTAGTAATTATATATACACGAACACTGAAAGAGAGAGAAATAGAGAAGACTGAGAGAGCGAAGAGAGTGGGGGAAAAGGAATCACACATGAGAGTGTAATTTTTTTTATCCCGTGCTCTCCGGGGAAAGGAAATCCAAAGTGACCATATTTGTTGGGTACATTTTATTTTATTATTTTCTTTTCTTTTTTTGGGTTTTTGACTAGAGGAGAGAGAGAGAGAGAGAGAGAGAGAGAGAGACGTTGTGTTATCTCTTCTTCCTCTTTCTTCATCGCCTTCTTCTAGTAGTGTCATTTCCCGAGATATACTCTCGAGGAAAACAGTAATCCAAATCCACCTGTGTGTGTGTTTTACTTTCCATGCCTTTCTGGATTTCATTTCTCCTCCAAAATTAAATTCCTGGCTTTTCCCACTGCTCAGTAGCTTCTCTTGCGCCTTCTCTTGAGAGCATGTCTCTCTTTTGGTTTAGAAAGAAGAAGGATTCTTAAAGACAGCTACTCAGTACTGTCAATTCCTTTGCTTCTCGGCTCTCTCTTCCTCTCTGCGTCTTCTCCTTGAGAGCCAGATTCTTTTCCATGAGTACAGAAAAAGCAAAAGAGAGCAGAAATCTTATAATCCTGCAGTGAGGCCACTGAACAAAAGGATTATATTGCAGTCCCCGCTTTGATATAGCTTGTGAATTACTATTGCACTTTCCTTTTGTGTTTGTTGAAATCAGATTCATTCTTTTTTATAAAAATAAAAAGGGAAATTAAATCTCTCTTTCTCTCCCTCTCTCTCATATATTTATATATTCTGTAGCAAGCCATCCATCAAGCTAGGCCCTTTAAAAGAAAATGCCCTTGGAAGCAGGGATTTTCATAGAACCACCTGCTTCCTCATCACCCTCTCCTCCTGATCTTTCTCTTCACATAAGCCCTCCATCCACCTCTTCTTCTTTGTTTTGCAACAACAACTATGAAGCACGGCACTACAATAATTCTTCAACCTCTAGTTTCTCTTCTACATCTGTGTCTCACTGTCAAGCCCGTACTGAGCTCTCCCTGGGAAGCAATTTCAGTACTGCAACAGAGGAACCACTATCCCACCATAATAATAACAACAACAACAACAACCCTTATTTTCAGGCCCATTTCCAACGCCTCCACCTCCACCCTAACATAAATAATTATGGAGTCTCATTGCTTGATGTATCTACTTCTTCATCAGACGGATTGAGGCCCATCAAAGGGATTCCGGTGTATCCCCACCGTTCCTTCCCTTTCTTGCCCGTGGACCACAACCAGAAGGATCATCATCATCAGCAAACCAAGATGTGCTTCTATCACCCCTCTTTCTCCTCTCCTCCTACTCCTTCTTCTTCTTCCCCTTCTCCGTACTTGGCTGCGGCAGCGGGGGGGTTGGATCCTGCGTCCGCGGCTTATAGGGCGGGAAGCACGAGCAGGTTTAATGGGATTTCTGGAGATGCTTTCAAATCTCATCATCAATTGCACCATCATCAGCAGCAGTATGGGATTGTTGGGCCATCTTCTCATGAGGCATCTTCTGGCAGTGGGCTAATGAGATCCAGATTCTTGCCTAAGCTTCCCACCAAGCGCAGCATGAGAGCTCCCAGAATGCGGTGGACCACCACCCTCCATGCTCGTTTTGTTCACGCCGTCGAGCTTCTCGGTGGCCATGAAAGTAATTAATTAATTATAATTCATCTTCTGTCTTCATTTTATTTTATTATTGACTTATTGGCTGTGTATATGAATTAGGTGGGTTTTTCTTTTTCTTTTTCTTTTTTCTTTTCTAAACAAAAAGTTATGAGGTAATGGTATTGAGAAGGTGAATTTTAATGTAGGAGCAACTCCGAAGTCAGTTCTAGAGCTGATGGATGTGAAGGATCTTACATTAGCTCATGTCAAAAGCCATTTGCAGGTACACAGAATACGCTAGTGTAGTTAATTTGATCCAATATTATCATTTTCCTAATTTCTCTTTCTTTCCCTCTCTCTCTTCTCATGTGTGTTGGTCTATCCTTCCGGCACAGTAGCCGATGGAGAAAGGCAGTGAGTGAATGTGGGAATGGATGAATTAAAGACACTACACCATAGCGAGTAAGCTAAGTAGGAAGAAGCCTTTAAGGTCTGAGTCTGAGACGACCACACATAGACACAGCCTTCTGCTTTCAGAGAGAGAGAGAGATAACAAGACAAAAATCATCATTTCCCAATAATACATTTCTCTTCTCCAATTACAACCTTATCAAACATCAACCTCGTGATGAATGACCAAACCCACTCATTTCCAGAATATAGAGAGAGAACCAAAACGGATCTAAATGGGAATCAATTTTTCTTTTTCTTTTTTCTTTTAAATTTCATAATTTATTAAAAAAAAAATTTCAGTTGTATGCATAGCTTTTTTTTTTTGTTGGTTATTCCCCGAGCTTGTTAATTCCTCAGTAAAATGGCTTGTTATAACATATTTGCAGATGTATCGAACTGTTAAGACCACTGACAAGCCTGCAGCTTCTTCAGGTAATTCGAGTTGCTTTAATCCTTACTCTCTTCAAATTTTAATTTTAGCAGCCTTATCTTTTTCTTAGGCGTAGTCATAAGAATATTTATTAAACAAATAAAGAAAAAATAATGTCACTGGTCACATGTATGTTCTTTTCAGACTCATTTGTTTTTACTATCACTTTTCAATTTTACTGTAACCATTCCCTTCTTTATCTTGTCTCTTCTACCTTTACACTACTACTAAACTCAAACCCCTTTAGGCTTTACCAAAGATTTCACACATATCCATCCAACAACACCCCACCTTAATTAATTACTCCCAAACCTTAATATATTCATCAACATACATGCATGCATACACATACATACATCCCATCTAAACGTGCATTCATAAATATATATATATATATATATATACGTGTGTATGAAATGAAGTTCTGGGATTTTATTTTGGAGGTTTGGGTTTTTGATGCAGGCCACTCAGATGGGTCTGGAGATGATGACATGTTTGCAGATCAAAGAGGCAGCAGAACAGATCGGTCAGTGCAGCATGATACGGACTACTCTTCTACCCCCACTACTCTATGGAGCAATTCTTCAAGGTATAAATCTTCTATTTATTTATTTTTTGAGTATTATGGTCAGAAGTATCTTTAAACTTTGCGCTGAGTTTTAACAATGATCATATGTTTTGCGTGCCCTTCTAGAGGTTCATATTTTCTGATTATTTATTATATGAGATGCTGTAGTATTTTGAATTGCTTTTGCTTTAGTTTTGCATGGTATCACTCTTAGAACTCAATGCAAAACCCACCTCCATCATATATATTTTTCTTGAAGAATAAAAAGGGTTCTTGTGGCAGCTTTTGCTTTACTTACGCTAAGTTTCTTCTTTCTTTAATTTCTTTTGCTTCTTTTATATATGATCTTTTATATCTCAAAGAAGTTTTAACCTTGGGTACATATGTAGCTTTTTTGGGTATAATAAAGGAAAGCTACAAGACATAATCAAACGTTAATTAGGATTAAAGGAAGGCACCCCAACAACTGCATATATGCACTTTTTCTTTTTCTCGTATAGATGTCTATACTTATGCTTAATATATATGCGTGCGCTGTAACTAAGAATGAAATTTTGTCCAAAATGTGGTTCATATTCTCTCTTCCATGGAGATTGCGCATAACCCAAAAAAAGATCAATTCCTTCATTCTGAGTGCTGCTTTTCTTCAAATATTCTTAACAGTTAAAAAAGTACAGTGCATATATATATATATATATAGATATATCATATTGGGCAATGGGCGTATTCTATTTGTGTTTTAGCTCAATATGTTTTTTTCTTTGTTTTTTAACATGAAGATATGCTATAACTTTAATTATAATCATATAACAGCTCAACATATTCTCAGGGAACACAATGCTCGAATCATAATATAAGACAATCAGGTGAAATTCTGCAAACATTTCAAGCTTAAATATAATTATACATGTGCGAAGTTATTATACAAAAAATATTGCTCATGATATATAGAGTATTAGAGTTTTAAACTTGGAGGTGAGAAATTTATCTCCTTGCAGATTATTAATACTTGAAGGAAAAGCTAAGGTTTAAAATTTGTATTACGTAATGGCTAGATATAAGTTTCAAACATATTTAGAGATATTTAAGAATTATGGACATATATATATATATATATCCTCAACGTATATATAAAAGCCAGAAATTCCCCAAAATAGAGTAGTACTCATCGATCATGCCTAATAATCCTTGCAAAAGATGGGAAAAAAAAAGTATGTACTGTAAATATTTTTTAAGGCGCAGCTTCTTAATTCAATTATTTGATTGACTTAAACTGTAGTTAACTTGATCACGGATTTGATTTGGCAGCTGTTAATTGAAGGGAATTGCCTCCCAAAATACTTTGAGAAATTTTTAATTAACTTCAGAATATAAGAACTGGTTGAAGTATATGAATATTAGTATTTTCAATCTTTATTTCCGGAGGAATGGAAAAGGCTATATAGTTCAATTATATCACAATTTTCCCCCGGAAGGGGGTAGGTTCATAGGTTGTGAAGTTATTCCATATTGGTCAGCAACTTCGGTGCTTATTGTCTTTGCATTTACCACTGAAGGAACAACTTTCGAACTAATTAAACTATAAATCAATGGTCGATTGTTAGGTCATTCTCTCAGTTAAAAAGCCCATTGATAAGTTAAATTGCCATTAGATTAGAGAAAGTGAATGTTCAAACATGTTCTTATTCTCCATTTGAATTTGTTTCTATTAAGATAACTTATCTTCGGTGCTGCTCTTAATTCTATATCAAAATCCCAAAAGGTTAATGAATGAATGGTAAAACACTAAAACTATACTACATGAATATACAATATCAATGTTGGTTTTTCTGCCTTTAATTGCAATTATCGATTTGCATATATGTGTGTGTGTGTGTATCTCATTATACTATAGTCTTAAACCACACACATGCTTTTCCTTCCCTCAGTTGTGTGCAGCTAACAGTTTTTCCACGTTGTCATGATGATAAAGACGAATCTAGCTATTTCAAAACATAGTAGAATTTTGGAATGATTGGTCATGATCACAATTATCTAATTATGATTTGGTATTAAGGAGCTAATAGTAAGACATTTCTTAATTTTCTCTTTTGGTGTTCATGGAAATGATCAGTAGTAGAGAGGCATGGCTACAAAATAGAACCAAAGACATTGATAGTCTGAGACCACCTACCTTCCAGTCACAACTAATATCAGGAGGGCATCAAATTCAGGTACTTTTGATATATATGAGATTAATATGTTTGTTAAATCATTGCTTTAAATTTCTCTTTAATTTGTGTTAATATATGATGTTGGACTTAGAAGAATTAAATTCGAAAAAAAAAATGAAATAAACCCTACAGGAATGTGATTCAAGCCAACTGAAGAACAACTTGTCAGGCTCTAATTTGGAGTGCAAGAACCCAAGCTTGGAGTTTACATTAGGAAGACCAGATTGGAATGGCAAAGGATAAGCCTACTAATTTTGACTATTGGGTTTCCCTCTGATTGTCTTATGTATTTTCGCTTTTCTCATTGTCCATATGGTGACAAGTTCATCATCATCTTTCATGAAATGGAGAGGTGGTGTTAGATATATAAATTGGTGCCAGTTGGAGAAAGATAAAGGCCCCTATAATATAGTTCTACTTGATTAGCTCCTTTTGAAAGTCTGTTGTGATTTCATGGACAATTTTGTTAAGGTTTTCTTTTTTTTTTTCTTTGATTTATTGGAGGTGAGGGAAGAAAGGCATAACCCTATATATATAGCTAGCTAGCAAGATCTGGGCTTCCATTAAAGGAGGCGATGTAGCAGCAAATGTACAAGGAAAAAAAAAGACCTTGATAAGAGAGAGGAGGTGGAGGAAACTTTATATTGGCGGACTAATTCTTAATTATTATCTGTCATCTTCTCTTCTTCCTTTTACAATTTCTTTCCTTAATTTTGTTCCCTATTTACTTCCTTTTCCAATAGTTTTAACGAAGTTATTAATGAAAACATAGAAGTTTCCTATAATGAGCACATTCTCTCTTGAAAACAAAAGAAAGAATATAATTAATTTAGAAATCCATTTCTACTATTATAAACCCAATTTATTTTCTTTAAGACTTGGTAAGTATGAATATTTTCATTCATTTGAGATATCACATTCAGGTTATATTTGGCATGCAATATAAGATCAGATTGGATAGGAATAGGGTAAGAGTTAACTAGATATGATTGAATAAGATTTTCACTTGATTATAAACTTGTATAGTATAATCCTGTCTTGAAATTGGTGACGGGATTTATTGCATTACACTTAACACAGGATAATAATTTAACAATATATAATTTACCAAAACAAAATTGACAGTGTATGTAGATGGACTTTCTTTAATTTATGTAAAAATTGGAAAATATTATTTTACAATTAGCCCTTATATAACTTTTTAAATCAGTTCACTTTGAAAAACAAAGTATTTTGGATGCGTGAAATTAAACATATCCAAGGTTTGTGGTTTTGTTTGAGAGGGGTGCAAAGTTTTTTTTTCTTTTTTTTTCTTTTTAATTTGAAGGATATCAAGTCCAAAAAAATTAGTTAGTATACAAATCATCATGTCAATATTTAAAAAACAAATTCGGTTGGTTGGATTGAAAAATCGGTGAACCATTCCTTCAAATTTTCAGCTGAACCTCTAAAACTAACCTATAAAAACTAATGAATCAATCATGAAATCAATAAATTGGTCCAAACTAGCTAAAAACCCTACATTTATCACAAGAATATCAAGTATGTCCTTCAACAAAATAGTACTTAAGCATGATGCAAAGAAGGTGGATGGATGATAATTCCCACTTATTCATGTTATTGTACATATTTTCTCTTAGTAAATATGATGTTAGCCTCCACTTATAGGGTAAATAATACTTCTATAGAAAAAATAAACATACTTAGGATGAATAGCTCTATACTCAATTCTTACTTGGAAAATGATCATTTCTGCCTTAATTTTGAGTATACTGATAACTAATCACACTTTGTTCTTCTTATAGGATGCATGTTTCAGAGAACATTGAGCAATCTCAGGTAAAAGAGGTTTCAAAGTGGGTATTTTTGAAATCCCACCGTGGCCAAGAGCTCATCACGCCGCGGCTGAAAGGGAAGAAATCAAGGATAAACGTGCTATGCAACTTGCGCCATGGCGGATCATGTTATTGCTGCTGCGAAACTTCAACCAGAAGCAGAAGATGCTGCGGTGAAAGTATAATGAGTCGTGGCACTAATTGAGTGAAGCCAAATCCATGGCGTGTGTGTTGAGTCGCAGCACGAAGTCACATAGAAGCAAACCTCACTGCGCAGAAATGCTATGCGCTGAGGCAAGGAGCATGCATGCCACTCAAGCTTTCCAGAAGCCAATCTCGTTGCGGTGCGTCATATTCAGGCTGCTGCGCATATTCTACCAGAACTCAATCTAGTCGCGGTGCAAAATGCTGCGTCATGGCGCAATACGAATTAACTAAACGTAGCATTTTGTTTCTAAACTTTTTAAGGGTTTGAGGCTTCATATGCGAGGAGGAGAGGAAGAAGCCATCATTCTGAGTTATATTTGCTCTATTCCTAGTGTGTGGAGGCTAGAGGGAGCTTGTCACGACCCAAATCCCGAGCCATGATCGGCACCTAGACCAAGCCAAGCGTGATTGGCCCAGTCTAGTAAGCATGGCAACTCATTTAATGCTCATACTTTTATATAAGTATACCTATCGTGATTAGAGGTTGCCAAAAATCTGGCAGCACCTCCCCTAAAAATTAGACATCCCAACCCTGCAAAGTGAACATAGCCCAATTCATTCCATTTCAAAAATTCTCCAGTATCTTATATCTTTGAATTCTTGCCACAATATGGTATAGTACATAAGTTTTTCAAAATATAATCAAATGTCATTACAATGGTCATTATATGATCTACAAAGAAGTATAACATCTTTATGACCCAAAATAATGTAGCACTTAGTAGCCAACGTGTCTTAGAGTTCCTACACAACTCAACTAACCAAAATATCCTACCATTTGTGTCTAGGTGGCACGCAGATCCCAGAGCAACTTAATCTACTTTATGCTGATCTAAAGTATGACAAAGGAAAGGGGTTAAGCCTACCACTGGCTTAGTGAATACATAGATAACAAAACAAGTAGAAGGGGAAACAAATAGGTTTAGAGTTTCTCACAATAAGGTACTTAGACAAATAAAGAAAGTTATATTGTCTTCAATTATTGTCTATATATATATAAATAACAATTAAATTACATTACAAGCTATCAGTAAAGCACAATTTAAAATCAAAGGAAACAAGATATAATGGGTATCATGTGTAAGAATTATAATCAACCCTAAGTGTCGCCACACAAGATCAATACTACTACTAAGGCCACTGCACAGTATCACAATATTACCACCATCACCGAGTGCTGCCACACGGTGTACATATCACGATTTGTCCAGTATAATTATCACTGAGTGCCACCACACAGTGATTATTTATTATTCTAACTAGGTACACTGAGGCCATTACTCCCGCTAACGGCTACGGGGTTTTAATCAGATTTTCATTCATAATTTTGGAATAAAATCATTTATAT
The DNA here is from genome assembly GCA_032878935.1 of Erythrophleum fordii. NCBI lineage: Eukaryota > Viridiplantae > Streptophyta > Magnoliopsida > Fabales > Fabaceae > Erythrophleum > Erythrophleum fordii. The sequence continues at coordinate 14,509,432 of JAVQMF010000050.1, forward strand.
AAATTAAATATTGACAAGTAGGTAAATAAGTAAGTAAAATTTAAATCGAATAAAAGAAATAATTTAGATAAAAAAAAACAATGAATTAACGAATTTACATAATAAAATTATAAATAAAAGTAATTCATCACCTTCCCAACATAAAAACCATATATATATATATATATATATACTTTCACACATATAATTCAATTCACATAAAGTTTTAAAAATAAATAAATAAATAAGATTTGTTTTCCCGATAATGCAAATAAAGTAAATCAAAAAATAAGAAGTTTAAGCTAATAATATATAAATATAAAATAAAAGAGACTACTATTTTGCTATCTATCCACTCACCTGTGAAGGCCAATAGTAGAGGTCCCAATTTCCTAAAATTTGAAGGGATTTCCAATTTGAAAAAGTAGTTTCAATATCACCTATAATTATATTGAATATAAGAACATCACCTTAAATTACTTCATTAGTTTCTAATATGTTCAATATAACTAATTTCACCTTCTAACACCTAAACCCATAATTATAGTTTAAATTTTCTAATGTTACTATTAACCCTAGGTTTTAGATTTGACAAATTAATTGCCACAATCCAATTTAAGTTTCTAAAATTTAGTTTGAGCTTAGAATATATCTTAAGGAGCTTAAATGAGCATATTGAAAATGCCAATTCATACCTTAGAGGATTAAATCAAAAAGCCCCAATTTGAAAAGCTTCCCTCAGCCAAAATGAAGAAGCAAACTGAAATTAAGGTTTGGGTCATTGTTGGCATTAAAATGGAAGCTAAAACTAAGGAGAAAACTAGCTTAAGCATAAGAGAAGATGAAGAATGAAATTGAAGCTTTAATGGAACTTACCACAATGTTTCTTCTCTCACGCAGAAGCCATGGCCGCCCAACGTTTAGTCACCTAAGCAGGACAATGGCGATAACATTCCAAGGGAAAAATGGCCAGTAAGCAATGAGAACGAAGAGAAGAAAAGAAAGGTCATGGAAGGAGAAGAAAAAAGATGAGTTACGTTAATGGAGAGCCTACAGAAAAGAAGGATAAGCTTTTTCGAAGAAAGAGAAAAGAAGAATGGGGGGGAGAGAAGGCTTTGCATCAGATGAGAGGTTATAAGGAAGGAAAGTATATTATAAAAAGGGAAAAGGAGAAATTGCAAAAAGGCACCCAAGATTTTTTTTTTCTAATTTGATTAAAACTCATGGAGAATTATTCTTACATGCCTAAATGTGAAATTAAGATCCCATAATTATTTAGAGTTCCCATATTTACCTATTTTAAAATTGTGGGGCATAGAAATGTCCCAATGGGTATAAAATAAATTTTAAAATAGCTCCTTAAGATAATTTTAAAACTTTATAATTATCCTAAGATTACCTAAATATTATATTTATCCTAAAAATAAATTTTTGGCTTATTTAATTATTATTATTTTAATTTGGGTTATTACATTCTTCCCCCTTTAGAAAATTCGGTTCCCAAATTTTAACAAGCCTCTTACCTAAGGGGTTTTGAAAAGATGGGGATACTTCTCACGCATAACTTTCTCAGCTTCCCAAGTTGCCTCCTCTTTGGAATGCTTCTGCCATACCACTTTTACTGATGTTATATCCTTATTCCTCAATCTCTTGATATGTCTATCAATTATAGCCACAGGTTGCTCTTCATAAGAGAGCTACTCATCTAGTTCTATAGTCTATGGTTGAAGCACATGAGAAGAGTCGGCCAAGTATTTTCGAAGCATAGACACATGGAAGACAGGATGAACACTTGCAAGATTTGGTGGAAGAGCTAAACGGTAGGCTATAGCTTCCACTCTCTTAAGTATCTCAAAAGGCCCAATGTACCTAGAACTCAACTTCCCTTTCTTTCCAAATCGTAAAACACCTTTCATAGGCGATACTCGTAAAAACACAAGGTCACTAACACTGAACTCCAACTCACATTTCCTATGATTTGCATAGGACTTTTGCCTAGTTTGGGCAGTCAATAACCTTTCACAAATCAATCGCACTTTGGCCACTGACTCTTGAATGAGATCTGGGCCTAAAAGTTTAGACTCACCCACTTTAAACCAACCAATTGGTGATCTACAATGCCTTCCATATAATGCCTCAAAAGGTGCCATTTGAATGCTAGATTGATAGCTATTATTATATGCAAATTCCATCAAAGGCAAGTACTTATCCTAGCTACTACCAAGATCCAAAATACACGTGCGAAGTATATCTTCTAATATTTGTATCGTGCACTTGGATTGTCCATCGGTCTGAGGATGAAAGTCAGTACTAAGATCAAACAAGTCCCCAATGCTTCTTAAAATGACTTCCAGAATTTAGCTGTAAACTGTGGTCCACGATCTGAGATGATACATACAGGTACTCCATGAAGAGCAACAATTTCATCTAAGTAAAGTTTAGCATATTGAGCCACGGTATAAGTGGTCTTCACAAGTAAAAAGTGTGCAGATTTAGTTAATCGGTCTACAATGACCCACATTGAATCATAACCTTTAAGGGTCTTTGGCAAACCGGTCACAAAATCTATAGTGATTCTTTCCCACTTCCATTCGGGTATTTCAATTTGCTGCAACATACCTGCAGGCTTCTGGTGTTCAGCCTTTACTTGCTGATATACTAAACATTTAGATACAAACTCTGCCACATCTTTTTTCATTCCTTTCCACCAATATAACTCCTTTAAATCTTGATACATTTTATTGGAACCTGGGTGAAGCGTGTAAGTTGAGTGATGAGCTTCTTCTAAAACTTTTCTTTGCAAGTCTTCCACATTTGACACGCACAATCTATGACCATATCTCAAGACTCCTTCAGAATCTATTATGAACTCTTGTAACTTCCCTTCACGGACTTCTTCCATAATCTTCCTTAATTGAGCATCCAGTGCCAGTGTGGCCTTGATTTTATCTACCATACTAGAATGAAGTTGTACATGAGCTAACAATACTCCTGACACTGGGATCTCAAATCTTACTCCACCCTCATTAAGTTTCTAAAATTCTTTCACCATCGGTCTCTTGACTTCAGCAATGTGAGCCAAACTACCCATAGATTTTCTATTCAGGGCATCAGCCACTACATTAGCCTTACTAGGGTGATATGGGATGTTACAGTTATAGTCTTTCAAGAGTTCTAACCACCTTCTTTGTCTTAAGTTCAAATCTTGCTGTTGAAAGATATACTTAAGAGTCTTGTGATCGGTGTAAATTTCGCAAGTCTCACCATATAGGTAATGCCTCCAAATCTTCAATGCAAATATAACTGCAGCCATTTCTAAATCATGAGTGGGATAATTCTGTTCATGCTTCTTAAGTTGTCTAGATGCATAGGCTATCACCTTCCTATACTGCATTATTACACAACCCATGCCTACTCTTGATGCGTCACAATATACTGTATAACCACTAGTTCCAGATGGAAGAGTTAGCATAGGTGCAGAGGTTAAACAATCTTTTAATTGTTGAAAACTCTCTTCGCATGAATCTGACCACTGAAGCTTCACTCCCTTCCTTGTCAATCTTGTTAGAGGAGCTACAAGCTTAGAGAAATCTTTAACAAATCTGCGGTAGTATCCCGCTAACCCAAGAAAACTACAAATCTCAATTACAGTCATAAGTCTAGGCTAATTTTTGACTGCTTCCACCTTCTTAGAATCCACACTTATCCCATTCTTAGACACCGTGTGTCTTAGGAAAGCCACACTGTCCAACCAAAACTCACACTTAAAGAATTTAGCATAAAGCTGGTGTTCTCTCAAAGTTTGCAAAGCCATTCTCAAATGTTGCTCATGCTTTTCCTTACTTTTTGAGTAAATAAGAATGTTATCAATAAAAATGACCACAAAATGATCTAAGAATGATTTAAAGACTCGATTCATCAAGTCCATGAAAGTTGCCGAAGCATTTGTAAGCCCAAACAACATGACTAAGAACTAGTAATGCCCATAATGAGTCTTGAAAGCTATCTTCGAAATGTCCTCTCCTCTGATCTTCAATTGATGATACCCTGACCTCAAGTCTATCTTAGAGAAGCATTGAGCTCCCTAGAGTTGGTCAAACAAGTCATCTATTCGTGGTAATTGATACTTATTCTTTACTGTCACCTTATTCAATTGCCTATAATCAATACACAATTTTAAAGAGCCATCCTTCTTCTTTACAAATAATACTGGAGCACCCCAAGGAGAAGAACTAGGGCGTATGAAACCTTTATCAAGAAAATCTTGTAATTGTTCTTTTAATTCTCTAAGCTCTGTAGAAGCCATTATGTATGGAGGTATAGACACATGTTGAGTGTTAGGAATTAAGTCTATGCAAAATTCAATCTCCCTATCTGGAAGTAAGCTGGGCAACCCTTCAGGGAAGACATCAAGGTATTCACATACTACTGGTACCTTCTCCAAACTTACTGTTGTCGCACTAATATCTTTAACCATTTCCAAATACCCTTTACACCCTTTTCCCAATAACCTCCTAGCACTTAGAGCAGAAATCAAATTACTAAGTGCCACACTGTGGTCGCCTTGGAAAGTAAGATTCTCCCATTAGCAACTTAAACTTCACTACCTTATTATGATAATCAAGTGTAGCGTGACAAGAAGATAACCGATCCATACCCAGAATTACATCAAAATCCATCATATCAAGGACTACTAGATCAACAAATAACTGATTGCCTCTTACTAGGACTTCATAAGATCTATGCACATGGTCAACTATGATTGCATCTCTTATAGATGTAGCTACCACTAAAGGCTCATCTAGTAGTGATACATCTTTATCAAATCGCAAAGCAAAGAATGGGGATACAAAGGAATGTGTAGTACTAGAATCAAATAGAACATGTGCATTGAAAGAGCAAACTGGAAGAATACCTGTCATCATTGCATTGGACGTCTGAGCATCTTGACGTGTCATTGCATAAACACGAGCTTGACCTCCTTTGGCTTGTCCCTGGCCTCTGCTCCTAATCCTCTACCATGAGATTGTACCCCACTAAGACCTTGGCCTCCAGGCCCACTAACCTGTCTTAATAGAGCTGCTAGAATTAGAGATGATGGTAGCGTCATAGGATTAAATGCATGACTAGAGGATGGTTGCCCTGATAACATAGGACAATCCTTCTTGATATGGCCTAGTTGACCACACTGATAGCATGCTCTCCCTGGTCCAAAACAAATGCTAGTATGACTCATCCCACAAGTAGAACAAGGGGGTAGGGGTCCAAGAGATCTCCCTCTACCACGAATAGACTGCAAAAAGCACATTTGATTAGTCCCACCACTCTGAACTATACTTGAGGAATGCCCACTATGACTTCCCTGACTTTGAAAACTTTGTTATTGACCCTGATGACTCACTACAATCTCCCTTCCGATTCCACTACCACCTCTAACTTAATAGCCACCCTGATTGCTTTCATTTCGTTGTCGTTTACATGACTCTCGTGCATTCCTACTTTCTTTACTATGAGCTTTAAAAAGTTTGGCACTTTCAACTACATCTTCATAGGAGTCATATCAGACTCTAATGACTGATCGGAACAAATAATCTAAAAGGCCTTGTACAAACTGCTTCACTCGCATCTGCTCTGTAGCTACCAAATGAGGAGCATATCTCGATAACTTAGTATATAATATCTCATATTCTACTACTGTCATACCCTATGATTGCTTTAATACTTCGAATTCTCTAGCTTTAGCATCTCTAACTATCTATAGAAGAAATCGTCTCATAAACAACTCAGTGAACTCTTCCCAAACCAAAAGGGGTGACCTTTGTGGTCTTCTTTCCTTCACTATATCAAATCATGTCTGAGCCAAGCCTAGCAAATGATATTCTGCTAACTCTACTGATCTAGCAGGTGTACACCCCAATGCTCTACAAAGTCAGCCTATGTGATCCAAAAAGTATTAAGGGTCCTCATCTACCTCTGTGCCTGTAAAAGAAAAGGGCTTAAGCTTCATAAATTTTGACAACTAAACCACAACTGTCCTCCCTTGTAGAGCTAATTGCTCCCTCTCTAATCTAACTTCTAGCTCAAGCTTAGGATCTATATGTTGTTCTCTCCCTTGTTCTTGTTGTTGCTGTTGTTGCTGGATTACACCCATTATCTCCCTTATGGTTTGATGCATGTCACGCATGCTAGCAACAATATCTGCTAATGTCAAGTCTACCTGCCTAGCCTCAGGGGCCTCATCTCTTGTGCCCTAACAGACCCATCTGCTTGATCATGACCATGTCCGCGGCTAAGACCACGTCCGCAACCTCTACTACTACCACGCCCTCAGCCTCTAGGAGTCGAAGCAGGGTCATAAGACAGGCTAGAAGCCTCATCAAGAGCAAACCTCCTAGGTGTCATCCTTTTTCTAGACGGCATCCTTTCCTAGAAATAAAATAAAGCACACACAAATGATGATTTTAATCAAGTTTCAAGCAATAAACACACTTAATGCATAGACCACTAAACAAGACTCCAAGACTTAGATTTGGCAATAATATACTCCTATATGTAAGGTGCGCTGGCCAATTATGCAATTACATGCAAGATTCTACTACTCCCCAATCATATGGCTACAAAGACTTAGACACAAACCGAGCTCTAATACCAACTTTGTCACGACCCAAATCCTGAGCCATGACTGACACCTAGACCAAGCCAAGCATGATTGGCCCAGTCTAGTAAGCTTGGCAACTCATTTAATGCTCATACTTTTATATAAGCATACCTACCGTGATTAGAGGTTGCTGAAAATCTGGTAGCACCTCCTTTAAAAATTAGACATCCTAACCTTGCAAAGTGAACATAGCCCAATTCATTCCATTTCAAAAATTCACCAGTATCTTATATCTTTGAATTCTTGCCACAATATGGTATAGTACATAAGTTTTTCAAAATATAATCAAATGTCATTACAATGGTCATTATATGATCTACAAAGAAGTATAACATCTTTATGATCCAAAATAATGTAGCACTTAGTAGCCAACATGTCTTGGAGTTCCTACCCAACTCAACTAACCAAAATATCCAACCATTTTTGTTTGGGTGGCACATAGATCCCAGAGCACCTTAATCTACTTTATGCTGATCTGAAATATGACAACAAAAAAGGGGTAAGCCTACCACTGGATTAGTGAATGCATAGATAACAAAAGAAGTAGAAGGGAAAACAAATAGGTTTAGAGTTTCTCATAATAAGGTATTTAGACAAATAAAGAAAGTTATATTGTCTTCAATTATTGTCTATATATATATAAATAACAATTAAATTACATTACAAGCTATTAGTAAAGCACAATTTAAAATTAAAGGAAACAAGATATAATGGGTATCACGTGTAAGAATTATAATCAACCCTGAGTGCCGCCACACAGGATTCAATACTACTACTAAGGCCACTGCACAGTATCATAATATCACCGCCATCACCGAGTGCCACCACACGGTGTACATATCACGATATATCCAGTATAATTATCATTGAATGCCGCTACACATTGATTATTCATTATTCTAACTAGGTACACTAAGGCCGTTACTTCTACTAATGGCTACGTGGTTTTAATCATATTTTCATCCGTAATTTTGGAATAAAATCATTTATATAAATTAAATATTGACAAGTAGGTAAATAAGTAAGTAAAGTTTAAATCGAATAAAAGAAATAATTTAGATGAAAAAAATAATGAATTAACGAATTTACATAATAAAATTATAAATAAAAGTCATTCATCACCTTCCCAACATAAAAACCATATATATATATATACTTTCACATATATAATTTAATCCACATAAAGTTTTAAAAATAAATAAATAAATAAGATTTATTTTCCTAACAAAGCAAATAAGGTAAATCACAAAATAAGAAGTTTAAGCTAACAATATATAAATATAAAGTAAAAGAGACTATTATTTTGCTATCTATCCACTCACCTGTGGAGGCCAATAGTAAAGGCCCCAATTTTTCTAAAATTTGAAGGAATTTCTAATTTGAAAAAGTAGCTTCAATATCACTTATAATTATATTGAATATAAGAACATCACCTTAAATTACTCTATTAGTTTCTAATATGTTCAATATAACTAGTTTCACTTTCTAACACCTAAACCCATAATTATAGTTTAAATTTTCTAATGTTACTATTAACCCTAGGTTTTAGATTTGACAAATTAATTGCCACAATCCAATTTAAGTTTCTAAAATTTAGTTTGAGCTTAGAATATATCTTAAGGAGCTTAAATGAGCATATTGAAAATGCCAATTCATACCTTAGAGGATTAAATCAAAAAGCCCCAATTTGAAAAGCTTCCCTTAGCTAAAATGAAGAAGCAAACTAAAATTAAGGTTTGGGTCATTGTTGGCATTAAAATGGAAGCTAAAACTAAGGAGAAAACTAGCTTAAGCATAAGAGAAGATGAAGAATGAAATTGAAGCTTTAATGGCGCTTACCACAATGTTTCTTCTCTCACGCAGAAGCCATGGCCGCCCAACATTTAGTCACCTAAGCAGGATAATGCCGATAACATTCCAAGGGAAAAATGGCCAGTAAGCAATGAGAACGAAGAGAAGAAAAGAAAGGTCATGGAAGGAGAAGAAAAAAGATGAGTTACGTTAATGGAGAGCCTACAAAAAAGAAGGATAAGCTTTTTCGAAGAAAGAGAAAAGAAGAATGGGGGGGAGAGAAGGCTTTGCATCAGATGAGGGGTTATAAGGAAGGAAAGTATATTATAAAAAGGGAAAAGGAGAAATTGCAAAAAGGCACCCAAGGTTTTTTTTTTCTAATTTGATTAAAACTCATGGAGAATTATTCTTACATGCCTAAATGTGAAATTAAGATCCCATAATTATTTAGAGTTCCTATATTTACCTATTTTAAAATTGTGGGGTATAGAAATGTCCCAATGGGTATAAAATAGATTTTAAAATAGCTCCTTAAGATAATTTTAAAACTTTATAATTATCCTAAGATTACCTAAATATTATATTTATCCTAAAAATAAATTTTTGGCTTATTTAATTATTCATTTAATTATTATTATTTTAATTTGGGTTATTACAGAACTGAGGAGGCATCTTGGAGAAGAAGGAGGCTAGAGATTGAAAAGGAAAGCTAAAACAAGCTCCATTTTTGAGTTTCTTCTTCCTTTCTTTTGTTCTTTTGATTATTTTCTGATGTATTTAATTTACACTTCAAGTTTGCCTCTATTTTTCATGATCATGGGTAGCTAAACTGTCTAATCTAGGATGATTAAGAACTCTTGTATAGATTAACGGTTGTTTTTCACTTTAATTTTACAATCAATGGTTAATATCTGTTCATTCAACTCCATGCTTCATGCTCTCTAATTGATTGGCTAACTTTTAAGGTGATTTGATACCTTGCTTGAACTTGGGAAAGAGAAAGAGAGGTTAGATCAAGAGTTGAGTGGTGCGAATACTTGAAACTTGCTAGGAAAGGTGGATGGTTTAGTTAATGGGATAGGAATATACTCATTAGCCTTACATGGTCCAATTAGGTATTATGCTAGCAATTTGATCCTTGTTGATTTTATAAGGAATTATGAAATTGATTGGATAATCTTATATGAGATTTGGAAGAATACTGATAGGAATAAATGAACTTTAGGCTAACATATATTATCATTAAGAACAAAGATTCTAAGTGTTAAGTAATTCGTTATGAAATACAAGAGGAACTAATAATCCTAAATGCCACTAATCACCCGGAACATCCAAATATTAATCTTGAGCTCTGTATAGTTTTTAATCCATAAACAATTTCTTTTTAACACCAACTATTAAAAATTGATTCGCTTGATTTAAGCTAGGGTGTGAGTTTTAGTACTTGGCATTGTTTTGACAATAAATCCTCGACAGGATGATCTTTTCTTATCACTATACTACCTTTACGATACGTATACTTGCATGTATGCTTCAAAGAAAGTAACAAGTTTTTGGCGCCATTGTCGGGAATTTGTGTGCCAAAATATTTCCTTGTCAATATTGATACTAACACACCTAGTTTAAACTTAAGCACTGTGCATATTTTTACTTTATCTATTTTCAATTTCTTTTTTGTTCTATTTTGCAGTGGCTACCTTCTGTGAGTGCACAACCTCACATGCAAGAAATTGTAAGTCTAGAAGTGGTTTTGTTTCAAGAAGAATTTGAAAAAGCATCTAATCAAACCCAGAGAAACGATAGTGAAACTTCTGACTCAACCACAAACATGGCGCATGAGGATGAAAATCGTGTCTGCACAGCAAATGATTTTGCTACTTTGAATATGCAAGGATACCACTCCAATATAAGAAGACCAGCCATTCAAGTAAATAACTTTGAAATGAAGCAAGTGGTGCTGTAAATGCTTTAAATGGCTAGACAATTTAATGGCTCGCCTCTTGAAGACCCAAACACTCACCTCTCCAACTTTTTTAAAGGTGCGTGATTCCTTTAAGCAAAATGGAGTATCAGATGATGCAATTAGGCTGAGCTCTTTCCACTCTCATTAAAGGACAAGGCTAAGGTATGTCTCAACTCATTGCCGGATAGGTCCATAACTACTTGAGATGATCTAGTTACAAGATTTAAAGCCAAATTTTTTCCACTAGCTCAATTAGTAGAGTTAAGAAATTACATCACCTCCTTCATGCAACAAGATGATGAGCCATTATATGAAGCCTGGGAAAGATTCAAGGAATTGTTGAAAAAGTGGCCAAATCATGGATTTCCTAAATGGGTGCAGGTGCAAACTTTCTACAATAGATTGTTACCTGAAACAAAAGCCATCCTTGACTCAACTTCAAATGGGAGTATCATAGGCAACTTAAATGTTGATGCAGCATATAATTTACTGGAGAATATGGCTGCTAACTCCCTTCAATAGTCTACATCCATACCTCATAAGAAAAAGGTGGCTGGGGTATATGAAATTGATGCTCTAACCACACTCTCAGCTTAAATGGCTACAATAAACAAGAGATTTGATAATCTTGAAACATGCTTCAGTGCACCAATGGGGGTTAATGTTATTCAAGCTCTGGTCATCACTTATGAGCACTATGGAAAAAAACACTATAGTGATCAATGCCCTTCCTTGGTAGAAGTAGTTAACTACATGGGCAATTATGGAAAAAACCAAAACAATCCCTATTCCAACACCTATAACCTAGGATGGAAGAATCATCCAAATTTCTCATGGAGCCAGGGACAAAATCAGGCCCAATCATCCTCTTTTGGTATGAGACCTTCTCACCCCTTAGATTTTCTACTCAAGGAAGACCATCGATGCTAAAAAAGAAGCCAAACATGGAGGAAATGCTCATGCAGTATATGGCTAAGCAAGATGCCATCTTAGCCAGACAAGAGGCAACAATGACAAAACATGAGACCGCAATCTAGAATATAAAAGTGTAAATCAGTCAATTAGCTTCTTCTATAAATTCAAGACAACTCGGGGTGCTACCAAGTGACACTGTTTCTAACCCCAGAAGAGAAGGCAAAGATGAATGTAAGGCTATTGTATTGAGAAGCGGTAAAGAGTTGCCAGAAGTGTTACCATCAAAACAAGCCAACAAGTTTAACCAAGATCAAGGCAAGGTGGATGAGAAGGTTAAGAAGGAGAAACCTGTGGAAGAGAAGAGTGAAGTGGTGGAGAAGAGGAAAGACAATGCTGAAAAGAATAGTTAAGAGAAAGGTCAAGAGAGAATTATTCTCCCATTACCATTTCCTCAATGCTTCAAGAAGAAAAATATGGATAAGCAATATAAAAAATTCTTAGAAATCTTCAAGCAGCTCCACATTAATATTCCATTTGCAGAAGCTTTGGAACAAATGCCAAGTTGTGCTAAGTTTATGAAAGATGTGCTATCTAATAAAAGGCGGTTTGGAGAATTTGAGACAGTAGCTCTAACTCAAGAATGCAGTACTATTCTGTAAAAGAAATTACCGCCTAAGATGAAAGACCCAGGGAGTTTTACCATTCCTTATAACATTGGGAAACATTTTACTGGAAATGCTTTGTATGACCTGGAGGCAAGTGTGAACCTAATGCCATTGTCAACTTTCAAGAAGCTTAGATTAGGAGAGGTAAGGCCAACAACCGTCACTTTGCAATTAGCTGATAGATCTTTTGCTTACTCTAATGGGGTTATTGAAAATGTCCTGGTGAATGTTGATAAGCTAATTTTTCCAACAGATTTTATAGTCTTAGATTATGAAGAGGATAAGGATATCCTTATCATTTTGGGTAGACCTTTTTTGGCCACCAGAAGAACATTAATTTATGTACAAAAAGGAGAGCTTACTATGAAAGTGAATGACCAGGAGGTGACATTCAACATGTACAAGGCAATGAAAAGCCCAAATGAACCAGAAGAATGTTGCTTTGTGCATCTAATCACCCATGCAGTACATGATGAGTTCATTGAATCAACCCTTAAGGATCCTCTAGAAGCATCATTAGTTGGAATGGCTAGGAAGGAGCATAATGGAGTGAGAGAATGTATCAAGCTATTGGAAGCTACTCAAAAGCATTCCAAGGCTTCTCAATAATTTGAACCGCTCAATGCATCAATTAGAGTCAAATCTATACTGAAACCATCAGTGGAGGAACCTCTATCTTTAGAATTGAAGCCATTACCATCCCATTTGAAATATGCATACCTAGCAGAAGAATGCACCTTACTCATAATCATCTTTGCTGCTCTCTCTGAGCAACAGGAAAGGGAGCTTCTCCGGGTCCTTAAAGGTTTCAAGAGAGCCATTAGATGGTCAATAGCAGATATAAAAGGGATAAGTCCCTCCATTTGCATGCATAAATACTATTAGAGGATAACCACAAGAAGTCTGTTGAACATCAGAGAAGGCTCAACCCAATAATGAAGGAGGTGGTCAAGAAGGAAATCTTAAAATGACTTGATGCTAAGATTATCTATCCAATTTCAGATAGCTCATGGGTAAGCCAATCTAATGTGCCCTTAAAAAAAGAAGCATGACTATAGTGGCTAACACCCACAATGAGCTGATTCCCACTAGAACAGTGACAGGGTGGCAGGTATGTATGGACTATTAAAAACTAAACACGACCACTAGGTAGGATCATTTTTCATTGCCCTTCATTGACCAAATACTAGATAGATTAGCTGGGAAAGCTTACTTTTGCTTCTTAGATAGATATTTGGGATATAATCAGATTGTTATTGCTCTGAAAGACCAGGAGAAAACAACTTTCACATGTCCTTATGGCACATTTGCTTTCAGAAGAATGCCATTTGGATTATGCAATACACCAGCTACATTTCAGATATGCATGATGTCTATTTTCTCTGATATGATTGAGCAGACCATGGGAATCTTAATGGATGATTTCTTAATTTTTGGGGACTCATTTGAAGAATGCCTTGCTAATTTAGAGCACGTTCTGAAAAGATATGAGGAAACTCATTTATTCTTGAATTAGGAAAAGTGCCATTTTATGGTGCAAGAAGGTGTAGTACTTGGTCATCGAGTCTCAAGTAAAGGCCTTGAGGTGGAGAAGGTTAAAATTTCTCTAATTGAGCAACTTCCACCTCTGACCAATGTAAAAGGAGTTTAGAGTTTCTTGGGTCATGCGGGCTTTTACAGAAGATTTATTAAAGACTTTTTAAAAATTGCCAAGCTCCTCTGTCAACTACTTGAGAAAGACACTCCATTCAGTTTTAACCATTAATGTCATATTGCTTTTGAAGAGCTGAAGAAGAAATTAGTATCTGCCCCTATTATCATGGCACTTGACTGGACCAAGCCCTTTGAAGTGATGTGTGATGCTAGCGACTATGCCATGAGGGCCATATTAGGGCAAAGAAAAAGGAGGCTCTTTCATCCAATATACTATGCCAGTAAAACTCTATCTGATGCTCAACTGAATTATACCACCACCAAAAAAGAGTTGTTGGTAGTAGTGTATGTATTTAAAAAGTTCAGATCTTATTTGGTAGGCACCAAGGTTACGGTTTTCATAGACCATTCAGCCATTAAGTATTTGATTGAGAAGAAGGACTCCAAACCAAAGCTTATTCTGTGCATTCTATTTCTACAAGAATTTGATCTGGAGATTGTTGATAAAAATGGTAGTGAGAACTATGTAGCCGATCATTTATCTAGATTGAGTACCGAAGGTCAGGATGACTAAGAGAAATAGATCAACAAGACCTTTCCGAATGAGAGCTTATTTTTTGTGGAGCAAAACAAAGTGCCAGGGTACGTAGATTATGTGAATTATCTGGTGTGCCATGTGTTGCCTCCAGATTTGAACTCACACCAGAAGAAGAGATTCCTGCATAATGTAAAGTTGTATGTCTGGGATGAGCCATTCCTATTTAGAATGTGTATGGATCAGATATTACGAAGGTGCATCCCAAATGAGGAGTAAGAATTTATCCTATTAAGATGTCATGCAGCTGAGTATGGAGGGCATTTCAATGGGCAAAGAACTGTAGCCAAAATCCTCTAATCAAGCTTTTATTGGCCTTTATTGTTCAAGGATGCTCATACTTTTGTAGGGAGGTGTGACAAATGCCAAAGAGCAGGTAACATATCTAAACGACATGAGATGCCTCTAAACAATATTTTGGAAGTAGAAGCATTTGATGTTTGGGGGATAGACTTAATAGGGCCTTTTATCTCTTCTCAAAACCACCAATACATACTTGTTGCTGTGGATTATGTGACAAAGTAGGTTGAGGCAATGGCCTATCATGCTAATGATGCGGTGGTAGTGAAATTTCTAAAGAAGAACATTTTTACTAGATTTCGGCCCCTAGAGCAATCATTAGTGATGAAGGGACTCATTTTAACAATTAACAGCTTAAAGCATTCCTCAAGAAATATGGAGTGCAACACAAGATAGCATTGGCATATCATCCTCAGACTAATGGCCAATGTGAAGTTTCTAATCGAGAGATAAAGAGGATTTTAGAGAAAATAGTAAGTCCCTTAAGGAAGGATTGGGCTAAGTTAGATGATGCTTTGTGGGCTTATCGTATAGCATTCAAAACTCTAATTGGTATATCTCCTTACAAGCTTGTCTTTGGTAAAGCCTATCACCTATCAGTCGAAGTCGAGGATAATGCTTTTTGGGCTGTGAAGAAATTGAATTTCAACTTGAGAAGAGTTAGAGGGAAAAGACTATTACAACTTAATGAGCTTGATGAATCCAGACTTCATACTTATGAAAGCTCCAAGCTCTACAAAGAAAGGACAAAGCAATGGCATGACAAGAAAATTTTTTAAAGGAAGTTTGAGCCTAGTCAATTGATGTTGTTATATAACTCAAGGCTTAAGCTCTTTCCTGGCAAGCTCAAGTCACGATGGTCAGGACCCTTTGAAGCAGTTGATATCTTTCCATTTAGTGCTGTAGAGATCATGGAAAAAGAGTCAAACCAAAAATTCAAAGTTAATGGTCAGAGATTCAAACATTATCAAGGAGGAGAAGTGGACTGTCAAAAGTCCACAATCACCCTAGAGGACTGCATGTGAAGCCATTGAAAGTCAGGCTAAGGACTATAAACTTAGCGCTTCTTGAGAGACAACCCAAGTTCCTTTCCTTTTAATTTTATTTTTTAGATTAAAAAGTGTGAGAATTCCATGTTGGTAACTTTTAGGTTACATATTTTTTATTTCAAAAGAATCTAGTGAAGGTTGCTAATCATGTGGAGCCATGGGAAGAGTTCCAAACAATTCATGCAGCAGTGAAGTCAAGAACACAAAAGCCAAAAAGAAAAAGAGAGAGTATTTTTAACTTTATGAAATTGACTTATTGTCTATTTTATACTTTAAATTTCAAAACCTGGTATGTTCAAAGCGAGAAAATAGTGCTACAACTGTAAGAACAGACAAAATTTGTGAATGGATGCATCAGGGTAGATTTGCACCGCGGCTCAATGATTTTGCGTTGTGGCATACTCAAAGTTAGGAGCTAATGTTGTCGCGGCGCAAAACTCATCGCTGCAGTGTTCATGAGAAAAATCCGCCACGGCTCATAAACTCAGGCCGTGGCGCAAATCATATGATGGTAAATTTCTCGTGTAGGCAGTGGGCAATGTCGTCGCGGGTCAAAAAGCATAGTCGCGACTCTTTTGAGAGACAGTATTGAGACTCACTGCGGCCAATAAACTTGAGCCGCAACATGAATAGTACAGAGGTGCTTTTCAAGGTGCATCACACCGTGGCACACTGGTACAAGCTGCGACGTGATTCGTGTCATAAAAAAACAAAAGAGAGAAACTTCTTTACACCTTTATTCTTTCGCCCTGCCTACCCATCTCTGCTACCGTACCATCCTCCCACTTCCTCCACAGCGTTTCCCTTAACCCCTAATCCTGCTTTGCAAATCTGAACCATACCCGTCTGCCTTATCCCTGTCTACTTCATTCTCTCCTTCCATTCTCCCCATCAACCTCACTTTCTTTTCTCCACCGCGGCTCTGCTCTCCTTCACCTTGCATAGCCCTAAAATACTTCTTCCTTTCCAGTCTGCCGTGGCTTCTCCCTTGAATTGAGGCTCACTTTCCTCTCATTTATGTTGCATGGAGATACACTTTTGCAGTGTTCCCTCCCAATTTTCTCCATCAATTAAACACTGCAGGTATGTATTTCAGATGATTAATTTCCTTTGCAAATGGGAAGGTATAATCTGTCTCATTGCTTGAATGGCAAGTGCTTCTTGATTTTGTTTTGTCCATTATGCTAGTTGACTGAGAACAATTGGTTAGGGAGTGCTTTGTGTAGGCAAATGTCTTTTGCAATTGTGAAGAAAGCATACGCTCACCACCTGTTTGATAAAATACCTGAATGAAATTATAGTGTGTGTAGCTCTTTTCTGCATTCTTTTGTCCATTTATTACCTCCATATTTGTACATAGCTGATGAATAATGCCTTATGGATGTCAAGAATTCTTCAAATTTTGAAATTGCCATCCTACACACTAACTGTTTGTTTCAATGCTTGAAAGAAAGTTACTCCTTGATTCACTCCTATTTGTGTGCAATAATAAATTCTCCCTGTGTCTCCTCTGGTTAGAATTGTCTGGACAAGAGTTTTACTCCATTTGGGATTGTGAAGTGGTTAATTTGTATGATTGTTAGATCATTGACTTGTAGTGTTTGCATGTTAGTTGGATCACTTTATGCATCATAGAGGTCATTTGTAGGTTCACCTTGTGCTACGTTTAAAGAGGGATCCTAATTGATTAGCAAAAACTAGAATTACATGAGCCTAGGGCTTTTGTTTCATCCTTATTGCTCAATGGCCTATGTTAATTGTCTATAAATTCTCTTGGCATGTTTCTTTCTAATGGCTCCAAAAA
Organism: Erythrophleum fordii; assembly: GCA_032878935.1. Classification (NCBI taxonomy): domain Eukaryota; kingdom Viridiplantae; phylum Streptophyta; class Magnoliopsida; order Fabales; family Fabaceae; genus Erythrophleum; species Erythrophleum fordii. The sequence goes on from JAVQMF010000050.1 coordinate 14,526,804, forward strand.
AGAAAGCACGGAGTGAAGCATCATCATCATCTTCTTCTTCATTTGATCGCTCCCGCTTCGTTTCATTGGCAGCTCAGGAGCGCTACAATGAAGTCACTTTCACAAAGCTCTAATTCTTGAGAGGAAATTCAATACTGCACCTACTAAGAGTCAGGAAGTAGCGGATCAAATCTCCGCCAGAAGATGGGGAACATTCTATTATGAGCCAGTAGCTGCAGTGGTGCCCATCGTCTGTGAATTCTACGCTAATGCCCCATTTTGTCGTGAACACTTGTATAGAGTCTAAGGATGCATAGTTACTATCAACAAACAAGTGATTCGAGATAGATATCACCTTTCTTTGGTGACTAACTGTGAGTTCTGCATGTATCGGATGAGTGGGGAGACCTCCGATTTAGATGATGTTACTACAGAACTAACTCTTCCAGGGTGGAATATTTGGAAGATGTCACGGGGGGTACCCAAGGGCATTTTGTAGAGTAATTTGAACCGAGTGGCCTGCTATTAGGCTTACTTTGTATGCACTAACTTACTTCCGAGTGGCTATTTGAGTGATGTAACCATTGACTAGGCGATCTTGATTTACCTCATCATGACTGGGGGACTGATAGATGTCAGTTACATTATTTTTTAGGATATTAAGAAGATTTCTCAATCTATAGTTTTTGACCTGGCACATCCTTATTTGATCACGAAGTTGTGCACTGTTGTAGGGATTCCGTTTGAGCTACATGAGGAGCTCCTCTCCCCAAGGAAGCACTTTTCTATTTTGATGATTGGTGATCTAGAGGTTGAGGGAAATAAGCCAGTAGAGGAGCTTATTAACGAGCCAATGGAGCAACCTGTTGAGGAGCTGGTGGAGTTCCCAGTTGAACCCGATCAGCCACCCCATCTGCCAGATTAGGATCTGCCACCATCTTCGGTGCAATCACATTCTTTGGAGGCTCTATTCATGATGATGCAGGATCTTTCCCTCCGAGCTCAGGTTATGAACCGCTAGCAGTACCAATGTTGGAGACATTTAGCCAGCCGTCTACAGTGGGACCCATCTGAACTTCCATCTTCTCTTGACTTTATACTCAGTCCCGCTGGATCCCCACCTCAAAAGCCACCTCCAAAGCCATTTCAAGAACCACCTCCAGAGCCATCTCAGTAGCCACCACAGGACCCTAACATTTGACACCCTTCTCTGCTTCCTTTCTCATTATGTCAATTGCATCAATTTAGTTATCGGCATTATGAACTTTGATTGTTTTATTTTGTTGTCAGTAGGAGTTGTCTTGATGTTTTCTTTGTTATTTTCTTGTTTATGTGATTGTCTTTATATTTCACTTCCTATTATTTTTTTAGTATCTGTTAAAAAAATACAAAAAGAAAAACAAAAAGAAAATATTTGAAGCGGCTTAGGTGAGATCCTTATGTACAGAACTAGCCCCCTTAATTCTCTTAGGCTTTCTTTGTTCCTCAACAATGGAGCTTTTAAAGGATTATGATCATAATATTTTGCACCATTCGAGCAAGACTAATGTAGTTGTCAATGCTTTTATATGTAGAAAGTCTATGGGAAGTTTGGCACACATCGCAAGAGTTAAGAGATTGATTATAAAAGAGTTTCGTAAGCTTCCTAAAAGTGGAATAAAGTTTGAAGTCACAGGGTATGTTCACTATTAGTCCATGTACAATTTCATTCTAGTATGGTAGATAGGATCAAAGCAACTTAGGACTAGTTAGGAAAGATTATAAAGAAAGCCTAAGAAGGGGAGGTTCAAGAGTTCTCATTAGATTTTGAAGGTGTTTTATAATGTGGTGCTAGGTTATGTGTACTAGATGCAAAAGAATTGAGAAGAAAAGTGCCTGACAAAGCTCATCACTTAACCTATATTATTCCCCCATGCATGTTCCTCTTGATATACTAAGATTTGAGAAAGTTGTATTGGAGGAGGGGGTGAAGAAAGATATAGTAGAGTTTGCAGATGTTTGGTATGTTAATAGGTAAAGTTTGAGCACCAAAAACCAGTAGGTTTAAGTGGAGGAGAATCACCAAGAATTATGTGGCAAGCTTGTCTAAGGGCCTTAAGGATTATGAATTGGTGTGGGTGATTATATATCGATTGACTTTATCATCACACTTCTTGCTTATAAATTCTTCTTACAATGTGGCTTAGCACATCATAACCTACCTAAATGAAATTGTTTCCCTCTATTATGTGCCTGTGTCCATTATCTCAAATCTTGGCTCACAATTCACAACTAAATTTTAGAAATATTTTTAAGAGGCCTTAGGAACTAGCTTAAATCTAAGCACCGCTTTTCACCTACAAATTGATGGACAATCGGAGTGTACTATTAAGATATGAGAAGATATACTTTGCACATATGTCTTAAAAATTAAAGGAAGTTGAAATAAATATTTACCCCTAATGAAATTTTCCTACAACAATAATTACCCACTAATCCAGTATTCATATGATGTCATTTAAAGCATTATATGGTAGATGTTATAACTAACCTATGGGTTGGTTTGAGTGGGTGAGTCTAAACTCATAGTCCTAGACTTAATTCAAGAGTTAGTGATAAAGATGTAGTTGATCTATGATAGGTTGTTGGCCACTTAAAGTTGCCTACACCTATCATAGGTGTAACTTGGAGTTTCTTGCAGGTATTACCTATAAAAAGGTGTTTAGCAATTTGGAAAGAAAGGGAAGTTAAACTTAAGATACATTAGACCCTTTGAGATACTTGAAGGGTGGGAGTTGGCCTATCATTTGGCTTTTCCAATAAAACTCGCAAGTTTTCTTCCTATCTTCCATGTGTCCATGTCTCGAAAATATCTATCTAATCTTTCTCATGTGCTTTAATCATACTTGATATATTAGATGAGAAACTTTCTTATGAAGAGCGATCATAATAAATAAACAATTCAAGAGGTTAAGGAATAAGAATGTAGCTTTAGTTAAAATGGTGTGGTAGAATCACTTCAAAGAAAAGGCAACTTAAGAAGCTAAAGAAGTTACATGTGAAAAGTATTTCCACGTTTTTTTACTCTTATGGCAAGGGACTTATCAAAAATTTGAGGTTCAAATTTTTTAAAGGGAAGAGAATAAAATAACTTAGATTTTCATTTTCAAGTAAGTCCATACTAATCATAAATTTAGTAAGAAAATAAAGAATGATGCTCAATGATACAAAAAAAATTATAGAGGGAAGCAAATAATGCCTAATTGATTCTTAGAAATTTTTTTAGCTTAGAAGTTATTTTAGAAAGCTACTTCAATATTTATTTTTTACTTATTGCAATTATTTTCAAAGCTTTAAAGTAAAATACACTTAGTAGCATAATATCTAAAAGGCTTCATTTCCTGTGCATTAAAAGAATTATTCTTCCATCCCATTTTGAACCTAATAGGAAAAAACTAGAGGCTCATCCCTCTTTTTCTTCCTTTTTATTTTTTCCTTGCTTCCTCTCTTCCTTGATACTCCATCTACTTTTTTCCTTGTGTCCTTTATACTTTCTTATCCCGCTCTTTCTTTTCCTTCACCACCCATAGCAAGTTTCAATATCACTCCACCACCACTATCATTCAAGCACACATCCAATAGCTAATGGGATGACACACCACATTTTTCATTCTCACATGTAAGATGTGCAAGCTAAAGCTCAAAATGCCATTTGTCACTATAAAGCCATTCATTGTCCATTCTCCTTGCCTTGAACTATCATTAAAGGTGGTGGGTCACTAAAAATCACAAGCTTTGAAGCTTCCTTCTCTTCCTCCATCTTCAGACCATGATTTAGCTTTTAAGATGTAAGTTTTGTGTGTTTTTGAAGTGATACCCACCTCTCTTACTCATAATTTTTGGCTCTCTAATATGATTTTTCTCTTAGTCTTTAATTTGAATACCAATATAATAAGCTTAGAATATGGTGTTATGATAAAAGTAATGAACATGAACTAGAATTGGGGCTTTTGATGTTAAAAGATACATTTAGGTGAATTGAGAATATTAATTATCAATTGAGTTCTCATGAGTGTTTATTGCATGTTGATTGTGTTAATTGGTAACTTTGAGGATATCCCTTCAACTAGGGTTTTGCCTTGAATTGGCATAATGGAAAGGATTGCCATTGTTGGTTCTTATCAATGAGTGTACAATAACTAAAGCGATACTCTTCATTTGCTTCAAATAATATTTTCATCAAATTACTAATTCTTATTCATATTAACTTAAATTTCCATTTGTTTTAAATAAACTGTTTTACAATGTTTGGGTTAAATTTGATTGGAATAACATTAATTCTTCTTTTCTAACTTATTGTTCAAATGAATCCTTAAATTAATTCTTACTCTAAATTGTCCCTTAGGAAAGTAAGGTCCTCATCCTAAACTCCAACTATGTGAAACCTTTGACAACTCAATTGACAACTAATATTCTTGAAAAATGGTAACTAATATGTACATAGACTATATTATTAACATGTATATTGGAATAACAATGAATGTGTGCTATAATGCCATGATTCATGAGGATATTCAAATCTTATTTGTTACACTATGAAATGGTATGGTTGAACTTATGACCTTAAAAATAGTTTATTACTTAGATTGGTGTGATATAATACCATGCATAAGTGGTAGTTAAATTTCTAATTTTATTTACTCCCTTAAACTTATTATATATAAGTTATTTTCTTAATTTATTCTTTTTGATTTATTTTTATCATATAATTATTTTAATTATTTATTTTACATAAAACTATTGGTTGGAAACTTGTATTAAAACACGAAAGTTATTGGTAGGAGTAATGTCTTAGGTGCATCTAGAAAGAGGATAAGATGATATGGTAATGGGTAGAGAAAGAGCTGTCTATTAAGTATAGTCATTTGCAAGAGGGCAAGGAACTTTCAAAATGGTGTTGTAGGCCCTAGTGATTTGAGATGATATGGTTAGGTGGAGAAGGAGTTGCCCATTAAGTGTAATTGCTCATAAGAGAGCAATGTGTAGCTGCCCAACAAAAATGACATGGAATATGCAGTTTGTAACATTCTTATTTCATGTACTTAAATAATGATTTTTTTTTGTTAATCTCATATAATCATGGTATTTATATTACAATAAAATATCCTAAACTATAAATAAATCCTAGATGGTATATATTTCCTATCCTTCCTTATTGATCACCATCCATTTGATGTTTAGGATGACTTGAATTTACCTATTCCTAGAATATCTATGTACATACATTTCACTTTGATGATGACCTTGAGGGTCGTCATGATCTAAATTTTGATATCAACATATTACCAAAAAGATTCATGAGAATTTGTATTCTTAATTTTGAAACTCAATAATGGTTTAACTATATAAACTACTAAAATTATTTTATTTCCCTTGTTTGATGCATATAGATAAGATAGTACAAAAATAAATAGAAAAAGTACATCAAGGATAAATACGCACACATGTGCATATATATCATGACTAATATAAACAATGTGATTGTTAGTTATTTTGTAACATCCCAAAATTAATTAAAGTGTTAATCATGGATTTAGATTAATTAGGAATAATTAATATGGGATAAGTGAGCAAGTTAAGTGAATGGTAATTTTGAGAAATAAATTAATAATATGAGTTGAGAATTAATTGGGATAGAAACTACATCTGGGCCTAAATTAATGTAGGGGGGATCATGAGAAGAGGCTTGTAAAGGCCCAATGATTCTAGATGCAAGCCCAACTCCTTATCATGAGACTTAGGCCAAGAGAAATCACCTAGTAATAGTCCAATTTGATTTAGTAGAATAGGGGCTCAAAACCTAATTTATGTGAGTTGGCCCAATATATACCATGCAGACCCAAATTGGATTGGCTCTTGAAATTTGGCCTAACCCAATCAAATTTTTGTAGCCCAACTCATGAAATTCATCCCAACTCATGAAATAAGGCCCAACAAGTATCAAAAATCTGAACCCACAAGGAATTGGGCCATTGGATCAGCATATCCCATTTGTAGCTTTAAATTTTCTGCAGCCCATCTTACCTAGCACCAGCCCACTTAAGATAATGGGCCCATTGGACCACCCATCTTCACTAAAACCCTAAGAAGCCTTATCTCCACCCATTTGGCTGCCAAGGAATACATGTTCTGCAGACTTAGAGAGGCATTTTCGCACTTGAGAAGAGGGGCTAGGGTTTTTCTGCATTCCTCCACCATTTCCCACTTCTAGAGGAAGATTTGGCCAAGGTAACCTATATAAAACTTGACCCTCTCATCCTCCTCTTCGTTTTGGTCTGATTAATTTCTGGGTTTGAGTATGTTCATCTTCTTCTCAAATCTGAAATTTGATGTGGGATGGTTCCTTGCAAGATTTTCGGACTCGGAGGTTAGAGGGAGGTTTAGGTAAGCTTTTCCCTTCCATTTTGTGTATAACCTTGCTGGAAAATGCCCCTAAGGATGTATTATCATAATGGGTTCTTTTATTGTGTGAGATCACAAGGAGATAATGGTGGAAAACTAAATTTTCTGGGCTTGGTGGTTGAAGTGCGAATTTTGGTGCTTCTATGGCGGATTTTCGGAGGTGGGGCTATTGGTGCTGTTAAGTGAGTATTTCCTTCCCATTTTAATGCATTCTCTGTTAGTTTGAGACCCCTGTAGTTAACCTATGACATGGGATTTGGTTTAATGTGGAGTTACCCAGAAATTAGAGTAAACTATAGCAATTTCTGGTGTGGAAAAGTTGGAGTCCAAAATTAAATCCCTTAGTAATTAGGTAAGTAACCTCTAGTCGTCATTAGTAGTTCAGCTCTTTGGATATTTGATTATGACTGGAAATGGTGATAATTATGCTTCTTATAGGCTTGGTGTGCACTTGGATCATTATGGTAGCTAGGGCAAGAGTAATTGGCTTCAATGAGGTAACTGGGTTATTTTCCTAATTCTATGTATATGCTCATGTTAATCTGCTATTTGTTACACATGCTTGATTTTGAAATGCTAAATGACTGGTTGACTACTTGATTGTGATTGTAATTGGACCTTGTGAGTCCATGGTGGAGCTGTGGTGCGGCTGCCACCCGTGCATGTGCTACGATCGAGCACCGGGTATGATCAACCCCAGATGCACTGAGCCCTGGTGTGCTCAATGGGGAGTAGGTGCCGTGGACGGGCCTCTCCCAGTGTTAATGGCCTTTAACATGTTGTGTATGATTGCTGGTATGGGACAGTAGTCATTAGTGGTTCAACTAGTTCATTTGCCAATTGAATTGATGATTCTGATATTGATGACATGAGATTGTCCTATATTGATTGACTTGTACATATATATGGAAATTACCTTTTGTTACTGAGATTATATATCTCACCCCGTTGTGGGCTAACATTTTCAGGGACCGGACCTCTTAGTGGCAAGGAGAAAATTAATGGAAGATCCTTAGATGGTTTGGTAGCTTATAGGTTTGGGAACTTTGACAAATGTATTTTAACTAAATTGATAGTTTTGTATCATTGCTGCATTACATCATGAGTTGCCAAGCATAGGGATTATATATGTAATTCGATTACCATGGAATTGAACATTACAATTGTAATTGGCTAACAATGGAAAGTGTATCAAATGTTAAATATCAACGGTGCATGGTTGGTGTTGTTATTATTCCATAAACTTGCTGATAGGAGGTAATTAGAGGAAAGGAATGGGCATATAAGTTTTGGGTTGGTAATGGAAGCATAGCTAAGTAAATAAGGTAGATAAATACCATTAGAGCCATATAAAATGAGGGGAAGTGACCTTAGAGTGTCCCTAAGAAGAGAAATAGAGTGTAGGGGGCAAAACATAGGGAAAACAGCTACAGAAGGGAGTCACGCCGCGGCCAAGAAGGCTTCGCCGCTGCCTAGGGAGTGACAGTGGCGAGGGACGCCGCGGCTTGATAAATCTCGCCGCGGCGCGGAGTGAAAATAATCGCCCAGGGGGTGACAGAACGTAACCTCGCCGCGGCGCAAGAAGTCTCGCCGCGGCGCGAGTCAAGAAAATTAATTTGGGAGGTTACAGTAGCAAAACTCGCCGCGGCGCCACATAGGTTGGCCGCGGCGCCACATAGGTTGGCCGCGGCGCAGGTCCAACTCACCGCGAGTCAGGAAAATTCCAGAGAGTAACTGGGCCGCGGCGCAAGAGTTCCAGGCCGCGGCGCAAGTTTAAAAATGTGGTTTTTGAGCTCCAGAACCTAACTTAGCCGCGGCGGGAAAGTTCCAAGTCGCGGCGCAGGTCCCCAAACTCCTATATTTGACCTAGAAACCTTAATTTCAGTAAGGATAATGTTAAGGAATAGTTGGGTACATTGGTGGGAGGTTTTTGGGTGTTGATAATGATAGAGGGATGCATTACAAATGCTTGTATACATGTCCCCGTTTATAGTTGATTAGTTGATGACCCTAACAACATCAAAGTTCAAATTTCTCCGTATTTCCGCAAAGTAATTTATTGTAGCAACCCCGAACCTTGATCATTAATTATTAATCGCATACTTAACTCTAATTATGATAATTAGAAGTTAGGGTCGTCACATGTTTCATGGTTGTACACCCTCCTCTATATACATCCAAAACTCACAAAAGGACTTTTACAAAAAGTGGTGCCTCATACCCCATGACTATTTATACAACAAAACAATAACTAGCTTAGTTCCTTACATAAATACTATTATATGTTATATATGTACTTATAGTTAGTCATATTAAAGCTTTCTACTTCAAGTTCCAGTTCATTATTAGAGCCATTACAACAAGAAGCATAGGTATCTAGAAACCTAACCAACCTACATAATACCACTTAAACAAGATCTTACATATGATGATGATTCAAAATATCTATACAAAATAACATATAAGTACAAGTAACATGTTAGTACATTTCATCATAAATTAGCAAGAAAGGAGATTGGCATGCCATAAATATTTTTAACTAGAATATTCTCTAGAATGGGTCTATAGAAATACAAGCAATTTGAGATCACCTCCTTTTTTTAGGATCATCCCTCATGTTTTAAGGCACACTTCTCTTTTGAGGTATTTTCTAACGAAGATCATCTCTTATCAGGACTTATGTTTTTTAAGAACTTTACCTCTTGAAATCACCTCTTTTTTTAAGATCCTTTCTCACAATGCCTTGCTAATGCAACTAAATAGTATTATACAAGAAATCAAACATATTTCAACACTAAGAAGGAATTAACATGCAACTAAACTATGAGAAATATAGATTCATGGTTACTAATATAATTATCCTAGAATAGCAAATTCTAAGAAACCTTGTATTTTACAATGTCTTTTCTATTTTGATTGTCTTTATGATCCCCATCGAAAAGTCAGAGAGTCATAAAGTCATAAGCCCATAAGGTCATAGAATCCTAAAGTCCAAGATATGTCTATTCAAGTCATTGATTTATGTCCTAAGTCTAGTCTAAGTCATGGTTCATGTCCAAGGTTATGTTCATTGGTATAGGTCATTGATAATACTTCATATGTCAAGGAATTGGATCCCATTTAATCATATAAGTTAATCCATAGAGAGAGATATATATATATCCACACACACATTAACATATATTATTCTTTTTCTTTATGTATAGATTTGCATTCCTTAAATTGCTCTTTTAGTTCTCTAGGTTTCCCATGATAGGCTATTGCCAATTAAATGTCATATCATATGGTTCAAGCAATAATAACATGAAAACTTTCAATTTGCATGCAAGGAAATCATAAAATAAAACTAATTACAAAAATCATTTCAATCCTATTATATTTACTTAATTAACTCTTAAAACATCCCTAAATATGCCCAAAACAAGCTCACAATAATCCCTAATCAAAATAAGCTAGCACATAAAAGGTTATTATGATAATTTGGTGCAAGGGGTTGAGGCATTGTGAGTAAAATGCTACAATCACGGTGCCACCCTCTCTATCGCAAGGCAGAGGTGAAGATAAAGGCATGGGGCCCGTGACCTCAATCTTGGGCACCACAGTGCCAAGCATCCTGAAATAAAATTGCAAACTCTTTTCAACCTTGAACTTGTGATATATACAAATTTTTATACTGAACTCCAAAATGTTAATTGATTGCCATAAAAATTTCAGATAAAAAATTTCTTTAACCCTTCAATTCCTTAATTTTGCAAAATTTCTCCAAATTTCCTTAAATATGATATAAGCACATTTTGGGCATGAATTCGAGAGACTAAACTAGCCTAGAATTTGTAACAACCGGGAAAAAGAAAAGAAAAGGGAAAAGAAAGGAAGTGAAATCTGGAAATTTTCGGAATCCAGAATTTCTGCCAAGTCCTCTCGCAACAGCGAGAAACGGTCTCGCCACAGCGAGAGAGCTAGTTCGCAATAGCGAAGGCGATTCTAGCTATAGCGAGTGCTGGCAGCAGCCCATACAAAAACCAGGGAGTTGCCCGCTGTAGCGGCGCCATAGCGAGAGTGAAGTCTGGAACTGACGCGATTTCGCCGTAGCGAAGGTTACACCTCGCCATAGCGAAGCCAGATTACACGAGCTCGCTATAGCGAAGGTTAGTTTTCGCCGTAGCGAGAGTCGGTCCGGAAGAGAGTAAATAGCGAGATTTAGACTTCATTAAACGCCCAAACTCATTTCTTCTCTCATATCTGCCCTAAGCTTCGACCCAAAGAGAGAAAAGAGGCGTGGAGAGTGTGAGAGATCAAGAGAAGGAGGAAGATCAAGGGAAAGGTAAGGTAACTTCTCCCATTTCTCTTCAGATTTCTGATCCCCTCCCTTTGCCCTCTTTTCCTGCGGTATTATTTGTGTAAATGGACGGATTTTGGGTATGGGTCAGAAGAGAGAAAGTGGAAAACTCTTTTAAATCCTTGAGTTTCTTTGAAAATGAGGTTTTCCACTACCATGGGAGCTTGAGAGAGAGAAAGGGGTAATGGCATTTTAGAGAGAGAACCCTAGGTTATATGTGATAGAGGGTTGCTCTAAATTAAATTACAAGAGAGTAATTGCATGCTTTTGGTGTGTCTAGGCTCAAGTGAAACACTTACATCAAGGTGTGTTTGTGGACCTAAGGAGGGAAAGGAGAAACTGAAAGGAAAAGCCTGTGTTGGCTTTGGCTCCAAAGGTAGCTCTCTCTTTCACTCTTTCTTGTGCATTCTTGGGTATGATAGTCATTATATGATTATGTATATGCTTGTTGTATGGAATATGCCATATGCTATTGTTTTGATGCATTGAATGTCAATATGCTTGTATGATGAGATATGAGAATTGCTCGGGTGCGGTAGTGCCGAAAGTCCCATGAGATGGGTGAGGTGAAGCCGAAAGTCCCTTGAGATAGGTGAGACAAGGCCAAAAGTCTCCAACGAGTGAGGCCAAGTCAAAAGTCCTTAAACTCGGGTGAGGCCATCCAAAAGTCCCTTAAACTCGGGTGAGGCTAGACCAAAAGTCCCTGGAGCTCATTTTTGGCATTGTTGTGATTCTATAGCATGTACATTGTGTGTTGGTTGATTGAGAATGGCTAAGTGCTTATTCACATGCTTTGACTTGTTATATGCCTTGATTGCTTGCTGGATTGAGTGCTTGAGCTACTGAGATTCTCTGAATCTCACCCCTTTCCCCTCCCAACTAATATGCTAGGTGGAGCTCAAGGAGATCCGAGCACACACCAAGGTGCCTAGGAGCATGCGTAGTTAGAGATATTACTTTCTTTTGACATTTTGATGTATATATGATGTAAAGTGGTGCCAAATGAAAATGTGCCCACTATTTTTGAGATGTAAAGTTTGTAACACATGTAGAAATATGAAAGGATGATGTATGAACTCTGTTATTAGCCAAAGTAATGGAAATGTGGGTTTTTACCCCTTTGATGCATGAATGATATTGTGTAAATTTGGCCATAGCATAGTGAGATTTGAATGTATGATGATTTGGAGCATATGGACATGTTAGATATACTAGTTTTATGCTTTTGAACTTGTCCATGTGGAGTGAGAATGTGAGAGAGGCTATTTGGTCCCATTTTGGACCTTTGGGGTGCCAAAACCGGTAAATTTGAGAGCTCCGTCAAAGTATGATCGGATGAGCTCCGTTTATCATGAAATTTGGCATGCCTCTAGAGTTTGTAGAAAGCTTCTTGAGAAGCTAAAGTAGGTAATATTCGGAGGATTATAGAATATTTGGGGAATTGTTGAATTTGGGAGAATTTAAGGGATTGGTCATGTACTGTTCATCTAAACCAAAAAATGAAATCTGTGGCACTTTTAGACCAAATGGATTCCAAATGTGGTGAAATTTTATACAAATAAACTAGAAAACGAAAGTGACTTGTAGGAACTAGAATCACCCAAATCGGAGGTCTGTAGAGAGAGATTGAACCGACTGAAGTTCTGTATCAGCATCAGTGAGCTTATCTGACCCCCATCACTATTCCATCGGTTTTTGGGGTGCAGGAGCTACTGAACTGATCTGGACTTATTTTTCTCCTCTATTAGACATCCGTATCTTTCTGAATTGGTATAATGTGCCCAGATTGGATTTTTTTGGATTTAGTTATGAATTTTCGAAAGTCATGACAGAAAGCTGCACCAGAAACAGTGACAGCTGGACCTTCCTCCCATTTTCGATGTCAAACATGGTCCAAACGATGTGTTTGTGATTGGGAATGATTTTTAGTGTAAAGTTGACACATTGAGCTTTCTAAGAAGCTAAAGTTTGCTACATTTTCATTTTTTTACAATTTCTTATAATTTTCCAAAGTTAGAGCCAAAATATGACTTTTGGGCCCAAGTGAGAAAATGTAATTTTATTGGTTTTCGGCTCTATACCCGTGGCTTATGGGTTGTTTTATGCTATGTATGAGTTGTATATATGGAGTTTGAGTTGAGAATACTTGAGATGGGTTCACAGGACCCACGGGGTGAAAAATGAGTATATGAAACCCCGGTTCATAGCATGTAAATGCCACGGGAGAGTAGTGACTCTTTGAAAATCATATGGAACCGAGCCTATGGAGAGGCTAGGTAATGGTAGTAGATTGAGGTGTCACAGAATTTCATAAAATTTAGTAACAAATCCTTTTAAATGTTAAGCATATCATACTAAAAATTTCAAAGCAAAATGAATTGATCTGGCCTCTCAACCAAAATTCACAAATATATTCCCTAAATGCCTAATTTCAACAACACAAGACCAACTCCTTATTCAAGCTATTTTTGTGTAATTTTCTTTGATTCCTTACAATTTGACAATCAACTAAGATACTCAACAGCCTTAATACAATTCCAAAATTTCCTTTTTTTTAAAGGTTTTTATGAAAATTCAAGATTTTCTTATTGTAACTTTTCGTGCAAGACCTAGTACAACTAGAGACCACTTTGTTTAGCATATGGCCCCTCTAAGACCCCACATGACTCTTGAAATAGAGGCAAAGCAAGACACAAGAAGATTTTCTAATATGCAAAACAAAGGAAAAGGTTTTACCTTGGAAATTCTTTACTTTTGGACCCTTTTCCTTCTTGCTCCTATTTTCTCCTTCATTTCCTTGCTTTCTCCTCTTCTTCTTTAGCTCTCTTCTTAGCCTCTCCTATCTACCTTTCGTCCCTCTCACGCTTTTTAATAGCCAAAAATCCTAATCCCTTTTCACATTAATTCACTTTTGCTACTTTTGCATTAAATTTACTTCTTCCACCATCTCTCCTCTTGAACACAACGTCTTCTTTTTCTCTAAAAAGAGGGTCAAATTTTATCCTAAATGGTCAATCAAGTTAAAGGTTCAAATGGGATTTTGACTACCATTGGTTTGTAACTATATTTAGTGATTTTAGTTAGACCTGTGGTTGTTAAAATTCTTTACTCCATTCTTGCATCCCTTTTTGGCTAAAATGGGCATTCAAAATTCAAAATTTAAAAATTTAGAAAAATTTGCATTTTGGTCCCTCAATAAAATTATAGGTTTTTACCCTATATTTTTTATAATTTCATTTTCACTTGAAAAGCATTACTTAATATTTTTAAATTTGCCTAAGTTTTTTTATCATCAACTTTAGTGTATATAAGTTTAATTAATTTTCCTTAAAATAATTCTATTTAATTATTTTTCTTATTTTGTAAATTATCAAAAACATTATGTATGGCAAATAGCAAACATTTATAACAAATCCTGATTTTGACTAATTAATAAATATATCAAAATTTTTATTTATTAATTACTAATACACTAAATATGACTTATTTATATTGTTATTTGGAAAGATGTTACATGGTTCTCTCATGTGAAACCTATTCCATAATTAACTTTCTAATTTCTAAAATGTTATATTTATACTCTTTTAAATACTATATTTGGTACTCTTATGTTTTACTTATTTTGATTCTTTAAGTTAAATGTTTTATTTTATTGTGATTGGTTTCCATGCAATATAATAATTTGTGTGCATACTTGTCTCTCTTTCAACTATGTTTATTATGCACTCATTAAGTTTGTATGACTTACTCTTTTCTATGCTTACATTTTCAAACTAACAAGTTCTTGTGTAGTGTGCTTTGGGATTTGTTTAACTCCTAGATATATTTTGGGTAGGCCGCCTTTTTTTTAAGTGGCTTCATGTTCATTTAACTCCATGATATTGCAACCACAATAGTTGTCTAATTGTGTTATTTTGAATGGAAACTTGTTTTTTAGGCCTTGATGGCCATATGTATTATAATTGTTTTATGGTTTTTTTTTGGGAAAAATATTGTTGTTAGAAATGTTAATTGGTTGTGCAAATTGGGATGTCTAATTTTAGTAAAGATTTTGCCATATTTTTAACAACCCTTAATGGAATTATATGAATTGATTGTGTATTTAAAATAAATTGTCAAAGTGTAGTGCCTGTTCACTAGGCTTACTAGACTAAGTTAAATTGATGTTCATTTAGTTTATGTGTTGTTGATAGATAGAGATTTTGGGTTGTGATAGCTACTTACTTGAAGAAAGATGCCAATAACAAATACCACTATAAAATGAAAGTAATTGCAAGTTGTAACATGTGCAATCTAAAAAAGTTGTTTTACCATACCATAAGGAAAACAAAACTAAATTAAAAGTTCCAAACTCCATATGCTGCGTTATAACTTGATAACTACCATGATTTATAGTCAATGTTTCTGTCTTATCATTGCAAATGGTTGTGGCAAAGCCCATAGCTAAATCAAAAGACTATAAGCATGTAAAAATTGAGATTTAAAGAATAAAAAGAAGAAAAACAATATTGTAGATATGAAAGAACATAAAAAACTATAAATGGATATAAATAATGCTTAATAAAATGAATATCAAGTGTTCACCTAGAAATGCGATAAGTAGAAGGCAAGTTTTCAAGAGAAGAAGTACAATGTGCAATGTGGTGCTGTATAAGAAAAAGATAGATCTATTAATGGCTAAAGTAATGACTCTTAGGGTAAAGATGTAAAATCTTCTTAGCAAGAAGAGAGTTCTTCAACTTACACAATCTAAACCTTTAATGACTAACCTAATGAAGAGGTTAGATTCAAATCAAGCATGTCATATTATTGTGGCAATTCTATACAAGAGAAAGAAAACTCGATAGAGGAAGATTGTTATGTGGCAATAGTATTAGCTAAAGTGAAAATTGATGCTAGATGACATATCAATAAGTGACTTAACATGTACTATTAGCTATATTAGTATTTAGTTAGTTAAGCTAAATAATAGATTAATTAGTGTGTTTGTTGTGTTGGTTATGAACATTAGAGAGTTGGCATAAATGGATTGGTTGTATATGAGATCCTTTTTATCTTGAATTATAACCTAAGTTATAAAAAGTCTTTTTTCTTATAAACTCTTAACAGTGATATCAAAGCCATTAATCCTTAACCATGGCAAAGGATAAGAAATTAAGTACTTCATTCCACGAGGCCTAAAAGCACCTTCAATCAATGATTATTTGGACAAATAAGAATGTCATTGGTTTGAAAGAGCTCATCAATAGCCTTTCTTTAGAAGTAGCAATAGTCGTGAATTCATTGAGTGATAAATATATCTTGCAAAAATAACAACAATACAAGTAGCATAAAAAATGATAAACATAATAGGACTGACTATATACCTACAAGATTTACAAATATGGATTTCTTGAAGTTCTCTCAAGATGATGGTCTAGGGTGGATGGTAAAATATGAAACATTCTTCAAGTTTGATGCTACTTTAAAATATTACAAGGTAATGTTAACAAGTTTAGCTTTAGATAAAAAAGTTTTCTAATGGCACCAAGCTTTCAAAAGGAATTAAAAAGTGTCAATCCCAAGTATGTTGTAGCCACTAAAGAGAAAGTCAAACTGACTATAAAATATTTGAATTGTGAGTGGGTTGAATTGAAACAAATGAGGAAGGTGGCCAATTATAAAGATGCTTTGACTATTTAATTTGCAAGTTGAATTTTTCCAAATACTATGCAATTATTGTTTATATTATAAGCCTAAAAGAAGAAGTAGCAACTAATGTGAGATTGCTCTAAGCCACAGTGTTATTAGTAAGGTTGAAAAAGAAAAATTGTGAATTCTTGATGAAAGGAGTTAATGAACATAATAATATGCATGGGAGCAAGAAATGGGGTAGTTGGAAAGTAATTCCATGGAGTGGGAAAGCTAAATGTAGTTTTATGGAACAAAAGCAAAGGATAGATAAGAAGAAATCTAAGCTTAATTCTAATTTTCATTTATAAAAAAAAAATCTTGATTCCAACTGAGATTGATGAGCATAGGAGCAAGAATCTTTATCATTAGTATCATGAAAGATTTGAACTAAGGACATGATTGTCCGTAAAGCAAAAAAATACATAGATATTCACTTGATGAAAATAGAGGAACCATAATCAAAACTAAATAATTATTGTTCTCTAATGTTAGTTAAAATCGACACTAGATACTAAAATTTTTTTGTCTAATTGAACTAAAGTCAAATAAAGGATTTTTTTTTATCTTTCTACATTGAAATATGCCTTTTAATGTAATTATCCAAAACATGAGTTTCAATTTTACCGCTTCCTTCTTACCCTAGCTCCTACTTTACATCTCACAAAAACATAGATAAATGAATTAGAATTAGGAAAACATGAAGTTACTTTTCTTTACCATGCTACTTAGACTTGCCACCACCACTGCGGAGAAAGAGAGAGACAGGCAGTGCTACAATTAGTATTTCTCTGTGTTTGTCCAAACATTAGCTCTATTAGCTTGACAAAGACCCACAACCTTAACCATCTTAAGGCTTAGTTAATAAGCCTAATTCCAAGGATAAGTTTCATGGCACTCATCTTAACCCTAAATTTAAAACCTATTTACTTTGTGATTGTAAGATTTGTTTCATTTCTAGATCTATTTGTACTTTTTCCAATACCTTTGGCTCTAGAATTACTTATTTTCTATTTATAAGTAGTATAAACTTATTTCGGGTGTTTTAAGGGAGCCTTTATCTCAAACTTATTTTGCTAGGAAATAATAAGTATGTTTATGACATTGGTATGGGAAATTTAACTAAAGTGGTTAAATAATAGAAGCATTAGTTAGTCTTTCACCTAAAGGTTATGGATGGTCATTCATGTAAATTAAGTTATTGGTTTTGTGTCTGTAACGAATGTAATTTTCATAAAAATTACGAAATGAGCTGTATAAAAGCAAGTCTTTTGAAATGATTTAGATAATGTCCCGAAAAATTTGGATAGAATTCTAAGCTATTAAAAATGATAATTCTAGGCTTTAACGGAAAGAAAAATAGAGCTAGGACGGAGAAACAATTTGTGACAGAAACTGACAAAACGTAATGGCATTTTCGTAAATAAGTGCAACTTTTGGAAAAACACATAGGAGGACTTTTTAAATGAAAATTTTGAATTGCCCAAGGTTTTCAGAGACTCTAAAAATCATGGGAAGCCCCAGGACCGGTAAAGCCCCTCCGATGTACGTTTTCTAATGACAGTGAGTTTGAACTTTGACTGATTCATTCGGGAAGATTTTAGCTTCAATTTGAGTGATTCCAAAGGTATTTTATTAAATTGGAAATCTAAATTTTATAATAAAAAAGACTGTTCTAAAAAAAGAGCTACAATGAAGATGAAACAAAATTACCATTACGGAAGGACGAAATTAGAATTTTTGGAAAAATATGCTTCTAGAAACTCCTACACACTTCTCCTTTATTCTCCCACCTTCTTAAGCACAAAATTTTCTGCCCAAAATATAGAAAATACTTAGCCCTCTTAGGTGCACAAGAGAAGGAGAAGAAGGAGGGAGAAAAGGCTAAGAAAGGTAAGGAAACTTTAAGAATTTCATGTTCTTCCTTCTTTCAACTTTGCTCCTATCTTTCTAGGCTCTCTTTCCATGGTTTATTTAAATTATTTGGTTCTATTTTAATCCATAATATTGAAAGGGGAGTTAAAAATTTTTGAAGGCGATTCTAAAAAAGGAGCTAAAATGAAGCTGAAACAAAATTGCCATTACGGATGGATGAAATTGAAATTTTTGAAAAAATATGTTTCTAAAAACTCCTATACACTTCTCTTTTATTCTACCACCTTCTTAAGCATGAAATTTTCTGCCCAAAATATAGAAAATACTTAGCCCTCTTAAGTGCACAAGAGAAGGAAAAGAAGGAGGGAGAAAAGGCTAAGGTAAGGAAACTTGGAGAATTTCATGCTCTTCCTTCTTTCAACTTTGCTCCTCTCTTTCCAAGCTTTCTTTTCATGGCTTATTTGAGTTATTTGGTTCTGTTTTAATCCAAAATATTGAAGAGGGAGTTCAAAATTTTTGAAAGGAAGCAAACCAAGGAGAAAGACTCTTGAAACTAAGTTGAAATCTAAAGTAATTTATGCTTTGAATTGTTTCTTCCCTTTGCTTTCTCTTGCTTTGAGTTTCGGCCTAAATCAGAACCATATGGGGGAGGGAAGTTCTATCTAGAAAAAAGAGAGGGACAAGGGTTTTAGGCCATGGGGAGATGGAATATGGCAAGAAATTCTAAGAAAAACTAATAGAAATCAAGTTAGGAAAGTGTGGAGTTTTCTAAGGTTTTGTAAAATTTGATTTTCTGTGAGTATTTTCTTGACTATTTAAATGTTTCCTTGAGCTCTTAAGACCTCTAGAAACCCTCGCAAGTGGGTCTCCCATCAAGGAAAAATCAAGAACTCCATGAACCTTCCTTGGTGTGCTTGTCTTAGCCTAGGCTAGTTCATAGAGTTAGGGAGTGTTTTAATTTGTTCTAACATTGGCTTGAGATCTTATATGATGTTAGAAAATGGGAGAAATCATTGGAAAAAATTTAAGAGCCATGGATTAGAAGATGGAACAATGGTGTCCATAATGGTGTCTTAAGAAGCAACTTGATTTTCCAATTATGCAAGTAAATGTGTGAGGGCTCCAAGGACCTTAAATGAGTCCAAGAAGTCTAGAAATAACAAGATAATAGAGCCTAGAACTTGAAATGTAAGAGTGCTTCAATGGGCCAATTATGGAATCATTATGCCATTTATGGAACTAAGTGTGTGTTCAAGAGTATCTTTAGTGTCTTGGCTTGCTTCAAGTGTGTGATTATGTGTTGTTTATGGTGTTTAGGCCAAGAGAATACTAACCCACCTAGGTGCACTTATGAAGCTGAAAAGAGAGAGGAATAAGATAAAGGAAGGCTTGCATAAATCTAAGATAACACTCCACCTCATTCTCCTTACATTCTTGTGTGCATATGTATGTTATTGTATACTTGTATGTGTTCTTGTGATTTAATGATATGCCACTTAATGTCTTGACATTACATTGGTACCAATGTGTCTTTTTGAATGACTATGGTTGTGGAAATGACTCATAAGGGTGAGGTGATGTCAAAAGTCCCTTAATGAAGATGAGGAGATCCCTTAATGAAGATGAAGAGATGCTAAAAGTCTTATGGCATGGGTGAGACAAGGCCAAAAGTCTCTTAGAAAGGTGAGGCCAAGTCAAAAGTCCATAGGCCAAGAGTGAAACAAATCCAAAAGTTCTAGAAATGGGGTGAGACAAAACCAAAAGTTCCTAGAGCATGGGCTTGGCTTGAATATGAATAAGTGGCACAGAAATTGTGATTTAGCATACTTTATAGTTTCCAAACCTTTCATACATATATTCTGATGTGTATAAGCCTTGAATGTGCATGTGAATAGGTGTGTGAGCTATTAAGATTCTTAGAATCTCATTCCCCTTTCCCTCTCACTCTTGACTTGTCTAGGTGGTGCTCAAAAGCAAGGAAATGCAAGTCAAGAACAATAGAAAGCCTTACTTTACCTATTATGTAGTCTAAATTATAGTTGAATGTCAAAGTGGCTTTGTACATATTATTTTTGTGATGTAAGACCTTTAGCAAATGCAATATGATGTATGGATACTATATATATTCTATGTAGCATGAAAACAATAGAAATTTGAATTTTGAATCATGGATGGCATGTATATGTTAGTGTATTATTGGGTGTGATGCTATTTGGAACTATTTGGGTAGTTCATACAAGTCATATTCATGCTTTTAAACTTGCCCAAGGAGTCCCAAACACTTAAGAAGGCCAATTGAACTAAGTTGGTACCTCATATGGAGCAAAAGTGACCATTTTATATGGCTATGTCACTTTTTGCCCAAATGAGCTCTTCTTGGTTTGACATTTGGCATACATATAGAGCTTGTTGAGAGCTTTTTGAAAAGCTAAAGTGTAGAATTTTTGAAGGTCTATAGAATATTTGGTGAATTTTTGAAATTGAAAAATTTTTCTGATTTCGTCATTATTACTGTTGCTATAGTTTGAAATAAAACTTTGTCATTTATAGGACAAATGATATCCAATTGCTACAAAATTTTACAAGAGAAAACTAGATCTTCCCAGTGACTTGTACCAATTAGAATCACCTTATTTGGATATCTAAAGAGGAAGATAAAAATTTTTGAAGTTACTGTCCAGTATCAAGTGTCCAGTCAGACCTATGTTCTGTTTGATTGGTTTTCATGGCTTGAACTTGCCTGGCCTAGTCTAGAGTTATTTTTCTCCTCTATTTAATATCTGTAACTTTCTAAATTGGTATCATTTTTATGGATTGGATTTTTTTGAAATTAATTAGACATTTTTTAAATTTATGCCAGTAAGCTGTATCAGTACTAGGGATAGCCAGATCTTTGTGCCTATTTCATTATCAAACATGATCCAAGGGCTATGTTCATGCCCTAGAATTATTTTTAGTGTGAATTTAATATCTAAAGCTTTCTAGATAGCTATGGTTTGTGTGATTTCTATTTTTCTACATTTAGTTATGATTTTTCAAAGTTGCCCTTGAAATCTGCCATTGTGCAGCTGCGGGAAATGAAGAAATTTTGGGGGTTTTGACCCTTGATCCATGGTTTATGCCATTTTTTTAGAGTGTTATGATTTTTATGTATGGAAAATAATGAGAGAATTTTGTTGATGAGTTCATGAGGTCCTAAAGACGCGAAATGAAAAATTTATCCGTTACACAACACGATTTAATTCATTATTTTAATGCATTTTCTTGAGACTTCCTTGATAAAGTGCATACCCTCATTTGCAATAGAGGTATAAATATTAGAAATAATATGTTATTACAGTGTCCCTTCTATGCTACTTTCTTTGGTTTCAATTTAACGTTTATGATTTGATTAATGATGTTCCTAGTCATGCAAATTGGGATAGTACGGGTGGTTTTAGAAGAACTATAAGTTCTTTAGGAGCCTAGATCATTTGTTGCTGAAGTTGTCAAAGTAATGGGAAATAATAAAGTTTTAGTGAAGGTGAGATGATATTGCATTCTATTATTCTCTTTCATTTTATTAGTATTTCTTTGCATTAATATTTCTTTGTACTATAAGTTTCCTAATTCGGAAATCTATTATCTATTATAATGAATTAGATTATTGATAGGATTTTCTAATTTTTGAATTTGTATCATATAGCTATATTTTGCTCTTTTTCTATACTTTACATTTGAATGTCATTGTTACTTAGTAGAAAGGAACAAGTACTTTGGTTCTTTGCTTAAATAATGGTAAATCGTGGAATGCTGGTTATATAGGTCTTGATGAATACAATTGTGTGATTGAATTCTATTTAATATGATGGATCAAAAGGGTTAAGTTAAATATATGCTTGCTACTTTGGGGATGATTGTATTTCTTGGACCGTTATAAAGGAATACTTGTCAACAATTTCAAAACCTTACCTTTCTGTTCTTTCTTTCTTTTTCTTATTAAAACCCATTAAATCTTCTAGCCTTAAGATTTGAATATAATTTTTTGTTTTCTTTTAATTCCTATATATCTTTAATTTTAGTTTGGAGCCTCTTCTTTCCCCCAAGTTATTTCATTTTTATTTGCTTAGATTTGTCAAAACCAAGTAAGAGTTTCTAAAATTATTCATTTTTATGGGGAGCTTTACATGAATGATTTAAGAGCGGAGATTCTTAAGAAATTTGCTAACTTGATAAAACTTGTTAGCTTTGATTTGTATGATAACAAGTTAGAAAAGAAAATCCCAAAGTCATTTGGCAAGTTAAAGTCCCTTAAAAGCCTATGAGTATGTCTATGTTGATTGCCCAGAAACTTTTTATCATCATGTAGTTCTTGAACTAAATGATGTATAAATTGCCTTTTATTCTGGTTTCTTTGTATCAATAATTTATTCGGCTAAACAAGAAAAAGTTATTAGGGCCAATCCCAAGGAAACCTAATAGTTTCATTAACCTCAAAGTTTTGATATCTTCTAGTTTACTTGTTTCATGCATATGTTCATTCTATGTTCAATTGTTGTACATTCCACTTTTATGTAAAAGGTAATTGTAAACCTTACGATTTAAATTCTAAATTTACTCCTCCTAGGTGAAAGCATTAGATTACTCTTCTCAAACAAATTTGTTCACTTCTCTTCTTGTGAAGCTACAACACCCTAACCATTTTGTTACTTCTTAGTATTGTTAAATTCTTGACTCAAAATTTGAGATTGATTATTTAGTATAAAATTATAGTTTTTGACCTTTTAAGATTGTTTTGTATGGTTTTGGGCCTTACAAATGTAGACAAAATACATATAAACCTAAATATTTATGAGTGCATATCTCTTATAGATTTTTATACCTAATCTTTCTTGCATATGCTTTCTTATTTTCTAATTGAGTCTTTATAAATATAAGTGTAAAACAATGGATAAAAGCTGGATTAGTAAGCCACAAATTTTACTTGAATATGTTTCCTGGATATAAGTTTTTCTTGATTTTGCATTCTTTAAACCTAATGTGAAAAAAGTTATAAGATGCCCATAGTATCTCTTACAGTTTTAAAAAATGTTTTACAAAAGATGCTATCCTTAAACACTTGATATGCAACAGGTTTTCATTAGGGTATATACTACTTGGATTAGGAATGAAGAATGCACAAAAGAGGGTCGTCCTAGTAGTCCCCCAGTGCAATAAGTGGAGCAAGTAGGAAGGGATATGCAAGATTTGTTACATGATGCCTTTAAGGTCTCTAGTAAAAGAAACATTAATGAACTAGGGTCATCCCACCACTCTACTAATGAAGTGCATTTGGATTCTAATATTAGGCCTAACAAGGAAACATGCAAGTTTGTTGATTTAATTAATGATGAAAGCTAAGAATTGTATGAAGGTTGTACAAAATATTCAAAATTTTCATTTTTGGTAAAGCTTTGTAACATCAACTATTTATGTTAAGTGAGTGATATAGCTATGGATATGATTTTAAAATTGTTGGAGGATGCATTTGAAATTGCAAGGCTTCCATAATCTTTTTATGATGCCAAGAAGACCATAAACATGTTCGGTTTTAAAACCATAAAAAGATTCATACTTATCCAAATGATTATATGCAATATTGGGGTGGAGATGTTGAGCATGACAAATGTAAAAGTTGCAATGCCTTTAGATGGAAGACTAATGCAAGGATGGCTAGTAATAATGTTTCTAGTGGAAGTAAAAAATGGAAAATTAAGCTTGCAATTTTTGTTGCTTTCCATTTATGCCAAGATTGCAAAGATTGTTTATATTATTTGAAAACATATGAGATGGCATGCTACTAATAAAAATCACTCTTTATAACCAAGTACTAGGCTAGTTTCATCAGATGATGTACTTGGGCAAATGCTAAATAGAGAGCATTATGAACAAGTACATGGTTTGAGATTGGGTTTATGCCTTTTTAAAGTATTTAGGTTGGCTACTCAATAGTTTAATAATATAACTTCGAGTTCCACAAGTAGTGGTAACGTAATCGATGAGGTGGAAACTCTACAAAGCAAGCTAATGTTGATGAAAGAACAATTAGAAACCATGCATTAAGAGTGTGCTATGGTGAACACATTTAGCTAGTTCGTGAGCAAGCTTAAATGAATAAGATGTTCAAATATTTGATAGAAAGTTTGGAATTGAGGTGCCACGAGACGTTACTTGCATAGCAAAAGCATCTCCTTGCCAAGTAATACAAATGTTAATTTGTATAGGTATTGAATTACTATATTTAAAATAAGTTAAGGAAATATAAGTTTTGTAGCTATGTATCTAGTTACTTAATGTGGGCAATGTAAAGGCATCACCTGTAGCCAGTCAACAATCATTTAGAATGAGTCATGATCCATGATGCACTTTGACTTTTGTTGAACTTATTTGATTTGTGACATGTTTAAAGCCTTTTTTTTTGCTAACATTTTATATTACTCTTGCATTACTATTTTCTTATGAAGATGTAGTGCAAATAGATGTTTATTTAATTTAAATAACTTTTTTTTTTCCATAGTGATTGGTTTATATCTAAATTCTATTGTTTGAAAGTTCAATTTTATGATATATCTTAATATGCCAAAGCAAAATAGGAGAAAAGGAAAAGAAAGAAGGGAAATACAACACATAAAAATGACATGCAATTCTTTTGGCATCAGTTATAACTAATGCCAAAGATAACAAATAATTTCTAACCATTGTTAGAGACTGTCATTAACAACAATTATAATTGGCATTAAAAGCATTGAATAAATGTAAATGCCAAAAACTAAATGAATCAAGCCTTTAATAACGATCATAACCATCATTAGAGGTGTGGTCTTTGACAATGGCTATGACTGTCATTAAAGGATGAAAGTCATGATTATACCCTCTAATGACAATCATAACTGTCATTATAAATAGACTCTAAAAATTGTATGACCACAGTTATAGTCAAGAATAAAATGGAACTCTAACTAAGGTCCTAGTTGTCATTTGATGTTATCATTAATGGCAGTTATAACCATCATTAGAGGCTGAAGTCCATGGCATTCAACCTTTAACTTTGATTAAAAAAATCATTAGAGACCAATTCTAATGACAAAAAAATAGTATTTGGCTTTGCTCTAATGGTTGTCATAACTACCATTAAAGGGTATCTCCATGTTGCACTTGACAATGGTTATGGCCACTATCACTAGACCATCTAATGTTGATTATAGGGTATTTTTTACTAACACCAAATACTATGTTTTTTTAGCAAAAGGGTAAGAGATGAAGACAATATGAAATGGGAAAATATTGTATCTAAAGAATGGAGGAATGTAGTTTCAAAATTTTCCTTGCATGCAATAGAGGTGATGATGTGTATCTGATTATGAGAGTACAAGGCTTAATTGAAAGAAGAGCCCTTCAAATTCTTATTAACTGTAGGAGCACACATTAATTTTTTGAATGAGAAATACCTAAAAAGTTGGTTTGTCAAATTGAATCAATAGGGTTAGTAACTCATTACCCAAAAAATTTGTCATTTAGTGGAAGTTTTTTTTTAGGCAATTAATGGTAGTCATTGATTGCTACTAAATGAATAACTAGCAATTGGTTGATTGCCACCTTTGCAATTGTAGATATTCAATTAGTGACAATTTTTTTGTTGACTGTGAGACTAACTATCACTATTTTCTAGTAGCAATTAGAATGCATTTAGTGGTCATTATTGCCCGCTACAAATGGATTGGAAAGGTTAGTTACTTTATGTGTTTTATGATGGTTCCTATGCCTTTTACTAGCATTTTTTACCACTAACAACAACCCTAAAAAGTTAGTTATGATGGCTACTCTATGACAATTTTGAAACTACTAGAAATAGCATTAAAACTAGAGATGGTTTGAAAAGGATTCATTGCATCTTAAACCAATAAAGTTAGTAACTGTAGGTGTGGCAAATGGAAAGAAATTAGCCAGTCAAGGTATTTGAAGAGAATTCAAATGGAAGATGTAGGGAGTATCAATCTCAACTAATGCAATTGTTATTGCATTAAATGGGTGTGACTGGATAGTAAGGATGCAATGGCTAACATCAATGGGAATAGTATAGTGAGATTTTGTGAATTGAACAATAGATTTTGTAATAAAAGTTCAAAAAATTAAACTTCAAGTAATTAATTGTGATAAATGGAAAGGGGTAGATTCAAAGAAACTATAACAAATGCCAATTTAGAGCCTTTAGTTATTCATGTTGCAAGTAAGTGATAAAGAAAGAGAATAAATGGAATAGATGCAATTGTTTTGGTTAATTTACAATTTAATAAAAATGGTATCCTACAAGTAATTGAGAAACTAATTAAAGAATTTTCAAATGTATTTACATAACCCAAAGGATTACCCTTATGCTAAAAGTGACAAGATCATCATACAATATTGAAAGAAGGTAATTATCTCATCAACCAGAGACCTTATAAGTATCCCACAATATGATAGGAAGCTATTTTTGGAAAATGATGAAAGAAATGTTATAATTTGGTATAATCCAACCTAGTTGCTCTTCTTTTTCTTCCTTTATTTTCTTAATTTAGGAGAAAGAAAATACTTGGTGTATATGTGTTAATTATAGCGAATTAAATAAGAAAATGGTCAAAGATAGCTTCCTTATACTACTTTTAAAGAACTTCTCAATGAATTAAAGAGGTTTAAATTTTTTCTAAACTAGATTTAAGAGTTAGGTACCATCAGATAAGAATGAAGCTTATTAATGTATCAAATATTGTCTCAAAACACACTTAAAAAGTTATAAATATTATTTTCAAAGAATTCCTTAGGCAATTTATTTTAGGCTCATCCCTAGAATTGTATCTTTAACATCTCATAATTGTGTTAGCAATCTTAAGAAACCCTAATTATTTTATGAAAAGACTACATGCTCATTTGTTGCTGAAAAGGTGGAATACCTTAGACATTTCATAACAACACAAGTAGTTGCTATTGACCCTGTCAAGGTGAAAGCTATGTTGGATTGACCTACTCTTACTACAACGAAACTTTTAAGGGCTTTTCTATGTTCGACAAGCTACTATAAGAGGTTTATTAAAGGATATGAAGAAATGGCCATGCCTTTAAATGATCTACTTAAGGGTAGCAAGTTTGTGTGACCAAAAGAAGCCACTAATGGCAAGCCAATATAGGAGATTTATTAAAGGATATAAAGAAATGCCTAGGCTTTTAAATGATTTGCTTAAAAGTAATAAGTTTTTGTGGGTAGAAAAAGCTACTAATGCCTTCAATAAATCAAATCATACTATAGTATCTGTACAAATATTGGCCTTATATTTCTCAAAGACACTTGTTTCAAAATGACAACAATATGTCATGAGTAGGTACTTTATCATTTAAATAGATAAGCAAAGTTTGAAATACTTATTGGACCATAAATTATGAACTTTATTTTATCATTACTTGCTTATAAATTGATAGGGTATAGATATAAAATTAAAGGTGTACACTAACCCATTGGGCCCAAAGGGGTTGATCCTACTAGGCCTAATCAGGCCAGGTCAAAAATGAAAATGGATGAAACTTTAAAAAAAAATTATATTTTGTATCAGGCTAGGCCATAGGTAAAACATAAGTTTTGCCCAACCTAACTTGGTATATACCAGAAAAACAAAAAAAAAAGTTATAAATCCTTTTTTTAGCCATATATCATCATTTTTTTATTCCTATTTCTTTTGTCGTGTAGCATTGCCCACCTACACTCTTACTTCTGCATCTCTCATTCTGGCCATCTACCTTTAATCGCTTACAGCCACGAACACCGAGCTAGTTCACCACTGAGACCAAGCTAGTTTGCCATTGGGTTTGACTCTTCTTTTAGTTCTAATCTGCCACCGAGACCGAGCCATACCTAACTCAATATCTGTGACATTATACTTCTGATAGACCACCCCCACAAATTGTTCTCCCTTCTGGCCTAGTTTGGTAGCTCCCTCTATCTTTTAGTCTTTAGTCTCCATAAGCCTTTCCTCCACCGCACTGGCAAACAAATTGGCTTCAGGTATGTGTTTATCCTCCTGAATTCTTTTTTCTCAAACAAATCCTTCTTTCTCACTCTCTTTTTGCCCTCTGCTTTTTTTGTTCTTCTATTCAATTTGTTTCCTACTCTTTTTTTTTTTTATGGATCCAAATGATTTTGTTGTTTATTTTTGTTAATATTATTGCTAGAATTCATGTTGCAAAAGCTGATTGCATATATGTTTGTCTTTTTTAAATCTAGGTTTCTTTCTTTCTTTTCTCTAGCTTTTCTTCATGGATATTAAACTTCTAGTTTTGCTAAGGAGTTTTTAGTTTTTTAATATACTAACTTTGCTTACTTGATTTCAAAGTAGTTAGATCTAGATATTATGCTTAGCTTATGAGAAAAGAGAGAAGGTTTAAGAGAATAAAATTTAGGGTTTAATGTTATTTCTAGTGTTAAACCATAATTTGGTTGAAGGGAGTAGCCTAAAATTAATTTACCTTAAACATTCATAGAGGAAATTATAAGGGACTTGGTTTTTAGGTTTTATTATAGCCTTGCACTTGCATTGCTATTTTCCTAGTCCAGGTGTGATTCTTGAATTTCCCTAGGATGCAAGGAAATTTCACCATTTTTGTAAAGATTCTAATTTGGAATTCTGAACATACAGGATTATAACAAGGCTCTCTATAACTAAAGCTTCATTTGCTACTACTCTATTTATCTATCATAAAACTCGTTTGTACTTATAGTACTCATATTTTGGATATTCAGTAACTA
Source organism: Erythrophleum fordii (assembly GCA_032878935.1). Taxonomy (NCBI): domain Eukaryota; kingdom Viridiplantae; phylum Streptophyta; class Magnoliopsida; order Fabales; family Fabaceae; genus Erythrophleum; species Erythrophleum fordii. The sequence continues at coordinate 14,555,900 of JAVQMF010000050.1, forward strand.
GTTTCATCTTTCAAAGAAAAATGTAAAACTTTATAGCCATTTTAAACAGAACAGTCCAACCATCGACCTACACCAAGGAAGAAAAGACCAACTCTATTACCAACTTTATTGCATTCAATTAGGAGATTATTAACAGCTAAGTTCACTTCTTTAAAGACACAGGGCTAAAAAATGTAGAGCTTTTCTTCCAATCAATGATGTATAATGAGTCTTCTAAGGTTAGCAAGAGATGCAAAAGTATAAAAAAGTTTTAATCTTTCTGGTGATTATACTATTAGTAGTGGACTTTAATTTAGGTGTTCTCAAATATATTACTTCTTCATGTTTACTAGTATTTTTGTGGTTCTCTGTGATTGTTTCCTTGTATCATATCTTCTATATTAACATTGGAAGAGAATGGATGTCAATAATTAGTTGGCTATTCAATAATTTATTTATTTATTTAACCAGTTTACAGTTAGAACTTGTATGAAATTTATTGAATTATATATCCTTGTTTTGAATGATGTCCTTTTACACACACCTTAGTCCACAGGTTCCAAAGGGTATTCATTTTGCAATCCTAAGTTCAATCACACAATTGCTTTAAATTATTAGGTCATATATAGCTTTTCAAAAAGATATTATGTTGAATTTTGTATTAAGTTCTTGTTTAAGTTATTTACAATGGTTATAAGGATGATAAGAAAATTTCAAAATGTCATTTTTAAAATTTTTCACAAAAACAAGATATATAACATATAAGTTAAATTAATGTATAGAATTTCAACACTATTAGAATAGAAGGTGTTAAGTTGATAGTCGTGGTTGATTATGTTTTGTTTTTATTTGAACTTTCTTTTTGCAGACATAAATCATATTTTTAGGGACAAAGGCACCAATGGCAGATCATAGTACTAAACAAACTCAAGGCCAATCCGAACCCAACCTAATAGTACTCTAACCCAACCTCTCTTGCTTCAGAAGTTGCTATTACTATAACCTCTATTGCTACACTTTCTACAAATATGAATGGAAAGAGAAAATCCCTTATAAATGAATCTAGTACTTGTGAGCATTTTAGAAAACTTCCATTGGACGAAACTAGAGGGGAACATAGGCTATATGTAGATATTGTAAGGCTTTCTATGCTTGTCACCCAACCAAACATGGAACAAATTACTTGAATAGGGATTTGAAAGCATGTACTAAGAACCTGCATAACGCAAAAAATCAACTCATTTTAGCATACATCTAGCCTTTTAGGGGAGATAATGCAGGAGGTTGTAAGAACTTTGATCCTTCAAACATATAGTCTAGTGAATGTTAAAAGGCTTTAGCTAAATTTGCTATATGTGATGAATTGCCTTTTTAGGTTATGGAAAGGAATGAGTTTTGATAGTTATTGAATCAGTTAGAATCTAGATTTCTAGTTCCATCAAAAGTGATAGTTGCTAGGAATTATCTAAAACTCTACTATGAAAAATCCAAGAAGTTAAAGATTTGTTAAGAAAATCATGTGCTTGTGTATGCCTCACTACAGATACTTGGTCGTCAATTCAAAATTTTAGATTACATGTGCTTGATAACTCATTTCATTTATGAACATTAAAGACTACAAAAGTATGTTTTAAACTTTTGTATAGTTGAAAACCATAGGGGTGATACTATAGGAAAGACAATTGAGAAATGTTTGTTAGAATGGGGAATTTAAAAAAGATTCACCTTAACTGTAGATAACGCAGGTTCCAATGACACGACAGTGGCATACTTGAAAAAATAATTAAAAAATTGGAATAGGTAAATTTGTGATAGGGATTATCTACATGTAAGGTATTATGCTCATATTCTAAACTTGGTAGTGAATGATGGGTTGAAGGATTTGTATGACTTTATATCTGCTATTTGGAATGCAATTAGATATGTTAAGTCATCTCTTACAAGATTACAAAAATTCAAAAATTTTGTTTCTAAGAGTCTTTTGTGTTTGGATATTACAACTAGGTAGAATTCCACTTATATGATGTTGGAATAAGCCATAAAGTTTCAAAAAGTATTTAAAAGAGTGAAAGATGAAGATGAGACCTATACTATGTCCGTTAGGGATGATGATAATCAAATTGGTCCTCATATAGCATATGACTAGAGTAATGCTTTCGTGTTTATTTACTTTTTAAAATCTTCTATAATATTATATTGAAATTTAGTAGATCATTGCATGTGACATCAAATGCATACTTTCATGAAATTGCTCATATTCAAACTATGTTGCAAGTGATTGTTACATCTACAGATGCTCTTGTTAGGGGTATGGCTAAGAATATGTAGAGGAAGTATGATAAGTATTAAGGGAAGTCAGAAAATATAAACTCTTTATTAGTAATAAGGGTAGTATTGGACTTCAATTATAAACTTGCATATGTAAATGCTATTTTTGATGATACATATCTTGATCATGAGGTGTGTGTAACTATTAAAAGAAAGATAAAAAATGTCTTATATCGTCTATATAAGCAATATTCTATGGGGGTCGTTAATGAATCAATTGAAAAAAAGAAAACATGATTGCAATGGATTGGATAAAAGGGATGTAATAGAGAGGATACCAACATATGTTGATCTAAAATACAAGTTGATTACATCAAAGAAACTAAAATTTACTTGCAATCAAAAAGTAAAGTTAGATATATATCTTGCAGCTAACTTAGTTGAGGAAGAGGGGTCTTTTGATTTCTTGGCATTGTGGAAAGAAAATGTTGAAAAATATAAAGTACTTCATGTGATATTAGCTGTGCCAATATCCACAATAGCTTCTAAGTATGCTTTTAGCACTTATGGGCGTGTGCTTGATGCATTCAAAAGTTTGTTATCTCCAAAAATGACCAAAGCACTCATTTGCATCCAAAATTGGCTATCCTCTTAAATATTCAATTTTAATGATTGTGACTTTGATCAATGTAAAGAGTTTGAGAATATGATTGAATCAGATAAGCTCCATACTTTAAGAATAAATTGGTTAGGATGCATTTTTTCTTATGATTTTAACTTTCTATTTTGTATTGTTTTATTTTTTATAGAAGTTTCAGGAGAAATAAGTGTCACCAAAAATTGATGTGCTTTATTTAACTTTTCTAATTTGCAAGTTATGCATTGTATTTTCTACTTTTTAACTCTTAGTATAATATATTTTGGATATTATGTGGTCTCATTTCATTGTTATTTGTTCATAGTTGACTACTTGTAATCATAAGAATTTGTATATTGAGGTGCACTACAGAAGGGTATTTTTCTTTTATTTTGGCTATGTCTTTAAGAATTTTTTTCATTTGATTCTCAATTGATTTAGTGCTTGTTGAAAATAATGGTAAAGAGTACTTAAATGGGGATGGTGACTTTACTAATGTAATAGTAAATAATTATTGGTCGTGTTAGGTGAGTTAATGTTTTCTCTTTGTGTCTTAGTTTAAAATTGAATTTTGATTCTCTAATAGTTTATTTGCTTCTTATTGGAAATGTACACTTTAATAGGGATGATAACTTTGGCAAGGTAATAGTAGATGATTATTTTTATTATGAGGTATATTATTATGTTAAATCTTTATAATATTTTTAGCCATTTATCTTTTAGATTTTAGTTTGGAGTTGAATGTTTTATGAGTGCCTATGTTGAAAAAAGTATATTAGCTCTATATTTGAGAGTATTAACTTTTGTTTTGAGTGCATTTTTTTTTTTTGGAAATTGGCCTTTGATTCTTGAATAATTAATTTGCTATTTGTTAGAAAAAAATTAGGCTTATTAAGGCTAGCCCTGACTACTCTAACTCATCATAAAACTAAACTTCTTTGGACTGGGTCTAGTTATGGGTATAAAAAATAAGCTTGATACCTTAATTCGGTTAGGCTTTGGGCTTATTAAATACCCAGTCCAGCCATGCCCATATACACCATTCTATGAAATTATTTACCAAAAAAAGAAAGAAAAATCAAGTCATAAATGTCTTATCTAAAGTTTCTATTGATTTGTAGCAATTGCGTAAACAAGGATAGGCCAAAAAAATTACATATTTACAACAACTATTGGCTTGCATTCTCATTACTCATTGGTAAATAAGTGTTTAAGAACAAAAGTCAAGTTGGTAGTTGCATCTACTTGGCAACTTGAAAACAAAATCTAGATTGGCTCCATTCACTACTTAAAGGGCCATATAAGGGTCGATGCTACTTATTAATGAATAAAAGGACTCTTTTATTGAAAGGGCCTTAGGAAGGATATAAAAGATTATATCAAGAAGTATGATACATGTTTAAGATGTAAGTATGAAATAGTGACTTCACCTAGGTTATTGCAACCCTTACCTATACCCTAAGGAATTTGATTTAGTATATTAATGGATTTTATTGAAGGGTTACCATCTTCTTAAAGTTGGTGGATAAATTAAGCAAGTATGCTCACTTTTTTTTAAAAGAAAAAACCTTTTTTTCACCTATATACAACTATTAGTATTACTCAATGATCTTAGATCAAGTATAAAAATTTCATAAAACACTAACAGATGTGATATCTAATAAAGATCTAATGTTTATTAGCTCTTTTTGGCAAGAATTCATATCCAAGTTGGGTATTTAACAAATCCTATCTTTGGCTTATCATGCATAGTCAAATGGACATATTGAACTATTAGATATGTGCCTTGAAATTTTTGACATATGTGTTAGGAAAAATCCAAGGAATGGCCAAAATGGTTTCTTTTAGAAAAGTGGTGGCATAGCACCAACTATCACATTATTATATGAACCACTCCATATGAGATTGTGAATAGGCAAGCCCCTTGTCTACATCTACCTTGTTTTCCTAAAGAATAGAACACAAATGCTATTGATCAAAGTTTTAGAGCAAGAGAAGAGATATTAAAGGTGGTGAAACATTATCTGTGTAGGGTAGTAAATAAGATGAAGCAACAAGCATATGAGAGAACATCAAAAAAGGAACTTGCAATGAGTGGCTAGATATTTTTTAGGCTTTAACCTTATAGCCAGTAGTCCATTATTTCCAAGTCTAATGAGAAGTTCGCTCTTAGTTATTTTGAACCGTATGTGGTGAAGGCCAAAGTTGGTTCTATAGTTTAAATATTGAAATTAATATATAATTTATTCTTTGATCTCACTATCTTGCCTTGCCACCCACCTAATCATTGGCTTAAGATACCTACTATCAAGGAACTAGAAATAATTTTGCAAAGACGAATGATTCAAATGAATCATAGACTAGTAATGGAAGTCTTAATAAAATGGAAAGATTTGCTTGAAGTAGAAGTTACATGGCACCAATGGTTTCAAGAATAATTTCCAAAGTTTTATGATGTGATGAGTTGATTGTAACTCTAGTTTTTGAGTAGTTTTTATTATCTCATCCTTAAGGGCTAGGATGTTAAGGGGGAGCGACAATAGTATTAGCTAAAGTGGAAGTCAATGTTAAATGATATGGCAATTAGTGAGTCAACATATATTATAGGCTATATTAGTATTCTTTTAGTTAGGTTAACTAATAGATTAATTGATATGTTTGTTATGAAGTTAAAGAGTAGGAATAAATAGCTTCATTGTTTGTAAAAGCCTCTCCTCCTTGAATCATAATCAAAGTTATAGAAATTCTATTTTCTTTTACATTTCTCTTAACAAAGATGACAATGGAGAATAAAACTAGGGAACGATAAAACATAATTGATTCTGCCCTATCTATTGTACAACTACCATGAAAGCCTTTTGGCCATCTGAAGAGTATTTTAATCCCTTAGCTATAGTATGTCTTCATTAGGAATTGTTAGAATGAGTTGAAGGGCTAGACAATATGTTTTGAGGGCTTGGTCGTCAAGTTGTACAGCTGCAGGTGTGTGTTAAAGGCAAGTGAGGGGCTTTAATGGAGGTTGTGTTGCTTGTCATTGACACCAAGGTGAGATTTTGTGAAGTTTCATAGGCTAGTCAAGGGAAATTGAAAAGGATTTGGGAATAGAGATTGGTGCAATAAAGTTAGGGATTTGGGAAGATGGAAAATGAAGAGGGAAAGAAACAAATGCTCCCTTTCTTTCATTTCAAATTAAAATTTAGTAAGTAAATAGCAAATGATATTCTTTCACTAAATCTTAATTAAAAAAAAAAGAGATTTAACTTATTAATTAATGAGAAATTAATCCCTTGCTAAAATTTTAGTAAGAGAATGTGGAATAGCGAGGGACTATCCCTCCTTATTCCCTAACTGTTTTGCATTTAAAATGGTAGGAATTCTCACCAAATTAAATTCTACATCATCCCTTGTTAGATCCTTAGATGTTTTCAATTTTAGTTATATAGGATACTCTTGAAAAGGCTCAAGAAAAGATTTGAATGGGATGGATGACTTAGCATGCACTTGTAAGAACTTAAATAAGATGGCTAAAAGAAGACATGCTGCTTTGAAATAGGCTCCAAGATCTCTTAGCCCAAGCTTTGGTTTGTCCATAATTAGGCCACTCAAGAATTTGGAAGGATCTCTTTAATGGCCAAGGATGAAAATTTGAAATCTCTCAAAAAAAAAAAAAAAGAAATGATGTGGAAATATCTTTGTTGGATTTAATGGTCAAGGAAGACTTTGGCCTTGTTTGGCCTCCTAAAGTTCTCTTGTTTTTTTCAAGCATGCATTAGGATCCAAACCACTTTCAACTCATGAAGGTTACCATTTTTGTTTACCCCTTATCTTTCGGTTGACTTTTTCTTTATTCTAGTCCGTGGGCTTTTCTCACCTCTTTGGGATAGGATTTTAGCTTCTCTTAACTAATTTGTTGTTTGCTTTTGTTTAGTTTTAACTAGTCTTCTTTTTTCCCTGGCCAACAATTAATTGGTCAAATTGCCCTAGTTATATTATTATATAGTTGGATATTTATCCCATTGGCCAAGGATAAATATATAGTCAAAAGTAATTTACAATTTAATAGAAGTCTTAACACGATATTTATATATTTATGTTTAGTTTCTTGAAATACAATACTTAAATACAATTTTTTATATATTTATTATTATTTTTCTTAATTAAAATATAATAAGTATGTGATTTTTTAATCAATATATGATAAATATATAGTTCAATAGATGAATCATACACTTGTTTATAAAATCATACATATATTATGTTATAACAAAAAATTATAAATTTATTATATTTTGATTTGAGAATTTGATAATAAAAATATAATAAACTGCATATAAATTTTTTTCTCATTTTTTAGAGCATTTATTTTTGTTATTATACAATTTTTTTTGTTCGTTGTGACAGTCTTTGTCATATTACAATTACTTCATAAGATTAGGTAAAATGAAGTTCGGTTAAAACTCTATGAGACAATTATTTAAAATTAAATAATTTTTATGGATCAAATTAGAAGTTAGAACTAATTAACTGAAATAAAGTTATTCTCTACATGATAACTAGTTTTATTCATATTTTAGCACAAAAACAATAAATAATTTTTTTGATGAAACAGCAATAAATAATTAAGCTAATCACTATTTGTAGGTGATGCAATCTGGAAATAAGAGTAAACACTAAAATAATAATAATAATAATAATAATAATAATAATAATAATAATAATAAAAGTGTAAATTATCAATCTTGGCCCTCTCTTCGCACACACCTTTCTCTATCCAAAATAACATACAATTATTTACATTATTCATATTTTTTCATATATTTTTGACCCCTCTTAGCTCTTACAAGAGCTAATATATATAAGCATTAGTCCTTTATCTGCATTACCGTTGGCCCCTTTGAAATCCTTTTACTACCTTTAAAACCCCAGGAATGTTGCCTCACTTAATGGCATTCTATGGGCTAGAAACTTGGGTATATAACCAACTTAACACCACAACGAGATTTTTAATTCACTTCTACGTTTGGCATTAAAAAAATTTAAATTAACATTTATATTTTATAACAATATTCCAATACCATCTCTCAGAAAACATTACATCGCTCTTTCTGATTAAAAAAATAAAAAAAACATTGCATCATGTGTGTCACGTCCACCTTTTTTAAAAGCAAAAATATGTTTTTAATCTTTTAATTTTATTTGACATTTTTATTTTTATCTCTTAATTTTATTTAATTATAAATTCATATTTTAATTTTATTTTAAATTTTGGTCCTTTAAATTTATTGTAAATTTTATTTTTATCTTTTAATTTCTTATAATTTTAATTTGATCCCTTAATTTTATTTCATATTTTACTTTCATTCCTTAATTTTATTTTGTCCTAATTTGATCATTAATTTTGAAAAAGTACTTAAATATTTTTTCTCCTCTAACACTATTAAATTAAAATGCTCAATGATAAAATTCTATGTGACTCATTGGTAAAATAAAATGAAATTATTAGTTAGATTAGAGCAAATTGGAAGAAAATGAAATTAAGGGATAAAAGTTAAATTTAAGATAAAGTTATGAAACCAAATTAGAACCAAATAAAATTAAAAAACAAAAGTAAAACTTAAAATAAATTTAAAGAATTAAATTGAAACCAAATAAAGTTAAAGAAAATAAATAAAAACTAAAAAAAATTAAGAGACTAAATTAGAATTAAATAAAATTTAAAAATAAGCAAAATTTGAAATAAAATTAAGGAACCAAAAACGTATTTTTAGCCTTTTGGAAGTTATTTTACACTTCTATTTCCTTTTTTGTTGCCAATCTTTTGTTTTATTAGTTCAAAATAAAATTCTTCTCTCTTACCTTTCCTCATCTTCCTGTTTATTTTCATTTCAAATATTATTTTAATATTTAAACTTTAAAAAAATAAATCATCAAATAATATTCTCTACTTGTTAAAATTGATTCATACCAAAATCTTAAACTAATGTATAATTTGAGACTATCTCAAATTTGAACATATTTATCAAACTAATTCTATAGCTACTCTGTAATATAATAGTGAAGAACCTAAGTAATTATCAAGAGATTTTAAATTCAAAGAAAAATCATAAAGGATACTAAACATGTTTTCCAATATGCTGAGATGATTATGTATGTCATTGCAACCAATCCAAACAACCAAAAGCCTGAGAATCGGTACTCGAACCAACCCCATCTATCATATCGGCACTGTTTATATTGTTAAGTTTGCATCATTTGAATAACTTTCAGACACCCATAAAGACTAAATTTAAAAGAATTCTACTTTACATGCTTAGCCCCAGTTAACTTTGACAAAGTATCGCACAACTCATTTCCATTCATGTTTAACAAGGAACTTCCTAAACTCAGTGACAACTATATGCATAGTTATGTGCAATTATGACCACAACTTTAACACTGCTAATCCGAAATAGCATCTAAGAACTATTAATAAATTTAGAATAAATAAGAACTATTAATAAATTTAGAATAAGATACTTTAACCTCTAATTTGAAGACGAATACAAACTTCCCTTAGATCTACAAGGACAATATGGTTCTACTTCTAATATGTTTAGTCACATTATAAACTCTACATTATAATTTCAATAACTTAATATGATAATGATTAAATTTAGTAATATATGTTAGGCATATGGCTGCACTGATGCCACACATGCATCCTTTTTCACAGAAATGAATCAAGTATAACTCTGTTCCAGAAGTTGCAAAATTTATCATAGACGGTCACTATCATACCCAACATAAAAATAAACAAGACGAAAGAAACCAAGAAAAAAAAAAGTAGGATAACTAAGGAAATCCACTATTTTATTCAACTCTGAACTGGAAAAACAATACATACAACCTGTATTATTTATAAACCCTCCTGCCCCTGCTCACTGATACCCAAAAAAGGGAAAAAAAAAAATGCTAGGCATGTAAGATCCAGGAAAAACAAACCACACTACTCAACAGGAGATGGTGCCTTTCAAAAAGTATGCACATGCAACATATAGGTTTGTGCATAACCTTCTATATATGATTAGCCTCTAATCTGAGTCTATGTTTTCTATCTTGAGAGGATGCCGAGCATCAGTGTAAGTTGAAATTGCAGCGCCAGTCACACTCAAGAAATGTTTGGCGAGTTCAAAGCTCTTTTTAGTTGCCAACCACACAATGCAAAAGAATCCAATCCAACCTGGCTCATATTAATTTCCATATTTAAGTTAGAAAAGGGCACCAACGAGATACAATGTAGTGTTAGCCCAAAAGAAAGCAACAGTATAATCCATCAGGGAAAACCTAAAACATCATCTAATAGAAGAAAAAAAAAAAATTGCTGCAGTGCAATCGTATGCCAGAAAACCTCTGCATTGGCAATCGTCGCCCATATATAGCCTAGTAATTTTGTGAATGACTTCAAGGAAAGAGTCAACGGGCAATCTGGCCTATAATGGGCCTTTTGACTGGTAAGTGCAGCAATTAAAATTCAAACTAATCGACATATAACCCATTAGTTACTGATACCTATAGATAGGTGGTCCTTTACAAGCACATATGCCTAGTATCAGTGAAATTAATGCAAAAATGTAACCATACATTAAGTTACCGAAACATATTTCAAATTTGTTTACTTTTCATATGAATATACACGTTCAAAAACCAAATGTTATGTCTAGTACACTAAAGTTTATTTCTACTGCATAGGACAGTAAACAAGCAGTCATTAACCTGACATGTCTGCTTAATTGACAGAAAAACACTTTCCCGGATTCAGTTCAGCTGAAATTCAGATTGTACTGTATGCTTAAATTCAGATTGTACTGCTTCAATCCTATTTAGAGGTACATATTTATGAAGACACATATGCAATGAAATAGCTAACAAAAGTAACCCAGAATGCCAGATCAGACTATTAAAAAGGGAATTAATGTGATCAAACAACTTATTACCTGTAGTTATAAGAATAGCCACAATTGCCCAAAAAGTAGCAGTGCAAATTGCAAATATGGCAATTGATAATGCTCCAATATATATAGCTGTTACAGAAGCAAAGAAAAGTGCCAAGAATCCTCCTGCTACCGCCAAAGACACAAAAAGCGATATAACAATGGCATTGAAAGTTGCAGCCAGAACCAGAATCATAAAGACAAGCAACCCTGTCATGGAAACAAGAGTAATTGTCCCAACCTGCAGCAGTCAGGGAAACAAATCATAAGAAACCAATTGAGATATACAACATTCAAAACAAAAGATAAAGAAAATTAACAAACTATATATTCTTGATATGATAATTTCACAGAAGATGGAAATCTTGCAGCCCAGCAATCTCCTTTCACAGCTGGCAGATTTCATTTTTGCATAGGTAGCAAAGATGGTTCATGTCAAACATCATAATTACAAAAGGTCAAGAACAATTGACATCAAAACTGACACTCAAACATTTTTCATGTTCCAGAGCATGAAAAGGAAACAATTAATGAATCCCCCTTGCATATGAATGATCGGAATATAATCCCTCTAAAAGCATCATTCTTATTAATTTACAAAGAAAAATAAGACCAAAAATTTTTTAAATCAACTCTAAATTTATTTTCAATTAAAAAAAAAGTTGAATACATTTCAAGACACTCCCAACTTTATATATACCCCACCATATTAATGTCCAGTGTGTTGTTGTGCAATATGCTATCCTTAAGTCAACCTTCTTAAAGGAACACCCAGACAGTAAAGTGCTGGATGATCTATCATCCAATGGATGAGTTGTAGTCTTAGTCTCCATCAGTATATATCCCAAGTACAACATGAATATTATCACTATCTGTGGCTCCTTATGGAATAGACAGACAAACAAATGAATCTATGCTGCACATGGCAATAACATGAATTCTTATTCTCGGAGTTTTACATGAAAGATACTTCATTGGTTGACCAAAACAAACCAATTATAGGTAACAGAGAAACATGGTGCACGAATGTCAGGTAGGCAATAGTTGGTTTTGTGGCTATAGAGTATAGGATAAGCAAGATGATGTTTGAAACTGTATAGAGGCAGTCAAGATATCCTAAGGCCTAAATTGTCATAGGCAATATGGTAAAATCACACCTGCGCATACCATGTATTTAGTACCTATGATCTTAAGAGGAAACGGTTCCTATTCAATTCACCCCAGGGACCATTCAACGTGCCAACCAAAAATTGAAATTTAAAATAGGGAAAGTATGTTAACAAAAATAATGAAACGGAAGGTAACATTCCCTAGAGGAATTAACACCTGGAACAGTAGCATCACATCATATGAGGCTTAGGAATAGAACATACAGAAAAATAATCAGATAATATCTTTCCAACAGTATCAAAAAGGATCCAGAAGATAATATGTTTTTAGTAATTTTGTATTACCATATAGCAGAGTTAACAAACTTCAAATCTAATTGGAACTGCAATACCAATCAAATATCATTGTTTTTTCCTTTCGAAACAGTGTAAGTTGGGGTGTGGGAAAAGAAGATTCATGAATAAATGAAATAAAATTTGTATTTCTATTTTCAAAACTCTCACTCTCACTTTGAAAGCTTGAAAAAGGGGTAGACATGCATATGGGTCTTTAGGAAAACTATTAGCTAGGAGCATCTTTCCTCAAGAACATATCTCTCCATCAGCTTTGAACGACTAAGATGTGTTGACCATCAAACTGCAAGGGTCTTTGGCCTTTGGTCAAAGAAGAGCAACAGATGAGATGGCCAATCCCACATGTGAAGAATATAATAAATAGAAGAGAGAAAAGGAAGAAAAATCATCAGATTGTCACCCAAAGACTACTAAGGGAATAAACATAAAAATATATCAAAGAAAGTTTCTGCAAAATGGGAAAAGAGCCATTTTGATGATGAATTTTTACAGTCACATTGTTTGGCAAGGATCATATACAAATGGAAGACACAAGATCCAATAACAGCGACTGAGGCCTTTCTCATAGAGTGACGTTGTTAGAACATTAAAGACCAATAATGTTTAGACTCATAGTTTATCATGATCCAGAAAAAGTTGTATAATCAATGTCTTGTTATCCACATGAAATTGAACTTATCATGGATCATAGTAATGCAGATTATAGAATCAAACAAAAATAGAAAAAAAACAGTGGTGCCTTTTTCTTTAACATAGCTGCACGCAGGTTTGAACCTGATAGCAGACGACCCAAATCCCTAGGTTGTCAAGAGCAATTAGATCCCAAAAGCTTAAGCTGTTAGAGAAGTCCATGAGTGATTTTATTAACATATTTTACACAGTAAAGCACATCTAGTGGCTTCCACCGTTGTTGCTTTGCTTGTATACACACATTGTTGTGACAACCAAAAACAAAACTGATAAACCGAATATGCCCATAAATCACAAGCTTCACATCCATAAGGACAGTGAATCAAATTCAATATAAAATCCCACAAAAAGGTTCTCGCCTAAAATTCTCGTAATCCACCGCATGCGCAAACAATTCAATTTAAAACCTCCCCTTCACTGAATAAAAAAAAACACCTCCCCTTAACAATGCACTACGAAATTTGTAATGTGTACAAAGAAGAGACCGCCAATACTTACGGAGATGACAAGAAGAGCCCGGAGGGGGCTGCCTCTACGAGTCCAGCGAAGAACGTCCTGACCGGTGTTTCTCGAAGCTTCGGGAATGAGGGGAACGTACTGGGAGACGGAGGTCCTGATCCGGTGTAGTAAGGGTCCACTGTTACCCTGCTCAGCGACCAGAATCGCGGCAATCATACGGTGAAGAATCTCGTACAAGGTCTCCCTCTCCTTCGCGTAGCTACTCCTCGTCCTCTGAAAGGTTCCATCTTCGTCTTTCCCTCCGGCGACCTCGACGTATACTCCGTTCGGCTTCGGCCTCTCCTTTTCGTACGATTCCGCCATTTTCAGCGAGCCAGCGCTCGTTGGAGGATAAAAATGGAAATAAAAACGAAGATTAAGATGAAGATAGAATGGGGGATGCAATTTTTGGACAGGTGGGTCCTCCTGCGTTTAAATACTGTTCCTTGTGCAATTACTGTCGGATTTTGTTCTCCACGTGGGCTACGATCTGGTTTCGCGGCCACGAATCCTTCGAAGAATTCTTCTCAAATTTTATATCAATTTAATATGAAAATAAAAAATAAATATAGTTGTAAAATTAATTAAAATTGACTAAGTTACAAAATCAAACAAATTCAATTTTATTTTGGTAAGTTTTTAATCTCTAGGAGAATGGTTCCCCAAAAAAAAACTCAGAATCGAACATAAGTTGATTTAAATAGATATTGCCATGCCTAACCAACTCACGTACGTGTTTTCTTTAAACTGAAATATTCTTATTTCATTCTTTTTTTTAAAAAAAATTCAAACAAGAGAATCAAGAGATTAATTCCGAATTCAGAATCAAATATGCTCAGAAGCTTTAAGTATTAAGATAATAAGCGTAGTGATTAAATGTAACCCTTACACAACACAAAATTTGAGCATTTCCAGACTTTTTATTTAATCGCTATCAACGCTATCTCTCTTAAAACAATGTTAAAAAGAAGTAGATTTAAGTGTAATTTATTATATTTTTATTATCAAATTATTTAATTAAAATATAATAAATATATAGCTTTTAATAATACTATAATAAATAAATAATTTAATTAAAAAATTATATACTTATTTATAAAAAATATGTACTTATTGTAATATTATTAAAAAATTATACATTTATCATATTTTAATTAAAAAATCTAATAATAAAAATATAAGAGAGTATATATAAATTTTTTCTTTCCAAAAATACTAGCTAAAACTTGGTAGCACAAATCATGTAAAGACAATTTTAACTTTTAGGCATTTGATACTGTACTCATTTTGATTTTATGTTATACGGATCATAAGTTGTAGAACAAGGATTATCTACTGCTCAGATTGAGCATCATGCTGATCATAAGTGGAAGAAAAAGAATTCTTCTACTAAAGCAACATAGTGTGCTGCTTAAGTTAATCGGCAATTTGGACTGTCTATATTTAAACTTTTTTTTTTTTAAATTCTAATAATCTATTTCTTTATTTTGAAGGGGAAAAAAATATAAGCTAAAAGTAATCTTTCATTTTCCACTGGACAATATAAAACAATTTTGTTTCTTTCAAAATAAAAATATAAATAGCTGGGATTAAAAAAGGAAATGAAAGGCTCATAACTTACACAGGATGCTATTCTACTCAAGCTAAACAACAAAGAATCTAAGTTGTAGTATTTGTCCTTATGAATTTATGGTGAAAAATATTTTAGAGATAAATAAATTATTTTAATTCTCACATCGTAATAAATAAATACTTGCTCAACCAAAGCAAAAGAAGCAGAAGAAACTCAAGAAACTCGCATGTATCTTCATAGTAAGCAAATTTGTGAAATGAATCACTAATTTTTATTTCGAAAACATTGTAAGAAAGTTATCTAACAAATTTAACGATTACCAAGCCATCTTATTGACCAATATATATATATATATGCCAATCTGTACAAACAGTTACACTGTGCAAGGATAAGGCTCAATTACCAAAAAAAAAAAAGGAAAAATATCCAGTATTTTAGATAGCACTTGTCCTCTTGAAAACAAGTGTATCAAATACAATCATCTTGAATGTCGCCTGATATTCAAAATATCAGAATCAAGATGAGTAATCTACGATGATACCAAAGATAACAACAATTGTTGTTGTTGGGAATTCAATGATAACAAAATTAAGTCCAAAGAACTACGTGGAATGGTCCCCCAAAACTCCCTCAGCAAATGACTCATGTTCTTGACAGTTTCTGCTGTAGCTAATTTGTCACCCTTATCAATAACCTGAGATAAAAACACATCCCACAGCATAAAAAGGAACAAAGAAAGTGATCAATAAGAGTTAGAGAAATATAGTCCAAGCAATTGGCACATTGTTCTACAACATAGACAAGGAAAACAGAACTCCTGTTTCATGAAATTTAGTCTTCCATCATATATGTGGCATTGTCATCAGGAAATATAGAGATGGAATTCGTTGTATTAAAACATGTCTGGGCTACAATTGTCAGCAAAAACTGACATAATCTAATCCACAGGACAAAAATTAGAGTTAACTCCTTAAAATTAAATTAGAACAGCGAAGATTAACTATTGAAACAAAAAATATCTCTCCCTCACTAAGGTCAAATTATGTCTTAATCATGCATGTCTACGTTTGTTTATCAATTGGGTGACAAGGGTTTGGTTTGAGAGAAGAAGATGCACAACCCGGTGATTTCTTATATAGCAGAAAAGTTATCCTTGAAACTATTTGAAGTCTAATTTCTAACAAAATTGTCCTAAATCATAAACTGTTATACTATCTAGTAAGGGTGTTCGTAAGTTCAATTCGATTTGGTTTTGAACCAAATTCAAATAGAATCAAACTTATCAATTTAGCATTTCATGAGATCTTGTCAATTTTAATTTCTAATTGGTTTGATTCGGTTTTATCTGGTTTGGTTCATACTTTTTAATTTACCCAAAAGTGATTTTTTTTTTTTAAATTTTGTTTCTTGTAACATGTATCTCTTAACATTCTGACCAATAATAATGTTAGAATAATTTATTATCATTTATCATTTTTTTCCTTCTAAAAAAAGAATATTCATTATGATTATGTTCAATTATTCTACAGTTATAAATGAATTCGTAGATAATATACAATAACATTTTTAAAATAGATTATTTGATAAACTCATCTAAATGTAAGTAAAGAAAAAAAATATAGCACCAGTTTTTTATTGATAAAAGAATTATACATGGGTAGGGCTTAGTTGATGGAAGCAATATATATATATATTAGTTTGGTTTGGTTTTGTAATAAAACCGAACACCGAATCGATTAGCTTGGTTTTGTAATACCCAAAACCAATTTTAGCCTTCTTTTAATTAATTTAGTTCAATTTTTATCAATTTGGATTGGTTTAATTTGGTTCAATTAGTTTGAATCGATTTTCAACAGCTCTACTATCTAGTATTTACTTGCCTTTTCATTTGACAGAAAAAGAAAAGCAGGGACAGGCATGTGTGCTGTTAACTCACCTCAACAAATACTGCAATGATCTTAACAAGATTTTGATTTCTGGGGCCTAAAAGCTCCTTGTCTAGCCTGAAATATAATAAAACGTTCAATTAATCAATTGCTGTTGTATTGAAAAGCTATTTTTTTTATTGACTAATTATTATTTAAATAAAATATTCTTCTTATAGGGTCTAAAGTTTCTCACCTTGTAACCATTAAACAGAGCTGTTCATGCATAATCTTGGCCTCATTCAAATCATCTTTAAGGGGCAAGAAGCTTAACCAGGCGGGAACAAGCTGCAGGTATAAATGGGGTCAAAAAGCCTTTTCTTTATCACTTGATATTGTCATCCAACTAAAAAATAGCATAAGTTGATCAAATATACAATTTTCAAAGACCACTTCAATTTAAAAATTTAAGTTAAAGTCAATTGCCTTGGTTATTGTTTTTCAAGATATAACAGTTATTATTTGGGTCATTAATGATGCTTAATAGCATCATGAAAGTAATAATCAAAATGATTTGCTTACATTCTGAATCTCAACCAGAAAGATAACAAGAGTACCATAGGCAACCGGTTATTTTCTTCTAAGACAAAAGAAGGGTACAAATTTCTTCCTTTTATATGTTTTGTTTTCATTTTGGCATTTCAGTCAGATGCACTTTCACCCCAAAAAAAAAAAAAAAGAAACACTTTGGCATCACGATCTCTTCAATATAAATGTTTAACTCATAAAATGCAGCAAATTATAAGCAGTGAAAATTTACTCAAAGTTTTAAATCTTCCCTATTGCTGTCTTTCTCTATTTTCCTATTTCCTAGGTACTTTTACTTAAATGCTACACCTTAAAAGCCTTATTGTTTAATTTTCATTTTTGATTCACTAGTTAGTAGCTATTAAATAAAATAAAATGAAGAAAAAAATGCCAAGCACATGAGTGTATGTCAAGATGCTAGGTATAAAATATAGGAACATGGCATATTTGCATTTGAAAAGTCAAGACTTTTAACTGGAAGAAAATACTACAGAAGCACAAAGATATACTTTTATATCACGTATAAAGAAAACAAAAAACCTGAACATAACCTCATTTAAAATCAACTTGCATAAATACAAATGTGATGTTTCTTATCAGTCAACAACAACAAAAGCAAAAGTTGGAAAATCTTGCCAGAAAATGTAGACAGAAGAAAAAAAAAATTACCTTAGAAGCATCAATGCTATCACGATGGAATACACAAATTCTTCCTATAGCAGAAACTGCAATATCATATGCTTTTGCATTCTCCAAAAGTGGTTGATTTGGATGTTGCATCAAAATGTTGAGTTTTGACAGTATCCCTGAAGATGACAGTGGTACATAAACCTCAGTTAAGATAAAGTTTTTAACAATATGCTGAGTTATTAGGAAATAAATAAATAAACAAGATACTATTGATGAAAGGCTTGAATTGCAGTGATCCAAACTCTGCACAAATTCGAATTCCCCGTGTTGCTTCCTGAAATTTTCAGATGAAGTATTTGGATATGGAATAACTTTCACAAAAATAAAAACCTAGAGAGGGAAAGGCAGGAAACCTCTTTAACTTCAGAATTCTTATCACTGCATGCTTCCAGTAAGATTGGAAGATAATTAACATAGTGCCTGCCATTGCCAAGAAAAAAAGAACGGTAACATTATTTCATTGATACATGAATCAAGCAGCTAAGAAAAAAGTATGAAAGAGCAAAAAGACTACTTCAAAGCTACTTTACAACAGCGCTCTGCAACAACATTAAAAGTTGACAAAACAATACTTCTTTTTTTGGCAGTTTCCTCACCCTGCATGCAGAAAGCTGGGAAGAATCAAACTAGAGGATCACAGAGATGGACATTAAATCGGTATGAACTTTAATAAAAATTTCATATGGAATTTTTTATGGAGAAAATTGAGGAATAACAAGATTTGTGCTAATTTAAGAATTAAAAAATAATAATAATGCATAAATTTGTCCAGGGAAACTGAAGTCTGAGATTAATAAATTTGAGAATTTTCCTAAGAAACATAATATTATGGCTCCAAAAAAATTCTGCAGTATATGGAAGTCATGGGCTTTTATGTTCTACTCTGATCCTTTCAGTAGTTTTTAGTACAAATTCAGTTTAGCTACTACCAGGTCTTCTAGATAAAAATTTATAAGTTCAAAATCTTATGACTAAGATTTGCATTTATGATACATCTTCAAAGGGGAATGCAGCATCATGTAAAAGTATAGCTTTCTACCTTCAATGATACCAGCAATTTGCCCATTACAGTATCCACGTCCTCGTACAATATTAAGCTATCTGGAAGAGTGTTCTTTAGAAAGAATAGCATTGCAGAAGCAGCTTGTTCCTATTAAAGCAATATAAAATTATAAATATAAGAAATTTATTATGAAAATGAGATAATGAAGTGGTACATGTAACATTAATGTCGTGCTTGGGGGGAGTGAAAAATGAAAGGAATGGAGAATCATTACTGGTAAAAATTTTCAAAGCAAAACGGGGAGAATCAATTAGATGAGAAAAAGAGTTTCTACTCCTGTTCCATTGACTTCAAAAACACGGTGAAAGAGTTGAAATAGACAAGGAGAACTAAACATTCTAGAGGAGAATCATTGTTTCTCTAACTAAAATAGCAAGCTATTGCTGTGTCAAGAATTATTCTGTCAAAGCAGTAGTTATGATACATAAGTCCATTTAGTTAAGTCAAGAATTATATCATAAGTTGGAGGGAGCACTTCTCAACGACTAGTGATGATGCGCAAGTCCATTTAATTATGACTGTCACACCACAAAATACCAACTCATTCACTCAAGATATTCACTATTACTAATATGCCAAAATCTAAAACAAATAAATATAAAATTAAAATTAATCCATTCAAACAGTGAACAGATGTTATTCTAGGTGTTGAGCGTTGACCCTGTATTCATCTTTTGCAGTGACAAAACAAAAAATAAATGGATTATGAAAGTTAATATGTGTGTGTATGTATATATATATATATTGGCTTTAGCATGATACATAATAGACAAAATTACATCTCTCGCACCTTTACTTTATCGTTCTGTTCAGTGTCAAGTGCAGTGAAAAATGCAGGCACAAGCCTAGCATGATAAAGGATTTGCACCACTTGGACGAATGTTGTAGGTATAACCATAAAATTAAAAGCTGCCCACCGAACCTGAAAATGGGAATCTTGGAATAATTTCATTATTTTGGCTAACACTTGCCCCAGAGAATCTTTCATCAATACCTGCTGGAATGTAAGCAGATTACTCTATGTCAGACAGTGAGAAGGAAATCACCACCAGAAAGTCAAACCGAACCAACATGAACGATGTACAAAAGTTTATAACCAATCCCAGTGGAAGGAACGTAGGCTGAAGCACTAAACTGTGAGTAAAAATTGAGTAAGCTGCAATTAATACCAAACTGCAAATGTGTATGATATCATTTTCTAATGCGTACTTTGTCAACCATCTCTTTCAGACTAGAATATCATCAAATCAGAGTTCACCCAATGAAGCTCACTGAAAATGCATTTTGGTTAAGGTAGTCTTATTTCAATTTTCTCACCTTTTAGTTCAATTTTGGTCTCATCAGGAATCAAATTATCTTTATTATTGTGACTATTTTTAATTAAGTGCTGAATATCAATAAATCTTTTGTTTCCTGTGGTAGAGTCCTTGTTTTCCAAGGATCTAAATGGTACATCCTTTGCTATATGGTGGTAGAGAAATTAAAAAAAAATATTTAGTTTTCCTCCCGTGCATCTTTTATTATCTGTCAGCACAACCAGGCAGTACAATTAAGCGAAGGACTATAGAGTTATCAGTTCACCGTTTCAAATGAGAACTCTTTGGCAATTACAGCAAGCATTGTAATTCCTGCATGACGCTTCTTCCAATCTGGAGAGTCCAAGTAAAGTGGCAACAGTTCTAAAGCAATTGGAACAATTTTACTCTCTCCCAGGGTGACTGAAAGTTGATACAAGCAGCCTAATCCAAATTTGTAGACATTAATCTTCCCGGTATTTCCATCCTCTTCACTTTTCAATTCATTCCGTGTCATATCTTCTTTAATACAGAGTAGCATTTTCATGGGGACTATGAACAGCCTAACCATAGTCTGATTAGTCAGGCTTAACACTATGGGTTTAAAATCCTTTAGTTCTGTCATGGAGATGACTAATCTAAGGGCATAACAATGTATTTCCTCATTCAATGCTGAGTTCTCTGCAATTTGCAGCATATCTAAAAGCATATCACTCATGTATGGCTTCAGTAATTGAGGCCCTTCTGACACCAATGTTATCAACTCCTTGAACGCCATAAGAGCATAGCTATCTTGAAAGCTTCTCAACAGAGTAAAGACCCCCACCATCATTGCCCTCAAAAGGTCATGAAACAACCCTGGATTGGAAGGATAAGAAAATAAAGGCACTAAAGTCACAACAGCCCCAAAAGAAGCAACTTGAACATCAGGGCTCGCCGAAGCCAATCCACTCAAGAACGACGAATGAAGAACCTGAATGCTATCCTTCAGGGCATCACAAATAACCGACCGGCAATCTCTTGGCAAATTAGCTAAAACCAAAAGGGCAATTTCCTGAAACTTGTCATCATTCGTCATTCCAAGAGACGTCAATAGAAAGTCGAGAAGCTCTGGCCATTTCTTGCCACCCTTGTAAATCTCAGACGTCGTTTCAGCCACCACAGTACAGAACATCCTCAAAACCGGCATTGAATTCTCTTCCTTGAGATAAGCAAGAAAGTGACCCTTCAGAGTGGACTGTGCCATTTCCCGTAATTTAGGCCAGAGGTCGCAAATTCGAACGAATCGAAGGACCCGAACGGCATTGGCGCGGGTGTCGACATGAGGGCTACATCGTACGAGGAAGCAGAGCTTGATAAAGAGCAAATCGGGGTAGAGTTGCTTGGAGCATTCGAAGAATGTGTGAGCCTGCGACTTTTGGGATTGTTCGCGAGAGAAGAAATGGGAGAAGACAACCTCCATTGGGTTATTGTCGTTTGAGCTTAGAACCTCGAAGACCTGTGACTGCAATTGGGTGGAGAATTCAGACTCCATCTTCACAGCAGCGTCCCGAGGCAGTGACGACTGTGAGGGAGGAAGAGAGCAGGGGTTTTGGTTTTGAGAGGTCTGAGAATATAAGGGTTCGGGTTCAGAGCGTCTTCACTAGCTTAACGTAGGCATGCCAGGCTAACATGACAAAGTAAAATTGAGAAAAACAAAAAATAAAGAGAAAACTATCGTTGTGAAAAATGGTATGGCGGCTGGAAGTGAAAATGACGTTTTTGAGTCTCGAGAGGTGTGACGCTAGAAGGAACAAACGCCGAAGTCGTTTTGCGGGTGTGGAGGTAGTTGGAATTTGTGTATTCTTTTCTGGACAAATTATATTGACTGTTTTTAAGTTAAATTAGTATACTTAATACAAAGGCCAAAATTACATCAAATATTATATATATATAATATTATACATATGTGTGTATATATATATATATATATATATGCAACTTTAGAAAATATTATATACACCTTTAGGAAGTTGAATGAGGCTTTTTGACATCAATACTTAGAAAAAAAAACTTATAACTTAAATATGTAATTGTCAAAATTATTTTGTGAATCTTTAATTTTTTTTTTGGGTTGCAACATCAATAATGTCGCGACCTTATTAATTCTTTTTTCAAAGGCTGCAGCATTAGAGATGTCGCAACCTTGAATTTAATTTGTTGTTAAGGGTCGCAGCGTCTAGTTTATATATATATATATATATTAGACATCGCAACTTTTTAAAAAAATTAAATTCAATATATATATATATTAAAGGATTATGGGTTGAAGCCAATTACAACCTTAATGGTTACATAATTTGAAACACGAGTTCGTGACTCGTGTTTGCAATTCTTTTGTTTTCCTTTGTTATAGATTTGTAGTTCTTTGAGACACTTCCTTCAAATTTTCTTCACTTCATTTACTTGCTACTTCATTCATTTATAATTTTTTTTCTTTCGTTTGTTTATATTTTCTATCTGTTGCTTCAAACCATCTATGTTTCAAATTTTCTCAATTTTCCTAGTGCAAAACTCTCATCATTAATCTTGACAAGAGCAAGAGCATATTTTACTCCTGCAAAAGAAAAGCCAGAAGTTTAGGTTATTTTTAATACTTTTTTTAATATTTGATGTGGAAAAAAATAATTTTATTTTTATTTAATGTTTATTATTTTTCAATATTTCTAAATATGTTTAATACTCTCATTAATTTTAAAAATGTTTGATGCTTTTTTGTATATACGGAGAAAAAATCATTTTGTGATCTAATAGAAAGAAGGAAAAGGTATAATAAATTGCAAATAAATGTTGTTTGTTGATTAACAAATTTTTATAAGTAAGAAACAAAATTTGAAATAATGCATTATTTTCAAATTTATGCAGCTCAAATGCTGTGTTTATATTGTTTGTTTATTGGCATTTAGTTGAAAAAGAGTAATTTAAATATATAATTACAGTGACATGAAATTTGTTTTGTACACATTTCCTGTGTTAGAATATTTTATTTATATTTCTATATGTTAGGAATAAAAATTTTTGTAAATTTTTTTATTAACAAAATTAATAAAAAAACACATACACTTCAATAAATGTATATAATGTATAATATATACTTAAGTAAATGTGTCACAGCCTTTAGGAGGCCGTGACCCCCTGTCAAAAAATTTAAGAAAAAATTCAATGGTAGGCTGTGACCCATGTTAAAAATAAATAAAAAAATTCAGTGGACCCTATTAAAAAAAATTAAGTATATTCAAAAAATGTTTTAGTGGCTAAGTATATTAGTTATATTTTTTTTTTTTTTGAGTATTCACTTTAAAAAGCCATTTCTTTTGTGCCTTGGGCCTAACATTTCACGAAAGAAAAAAAAAAGAATAAAATTACAATTATATTATGCAAAAATTAACTTAATTAAAATAAATAAATAATAAAATAATTTTTAACCAAATAACATTTAAAATAAAAGGTATCAAATAATATTTTTAAAATTAAATTAGTCATTAAACTGGTGAGATATTGATTTGTAATTTAATAGTTTAACCATAGTCGAACTGTAATTAAATTGATTATAATTAAATATGAATTTTTTTTAAATTTTATATATTAAAATTTTAATATAATAAATAAATACTAATAAATTTTAAATATGTAATTACTAATTTTATATTTCTTAAAAGGTTTAAGAAGTTATTTTTAATTAAAAATAAAAATTATTTATGATTAAAATGTAAGAGTATTTATTTTTAAATTTTTAGAGTTATCAAATTATATTAAGATTCTACTTATAATTAAAAAATAAAAAAATAAAAGTTTTAAAAATTATAAATAAAAAAATGGTTTTGTCAAATAAAAAAAAATTAACTAAATTAAAAATATTATTATAAATAATATATATTAATTTAATATTTTTATTATATATATAATTATTAATTAGATTATTTCATTGGAATATTTATAATATATAATATTACCTAAAGGTGTTCGTAATTCAACCGGCTTAGTAAAGAAACTCTTTCCATACTCTTGGAAAAAGGTTGGAATTAGCTAACGAGTCAGCGCATGAATTGCCTTCCCACTGTGCGTGTGATCTGCACCTGCCAATCTAGCACACAAGCAACTCTACTATACAAGGGACGTGCCAACGTGCATCACTTGTATCGACGACATGGATTCTTTGCCAATTTGGAGGCTGCGCAAATTTTAGTTTAAATTAATCTATGTACTCTAAATTATGTAAATTTTTAATTTTTAATATAAAATATTATTTTTTAAAATTAACAATTATTTTTATTTTACATTTTATATTCTTTAAAATAAAAAAATTAAATTAAAAAATATATAAAATCTGATCCACCCATAAAGGTTTTTGACTCTAAAATATTAGAGTGAATTTTAAATTTATCCAGTACATGTCCATAAATTTTATTTTTTTTAAATATGATGTAGATTTTTTTAAAAATATGAGGGGTCACGATTCTTTAATAACGTGACCCCAATTAAAAAAATAAAAATTTAATTAAATAGGTCAACTGTGACTCATGTAATTTATTTTTAAAAAAAATTAATTGAATAGATCACAATTGGCAAGCAACCGTGTCCCATTCAATTAAATATTTTTAGGAAATTTAAAATTCAAAATTTTTATTTTTTATTTTTATTATTTTATTTTTTATATATGAAATATAAATATAAATAAGTAAATTAAAGGACTAATTTAAATAAAAATTATAATAATCTAAGAAAAAAAAGAAGTTATTTTTAAAAAATAATGGCTAAATAGTTTAAAAAATTAAATGTGAAATAATTTAAACTTGATAAAAAGATTAAGACATAAAATTATTTTAGAAAAATGAAAGATCACTGTTTAAGAAAAATTAAATAATACTTTTTAAAAATTTATAAAATGATTGAAGAAAAATAAAATTTTATTGAAAGCAATAAATTTTAATTTTGTAAAGACTTGATAACTAGTAATAATTTTAAAAAATTTAATAAGTAATTAAATTTACTTGTTAAGTAATATTGAACATAATATTAAATCAATAAAAATTTTAACTAAAATATGTGTAAAAAAATTATAATAAACTAAAATTATTATTTTGTCCTACTTTAATTATAATTTACTTTTTAGTTATAATATGATTTTTTTGTTGAGTTAAAATTTTTTATTTTAATATATAAGGGGTTATGACTGAGGGCCAACTGTGACATCTAAATTAAATTTTTGCTTTATGTAATTGTGAAGTTAGTTTTTATAAAAATTTGTTAGGAATAATACATAATGAAAATATTTATAATAGATAAAAAATTATTTACCATAAAAATCATAAAATTAATTTAAAAAAATGAAAGTTAATTGTTTAATTCAATTTTCTTTAAACTAGATAAATAAGTAAGAATACTTAAAAATTTGATGAGAAATTAATCACAATTGTTAAATATTGCTGAACTAGATATTGAAATAAATTAAATTGTTTAATCAGTGAAACGAAATAGGACAAAATAATAATTTTAGTTTATTATAATTTTTTTACACATATTTTGGTTAAAATTTTTATTACTTTAATATTAAGTCAATATTACTTAACAAGTATATTTAATTACTTATTAATTTTTTTAAAATTATTACTAATTATTAAGTCTTTACAAAATTAAAATTTATCTCTTCTAATAAAATTTTATTTTTCTCCAATTATTTTATTAATTTTCAAAAATTATAATTTAATTTTTCTTAAATATTGATCTTTCATTTTTCTAAAATAATTTTATTTCTTAATCTTTTTATCAAGTTTAAATTATTTCACATTTAATTTTTTTAAACTACTTAGCCATTATTTTTTAAAAATAAATTCTTCTTTATTTCTTAAATCATTATAATTATTATTTAAATTAATTATTTAATTTACTTATTTATAAAATAATTAAATTAATACAATTAAAAAATTTTAGAAATATTAAAATTTGAAATCTTTATATTTATATTTCATATATAAAAAATAAACTAATAAAAATAAAAATATATATATTTTTGAATTTTTAAAAACATTTAATAAAAATTTAATTTTTTAAAACATTTAATTGGCAACCGTGACTTATTCTATTAATTTTTTTAAAAAAAAATAAAGCAATTGTGACCCATTTAATTAAATTATTATTATTTTAAAATTAGAGCCATGGTTCTTTAATAACTGTGACCTATCATATTTAAAAAAAAATTGTATTGTATCTAGGGAAATAAAACGTATATGGGGCAAATTCTGAATTTGTCTCAATATTTCTGAGTCAAAAACCCCATTTAGAGCTGGATGATTCAGATAGAATCCATACACACCATAGATATGGCTGTGTTAAGCAACTTATTCAACATGGAATCCACAACCCTTGAATCACTCTCCATGATGATTTTTTGTAACCCAGCCTTTTTGGTAGCTATCTCTAAACCTGACAAGACTCCCTATAACTCAACATTTATAGCAATGCAAACTCCCAGATTGTTCACAAAGCCACCTAACCAACCACCATCCTTACATATGATCAAACCTCAACAACCCGCTTACCCAGGCTATCCCTTGGTCAACTTTTCTATATTCAGCTTCACCCAACCAGAAAGAGGGAAGGACCACTGAACCTCAACACATCTTAGGCTGTGCGTGACACCACCGCGTCTAGCATCCAATATCTCAATAGCATATTTTAGGATAATCTTGGTAGGAGAAACAGGATGTTCAAACTCCTCATCAAACATTCCTCCGTCACACTATTGCGAAAGGAACCAACAAGTTACACCAGACATTACTGGCCATCTTCCTAAACAGGCACCATCATGCTTCTCATTAAGGTTGCTAAAAAACCAATCTCTTTGTTGTTGAATGAAGAATGTCGTCGTAGCCTTTGAGTCGATGAGATGATTTCATTTCTTAACGCCGTCTTACAATCCCACAAAATATGTGTAATGTCCTCAGCAAAGAGGAGATAGTTCGCACACACTGGAGACTCGTTAGTCCACTTCCTATGCCGAGCTTTAGTCAGGAGTCTATCAGAGCAAGCCTACCACATGAACACTTGGATCCTCCGAGGGCCCTTCCTACAAAGGATCTAAGAGAATTGAAAGAAAGTACAAGTGGACCAAAGAATTCTTCTCATTAGATATTAACCAGCGTACAATACTTATAACCAGTAGTTATGAGCTATACATAGGACACGTGTCAAACTAACTAGTCAAGCTAACTTACTTTAGTTATAACTATTTTCTGTTAAACTAAACTAATTCTCTATCATTCCCCCTCAATTTGAGGGGTCTCTCTTATACCAAGACTTTTCTTAAATACATCAAACAAAGAACTGGAGATTGATTTAGTTAGTCCATCTGCAATTTGACTTGTTGATGGAATATGATGCACTTGGATTTCCTTCCTGATTGCTCGCTCCCGTACAAAATGAAGATCAAACTCTAAATGTTTGGTCCTTGCATGTAAGATCGGATTTGCTATCATCAATACCGCCCCTTAATTATCACCGAGAACCTGTGGTACATGTGTGAGTCTAACTTGTAGCTCACTCAATAAAGACTTGATCCAGAGGACTTCAGCTACTATTGAGGCCATACTCCTGTATTCAGCTTCAGTACTAGAACGTGCTACTGTGGTTTGTTTCTTAGATGACCATGAGACTAGATTCTTGCCAAAGAATACACAGTACCAGGATGTGCTTCTCCTGTCATTGCAGTCAGTAGCCTAATTAGCATCACAATATGCCACAAGAGACCAGTCCTTAGAAGGTCTAAACCATAGCCCCTGTGTGCTAGAACTAGCCAAGTATCTTAGGATATGCTTCATTGCCCTCCAGTGCACACACAATGGATTTTGCATGAATTGACAAACCTTATTAATAGCAAAGCTGATTTCAAGTCTAGTGATGGTTGCATATTGTAATGCACCAACAACAGAACGATATAGAGAGACATCATTCAATGGAGAAGGTCCTTCTTTAAAAAGTTTAAGACCTGAAGTCATTGGTGTTTTTACTCCTTTCACATTGGACATTCCTACCTTTTTAAGAAGATCTCTAATATATTTAGCTTGGGAGAGAAATAAGCTGCCATCTTTCAACTTTTTGACCTTAATCCCAAGAAAGTAGCTGAGATTTCCAAGGTTTTTAAGAGAAAATTCATGATTCAAAGATGTAAGCACTGCTGAAAATCATGTGGGAAGAGGTACCAGTGATGATGATATCATCTACATAGACAAGGACATATAATATTTCAGACTTATTAATCCTTGTAAAGAGGGATTGATCATATTTGCTACTAGTGAAACCAAGTTTGAGCAGTGCAGTAGCATGTCTTTCAAACCAAGCACGTGGTGCTTGTTTAAGTCCTTAAAGAGCTTTGTCAAGCTTACACACAAGAGACGTTTTCCCATGTTCATACCCCTGTGGCTGCTGCATGTATACCTCTTCTTGCAAGATGCCATTAAGAAAGGCATTATTTACATCAATTTGCCTTAAAGGCCAATTCTGAGAAATAGCAATGGAAAGAATGATATGGATTGTCATAGGTTTCACAACAGGGCTAAAAGTCTGATTGAAGTCAAACCTCTCACGTTGATAAAAACCTTTAGTTACAAGGCAAGCTTTGTATCTGGCCACAGTTCCATCCAGTTTCTTCTTGATCTTGAAAACCCATTGGCATCCAATTGCTTTCCTATTGGCAGGTAAGAAAACCAAATGCCCAGTCTTGTTCCTCATTAAGGTTGTATATTCCTCATCCATAGCCTTTTTCCATTCTGGTGAAGTCAGTGCTTCAGATATAGATTTAGGTTCAGTCTCAACAAGATATGCTTTTGGTTTAAAAATACCATTCATAGAATGGGTTACCATTCATAGAATGGGTTACCATTCTATTTGGAGGAGGCATTAGGGAGAGCACTGGTGCTATACCAAAGTTATTAGAGTTTTCAGCTACATCAGAATCATTAGCATCTGAAGTCAAAGCATCTGTATTGTCACCATTATCTGCAGTAGAATCACTAGAACCCCTACTTGAAGTAGCAGGGTCTTAGTAGAATTGCACTGGTGTGTAGGTGTATATAGTTTAGGTGGTGTGGCCGATGGGAGAGAGAGGTTAGAAGGAGAAAAGGGCAATGGTATAGGAGAGTTAGTAAGTTTTGGGTAAGGAAACTCAACCTCATTAAAGATCACATCCCTTGAGACATACATTCAGCCATGGGGATCCTAACATTTATACCCCTTGAGTGAAGCACTATATCCAACAAAAATACATTCAATAGATCTATAATCCATCTTATGCCTGTTGTAAGGCCTAGTGTGAGGAAAACAGAAGCAGCCAAAGGTTTTGAGATGTTGATAATCAGGAACTTTAGCATAGAGTTTTTGGAAAGGAGAAATATCACTTAAAGTAGGGCTAGGTAGTCTGTTGGCGAGGTAAACAACAGTGTGAAAAGCTTATACCCATAGAGTAAATGGCAAAGAAGCATTAGCCAGAAGAGCAAGCCCCATTTCTGTAATAGTTCTATGCTTCCGTTCAGCAACACCATTTTGTTCATAAGTGTAGGGGCAGCTAAGTCTGTGAACAATTCCATTTTCTTTAAGAAATTTGCCAATTTTGAGAAATTCAGCACCAGCATCAGATTGTACAACTTTAATTTTGCAGTTTAACTATAACTCAATCATCTTTTTAAAAGTAAGAAAAGCTGTATAAGCCTCTGACTTAGTATGGAGTGGATAAAACCACGTATATCTGGTACAAGCATCTGTAAAATGGATCTAGTAGGTATAGCCTTCAAGGGATGTATGTGGGGCAGGACCCTAGATGTCAGTATGGATGAGTTCTAATGGTTTGTCATATTTAGTTTGAGATATAGGAAAAGGTTGTTTGTGCGATTTGGCAAGACAATAAGATTTGCAGAAATCAAAAGGAGTTTTCTTATTATTGGAAACAGTACAATGTTTCATGATCTGGGATACAATAAGAGCATATGGGTACCCTAATCTATTGTGCCACAATCTAAAATAGAAATAAGAACTAGAATTTGTCAACTGAATGAGAATTACAAGATGAAAATGTAGAAACATTATTTTGAGAAGGAATACAAGCTGAATCAGAAACAGATTGTGAGTTGTGTGAAGCAGAGATTGAAGAATCTTGTATTATTGTTGTGACTAAGGCAGAGGAACATTTTTGTTGTCGAGTACAAATTAGCTGGTTAATGGCTTATCGGATAAGGTAAAGACCATTCTTGGTGTAGCATTTGTGTATGAGAGCATTAGTTTCCAGATCCTTGATAATACACAAGTTAGAAAAGAAGGCAATCAGTATGTTATTATCAATGTAAAGTCTATAGATACGTAAGAGATTTCTGGTCATAAAAGGTACATGCAGGATATCTTTGAGTTTAAGTGAGTGTTTTGTACAATGTAATGTAGAATTCTTAGTGCAATTTACTAACAGATCAGCACCATCACCAACAAGAACTGAGGTCGACACATTTTTACTTGACTTTTCTGTAAGTTTATGAGCATCATTTGTAATGTGGCTTGTTGCGCCAGAGTCTAGGTACTAGTCTGGATCTACAATGTCTTCAGTTGTAGCAATCATTGCACGCTGCTTGTTCTTGGATTTGTTATCATTCAGCGACATGCTTTCAAGGCTTTCATTAAAACGATACCAGCAATCAAATGCAGTGTGGCCTTTCTTGTCACAAATCTAACATATCCTAGGACCTTTACCAGAGGAGGTAGAGCCTGAGGCAGACTGTCTTTAGCCAAATGAACCACCAAGAGAGTTTTGTGAGTTTAAGGTTCTGCCTCGACCTCCATTACGACCACGACCTTGGCCTCCTCGATTCGAACGAGTCTGAACTAGATTTGCAATCACGACATCAGCCTTACGATACTTCTCAAGTCACACTTCTTAAGCAAGAATCAAAGATTCAATGTCATCCACTGTGTAAGGTTCACTCCGTGTTGTTACGACAATGATGAATGGATCATATTCGTCCAATAGGCCTTTGAAAATGTGTTCAATATGATCGGATTTAGAAATTGGATGTCCAATTGCAGATAGGGCATTGATGATACCTTTAATCTTTAGCAAATATTCATTGGCAGATAGATTTCCCTTCTTGGTGGTTTTAAGTTGCATTTTGAGTTGTCGAACCTTCGCTTTCGTCTGAGCAGCGAAGTGAGTCTGTACCTTCTCCCATATCTAAAGTGAAGTCTCGCATCCAATGATTCTGGTAAGAAGTGCTTCGAACATCAAGCAAGACATCAAGGACATGAGAAGTTGGTCCTGTCTCTACCAGTTAAGGAACTCAAGATTAATAGTGAATCCTTCTTCGTCATCCTCGCTAGTTAGGTATTATGCAGGAGGCTTCACATTCTTGTTAATTAAGCATTGAAGATCATGCCTGCGAATTGCTGTGCCGATCTGATGCTTCTAGAGGAGATAGTTGTTCTCCTCGAGCGTCACTAAAATGATATGTGTGAAAGTCACAATATCTTTCCTTTGCAGATTTCGAGCATCAGTCGCTTAAGAAGAGTGAGAAGAAGTAGTCATGGCTCCAAGATCTCTCACATGCTCTAATACCATACAAAGGATCTGAGAGAATTAAGAGAAAGTACAAGTGGGCCAAAGAATTCCTCTCATTAGATATTAACCAGCGTACAATACTTATAACCAGTGATTATGAGCTACACATAGGACACATGTCAAACTAACTAGTCAAGCTAACTTACTTTAGTTATAACTATTTTCTGTTAAACAAAACTAATTCTCTATCACTTCCAACACTAAATCCGTTGCCACATTACATCGTTTAGGTTCTAGTTGAAGCTACCCAAGGCACATACATTGAGGAGACAGTGAATAACCCGTCAGCTTCAAGCTTCTGCTTAAACGTGTCCTTCTTATCACTACTACAAAGTGGGAAGGTTGCTTTTAGCTTGAGTAGGATATCATGGGATAGGAGAGGTAAAAGACGACCTTCATCCCACTTGCCATTTAAAGTTACCATATCCCTCACCTGAGTGTTATCTGTATCAAAGTTAACAGGGGCAAGACATCGTGCCTTTAAACACACCTTACCATCTATCCAATCGTCAAGCAAAACCTCTTTTCAAAGCCATCCCACATATCTCATATAGTGTTTACAATAATCTTTGGCCAATGTGCAATTAGTGCCTTCCAAAGCAACGAGTCACATGGTTTAGCTCTACCCATATTCAAGAGATCATTGCCCATCATGTGCTTACCTTGCAAAACCTGTGAACAAAGCGTGTTTGGTCTAGAGATTAGGTCCCAGCCAATTTTATAGAGAGCACTGTTTATTCTCCTAAAGGTTCGCAAGCCAAAGCCCCCAATCTCCTTTGGTAAACAAAACTTGTTCCACCATATCGCGTGTACTTTCCTATTGCTTTTAGTAGAATCCAATATGAAATCCCTTTGAATCTTTTCCAAGGTATTGCAAATGGAGCTTGGTATCCTGCTATACTATATATGCAATATGGGTGTTGAGGAAGTCACTGTCTACACTAAATGAAGTCTTCCTACAAGAGATAGGCAATGCTTCTTCCACTCACTGAGTCTGTGTTGAATCCCCTCTACCAAAAATTGGAACTTGTTCCTTTGACTTCGACCATGGTGTATGTATGAGCCTAAGTACCTCCCTAAGCAGGTCACCTTTGAAAAGCCATTTTTACCAATAATATCGTTTTGTTTGTTAGTACCCACATTCCTGGAAAAATAAATACATGGTTTTTGGACACTAATTTTTTGACCAAAAATATTGTAGATTGTTATAGTAGAGATACACTACCTTATAAGCCTAATAAAATTTTTTAGAGGCCAACTTCAGCTGAAACTTTCTACACAAAACTCCAATTCAGTCTATCAATCTTTATAGCCATTTATCCCTTCTTGCCTCTCATTCTTCTTATGGAATGGTCCATTTCCCTTGTAATAATTATATTGTCTTAAATGTCATGTCATGGAAAAAAGTTAGACTAAAATAAGAACACCACTCTAGCCATTAGCGGCTTAAGCCTATTAATTCTAATGATATAGGTCTAAATTGATAAATAAACTCTAGCTTATCAATTTTTAGGATTAGGCAAATTAGAGTATTATTAATCTCTTTGATTCTCTCAAGGTTAATTGATATGGCCTTTATGT
Source organism: Erythrophleum fordii (assembly GCA_032878935.1). Lineage (NCBI taxonomy): Eukaryota > Viridiplantae > Streptophyta > Magnoliopsida > Fabales > Fabaceae > Erythrophleum > Erythrophleum fordii. Next base: position 14,589,689 of record JAVQMF010000050.1, read on the forward strand.
AATCATAAATGGTGTTACCTATCTCCTAATTTCTTTGATAAAATAAAGTAAGAAACCCATCATCATTAGGCACCTTGAGCCCTCCTATGGCAAAATGGGCCTTCTTAATTTCTTCATTAGTTTTTTATCAAGTCAATGCAAGAAATTAGAATTTATCACTCCCCAATTATGATCAATGAAGTGCCAAGACTTGTCACTAGTATCCTCATTAGAAAGATTCATAAAAAATTTCATAATAATACCCTGAATCTCCCTATCATCATCTACCAAGACACCATCCTCATTTCTTAACATGGTGACTCTATTTCTCTGTCAATGTACAATTATCTTTGTATGATAATCCTTTGTGTTTCGATCTTTATGAGAAGTCCACAATCCCCTATATTTCTTATAGCATAGTATTTCTTCTTGCATTAAGGCCTCGGCCAGCTCCCTAGATAGTTTAATCTTAAGGTCTTCAAGGAACAAATTACTATGACAACATAAAGACTATTGGATCCCATTAATCCAATAGAGAAGCTTTCTTTTTGGTATATGTCACCAAATATGTTTTTGTTCCAAATCTTCAACTTGTCTTGGAGTTCCTTAAGCATCAAATGGGTTTCTTTGGAATTATTTTGATTTTATAAAACTAGAGAATTTGCTCTAAATAAGCTAGGCAACCTCAAAGGAAAAAGGCCTCACTTCCACATTTTTAATGAGCTTGCTAGTGTTGATTACATAAGGCCCTATCTAGTCTTCTATATGCCCTTTCTAGACCATTCCACTTAGGGCCTAGCCACGTGAAAAAAAAACCTTTTGCGTTAATATCAGTAAGCCTGCATCTAGGAATCCAATCACTAAAATTGCTACACCTGCTTCTACTAATTTACACACCCCCAATTTGCTCCAAATATGAAGATATTTCATTGAAGTCTCCTACTAAAAGCCACAAAACATTAGTATCATCAATAATGTTTTGAAGTAATGGCCAAACTTCTTTCCTTCTGGCTTCCTAAGGGTTAGCATTAATAATTGTACACAACCAAGGCCTTGCACATTCTTAGTAATTCTAAGATGTATGAGTTGATCATGTTTTTTAAGAATCGAAAACTTTAACCCTACCTCATTCCAAAGGATTCATATACCTCTTGAGAAACCACTAGCTTTGGCTACCTTGGAATAACAAAACCCATTTGCTTGATATTGATGGTATTTACTTATCTATAAAAGAATCACGATTTAAAACATTTTGAGATGGAATAACAATAATGTAAATGAAGGTTAGAAGAGGGGAGAGGAATTAGGAAATAATGAGAAAGTTTTAAAAGAAGGAATAGTACAATAATTGCTCTAATGTGCCATTTTGGACTTTACTATAATATGCCATAGTCGAAAATGCTTTGCCTAACTCCTATTTATAGAAATACAATTGTCGATTCATTGGGATTTATACATACTTCCTCTAATTTTTTATTCTACCTCATTTATTGCAATATATTTTTTGCAAGTCACCACCATAATTTTCTACTAAGTCAAAATTTTCAACTTCATCATTATATTTCCTTGCTGCCACTTTTATAAGATCCTGTTGCCATATTAGTTCGCTTGCACAGTTTTGAAGGCTGTTGGATTTTTCTAGATTAATTTCAACACTCCCCCTTAATTTAAAAAAAATTCATAACTCCAAGTATTTCTCTAAAGTCGATAAAATTTTCAATTATGATTGGCTTTGTAAAAATATCTGTGAGTTGGCCTTCAATCTTGTAAAACTCTAACTTAATTTCTTCTTGTTCTACAAGCTCTCAACTGAAATGATGTCGAATTTCAATATGCTTGTCATGGCTATGAAAAATAAGGTTCTTTGTTAAGACAATAATAGACATGTCGTCACAGTGTATTTTTGTTAGCATGCTAACACTATGATGTAAATTCTCTAAGATCCTTTTAAGGAAAACTGCTTCACATGCTACACTTGTTGCTACCATATATTCTACTACTGTAGATGAAAGCGTGATTATTTTTTGTTTCTTTGATGCCCATGAAATTACCTTGAAACCTAAAAGAAAAATATATCCTATTGTACTCTTTCTATCATTAATGCTTCCTTTTTAATCACTATCGGTGTAGTCGATTAAATTGTAATCATCTTCTACTTCATACAAGATGCTAAAATTATTTGTATCTTTGACATATCTCAATATTCATTTTGTAGCTATGAGATGTGACTTGCTGCGTTCACTCATGAATCTAGAAACAATACTGATAGCATGCATTATGTCAACTCTCGTGTTTGTGAGATAAAATCAATGAGCCAACAAGATTTCGATAAGTCATCTCGTTCACATTTTCTTTTCCATCCTCCTTTGATAGCTTTTTATTAGTTCCCATTAGTGTGGATGCTAGCTTGCAGTCCTACATCTTGAATTTCTTTAACAAATTATTAATATATTTTTCTTGAGAAATGAATATCTACTAGACCTTTGTTTTACTTACATTCCAAGAAAGTACATCATGAGGTCAAGATCAATTGTCTCATACTTGTTCATCATGGCTTGCTTAAAGTCTTCAATTATCTCAGTATCATTGCCTGTGTATATCAAATCATCCACATATGGGTAAAGGATAAGGAAATAATCTCTTTACTTCTTCATATATAATGATGGCTCACTAGGGCTTTTGGTGAAACCGTGATCAAGAAAATGCCTGTCTATTTTACTATTATATGCACACGGTGTTTGCTTTAATGTATAGAGTGCTTTCTTCAACTGATATACTTTGTCTTCCTTGCCTTGGACCACATACCCTTAAGGTTGCTCCACATACACTTTTTCTTCAATTTCTCCATTTAGGAATGCAGGCTGCACATCTAATCGATATCCCATTAGTTTTAGTTAGGTGGCTAAAGCAAGTACAATTCTAATTGTTTATATATGTACCACGGGGAGCAAAGGTCTCATTAAAATCAATATCTTGTTGTTAAGAATATCCTTTTGTTACAAGCCATGCCTTATACTTCTAGATTGACTCATCTTCATTATACTTGATTTTGTATACCTATTTTAGCCCAATGATATCTTTTCCTTTCAACTTCTCTATGAGCTCCCATGTATAGTTCTTCTTGATCATCTTAATTTATTCATTCATTGCTTTTCTCCATTCTTCTTCTTTTGTAGCTTCTTCATATTTTTGCAATTCACAAGAAAATAATTCAACATTACAAGTTTGATAAATATCTTGTAATGATTATATTTTTCTTGAAGGAGATGAATCTGGTGACAAGCATTACTGCCTTGATGATTGACTTGTGCTTGGGTCTAGATTATCCCTAGCATTATTCTAAGCTTCAAGATGTCGAACTCCTTTAGGTGCTTTATTACTCTATTTCCAACTAGCTTCTTCATTGAAGATAAATAATTAATTATCTTGTGTCAAGATTGTAGAAATGATAGTCTTTGGATTCCTCACTACAGCAAATGAGGATACACTTTTCTCCTTTCTTGTCTAGCTGGTATTTATTCCCTTTTAGGATGTGGGCTTAGGCAATGCTGTCAAAGATTTTGAAATGATCAACCTTCGACTTTCTCTTAAACTAAACTTCATATGGTATTCTATTTGGAATTACTTTTATGAGAGATCAATTAAGAATATAAACTGTTGTGTTAATAGGTTTGACTCATAAATATTTTGGCATATTTTTTCCTTAGAGCATAACATGCACCATCTCAATAACAGTTCTATTTTTCTTTCTACAACACCATTTGGCTGAAGTGTGTGTCAGATTGTGAGCTCCTTCTTGATGCCATACTCTAATGCAAAATTTGATGAACCTTTTATTAGTAAATTTTTCCCTATGATTAGTTCTCAAAATTTTAAGAGAATGTCCACTTTATTTTTCAACAAAGGTTTTCAAATGTGTGCAGTAGGAGAATGTATCTGATTTATACTTAATAAAATAAACCCACATCAAGCAGGTATAATCATCAGCAAATAATAGAAAATATTTTTTTCCACTAGGAGTGGGGTTTCTTAAAAGACCCTAAATATCTGCATGCATCAACTCCAATAAAGCTTTTGCCCTCCAAGACAATTTTGGGAATGGCAATTTATGTATCTTCCCAAAAATGCATCATTCACAAACTTTCTTTTCAAAATGTATATGAGGAAGCCTAAGCACCATTTTCTTTCTAATTTAATCATTTAAGGCTATAAAAAATCAAATAGTCATATCTTAAATGTCATAACATGGATTTATCCACATTTTCACATTTCATGGCATATTTTTGCCCAAATACTACTGTCAAAGGAAAAATTTTATTGGGGGCCATTTTCATAGTAGTTATAAGTTGTTCCTTATTTTTATCAAATGTGATACATTTATCATGATAAAAAATTAACTTGTAGTTTTTTTTAAATTAATTGGCCAATACTCAATAAATATTATGTAAGACACAAAATATAATAAATATCATGAATAAATTCTTATTAGCCATTTTTTGTCCCTATGGCAACCTTCTATTTCTTGTATTTTTCCATCACCAAGTGTGACTTAGGATTTCTTGTTTTCATCTAGCTTCACAAAGCAATAAAAATTGCTTATCATGTAGCTTTAGCAACCACTATCAAGGTACCAAACATCCCTTGATTCTTGAGAAAAAAAATGTAAAATTAAAATATTTGATCAAGTGGTTGATCTTTTTCACTAAAATTTGCTTCTTCTTTCTACCGATATCAATGATCTTTTTCAAAATAAATATACTTTTTGTGCCTTTTGCACTTGTATCCTCAATCTTTTGTAGCATGATTATTTTTCTTGCTTAGGCCACAATAAAAGCTTGATTTATCTTTACTTCCTTGTTTTTTGTAATTTTTTCTCCTCCTTCAATGGTAATTAGATGATCCCCTTATTGTGAGGATTTTGACCATGATCATTCTTCTTGTTTCCATCATTCTTGGAAATATTTAGACTAAAAGACTTATTTTAGTGATAACTTAAATCTTTACATTCTCTCCTTATGGGCTTAGAGAGATCCATCAACTTCACTAGAGTAAGTTTTGATAAGTCTTTAGCTTTTTCAATTGCAGTCATCATATGATCAAATTTTGCCACAAGTCTCCTTAATAATTTTTGAATAATTTTCTTATATTCTACCTTGTCTCCATAACTTCTCATTTGATTAATAATATGAAAGACATGAGAGAAAAAAATTTATATTGATTCACTTTCCTTCATCATTAAAATATCAAAATCTCTTCATAAAAATTGAAGTTTGATAATGATTATCTTGTCAAAGCCTTTGTATTGATTCTTTAAAATTTTCCATACTTCTTTTGCAGTCTTGACATTTATGATCCTTAGAAAGATTATATTATTTACTCCTTGTTGAATAAGGGGTAAAGATTTTACATCTTTTTGCATATTTTACTTGTACTCCTTTTGCTTTGCAGCTATCCATGATGCCTGCTCTTCTTGGGTTGGTTTTTGAAATTCTTCCACCACAATTTTCCATAAATCTTGTGAGATAAATAATGTATTCATTTTTACACTCCAAAAATTATAAGCTTCATCCCCAAATATGGGAATTGAAGTTTGAGTATAATTGAAGATGATCAGATTTAAAGTAGATGTAGAGGCCATAGGGACTAATAGGAGAAGTGTAAATATATAATGTTAAAGTGGATAAATATAAATAAGTGTTTTAAAATCAAGGCTCTGATACCATTGATAGTATCTAATTATCAATAAAATTACTACAATTTAAAAAAAAATTGGAGATAGAATAATGATAATGTAAATGAAGGTTAGAAGAGGAAAGAAGAATTAGAAAATAATGAGAAAGTTTTAAAATAAGGAATAGTACATGAACTATTCTAATTGGCCATTTTGGATTTTGCTACGATATGCCATACTAAAAAATGCTTTGTCTGACTCTTATTTATATGAATACAATTGTTGGTTCATTGACAATTTTTTATTCTATCTCGTTTATTACGACACATCTTCTGCAAGTCACTTCCATGAGTTTTACCAAGTCAAAATTTTCAACTTTATCATCATATTTTCTTACTACCGCTTCTATCATATCATTTCACTATATCAGTTCACTTGCACGATTCTAGAGGTTATTGAATTTTTCTAGATTAATTTCAACAGATAGTACTTCAAGCTCTTTGACCACTTACACGTGTTTCTAAAAGAGCCACTATATTTAGCCTGTGCTGTCTAGCAAATTCCCTTAGTGAGATGCTAAAATACTTCTAGTCATTCCCCTAGTATTCCATACTAATATCTTCATTAAAGCTGACTTCAGTGAAGGTAAGATGCCCACTTAGTAAGTCATCTTGTCTTGCATTTGCGGAGCTTGTCCGTCTTGAAGTTTTTTTTTAAGAGTTGACCTGAAAGAACCCTTTCCATTGTTTTTATCTCATCCACAAGGCTTTCTTTCTGAAATTCATTCCTACCTCTTCGTTATTCAATTCACTCACATTTGGAGGGTCATCGATCACCCAAGCATTGTGTAGGCCCTTCTCATTTGTTACACGCATATACAAGGCGTTCTACTATCAAATATGGGCTACACAAAAAAATAGAATATAAAGAAAAATAGAAACAAAACTCATAGATAAATAGATAAATAGATAAACAGAACACAACGATGGCATAGTAAGTGAACGGAAAACTCTACACTTTATTTACCTTGGATACTTCTACTTAAATAAGAAAAGGTACACCAAACTTATAGTAAAATACTCTCCAACTAACAGCTAAAAAATAGCAAATTGAACATATAAAAAAATTTGCAACAACTACTACTAACTTTTATTTGACTGTTTCAAAGATAATTTAAATAACATAATAAATAAAATAAATTTCTACATTAATTTCTAACACTCCCCCTTAATGTAGAAAGTACCAACACCTAACAAGTCTTTCGAATACATGAATTTGTTTACTGGTAAAGGCTTAGTAAATAGATCTGCTATTTGATCATCAGTGCTGCAATACTCTAGCTTAATTTCTTCTTTCCTAATAAGCTTTCTTATAAAATGATGACATGTATCTATATGCCTTGTTCTATTGTGATGAACTGGATTCTTTGTTATTGCAATTGTTGACTGATTATCACAATATATAGTTGTAGCTCCCATTTGAGTTTGCTTCATATCATCTAAAATTCTTCACAACCACACTTCTTGACAAGCAGCTGCAGTTACAACCATGTATTCAGCTTCTAAAGATGACAAAGCTGTTGAAGGTTGTTTCTTTAAGCTCCATGAAATAGCTCTAGCACCCATAGTGAAAACATAGCCTGTTGTACTCTTCTTGTCATCAATGCAGCCTCCCCAGTCACTATCAGAAAAACCCTACAACTTAAAATTGTTAAAGTGTTTGTACCATATCCCAAATGAACTTGTTCCCTTTAGATGCCTCAAGACTTGTTTGGCAGCTCCCAAAAGATGCTTGTTTGGACTTTGCATAAACCTGGACAATAGACTTGTTGCTTGCAAAATATCAGGTCTGCTATGTGTGAGATACAACAAACTTCTTATCAAACTTCGATATACCTAAGGTTCAGTCTTTTCTTCCCAATCATTGAAGCAAAACTTCTTATTAGTGCACATAGGAGTATTCACTAGATTACAATCTTATAGGTTGAACCTTTTAAGAAGATCATTCAAATATTTTTCTTGAGACACAAAAATACTTTCACTGTACTACTTAATTTCTAACCCTAAGAAAAAATTCATCATGCCCAAATCAATCATCTTAAATTCATTTACCATCAAACTCTTAAATTCACTTGACGAGACATTACTGTTGCTGGTATAAATCATATCATTAACATAAAGCAAATAATGAGAATGTCAGTGGTACCTCTAGTTTTCACGTACAAATTTGGCTCACTTGGACTTTTTTAAAAGCCATTTTTGCTGAAGTGACCATCAAGTCCCTATACCATGCTCGTGGGACTTGCTTTAGGCCATAGAGTGCCTTTTTTAACAAATACACTTTGTTCTCTTGACCTACAACCTCATAGCCCTTTGGTTGTTGCACATACACTTCTGCTTCCAATATCCCATTTAAAAAAGCTGACTTCACATCAAACTGATAAAATTTCCAATTAAAATGAGCAAAAATAAATAAAACAATGCATATAGTGTCAAACCTTGCTACAGGAGAGAATGTTTCTTCAAAGTCTATCCCATCTTGTACATAGCCACGTGCCACCAGCCTTGCTTTATATTTTTGGATGGAATCATTAGCATTATATTTGATTTTATAAATTCACTTTAGCCTAACTACTTCTTTTACATATGGAAGGTCAAGTAACTCCCATGTCTTTTTTTTTTCTAAGGATTTCATTTTTTCATCCATTGTAGCATGCCACTCCTTAGATTTTATTACTTCTTCAAACAAAACTGGTTCTTCAATTTGAGCAAATTGACATTGTTAAGTATTTCTGTAAATCTTCGCCAAAGATCTTTATTTTCTTTGTGGTGTTTTTGGTAAGGATGAGTTGGTTGATTTAGAAGGAGAAGAGCAACTTGGTGTTGAACCTCCATTCTCATCTTGACTTGCATGTGTGTCAACGAATTCACCATCTTCAAAAATTACACCTGCACTTGACTACACATTCTTCCATTTCCAAGAATTTTTGTCATAAAAAACAACATCACAACTAATTAGTAACTTCTTAGTAAAAGGATCATAAAACCAGTATCCTTTAGTCTTAATGCTATATCTAACAAAAATGCATTTGACACTATTATCATCTAACTTTCCTTTTTGTTAAGATGGTACATGTACAAATGCAATGCCATCGAAAACTCTTAAATAAGCTACCTTTAGCTTCCATCCATGCCATGCTTCAAATGGTGTTAGCTCATTCAAGGCTTTGGTTGGAGATCTATTCAAAATGTAGGCTGCACTATGAATTTGTTAACTATTAATGAATTGTTAGGTTCTCTTTATTCTCATGAAGATAGAATGAAAAGATATAATAGTGGTTCTGTTGAGAATGCTTTTTATAACAAGGTACAGCCCTCTCATAGTGGAAAAAGTGGTGATGAATCAAATAACAAAGCCAACACTAACAAGTGGCGTGGTGGTCATTCACATTGTGGAAGAAGAGGAGGCATAAATGGTGGTCATGCTAGTAGTTCAGGCCAACGCAAATGGAATAATGACAAAAGCAAACATAGAGGGCAGAAGCAATGTTATTATTGTAAGAAGTATGGTCACATAGAGAGGTTTTGCAGGTTGAAAGAAAACCAGGCAAATTTAGCAAAAGAGGAAGGAGATGATGAGACAGAAAGCCTTTTTATGGCATGTTTTGCTACAAAGGAATGCCCTTCAAAAGCCTAGTACATTGATAGTGGATGTAGCAATCATATGACAAGCAATTTGAGTTATTTCACTAATTTGGATAAGTTTGTAACAAATAGGATCACCAATGTGATGGAACAGTGTGTGTAGCTTAAGGAAAAGGTACCATTCAGCTGAACTCTCCTGGTTTAGATTCCATTCATAATGTTTCATATGTACCAAACTTGAATTAAAATTTGCTTAGTGTGGGGCAATTTATGGTGGAAGGGTATTCACTTGTTTTTGAGGACTTTACTTGTTATATTTTTGAAGATAAGTCTAAAGAACACTTGTTTGCTAGTGTACCCATAACAAAAAATAAGATTTTTCCTTTTTATCCCACTATTATTGATGAGTATGCTTTGAGAGTTGTGTCACTTGATGAAAATTGGCTATGGCACAATAAGTGAACTAAAAACTCTGTATTTAAATAAAAAAAAGTACACCAAACTTATAGCAAAATACTCTCCAACTCATAGCTAAAAAATAGCAAATTGAACATATAAAAAAATCCCTAAAAATTTACAACAAATACCATTAACTTTTATTTGACTGTTTCAAAGATAATTTAAATAACATAATAAATAAAATAACTTTCTACCTTAATTTCTAACATCTACATGGTGGGGTTTGCTGGGTCCCGCGCATGATTTGATTGAAGAGTGGGCTCAGATCTTCTTAGTGGAACTTTATTGGGCTGTCTTTTGCTTGGTGGGCCTTGCAGAGGATTGTGCAAAGTATAACCATTAGAAAGCTTTGGGTTATCGCTTGTTTGCAATTCACGTGCTGGCTTTATCCAATTAGTAACATCCCTCAACTGCCTTGTCTCCAGCCCCTCAAGTATTGAGAATCTGGACATGTTCCATAGTGAGGGTTTATCAGGATCTGAACGTGATTTTCGAACCCTTCTGATCTTTTGCGCAACCATCCAAGGCCCTGTGTTCCTCATTTACTGATGTCTTCTCTTCTCTGATCATAGTCGACATGGTGGCCTAAGCAGTAGACCCATGCTCCCCGGTTTCATCACTTTCCATGTCCGATGACTGTGAGCAGGCCTCTCTATGTGGCCATAGCTGCCACAGTAAAAGCATAGCAAGTGTATGCTTTCATACTCAATAGGTTTCTTAATTCCATGTTATATTATATTGAGGGAGTAGAGGCTTAATCAGATCAATTTCCATACATAAACGGGCATACTTACCCATAGATTTTAAAGCCATGTGGTATCAACCTTCAAGATCTTCCCTATAACATTGCCCACATTGAACAAAACCTTCTTGTCCTAATATTCAATAGGAAGCTCTGGGAGTCTAACCTATGCAACAAACTTCTCAATATAGGAAGTTATCGGATCAAACTCTAATTTCCATCAAGAAACTGATAAGTAATGATCTAAATTATCCACGGCCCCCTGTGAGAGCCTCTCCATAGCCTCAAATTCTGGGATTCCACCAAAAAGAAATCATTGTCCACATGGACCATCTTCAACCACCCCGTCTTTGCCCATAGTTGGTGCAACTTCTTATTAAAGTTGAAGCCCATTTTCTTGCCAAGCAATTTCACAATCAGGGTCCTCTTCAAGGGCTTGTCCATGCGTTCTTTCTCCTCCTCTGACAGCATAAAGTTTGGGCACAAACTTCCTCTATCTTCAACTCGAATTTCGCTATCTGCGTTAAGTAGCATGTCAAAATCTGTACTTTTACCCTCCGCTTCATCGTCTTCTCCACTGTCTTCAGTCAGAGAGGAATAAAAGGCGTCTTCCATGTCTTGACCTTGGAGTAGAGAGTCCCTGTAGGATTTTGGCCCTTCACATGCAGCAATTTTATCAACACTATCCTCCATCCATTCCTCATATTGAGGTTGCAGAGAGAATTCTCCAAAGAAGGATTGCCCATCTCTCTTGCTTTCTTCTTGCTCCGAGCAAAAATGTCGGCTTCTTTTTTAGAAAGACAAGAGCTCTCTCCAGCAATTATCAAGGTTAAATGTCACGTGATTTTATTCTCACTATAACAATAAAGGTAATTAAATTATACTAACCTTTATTGATAGAAAGTAAATTAATAAGGGAAGATTTTATAATACATATTAAATATCATAGAAGTTGAGTGACGCTTTTAAATAAAAAAAGTATCAAGTATAATTTAGCAAAATTTTAAAGGTTAGTCTAGTTTACACTTTTTCTCACTAAACAATAAGGAGATGCATAGAAATGTAAGGTATTGTTGCCGATGTGGCACTCATGCGATTTTGGACAAAATAAGCGAAATAAGTAACAACAATGAGACACTGAAATGCAAAGTATTCTTTTATGTGGTGCTCTTATATTTTGGTGATGTTTTAAGACCCAAATTGGATTGGCCTATTGAACTAGTTAGTTTAAAACTTAGTTAGGCAAATAGCCTAGAACATCTCTAAAACCCAGATAACTTATCGAATCGAATTGACCCAATCAAAACTTGCACGAATTACGAACATTGAATTAATTTGAGACCGAATGGAATTTTATAAAACCAACCTAGTCTAGTTTTTCTTTTTTTAAGAAAAACAAAAAATTGAAAATCTTTGAGCTTTTAAGGCAAGATCCACTCGGCCACCACGTCAAAGGAATATAGTTTCAAATACAACATCAACAATATTCATGATTTATTCATGCAAAGTGCCATACTCAATCAGCCAAAGAGAGAAATTATATTACTATTATTATTATTATTATTATTATTATTATTATTATTATTATTGCTGTTTCGGAAGTTTTTATATCTTTACAATAAAGTTATTTATATTTTTTTTTTTGTAAAAAATACTTGTATGTCAAAAACATATGTGAATCACTTAGGTAAAGAGATAAAAATTAATCCATTATTATTGTTGTATTTTTATGATATCATCCAATTCAACTACTGATTGAATTGGTTTAACTAATTGACCCAGAATTTAAAACATCGATTTTGGATAGAACATGCAAATTGCAAAAGACCACTTTGAGTCAAACTCAAAAGGGATAGAATAACTAGCTAATGTATTTGTGTATAACTAATGACTACTATAGAAAAGAAGGGAGAGGGAAAGGAGAGTGAGGGGGGAAATGTATAATGACTAAGTTCCCATTTTGATCATTCATAGTTAGGATATTCTTATTTGGTCCCTCGTATAACTGTTCTTTTAATTTAATCCTTTGCATATAGGTACTCTCAATATGGTCTCTCATAAATAAAATTGTTATTAACAACTCTTCTATCAATTTACTATTAAGAATAAAAACTCATTTTGGTCCCTCACATATGAGGGTTTTCTTAATTATGTCCCTTATAGATGATTGTTCTCAAAACAGTCCTTCACATATTAAATCATTCTCAAGTTGGTCCTTTTATGTGGTAAACATATAAAACTTAGTAAAAAGTGTGATATAGACCATTGAATGGTAATGCAGTGACTTTGAATGCCATGTTAGGCTACTAAAACCCCATTTTGGACTCTCATACCTAGGGTTTTCTCAATTTTGTCCCCTATAGATGTGTTGTTATCGAAATGGTCCCCAATAGATAAAACCATTATGTTGATATAAAAATCTCCAAATGATTTTTTTTAAATGAGTTTAAATTATGTCAAACAATATCATGTGGCAAATTCAAATTTGGAAAAAGAATATTTTGGAAAATCAAACTTAGGCACAAATATTCTTAATAGGACAAAAGAAGTTCTATAAGGAAAACATATTTTATGTGTTTTGGCTCAAATGTATTTTAAAAGATTATCAAAATAGGCTTGAAAGCTTTCTTGATGTTTTTAAAGGAAAATATATTTTGTGTTCTGGCCAAAAAAAAATATTTGAAATATCTTAAAAAAAATTACTTTTACATTAATGTTGGCCAAACAGTTTTTGTTAACGCAAATATAGCTTTTGACCAAAAGCTTTAAGAAAAAGTTTTTTAATCATTTTGGGTCAAATGCATTTGGAGAAAAATCAATATTGGGCCAAAGCTTTTCTTAATGAAAATCCATGTTGGGCTAAACTTATTTTTAACAAAAATTATCTTTGTTAATTTGAGCCAATTGTTAATGGGCCAAATCAAATTTACTATAAGTTTGTCAAGAGGCCTAAATGCTTTTACTATGTAATTTTATGATTATGGTTTAAAATAGAAACAAAGCAACTTAGGCCCATAAGGCTTGTCATTGAAAGTTTAACTTTGACTTTTGTCCTCTTGCGCACAAGAACCCTAAGACATAAACAATGTGTAAAAGATGGAATGCACCAATAACATTAAAGAAAATGTCAAAAACTTTCTTAAAAAATGCAAAGCAAAGTATAGCACTCAGTACATAAGGAGGAAAGGCAGAAAAGTTGTTGTCACATTGTCCAATCCATTTTAAAAATACTTTACAAAAAAGAAGGAACAAGATTTAGATATAAAGAAGCCTTTTCTCACATTGCTTTATCCTCTACACCTTTGAAGAGAGAGAAAACTTGAGAGAGAAGCCATTGAAGTAGGAAAGCTTCAACATTTGTGGACAGAAAAGCTCTAGCATTAATAACTCCAATCAAACATTGAGGGAGCCACAATGATATAAACTTCAATACAAATTATGTAGCAGTTCAAAGAAATTTGAAACAAAGAAAGAAGTTCAAGCAAGTGAAGGTTTGAAGAGTTCCAACATCTCTAAGCATTTAATGAAGATCTCACCTAGCCATTAGAAGACAAAGATAATGTCTTTGAGTAATAGCTATTTGTAAATGATTACCTATTTAAGGAAAAGAGCATTAATGAAGAAGATGGTGAAGAGAAACAAAAACAATAACAACAACAACAACACTAGTGTGTTTTCATTGTGTTTAACTCTTTTCACCTACTAGTTGGCTAAGCTTACATTAGTTAATATATGCTTTAAGTGTGAGATTCCTACTTAATTGTTTATGTGCACTAAGTGAGCTATCCTTAAGTGCTCTATGTGAAATTGTGCTAAATCTATATATTATTATGATCTTTCACCTAGGTTACTAGAACCATGAGAGAATCCTAATGGGCTATGTAAGATTGTAGAAGTCTATGGGGTTGATATTGTGTATTAGGTTACCTTGATGAGTGGATAGTAAAAGTCTATAAGGATGATCTAAAATGTAGGTTGTCTCTAAGTATCCAAGAAGTAAAAAACAAGAGTGTGATTTCGGAAGGTTTCCTTAGTAATTAAGAAGTAAAAGTTTTTAAGGTTAATCTTTTATAGCAAGTTACCTATAGACTTAATCATAGGTTAGACTCATTAACAAATGGACTAACCCTATTAAAAATTTGCAAGAAGATTAGCTTCGGGCCATATTCTTTTTCATTTTCAGGCCCAAGCTCGACCTAAAGAAAAAAGAAGCAAGCAAGCCGAGCCTTGCCTATTTTTTCTTTTAATTTCTTTTTTTCTTATCATATATCTCTACTTAAAAAATGATAGAAATTTAGTGTAGTTCGTCTAAAGTGGAATTTGCTATTTTTACATTAAAAGAAAAATGAATTTCTTTCCTTTGCTTTAATATACTTAAAATTTTTAATTTTATTATAGCATCAAAAATATTGAAACATTTCTAATTTATATAAGTAATAAACATATCAATTTGTTCAAAATTGACGAAATCTTCATTAAAATAAAGATTACAAATTTAGACTTGAATCTCTTGCATTTAAACTCTAATGCTTAGAATATTCAATTTCCAAAGCTATCAATAATTGAAAACAATACACTAATATATAGAAATCCCCATTACACAAAGCAAATGAATAGTAAAAGTTAAATTAATCCAAAAAAAGGGTGAATTGGGTTTTGAAATTTTTGTTTTTTAAAATTATGTTATAATAACTTAAGAAGTAAATATAATTTATAAAATAAAAAATGAAATTTGAAAAATAGGTGAAGAAGAGCTCCCACATAGAATAATCTTTTAAATTAATTAGGGATCTTTGTGCTCAAACGATAATGTTTCATGTTTTTATAATTAGATTGAGCATACTTCCACTAGAAAATTAAAATTCTTAATAATAGTTATGGTAGGTAGGAGTTTATTCTAATACTTCTGTAATTGGCAAATATCATAGGAGACAATATCTTTTACATTTTACATGCATGATAAAAATTGAACTCCAACAATGTCGAAACTCAAGTGAGAATTAGAAATATGGAAGCAAGAAATACACAAATGAATTAGATTAAAAAGAATTAAAAGGAAAAATAGGCTAAGCTTGAACTCAGGCAAAGTCTTAAAAAAAACTCAAGTTTAACTTGTCTTATATTTAGTCTTTTTTATAAATAGACCTTTTTTTCAAAGCTTTTATTTGAAGCTCATATCTATTTTTTTAAAGCTAGGCCTATCAAGTAGTTTTCCATGACATGATCAAGTCTAAATGCCTAGTTGTAATTATGATTACCCTCTTATATGATGTAAGATCACCTTGGTTTAAGCCTAGATAAATCTTCTTGTATGATTTTTTTTTTCTTCTTCCTACACCATCATTGTCAATTTTAGCAAATTTTGGATCCTAAGAAAAAATTATTTTTCTCCAATGAAATTAAAACTAAACTAGACCAGCTAGTTCGACCAGTTGGATCGAAAACTGGACCCTGGTCTGGTCCAAAAAATGCTCTTAACTGTGCTCTCAAGAACCAGTTAAAATCGATCAAAAATCAGGTTTGACCGGATGGTTTGAATGAAGAACCAATGTAAATGAACCGGTTTGGACCAGCTCTCCTTAGAGAAATTTGAACATCAGCTGCAGGATTCGAACCATCCACCTCATGCGTCCAAAATGCTTGATTACCATCACAGCTTCGATGCATGTTTAGTTTATACGTTCAAATTGTTATATATATAGAGTGTTTAATGGGTGTTTGTGTTTTTCAATCAACATGTCCTTCAACAATGTTGAACCCATGACTTAGAAGAGACTTAAAGGCTTTAACCATCACACCACCTTCATCTTGTTGCCATTTATGTACATAATATTATATAACTATACTTATAACATTTCCTTTAAATTTTACAATATTTAATCAACTATTGTTTTTTTTTTTTGGCATTATATTCAAATCTTTTATAATCAATTAAATTTTATTATACAATTTTTTTAAAAATGTTATAATAAAAAATTAATATATTAAATAGTTAATTTTTATAATATCTTAATTTCAATACTTATTTTAACAAATTAATATTTAATAATTATATTTATTAATAGATAAATTATTTTAGACTCAAATTTTAAAATTAAAAATTTAACTAAATTTAAATATTAGGTTATATTTGATTTATTTTTATATATAATTAGTACTAAAATGTTTCAAATTTTATTAATATTTTATTATTATTTATTATACTAAATTTTTAATATTAATATATAAATATATAATTATTATCAGTTCGACCACAGTCAAACCAATGAACCATAAACCAATGTCTTTATCGGTTCAATGACTGGTCCGATTTTAAAAATATTATTTTTCTCAGTTAAAATATTTACTCAAATCAATGTTTTGAAAAACTAGATCCTGATCACACAATTTTTCAAGAACTTTATTTTCACCTTACATTCCAATAACCTAAAGCTTTTAGTTCAAAGTTCTTTATTTTACTAAGATTTTTGCAAACTACTTTTCAAAATCCAAAGTTTTATTTTTGTAGAAATAAGTTATTAGTAACTTCATAATTGTATTCATGACTTCATAAGCCAAGCTGTTTTTAGAAACATAATTTTAGTACTTAATGCAAATACAACTTCTTGGTTCTATTGTTTTCACAAAGTCTTTAAGAAAACTAATTCTCCCTATAGTGTAACTCTCGCCCTATGTGAGGCCTTTAATCATCCACTCTCTTTTTTTTTTTTTGAAGGATTAGAAAAAAAAAATATTTTTACAAAAGTGTTTCAAGTTATATTTAAAGCTCCTAAAATTATGATTTCAACACTTATATTTCATTATCTTTCTAGTTACATTGATATCTAGGAAGTAGATTTTTTAAATAAGTTTTAAGGAAACAAAAGATTTGAAAAAAGGGATAATTTATCAAAATGTCCAATTCACCCCCTCTCTTAGACTCTTTTAGAACTAACACATTATCAAATTGGTCCTTTTATGAGCTAACCATTAGAAAACTTAAAAAAAAAAAAAAAGTGATATGGACCATTCAATCTAACATGGTGACACTAAATGCCACGTTATCCTACTCTTTCCCTTTTTCTCTCCATATAACCAAAATTGTGTGTAACACATAACACTCTATATAGTCTAAATTTAATAAATAAAGTTAATATCAAGTTAAGAAGGTGCAAAATTTAAAAATAAACTAAAATCTAAAAAAATGTAGGGAATTTTAAGCTTTCAAAGTTAAAGTTAACTTTAACTCAATTAAACTCAATTAAAATTAATTTGAACACTCAAGAGTCAGTTATAACCCAAGTATATCACCGTCCTAATGGATAAGAAATTGTTATTCTATCTTTGAATATAATATTACTTTTACAAAATAGGTTGACTAATGTCATTCATGCAAGCTTTAAAGACTATTATAAATTCACATCTCTTATTTATTCAAAATTGCAAATATAAATGTCATTTATTCCATGTATCTATCATAATTGCTTATGGGATTCCTTAAAAAGGACAAAATAGCTTGTGATACTTAACCTAAGGCCTATACTTAACAATTCCATATCGCTTGAGCAAAATAACCAAAATGAAAACCTAAATCGTTTTACATCTACAATTCTGAAAATATCCAAAAATAGACATAAATGTTAATTTGAAAAAAAAAAAAAAAGCTTGGCAAGCTTGGTTTAGCTCTCAACTAACTTATCACAACCTCTACTTGATATTTTGCTTAAAAAATGCGACCCACAATGAGGTGAGATCATACAATCCCGATAACTGATGGTAAAAGTCTAATCACATGTAAATAGAAATCAATATTAATACTATACATAAGAAATTCATTTTAACATGTTATACACGAACATCATGAATGAGCAAATTCAACTACGTAATATTGACCAACAACTTAAAAGTGACTAGCATAGCAAGACCCTAAGGTAGTTGAATCAAAGCATAGCAAGGCTCCCTCGACATTTTTTCAACTATTTGAATATAGCTAGGTCTATGATAGTACAATAATCTAGTAACTAACTCGTTCATGTATCTAATTTACCAAAGTATCATCATGTAATAGTCACTAACACAATTTCACGAATACATGTGAAGAGAATTAAAACCCCAATTACCTTTATAATAGTTGCCCACTTACTATTAAGCTATTATCACCTTCCATGTGCTCACCAAGCCTAATAATCATATAATAAAAAATATATTGCATTAGTTTTAGAAGAATCTAATCCCAACCAATAAAATCCTAAGAGTTGAGCAATTTAACTCACTCAAGTTTCCTTAGAGTCTCAATTCCTTAATTTTGTACAAGATACAAGTTCTAACTAAATAAGCACTTCTAATTTTTGCACATAGAAGGGAACCAAAACTTTTTGGCTTATTCATTTTTCTCTTTTTTCACCAATAGCCTACCAAGAACTTCAAATCTATTGGCTTGAACCAAATGTGACATCTTCCTTCTCAATCAAAGCTCTAAATATTGGAGCAACTTACTTCTTCTTCTCTTGCATTTTCAATGTTGTGCGTGAGATAAAGGGAATGTTTTAGTGTGTTTGCAGCAGAGCATATCTCAACATGAAAGGGAATTAATTGTTAGGGTTAATTAGATGTTTTAGTAAGTTGGGTTTGGATTCTAGGTCCAATAGGTTATAGATCTAAACTTATTTCTTTATATCTGGGCTTTATAATTGGCCCCCTCTAATCCAATCACAAAAACAAAAAGGCTATGAGGGAATATAATTTGTTTCTAATTTGATTTATTTTGATCCCAAGAGTAATTATGCTCTAATTTATTTTTCTTAAGTAGATCTAGTAAATTGCTTATTAAATAAGTCCAAGTCCATAACTAATTTATTTTTTATAATTAAATATTTATAGCTTCTAATTATTTTTGTTTTTTTGTCATTAAGCTCTTAATTAATTATTTTCCTCTAAAATTTTCAAATTCCCTTTGTCCTTAATAATTTCAATTTATTAAATTAAAATTCCCTAATTTTATTTATTATCCAAATGAATTATTTTTTGGAATGTTACACTATGCATTTTGAAGGCTTTTTTTATTTAAATCAACTAAAATACCTATAAACAAAACAAAGCATCATAACTTCTTATGGAAAGGGTTGAATGATTTTTGTTATGAGGTTAGCTGAATGATTTAGGAAGGGTAAAGATTTAGGTCTTTAAAATGCAAAAAAGGTAATTCTTTATGTAGTGCCATTTGAATTGAAAAGAGAAATGATATGAAAATTTTCAAAAATAGGGGAAGGTCTTAGTCTTTTTCTTTTAAGGGAAGAAAATATGAGATATTTTTTGTTGGGATTTTTATTACTATGAAAGTTGTTACAAACCAAAAGAAATGAACCAATTAGTTGATTTTGTATGGAGATTTTTTTTATACATAAGTTTATCTATCAATTCTAGAGGCTATGGTACTTCTCACTACCAAATTTTGTAAAAATACTCATTTTCATGTTTGCCATAAGTTGTAAAATTGAGAATATCATAAAGAAAGGAGGTGTGGCATTGCTAGATCAAGGACAAAAGGCAAAGAGAAGAATGGGTATTTCAATCAATTGACAAGAAAAGCTTCAAAATGCATAATTTTGATTATGTGAAAAGAAAAGGGAAAACGTAGGCTAACATGGCATTTAATATTGCCATGTTAGAATTTAGTAGTCTCCATGAGACTATCTATTGAGTTTTTAAATGATTGGCACATGAGGGAACCAACTTCAAACTGGTTTTATCTATAATGACCATTTTGAGAACACACATTTACAAAGGACCAAATTAAGAAAACTTCCATCTTTGAGTGACCAAAATAAAGTTTTAGTATGCTAACATGGCCTTTAATATTGCCACATTAGCATTTAATTATCCACATCACACTTTTTGTTCAATTTTTAAATGACTAACCCATTAAAAGACTAACTTGATAATGGTTTCATATGTGAATTTTCATTTTAAAAATAAACATCTATGAGGGACCAAAATGAGGTTTTAGTATTGACAAAAGACCTCATTGACAATTGTATTATTTGTGAAGAATCAAATTAAGAAAAACCCACCTAGACTAAATTCAAAAGGCAATTTTCTAAAAGATTAAATTAAGAAATACTCTATCTATGAGAAATCAAATTGTGAAGGTAATTTTATGATGAATCAAATTGAAAAATATATTATCAATTAAGGACTGAAAGAGAATTTTAATCAAAATTTAAATTTAAATTTTAATAGTATTTACTATTTTATATTACCCCATGATCTTATATCATAGTTTCAAAAATAAATCTATGAAAGTGTTCAAGATAATAATAAAATAGTTTTAAATTTTCTTTTATTAACTTACATTTTTAAACTTAAAAGTTTTTCTTAAAATAGTTAGGGTAATAGTAAGTAAGCTCAAATTAAATTTAACTATGAATCAAATTTCAAGTTTTAATTAATAAAAAAATTGTTAAATTTTGAATCCAAAAATTTTAAAAGATATTATGTAAATACCTTTTCTTTCCTTGAGAAATAGTTTAATTACACATTTTTGCTTTACTTAATAATTATACGGTTCTTCATTCAAATAAAAAAATAAATTAAAAATTAATTCAATTTGGCGAAAATACTCTCAAATTATTAAATTTATAAATTTAACAAATTACAAAATAAATACTTTTAAAATTTGGCAAATTTTAAAAGTATTAAATAAAAATAAATAATTACTAAAATGAAAAAATATATTCACAATTTTTAAAACAATTCAATTAATTGAAAGGAAATAATTAAAAATACTTAATTTCAACCATAGTGTGCTTATTAATTATATATTTAATTAGTAAATATACTATTATAAATCTAAAAAATTAAATAATAATTAATTTTATTGTTAATAACACAAAATAATAATACCGAAACAAAAGTTTGAAGAAATATATATTTTTAATGTTATATTTTTAAAATCGAAAAATTCTACCATTGAGAATATTTTTGTTAAAATAAATTTAGTCCTAGTTTATTTTAATTTTAGAGCAGGGTTGTATAATTTCTTATAAATAAAAATGATAGTTATATAATTAAGTCATTAGAGAGAGAGAGAGAGAGAGAGAGAGAGAGAGAGAATAATTTATTTTAAAAAATTTAAAAATTTTAAAAATTAATTTGACAATGTTCAGTCCAAACTAGCTCTCATGAACAACTAAAAATCTTTTGTTTAAATAAAAACAGAGCACAATAACCCATGTTAGAATCCTTAATTATCAGAAAAAAGAATCCTTAATTATCTTTAATAATAATAAAAAAAGAATCCTTAATTATCAAATGACAAAAACATGCACGCTAAATAAGGAACCCAAAGTACACCGACTGAGTTTAACAAAGAACAACCAAAATCAGAGTTCGGAGATCATAAGAATTCTCATGAGGCGCGGGCCCGTGTATTTCAAACATGGTATCGTAAACACCAAAAATCTTCAGAATGAAATGAGTATCATGGGCTTCAATTTTGAGCTCATGTTGATTTGTCTTGCTGTTTGAAAAAATTACGTTCAAGAATTTTAAGTTCGTAAGAATTATTTTTGAGAAGATATGGTTATAATTTTACGAAGATTTAATTGTAATTTTTAAAAAATCGAGATACAACAAAATCTTTTATCATAAATTCTGTAAACTTAAGGTCTTTTTTGTAATTTCTTCCTATCATTTCTTCCTTCACTTCTTCTTTGGGCTTTTATCCTCTACTCCTAAGCTTAAACGTTAGTAGCTGGCCCAAGAAAGAAAAAAAAAGTCAAATTATTTCATAAATATTAAAAAATTAAATTAAATTTGGGTAGGCGTAAGTCAAAACATATTCTTTGTATTGTTGTATTATACATAGTGGGAGAAAAAGTGATTCAAATGAGTAAAAATTTATATGGAGTTCACCTTTTTTTGCTTTATATTTACTTCTTCTTTTTTTTAATCTCTCTCTAATTGTACTATATATTTTTAGAGCACATTTAAAAATAAATTTAAAAAAATAGTACAGTCCTTGTTTGGAAAGCCAAGATGTATGCATTGTGTTGTGCAATAAACAATCATGTGTAAGTTATTAACAACTTGTTTAGTATAAAAATTAGAAATAAAAATAAAAAAATAATTTTATAAACCAAAAATGATCTTTATATATTTACTTTAAGAAAATTATAAAAATAAATAAATATTATTAAATAATGATTGCAAAAGACATTTCTCCAAATGTTTTCTTTTTTTCTTTTTGATAACCAAACAAGCATAAGTTTTGAAAGTATTAGTAAAAGAGCCCCTGAAGAAAGAAAGATTACAGAGCCCACTCAGGTTAGAGAACGCTTGCCATTCCCATGGGGACTTGATCTGCCACCACTCCCACGCCAATCTGGATTCCGTACTCAAAATGAATAGGTATTTTTTTTTTAATTTGAAGTGTTTAAATTTAATTTAGATAGTTTAAATTTGATATTTAATTTTTTTATTTTTTAATTTAAATTATTATTTTTAAAATTAATAATTAAAAGATTATTTTTATTTTATATCTTGTATCTTTTTAAATTAAAAAATATAAAAATATAAATATTAAAAATATTAAATTTAAACTGTTTAAATTTTTAAATAGTTTAGATTAAAATTAATAAAAGATGAGTAAAAAAAAACATTGAGTAGGAGATGGGTTCCTCCCACGCCCCGGTCTCCTCTCGTGTCATCGTCACTGCCATCAAAACCAGAGGCATATTGAGGGTTGAGGAGTTTCGTTGTCACTACTTCACTCACGCCTCTGTGATCCCATCAAGGCTCCAGCGGGTGACTGACATTATGGGTATCTTTGGTTGGAGGGTTTTGGAAGGAATGGAAGGAGGGAAGAAGAATAAGGTGTTTGGTTGAATAAAATGAGAGGGGAGAAGAGGGAGCCAAGTTTGCCTCTCCTCTAAATTGGAGGATTTTGGAAGGGAGAGGGTATTTTTTAAGTTTTAATTTATTTTTTGTCTTTTTTAATATATTAATATTTAATAAAAATTAAAATAATTTTTTATAAGAAATTAAAAATAAAAAAAATTAAAATTTATAATTTTTTTAAAAAATTATTGATATAAATAAATTTTTTTATAAAAAATAAAATTAAAATAATATAAAAAATAAATTTATTCAAATATAATTATCTTTCCACCCCTCCCTTCTTCTCCCTCTCTGAATCAAATAATAATTCCCCATTTTCTTTCCTCCTCTCCGTTAACCAAACGGAGCCTATAGTTCGAAAGACCCACTTCTCGACCTCCTCTTGCAACACTATCTGCAGCATCAGAATTGGATTTGGTTGCCTAACAATTTTTGCCGTCTACGAAGGTCTCACACACACGCCATCACGCACCGGTGAAGCTCCGGGCATGTGGTCGCTCCCTGTATCTCATGCACCACCATTAACATTGACTGAGCTTTAACCAATGACCAATCTTCTGGTGATCAATCTTTGATTATTTTGATCAACCCTTTAAATATTTTGTGATCCCACCTTTCCTCATCCTTAGCTCGTTCTAGAAAGCGAGTATGCTTCGAAAGCTATAAAGGTTACAGCAACACCATCTTACTTATCCTTTTATCTTACTGAGGTTGAGGGAATAAATATTCCTAGTTATACCATCCTTCGATAAATCTGAAGAACACCTTTCCATCAATTTAGATCCTTTGCATATTTGTCTTTTCTTATGACAATCGAAATGTTTTGTAATCTTTTATTCTGTTTTAGTCACAATTCAATTTTTTTTTTCTTTTTTTAATATCAATTGTGGTGTTTTTATTCTTTCTGGAGGTGTCTACATCTCCTTTGAGCATAGAGTTTTCTAGGGTACCCTTAATAATGAATCTGGAGTGTTATTGAAAAAATTAATTGTTTTGATATGTAAAGAGAAGAAATGTAGTACTACTGTTGCAACACCGAAAATGACGACATGTATTTATCCCAAATAGTGAATAATCAGAACCTTTAGCCGCCTTATAAATTAACAAAAAGATTACAAATGTTTACTTCTTATTATTAGACCAGAATTTTTTGCGCTAGCCTTTCCTTTAGTGAAATTATTTATTTAGGTTTTAAGCTTGTTATTTAAAAAAAAAAAAATATTAGAAGATTATAACCTGAAGCCTCTTCTCCTTATTTCTTTTCTTATTTTTTCTAATGCTTTTTAACTGTTAGCATTATACTCTAATTGTGAGAGTTACCTCGAGAAGACTTTTCCTCTTCAAAACAAGAGTGTTGATTTTTTTTAATTATTATTTTAACTGACATCAAATTTACAACAATAGCTTCCAGATATTGGATTAGAAGACTTGTTCTTAGAAAAGAACTCCAAAGAAGATATCGAATTTCAATCCCCGCCTGCATTGCGTAGTTGTTGTGTGGCACAGCAGAGGTAAAAGAACAAATAAGTTAAGTTTTATAAAAATGTTAATAATGAAAGGTGTGGATTTCCTGTTTGGGAGGCACTGTAGAGGATTTGAATTCTAAAATAATGGAGATGTAAGTTGTGGTCTCCACTTTTGTATTTTTTCAAGACTAAATTACATTAATTTTTAAAAAAGTTTAATTAAATTATATTTAATATCATTTTTGTTTTAAAGATATAATTTAATTCCTTTACCATTTGATATACGCTAGAAAAGCCTCTTCTCAAATTTACTTTTTGTCCATAAAATTAATTTTTTACATAACATCAAATTATATTTTATTTTTAATATAATAATAAAAATAGTAAAATTGACCTTGTGCTCTAATACGAGACTATAATTTTATTATTAATATAACAATAACAATAGTTAAGTAATTTTGTTTTTAAAAACAATACATATATTGTATAAAAAATTAATTTTATTAATGGAAAATAAATAGAAAGGAATGTTTTTATAATATATATATAAAATATCAAGGGGAGCCAATGATATTTATGAAATAAGAAAAATATCAGGTATAATGTACCTAAACTTAAAAAAAAAGAGTATAATTTCCTCTATTTTTTAAGATATTTAGTATTGTAAATTTTTGTTACAATTTCATTGAAGTGCGCATCCTCACGTTTGTAATTTCAAGTGTACCGCCATGTGCAAACTTATCTAGTCTATGTTATATATATATATATATATATATATATATATATTACTGTAATATCTTCTGTATTTCCTTGTTTGATGTATGATATAACAATATTTCTCTAACCGAAAAAAAGTCTCATTAAATATTGTTCTTAAAAAAACATAAAATCTCCATTCGTTTAAATTCTCTGGCCCACTTTTCTTGTCTCATTTCATGGCTCCTATATTAGATCATCACAGCATTTGTACCTAACCATAAAGCAATGAAAAATATATGACATACTTCTTGCCCCACCAATAGTTATTTTTTCTTATAATGGCATATGATTTAATTAAGAAGATAAGGAGGCAAGAAAAGAGGACTGAATATCCAAGTTATGCCTCAACCAGTGAAGGCAGCTGTGACCGACAAATGAGCCAACGAGTATGAACAAAGCTATCCATCAGTTACATTGCTCATTTGGTTTTGACTTTGGAGATTTTAGTGATCCAACTCCATTTCTGTCTCTGTGATTTTGAAAAATTTACTCTCAGGCTTCATTTTAGTACTTATTCTTAAGCATGAACTTTTCTTGTTCTATTGTAGTGTTTTTCCATCTTTTTCTGATCTGGTAGAAGATATAAGATGCATAGAGTTTGATGATACGTAATGTAATGTTTCACTCACTCTCAGCTCACATTTCTCACTTGGATACTTTACTGAATTGATCATTGTTAGTCCATGTCGGAACATCGCTCCCATGCTTGCTTTGCTAGACCTTCCTGCCGTGTTCAGTCATGCTGCTTAGAGGTTGTACACCAGAGCTTATATCACATTCTTCACAAATAGGAGTTTAGTGATCATTATAAGCTCATCAGCCAATATGCTCCAGAATGGAAACAAAAGGTGCAGAAACAAACTGGAAGCTCAGAAATTACAGTAAACAAAAAGCATAATTTATATAACAAGCACAGAAGCTCCCAAATTGTCTTCCCAGAGCTCTTATACAAGGAGAAACAAAGAGTAAAATACCAAACAGGGATTCCTGGGGGAAAGAAAACTGAAGAAGAAAAAGGAAAGAAAAACCCAAGTAGTGTTAAAATCAATCTGGCAATCTTGCCCTTGCATCCAAGTCTTACTGTACAAAAATATATAAATTAAGCAGATAACCCAACTCCTTCAAAGTTTCAATGTTAAATCTGGTGTTGAGTCCTGTAGCTCAAGGTCTACTTGTGGATGCACCTCTGCAAAACTCAAATCTGTACTTCCAGTGAGCACGAAATTCTGATCATGATGATGATGGTGATGAGTACTATCATCACCTACCTCTCCAACCTGACGGAAACTACCAGGCCATAGCATTTCTGCCTCATCATCCTCCAAGAACATAGGCATTCCACCATACCTTTGATCGAATCTTGCATTGCTTTTCACCTCATAAGGCCTCAATATTGATGGTGAAAAGCCATGGTGAAGTGAGGAGTGTGCTTTTATCCCCAAGGACCTGAAAGAGCCATGGAGAGGGAGAGATGCTAAACTTGCATATCTCTCAGAGAAAAACCCCATTCTCATAGCCCTCTTTGCTAGTGTTCTTTCCCTCTTGTGTGCATTCTGGTGGCCACCGAGAGCCTGCGAGCTGAAGAACTTGCGCTGACAGTAGTTGCAAGAGAAGACTCTTGGGATGGTGGCTGCTGTGGTTTGAGAGGCAGGTTCATTGCTACTCTCACTAGTACTAGAGAATGAGAGTCCTATGGAGTCTCTAGTGGCGCCTAGCTCGTTGTTATTGAAGCTGAGAGTTAAGTCAAGTGAGAGAGGATCCGTATTATTTGGATGGAATCCTATAGGGTTTGTGTGGTCAGAGGCGTTATTGAGACTGTCACTGGAAGGACCTGCAGATATTTCTTGTATAGATATGTTGGACGCAACCTGGCTGCTAATTTCAGATTCATTTTCTGCAGAAGCCTCCACCTCAAGATCAAAGTTTGGTCTCATGATTTGGCTGTGCTTATACTGCGAGTTGATATACAAAGCAAGTGCAGCAATCAACCATCAGAATAAGAGCTTGAAGCAGAATAATTGTTTTGTCCTGCAATTTGGCTTGCAATGAATATCCATCAGTTATATGTAGTAAGCATGAAAACATGAAATTCTGGACTTAATTGGATCCAAGGAATAATTGTACACCCCTCTAATTAATATGACATGAATCGTATGTAGAATTGTTTGTCCTCCAGAGAGGAGAACTAACGATATACACGGAACAAACAAATTCTAGCAGTCCCAAGTGCAAGATAACTAATTTTCAGCTTGAGGGCAAACAAGCAAACAGCCCATATTAGTCCTGGAATTAATTGCACAATTTCTTTTATCTAGCATGTCTTATGATTGAAGTGCCTTGATAATGAACTTTCATGGCTGAAAGTAATTCCTTCTGAATAGTCTATTTTACCATTTGGGTAGCAGAACTGTTCATGGCGGCTGAAGGCAGAATGGGTTACATACGCCCATGGAAGGAGCTCATGTGTATGATAGAAAGTAGAAACTATTGGTACCTTATTACCAGCAATTGGACATTATATCAGTGATCTCACCCACGTAATGGAAAGATACCAACAAAACCAACTTTCTCTAATATTTATTTTTTTCACTTTTTTCCAACATTGATGAAGCAGGGGTTAATATGAAATGAATTCATGGAGATTTGTCTTATGGTAACTCTAGTGATAAATTGCAATGGTCAAAACAAAAGCCATATCTACCAAAGGTCTTGGCCTCAAAGGGGGATTTTTGGTGCAATACAGATTGATTATGCTCTTCGTAAGCAAGTTCAGCATCATCTATCCCTAAAATCCTTCCCTTACCCTATTCTGCTTACTCAGAGTCGTCTAGAATTTATTAGAAAAAAACAACCAAAACATGACATATGAAGCACTCAAAACCATATGTTTTATACTTTTATTGGAATTAATTACGAAGGAGGCATAACATGAACTATAGATTTACACCAACATACAGTGTTAAAACTTTTCACCATAACCTGAGTAAGTAAATCAATGATCAAGGATTCTTGTTCAAATCTATTAGTTCCCTTGCCTACTTGCATCTGATCTAAAATCAATCTAGAATCTAAGATTTCCAGCAAACCAAAAATGACTCTTAAGAGATTGAACACCATGATTGTATGTGCTTCAATCCGTTAACAAGGAAAAAGAAGAAACCCCGACTCCCAGTTTAAGGTCGTACTTCATCAGTTTGTTAGTGCAGGGCTAGATTGAGAGACAGTATGAGTTAGTGTGAAGAGAGCAATAATACCAATAAGCAGAAATAACGGCATCGCTAGTACTATATCCTAAAACAGAGAACTGCATGCAGAAAGAGACTTGTTTCATCTTCCTCCTTGCGAAACCTGGGACAAAATTATCTGGATTATGTATTATATATGAAACAAAGACGGAGTTTAAGAGACACAAAGTCTCACATGGGATATTCCAAAGGCCAAAAATTACTTAGAGAACGCTTGGCAAGAGAAACAAAGTTGGGTACTGGGGCGAAAGGACAGAACCGAAGAATCGATTTTAGAAGGTTTGAAGAAAGAATCCACAAACTACTTCCTCTATTCAGTGATTCTAAGTTATCTACAAAGCAAGAGAGATTAAGGAAAAACAAGACAAGAACACAATGAGTAGAGATATAAGTATGACAGTAAAGAAGGAGTATTACATACCCTTTCAAGTTTGAAGATCCAGTGGAAGTAGCTTGCTTTTGAAATCACCTGAAAACTGCTTTGAAATTGGAGACATCTACTTTCAGTGTTGCTTGTATGGCTAAATATCAGAAGACAAAACAGGTTTGAGTTTTCTATGTTTCCGGAACAATAGAGGGCAAGATGAGAGGAGATTCCTTTTTCATTTTTTTTTTTAAACTGAAAAAGGTACAAACATGGAGAAAGAGTAAATGGGGAGAGAGAGAAAGTGAGAGAGACAGACAGAGAGATCGTGGGTATTGATGTTTAATTATGGGAAAGCAAAGGTAAGTAGGGAGTGCAGGGTTGAGGGGACAGTGGTGGGGCGTCAGAGAAGTCAGAGGAAGGCGTTGGATAAATTTCCTAAAAAAAAAATTAGAAAGCATAAATAGATACTGTAATCCAATAAAATCTAAAATTTTTACATATAATTTAAAATATCATATTATGTTTAATATAAATACATCACATATATCAAACACAATTTCTTTTTAGAAGTGTCCTATTCCCATAGGATATAATCAAATGCAACTACTTTTTTGAAAGTCTGAGGCATTGTACCACTTCTTTGTGGAATTTTGGGCTTTTCCAACAAAAAAAAACAACTGCTTCCCCATTATGCAAAGTTTAAACTATGACACAACTGGGTTGGTTGTACATAGAATGAGAAAAAAAATAGGAAACAAAAAGATTCTCTCGCCTCTCTCGCCCCCTCTCCCTCTCCCTCTCTCTCCCCACTTCAAAAGTATTTCAGATAACTCCACAATGCATGGGGTCAGCTTTCATAGTTTCATATTTGGTTCCATCCATCACGTCCATCATAACCACTTCATCTTATTCAGACCTCAACGTCTAGCATTCATACATACTGTGCTAGAAATCATTTGTTTCCCCTATTTTTCTTATTATTATTTTTTAACTTAACAACTCCACTCAACATAAATAATGGAGCACATATCCTTCCCACCCAATAACCATTTTATATTATGAATTATTGCGACCGATTTTTTCCCCTTTTCCATTTCTTTATACCCTTATATTCTTTGTAATTTTCCCACTGGTTGTACCCCTTGTCTTTCAACATTTAACTGTAAAGTGACACAACAGTTGAAGCAACTCATCATTAATTTATTCAAGTAAAGCACGGTTGAAGCAGCTAATCATCATTTATCATCACAAATATAGCTCTTATGGGCTCAATATTTCTTTTCCTAGAGTTGGTGAATCTTATTCTGAATAACTTCACATAGGAAAGCTTAAGCTCCACTACAACAACAATGTTATAAATGACCCCATTCAAATAGTCATCAAATCCTTGTTCAAACTGCTTACTCCTTATCCCTTTAAAAAACTCAGTCATATAAGTAAAAAAAAGGATAAGTTATATTTTACTCCCCTTAAATTTGACCCAAAATCAATTTACTCTTATCAAATACGGCTCTTTGGCGCTCGATATCCTCTTTTTTCCCTAGATTTGGTGAATCTTTTTTTGAGTAACTTCACATAGGAAAGTTTAATCTCCACTACAACAACAATCTCACAAATTACCCAACTCAAATTTTTCTTTGGGGAAAATACTCAAACAGCTACCATGCATTGTAAAAATAGAGTTTAAATGTGTGTGGTTCTTTGTTCAGCGAAAGAGGATAACTACGAAAGCCATTACCTAGGATATTGGAAGCCAAGTTGACACACGACACATCCTATTAACCCACCAAAGGAGAAAGAGATTGGAAGGTTTCTACCATGGCCTTCAATCTCTCAATCTCTGTCAATATTAAGCTGACATTTTCGTAGGAGCACATAATGGGATGGTCCATTATCCACACTAAAAATTATAGAAGCATCATGGCCATAAATCCAATACTTGCTCCTTTTTTTAAAATTGGAAGCAAATCCCTTTTTTCTTTCACCCTCCTTGAATTTCAGCCACGCGAGTATCAGCAATTCAGCACAGCAAAAATAAATGGGTCTCACATATTTGTCATGCTTAGCTTTCCAATCACAAAAATTTCACAAATATTTTGTTTTCTGTTTTTTGTTTTTATTTTTACATTTTTAACAAAATGAAAAACTATAATTCATTAAAATCGTTTGCTAATTGCTCAAACTTTACACCATTTAGTGACTTTTTTTTTAATGTACTAGATTTAGATATAAATTTGTATATATTTACTATTAAGTTCTTTAATAAAATTATTACACGTGCGAAATTATTTTTAAAAAATTGAATAATATACTGTTAAGTTGTAAAAGTCGTATATTTATATATAATAAGTGTAAAATTTATATATTTATTATTAAAAATTTATTCATTTATTATATTTTAAATAATAATAATAATATAAAAAAACATATATAAATTATTTCTGTTTAAATAATATCAGTTTTGCTTGCGGTGCATTCAGAATTTTATTTCTAAAATGATTTTAAGAAAAATCAAATTCAGATTAATAAAATTTTTTTACCTGATTTCTGTTAATACAGATAAGTATTAAATGCAAAAAGGGCTACAAAATGAAAGAATTAAGTACTTTTTAGCACTTTTGAGGTTACAAATGCAGATCGAAGTAGAAGCAAAAAATTATAATTTTTTTCTTACAGAATCTATTGACCTTTTAGGGTAAGAAATAGCTAAATGGTGCACCCCAACTGAATGAAGTAAATCTAATTAGAGTGTACAAAAACTACCGGGGCAATTAGCTTTGAATGAACGTAATTAAACTAGGCAATTATTTTGGAGGAACACTAATCAAAACAGGATTAATTGTTTCTAGAACAAATTCATATGGCTTAATCACTAGAATAAATGCAAAAAGATTTGAGTTTTATGTCCAGTGGGTACTAAAATAACGTTTAAAAAAATGCATGTGAAATAAATGAATGAAACTCCATCTTAATAAATTATTCCTTCCAGTCTTTAATATAAGTTATCAATATTTATCTCACACATATTAAAAAAATTAATTAAAAATAATTTAACTAATTAAATTTGTATCAAAATATAATTTTTTTATATTTGTCTCTAATTAAAAAACTTAATTCTATTTTTAATAAATTATTTTAGTTTTAATAATTTTTTATTTAATTAAAAATATTTAAAAAAATTATTTAATAATCAAAATAATTTAAAAAAAATAATTTATATTTTAAATTAAGATAATTTTTTAATAAATAACTTATATTAAATAATTTATATTAAAGACAGGAAGAATTACTATGCTCTCCAAACGCCAAGGAATCAACATGATTGTAGTTTTTCGAGTTTGGAGATGCTATTAAAATTTGTAAATCCGTTATATATATATATATATATATATATATTAAAAAAATAGTTGTACATTATTGACCAGCACGAACTCTCAGGAAACCCTTAAACATTTCAAAAGCAAAGCAATATTATATCCTTTCCTTTGGAGTCAATATACGGATTAGAAGGAATAAATCTTCCCCTTGACGTATTATTTTTTTTCACAGAGATTAGGGGTCAAATACTAGGTTGTCACTTCGTAAGGTTCCCCAACTTCAAGTGGCAAAATATTCATATCCCAAATTGCATCTTAACCTGCGTATACATGACATCAACACTCTGGACCCTTTTTTGGGGATAGGTATCAACGTGCTGCCCAACGAAAGTGAATTTGGATTATTATTATTATTATTATTATTATTATTATTATTATTATTAATTTTAGTCTTCTATTTTTTTATTTTGATATTTTTTATTTTCAAAGAAACCAAATATGAGATGAAGATTTTATTAGATAAATAATTCTATCTAATAAAAATTAAAAGATTATTTTTATCTTAAATTTTATTTTTTCCAAATAAAAAAATAGATAGTTGGAATCTAAAAGAAAATATAGAGTGTCTAGATTGTTGCTCAAGTTGAAGAGCACAGAATTCCTATTTTATCTTAAAAAAATACTTATATATATTTTTTTATATTTTTATTATCAAATTTTTAATCAAAATATGATAAATGTATAATTTTTGTAAATAATTATATAATTATCTAATTAAAATATATATTTATTATATTTTTATTAGAGAACTATATATTTGTCATATTTTAATTAATAATAAAATATAAAAAAAATATGGCTATGTTTAGTGCTTTTTATCTTTCCACTACTCAATTTGGTGTCAGGATTATGCTCTAGGGTAATCAACAAAGTAGCTAGTAAGAGATTTTTAAATAAACTAAATTAACATGAATAATTATTTAGATATGTTAAAAGTAAGCATCATTGAATGGAAAATTCTTTATAAAAAAAATTATAAACCAAACTAATTGTGAATAGGTAAGTATTTTAGACTTTTGAATAAGATTTATTTGTAATATATTTAAATTTATATTTATGATTAATTTAATTTAAGTTATGAATATGTTTATTAATAAATTCACTTGACTTTTTTTTATTCAATAGATTTATCAAAAAATTTTGAATTATCAAAACTCAATGTGGTTAAAATTTTTTAATCTTTATATTTTAACTTTTTTAGAGATTTTTTTACGAAATAAAATAATACATACTGAAAAATGCATAGCACATTCTTACATCTTTATTTGTAACTAATGTACTTTACTTATATTTCGTTGAAAAGGTCTATAAAATGATGTTAGATATTGCTCTAAAAAAATTGAACTTGTTGAGACAAATTTTTGGACCTGAAATTCTTAAACAAAAGTAGAAATCCCAAAAAGAAAAAATATCTCAACTTTCAAAAAATTTAGCTTTCTGTACCAAGAGCACTAACTTTGCAATGGCCAAAGAATATGAATGTTGAGAATTGAACATAAAGAGAAGCACTTGTGTAATGGGATGACAAGGCAGGGGATTATAAAAAGAGCTAGACCTATCTTACAAAACCCACTTTACAATGAAGAATATATCTTTGTACAATTGGATCCTGAAATATGCTTCACGGCTAGGTTGAAGCAGCCAAAGTGAATCTCAATATTAAAATTAATAAGGGCATCAGAATCTTAAGCACATGTCTAACAGGGATAAGTCGTTTCAACACTTTCAACAAGCCAGAAAAAATAATAATAATTAAAGATCTCAAATTAATGAAAAATTTTAAATTTTAAAATTATTTTAAAAGATAAAAAATTTTACTTTTTGTACATAATTTAAATTTTTTGTTTTAGTCTTTAAAAATAGTTTTAAATTTTAAAATAAATATTTTTAATTTAAAAGGAAAAAAAGCCTATGCTACTCTAACCGAAAGGAATTTTAAATGAATAGTACTGTTTTTGCACTGAAAAAAGTTCCTACAGCGTGGGGACAAGCCTACTAATTAGGCAATTAAGGCCTAAGCACATGCCCAGATAAGATCACAGGAGTGATCGAGAAAAATACTATGAAAAAAAAAACCCCTCATCCAATGAATCTTCAACATTTCATCGCATCCACGTGTGTTTGATCTTCGTCCCAAAAGTAAGTGGCGATTTGATCGTAATGGGAATAAACAAAACAATGGAACAGTACTTTATTTTTTTTTTTAAAATTTTTTCTAGGAAACTAGCTGTGGAAGTGCCAAGACCAAACACTAGCACAAAACACAGTCCCATGGGGTATCTATGTATCCTAGGGCTGTTTGCTTTTAGTTTTACTCCATCATACAAATGCCACGTGACCAAGTGACATTCTTACATAACCAAAGTATACGAGACATAGTTTAGAAAAAATTTAGATAGAGACCGATCCAAGGATTTGAGGACAAGTGTTATGATATGTTATATGTCTAAGATTCTTATAAGTTTAAATGGTCTAATCCATTTCATCAAGGTTTAAAAATTTTCATACTTATGAATTAATAGATTGTATACAATAAATTATTTTAAATAATCCCATTTAAAACGGTGAAACATAGTAAATCATTTTGAGTAAATAGTTATTACAATTTCACGAAGCTATTTTATCAAATTATTAACATTAGCTTACCCTTAAAAAAAGTATACATAGAAATTTTCCCGTGTTAGTCAGTAAAGATCACACAGTAAGATTCCACAAATACAACTAAATTATAGCTAAGTTAAGTTTCCCATAAGATTATCATTACCACAAACAGTCTTTTATATTCTTACTCTTGTATTATTTTCATATTTAAATTCTCTCTCCCTCTAAAATTTTTCTCTTAATCTATATCCATTTTTAATCCGCAATATATTATAAAAAATAAACTAATCAATTATAATTACAAGAAGATATATAAATATACATGTTCCAAGTGGACTTTATTTAGTGAGAACTAAATTTAACATACTTATATATATCTTTTTAAGATCGATTTACTCTATATTATCAACAGATGATCAACTACTTGATAAGTTGAACATTTCTACCTTTGAATTTCTACGTTTGTTTAGAGATGTATATCATTTTCATCTAACAAATGAAAATTTATAAACAAAATAATAATAATAATTACTTTATCTTCTTCGAAAAAATGTTCAAATTATACAATTTTTCTCTATTTTAAAAGATTATACTCCCTTTTGTTGAAATTAAAATATGTATTATATTTTTTTCTGTAACAAAAGATAAATTATAATCACGTCTATTTTAACCAAAATATTCTTATAGTTATTACTTGTATAATATAACATATATTAAACATTTTTTTAACTAATATAAATTAAATAGTTACCTTTTAAATGTAAAATAAATAAAATATTAGTTTTGAAGAAAAATCACATAATATTAAAATAAAAGTTTAAGAAACATATTTTTGAATAAATCATATTTTTAATAAAAAAATCAATACCATCCTTAAAGATGTTTTGATTATCTCTCAACTTCAAAAGAAATTTGTATATATTTCCATAATGAAAAAGAGATGTATAATTTAAACATGTTTAAAAAGCTTAAAAAGAAAATAATTTATCTTAACAAATAAGAATTTAGTAGTTAAAAAACTCAACTCTTAGAAAATTCAACCTTTCATAATAATATCCTAAAAGACATGCTTAAAATGGTTACATAAGCTAATATATAATATTTAATTTAGGTCTCTTTTAAAAATTTTTCGAGACACATGCATGTCCTTGTTTCCGCCGCTTAGCACAGTACCCAAGGCGCCGCTCGTCACCACCACCACCTTAGCCTCCACGACAAGCTGGAACTGGTCCCCCGTACCACACCCTATGCGGATTACAATAATATAATCAGCGTATTAGTATTCTAATGCAGTGCTTAAGATATTCTTAAATATTAATTAATTCCGTTGTGACAATTTCAATGAAAGCTGCTCAGACATCAAATAAGTTATTAAAAAATAAATAAATTACACAAACCTCTTTTTTATTTACAAAATTTGTATGAAACAAAAATTATCCTATGTTTTAGTTTAATTTTAAATTTTTTTATCAAAATACTTTTTATTAAATGCATTTTTGTTGACTAAACAAATTTTAAATGGAGGATATTTTAATTAAAAAATTAAATTAAAGTGTAAGATAAGTTTTTATTCTAAAAGAAAGTCTACATATGTTTTAAAAACAAAAAAAAAATTGTATAATTTATTTAATAAATTTTGAAAAAAGGCGAAATTCTCCCACTTGGTTTATACGTGACTCTACATATATATATATATATATATATATATATATGCTTCCCAACTTTGCATTTGTTTACCATAAACGCGAAGCTTAGTGCTTATTAGGTAGAGCCCACCAAGGCTATGGGAATTAGGATTAGTGGCATATGCTCAATTTTCATAAGCATCTCTCTCTCTCTCTCTCTAAGCATGCTTCTTTTTGGCTAATTATATTACTGTCAAACACATGTTCATGATTCCAATTTTTAATTGGACAGCTTGCCCTTGTGATATATATTCTGATCTTTAACTAAACTTATTGCCATTATGAGTCCACTAATTAGCTATCAGAACTATCGTATTGGTTAATAAGACATCAGTGGCTCTAAGCTTATTGGGAGAGCTATACTTTGCATGATGAACCCCACTTGCCTATTATAAATTTCAAGTTAATCCCAATTATATATCCAATCCAATGTTGGTCCCACGAATATGGTGCTTTAGGATTGGTAAAAGTTAAAGCCTATTGGTGTTATTAATTAGGTAAGCCCACACTAATGCTAGTATGTTGAGCATTTATGAAAACAATAATCATAATTCAATCCATAAATTTAGAAATTCACTTAGGTTCAGTCTCTAAATTTTTTAAAATATTGAGCTTATTGCAAGTTAATCTTTCCATCAATGCTTCATGCCTGTTAGCTAAATTTCTGTAAACTGTACGTTTAAATGGCAATCATCGGACTCTTGACGGAAGAATTAATTTGTAACAAGTAGATATTTTCGGAGACTAGCTCATATACTTTGAAAATTTTGAAAGCTAAAGCTAAGTGGGTCTACAAATTTAGAGATCGATTTGTTAATTTACTCAAAAAATATTCATGTATGGGTGCTTCAACATATGGTCAACGCAAAAAAATTTTTAGTGATGATCTTACATTCTCAAAAATATATACTCTATATTTATGACATAATAAACTGTTAAATATTATTGAATATTTAATAATATTTTATCTATTTTAATAGATTTATTACTATAATTACAATCATTAAGTACACATGAATATTAAATTAATTTTTTTAAGAAATATTAATTATTAAGTAAACTAATATGTTAAGTAATTATTTAATCATTACAACAAATACCACAAATATTGACTGAGACTTCAATTGGAAAATTCATCATTTCAACCATAAATTATATATTTTTCACTGAATTTTTAGTGGGATAAATGATTGGTTTTTCTTTGGTCGATATTTTGATTCAGTCGAAAATTCAGTCGCCTAACAATGTTATTTACTATCTTTGCACTTCTTTGCAATTATATTGCATCAGTGTAGTTTTTTAATTTATTGAAAAAAATTTATTTAATATTAATTAATTATTAATTATTAAATAATATTAATAAAAATGATGATAATTATTTTAATTGATATAAATAATAATTTTAAAAATTTTAAAAATCTGCATAAAAATTGAATTAAGTTTAATTTATTTATTTTAAAAATAAAGTTATAATTTTTCTTAAAAAAATCGGTCAAAAATTATTATTTCTGACTGTATATTCAATCAAAAAATGATAATTTCTGACTGAATATTTAGCCAACTATGTTTTCCAAAGAAAAATGGTTTTCTGTACGAAATTTCTTTTTTGTTTTGTATTTTCTTAATGTTTTTAAATTTCCTTTTGTGTGTGTATATATATATATATATATATTAAAACTACATAATATTTTTATTAATATACTAATTATTTCTATATCTTAATAATTAATAAATATTGTAATTAAGTGATAATATTTGTAAATTTCATATTTTGATTTGTTTATAATGAATGATAATTTGTTTTATATTTATTTTAGTTTCTAAAAATAAATATCTTTATTTTCATTTAACTTTTTTTTAATGTATATTATTATTACATTATTTTTTATCAATCTTTTTTCTTTTTGAAATGGTTACTATGTGATTAAATGATTTTTTTTTTGCATTTTCTCTTTTTCCCGGTTATCTAGGTTCATCTTGTTCTTCATGCCCAAATAAGTGTCCAAATAACCCAGATTGCAACATGCTATCTAGGGTCATCGTGTTCAATCACATTCTAAAAAAGAAATAATTGAGTCCACCCAAGTGGCCCAGTTGAATTTTAATGGATATACACATTCTAAAAGTGAATGAAAGGGTCAAAATAATAAAGTTATAATAACATATATAAATTAAATGTAAATAACATTTATATATATAATTTGGGATTTTTTGCCAACTTAAATGTTGTCTCTTTTATGATTTTAAAAAAAAAACTCAGAATATGTTGAATCTTCATCTCCATCTTGCATATATTCCACGTCTTTAATAAAAAATGATGTTAAAACTAAAAATAATTAATATTAATAATAAAAAATAATTGAAAATAATTGAATTACTTTAATTTAATAATTAATCTTCTTCTTTATCATCTTCATGTTATTGATCATCTTCTTCATCTTCATGTTTGTCTCCATCTCCCACATCTAATACACATCTTCAATGAAAAAAAATAATCTTAATAATTGAAATAATTAATATTAATAATAAAATAAAATGCAAATGATTAATTACCTTTATTTTTATAATTAATCCTATTCTTCATTATCTTCATGTTGTTGATCTTCTTCTTCATCTTCATTTTCATCTTGCACATTAATACTAATAATATTTCATATGCTAAAAGGTAATTTATCATCTATATTAATACTACTTTCATATGAAAATTTTATTTTTTTAAAACATCATAGGTTGATTAATTTTTCTTTCATAATAATTTTAGCTCATCAATCCATGACTATAAAAATACATCAATCTTAATTTTTGAATTTTGTGGTCCAAAAATAATTACAATTAAAAATAAGTAAGGAGCAGTTATACATAATTTAGATAAAAAATTGTAAGAAATAATTATCACAAGCCAATATGAATATAATAAAGCAAATTAATTATAAAAGAGTGAATTCATCTGTACAGAACTAAAGTCTAATATTTTGTGGTTTCGTAACAAAATTAAAATATACTCTATTAAAATATTTTCATGCTTCTTTATCTGTCACGTGATGCAATATACATTCACATCTTTTATTATTCCAATGATATTGTATGAACTCAGCAGATTTCATTAAGGATTAAGCCTTTGCAAGGTATTTAGTAAATAATACAATATTTTTATTGAAATCTCCTTAAAACTTCATTTTGGACTAAGTTAACTAGTTTTATGCCAAGTTGCTCCATAGAATTTATATAGAGTCTCATATATGTTTTCTTTATAATACAACATTTACCCACTAACACAAATATTAATTTTTTGAGTAGATAGGCCAAATTTTGATGCTAGTTTCTTTCATAACTATTATTATGATTTTCATTTACTAATTTTAAGATAGATATTGTTTCAATCTCACCATGGCATGTTTAATATTAATATCTAGATTGAAACCCTCTGTTATAAAAATTAATTTTTATATTATCAATACTAGAACTCTCTATTTTTGCATTTAGAATATGGGTATCCAATTTTATCGTTTCTTAAATTGAGTCCAATAAAAATATTTCTCCATTGTATTACTACAAATCAATAAATAACAACATTACATGCCAAATAATATTTAATAAAAATATTGTTTAACAATTATTTATAGTGCTTCTTGAAAAAATTAAAATAAAAAAAAGTATTTATACATACTTTTGGAAAAAACTAAAACCAAAACTCCAATCAAACAAATCTCTGAAAAATAAAAAGAAACTAAAACCAAGCTTTCTAATCAAACAAATCTAGTCCCCATTGAAGATGAAGAAATCACAAATTAATGCAATAAAATCAAAGAAATCAGAGAACTTGAAATGATAGAAGAGAATTGCGATAAAGAGAAAAAATATAAAAGAAAAAAAAGAAAAGAAGAAATGGAGAAATAAAAACTAAAATACTAAATATTAAATTTATTAGATGAATTTGTTATCAATTAAAATTATTAAATTTCCACAAATTAAAAGAAAAAAATCTAATAATAATAATAATTCAATATAAAAATATTAATTGTATTTAACTTAATTACATAAGAATAATAAATATGAATATTATTTATAAAAATTATCAAATTTTAACAATAACAACAATAATAGGCTTTTTTCCAATAGGTGGGATTAGCTATATAGATCAAATAATATCATAAAGTTCTATCATAAATCATGTTTTTAATTAAACTATTTAAATCTAAAATTTTCTTAATAATTTCGCCTATAATTTTTCGTAATCTCTTTCTATCTTTAATTATTAGGCTACTCTTCATTTGATTTACTCTTTTTACTGAGGCCTCTATAGGTCTTTTCCACACATGTTCAAACTATCTAAGACAATTCTATCATCTTTTCCATAATAGATGCGATCCCAATTTTTTCTTTAATGTATTCATTTCTCATTCTATCTTGTTTAATATAATGACTCATATAACACAATATTCTCATCTTTACAATATTAATCTTATTCTCCTGTTGGTTTTTTAATACCCAACACTCAGTCCCATACAACATATAAAATTTAACATATAAATATAATTATAAATCAAAGAAAAAAAAAGAAAGGAAAGGTGAAAAAAAGTAATATACAACAACAACAACAAAGCCTTTTCCCACTAAGTGTGGTCGGCTACATAGATCAATTGACGCCATAAACCCCTATCATAAATCATATTTTTAGATAAACCATTTAAATCTAAATCTCTCTTAATAATTTCTCCTATAGTTTTTCTTGGTTTTCCTCTACCTCTAATTATTGGACTATTCTCTATTTCATCTACTCTCCTAACTGGGGCTTCTATAGGTCTCCTCCCCACATGACCAAACCACCTAAGTCTCGACTCTACAATCTTTTCTACAATAGGTGCGACTTTCACCTTCTCTCTAATGCATTCATTTCTAATCCTATCTCGTCTAGTGTATCCACTCATCTACCGTAACATTCTAATCTCTACAACATTAAACTTATTTTCTTGTTGACTTTTTATTGCCCAACACTTAGTTCCATACAACATTGCAGGTCTTATAACTGTGCAGTAAAATTTACCTTTAAGTTTAAGTGGTACTCTTCTATCACAAATAATGCCCGAAGCACTCCTCCATTTCATCCATCCCGCTTGAATCCTATACTTTACATCTTCTTCTATTTTCCCGTTATATTGTATGATGGATCCAAGATACTTAAATCGTGTGATTTGTGGTAGGATATGTTCTTCAATTTTTACTTCTATACTAGAAGTGGTGTGCCTCTTACTAAACTTACACTCCATATATTCCGTTTTACTTCTACTTAAACGAAATTCATGAGTTTCTTAAGTTAGTCTCCACCTCTCCAACTTCTCATTCATTTCCTCTCTCGATTCTCCAATTAGGACAATATCATCTGCAAAAAGCATGCACTGTAGCACCGGCTCTTAGATATGTTCAGTAAGCACATCCAAGACTAAAGTAAAAAGATAAGAGCTCAGAGTTGACCCTTGGTGTAGACCAATAGTTATTAAAAAATCTTCTGTAAGTCCACCTTTTATTACTACGCTAGTTGTAACCTTATCATACATGTCTTGGATTGCTCGAATATAAGCTATACGAACTCTTTTTTTCTCCAAAGCCTTCCATAGAACTTCTCTTGGCACTCTATCATATGCTTTTTCTAAATCAATAAACACCATGTGTAAATCTCCTTGATTCTCCCTATATCTCTCCATTAATTTTCGTAATAAGTATATTACTTCCATAGTTGACCTTCATGGCATAAAACTAAATTGATTCTCCGTAACTTGACTCTCTTTCCTTAATCTTCGCTTAATTACTCTTTCCCATAATTTCATAGTGTGGCTCATGAGTTTAATTCTATTATAATTTGCACAATTTTGAATGTCCCTTTTACTCTTATAAATAGGGATTAAAGTACTTTTTCTCCACTCATCTGGCATCCTTTTAGATCTCATAATTTCATTAAATAACTTTATGAACCAACTTATACCTTTCATTCCCAAACCCTTCCATACTTCAATGGGTATATTATCCGGTCCAACTGCTCTGCCATTCTTCATTCGCTTTAATACTTCTTTTACCTCTACCTCACAAATCTTACGGTAAAAAGTATAATTTCGATCATCTTCTTGAGTATCTAGCCTATCCGATTGCAATAAAATCTCATGCCCTTCATTAAAAAGCCTATGAAAATAATCCTTCCATCGTTCTCTGATATCTCGTTCCGTGACCAACACTTTCCCATCTTCATCCTTAATGCATTTTACTTGATCCACGTCTCTTGTCTTTCTTTTCCTATTTTTAGCTAACTTATAAATATTTTTTTCTCCAACTTTAGTACCTAAAGATTGGTATAACCCATCAAATGCCCTCGCTCTCTCTTCGCTCACTGCCTTCTTAGTGTCTTTCTTAGCTACCTTATATTTTTCCCAATTTTCATTACTCTTATATAATGACCACACTTTATAACACTCTATTTTAACTTTAACATTATCTTGTACACTTACATCCCACCACCAAGATTCTTTATCCCTAAGTCCAAAACCTTTTGATTCACCTAATATTTCCTTTGCCACCTTCCTAATCTCTTTAGCCATTTCATTCCACATATCGTTAGCACTTCCTTGTATTTCCCAAGGTCCTTCCTCCACAATCCGTCTCTGC
Organism: Erythrophleum fordii; assembly: GCA_032878935.1. NCBI lineage: Eukaryota > Viridiplantae > Streptophyta > Magnoliopsida > Fabales > Fabaceae > Erythrophleum > Erythrophleum fordii. Next base: position 14,633,214 of record JAVQMF010000050.1, read on the forward strand.
AAAATTTTTTCTTTATCCCCCTTTAGTTGCCACCACTTAGTCCTTACCACTCTATCTTCACCTTTACTTTTTATTCTCCTCCTAACTCTTACATCCATAACCAAAACTCTATGTTGAATAGTTAAACTCTCTCCTGGTATAACTTTGCAATCTATGCAAAATTTTCTATTCGATTTCTTTATAAGAAAGAAATCAATTTGAGAACATACCCTTCCACTTTTATACGCGATAAGATGTTCTTCACGCTTTCTAAAACAAATGTTAGCTAATATAAGATCGAACGCTAATGAAAAGTCTAGAATAGTTTTACCCTCTGCATTTACTTCTCCTATACCATGTCCTCTATGAACACCCTTATAATCCGAAGATACACTTCCCACATGACCATTTAGATCCTTTCCTAAAATAATCTTTTCTCCTAATGGTATTTCCTTAACTAAATATTCTAAATCTTCCCAAAACTTTACCTTATGATATTCTTCTAACCCTACTTGTGAAACATAAGCACTAATAATATTAAAAATTTCCTTTTCTACTACAAACTTTAATGTAATGATTCTATCTCCTAACATTTTGACATCCACTATAGTATTTTTTCAAAACTTATTTACAATTATACCTACCCCATTTCTAGATTTAGATTTACCAGTATACCAAAGTTTAAAACCTGAAATATCTAATTCTTTTGCTTTTTCTCCTACCCATTTAGTTTCTTGTAAACATATGAAATTAATCCTTTTCCTAATCATAGTATCTACTATTTTCATAGACTTACCCGTAAGTGTACCTATATTCTAAGTTTCAAAACGAATTCTACTCTCATGAACTAGCTTCTTTAGCCACATTCATTCACGAAAATATGGGAGCCCTTGCTTATTTTTCACTACCAAATTTCAATAAGAAATCTTTTTTATATAAAAACCTTAAAACTGAAATTTTATAGCAAACATTAAAACTAAAATTATGTCAAATCTATTTTTGATAGAATTATTGTTAGACATGTCTCTGATCATTGTAAAAAATAATTCCGACTAAACTATAGCTAGACATGTGTTCAACCATAATTTAGTTGGAATAAGTTTTAACTAACCATGTTTGGATATGTGCCCAGCCAACTCACACACATATATTTAATTTTTAATATTTTTAAAATTATTTTTATAAATATAAATACCTTTTAAAACTAAAAAAAATATTTTTTGTAATATACTAAGTATTGCTATATATGTGTGTGTGTATATATATTAATAATTAATATATTGTAACTAATTAATCAAATTTGTAAATTTTATATTTTAATTTTTTTATGACTAATAGTAATTTGTTTGATATTTATTTTGATTTCAAAAAATCGGTATCTTTATTTTTATTTAACATTTTTAGAACTATATATTATTACATTATTTTTATTATATTGTTTCTGTTTCAAAATTTTTAAAAACTATTAGTCGGCTAAAATTTATTATGTAAATATAACCAAAATTCAATCAATTAAGTTGGCTTTGGAGCTTTTTCTCAGCTTTTCATTGTATTATCCTATTTGCCAACTAAAAGTTTTAAAAATACTGTTCACCAAAAAATTTGATACTATTTTTTTATATTGAAAAAAATCATAATTAATCCAAATCAGTCAAATCTTTTAGTCGATATTCCTCCACATTGTTGTGGTAAGTAAAATATTGTTCTATATATTTAATAATTAATTATATTATTATTAAGGAACATGTATTCTTGATCATGATCATTATTTATGTAGATTTAATCTATAAAAAATAAATATATTAAGTCAATTATAAATACATAAATAAACATGTTTCTTATTGAAAAATATAATAACGTATTTACCTGTATATATTAATGATTAGCTTAATTTACTTACACTTTTTATAGATTAGATCAATTTTAAAAAATTTTCAAATCAACAACTGTGAGGAACTCCTTTTGGGAAAAAAAATCATGGAGAATTTTGACTTTTAAGATTATTCACGGTTGAGTTATTCTCCATGTCATGCACATTGAGATCCCAACGTTAGTAAATTATTAACTGATTTATAAATTAAAATTTTTTTGTGAGAATATCAAGAGAAATTTTTTATTTTGATCTCTGATATGTACAGTTTCAATTTCTTCTTCTGTATAAATAATTTCTTTCAATTTACTTTTTCAATTATTCAAAAATTTTATATTGTCTTTTTCATTTTATCTTCACTCAAAAATGAACAATAAACCTAACAAATTGCTAACTCCAAGTAAACAATTTGCGGTGTGAACCAAGGCAAGTAAGTCATAAATGTCTAAGTCAACAATCAGTTAAGTTAAAAATATTTTTAATAATTGAAGAATTAAAATTTTTTTAAAAAAAAGAAGGACAACGTTAAAAATATTTTAATAATTAAAGAATTAAATTAAAAAATAATTTATGACAAACAAAATTCAAAATACATTTATTTGTCAAAGATTAAAATAGAGTTTTTCACTAGTATCATAGTATATTTAACACTTAAAAGTGGAATTGCATATAAGATTACTGGGGAAAATAAATTGTGGAAGCAATCTTACAACGTAAAATTTAAAGTTGTGCCCAGAGGCCAATATCGAAACATATGACATCTTTAAACACACTCGTTGTTCATGAGGTGTGTGTATATGTGCACGTGCACATGCACGTGTGTGGATATATATGTACGCGCTTGTTTGTGTATTAGAGTAAATTGAATTAATTTTTTTAAATGTTGACTAAATTACGCTTAATATATTTTTTATTTCAAAAATTAAATCTGCCTTACGTCTAATTTATTTTTTGTCAATAAAATTAATTTTTTATACAATATATATTTCTTTCAAAATAAATTGCATAATTATCTTTCTTATTATATTAAGAAATATTATATTCTTATATTGTAAAAAAGCTAACTTCTTTGATAGAAAGTAATTAGAAAGAAGAATTCTAAAATATATATATCACAATGTTAAAATAGTTCACTGTAATTTTTGAAATTAGAATGATATCAAGTATAATTTATTAATATAATTTACTCTCCCTCAAATTATTCTAACAGAGATGAAAAGTGAATCAACAGTGAAGAGGTCAAGTGACAGGCCAAGTTGAACCAAGGATCCAAAGTAATTAGAATTTGGAAGGGAAGAAACAGGGAAAATCATATTTTGGAATTTAAAGTTAAAAGTATTTATATTAAAATTTTAAAATTATTCTAAATGATTATAAGATAAAAAATTTTAACATAGGATTCTAAATAGTAATTTTTTATGTAATTTAAATTTTTAATTTTAAAATTTTTTTAAATAATTTTAAAAATTAAAAATTTTCAAAAAAAATATATCAGAAGGAAACCCAGTATAACACGAATTCCCCTCTGACGTTGATGAAATTGGATAAAAGCTCATCAAGAGAAACGTTGGACTGGACGCCTAGCTTTGTGCAACTTAGCCTATGTGCCACTTTGAAAAATACCAACGGCCTGTTTGGGGGTTAAATGAAATAGAAAAAAGAATTGAAAAGTTTTATACAATATTTTTTATATTTTTGGTATAATAATTTAATATTGTCGGTTTTTTTTATCACTTTTTTAAAATAAAGATACAAGAATCATTTTTTATTTATTGTATTTATTTTTTTTAATTTTTATTTCATATACAATATTTTGTGTACCAAATGGCCAATAAACAAAAGATAAGTAATGACAAGAAAATCATAATAACTGGTTGTGAAAAAAAATAAGTTTAGGCTTGCGTTTATATATATATATATATATGTAAGGCATCTTATATTTTAGTTTAAACTAAAACTCAGTCATTCACAAATAATTTTTTTTTTAATTTAGACCTTCATAGATAGAGTATTCTCAATTTAGTATCTCATAAAATTATCTTTACAATTTAATTTCTCATGAATAAAAGTATTATTAATAATATCTTTTTATCAATTTACAATAAATGAAATTAAAAAATATGACAATATGTGAAATATTATTTGATAGATTAATAGAAGAACATTATTAATAACCTATCAAACAATATTTCACATATTTTCATATTTGTTAATTTCATTTATAGTAAATTGATAAAAAGATATTATTAATAATAATTTTATATATGAATGACCAAATTAAAAAATACTCATTTGTAAGAAATTAAATTAAGAAAGTAATTTTATAAAGGACTAAATTAAGAAATATCTTATCTATGAGGGAGTAAATTAAAAAATATCTTTTAATTTATTTTTGTGTTTGAACATTAAGAGGTGGAGTTTGTTTGGATTTATTTTGGCATTAAGAATCTACTTGGATTGCGGTAAAGAAAATGAAAGGGAATGGTAACAGAGAAAAAGGTATGATTTATACCTTTTTTTAATTTAATATAAATTCACATTTTTTTCTTTCTTTCTTTAATTTTTTTAATTCAAACATCTTAAATAGATTTTTTTTCCTTTAATGCAAGACACATCATAATTAGTGAAAATATTTTAGTTTAAGAATTACTACGTATAATCTCTTCTAATTTTAAATTAAAATTATTTAAATTTAAATAGATTATCTAAACAATTTTAAATAAGATTGGATAAACTCAAATGTAATTATTTATAATAATTTTTTAAAAGAAGTAGTGACATAGAATACATGTTAATTTTTTGCTAATGTCATAATAGTAGTTATTTATTATTATTATTATTATTATTATTTACCGTATGGCGACCCCTGTTAATTGGGATCAAAAAGGGAAAGAGCAATTTTGGGGATCGAATTTTCTACCGTATCACACTCATTCCTTAATGATCAAGGGGCTATAATGTGAACTTAAGTTCAGATTTACAGCTCGTTTATTCAGTGTCCAGAAAAAGGTGATATTTTTTTATTAATTTTGTACCATATCTATTATATCTATATGATTATTATTCAATAGTATCTCATATTTTTTTACTATTTTTTAAAAATAAGAATATATGAGTTATTTCCATTCTCTCTTTTAAAGTAATCATTTTCTATTTTCTGTGTCAAACAAGATGTGACTTTTACATTTTGCATTAATACTTGAAGGGTGGATTTTTTTTTTAATGGCAAAAAAGATAGGTATTTTATTTTTGTTATTTAAGTTTAATTATTTTAAAATATATATTAATAGCAAAAAAAATTTTGTAAATTAGATTTTTATATTTATGCACGTAACTATTTTCTTACTAAAATTTTTAAAATATAAACAAATTAAAAATAGATCAAAGAAAAAAACCTAGGGATGTTTGGCGTCAATTATGGTTAGGGATGGGCCAAACATACACATTTTATGGGTATTTGTAAAATTTACCTATTTGGATCTCATGTATGAAAATTTTTATGAATATTTTAAAGTCTAGATTTGAATAATATGATACTCATCTCATCCCAAGTCCGTATTGTGTGTGTGTGTAATATATTAAAAAAAAAAAATATCCAAATAGTATTCTATGCCTTTTGAATTATATTAATAATTTTTTGACAAATTATTTTTTTATTATAATTCTATATGAACAAATTTTATATAAATGAATTTCAATGTGAGAAAAATTGATTTATTTTAAGTATTTTTTAAATAAATCAGTCTACATATGAACATTCAAATATGCAATAAATATTAAGAAAAAAAGAAAAAAATTTTACCCAATGAATATAAATTAAAAAATAAAGGCTATAATATCCTAACCATATTTCATCTATCAACGCCCCTAATCATGGTGAAAGGTGTTTAATGCTTTTAAGGCAAGGACGTGGGGCTACAATACAAGCGCACCCCAGGGCGAGACATATGATGAAGGGATTCAAAAACTTTATTTATAACTTATAAATAAATAATCCCCACTAGCTAGTCTTGGCATTTTGACCCAAACTTCAAAAAGTAAAATAAAATAAAAATTTGCATTAATTTATGGCCCTGTTTGGTTTTCTATTTTTAGAATAATTTTTTATTTTTAAAAACAAAAATAAAAAATTTATTTGATAATGTATTTTTTATAAAGTATTTTGTAATTAGCGAAGGTTATAATTGTGGCTAATCAATTCCCTCTTAGATTAGCCATAGATTGGCAAATCAATTTCTTTTATAATTAGCTACAGGAAAAACCATGACTAATCAATTTCATTTATTAGAAACCTACCTCTTGAATCACCCATGGCTCAAGTTGGAGGAGATTTGGTTAGCCACGGTTAAAATGGCAGCTAATTAATTCTTCATTTTTTAAATGGTGATATATCCTTTTTTTAAAGAAAAATTATTTATTTATTTTATTAACTTGCGTCTTGCTAGAGTGTATTTCAAGTAAGGTTTAATAAAGTAGAATTTATTAGGATGATTTTTAGTTGTATTTTAACTGTTCTTATGGCATGAATGGTATTATTTCTGACTAATAATAAAAGAGTACGGCTTGTCTCAATTAGCCGCAAGACTTGTCTAAGCTAGATGCAATCTGAGACAGAAGTGTAGCATTTTGAGTAATTAAAATAATAATGTTAAGATTAAATTTTATTCATAATATTTGAATAGAAAACCACCTAGTCCTTCTAAGATGTTTTGCTTTTAATTTGAAATAATTATTTGTTATTTGGAAACATTTGATATACAAAAGGTTAAGCATGAAAATAAAAATAAAAATATTTATATATATAAAAAATAACTCTTGTATTTTTATTTTTAAAAATTAACAAAAAATAAATACTATTAAATAATAATTACAAAAATATAACCAACATTACATACAAACATGAAAACATAATTTATTTTCCTCCTCCATACCAAACCGTCACTTTTCTTTTCTTTTGTTTTAATGTTCTTCAATCAGATCAGGATCCTCTGAGGTGAAGGATTATGTGAAGTTGCCAAAATAGGAAAGAGAAGAAAGGGATGGAGCTCACTGTTAAAAAAATAAAAAATTAAAAAAATCATTGTTAAAAAAAATACAAAACACTCTAAAATAAGGCAAAACTTTACCACTTCACAATATCCTCAACTTCAAAAGATCTTAATTCTCTTCAATCCCACAAATACAATTGGCTTTTGGCCTGGCACTAGCTGCCTTTCTTTAAAATAATAATATCTAAAAAAGATCAAAATATGGGAAATGGATTGTCTAATATTCTGAAAGGAGTAGCATGCTGTATTACTCATCTTAAAACAAATTTAAACAATCTAAATTTTAATTTTTTTTAGATATAATGTAAACTGTTTAAATATGTACCATTTTCATTTTATATTTTGTTTTTTTTAAAAAATAAACAATTTTAAAATTTAAATTATTTGAATTAAATCTAAACAATCTAAACCCCTCCAAGAAAAACATCAGAAAATCTATTTTGGCTGTATATGAGGGCACAGGGTGCCCAACTCATACTGCCATGAGATATTCTTGAAAATCAGTACAATTGTCTTGCCATGTGCAACTTATAATAACATTTTTATTTAAAATTAAAAAAAAAGTTCAAAATTATCGATATTATTATGAAATCATAGTGCATACATTTAATAATACATTATGTATATGCCAAAAAACAAAAATTTCAATCATATCTTCCCAAAGAAAGATGGGTAATCGACGAAATTCAAATAGTAATAATTGATTAGCAATTATGTTGTGACTTGTGAGTTGTGGTCTCATTCTAAGTTTTTTTTTTTTTTCTTTTAAGGGCCAAAGAAACTCATTCTAAGTGATCAATGAATTGATTTCATCTCCTAACAAAATTAGAAGGAAATGTTGAGAACTAAAAAGAAAATGTTCAACCATTTTTTTAGTTAATTTTCCAGAGGCAAATGGCCAGGTTTCATGCATAACCTTATACCTTGATCCATTCTGCTTAATTTTCTAAAAAATGGGTTACAAATTTAAAAGTTAAGCAATATTCATTTTTCACAGCTTTGTTTGGAAAGGATAAAAAAAAAATGAAAAAGAAAAATTTTGACAAGAGGAAAAGTTGGAGGTGAAATTAATATGATTGAACATTTGAGATAGAAGTATTGAAAAACAATGAAATATATGGGTGACATAGAAATGAAATTAAGAAATTTCTCTCAAAAACTGAAGAAAGTGAATAAAAGATTAAAATTTATAATGGTAGTATTTTAAATTACATAATTATCTTTGTTAAAATAATTTTTTTGGGGTTTTGTTAAATTGTAAGAAAAACAAAACTCTCACAAATAATTAATATAATTTTTAAAAGAATTTCTTATATATTTGACATCTTTATATATGTAAAAAAATATCTTTATTTCCTCTCTCTCTCTATATATATATTCATATTTTGTCCTCATTGTAAAAATATAAAAATAAAAATAATTTTCACATTATTAAGGTATTTTTTTTAGCCATAAGTATTCAGGTAGACCTAACTCAGCCCAACCTACTTTTAAAAGGTCTAAAAGATTCGAGGACTACTATCCATAAAGTTTCATAGAAGGAAATGATAAAATAAATTGCTTAAGTTGCTATAAACAAAATGACTCTAACATGGTAAGGTACATTGATCAGACAGCTTACATGACACAACTAGGCAAATTGGCCTGATTATCATTATTAACAAACTGTTTAGCAAGCTTATGAATACATACTCAATATGGCACAATAAAGTAGGTCAATAATTCATCCTACTTAGTACATTTTTACTAAGCCTACGAGATATAATTTATATTTTGTCTTGCCATTGCATCCCTCTTGTAAGACTCCCTTCATAATATAACTATCATCTCTTTGATCTCATATCTTTCCACTAATTACTTCTCCGTCTAATTGTGATTTCTTGAATTGAAACATTTGATGTGCTAGGTGAAGGTGTTAACCTTCTTTTTCTTTGTTGTTAATCAAAGAGTCATGATAAAGAAGAATGAACATTCTCTTTAAATCTATATATCTATTAGAACTTAGGTAATTATATTAATGTAATGGACCATCTTTAGTATTAATTAAGATGATAGAATAGTACAACAACTAGTTCATATGATCTTTAGTAATAGCATAGTAATATATTTATGATATCATGAGCAAGAAAGACAACCTCACCTAACATATGAAAACTATGTTACTATAGACAAGAAGGACAACTTTGCCTAACATAAAGAAACTATGCTACTACATAGCGATAGGCTTATTACAGCAAGATGGATAATCTCACTCATTATGTGAAAGAGATATTATTGCATAATGATAGGATTGTGAATAAATAGTATTGTGGCCAAGAAGCATAACCTCACTCGATGATTTTTATGGTAACAACAACCTTGCCATGAGCAAACAAGAAAGATAACCTTACTTAAAGTAAGAGAATTGTAAGTACCATAAACATCATGGGTGAGAAAGACAACATTACTCATCCCAGGAAAACTGTATCACTAATTACAATTTTGATTGATTATGACCTTGTTGTTTTCTTGTAAGGAAGTTATGCTTTTCTCCTTTTTAAAATGGTTACGTTTCTCTCTTTTTAAAAATTTGTATTTTATTAAGTTTAATTTAAAGCTTTAACAACAATTATTTCGAAACAACTGCTTTTCATTTTCTCCTTAAAGAAATCTATTCAAAATGATGTTTCAACTAAGCTTCTAGGTTTGAGCTTTATTCTAATTGGTTGCAAAATTATATTTCAACTATGATCAAATTGATCAATGTTGAAATGATATTTCTATCAAGGAAAATAGATTTCAACATCTTCATCGAATATTTCAGCAAATTGCATCATTTTTAGTTCAAATACTAAGATAAACCTTGCATTGAGGAGCCATGGATCCAAGCATTTACTATGAAAATTGATCAATGCTTTGTAAAAAGGCCAAAAAATCCTAGGTACACACCATATCAACCAATACACTATGGTCTTGGCAAAGGCCAAGGCTCAAAGTATGTGCCACCAAGAATAATTAGTGCACTATGACCCCAGTAAGGTCAAAATCTTGAGTATGCACCGTTTAAAATGATTACTTGCACTAAGACTCCAGCAAGACCAAAAGCCTTAAATATGTGGTGTGAAAAATATTCAAGGTGCTTATACTAAGGCCCTAGTAGGTGAGGAAGAAAAAGAAAAAGGGCTTATAACCTAGTAAAGTTTCAAAAAAGATGTTGAGCCTAAAGGGTATGCCTTCCTGCAATATCAAAGATCAAGAATACATTTCTTGTTTACATAACACATCCTTTCAAAGGAATATCCTATTTACAAACTGCATACTTCCTATTTGAAAAATGCATCTTTTCAAAGGTATATCTTACTTATTTACACAAATCATCTTGATACATATGCTTTGTAAAATGCATCTTTTTAAATATGCATCTTATTACAAACCTTTACAAAAAAATGGCCTTTATCACTTACATCCTTGGCTAAAGAATTTGCAAAAGTTTATTCTCCAAAATATGTTTTATAAGAAAATTTACAAGTATATCTTTTTCTGATCTTGCAAAGATCTATATAAGATTAGTAGCATAAAAGAAAAGGTTATTGATTGGGAAAAGTTGTTAAAAAGTTATCCAAAGAGTTTGAAGAAGTTAAATCTACAAGCTCAGACAAGCAAATTGCCTAGCATAATAGCTTTCACTAGATGAATCATGCCATAAATAACAAGCATAAAGTGAAGACCCACGACTTTCCATTTCCCCTTATTGTTTAGGAAGGATGATAGTGACATCTTAGTGGGAATAAATTGAATGACTACCACCACCATTGGTGCAAGTCATTAGGACTTATTTCCTTCCAAAAAGAGTAAAACTTAGACAAATAAGGCCATTGCATCAGAGTGAACTAAAGCTTTTAATAGCTTATAGCATTAACTTGGCTCATTCTTTTTAGTATCTTTTATCGATAAAAATGCCCTTCTAGTTATAACTAGGTTTTACATCAACCCTTTATATTGCAAGAAAAGCTCACTAATCAAAAAAATCCTAACATGCTCTATGTGTCTTAAAGGACACAAAGCAGCCTCTTGGAAAGGCCATGCCTACTAACGAAACCAAAACTTTAGATAAAATTTCCATAGGGACCTATTATTAAGTACTTGTGAAGTTCAAAGAATTTGTTAAACAAAATTACAAGAGTTTGCTTGGATAAATACTATCTAAATGCTTATAACTAAGCTAGATACCCTACCTAAGGTTAAGTTGGATACCTTTCTTACAAAAGCCTTAATACAAAATATGTATACTGATGTGAGACTCACTAGACGACTTGCTCTAAAAACTCCAACCAACATAGGTCACGCCTTAAAATAAGCTAGAAAACAAGAAGATAATCGAGGTAGAACCCTAAGGGAACTTATCCCTTAAAACTTTATCCACAAGATGCCACAAAGGTTGATCATTCTTTTGATAAGTCTAGTTTGTATTATCTCAAGAATACAAGGATAATGAGCATACTAGCTCTCCCAAAGAAAATTTTTATTCATCCTTCTTTTTAATACATTATAATAGAAGCTTATTTATAGGCAAACAAAACTTAGAATCCAAGAATCCTTCTTACAATTAAGACGTAATGGACTAACTAAAAAAAAACATTGGCTCAAAGCCTTATTAACCAAACCTAACACTAAATAAAGACTAATTAGGCTTTTATTTAAATTGGACATAATTCCAGCCTAAACAAAAACAAACACATTGATCCCAATATTTAAATCTTGATGCCACTTGCATTGAAGACCAATTTTAATGTCATACTCATGCTTAAGTCACCATCCATATGTGCACATAGATAGTTCGCAAGTTGAGGTGTCTTTGAGGGTGGCGCCATGTCATCTTCCATGTAAGCAATCTCCTTAGCTTGCAAATTCATGATCAAGCCTTGAAGTGCTTTTTTCATCCATTTGGCTCTTGCTCTTGTAATTGGGCCTCCAATTCGTTGTAATAGATCTTGAATTTGAACTTAGCCTCTTGAACTCCATCTTAAATGTCCTTGGTTGCTTAATCACATGCAACAACTTGATCACCATGGCAAGCTCCTTGATCTCCATCATTATACGAGCTACAAGGTCATACAATTTTAAAACCTTACTACAAACATCACGGAGCAAAAGCCTCACCAACCCATGCTACTAGACAAAGGTAACCTTGCTTGAGAATAAGGGATTTCTAAAACCTCATGCAAGACCTCAAAAAACATTCAAAAGAGGAGGCTAATTACCATTGTAGAGATCAATTGATGAGGCCTCCTTTCTTCCAAACATGGCACAAAGTGTACACTTAATCAACCCACCTTTCTTCTTAGATTGGAAGAAAGGAAGGCATTAATGACCAATTGCTTTAGCTTTATCACTTTTTTCGAACTCAAAAAAAATCTATGGCAAAGAAAAGTCCCTAATAATGAAAAATATGTGCAAAAATGGATAAAGCACACCATGTAAAAAGACATATTGGGGAGAAAAAATTCAAAATGGAAAGATGTGAAGAATCTTTTAAGAAGTCATAAAAGCTTAAAATTGGTGAATGCAATTATTAAGGTATTTGGGAAGAATGGTATTTATTTTAATTTGTTATTTTATTCTATATATGTTAGGCTTCGCATTGGATTAATTTAATCTTAATATATTAGGCCTGACATTGAATTAGGCCAATAAGCTTATTTATAAAAGCCTAAGGAAGAAAGGAAACATTATCTCAAGTAACACATCCAAAAATTAAAATTATATTATACATATACTCTTTGCAAAATCTTAATGATATATAAGTAGAATAGTAAAGTTTTTAAAAAAATTGTCATTCTTTTATGAATGACCATAAATGTCTTGCCAAAGGAATGAAAATAGAAAATTTCCTGATAAAGCTTTAATATTGACAAAAGCAACGGAAAAAGGTTTAAATGTTGGCAAGGATAACTTCCTCCTTTATTGGACAAAGCTATCAAAACAACTATAATATCAACTATAGAAGCATTAAACCCTAAACTTAGTAATGGTGCAAAAAATTTGTTGGTAATTTTCTGCAAATGTATGGATCATATAATAGTATAAGAATGAGTAAAATATCATTCCCAAAGGAAGGTTAATCAAGTACCAATTCCTTAATTATCCCTATTATCTAAAAAAATAAAAAATAATCATTAACTAAGAAATTAATGAAATAAATAACTAGATTTTTAATTTTTAAAAAACTCTAAAGATTAGATTTTAATGTTTACTTCTTGTGAATGGATAAAGAATAACTCGTGCTATTAATTCCCATCTTAATCAAAGGCTAATTCCTTAATGCATATGCAATTCCCTCTTGAGATAAAGCATGTATATCTTGGTTAGTCATATGTCTAATTTTATGGTCATAAGCTCTATTACAAACCCATTAGTTTATATAGACTTCAGTATACCTCTGCATGTAGCAACTTGGCATGCATGCAAGTCATAATCTTGCATAGGTAAGATCAATAGACTATAGAATCTAAACTTAAGTCTACTATTCAAGTGATCCCTATAGTAATTTATCTCTCAGTCCTTCTCACTACATATATGAATTTATAAAGAGTTGCAAACAATTTGCAAATGAATTTAAACTAAATAATAAACTAATTGGAAGAAAAAGCATTACATGAATATTCCAAAATCAAATACAATCCATAAATAAGTCCATCCAAACCCTAGAAAAGGGTTTAGCTACTCTTAAATAAAAATAAAATTCTAAAACTAATTCTTAGAAAATTCATAAAGAAAGAAAGTAGAAAACAAAACAAATTGATTTCAACAACTTTAGAAAGGATCTTTCAAGCCTCCTACAATGTTAGCGACTTTCAAAGCCTTTCCTTCAATTGAGACATAACCTTTTGAAGCCTTTTATTTTCTTATTTATACTTCCTTATTAGGGTTTCTTATTTTTGGCATAGTCTTTCATGTGCAAGAACTTTCTTATTTTTCTTTCCTTATACTTTTAGGAAAATTCTTTTCTTTTCTTACAAATAATTTCCTATTTTCATATCTTTCTCTTCAAGTTAGATTTAGCCACCATAAGCAAGACAAATTTGGCCTTCAATTAGGCATATGGGTTTGGTTTTTCTTGCATTTTTCTTCTTTGATAAGCACTCATCATATTCTTACTAAAAATTACATAAGATTAGCACAATAACCCTTAGTAACTTAATCAGTGGCTATGATTGAATTTCTGTCAACATATAAGAAATGCATCACATCACTCTTTAACAAGGAGAAAGGAGCATAAACTGCATTTGATGTTATTGGATCTCACTAAAGATAATTTAGTTAAAGCCTGCTATGTAAAGCTATTTGTTGCAAAAGTAGGTAGAGCATAGAGAAATTATTAATTTCTTCTTTGCTTCTCTTTCTTACTTGTAGTAGAATGAGAGCTCATTGGGTAAAACCTTTACTTGAGAAAGGATACACCAACTTGTATTATGATAGATATGATAGATAAGGCATCTAAATACAATGTAAAATGCCATTTTTTAAATTTCACCCACTCTTGGTGCAATAGAAAACCCAATTCCAACCAACGCTCAAGTACTTAAGGCTTTTATCCTTGAACATATCCACTAGGTACTTCAAAACTAAACTAACTTTAGTTACTTAGAACTGAGTTAGTCCCACTACTATATATTGTGTCACTTGAAATAGGGCAAAGTTATACAAACCCATGGACATGATAATGGTTCTTACATGAAATGCATCGCCTTAGAAGGAATGTATCCACTAGGTAAACATGCATACAAGCTATGAAATTGGCTATTTGTTGATTAGATCGGATGTAAGAAAATATTACATAGATAGGCTACAAGTTCCCACACAAGGTGACTTGTCACTATTAGTAAAAGGCGATTAAGCATTGCTGATGCAATAAAGTATTAAGGTTGGTTAAGGATTAAATGTAATATTGATGCAACAAAGCATGTGTAGCAATAAAAGAATATATTCTTAAACACAAAACACAAATAAAAACTGGATTTGAATAATTGCTTTGTTTATAAGTAATTTTAAATAACATTTTAGACCATTTATAGGAAACTATTAACTTATAATTAAGAGGAAATAAAACAAGCACCATAAAATAGGAAATGAATGCAAGAAAAATAGGAAAGTAACTAAAATAGCTCTAAAATATAAAAATGAAGGATTTTGAGCTTTAAAATGACCCTAATAAGATAAACCCAGGTTGCCACATTGACAAGCTCAAAAAAAGCTTTTACTTCATATATAATCTTAGCCAAAACTTTTCAAAGATAAAAAGTTATGATTGTTTGAAGATCTAATGATTGTTAGACCTTATAAGTGTTACGCATAGGCTTTTGTTGATTAACCCAGTCCATGAAGTTTTTAGTTAGAAACTTTATGTTAAATATGGTATCGAAAGTAGAAATAGTATTTTAGCAATGAACAGATGGGTGAGAAGTAAAGGATATGTTCAAACTATGGAAACATAGTTGTTGAATAGGATTTGGATCGAGGATTAATTGATAACAAATATTTTCAAATAACAGAAGCTTAGTGATTGAATAGTGGTTGATCACAAACTTAGTTGGTGAGCAACTAATTAATAGGGTACCCTTAGTTGATGAAAATGTGTTGTTTTGAAACAATTTTAGTTGACGAGCAGTAATTAATTAAGGTAAACTTAGTTGATCAATAATGTAAATTGAAGATAATAGAACTTTAGTAGCATAGTTGATAAATAGTTGATTGAGGATAGTAAAAGCCTACTAGTTGGAATAGTGGTTGATTATGAGCTCAATTATAGTATATGTACAATAATGATTAAAGTTATAAGCTTAGTAATGACCAATGTTGATTAAGGATGAACCAATGCTTTTAAATAGGATCATTCAATCTTAGAAAACTTACATTGAGAATAAAGAGAACAAGTAAGTTAAGAAAGCTCTAGGCCCTATGGAAAAACAACCCAAAGTTAGAAATAATATTTGCAAGCATACATATACAATTGTAGGGATAATGTAACCTTGTGTTATAACTTAAAACACGACAACACTACTTGGTACACACACTAAAGACAACTGAATATATCCTTAGATACGATACAAGTGATAATAGGAAGACATCATACTTCAATAGATGAATGGTTAAAAAATTTGTTATTCATTTTTATATGATTTATTACATATTGGATTATGTCATTTACATTATTATAAAGGCCCAAATTTAAGTACACCTTAATAGCTCTTTAGACACGTTTCATAAAACCACTAACATACGTAACTTGCTATAGTATAGCCTTATTGGCTCTCACTTCTAAGGATCTTTTAAGCTTATCCCAAGCATCTTCTCTTTAGCAACATTATCCCTAGAATCAAGATATGACTTTCTTGCTTCCTAATAGTGCTTTTATAAAGCAACCTCTTCAGAAGATTGGGAAGAAGAAGATATAAATGGAGAACTTGTCAAAAGAGCAATAACTAACGGAGAATCTAGAGGCTACAAGGAGAAAAATTAGGATCACCTTAGTTAGTATGCCTTAATAGCTATATAAGCACTTCACGATCCTAAAACAAGGCTATGTAACCATAAGGGAACTAATTAATCATATTAGCATACCTTAACACCAATTTCGAGATCATCGATTGCGAAGAAATCTTGCTCAGATGGAATATATTGGCCAAAACCAACAAGATGGCTACATCTTTCTCAACCATGCCCTTGCTTTGCCTCTTTATCTTGTTAGGATCATAATTGATCCTGTCAACATAATGTTAAGTGAGGGGAAAAGGATCATTAATACACCACACAAAGAAGAAATGATGAACCCATAATATGACACAAGTGATAATAGGAAGAGATGGTACTTTGACATATAAGTAGTTAAAAAAGTTGCTATTAATTTTTCATATGATTTATTACATATTGCATTATGTCTTTTACACTGTTATGAAGGCCTAGATTTAAGTATACCTGAATAGCTCTTTAGACACCTTTTATAAAACAACTAACATAAGCAGCTTGCTTTAGCATAGCCTCATTAGCTCTCACTTCTAAAGACTTCTTAAGCTTGCTCAAGTCAAACCTAAGTGCCTTCTCTTTAGCAATGTTGTCCCCAGAATCACAAGATAACTTTTCTACCTCCTGACAGTGCTTTTGTGAAGTAATGCAGACAGAGAAACTATTGAAAGAACAACAACCAAAGGAAAATCCAAAGGAGCCACAAGAGGAGAATTAGGATCACCTTAGTCAATATGCCTCAGTAGCTACATAAGCACTTAATGATCTTAAGACAAGGCCATATGACCACAGGAAAAATAGTAAATCATATCAGTATACCTTTGTCACACCCGAAAATGTGACCGCGTGGCGCCGGAACTAAGATCAAGATTAAAAAGCTAAAAAGGATAGGAATAAGTAGATAGGGTTCTGGAGTCGCCACCAAAATTTTATTTTTGAAAAGGCAAAACTTTGGAAAAACCTTTTTTATGAGAAAAATGGTCTGCGAATCAAAGAATGGATTCGGGAGTCGATTGTGAGTGGGGAAGGTGTTAGGCACCCCACTACACCCATTCTTAAGAACGGTTACCTTAAATCAGTTGTGCAAAATTAATATGGCCTCTATTCTATTTTAATTCTCCCTAACCAATCACATGCAAAGAACAGAATAAAAAATTTTAAGGAAATAAAATTTAAGAGAAGAAAGAAATCTAAAAGCAAAACAAAAAAGAATTCAAAGAATAAAATAAAGAAAAGGGAATAAAATAAAAGAAATTAAGGAAATAAAACTAAGAAAATAAAATTAAGGGAAAATATTTATTTACAAAGGCGGACTTGACCTGGGATGAGAGCCTAGGGCTTACGTACCCTTATGAGGGATCAAAGTCCACGTAGTTCGGTTAAAAATGTGTTCTTGTTGGTGTTTTTTTTTGTTTTGTTTTGTTTTGTTGGATGTGTTTCATATTGTTTTCTTTTTGTTTTGTTTGTTTTTTTTGTTTTTGTTTTCTTGGTAGGTTCTTTATTTTAAATTTTTTTAATTTAATTTTTTGATTTGGATATTTTTTTTTCGCAAAAAGATGAAGAAAATAAATTACTTTTCTCTTTAAGAAACAAAACGATTTTTGAAATTGCTTGATGTGTTTTGATTTGTTAAAGACAAATTTAATTTTACTTTTCTTGCACTTTTGCTTTTTCTCTCTTAGTCTCTTTATCATTTTTTTGTTTTTTATTTTTATTTTGTCTCTCTTTTTTGTTTTGCTTAATTTATTGTTTTTATTTTTGTTATTATTTTTTTATATGTTTTTTCTATGAAATTAAAAAAAAGATTTTTTTTCTTTTTGCATTTTCAAAACTTTTATTTGATTTGATTTTAATTTTTGACTTTTTTACCTTTTCTTGTATTTTGATTTTTACTTTTGGTTTTTATTTTTATTCTTTACTCTTGTTTTTATGTTTTTATTTATTTTTGTTAATTTTTATTTTTGCATTCTATTTTTTCTTTGTTTTAAATTCAATTTTGTTTTTGTATTTTATTTTTTGTATTTTTTTGCTTTTTGATCTTTGTTTGATGTTTTGGTCTCTTTCTCTTCTTTATTTTTGTTTCATTATTATTTTTATTTTTTTAAAAGAGAAGAAGAAAATAAAAATCATTTTAAACTTTCACCAAGAAAACAAGTTAAAAACTGATTTGTATGTCTTAATGTATGAAAGCCAAAATAATCTCATTTTCTTTACCATCTTTTTTATTTCTATTATTTTGTTTTTTTGTTTTGTTGATTTCTTCTTGTTTTGAAACACCTTTTTCAATTTTTACAAAGCATATATTTACGTCTCATTTTATTGAATGAAAATTAGAGAAAAGCTCTAAAGTTTACAAAGAAAATATTTAATTAATTTTACTCATCATTTTTTTTTATTTTCATTTTTTTTCTTTGTCTTTTTTTGTTTTTGTTTTTGAAACATAATTTATTAAAAGACACTTTGAGAAAAGTTCATAAGTTACAAAAAAAATTTAATTCTTATTTACTCTTTATTTCTTGTTGGGTTTTGTTTTTTTTTTGTGTTCTTTTTTTTTGAAAATATATTTTTTTGCTAAATTTAAAGAAAACCAATTTGATTTTGACAATTTATTAAAATATAAATTTAAGACCCAAATAAGTATCAAGGAAGCTTATTGCTTCACATGATCTATTTGGTTTAATTCCTATGCGTCTGAGGAGACAAAGTATCCCACACGACCAATTCTAAAAGAGGAATAAAAGTAAATATATCGAAGGTAAAAAAAGAAAATCATATTTACAAGCATGAAAAATTTGGTGATTGTGCGTGTTCTGTGTAGAGCCAACAAAATAACATATTATTTTGAACAATGGTTACAAAAATAAAAAGAATGAAAATTTGCAAGAAACTACTTGTCTGCACTTGTCTTTCTCCATTTCCTACTTCTCTGCGTTTGGCCATTGCTGCCTCCCCTTAAGCATCTCCTGAGTCTTTGATTTTCCTCAACTCTTCGCCATCCTCAAACAGGGCTCATGTAAAAGAGACAAAAGGAAGGGGGGTTTAGAAATCAATCCAAGATTTAAAGACACCAAAAGCATTGTCATGGCATTATCTAAAGTACACATAAAGTTATTATTTCAGCCTCCATCAATCTACTTTTCACAAATCACAATAAAATTTCTTTCAGTAGGAGTGTAGGTGCCTTCATAACACTATTCCGCATCTTGGCAAAGATCAGATCACTTAATGCATCTATTGAAGAGCCTTATTCAATTAATCAAATTTCATTAAGGTTACAGACAAAAACAGATCATCACTTCAAACTCCTAATTCAGGGCGAACCAAAATTGAAGCCAACCAAAGTTTCAATTTTCCAGGTACTGCATTTGCAGTTCTTAATGGCAACATAGGTGACCGAGTTAAGGCTGCATATAAGTTGCTATTGGTAAAACCAAATCATACCATATAAATGAATACCTTTAATTCACAAATTGCACGTGTATTCTAATCCCATTTCCAAATCTACTTATTCAAACTTGACCTTTTTATTGCGCACCATCTAATCTAACTTATTACCCACATATGGTTAAAGCATCTGGATTGTAAATTCCAAACACACATTGGAAACTTTTAACACCAGCCAAAGCAATACAGGGAAGTAGACGAGATTATATCACCTAGGCAGTGACTTTGAGGAATTTATCACTTTTGCAATAACCAATTCCATATGTCAAAGCCCAAACCCACATAAGTTCCAAAACCCTCAAAGTCCAAAACTTATACCCTCTTATCCACATACAGTTATAGCATCCTAATCAGGGACATCACAAAACACGTTCATGTGAAACAGAGGCCAAGAGCCAAATGTAATTTCTATGACCGAGTGGCCAATAAACCCCAACTATTTGTGATCACAATGAAGCGACATGATAGAATATTAGCAGCAGCTATCAACCAGACCAACCATCAGCATACAAATTCAAACACAAACAACAAAATCTAGCTATACAATGCGAGCCACAGTCCAAACAGAGTGAAACCTCAAAATTATGTCTAAATAATAAACAAAAACACACAGAACATTTCTCATCAAAAGCTGCCTACTAAACAGAGGAACATTCCCAGAAAAAACGACAGAAGTCTTATTCCATTGATTGGTACAAATCCCTACTCTAACCCAAAATGATTCTCAGCCAATGCGAAAACTAAAGACAACTAATGTGTAAGCTTTCAGATGAGGAAGGAACATGGAAGTAATATACCTCTCAGTATATTTTGAGTTCTGTTCAGAGTGCTCTCTGTCTGTCTCTTGCATGATTTTCTCTTCAAAGCTATGCCTCGCGTAGGTGCTCTTGCGGGTCTGTGCCTCTGTGTCTGTCCATTTGTTTGCGTCTGTGCGTTACGCATCTCCAGCAAGTTGGTATTCTTCACTCCGCCCCCTCTCCTCGCGCTCTCTGCTTCACTCCCCTTTCTCAGTTTTCTTTTCTTTTCTTTCTCTCGTTTTCAGCCTCCCTTGATTCGACAGCTCTCTGGTTCCCCTCAAACTCTCTCAGTCCACCGGTGTACCCTCGCTTCTCTTTCACCGAATCTTCCTACTCTTTTCTCGCGTCTCCCTCCCGTCGGTCTCTCACCATTCTTTCTCTCCAGATTGAAAATCCTCAAATCACTTCCTCCTTTCCCCTCTGTTGCCTCTCGGCGTCTCGCCTCTCCCCGTTTGTGCCTCCCTCTCCTCCTTTTTTCTTTCGCTTCTCGCGTCTCTGCCTCCTTTTATGCTCTAATCTCCTCTTTTTTTCCGTACTCCCATCGTGCTCCTCTCTTCTCCCAGAAATCTCTCTCTCTGCGTCTGAGTGTCTCCCCCCCCTCTTCGTCTCTGTGTGCCTCTGCATTTTTTGTCTGCCAGAGGACAGCGTCCAGTGGGGACCCTGGGACCACAGGACAGGGTAGGGTTTGGTATAAGGGGGGTTGGGCTTTTTTTCTTTGGGCCGGGTTTAAAGAAATGGATCCCGAATATGGGCCTTCGTTCTTGGAACTTCTTTTTTCACTTTTTGGCCCAATTCTGAGTTGGCTTTAGGCTGAACCCTTTTTTTTTTTTTTTTTTGGGTTTGGACTCTCCTAAATTGTATTCCAAAATTTTAATCCCCCTTTTTTTTTTGGCTTCTTTCTTTTTTTTTTATTGCATATATTCTTTTTTTTTTGTAATACCCTTTTGATAATTTTTTGGACTTTTATTTTTATTATTTTCTTCTTTTACTTATTTTTGGATGATTAACTTGCTTTTAGTCTTTTTTTTTTTTCTCTCTTTCTTTATGGGTTTTACTTTTTTTTTCTTCATTTTTTGTTTCCTTTTTATTTCTATTATTCCCTCTCTGATTTTTTTGTTCTAATTTTGGGACTAATGGGCCTTTACCTTGTTCTATTTTTTTTATACTTTTATTGTTTTTTTTTTTCATTTTGGTTTTTTTTTATTTTTGATTTTGAAAATTTTTTATTAGCGTTCTAATAATAATTTTTTTATTTGTATCATGATTTTAAAGTATGCCCGGACAAAATACGGTGTTCACAACCTTAACACCAACTTTGAGGTCATTGATTGTAAGGAAATCTTGCTTAGATGGAATATATTGGTCAAACATAACAAGGTGACCAAATTTTTCTTAACCATACCCTTGCTTTGCCTCCTCATCTTGTCTAGATTGTAATTGATCTTACCAATGTAATGCTACATAAGGGAAATAAATACAAATATGCCATACAAAGAAGAAAAGATATACCCATATCGATCTTAAACTATAAAAAACCACCAATAAAGAGACAAAAATGATAGGATCTATTGTTAATAGTGAGCATATCTCAAAAAAGGATATATTTGCTAACATTAAACAAATGGCAAAATAAAGAAAAAGACAAATCTACCTTCACAAATCAATACAAAGTCATAAAACCTAATATGAATTGAACTGTTAATGAGGTTAATTGACAAAAAGCTATCCCTATCAATACTAGTATAAAACTAAATTGACCATTAAATGGAAAATGAGCTCTTCGCTAAAGAACATCATCAGACAGCACCAAGGAAGCTTTACGATCCTTTACATAAAAAATCCTTGTTGAACGAAAGGCAACAACAATGGAACAATATTCAAAGGAAAGTGATTATCATCTCAAGACTGGCAAAGATTATCCTCTAACATGTTACAGTTAAAGTCACCCAAAAAAGGTGTAGTTATTGCAAGAAAAATAATACTTTAGCCAAATTGACATACATAAAAGAAAAAACAAGGAACCAATACATAAACAGATGAAAGAAGATAAAATTATAGCAAATGAGACTTAAAAGAGACTAGCCGGATACCTTTTACATCGCACAAGTTTTCACATTTATTAGAACATTTCATACAAATGTGGTGAATCATAGGGATGTAAAACAAAGGAGTAGCTAACAATAATTACATGACAGCCAAAACAAATGCATTATTATAAACTTGTTTAACTTGTCACTTTGCTAACAAACTTAGGGGCAAACGTTATAGGGACCTCTTAGTCATAAGTGTCCAAATTGGCCTAACTTGATCTGTAACCTTTTTATTGATCAAATGTAATTTTATTTTCTTATGTCGAGTTTAAACGTAATAGAAGTTGATTACTCTCTCACTGACTACATAAAATAATAAGAAAAAAACACACTATATAAGCATGAAATCTAAATTTTTATACCACTAAGGGTATTAAGCATATGGTCATCATAGTGGTCGATATATATTCTTTGTGTAAGAATACCATTGTACATACATTAAAATGTCAACATCAGCTAGTACTTAGGGCAGATATATAATACAAAAAAAAAGGGTAACCTGAGTTATACAAACATCATTAGATAATAATATGTTAAATTATAAAACTAATATAATACATCAAAAGAGTCCTATAATGTCCCTATCGGAGTCACTAGGAGCTAATTATTAAAGTTAGACATCCCAGGTGCACTAGGTGCCCTAATACTACAAGGCACCTGTTGTGTCTTTTCAATCGATATGGTGTTATTCATATCTATGATTACTTGCACTTTGTCGACATTTGGTATCTATAGGTACATCCCTTTACTTTTACCACATACATAGTAATAAGCATCTTGGTTCTCTAAACACATTTTCACATAATGTGAGAATCATATAAATTCTCAGTAAAACAATAATTAGTTTAAAAATAGATAATGGTTCAGTTGTGTCATATGCAAAAAATGTTTGATTCCTCATATCTAATTGAGAAATAATGACATTATACATAGAGAAGAATAAAATACATGGCAATTACATAGTTAACAAATAATCATCACATCCACTTATAATAATAGAAAACACCACATAACTAAAGCCATGCATATGAGCCATCCACTCAAAATTTCAAGTTACATATCTCACATATTAGAGCAACTTTCATAGTCATTTATATTATAAGTCATTCATAATATGGTTTTAGTATCAAACCAATACTTTAACATTTAGAGCCCGATTAAAGACATATTCATAAATCAAGTGGCTCATTATACAATTTCTACACATTAAGGTAGTAAAATCTTTAGCCTGCATGTCATATCACATGTTAGTACCATGCATAAAATATAAGAAAAATTGATTGCATATTAGGGTGTCCTTTAGAGTAGATTCACAGTATAAAGCAATCAAAGATCATTTCCTTTTGAGAACCCTATTTGTTAATGTTGGAGACCATCTCTTTTTGAGAATGCTATCTCCAAGAAACCATCTCCTTTTGAGAATCCTGTCTCTTTGGTACTAATAATTTTCTAGTATATTACCATATTTCCATGACCATCACATTACATATTTGCTAAATGTTACTCTAAACAAAGTAACTCATTAATACATATAAATTCATTAGAGTATGCATATATATCAACATAAATATCATCACATTGCATGCATATCATGAGGTGCACCTAATTTCCAATGGAACCCATTTTTGCTTATAATGTCTTAACTATTTTAACAATCCACATCTAGTGTTTCCAAGCATCGATCATCCATACATTAGGGTTAAATCTTCCATGTATATTGGTATACCAAGGGATACATTCATTTATACACATGCATTTTTGGAGTTTAGTCCTTTGTATATAGGAATAATAGTTTGTAAAGGGCTAGGATCATCCATATATAGGTAAATTCAAACATGTGTCATCTATTTATGGGGTTTCAATGCATGTTTCATCATGAGGAATTTAAATGTTGATCATTAACCTTTTTAGTATTTAGCCTTTGGTGTTACATGAAAAAGATACATACCTTAAATCAATTCCAAATCTTTTTAAGTACATACAAACTAAAAAGGGGCTCATAATACTCACAAATCTCAATTTAGCATGTAAATTTAGCAAGGATTCAATAATCATAGAGAAAAGAAAGTTAAACAAAATTCTTTTCTAATTTTTCTAAAATGGCACTGCTATGCTCTTATCTTTGTCCTTGTTGGGGACAAAACGACTTACATAGCAAATCAGGAGCTTGACGCTACAACACAAGGTCTTCTTCCCTATGCTTTGCCATTTTCACATATCACACTTTGGTTTTTTAATCTCTGACCTCAACGACCCCAACTAAGCATTTTAAACATATTATAAGTATTTTAGAATCACAAACAACACTCAAAATGAATTTTAAGTCTCTACACTAAAATTTTCCTTTTAGAGAGCAAAAAGGAAAGATGGTGAGTTAAGTAAAACTTTTAGCTTATTCAATCATAGCATGACCATTTACTTCTAACAAGGATTTCATTCAAAGCATAAGACAAGGTTTACAGTGAAAGATACAGGGGTCACCATAACACCCCTTTAGAGAGAGAAAATGAAAAGGGTGAGGAAGATGAGGCTTTAGCACAAACCAAAAATATAATAAACATTCAACTGTGTCATCTAACCCATTAAAAAGAATTAACAACCACCTTAAGATCTTTACCATTAAAGCCTTCCACTTGCTAGAGAGAGAAACAACATACAAGAGAGGAAGAAAAGGGATTCAATAAACAAAATAATACTCAATAAGGTAAGAATTGTCTTGGTGGATTTCAAGCTTGGATCTTCAGACTCTTCCTTTTTTCTTGTTCCTCTCTCTCTCTTTGTGCTTCTTATTCATTCTTTATTCTTCAATTTTCCTTCAAAATCTCTCTCTCTCTCTCTCTTCTCTAATTTTTTAGGGCAGCCCTATTAAAGTGAAAGGAAAGGTTTAAATAGGATATGTACTCTTTGTCTCCAAAAATCCTTTATCATTTTTGCTCCCTTTATTGAGCACATGTTCTCTAGCTTCCTTAGTAAGTTAGTTGACTAACTTACTAACAAATGGAGATTATCCTCTTTTGGTTAGTGCTAGGTATACAAAATATTTTCATTTATGAAAAAAACTATATATATTAAAATTTTCAACTCTTTGTATTTGTTATTTCTCTAACTTCTATTTATTTGTAAGAATTAAATTTTGGTACATTTTAAAATTATACTTTGACCCTAGCCAAACTGGTATTTTAGCTATTGTTGAAATTACAACTTTGTACCCTAAGTTTTTAATATTTATATTTCGACACCAAAATTTTACCTAAAAATTTTTATCTTCCAAATATTTTTCTTGTATTTTTGGGGTATTTTTAACCTTAGAAGTGTTTTGAAAATAGCTTCGCAAGTATTTATTTTATAGTTTCATCTAATTTTAATTCCAATCAATTCTAGAAAATTCCCAAAAATTCTTGTTAAATCCTAGAAAATTTCTAAAAAAAATTCTTTTAATTTTATGAAATATAAAATTCATTAAATCTCCATCATTTGGTCATACTTTAATTCCTAATTATTTTCTTAGTATTATTTACTTTACTTTAAATTGTTTAAATTATCCTTAAATAAATCCTAATTAGAAAAAAAATGTTACATGATCCAACTTGCTTCTAAAAGATTCAATTGATTCAATGGCTACTATTT
Source organism: Erythrophleum fordii (assembly GCA_032878935.1). Classification (NCBI taxonomy): domain Eukaryota; kingdom Viridiplantae; phylum Streptophyta; class Magnoliopsida; order Fabales; family Fabaceae; genus Erythrophleum; species Erythrophleum fordii. The sequence continues at coordinate 14,659,570 of JAVQMF010000050.1, forward strand.
ATTAAACCTCATATGAGAAAATTACACAATAAATTGCTTGTTCCTTTGAATTAACTAACCTTAGCACAACAAATCACTATGATTAAATGGCTAATATACCTCAATTAGGCAACTTAACCTTATTGTTACTATTAAAGTACCACCCAATAAGCTTTTAAAGAGAGATTTTATATGGCACAATGGATGAGGCCATGAAGAAGTTTGGGACATATTCGACTTATTACTAATATTCTAGAGTGGTAAGAGTACATATAGAAAGAACTAGTTTTGACCACAAGCCAGCCAATCCCTAATTATTAGCCTAAAAACAAGGAAACTAATAAAACAGAATAGAATCAACATAATTACTACTAAATATGGGAAAAAATAGAAACAGAAAAACTAATTAGTTTTGGGCTAAGCCCATTCAGTCCATTCCAACACTATACCTACTTTAAAGTGTAAACCCTAGTCTTTCATATAAAGAAAATACTGCATGTTTAAATCGTTCATTTCTTATATGACAAGGGATTCGCATTTTCATGCTATTAGTTTCTTTATAAGTACAGATATTCAAATAGAGAGCGAAGAAGTTTTATCTGTGAATACTATAAAAGTAGGACAAATTATTGATCTAAAAGGGTATATAATTAATTGATTCACTGAAAGGAAAATAAGTGATGCATTTATTATCGAAGTCAATTGGTAAGCTAAGCAACGAAAAAGAGGAAAAGAGCACAATAGAATACCTAGTTTATTGCAAGTTTTGTTCAATTATGCTAGATTCTTTTCATGTGCGGGTAACAATGGTTTGCTTTGGAAAATTTACAATATCATCTAAATAGATATGGATCTAAAGAGATATTTCATTTTTTTAACCATGCAATAGATTTTGAAGGTAGATTGCTTATTCAGAGGTGGATTTTTCAAAATATAAGGTTCTATAAACAATGCCCTTGATTCTGATGAAGGGTGAATGTATGATGCTATACCAGCCAATAAATGTATTTTCCTACCTAGGCCTATTGAATTGCATTAAAAGAAAAGAGTTATTTACAGTTCATATAGATGCAACAATGACAAAATGCAAGTTATTATTACAAAATACAAACTCACCCTCCTATCATTCCTTACAAGGGAATGACAAAAGAACAATCAATGACAAAAAAATTTTTCCGTGGCGATGGTTAAGTGAGCTCTACATCTCTGTTAAGTTTACTATAGCACCCCTCTCAAACCTACATAAAACTTATAAGTTCAAACCAATCTTGAACACAATGCCAAATTGAAAATCTCCTAATAGGTCAACGTGTGTTAACTAGTAGAAAAATGTAACTTTAGTTTACATCAAGGAAAAACTAATAGGTCAGCGTGAAAATTTTCTTGTTAAATAAAAAGGCAAGAAAGCTCACTTCTTTTCTTCATTTTCTTGTCACTCCCAAAGCATCGCCTCACGATTGAGTATAGCTAACCTGCAGTAATTGGCCACTGACATGTTGTGGTATTCCCTGGTATCATCTCAGAGGTTGAAGTTCACTCATTTTTTACTTTTAGTGCAATCCAACTGCTCTTCGATTTCTTTTTTTGTTCATTGTGTTATTATCAAATTAGCTTTCAAATCCGGGTGACAAATATCAAAGATAAGTCTTTAATTTAGATATTATATTGCAAAATCTAGAATCCTCGATTTGAAATTTATGGTTCCAACATTGCGCTCTATTTGAAAAATCTTGTATTGGCAGCAACAACCTTTGAACACTCTGTATTTATAATGACAAAAATATTTGATAATTCTGTATGTCGTGTTGTTAGTTTTTTATAGATTTAACATCTACCTTATAGTAATATTAAAAAAAAAACATAAAAATGGCAACATAAGTGATGGTGAGTTTGGATCAATGTAAGGTAGATAAAGACAAATTCATTTATCCTCATTTATATGTGCTCTATTACTAGAAAAAAAACTAGTAGCATACTGCATTAAGTTATCCAGAAAAAAATTATTTAAGTGGTTATAGCGGATTATCTCAAGAAAGCCCTACCCTACTACATTTAGAGAGGAAAATGGAAAATTCAAGTGGGATATCAATGTAAGGCTGTTGCCGACCATAAAAAGCCTCTTGAAAATATTCTAGAACTTTGGTTACTTTTATTGCATCCATATCAAGGACAACAATCCCTTTCAAGCTGTTCATAGTGCAGAGTTAAGTAGCTCACAATTTAGAACCATCATTGGTTGAGAAAACAGAGAAAGCAAAGGTTGAGGAGAAAAGGAAAGACCAAACAAAATATATTTTTGAAAGACAATGACCTTGTATAAACATATAGTCCTAATTTGGTTTCATTACAAGTAACGCTTTCCTTAACCAACAAGACTTTCCTAAATTCTTATGGATTATAATTCCTTAAGTGCTTACTATTAAGTTCTCTAGTAAACACATGATACGAGGAATAGATTTTTAAAAGACTCAGTCACATATTATTGAGTTGTAAATAAAATTCATTTATTATGTTTTTATTAAGTAACCTTATTACAAACACCTAAAAAATTGCATCTAAGTTTTGTTTCAAAATACCTCTCAACAATTGGGATTGATAGTAAAAAACTCTCAAAAGTCAAATTTCATCAAGGATTAAATTATATATATATATATATATATATAGAAAAAAAAAATCTTTGGGAAAAAAATTTAACCTTCCTCTTTTCTGTGCAGCTATGAAGCAATCAAAGACTTTTGAGAGATTTTCAGGCTACATGAAGACCCTTCAAGAATTACGCAGCCAACATTCAACTTGACTGGACATTCTTAGTTTATGCCCGATAAAAATTTGTGTTGACATAGTGTAAAGTACTTGTATGTTCTATAACCTACAACATTCAACTCAGAAAACCAAGACAGGAAATTTTATTAATTTGCTACCAGTGATCTGTGCAAGTACAACAACCATCTTGAAAATGATGAAAACGGTTTGCATCTCTAACAATTATTAGCCTATTTGTGACCTTTGTAATTAGTTTTATAGCAGTGTGACAATCATCACACATCCTAAGGTTTTTTATTATACGAATGGGTGCTGGTGAAGGTATTTTCATAAGGCCATATGCAATGGCCAGTTTTTCACTGTGATACCTAAGATAACCTTCTTTCTGTTCATCTTCCACATCATGCAGCACAACATCGGTATCTGGCACATATCCCAATGGCTTAATCATTGCCAACAACTGTTGGACCTTCTCAAAAATCTGACTAGACTTTGGATGATTACTAACTTCTGAAAGAAAGACATGTATATCATTCCTTATCTCTAGCCAACTTCCCCCAGGTTCCTTCTTGATGTTTCTGTCCCTCATCAGTCTTCGAATATTTGCAACTCCATCCCACCTCCTTGCCTTGGCATACATATTTGATAGCAATGTATATGTTCCCACATCATGAGGGTCCATCTGTATGACAGATTCTGCGATTCGTTTCCCCAACCCATAATTTTGATGAACATGACAAGCATTAAGCAAAGTGCACCAGGCAACAACATCCCACTTGACATGTGTTGTCTTCATGAAGTTCTCAGCTTCATCAAGAAGACCAACTTTGCTCAAAAGCGCAACTATGCAGGTGTAGTGCTCCAATCCTGGTTGAATTTCAAAATTTTTCATTAGATGATTTAAACAGTAGAACCCTTCTTTTACAAGACCCAAATGAGCACAAGCAGAAAGAACCCCAACAAAAGTTATGTTGTTTGGACATTCTCCAACATACATCATGTCTTCAAACACTTTTAAAGCTTCTCTACCAAGCCCATGATGGGAGTACCCACATATCATAGCATTCCAAGTGATGGTATCTCGATACACCATATCTGAGAACACATTATATGCTGAATCAATGCTACCAGTTTTGGAATACATGTTTATCAAAGCATTTCTGACAGTCATATGATTCTTAAAACCTGCCTTCTCAACCTGAGCATGTAATGTATGTCCATAGCTTAATGATGCCAAACCTGCACAAGCATTAAGCAAAACTGAGAAAGTACACTCATTTGGTGCAGTGTCCTTAAGAGCCATAATTCTAAATAGATTCAAAGTTTCCTCAAAATATCCACTCTGCAAGTAAGCTGTCATGACTGCTGTCCACACAACCATATTTTGATTTTGCAAGCCATCAAAAACTTTTCTTGCATTTTGGACTTTTCCACATTTCCCATACATGTCTATCATTGTGCTACTAACAAAGACATCAAAGTTCATATCAGCTTTCAACATTCGGGCATGGACTTGCAAACCTAATTGCAAATTTCTAATCTGAGAACAAAGGCCGAACACATTGACATAAGTAACATTATCCCAAGCTACAAACTGCTCCACCATCCTTGCTAAAACTGCTCCAACTTCCCTTATATAACCAGATTCTACAAGTGCATTCAAGATAGAGTTATACGAAAAAATATCATAACCAGGCACTGTATCCAAAATTTGCATTACCTTGAGTACATGTGAATAAGGGCATTCTTCACATATTGATGAAATAACAATCTGGACTTTATCAGATACCCATGACATTGCTTGCCCTCTTCAACTCTCCCACTATTAGAACAGCAAGAAAGAACTGTAGTAAAAATATATTCGTTAGGGAATGAATTGTCCAATGAAACAAAAGTTCTAAAAAGTCCAAGAACTTCAAATTCATCCCCCTTATGCAAATATCCCGCCATTAAAGCACTCCAAGATACGATGTTTCTCTTGTGCATTGTATCAAACAGCTTTCGAGCAACTTGTACTTGATCACATTTGACATATAGATTGATCAATGAATTTATCTGAGTGATGTCACTATCTTTTGAAGTTTGATTCCTAACAACCAACTGAGCATGGGAGGTTTTACCAAATTTTAGGCTCTTAGTATCAGCTAAAACTTTCAAAAGCTTAACTAGGCCTTCAAGAGAGGACAATTGAGGGAGGTACCTACGAAACGTAAGAGTGAGTGCTGGAGACTTCAAAGCAAGCATTGGTTTAGCCATGATAGCATTGGTCTAGCCATGATAATATGAATTTGCGAGGTGGCTTTCCAACAAATCTTCATGCAGTTTTCATATCACGTGGAAACTTTGATATTGAAACATTTCAAGATATGCCCAAAACATATAATGCATGCCAAATACATCGCAAGGAAAAATTGTGGTATGAGATTAGTACAGCCAGAACATGGTTCTCAGAAGAAGGGCCAAATCATAGAAATAAATACCTTGACAAACCCATTACAATGGCAGGGGAACTAGTTCCATCATTTATAAGGCACCAATTGTCTGAGCTAGTTTGAAGTAGCCACTCGTCCAAATGCAATTGTTGCAAACTAGGAAGTCCTTTTAACCTAACAAGATTCATCAATGGAAACCCTGCTTCCCTTGCCTTTCGCAGTGTAGCCATTATCCAGCGCTCAGACTTCTGCAGTTGAACAAAATCTATTTGACGCTCATCAAAAGCAAGTGGTATCATATAGTAACTCAAATAAATCAAAGATGAGATGAGTTTATTTCAATGTTTAACTCATTACTAACTAACTCCTTCCCACTGCTCCTTCCTACTGGCTATAACAGAGCTCATTCAAGTAAAACATTAATAAAAAAGCCATAGACTCAAAGGAGTATAAATAAAGTTTCTGGCCCATAAATGTAACAATTCCTGCAAATTTTATATCTAAAGCTAAGATACCTAAGTTGCAACAGCATTTGAAGACCAGCAGGCGAAAAAAAAAAAGCATTTGTTGCAAGTTCAACACATCCAAAAACAGAAAATCAGAAGCAGAACTATAAGATCAATTTAAAATAATTCAAAAACTTAATCAAATATTCATACTTAAACATGGATATTTGGGATCGTCATGGAAATATGTATAAGAAGCCAACCCAGTAAGACAACGAAGAATCAAAGTAGAAGAAGAAGGAGCTCACCCTAAGAATGGAAGAACCGAAGGATAAGGAGGCTTAGGGTTTGCTTCAACGTAAGGCACTCAAGCAAGGCTAATCTATTCGAACCAAGTAAGTCAGCAGCGAAATCGAGCACAGATGAAGAACAAAGGTGCAAATCTGGGCGAAGAACAGAGGCGGCGGGTTTCATGCGTTTTGAGCTCTGCACAAGCGATTTTGTCTTTGGCGTTTTGAGTTTGAAGGAACGCAGGAGTTCACGCGTTTTGAAGAAAAAAAAAACATTTAGGAGCATAATAAAATTCTTCTTAGTTCATATCAGCCGCCAAGTCATCTTATAGGAGGAAATCCTGTTCTGCTCTTCGAGTAATACTCCGTCTTGTTCGTATATGAAATTCAATTTTTCATTTTTACCAATTGGTATATCCAATCCTCATTTCGTAACCTTACATTGAGGAAATGGGAATATTTCTTCGGGTGCAAAAGGTGAGAAAATGTTTTCAATATCAAGACTTCTCAGAAGAGGGATAACATAAGGATAGGCAAAAGTGAACTTTTGAAAGTTTTATTTAAATTTTGTTTTAATATAAAGATTTATTTTCATTTATTATCATTCTCAAGTTCTAAAAATGGTTTAATATTTTTTTTTTAACGTTAGCTCTCTTATCTTAACCATAACCTAATGAGTTAAATGAAGATATGAACATAAAAACTCAAATTTGTACTATATTAATCTCATTTGAACCTAAATAGATGTACGCATGACATGTAATTTAAACATATGTATGACATATATTTTATTTTTAACTTAAATAAATTTAACTAATATATGTGAAATAATTTTTAAAAACATTTGACATGCATTTCATTTTAACATAAATAAATTTAATTAGTATAAGTGACTTAATAATTTGTAAAGATGTATAACATATAGTCTAAATAGATGTATAACATGTATTTTATTTTAACCTAAATAAATTTAACTAATATATGTGACTTAATAGTTTGTTGAGATGTATAAATTGTAACTTAAATAGATATATAACGTAAATAAATAGATATCTACAATTAATTGTCACACATGTATTTTTTTTTTGGATTACATGAATTTTTTAAAAGACAAAAAAACAAATAGACTATTATTAATTTTATTTAGATTAATTAGAAAGAAAATAAATGGCTACGATAAATAACATGATTAAATTATTATCTTATTTCATTATTTTAATCCACAATTTCATCTATACCAAACCGTGTAGTTTGGTGTAAACCATTTTATACAATAATTGATATTTTGATTTTAAAAAAGATATATTATTTCATAATTTGGTTTTTTATTTTTATTCTTTATTGAACAATAAAGTAGTTTTAGATTAAGTTGTGTGTTAAGTAAATTAATTTATTTAAAATATATTTAATATAACTATTCATAAAAAATAAATTAATAAATGTTAAAAACATGATTATAAATGATTAAATAATATGTGTGTATATATATTATATAAGTATTTATTTAATTTATACGTTTTCATATATAATATTTTGTATTTATATGACAAAGATGTAATATTTGAGAGATGGTTAAGTAAATATATTTTAGATTTTTTTAATTTAACTTAATTTCAACTAAAATTTAATAGGAAAAAATAAACAATTATCAAATTTAGTCGCTCAATAATGGTAAATAGGAAAAAGTTACCCAAAAAATAAGAAAAAATTATAATGAATCCATATTTTGGTCAAATAAAGCTAACCAAAGTTTAGTCAAGTGCCACAGTAATTAATTTTTTTATGTAATTTTTTAATGTAACTATTTTTAAATTAAAGATATGTTAATGTTAATTTCTAAGCAAAACTAGTTGTTTTCATCATAGATTCTTTTTTATTTTTTAAATGAAAAATAACATTAATTTCTATGAATAATATGATTAATAACCATTTTGACATGTTAGAAAATAATCATTTGATTAAGTGAAAAGAGTATATATTAATGTGCTCTCTCTTTCCTCTTTAACTTTCTTTTCTTTTTTGTTCTTCAATTTTCTCTTTCTTTACAATTTTCATCCATCTTCTTTGCTCTGTTTTTCTTCTGTTCATTTATGAATCCTCCTTTCAATCACCATTCTTTTATCTGTTTATGATTGGAGTTCCAGGTTCATCTTATAATTTTAGTTTCTTCAAGAAATATATAAATAATTGCCTAATAATATTTTTATGAAATATTATTTGTTATTTAATCTTTTTATTTATTGATTATTTTTGTGATGATGTAGTGAACAAATAGTTTTTTGGATAATACATGTAAACTAATATTAAAATATTTTAAGGTATGTATAATAATTAGTTAATAAATTTGTATTCCAAGATTAGCAACATTGATTCAACATATTATGTGTTCTTAAATATGGGGTATCAAGATACCATCAGTGGTTACTCCCATCATGGACTTGATAGACAAGCTTTTAAAACTGTTTGAAGACATGATGTATGCTCGAGAACATCCAAGCAACATAACTTTTGTTGGGATTCTTTTTACTTGCACTCATTTGGGTCTTATAAAAGAGGGTTATACTATTTGAATCATCTAATGAAAAATTTTAAAAATGAACCAAGATTGGAACACTACACACATATGGTTGTACTTTTAAGTAAAGTTGTTCTTCTTGATGAAGCTGAAAGGCATGAAGACAACATAGGTCAAGTGAGATGTTATTGCTTGGTGCACTTTACTTAAGCTTCTCATGTTCATTGGAATTATGGTTCGGGGAAACAAACCACAAATTTTGTCATTTAGATAGACCTTTATGATGTGGGAACACATACATTGCTATCCATAACGCCCTTGCTTCTAAGGCATTATTAAACCTCTTATGTTACTTATGTTGTGGAATTCTAGTAGAAACTAAAGCATAAAAAATTTCATTTATTTAATTTCTCTTCTCACTTTTTATTCAAGCATCAAAGTCATCTATGAACATGAGTTTCATATAACTAAATTCATACATCCCATACAATAAGATTACAAATATTACTAATAATGTCACTAAGTAACCTAGATAGTATTCTAATATCAGCATAATTTATACAATCTATTCTTAACCTAGATTACTTAAAGTAAGACAACATCTTTTCATTATTATTATAACTATCCAATAGAAACAGCAAAGTCTTTAAGTCCTTATAATAATATCTTCTAAATTTTGAATGATTGGTATACTTTTAACACTTCAATATACTAATAGCTTCGAATCAGTTGATTCTGAATCCTATTAAATCATATTACCAAGTGTAGTGAGAATTTATATTCTCAATGAGAACATGTATTAGTTTTGAAAACTAATAATGATCTAGCTCCCATGTATACAGAAAATATTTTAGTTTTGAAAACTAGTAATGACCTAGCTCCCACGTATATAGAAAATATGTTCTTTCTCTTTCCCTCTTAGTCATATCACATAAGAATGACAAATACATCACATGATAATAATATAGACAAGAGATCATACATATGTCAAATCATATGAAATGTACATGAGCCTATTCATTCTAGATTATGTTTATCCTTTATAGTAAAATCATTTGTGCATATGAACTAACATATTCCATTTATCATATTCACATATCACCATTTATGGCATGATTAATATAGTTCTGCCTATGATATCAGTATATCATTCATATTCATTTAAACATAGTGATGCATATGTTTACTTTATTGTCATACCACTTACCATATCCAGATATCATACATCTTATGTCTGTTAGTATATAATTGCATGCAGATATCATAATACATATGTAAAACACTATATCATATATTTGCATAAAATATATTTCAAGCCATATTAATTTAGCTTGGTCATATTAGCCTCAATTAATTTTCTCTGTTGTACCTTCTAAACTTGGTACATATCAACATACTTTAACATATAATGTCGCTATACATGCCTTGCTAAAGAGAAACAAATGATCTTATCTTGAAGTCATTGGTGATAAAGAAAACTAACTCCTAAGTCTCATACTAAGCATCCTATACCTAAGTTTTTGCAATCATAATTAACATACCAAATATCTTATACTACTTGATATGAGACTTAGGTTTTCAACATCGTTAAAATGGAAGACTATTTTTCATAGCTTTTATAACCAGTAGAACATAACATACCAGACAAGAGCAAACATAATTAAGGTATACCCTAGTGTGGATCCACAAATTGTAATTTAAAGCCTATAACCTGAAGTCCCATGAAGGTTTCCTAACTTTCAACGATCTCTCTATCAAAACTTTGTCTCAAGGAGGATGGTGCATAAACTTAAAAGGAACTTTAACCCTTTCGTTCACACATGATCATACCTTTGCTTCTCTATTTAAATGGAAAGCTATCTCTTTTTATATAAATTAGCCTTTGTTGGAATTTCATCCTCTAAGAGCCTTATCTTCATACAATCATCATATCTCTACTAGCACTAGCGTCGTATACATAATGATCCTCTTAATTAAATCACATTCCAAGTTATACAGGTCATATTCATGAGTACAAATGTTCTTTTTTCATGATTGTCAAATCTAGAACAACATATGTTTATCAAGATGTAGATATGCACACACACACACACACACACACACACACACACACACACACACACACAACATATATACATCATAATATTAACAATTTTTGTATATAAATAGGATTTGATCTTACAAATGAAGAAATGCTCAGAGGATACTAACAAAATATATAAGAATAGTAAACTCTTGTGAAACCATAACTCTTATAGTGATTTTTATTTTTTTAATGTATTTTAAAATCCTTGTTTATGTCCTTAATTCTCAAGGTACAAATATGTTTGTATTAGTCCTTTAGGTCATATAAAAGTCCATGTCCAATCAAGGTCTATGTCCAAAAAAAAGGGCCAAGTCATATATAAGTTCTAATTGTTGTTATATAGAAGTCTTATGCATAAGCATATATATACTTATATGTACATATATATGTATGTGTTTATATATATTCTTCACTCTTAGAATGTACTTAATTCCTTGCCTTTCTAATTAGTTTGAGGTTCCTCAAGACTAACTATTCCTTAAACATGCAAAAACAATTCTAATTACTAAACATTTCATATAAGCATAATTAATCATATAAAGATACCTAAGACAACCTTGCATATATTGGGTACACAAGCATATAAAATCATGGCTCAAATTAAGGGCCTTAACTAGTCAATTGATGCTTATTTAATTGCCATTTAATTTTCCCTTAATTTTTCTCTAGCATATAATACTATACTATCCCAAAAATACTAAAAAAGAGGATGACGCCATGCATAAGGCCTTGGTATTGTGGCCTTACACAAAATTTGAACTATTTAGAGTTGTTGGATAGAACACATAATGTTGCTATGTCAACAAAGCATTTCATGCTTCGTTTAATGTCCTTTTTTGGTAGCCAACTTTAGATGTTTGCCATTTTTTCTATAGAACCCCAAACTTTATGAAATTTAATCAAAAGATACTTCTATGTGTTATTTAAGTGTAAGGAAAACATTAGAGTAAAAATGATTTGTATAGCCCCCTCAACTCTTCATTTTTGCAAAAGTGCCTAGAAAAGGATTGAATTGGTGAAAGGTACATTTTCAGGGCTAAGTTATGTGAAAAAAAACTTTAAAATTCACAAAATTTGGTAGGCTATCTCTCTTCTATGGCAAGCTTTACATACTCATATTTCAGCCCATTTGAATCCTGTTTGACTCTTGAACATCTGAACCTAAATTTGTACCCAATTTTAACTTTTTACCAACAACAAGTCCATTTTGTTATTTGACTAGTTTCTAACCTTTTTCTTGCCATTCCTGCATATATGTAGACTCACTAAGATGCCAAAATGACCCTTAATAAGATATACAAACCTTAGGGCGAGATTCTTATGCTATAGGTCCCATATAAGGCTTTAGTGCAAAGTTCATAGTTTTTAAGCTTCCTACAAGCTTCTTATAAGCCTTTTGTCATCTTAAGAACTTAGTATAACCATCAAGACTTCTCAAATAGCCAAGGAACACAAGAGAGTAGAAATGGAGTGTTTAACTCCTTTTAAACCAAAAATGATCAAAGGAAAGAGAGAGAGAAACAAAATGGATGTTATTTTCTTACTTTCTCCTTCTTAGGCTCCCTCTACATTTAGAAGTGCTGTGAAAGGTGTAGAGGATCAAGATGGCTTCCCTGTTGCTTTGGTTTCTCCCTTTTTCCTCTCATCACTTTCCCTATATTTCTCTCTCTTATCTTGCAACTCTCTTTTTCTATATTTCAACAGAGTAATGGTAAGTTGTATATGTGAATGAATTTGTAAGCTTAGAGGAGGCCTATTTATAGAAGGGGAGGAAGGCATCTAGCTTCTTGGAGAAAGTACTTAATTTCTTCATGTTTTTCTTCTGCAACAAGTTATAGAAGCTTCTAGTAAATTAAATGTTAGACTCAATTTTCAGGGAATGCATTTTAATTTGTAGAGAACTTTAGTTGTGAAAATTGTTTTGATCATTGACATAATTGTTTTCATATAAAGATTTTTTTTCCTAACTCTATTTATTTAAATATGGAGAATATTATATTTTGGCTGATATCCAAAATTACATTTTAAATGCTAAACTTTTAGTATTTGTATTCTAACCCATAAATTTTACTTAAATATTTTTATTTCCAAATACTTTTTTTTTTTATATTTTTAAGCCTTTAAAGGTCCAATAAATTTTTCGAAATTCATTCCTTAAATATTTAGTCTATAGTTATATATTATTTGATATTTAAGAATTAATCCCAATTAATTTAAAAAAATTCCAAATAAATTTCTAGTAATTCAGATAATACTTTCGACTGTCAGAAAATTCATAATTTATCTAAATTTCCAAGATTCTACTATTAAGCCATTGGGATATGTGCCAGATAATGCTGTCATGTTACATGATATAGAAGATAAATAGAAAGAAGGTTATCTTAGTTATCACTGTGAAAAGTTAGCCATAGCATATAGCCTTATGAAAAATACTTTTATTAGTACCCATCCATATAATAAAAAACCTTAGGATGTGTGATAATTGCCACACTGGTGTAAAACAACTTGCAAAGTTCATAAATAAGCTATTGTTAAAGATGCAAATTGTTTTCATATTTCTAAGATGGTTATTGTACTTGCTTAGATTACTAGTAACAAATCAATAAAATTTTCAATCTTAGTTTTCTAAGTTGAATGTGGTATGTTTCCTAAGTTGAATGTGATAACTTATAGAACATACAAGTACTTTACACTATATAAGCAAAAAATTTTATCAGTTATAAACTAAGAATGTCTAGTTTCTTAAAGGGCCTTCATGTGGTTCGACTTTTTGACATTCAATTCCATCTCATGTAGCCTGAAAATGTTTCCACTTGCTAACAAAACTTATGTACTGTAACACCATATTTTTCTAGCTTATTTCACAACATTCCCATGCTTAACATTCATAGATTCCATGAAAGGGCAAGAAAAAGTAGAATTAAAAATTGCATTTTCTTTGCGTTACGTAGCGTACGAAAATTTCATTAAATGTCCTATAGACCATATGAATTCATGTATCATATTCTCCTATTTAATTACACTACTACAACTCAAAACCATTCAAGAAAGTGGCTTGGAACTCATACAAGTGGATGAAACACATTAATTCCCACGGATTTGCCATAGTCAGAATTTCAGTTTTTCTGTCACAACTTCATAAATTCATAACTAAATCCACAAAAATCAAAATCCAACAAACTTTACCATTCCAGAAAGCTCTGGATGTCTACCCTATGGTAAAAATAATTTCAATTCATGAATCATTAAGGGAAAGATGTTTGACATTCAAAAAGTCATTGAGGTCACTACTGCCTGGGCTGCTATTTCAGATTACTGACACAAACTTCTAAAATTCATAACTAATTCTATAAAAATCAAAATCATACAAATTCAGTTATTCTGGAAATATAAAAATGTTAAATTTATGCTGAAAATAATTCTAGAATTGAAAAAAATATGTTTAGCCATAGGAAATCTATGGAACAGTGACTGGACTCTTGGGGCGCCACTACTACTGGCAGCCAAATTTAAAAATGCATAACTTTTTTCTCAGACCTCTAAATGAAGTGATCTCGGTAGCCACAGAAAGCTTATGACCTTTAGTTTATGCATGTAAAATTTTACAAGCATTGGACACCATTTTCTCATTAGATGGCATAGAATACAATTCTACTAGTGTGAACAGTGTACATACCAAAATTAGTAGAAAATCCCAACTTTAAAAATTCATCAAATATTCTCTAGACCTCTAAAAATTATATTCTTTAGCTTCTCAAAAAGCTCTCAATAAACTCTAATTTCATGCTAAATCTCATATCAAAAAGAGCTTATTTGGACAAAAAGTTGTATAGGGTTGCAATTAGGCCTTTTTCATGCCTCTTAATGGTTCAAGGATGGACAAAATGGCTCCTATGATTCTTGTGGCCACTTGAGCAAGTGAGAATGGCCCAAAAAGACTCTTTAAACTTGTCTCAAAGGTGTGGAGGCTTAAAACACAGAATTTCATCTCCCATCCCCAAGCTATGTACTAAGAGACATATACTTGAAATGACCATCCAATACCCAAAAATTGCAATACATTCCATTTATCCACAAATTTCATACATACATCATCTATTAGGATATTTACACATGTTTCATTCATTGTGTATCAATTCTAACAAAATATTACATCATATGCCACTCCTTTGGTTACAATATAAACAAAATTAAAAGCTTTATGATTAAGGCTTTATCTCCTCACTTGGTGGCTTCCATTTCCTTGTTTATTAGCTCTACCTAGCATGTTAAGATATTGGAGAGGAGGGAATGAGATTCAAAGAATTCCAATAACTCATCTCTCATTCAATCATGCATAAAGAATGCAATACAAGTCTTAAGGATGCATGCATGGCATATCAATATAGAAAATAGTGCAAAATACATTCTTGGCATTTACACAAAGCACACATAACATACTTAGACTTTCCAAATGAATGGATTAGCCTCACCCACTTTCTTTAAGGTTCTTGGACTTGCCTTACTTTTTTTCTCAAAGGTCTTGAACTAAGCCTTGCTCTTGGGAGACTTTCTCTTGGTCTCAACCACTTCTAAGGGTTCTTGGCTCATCCTCACTGAAGATGGAAGGTTCTTGGCCTCTCCACATTCAAACAAATCATTGCAAACATTCTAGGTATCATTGAATACATAATGCAACACTATGGTTCCATGGAACATAAGCATCATACCAAAACATAATTTATAACTTAAAATACACATACACATATTCAAAGACAATATAGACATTCATTCATGCATGGGAGAAAAGTGAGAGAGCTATCTTTACCACACAAGCACACTTTTTCTCTTCGAATGGAATCTCCTCCCATGGCCACACACTCACAACTAGGTGGGGCTTGTTTTCCTTGCCCTAATCACATAAAATATGAACCAATTAGATTCTTGGAATCATTCTTAAAGCTACCTATCTACTTGGAACTCTAATTTTGTTTTATGATCTAATTATGGTTCCTAATGGCACTAATGAAGCAACATCCACTCTTAAAAGTCTAGGCCCCATTCTTTCCTTTTCTATATGACTCTTGACTCACTTTAAGCCTCTCGGAGTCATCACCTGATTAAAACCAAAGGCCTAGGTACATGTTGCTTTTCTAGGTCACATTATGGAACATAAAGTACTAACTCATTCTCTAAACTTCCTAAATTTTTTCCAAAGCTTCCCCTCACTTTTATTCATCATATATGACTCAAAACTTTCCAGTGATTTTTGTAACACCAAGAGAGTTGGAGATTCACTCATTTCCCTTGAGTGGGTCCTCTCCCCCATTCCTATAAAAATATATAGTTGCTGATAGCTGATATTTCTTTTTGTATAAATAAGGGGCTGACTTGAATAGTTCTTTTTGGTAGTTGGGGGGGGTTTTTTTTTGTTAGCTTAGACTAAATCCCCAATGATATTTTCTGGTCTGTACTTATACTGATCCCACTCCCTTATATCTAAACTTTTATTAATAGTATGTAGTAACAATAGTTTATTTTTGTCCTTTTTCATATCTTGCTATGCTATAAAATTCAATTAACAAAACATCAGATTTTATTTTATCGTAAAGGAACAATTAAAAAGAAATAAGGTAATTAGACATAAATTAATTAAAAATTATTCACATACAAAAAAATTTACTAAAATTGGGTGGCGTTACATAATGCACCTTCTTGACCATCTTTTTAAGATTGCACTTTTGTTATATAAATATAAAATATTATATATAAAAACATATAAATAATACACACAAAAAAGTTAATCATTTGTAAACATATTCTTAACATTTATTACTTTATTTTTATTAAGAATTATATTGAATATATTTTGAAGAAATATGTTTTTGTATAACCTTTTAACTATATCCACCTTAATTCAATCATGGTAAAATTAATAATCATTTCATTTTTTTCCTTATCATTTAAAAAATTCATGTAATCTAAATAAATAAATGTATAAAAATTAACTAAAAAATGTTAAAAGATTATATTAACTTTATTAGAATGAGATAATTAAATTTGAATAATAATTAAATTCTAAAATATGTTTTACGTATACTATTAAGTTATGAGTTATTCTTTATTGAACTTTGTTGAAAAATACAAGACATTCTCTAATTTTATTATTGTAGTAGTGAGTCACCTTAAATTACTAAACTATTTTTAATAGAATTGTACCTAATTGAGAACTTTATATTAGCTATTGATATATTGATATTTTACATTTTAGTAAGATTATTAAATTTAACATAATAATTGATCATTATATAAAAACTATACAATCAAATATTTTAAAAACTTAACAAACTTGATACTCCATTTGTTAGACCTCCATACTTAACAAAATGAAAAAGCATGTTCATAAAAATGTATGCATCTTAAGTCTCTAAGCATTTTAATTGTATCTTTAACATCTCTAAATTTCTAAAATGATTGAATACGGATATAGAGTATCAAATACTTCATATATTTCATGAAATTAATATTATTATTATCTAAATAACTAGTCATTAAAAAGTATTGAAATAACTAGTATACCTAAATAAAAACTATTAACTTTATCATTCTATTTAACCACTAGTTTTATTGACTAAAATATAAATATACATTTGTAAAGTAGTAAAGTTATCAATAAAGTAATCATATTTTTAATAAAAATAATTTAAAACTAAACAACTACTTAAAAATTATTAATAAAAATTTAATAAAAATTTACTTGACAAAAAAATCTAATTAATTAGTAATTAATTATAGTCTTATCACTTATTATTAAAATTTTTTAAAAATAAGTAAAAATAAAAATTAATAATTTCTCAACCAACAATATAAGTCATTTTAAAAAAGCATGTGTTAATTAAAAAAAAAGAATATTATCTAAGAAAAAGATAATGTAAGTTATTTTAATATTTATATTGATTTAAAAATTAAGAAATTATAATTTATTTATGTATATTTTTATTTAAAAAATATATTTTAAATATATTGATAAATTTTTTTAAAATAAATTAATATATATTTTTTTATAAATAGTATAATATATTACATAAAACATTATTTTATTTCATACCTATATATATAATAATTTATTATATTTTACTAAAAGTACATATACAATATCGTGATCTTAGTGATGAAATGGATACAAAACAATAAAATACCTTTAAATTCGGATAATGGACAAAAAGGAAATTCTACAAAATTATAAGATAGGTATGCAATAGGTTAAGACAAAATGAGACAAAGAAAGATAATAAACTACCCATCCCACAACACCCTATTGCCATCCGCATAAAAATGGAGAACAAGATATAACAAATTCAAAAGTACAAAAGAAGAGAGAAATTATATTTAAATACTCAAAATTTATAAAAAAATATAATAAAAGATATCAAAAATTATAATTATTTTTATAAATCATAATTATTGTTAAATTTTAAGATATTTATTATTAAATTTTTTATTGAATATAAAAATGATACTTTTTTAAAATTTATTAATAAAATTTTTATATTCAATAATTTTTTTAAATTTATTAATAAATTTTTAAAATTTGATAATATTTGTAATTTTTAAAAAATAATTTTAAAATTTTTTATTATAAATTTTATGAGATATAAGTCTTGAAATATAATTAAAAAAAAAAAAGAGCGTGACGCGCGTGGGCGCCAAGTCCAAAATCACACCCACTCCTAAGTCAAAGTCCAGCGTCTCACCAATGTCATGACAACCCGAGGTTTCGGATATGCGGGCCCCACCTGCATGTGCGTTTCTGCTCCCTCTCCTGCCTTTCTCATCACTCCCTGCTTTGTTCTCCGGCAATACCTTTTATCGCCATATATTCCTCGGGTGCAGATTCTCTCCCGTAGAGGCGGGAAAATGACGGCATCCAGTCGAAGCAATCTAAACCGTTCATGTCATCTACGATGCAGAGAGTGTCACGTGTCCCCCTTCATTAAAACGCAACGTTTTGAGCTGAATCCAAACTCCCCCCGCGTTTTGACCTGGATCAGATTCAAGCTGTTTGCAAGTTTTTGCAATATATCTTTCAAGAGTTTCACCAACTCATCTTCATCTAATTCTAAATATTCCTCTTTCCTTATATCAGCAAAAATATCATCATAAAGAAAAACAACTGCCTCGTCTGCTTCGTACAGTGATAAACCCAACTCCTTCTCTTTTCTTTCTAGGAAGCTCCTGAATATTTCCTTACTCCCTGACCCATTCTTTGCATCCTATTTTTCTTGCATAAGCTTTTGTGCAATGTTCTTTAATTCCTTTTCATTAGTCAACAGCTACAGTGTTGCTTACAATATCAATTAATACAAAAAACAGGTGTAAACTAGTACAAAGGTATTTGCTCAATTTAAAAAAAAAAAAAGAATTCCATTCTCTGGTTTCAAACGTCCAACCATGAATTGATATAATGAATCTCATTGAGCAAAACTTATGATGCCACATTGTACATCACAGAAAGGAGATAAAGTCAGATTTCGGATATACACGTCTACAAAACTAGAATTTTTGCCTTTTCAACACCAAAAGATATGAACCTTCATCGGCGATCGCAGCGATGTAGGCTTTGTTCTCAGCGAATTCGGAAGACTAGAAACTGTCAACATTGCAGGTGCCGATGGGCGAGAGAGCAGGGGTCCTGATTGATTTGCATAATGGGAGACCAAACAAGGGAGAAGAGGCTCTAGAATCGGCTATGTCCAATATCTGAGCTCCAGCAACGGTGATGCAGGCTCCGGCAGGGAGAGATCGATGGATGTGCCTTCCGTCGGGCCTTAATGCCCGCTTCGACATTCCGCTACAGAGAGTTTGGATTCAGCTCAAAACGCAGCGTTTTAATGAAGGGGGACATGTGGCACTCTCCTGCATCGTAGATGACATGAACGGTTTAGATTGCCTCGACTGGATGCTGTCATTTTCCCGCCTCTACGGGAGAGAATCTGCACCCTATATTCCTCCCTTCTTCTTCTCTCTTTCCTTTATCATTTCCCTCTCTTTCTCTCTCTCTATACCAGAGGAGTGCGAATATGAGGAAGAAAACCCACATAAAGTTCGAGCCTTTACTCATTTTCCTTTCTGGGTTATTCTCAGTCTTCGTCTTCGTCGAGTCTCAAGCAAACCCAAGCCCAGATGCTCCTGTAATGCTAGCTCTCAAGAAGAGCCTCAACACCCCCGAGTCTCTTGGATGGTCCGATCCGGACCCGTGCAGATGGACCCATGTTAGTTGCTCCGCAAATCGAGTCACCCGGATCCAAATCGGACGTCTAGGTCTTCAAGGTACGCTTCCTCCGAGTCTTGGAAATCTCACTGAGTTACAGCGCTTGGAGCTTCAGTATAATAATATTTCGGGTCCTATTCCTAGTTTAAATGGGTTGGGTTCTCTGCAAGTGCTTCTGCTTAGTAACAACCAATTTAGCTCGATCCCTAGAGATTTTTTTACTGGCATGACTCAACTTCAATCCGTGGAGATCGACAACAACCCATTTGAGGATTGGGAGATTCCTCAAAGTCTCCAAAACGCTTCGACCCTCCAGAACTTCTCGGCGTACTCGGCTAATATCAGAGGCAAAATACCTGAATTTCTTAATGCAAATGTGTTTTCTGGTTTGACCCTTTTGCACTTGTCTTTCAATAACCTCGAGGGTGGGCTGCCCGCGAGCTTTTTTGGGTTGCCACTTGAGACTTTGTGGGTTAATGGGCAAAATAGTGAAGGTAAGCTTAATGGAACTATAGATTTTATACAGAATATGACTTCCTTGAAGGAGGTTTGGTTGCATTCAAATGCGTTTTCGGGTCCATTACCAGATTTTTCCAGCTTGAAGGATTTGCAGACCCTGAGTTTAAGGGATAATTCATTTACTGGTCCTGTTCCTATGTCATTGATGAGTCTTAAATCACTAAAAGTTGTGAATTTAACTAATAACCTGCTTCAAGGGCCTATGCCAGTGTTCAATCCAGGGGTTGGAGTGGATATGATTACAGATTCGAATAACTTTTGCTTGCCAAGTCCTGGGGATTGTGATCCTCGGGTGAATATTCTGCTTTCCATTGTTAAACTCATGGGATATCCTCGAAGGTTTGCTGAGAGTTGGAAGGGGAATGATCCATGTGTTAATTGGCTTGGGGTTGCCTGTAGTAATGGGAACATTACTGTTGTTAATTTTCAGCAGATGGGTCTATCGGGTACTATATCCCCAGAGTTCGCTTCACTCAAATCACTGCAAAGAATTATGCTTGCTGATAACAATCTCACTGGTTTGATTCCAGGAGAGCTCACTTCACTTCCTATGCTCACTGAACTGAATGTCGCAAATAATCAGCTTTTTGGAAAAATCCCAACTTTCAAGAGTAATGTAAACATTAACACAAATGGTAACAAGGACATAGGCAAGGATAAAAGCAGCTCATCCCCTCAAGGTGCAGTATCTCCAAACCCAACAGGTCCAGGTACAACGGAAGAAAAAGGTGGGACTTTTGC
Organism: Erythrophleum fordii; assembly: GCA_032878935.1. Classification (NCBI taxonomy): domain Eukaryota; kingdom Viridiplantae; phylum Streptophyta; class Magnoliopsida; order Fabales; family Fabaceae; genus Erythrophleum; species Erythrophleum fordii. The sequence continues at coordinate 14,680,591 of JAVQMF010000050.1, forward strand.
AAATGGGGGCAAAAAATCTTCCCATGTTGGAGTAATTGTAATTGCTGTAGTTGGGGGTGTATTTTTGGCTTCATTGATTGGTTTCATAGTTTTCTGCTTGTATAGAATGAAGCAAAAGCAGTTGAGCAGGGTACAGAGTCCAAATGCACTGGTAATTCACCCTCGTCATTCTGGATCAGATAATGAAAGTTTGAAAATAACAGTTGCTGGATCGAGTGTCAGTGTTGGCACAGCTAGTGAAACCCAAACAGTACCCAGCAGTGAGACAGGAGGGGACATCCAAATGGGTGAAGCTGGAAACATGGTCATTTCTATGCAAGTCCTCAGGAATGTGACTGACAATTTCAGCGAAAAGAATATATTGGGACGAGGTGGTTTCGGAACAGTTTACAAAGGTGAACTTCATGATGGTACGAAGATTGCGGTGAAAAGAATGGAGTCTGGGGCAATAACTGGAAAGGGTGCCTCAGAATTTAAATCTGAAATTGCTGTTTTGACAAAAGTTCGTCACCGGCATCTTGTTGCACTTCTCGGTTACTGTTTGGATGGGAATGAAAAGCTTTTGGTGTATGAGTACATGCCTCAGGGTACACTAAGTAGGCATCTGTTTAACTGGCCAGAAGAAGGACTACAACCCTTGGAGTGGAATAGGAGGTTGACCATTGCCTTAGATGTGGCTAGGGGTGTTGAGTACCTTCATGGCTTGGCCCATCAAAGCTTTATACATAGAGACTTAAAGCCTTCAAACATTCTTCTTGGAGATGATATGAGAGCAAAGGTTGCAGATTTTGGTCTTGTGCGTCTTGCTCCAGAAGGAAAAGCCTCAATAGAAACACGAATTGCAGGAACATTTGGATACTTGGCACCAGAATATGCAGGTATCTTTCTAGATTTAAATACTGTATATCATAAAACCTATTAGGTAATGCTTGCATCCACAATGGTTCAAAGCTATCGGAGCATTCATCTCATCTTAGGAAGATGATAACACTTTCTTGTATATAAATAACTAATCTGTGTCAAGACAAGATTAGGCCAATTAACTGGTAGAGAGGTTGAGTTAAAAGTTATTTTCTGTGTGGTCATTTCATGCTGCATTCATGGTTTTGAACTGTAAAAGATTCTTACAATATTCCATCACAAAATCATGTTATTTCTAGAAAGTCAAGATTGCAACTTAGAGCATCCTTGTTTATATATGTTCAATTCATAAAAATGGTCACTGACTCATTGGTATAAATCTCACTTTTAAAGCAGTCATGGTTGAGTTGAGTAGGCTTTCAAAATGATAAACTTTCTCCACTTACGTGAGTTTGATACCTTTGTATGGAAAACAAGACTTAAAGTTGTTTAGGTATTTGTTATTTAAGTTCTTCAATAAAATTATAATATGTGGACATCTACTCAGCATTACATTACTGACTCCTTGAAACAGGTTTTTTCATGTGTCATAATTCTATTATGGAAACCTGATAGTAAACAGAAATTATTAGACATTATAATATAACTATTTATGAGCTTTCACATAACAGTTTAAGATTTTGAGTTGAACCAATACTTGACATGGTATTAGAGCTTCTATATTACCAAGTGGACTTGACAATTGTGGTTTGAGTTGAGCCAGTCCTTTACACGGCACCTAATTTTTTTCACCATCTGTACTGACCAGAAGTGATTATCTGTTTTTTTTTTCGAATGTTTGTATCAAACTTCAGCATAAGTTCATCTTCATTAGATGTTTGTCCTAACACTTATGTTTATGGCTATTTGATTGCAGTCACTGGCCGTGTGACAACTAAAGTAGATGTATACAGTTTCGGGGTAATACTGATGGAAATGATAACAGGGAAGAAAGCACTTGATGAAACCCAACCTGAGGACAGCATGCACCTTGTGACATGGTTCCGTAGAATGTACATAAACAAGGAATCATTCAGCAAGGCCATTGATCCCACAATCGATCGCAATGAGGAAACTCTTGCCAGCATTCACACGGTGGCAGAGCTTGCAGGCCACTGCTGCGCAAGAGAGCCATATCAGAGGCCAGACATGGGTCATGCTGTAAATGTTCTTGCCTCTCTCATAGAACTCTGGAAGCCATCTGATCAGAGTTCTGAAGATATCTATGGGATTGACCTTGACATGTCTTTACCTCAAGCACTTAAGAAATGGCAGGCTTATGAAGGTAGAGGAGGAGGACAAATGGAGTCGTCTTCTTCTTCCTCACTCCTTCCGAGCTTGGACAACACACAGACAAGCATACCTACGCGCCCATCTGGTTTTGCCGAATCTTTCACATCAGCAGATGGGAGATGATCAATGAAGCTTGGTTGTAAATATAACTGTTAGTGATGTGTCTGTATCTTCATCCTCTTTGGTTCAGACAAGACTAAACCCAAACTCAAAAGTGTTTATTATGAGGTTCTTCTATAAAAATATAACACGTAGACTTTTTATTCCTGCAGAGCAACATATTCATGATTGCATTAAAAAAGTTTCTTTATGTGTTATAAATCTATAGAAGAACCTTGAATCAAACACTTGAGGAATTACATTGAAGTTTTTTTTCATTTGGATCTTTCTGGCTTTTCTGTGAGAACTTGTTTATCCTTTTTCGTGTTGTAGCACTCTCGTCCGTAAGTAATCTAGCACTTCCTTGAGCAGTTGTGAGTTTTGTAGACAAATTGAGAAGAGATTCTCAGCAGAGTATTTATTCATCATCTAATATTTATGTTTTGCTCCCTTTATAAATATAGAGATGTATATCAGGAGTTGCAATTTAACTTTCTCATGATTGCTATACCTTTTTAATTGCAGAATTTTTTCTTCGTATACCTCATTATTTATATAATATTTGTATCTAAGTGTAGGTGAATTTACCTAACATGAGATAAGATGCAACTAATTATGATATTAAAGTCTTAAATTTTTCTATTTGTTATATCTAATAATCTTATGATACGGTGAGGTTGTTTTTGTCCAAGTTAATTCTGCAGGTGATTTTGTGAAAATATTTTAAAGTCATTTTCATGGTCATATTTGAAATAGTTAAAAAAAAATAAATAATTCACTCATATACTCGGCTAATGTGAAGGAGTGCAATATCAAATTAAATTGTCTAAAGGGAATTTTGCTTGAACAAAGTGTATATATATATATATATATATGTATGGAAAATTTGTGTATAGTTTCAAATTTATAATTATACAGTTGCGTGTGGTAGCTGTCAATTTCCAAGGGCCAGGGAATCTGCCATGCATAATGCAGTTTTCGTTTGGGAGGAGTATGAAACTGGAATGGACAAAATAGGCAGTTGCAACCCTGCGAGGACCATATGGACATAGAAATAAAATATCATTTGTTGCTGTCAACTTTTTATCAGAAAACGCCACCTTGTTTTTTGTTTTTTCTTTCTGGGAAGCTGAAGCAGATTAAAGTTAAAAGCCAACACGGCGCCAATATCTCCAGCTGGCTTCCATGCACCATTGGTCACTTCAGGAATGCCACTTCTTAGCATTTTCCAATAATGCCACAAAATTAAAGATACTTCTTTTTATAATTTTTAATTAAGGAAACAAATACACTTTTAGAGATTTTATTTTATTTTAGTCTCAATTTTTATTTTCTCTATTAATTTAATTTTGTTTTATTTAATTTTTTAATTTTATTTAAAAATTTATTTTCATTCTTTAATTTTTTAGTCTTCTAATCTGGCCTATTGACTTATAAAAATAATTCAAATGTTTCCATCTCATTAACATTAATAAGATACTTAACAAAAGAAGTTTATGTGACTCCATGGTAATTTAACTTTAATAACTTTTTATCAATTTGGATTTTACTTATCATAATATCTTTCTCTATCATCACCCAAACACTCACTGTTTTATTCTTTACTAGAAATACCACTTGTGCGATGCGTGGCTTATTAAGAGTTAGATCTAGATTTCCTGTTATTATTTGTACAAGAGAAATAATTTTTCTAATGCCGTGAGAAAACAGAAAAAATTGGTGAAAACTAAAACTTCAAGGTGAAAGTCATCACGTTGTATATATTATATTATATTATATTCAACAATCTTACAAAATATTTAATTTATCTATTTCAAATAACATATAGTACATTTAGACCTTGTTTGGTTCAAAGGAGGGGAGGCGAGGCGAGGGATTTTAATGGAGGGGAGGGGAGGGGAGATATATTGTTTGGTTCAGGAGGGGAGGGGAGGGAAAATAATAATATATAGACCATTTTACCCCTTATATATTTTAAAAGTAATGATAATACAATTAATTATTTTTTTATTTTTAAAAATTTAACATTTTTACCACCAAATTAAACAAATGTAAAAAATTATTTATAATTATAATTATTTAAAAAAATTTTGTAAATAAATAAAACTAACTAAATAATTATTTCAATAAATATATAATTTAATATATTTTATTTTATGAAATTAGAATGTATCTAAGTTGGAAACATTGACATATTTATTTTTTCTTCAATATGGCAATATACCCGTGTTAATTGGTACGTTAAAATTTTTCCTCAATTATATTTATAAAAATTCTATGAAATATAAAATTAATAATCAAAATAAGGGTATTTTAGTCTTTTTTCTAACTTTCCCTCTCAATCCTCCCAAATTGGAGGGAGAGGAGAGGTGGGAGGGGAGGGCCCTCCCCTCAAACCAAACAAGGGGTTAGGGTTTCGAAAGGCAGAACCGTCGATGAAAAATAAACAAGGAAATGTTTGTTTCCAAATTCATTAATTCCATTGAATAAAGAGCTTTTTTGGAGATGGTTTCAGGTGACTTTCAATCCTCCCCTCCCCTCAAACCAAACAAGGGGTTAGGGTTTCTAAAGGCGGAACCGTCGATGGAAAATAAATAGGGAAATGTTTGTTTCCAAATTCATTAACTCCATTGAATAAAGAGCTTTTTTGGAGATGGTTTCAGGTGACTTTCAATCCAGTCAAGTAAATCTTTCACATAATTCAATGAGAAGAGCAAGATCCTCAAAAGACATTGACATGGCAGATTTCTCATTCACCCCTAATGCATCATAAACCTTTGCCATGGTGAAGGTTTTTCCATCCTTAAACCTACGAAGGTTTTGTTGGCGAATCTTTGCCTATTTAGAACTACGAAATAACAAAGAAATTTGATCTTCTACCAGTTGTATTGGTTAATGTCAAGACTTGGTAATAACATGCAAAGAGTAAAGTTCATAGGCATTGCTGCAACTTGTACCAAGTAACAATTAGTCTACATGAGGATCATAACATTGTTGGAAAAATTTTAACCCAATTGTTCATGATTTAGAAAACTACTTGTAATGCACTCACAGTTAGATTAATCTTTAATATTAAATGCACCAATATTTTTAAGTTTCTCTCCTTATAATAAAGTTTCTCCTTCAGTTAAAAGGAATAATAATAATAATAGCAAACAAACAACTCACAATATCTATGCAGCGACCTCAACAAAGATTAACTAATTCCCTTTCCTTGCTATGAGTGTTTACTCTACCAGTTTATCTATCCTCACATATCTATCACCTGTTTGGTAGGTAAAAAATTAAGTATAAAAATAAAAATAAAAATAAAAATAAAAATAGTGATTTTGTAAATAAAAAATAATTTTAATAATTTTATTTTTACTTTTAATGATTGAATAATAATTAATAAATAATATTAAATAATGATTATAAGGATAAAATGGACATTTTCTCTAATTTTCCCTTTCCCTTCCATTTTCCCTTCACCCACCAAGAAAATAATTACCAGGCACTATCAAAATAAAAAAGCCCATGTCTGATTAATCAATTGATACAAAACTTGTACTGGCCCTCTTCTCAATACTTGGAAAGCCTCAGCTCTCATTGACGAAATCTGAGGAACTTCTTGGTCAGTATATTTTCAACTTCTTAGTCTGATCATCGAAATCTCTCTACAAAAGAAATGTTGTTGATTACCCCACTCTTTGCTTCTCTAACTGCATTTCCATTTTATCGTTTTGTTGATAAAATTCCAACAATTAAAAAAATTACTTAATCAAGAAATCCATCTAAACACGTAATTTATTTCAGAAAATAAAAAGAAAAGTAACCAAAATTTTTAAGTTTAATAATATATGATGAGCATAAAGAAACAAAAACCATACAGACAAGTAAGTCATCAACCTCCTCTTAAAAATCTTCTTAATTTTAAGCATATAGAGAATTAATTATGTCCCTGACACATCAATATGATAGAGTACATACATATTAATAACTACCCTTATCCATAATTACAATTAAATGTGTCTTAAAAGATAAGCCGTAGCATTTACATCATTGACTTTCAACCCAATGGTGGCTTATTGAAGAAACAGCTGGAATTCATGCGAGAGATCATGAGATAGGATTTTAAATTTTATCTGAAATTGAGCTTTAATTCATTGGTTAAGTTTAAACAAAAAAGAAAGAGAACTTCAACTCATTTGGCCCCCAATTTTTCTTATCCAACACACTAAAAAAGATACACATATATATAGTAAGAAGCTATGAATCTCACAAGTTAAAGATTACTTGTTCCATGAATTGAATCTTAACTTTTTTTTTCACAAGTCAAGTTATTATAATATGTATATATATATATATATAAATATAAAATAAAAATTTTAACTAATATAAACAGAATAATTAGTTCAAAAATAGATTATAAGTTAAGGTCTCTAAGATAGATTATCCAATCACATGACTCAATCCATTTTAATTTAGTTATATAGTTATTTGATATTATTAAAACATAATCTATCATTTATTCTAATAACTGAATAATGCTAATTGAAATATAATTTTGGTCTAATTAAAATATTTCAACAAAAACAACATAAAGAACCTAACAAAGGTAAAAGGCAAAGCGGGAATATAGATTCTTATGGGAGGGAGAGAAAGTCACATATATCCAACTCAGAGAAACAGACTTGAGGGGCATACTGTATGCATTCATATTCCATACAATCATTTAATAAAATAATGTTTGGGTAGACGGCTTTGACATAGAATAAGAGTTAGTGTCCGAATCTATTGAGGTCAGACTTACCTATTCATACGCTACATAAATGGGAGAAAAGGAGATGAAATTTATATGAAAACATCAGGGGATTAGTTATCTCAGACACAATCATAAACAGCAAAAAGTGTAGCTACTTGCAAGAAATGAATTTCAAATAAAACATTGAAGCTCATAAAATATGAAGCTGAATGTGAAATCAAGCACTAAAGCGATGCGTTTGCAGATTTCTAGACAACACAGACCTAAGACAAATAGACCAGAAATCTAAATTGTACTGATTGGAAAGGCTTAACGTTGGAGGATTCAACATCAACAATTTAATCTTGCACAAATCATAGCATGAACAGAGAAGTTATAAGAGCTATCGGCATATAAGGTCACAATCTGAATTCATCTTAGAACTTTAAGGGCAAATAATTTTAGCAATGGAGACATAATACAATGCAGTATCATGAAGAAATACAAAAATTCCCGTCATATGTATTACAGTCTTGTGCAAGAAGTCTAGAAATGCAAGCATAGGCTTACCGAAGGAGGATTCAACATCCAAAATTAAATCTAGCAGATAATCATGGTAAGGAACTTAACTGTTTAATCCACAGATGTTCAGGTCATCTTGGATGTAATCATCACTAACCTCGCAAAATAATTTATTTTCTCTCAGACTGCAAAACCTTGAAATCCAAGATGTGTCATCTCCATCGGAACCACTGACATCTGACTCTTCACTATCTATTTCAGATTCCTTTGCAGCTAATGCATATAAGACTTATATTAGCTTATCATTCATTAATGTCATGAACTACAATAATTTTTCTCCGTCTATTTCACTTGTTCTTTCTTGATAGACAACAATAGCTCATCCACTGTAATCTGAAAATGGTACAAGGGAGTTAAATGTCCATTTCAGTAAGGTTCATAAGACAAATTATCAAGTTATTTCGAGAGAAACTTTGTCTGACATACAATCAATAATACTAGAAACATCAACAAATAAAATACCTTCCTAGCAAGATTTTCTTGACTTTGAAAAAACAGAGACAAAACTATTTGGCCATTTCTTTTTTTTTTTGGTGAAACCTACAAAATTACAAATAATAATAGTGATAAATAGTATAAATTCACACTACAGAGATACACTAATCATATTACAGAAAAAAGTCCTAATTACAGTTATTTTGGACTTGAAACCACGGATAGTAGATTTTAAAACCGCAATAATAAGTTCAGCTGCGGTTTTCAAAAACTAAAGTTACTCTTTAGTTTAGCTGCGGTTTTCAAAAACTAAAGTTACTCTTTAGTTTAACCACGGTTTTGCAGCAGTAGGTAAATCAGTGGCCTGGTTTAACCGTGTTTAAATGGATGGTTACTAGAATTTTTAGAGGCAGTGTAAACTGCGGCTAAATTAATTAAAAAAAAAAATCCAAGAGTTTATACATTGCAGAAGCAAAGCAAGAAAAAATCAATATCCTGGAAATTGCAAAGCTTCTACACGAAAGAGTAAAAATAAAACTCTTAGGGAGAGGAAGAAAAACTTTGAAATGAGAACAGGACATAATTGTTTAAATGGATCAAGGGAGCCATGAAAATATGATTAGGAGGAAAAGAAAATCCAAGATATACATAAGCAGGAGAAGTAGCAGTAGCAGTAGTTAACTGCTCTCTGAAAGTTCTCTTTTGATACATCTGCAATCAAGGGCGACCTCTCCATTACCTGCTCCCTCATTTCCCTATATCCTTCTCAGAACTCACCAGGAAGAGGCATAAAAATTTACAAGCAGGTTGGAGAATATCATGATAACTATAAATGTAACCGGTTCTTAGGATTATACCATTAACCATGTAGAAGACATCCAAACTTCAAAATTGCCGTGACCTATTGCACAATCTATATGGAAGGGTTCACAATATCCTTTTGTAGTATTTCCAAACAAAACAGAGATTGGGAGCAAGTCAGATTTATAAATATGCCTCAAAAATTGAGTTCAAAAAGGAAATATCCCTTCAAACTAACTGATTCATCATCCTTGCTTTTTTTCTCATTTCTCGAACAAACAAAATACTTGAGTGAAAGAAGAAAAATCAAAACAGACATTAAATTAATTGAAAAGTTTGTTTTCACAATATATCAAAGAATGAATATATTAAGAAAAGAAAATATCAAATTCAAATTTAGTCAAGGATAATGATGAAACAAGAGATTAAAAATAAGCTTAGAGAAAACTCCCTTATGTATCTCGACTTATCCATGAAAGTTCTTTAAATTTGAACCAAGAAAGTGGCTTCTCCAAAAATATGTCTCAAAAAAATACACAAGTAAACAAACTAACAAAAGAAGTAAAATTGAAAATATATTTTTGGTTTTATTTTTTTGGGTAGGGGTAGTGCACGCTGAAACTTAAAATCAAAGCAACAATATCAAAATATGCAAAACAAACTATCAAACATCAAAAAGATTGGAAATCAAAATGGGAACAATGATTCTGATATCATTTCAGAATACCAAGCAAAAATTTAAAAAAGTAATGCAACTACAGCAGCATTTCAGAACAAGACAGCACTAAACAATATGCATTCAACAAGTAATATCTCATTCATCTAATATCAAAATAACATGGGACAAATTTTCCTAAAAACTAGACATGAAGAGGAAAATTTCAGCACTGGTCCCACATAAAAAATCGACCAAATGAATTTCTAGTAATTTTTTAAATTTAGCAGAGGATATATATATCAGAAAAACAGAAAAGTGCTTCAAATGAAGCATGAATGAACCATCAAATGAAATCAATTGGCTAAGAAATTTTACAGTGTCAAACTAGAAATTTAGACCTAGAAGTCTAGTAAAAACCACAGCAAGATAATCCACCAATAATTTTTACCAAATTTCTAAATATCATGCTTCAAAACTTGAAATTTCAGCACACAAGTCGAGTAGAAATTATAATGAAAGTTCTACGAATTCAGCACATGTTATCATTAAGAAGATAAGGAAGCAATTAAAAGGACAAGAGAAAGAAGGAGTTAAGAAAACTCCCTTAAAGTCCATTGCTTAATTCAAAAATTTTGAAGATGACTCAAGAATCGTTCTTCAAAGAGCATAAGTTCCAACTCTTTGTCTGACCTACAACCAAAATTAAAAGAGAGAGGGAAAATGGAGATCAAGAGAGGACAGACCTGAATTGCCTCAGGAGATAATTATCATTTAAGTGCTGACAACTATTAATAGAAACAACCAACAAAAGCCATGGAATAGACATTGCAAAAGTGGATTCTACACTGAGAAAATCAAACCTCCAAAAGTAAAAATCATACGTTTTTCACATACATATATAACAACAATTTTAATCTTAGTAATACGCTTAGTAATTTCACTCACATTTTTCACATACAACAATTTTGATTTTAAGACAGTGTATCTTAGTAATTTCACTCACATGGTTCATTTCCGCATTCAACGCAAGGTCTCCAAGCTTAGTTTTCTAGACGAGTCCACAGATCAGAAAGCTGTGATGTTGAGTACACAAGGATCACCATAGCTAAATAAATGAAAATATCTAAGCGGACAATAATCATTCTCAACTAAGAGACCACCATAGCTAATCATCAACAAGGAAGCTACTAATGACTGAAAAGTTCTAATAAACCTCTCACTTCAAGAGATTACTCCCTCTCAGAATGTAAGAAAACCGTGAAGCTGATATCAATATGTGGATAGATCTTCTATTTTTACCCAAACTTCTACCATATAGAAGAGTTTTTCAAATTTTATTTTGTAATATAAATGTATATTTAAGAGGAAAATCAGAAAAGCAAGTTATAACAAAATTATAAAGCTTCAAGAAATTTTAGTTATAAAATGAGATGAGGTGCAGAAGATATACAGGTCCAAGAAGCGTCATCATGCTTCTAATACCCATATGCCTTGCATGAAGTGGAAATGAGACATTGTTTATTCTAGGTTCAGTTCCATTGGTTGCTTAAGGAAGGGATGAACAGGAAGAATTTGATTAAGATGGGTGCCAAAGTGGGTGAAGTCGTCGCCTACGAGGACCCAAGAATGAATGGAGGTATTACTAGGAGCTTTGCAGAAGTTAGAATGGAGATTGGTATGTTTTAAGTCCATCAATTACTAGTTTCTGAGTTCCGAGACCTGGGCTCTTGAGGCTATGGGTTATGGTTAAATATGAGAAGCTTCAGAACTTCTGTTTCAATTGCGGTAGATTGGGGCATGATGTAAAAACTTGTTCTCATGAAAAAGCAATGACGCTGCAAGATCCACTGAAGATGAGATATGGTTTGGGCTTGGGAGTTCCACCATTAGGAGCTGTGGCTTCTGTGTACTAGTTAAAGGATGAAGAGCAATGGAGAACGGGGGAAAGCTCAGGGACGACGGCGCGTGTTGACATCTCTGTAAAGAAGAGCGTGGAGGCTAAGGTGGGAAAAGAAGATTCTATGGGGACAAATTCTGTTGATAACGGCCTAGAAAATGGGTAGGAAAATTACATAGACCAGGAAGGATCTTTTTCCGCTAAAGAATCCTGTTGCATCTCACATGAAAATAAGGTGGAATGAAGGCTTAAAGTTGAAGTCTGGGATATTGGGCCTGATAATTTGGATAATGCCAGCGTAGGCTTTCAGGTTAACTCGCCCCAAAAAACATTATAATATGTGAGGATTAGGGGTCTTTGAACAACAGGAAATTCTACTTCAATCCAAGTGAGTAACACGTATTAGTATGTGGAGATCCCTGCAGACAATGCCGAGATTTCTAGGTTGGATCCCATGCATGTCTTTAAAGATATGCAAGGGATAGAACATCTAATTTAGTTAGATTTGGACAATTCATATCTTTTTATTTTTAAAAATTTTATTTTATTTTTGTTTTTAAAAAATAAAACATTAAATAAAATTAGTCTTTTGACTTCATACTTCAAACATATGATGATTTAAATAATAAAAAAGAATTTGAATTATCTAAATAAAATTTCAATGATTTAGATTATATCTTAAGAATGTGAGAGCTTGGGATGTACAAGAAATTCGAGTCTTAAGATTTCCACTAATAAAGTCAATAGTTTGAAAAGCAAACCTTTGGTGGTTAATTCTCGACCACAATATAAAGCAAAATTGGCAAACAATTTAAAGAAAGTTAATTTGAAGAGAAGAGCAAACAAAGGTTTACTAGATCCTCAGGTGAAGGAGTAGAAAGTTGAAGTCAAAAATGTTGATTCTTTTACCATGCTCAAGGGTGTTAAAGTCAAGTTTATCTTTTAGCTTATTCTTCTACAAGGTTGAAAGTGGTTTCTTCAAAATCTATTATTAAAGGCAAGAAAAGGAAGAGTCTAATTGGCAAAAAAAGGGATAAGGAAAATTTGGTGGAAGTTCCAATTCATGTAGGTTTGTCCAATGATGTGAAGAGGTGCTTGTTGAATGGGCTGTATGATAATTCTTTTATCTCAAATTTTGAATTTTGTGCTGATAGATCTAGTGGCTAGCCTGAAAAAGTTACTGGGGAGCCATGAGTATTATTTCATGGAACTATTAAGGATTGGGGGTGGCTTTGACATGTAAGAATTTAAGATTCATCTTTAATAAATAAAAGCTCTTATTGGTTTTTCTTATGGAAACTAGGATAAAAAATAAAAAAGTTACAATAGCTTTAGAAAAAATTTCTTTTTAACATTTTCATAAAACATTTCTTTTTAACATTCAGTAAGTTTTGAATCAATTCTTTATATGGTGGTCTCGCTCTATGGTGGAAAGATAAAATTCAAGTAAAGGTTCTACTTGCTACAAGTAATATAATTCATACAGTGTTTATAAGGTGTGGGGAAATTTTACTTTTGTGTGGTCCTCCCAAAGAGTAGAATAAAGGCTCGTGGTGCCAATCTTTAAGTAATTTGAACCTGAGGATAATTGCTTATGGTTATGCATAGAGAACTTCAATGATTTATTGTATAGTTCTAAGAAGCAAGGTGGCAAAGTTCGTTTTTTGAAAAGTTTTTCATATTTCCAAAGCTTCATGTTTGAGGATGGTGGAATTCAAATGATCATGCCACACATGGTCTAATAAGAGGTTAGGAAAGGCACATATCAAAGAAAGGCTTGATAAAGCAGTGTGTAACCCTTTGTGGGGAAAATCCTTTTTGAGAGCTCAGGTTTTTCACCTTGAACCAATGGGTATTAACCATTCCCATTAGCCAGTAGTTTTTAATTTCAAAGATGGTTGGAGACTTCAAAGTTTTAAAATAGAGTTTATATGGTTGGAACATGTTGATTTTACTTCTATTGTGGCAAAAAATTAGGATAGTAAAGTGATGGATGGTTTGGGTTTAATGGAAAGTTTTTTAATTAAATCTAGACCATGTTAGAGAAGCTTTGTTGAAATGGAGTAAAATTGAATTCCTTAATAATAGGAAGTTGATCAGTAACCTTTTAAACCAATTTCAAGATTGTTACAATGGCATTTAGGATGAAGAAAAATCTTAGAAAGCAACAAACATTGCCAAGCAAATTGAGGACCTTTTAGACAAGGAGGAGAAATATTAGGCCCATAGGTCTGGAGTTAAATAGTTTAAATGCCTTGATAAGAAATAAAAAATTTTCATATAACAACTATTAAGAGAAGGTAGGGAAATAAGATTTCATGTTTGAAGAAGAATGATGGGTCTTGGACTAATAACTAAAGGAATGTTACAAGTTGTTTTAAAGATTTTTTTTTTTTCTCTAATTTGTTTTCTTCTTGTGGTGAGAGGCATTTTTCGAATGTTTCTAACTTTATAGATCCTTTTGTTAGTTTGGAGGATAATGCTTTTTTGCTAGGTCCTATTTCTTCTGTTAAAATTAAATGTGCATTTTTGTTTTTAATTTTAGAAGGTTGAAGGCTCCTAGGTCAAATGACTTCTAAGGGATTTTCTACCAAAACACTTTGGACATAGTTGGTGAGCATATTTGTCAGCTAGTTATGAAATTTTTTTCACAAGGTATCGTTCTTTCATCCTTGAATGTCACGAATATGGTTTTAATTCTTAAAATTGACACTTCTAAGCATGTGGGAAATTTTATGCCGATTAGCTTATGCAATTTTTCCTACAAACTTATTTCTAAAATGATAGCTAATAGGATAGAGAATATTCCACCAAAGACTGTCCACTAAAAATCAATGGGCTATTGTACTAGGAAGGTTAATTCATGATAATATTTTAGTAGTCCATAAGGTGTTTTATTACTTTAAATAAAAAATAGGGGGAAATCATGAGTTAGCTCTAAAGTTAGATATGAATAAGGCTTTGATAGGGTGAAATGTGATTTTCTAAAGTATGTCTTCTTGAAATAGTGTTTTGATAGTAGACGGGTGGAAAAAAATTATGGAGTGCACTGCTTTTGTTTCATTTAATCTATTGTATTTAGGGAAAATAGTTGTTAGCTTCATTCTTCAAAGACGTCTAAGACAAGGGGACTCTCTTTCACCATATCTGTTTATTATTGTTGCATATGTACTATAAAAAATTATCAATAAGTATGCTACCTAAGGAAGACTTAGAGGAATTAAATTGGCATGAAACTATACTTTCCTTACACATTGCCTATTTCCTAAAAATTTGATTTTTTTTTTAAGCAAATAGAGAAAACTATGCTATGATAAAAAAAAAAAAATCTTTGAAGATTACTGTATGGCATCTATGCAATTGGTGAACTTTGAAAAGTCTAGTGTTTTCTTCTCCAAGAATTCTCACGTCCCTTTTTAGAGATGACATTTGCTAAATTTTAGGTGTTTCAATGGCTAACTCTCTTGGAAAATACTTAGGATTACTAGTGTTTTAAGGTAGATCAAAGGTCTCTACCTTGGCTTTTATGTTTATTAGGTTCGAATTAAAGTTCAAGGTTGGAAGCATGGTACACTTTCCCAAACTGGTGGAGAAGTATTGATAAAATCAGTTGCCAATGTTATTCCTACTTTTTCAATGTTGTGATTTTTATTCCCAAAAAAATTGTGTCAAGAGCTGGATAGTTTCATTGCGAATTTTTAGTAGGGTTAGGGGAAAAAAAAAGGGAGAAAAATATAGGAGGTGGCATGGAAGAAGCTCTCGGGTTCGAAGAGTGAAAGGGGTTTGGGGTTAAAAAATTATTATAGTTTCAATTTAGCTCTACTGGCAAAACAAAGCTGGAGAGCATTTCTTGTCCAAATGATTTGGGTCAAATTTTTAAAAGGGACTTGCTTTCCAAATACAAACTTCTTGAATGCTAATAAAGGGACTAGCGCTTCATGGGCATGGTCGAGTATCCTTGAAGGAAGGAAATTATTGATTACAGACTTGTGCTAGAGTGGAGGCAATGGTAGGAGTATTTCTTTTTAGAGAGACCCTTAGATACTAGAATTAAAAAAAAAAATCAAAATTGAATCTAAACCTTTGAAGATAGCAAGGTGGCTAAATTTATAATCAATGGGAAGTGGGATTTATCAATTATAGATGCTAGGTTATCTCTTGTGAAAGTAATGACAATCACTAATATTCTTATCTCAAATTGTAACGACAATCGCTTTGAAATTAGATAGTAGTAATGTTTGTAGAATTGATGCCTGGCTGTGTCGTATTTTCCTTGAATTAAAATTGGATGATTTTGATAAAGCTCTCGTTGCTATGATATGATGGTATATATGGAAGTTTAGATGTGCAAAGGTTTCTGAGAATGATGCTGTGGATCCTCTTGTTACTAGTGTGAGAGCTTTTGATGCTATAAGTAAATTGTGGGGTAATGGGTGATTGGTGCATACTGACTATCCTGCCTCTTGGACATTGTCTTATTAAGGAAAATATTGTTGGCTATTTTAAAGAGCACACTAGTAATGGTGGTCTCAGGATCATCTTCAGAAATTAAGATGGAACAGTTATTGAATGTTGTAGTAATCTACCGCGTAAGGCTTCCTTGGCATTCATGGTAGAATCATTGGCATTTAGAAGAGGCATTCGAATGGCTCTAGACCTTAGGTTGTTTGAAGCATTTTTTGAAGATGATAATGAATCACTGGTTTCCTCTATTGTGAGCAAGCATAATTGTCCTGACAAGAGAAACTTATCTATCGTGCAAGTATCTCTCATCCATGCAAGTCTTTCAATGTTTTTTCCCACAACTAAATCTCACAGACTGCGAACAGGGCAGCATACTACCTTACCAAACAAGTTGAGAAAGGGATGTGCCCTGTTGGTTAAGACTCCCACCCCCACGCCCCTTTTTCTCCATTTTATGTAATGATGCTAATGGTTGTAAATTAAAGGTAGGTGAGCTTACTGTGATAGACTTCATGGATATATAAAAACACATTTATAATATCCAATGCAATAGAAATGGATCGAAATGTTACCTCCTGCCATTGTTTGAATCCTATGTTATTCTGATAAGAATTCTATCGCATGAAAATCCAGGGATGCTTCTAAGCTCTTGTTCTACTGAATGATGGTGTGTAGCAATGTAAAATCGAGCTCAGGGACCCTGTATTTATAGGCAAACTCTTTCAGCGGCAATTCCATCATTTTACCGAAGAAACTAACACGTTCTGAGACGTGAGAAATTATCTCACGAAGCCCATAATTTTCGAACCATTATGGAGATGTTGCCAGCCAACGTGATTTGCTTCCCACGATCTGCATTTTTCTCACGTTCTCACGTTCTCACGTTCTCACGTTTCATATGCTGCAACATTCCACATTCTCTTACTTGGTTCGAAAATGGCTTCTTAAGATTCAAATATTTAACTGAAACACAAATGCATGAATCATAGCGGTAGTTCCTTTATAAGTGAGTAATACCTTTCATGTATCACAATGCATTTTGTTTCCTTACCCACTATATATCAACTTTATGAATAAGCCATATGCTTATTCTGGGTCCTCTTAATGTTGTTATTCTCAAACTTAATGTATACGCATAAATGAGAAAACAACTTAAAATGAATAAATGCTTTATTACAAATGATATATATATATAGTATATACATCAATAACACAAAGTGGAACTAAGTCCCATTCTAGATACATAATCCCTAAACATTACTGGTGGCATGCCTTTTGTTAAAGGATCAACAATCATCAACTCAGTGCTAATGTGTTCAATAATAATTTTATTTTCCTTGACACGTTCACGAATAGCTAAGTACTTAATGTTGATATGCTTACTTCGACTTCCACTTTTATTCTTCTTAGCCAGAAAGATAGCAGTTGAGTTGTCACAATATATCTTCAATGGCCTAGGGATAGTGTCAACAATTCTAAGCCCAAATATAAAGCCTTTAAGCTAAACACCATGTGAAGTTGCCTTAAAACAAGAAACGAACTCTGCCTCCATAATAGAAGTAGCAGTCAAAGTCTGCTTCGCGCTTCTCCAAGATACAGCTCCGCTGGCTAACATAAAAACGTAGCCTGATGTTGATTTTCGTGAATCAACGCATCCAGTGAAATCCAAATCTGAGTAGCCAACTACCTCAGGGTTTTCAGTTCGTCTATACATCAGCATGTAGTTCTTGGTACCCTTAAGATACCTCATTACTTTCTTTGTAGCTCTCCAATGATCTATACTTGGATTACTCTGATATCTGCCTAACATTCCAACTACAAATGTAATGTCAGGTCTTATGCAAACCTGAGCATACTTAAGGCTTCCTACAGCAGAAGCATATGGAATGTTATGCATCTGTTCCTTTTCTAAATCATTCTTTAGGCACTGGTTCAAATTGAATTTGTCACCCTTCACAATAGGTGCTACACTTGGTAAACAATCTTTCATTCGAAATCTCTCAAAGACCTTATTGATATAAGTTTCTTGTGACAGACCCAAAATACATGGAGTTCTATCTCGATGGATCTTAATGCCAATGACATAAGATGCCTCACCCATATCCTTCATATCAAAATTCTTAGAGAGAAATTATTTCACCTCATATAACAACCCCTTATCATTAGTTGCAAGCAATATGTCATCCACATACAATACAAGGAAATAGATTTTACTCCCATTGACCTTTTGGTATATACATTAGTCCATGACGTTTTTCATAAATCCATATGAGGAGATAACATCATGAAATTTTAAGTACCACTGGCAGGAGGCCTGTTTCAATCCATATATGGATTTCTTTAACTTGCACACTAAATGTTCACTGGCACTAGAGGGGAATCCTTCAGGTTGTTTTATATATACTTCCTCATCTAATTTCCCATTGAGGAATGTTGTCTTCACATCCATTTGATGCAACTCCAAGTCAAAATGAGCAACTAATGCCATTATTATACGAAGGGAATCTTTCTTAGATACAGGAGAAAAGGTCTCCGTGTAATTAATTCCTTTCCTTTGAGTGAATCCCTTGGCCACGGGTCGTGCTTTATATCTCTCGATGTTGCCTAATGAATCTCTTTTTGTTTTATAGACCCATTTGCATCTAATAGATTTAGAGCCATTAAGCAACTCAACGAGATCCCAAACCCCATTAGACGCCATAGAATCCATCTCTTCTTTCATGGCATTGTGCCACAATTTTGACTCTTTGCAACTGTTGGCTTGTGAAAATGTTTCAGGGTCATTCTCAGCTTCTATATTGTAATCAGATTCTTATAGATACACAGTATAATCACTAGGAATTGCTGACTTCCTCATCCTAATTGATCTTCTTAATGTTGACTCAACATTCTCTTGGGGAGCATGTTGTTCAACTATTTGTTCAACAGTCCTTAAAGGCTGTTCATTAACTGGATCAACTTGGTTAATGTTAATAGGTTGTGGATCCTGAATGATTGGTTGTTCAATGCCTGTTTGGACTTGAGGAGCATGAATTACAATCAATCTATCACTTGATGTAGGAATTTGAATATTAGACTGATCATTTTTAGAACTTAAGTTTTGAGTTTGATCACTCCCACTAATTAAGTCATTCTCAAGAAATTTTGCATTTCTTGATTCCACAATCCTAGTACTGTGAGATGAACAATAAAATCTATAACCCTTAGACTTTTCAGCATACCCAATAAAGTAGCCACTTATAGTCCTAGGGTCCAACTTCTTCTCTTGTGGATTGTAAACCCTAACCTCATATGGGCATCTCCAAACACGCATATGTCTTAAACTTGGTTTCCAACCCTTGAATAACTCAAATGGTGTCTTTTCAACAGCCTTGGTAGGAACTCGATTAAGAATATACACTGCTGTTTTAAGGGCTTTAGTCCACAAAAATTTAGGAAGTTTGGAGCTAACCAACATGCTCCTCACTATATCCAACAATGTTTGATTTCTCCTTTCAGCTACACCATTCTGGTCAGGTGACCCAGGCATAGTGTATTAGGCAACAATTCCATGCTCTTGAAGAAACCTAGTAAATGGACCTGGTGTTTGTCCATCTTCAGTGTATCTACCATAATACTCACCACCTCTATCAGATCTCACTATTTTAATTTGTTTACCACATTGTTTCTCTACTTCTGCCTTAAATATTTTAAAGGCATCCAGTGCTTCATTCTTATTATTGAGCAGATAGAGATACATATATCGTGAGTAATCATCAATAAAGATGATAAAGTATTTCTGACTACTAAAATTCAAATCTGGACTACAAATATTCGTATGTATGATTTCTAATATGCTAGAACTCCTCTTAGTACTTCTCTTAGTCTTGTTAGTCTACTTTCCCTTAATGCAGTCTACACAAGTGTTGAAATCAGTAAAGTTAAGAGTATTGAGTACTCCATCTTTTACTAATCTTTTCACTCTCTCTATTGAGATATGACCAAGCCTACGGTGCCATAACATAGAGGAATTCTCATTAGTAACATTTCTCTTAATACCTATACTGTTAGAAACATGCATTGAGTCATAAAGGTTACTATTTCATAATTGAACTTGGAATAGACCATCGCAAAGTGTACCATTGCCAATAAAATTATATTTATAAAATAATTTAAATTCATTACTTGAAAATTCAAAACAATATCCCAATGGTACAAGTTTGGAAACAGAAATCAAGTTTCTAGAGAAACTTGGTACATAAAATGTCTTTTCCAAATTCAAAATAAAACCAGAATTAAGAACTAATCTGCATGTTCCTATAGCTTCAACAGTTGAGCCCATCTTATTTCTTGAATAGATATATTGCTCACTACCCACCGGCTTCCTTTGGCTTAGAAAGCCCTGCAAGGTATTAGAGATGTGAATTGTTGAGTCAGAATCAATCCACCATGTGTTACTACTAGCGTTTACCATATTAGATTCATAACAAAAATATGAGATTAAGTTACCTTTCTTTTGAAGCCAAGCCTTGAATTTGACACAGTCCGTCTTTATATGTCCTTTCTTTTTACAAAATAAACACTTATACTCTTTCTTAATGTCCTCAGGGATGGGAACCTTGCCCTTCCCTTTTGTCTTGGCCTTTCTTTTCTTCCTTCCTTGTGTCACTGTATGTACACTTTCACCCATCTCTGCTATGAACCTTCTTTCTTCTTGTACACACATGGTTAGAAGTTTATTAATTGACCACTTCTCTTTATGAGTGTTGTAGGAGATTTTGAAAGGCCCATATTGTTATGGCAGAGAATTCAGGATGTAGTGCACAAGAAAAGAATCTGACATCTCAACCTCAAGTGTTTTCAATTGAGCTGCTATATTCCTCATTTTCATGATGTGTTCTCGTACACCTCTTATCCTAGTAAGTTTCATGGATGATAACTTTGTTATTAAGGTGCTTACTAAGGCCTTATTCGAAGATTCAAATTGTTCATCAATAGCCTTAAGCAAACTTCGAACGTTTTGATGCTCTCCAATAGACCCACGAATACTAGCTGATATTTTAGTCTTAATGTACATCATACTAAGGCGATTGGATCGCTCTCAACGTTCATAAATATTTACTTCTGATGTACTACTAATATTCGTGGGTTTAGGAGGTTCATCTTTTCTAATTGCATTATCAACGTCCATCCACCCTAATTGGAGAAGTATTTTCTCCTTCCAAACATTATAGTTATTTCCAGTTAATTCAGGAACTTGAAAATCAGAAATATTTAAAGGTTGAAAAGCTGCACAATTTACATGCTATGTTAATAATTTGAGACAAATAAATATTCTTAAATGATATGTCATGCCAATGTAATACATATCAATTCAAATTATGAGCCTAGTAACAAATAAAATTACCTGTGGGTTAAATTTTATTTAATTAGACTCATATACTAATGATAAAACTAGTAAATTATATTCTTTTCTTAATTCCTGTGGGTAAATCAAGAAAAGAAAACTTACTATTCCATCTTAATTAATCACATGAAATATGATAATATTCCTGTAGGATAATAATTATCATATTAAATATAATTAATTACAATTTGATGTCATTTTACTTTATGTGATTATAACACTTAATGCATAATTTTTAATTAATTAAAGGTGTTGTGGCTAAACTTTAATTAAATTAAAATTACACAATTCACATGACATTTAAATAAAATTACATGCTTGAAAATGTCAATAATTACATAATAAACAGGTATACACAATGAGAATGTCAATAATTAATCAATTAATCAAAAATATGATTAATTAATTTAATTAATATTCTCCCTTTAAATTAATCTAAATGTGCCATAAACATTGCCTAAAATACAAAATTAATTATTTTTGCAAATTTAGGCATAAATTAAATGACACTATAAATTAATTACTATTTTTAAACATGCCAAAATTGCCTAAAATTAATTAACATTTCAAGATTTAGGCAAATTTTAAAGGCATAAAAATTAATTTCACAATTATTTTGACAAATAAATAACTAAATATTGTCAAAAATTAATTTAATTTTGTCCATAGTATTTTTGCCAAAACTTGGACAAAATTTAAATGTACTTTATAATTTTAAACAAAATAAATGGCCAACAAAATAAATTACTTTTAATTTTTAATTAATATTGGCCAGTAAAATATTTTGTTCAAAAAAAATTATTTATATATATATATATATATATATATTTAATATCAGAAGATAATATATATAAACATATATATATATATATATATAAATCATAGAAGGGAAATTAATGAAAATACCACAAAATCGAAAATATATATATATATATATATATTAAATATTGCTTATACAAAGCAACAATGAAGCTTACCAAAAGTGGCAAAGTGGTGCGCTGAAAAATGGAAGGGCGTGGGTTCGAATTCTCCTAAGCACTACTGAAGCCATTTTATTTAAAAAGACCCAAAACGACATGTCATTTACACCCATATGCAATATCAAACGGAACTACAAAACGACATGTCCTTTATTGAAGGGCTCAAAACGACTTGTCGTACAAATCATCCCCAACCTCCAGCCGGGTCGACCTGACTCGTTTCGGACCCAAATGAAAACCCGGTCATTTTTTAAGTTTTCGAGCTCCGTTTTGGATGATACAGGAGTCCATTTTCATCAGAATTTCGTGTAGATTCCATTTTTGATATCAAAATGATGAAAAAATGGCTCTATAGATCAACCCAAATTCACCAAAAATTTGACGTTTTTGAGTTCAAAAAACGTAGCAAGATAGAGGTATTTTCGGCTCTGATACCAACTGATAGACTTCATGGATATATAGAAACACATTTATAATATCCAATGCAATAAAAATGGATCAAAATGTTACCTCCTGCCATTGCTTGAATCCTCTGTTATTCTGATAAGAATTCTGTCGCATGAAAATCCAAGGATGCTTCTAAGCTCTTGTTCTACTGAATGATGGTGTGTAGTAATGTAAAACCGAGCTCAGGGACCCTGTATTTATAGGCAAACTCTTTCAACGGCAATTCCATCATTTTGCCGAAGAAACTAACACGTTCTGAGACGTGAGAAATTATCTCACGAAGCCCATAATTTTCGAACCATTATGGAGATGTTGCCAGCCAACGTGATTTACTTCCCACGATCTGTATTTTTCTCACGTTCTCACGTTCTCACATTTTCACGTTTCATATGCTGCAACATTCCACATACTGTACCTTTTGCCTTGCAATGTTGTGTTCTATTTTGACGCAATGAGGTATTATTTTAGGTTTAGAAAAAAAAACCCTAGATGCTAATCAAGCTCCAATGTGATTCTTCACAATATGCATAATTAACTTTTGAGTCTTTTTTTTTTTTGGGACATGTTGAGTAGTGCAAGGTAGGAGTTAAGCATTAAAATCTTGGATTTAAAAATAGATAAGGATAAAAGTCACATAAAGAACGAGATGATAATAGAGACAAAAAGAAAATAGACCTTTTTAACTTTTTATTAAAGCTAGATAGAGTCAATTTTAAAGAAAGATGAATATAAAACATATAAAACCTATTATCTCACGTATTTAAATATGACTAATTACTCTGATAAACTTTACATATTTTGTGTTTATCTATAAAAAAAAATGAAAAAAATTCTAATTTAAAGACCACTTCATTGCTAGGTCTATTGGAGTTGATGTGAAAATTATTTACAAGATTAATGAGTAAAAATTAAAATCTTAAATTATATATATTTTTTCCATAAAAGATATTATTATAATTAAAAATATTTAAAAAACGAAGTTGTTCTTGTATGAAAAAAATAAAATAATATTTAAAAATATATGTTTGTATTATAAAAATATGTATACATGTGTGTGCATATAAAGATGTGTAGCGTTTAATCATTTTTTTTTTATATGCCATGGTCCAATGACTTTATGGATACACGGGTAGCTGCCATGCCAGTAACCCATGAAATTAAAAAAGCCAGTATTGCTAGCACAAGCTAGCAAATTGAATGACTATCCCCCAACTTGATGGAATATTAGTTTTGAGAAGATTAGAAAAAAGAAATTCTTTGAGAATGATTTTAATTTATATTGCTTCCAAAAGATGGCCAGATGAATAAGTTTAGGAAAATGTTATTTCAATGCTATCAAAACATTTGATGTTTTTAGAGAACATTTTAAGATTAAAATTATAAATATACTAATTTAATATAAGATAATGTACCTTTTAATTATTATTTTTTTTAAAAAAATAATCTCCTAACTATAATAACAAAAAAATTCATTATAAACAGACGAACTTCAATCACAAGCATTCTATTAATTAACCTTTTTATTTTATTTACTTTTGGTGGGTCGATTAGAAATTAGAATCCTGTGTTCATTGATGAAACAATAGATTGAGAAAATTTTTCCCTAATTAAAGTGCTCCAAGTTTGAAGGTCAATGAACATGCGCGTTGCATGGGAGTTATTATTTGAACGCAAATATGGTAACAATAGAATCCATAAAAAAAATGCAACAATTAGAAATATGAAGTGTTAAATACTTGACTTGGTAGTTGTTCACCTAAAGACTCGAGTTCTTAGTCACCCCAAAAAAAAAAAAAAAAAAAAAGGCTCGAGTTCTTAGACTATGAGACAAGTCAATATAATGGAACTGCTAGTCTGGAGCATGCTGGGCCTGATTCCATGGGAAGACTAATAAACCATTCTTTCTGTATCCAACCACAAGTTTATATTTGAAAAAAGTTAATAACAAAATTTTAAATAAATTACGGAGATGTCTCTTAAATACTGTTTAAATTATATGGATTTTTATTTATAAATATATATATAATTATTTTATACTTTAGTTTAATTTTAAATTTTTTTATTAAAATACCCTCTATTTGATTTTTTTTTTGTTTTAAAAAATATGTATTTAAGTTACTAAAAAGTATTTTAGAAAAAAAAAAAGAAATTAAAATTAGACTAAAATATGTGATAGTTTTTTTATTCTATGAAATATTTGTGTACATTTCAAAAACAAAGAAAATATATATATGATTTTAACAAAAATTAAAAAAATTTTGTATAATTTACTTTAAAATTTGTAGATATGTATTTATATATCATTGATTGTTACTTCTGTATTATTAACTTGCACAACAACATTTAAAAAATTCTTAACACGTCAGTTTATAGAACAGTCAAGCCATACCTGCTCTTGTAAGATATAACCTTTACGCCGCAAAATTCAAAGTCTCTAACTATGTTTTATATACAATATATTACAATACAAGTCGTTAAAATGTTATCTGTGATTAATTCTTTATTATTGACCTCCATTATTCATGATGGTTTAATAAAATGAAGAAAAACTAAAAAACCATATTGCATATGTAGTATTTAAGAAGTATGACTATGAAAAACCTCTCGCGAGATATAATTTATAAGAACTTGAACACAAAAATATTTATATTCTCTTCGTATTTCAAGCTTCTTATTATTAATTTTTAAATGTAAATTACACTAGCTTTTTTTAAAATTTAACTAAATTATACTTGATACTATTTTAAGTTCAAAAATTATACTTGATTTTTTTTTAATTAATTTTTTGTCAATAAATTCAAAATTTTACATAATATTTATTTCTTCTAAAAACAAAATTATTTATTAACTCTTACTATCATATTAAGTAGTGGTGGAGTTAGGTTACGATGAAAGGACTTTTTTAAAATCTATATCAATCCAATATTGAACTTAATATTATGCTCTCACGATCTCTTAAATTTTGAACTTATTGAATCTATTAAATTAACTAAATCTACATATGGATTTTTTTTTTTATTATATGACATTTTTTACTTGAACCCACACATGTAATTTTTTTTATTCCTCTTTTCTTTCATTTGATTTCATTTTTTTTTTCTTTTTATATTTTCTTCTTACTTTTTTTTTCTTTTTTTATTTCCTCCTCACTTTTCACTTTTTTTTCAAAGTGCCCTTTGGTTTTAGTTATATTTTACGCATTCCTTCTTCTCTCTTCCCTTGTTGCCCCTATCCAATATTTTTTAAGTCTTTTAGCGTCTTCATCATTTATGATCTTTTCATCTCTTTCCATTTTTTTCACATCCAAATTGTCCCTATTTCTTTGTTCAGCTATATCCTCACTTTTTTCTTGCATCTTTGTCACTACACATTAGTGATGTTCATGAATTGTGATTTTCCCTATATCAGTTCGTCTTTAATTCTAATGAAGTGTTCAGCAAACTCTTAAATGCTCTATATTTAATAAATGCTCTATATTTAATAACAAAAAAATCATTATAAATAGACGAGTTTCAATCACAAGCATTCTACTAATTAACCTTTTTATTTTATTGACTTTTGGTGGGTCAATTACAAATTAGAACCAAGTGGTCATTGATGAAACAATAGATTAAGAAGATTTTTTCCTAACTACAGTGCTCCAAGTTTGAAGGTCAACGTAACATACGTGTTGCATGAAGTTATAATTTGAACACAAATATGGTATTTCACAGATTCATGTGTAAGAATAGAATCCATAAAATAATGCAACAATTAGAAATATGAAGTGTAAAATATTTGACCTAGCTGTTCACCTAAAGAATTGAGGTCTTAGTCAGCCAAATAAAAAAAAAAAAAAAGAGACTCGAGTTCTTGGACTATGAGACAAGTCAATATGATAGAATTGTCAGTCTGGAGCATGCTGGGCCTAATTCTACGGCAGACTGCCCCAGCAAGGTTAACAAACCACTCTTTCTGTATCCAACCACAAGTTTATATTTGAAAAAGTCAATAATAAAATTTTGGGTAAATTACAAAAATTTCTTTTAAATTTTCTTTAAATTATAGAGATCTTTCTTCTATTTTTAAAAAATATAAAAATTTTAAAATAAAAAATTATCATTTATTTTAATCTAATTTTAAATTTTTTCATTAAAATATTTTTATTTAAATTCTTTTAGCTTTAAAAGAAATATATCTAAGTTGATGAAGAGTATTTTAGTAAAAAAAATCAAAATTAAATTGAAGTGGAAAATAACTTTTTTTTGTGTACATTTTAAAAATAAAAAATAGATTTATATAATTTTAATAAATTTTTTAAAAAAATTATGTATAATTTATTTTAAAATTTATATTTATTTATTTATATATCATTGATTATTACTTCTGTATTATTGACTTCCAAAATAACATTTAAAAATTCTTAACACGCGTTTCATAGGACAGCCAAGCCATACCTGCTCTCACAAGATAATTTATATAAGTCTTTACGCGGCAAAATTTAAAGTCTCTAAGTATGTTTTATATACGACTAGCTGAACTGTCCGTTGCACACGCAGTCTACAAAAGTTTTTGTGAGATCTAAGCATAGTTTCATCGGTTTCACAAGAGATTGAAAAAAAAAAAATTACAAACAGTATAAAAACGGTGAAAGAAATAGTAAGAATAATTATAAAATCTTTCAATTAATATATATAATAAATAATAAATATATTTTAATACAAGTCGATAAAATGATATCTGTGATTAATTCATTATTAGCGACTTTCATTATTCATGATGGTTTAATAAAATAAACAAAAAGAAAACTAAAAAGTTATATTGCATATATAGTATCTAAGAAGTATGATTATGAAGAACCTCTCACAAGATATAATTTATAAGAATTTGAACACAACAATATTTCTATTCTCTAACTATTTCAAGAATTTTAGCATTATTTTTTAAATTAAATTACACTAACTTTCTTTAAATCTTGATTAAATTATACCTCGTACTCCTTTAATTTCAAAAATTATACTTGGTTTTCTTTAATTAATTTTTTGTCCAAAAAAATAAACTTTTTACACAATAGATATTTCTTTTAAAAAAATTATTTATTCAATTTTACTATCATATTAAATAGCAATAGAGTTATATTATGATGAGGTGGCTTTTTTAAAATTTATATCTATATAGTATTGAGTTTGATATTATACTTTCATTTTCTTTAAAATTTTGAATTTACTAAATTAATTGACTCCATGCATGGAATTTTTTTAATTATTTGACATTCTTACTTAAACTCAGGCATGTATTTTTTTTTTCTTTCATTTTATTTTGTTTCTTTCTCTTTTTTATATTTTTTCCATATCTTTCTTCTCTTGTTTCCATTTTCTCCTCACTTTTTTCTCTTTTTTCATATTACCCTTAACTTTTAGATAGATGTACACAATGCTTCTTTTCTCTCTCCCTATTATCCCCTACCTAATATTTTTTATATTTTGCATCTTCTTCATGTTCTTTTCATCCCTCTTTGTTTTTTTTTTTTTTTTGTCTTTGTTTCTTTAGTTGGCCAAATCCTCAATTTTTCTTGCATCTTCATTGCTCTAGACTTCACTTTAGTCGTATTCATGAATTGTGATTTTCCCTGCATCCCTTTGTCTTTGAATCTAGTAAAGTGTTTAGCAAGCTCTTAAATACTCTATATTTAATTTATGCATCACCTATATATATATATATATATATATATATATATTGGTTAAAAACAAGGGGCCCAAGCTTAAACCCTTACACTTCTCGATTAAGAAGTGCCTACCATATCTACCATTAATATAGTCGAAACTCCAAAAGACACTCCTCAACTTAAATATTCAGCTCATATTGGTGCCCTACGTTCGTTAGCCAGTCGACCACCCTGTTGCTTTCTCTGTAAACATGGTTAACCTCCACAACCCAAGCTTTGTTTAACACCTCCTTAATCCTTATGACCAAAATTGCCATTGGGTGATGATTAATGAATCCATTATAGATTAAGTTTATGGCTGTTTGTGAATCAGCTTCCGAAGGTTCTTGTCCCAAGCAATCTCAAGCCCAGTAATCATCTCCCATAGTTCAGTAGATAACACACTACTTGATCCCAAATTTCTAGTGAACCCATAAAGCCACATACCTGATGTACCCCTCAAGACACCCTTACAGGCCAGTCGAAACCCACCTTAAAGACAAGAGTTGTCCACGTTGCACTTCACCACTTCACCTTTTCGAGAATTGCCAAGCCAAGCTCACATTTTGGTACTGGACATTAGTCTGGATCAAGCCACATTGAGTTGACATATATTCTTTTGCTTTGGCATTTGTGGGCTAGATGGGACTGATCATATCAGTGTCTTCAACTTTAAAAATCAGCCAGTTTCTATAAAGCCAAATCAACCACAACCTAAAGCCAAAGATACTACACCGACTCACACCCTTGTCCTTTCCCAATTCTTTTCAAATACACCAATCAATCCATTAAGAAATGTTCAAATTAGAAAATCTTGACCAATGACACTCTTTGACAAAAATAAGCCAAAACCCCATAATCATTAGGTAGTCTCTTAGGGCATGAAAGGCAGTCTCGACATACTTATGACAATGGGTACATTTGAACAACTTCGAGAAGTAACATTTCACTCTATATGCATTTCTCATTAACTTCTCTTTTGCCACTAGTTAGATGAAACAACGGATGCATTGTGGTTTAGGAATCCTCCAAAATTTTCTCCACATTGATCTCCTTTAACTATCCTACAAACCTATAAGAAGGTGGTATGCCAAAGACACTGTGAAAGAACTATCCGTAGACTCCTACCACACAATAACATCATCTCCATGGCTTTTGTCTGTAAGGGGAATGTTAGCAATATAATTAACAATTATGGGAGGAAAAGTCCTGTGGAGAACTCCTCAATCTTAAGACCCATTGTAACACTATAACTTCTAACTCATTTCATGACATTCATAAGCTTCACCTCATTATTTCTATAAGAGCATATTTAAAATTTTATTATAATTTTAGTTGGCCTCAATTCCTTCTATTTCGAGGACTTCCTTTTATATTTGGCCCATTTCTGATGTTTATGGAGAAACTGAACATTACGTTTCTAATGTTTACGGAGGGACCGAATGTTACACCCATCCTTAGTCATATACTAAGCCACTACAGCTCTATCTCATCTAAATTGCATTGGGCCCATTCCTTCAGCCTTCGCACCTTGGGAACCCAATTGTCTTCCCAAAACTTAGTGTACAGCCCATTATTCACGTTCTAGCTAATGCCTTCCTTAAATCTAGGCCACGCTTTATTTACCCCTGCCAGAGATTTGAGCATAAGCCATATCATTTTATTTAAGGGAGAATGCCATCCTCACACTTATATTTGTTTCGCATAACTCGAGCTTAAAGACTGTTGGGATTAGTAACTAGCCCTATATTTTCATTAAAGAGCTTGGTTCAAATATTTTAACCTTCTAATACCCAACATATTCATGTCCATTAGCTTGCATACTTAGTCCTAAGCAACCAGGTGTACCATTTTATTGTTGTCTGTACCCTTCAACACACAGACAATTTCTAGTGATTTTTTCAATGTCTTCACAAACACTCCTAGGAAGTAAGGAAAACTACATGTAGGAGACTTGAACTGCATTTAAAATTGCCTTGGTTAGAGTGATGCATCCAACAAGACACAAGAAATTGGTTTTCCAAGGCCCTAACTTTTTATGAGCCTTATCAATAATAAACTTATAAGTGGCTCTAGATATTCTTTTATGATGTAGAGGCATACCCAAGTATTTACCAAAGTTGGGGGTTCACTAAAACCTAGATAGATCATAGAGTTCGTTATAGGTGTTAAAATTCATATTTTTAGAGAAATAAATACACGTCTTATTCTTGTTAACTTTTTCCCTAGATTAATGACCCAAAAAAAACCTAGACAACTTTTAATAATTCAAATTTGATTATTAGAGGCTTTAGCAAATAGAACTAGATCATCGATAAAGAAAAGTTGAGAAAAGGTGGCCATTCTTCCTCAACAATGTGGGTTTCCAAAAGTTCTCCTTCATTATTAATTCATCACATGAGCAAGCCTTTCAATACAAATCATAAAAAGGTAGGGAGAAAGGAGTTCCCCTTGATGGATCCCTCTTGACATTGGAAAACCATCTATAGGCTCTCCATTCCAAAGGACATTCATATGGCTAGATGACACACAAGTTATAATAACCTTTACAAAATGCTTATTAAAACCCAGCTTCTTGAGGGAATTTTAAAGGGACTCCCAACTAATTCTATCATAAGGCTTTTCCAAATCAACCTTAATAGCGAGCATCCCTAACTTCCCTTTCTTGGTCTTCATGTTATGGATAACTTTTTGGGCAACCATAATATTATCAGTAATATATCTACTAGGCATAAAACTACACTGATTAAGCAATATCAAATATTCCATATAGGCCTTCAATCAATTTGCTATCACCTTTGTCACAATTTTATAAATCACGTTACTGAGAGATATTGGCTTGAAGTTTTTTAAAGTAACCAAATCATCAACCAAAGCAAATCTCATTAACAATGTGTATCATGGAAGGGAAAAGGAAGCATTAGTGCACATATTCACACACTGTCTTGCTTACTGTCTCCCATTGGCTTTAGAAGAAAATTGCATATAACCCATCCAAACCTAGAGCCTTGAAGAATCCCATGCTAAAAACCACACTCTTGATTTCTTCATCCAAAACCATTGATTCTATTTCAACCAGTGTCTCCTTCAAAAGCTTGGGCAAGCGTTTTGAATGGGAAAAACACCCTGATTACTATTTTCCTTTGTAGAGAAATTTTTTTAAGAAATTGGCCATCATCTATTTAAAAGTATGGTCATTAGATATCCATCTTTCCTTTTCATCTCGTAACACCTCAATTTTATCCCACTTCCTCCATTTCATAGTTGAAACATGGAAATATTAAATATTATGATCCTCTGATAGCAACCAATCATGTCTAACCCTTTAGTACCAGAGTGATTCTTCTTGGAAAAGCACGTTTTCATATTCCTTCCAAAGTTTACATTAAAGCTCAAACATGTAAGGGTTGTCTTGAATCATTAACTTTCTATTGATACCATCCAAATGATGCAAAAGCTTTCTTTTTCTACTAAAAATACTTCTAAAAACATCTTTATTCCATAACTGAACTTTATCTTTAAATATCTTATACAGTATTGGCTAGTCCCCCTGTTCACCCTAAGCATCCTTGATGACTTGGTTGAAGGATTCATTGATTAACCATGTCACTAGGAATTTAAAAGGCTTGGGTCCCCTTTTATTCTTACCAACACATTTCATAAAACTTACTAATAAAGGTCTATGATCATATTTAAAGTTAAGTGTAGATCTGTGGTGTCGATGAACTTTTGCAGCCACCCCACTTAAGGCTAGGGCCCTATCTAAGCATTCCTGAACTTGCCTATGCCACCACATGAACTTAAAACCTTTAAAACTAAATCCACCAAATGAAGGCAGTGAATAAGCTCCCTGAACTCCCTTAAATTTAAAAGATTATGATGTAAGCTTATCCTTTTTTTGTGTTGCCATCTATAAATGTTAAAATCCCCTACTAGCATTCACTAAACAAATTCAACATCATTCCAAACACTCTTTAGGAATGCCCCCAAGCTACGATGAATAGCATAGCTCAAGTTTCCATACACAGTAATTAGGAAAAAGCAAATACCATTATTCATAGCCACCTCCATATGGACTGCTTGGCGATGTGAGTCAATAACTTTAACAGTAATCTCCTCTTGCTTCCAAAAAACCCATCCCACCTGAAAAACTATCTTCTTCTCTTTTGAAACACCCACTAAAACCTAACTTATTTGTAATACATTGGACCTTTTCACCACTTATCTGAGTTTCAAGAAGAACAAGGATATCCACCTTATATTGCTACCTTAAATCATGAATCAATCTTGGGAAGGATTTGGTTGCCACCCCTCGGCAATTCTGAGACAAAATATTAATGGTGAAAATTATTAACAAGGAAGAAAATGACAAAAGAAGGTCAATCTCAATGGCCATGATAAACTTTGATGGTCCTTAAAGCCTCCAAGGGATCACCTCCCAACACCTTTTCATTTTGCTCAGCAATCTTCATGAGTGAATAAATCTCTTTGGGATATGGGGGGTTTTGGTTGCATGGTACATTCGTCCCTTACTTTAGAGTTAACTACTCCATCTAAGATCTTATGTAATCCCATTTCTCTCCCATGGTGATTCATATTAATTATGGACTTTAAAGGGTCCAGTTTAGATGCCTTATCAGTGTTAGTATCTTTTACATGGCTATATGGGCCTCCAAAATTATAGCCTAAACTCGGCTTACTCGTTCTAAGGTTATCATTAGCACTATTTTCAAAGAAATCTTCCCTGATCTGGGCCCACTCTTTTTTGTAGCAGACTTCAATTCTACATCGGCCCTTTTACTATATTTTGTCAAGGGAACTAAATCCTTGCCAAATCCAAAATCTTTTAATGATTGAATCCTAACAACTTGCTCTCTAACATCAATGTTAACTTCCTATAACTTATCTAATGGTGTCTCTTACACAATAGTGCCTTTTTCCATATCATTTTCCACCATCTTCTGCTCACTATCCATTAAGTCCGTGTATCTTGATCCTTGTAGAGTTTCCTCCTCTAACATCATGCCCTTTCCTTTTTTATTTTTTTGTCCCTTGTACGTGTCGCCATTGTGGTTTAAAAAATGTCACTAATTTGCATTTGCACTATTTTTTGCCAATTATTTCTCTTGGCTATCATCCACTGGCCGTAGTCTTCAGTTGTAAACCTTTTTGGTTCCTCTATTGGTAGACTAGCTCTAGTAGCCTTGCTTGAGTTAAACTGGCCCATCCTACCACTATTATTCCTAACACAAAGTGGGCAATTATCCTGAGCATGGCCATACCTCCCACAATGAAAGCATGCCAAGTTGAGCCCCTCATATTTAATCTAGTAAATTATTTTTCTAATTTAAACCTTGGCTATAAGTCTTTTCCTCAGATCCACTTCAATAAAAAAATACATAAACTTCCCTCGATCCATTCCAAAGGAATCCTATTCCATAAGATTTTCATTTAAAGTATGAGTATCAACTTTGAGCATCTTCCCCAATGCATCCCCCACCTTTCAAAGTAGGTGCTTATCATTGTGTTCTAGAGGAAGATTTGGAATTCTAATACACACTGCTAGTCTCTTATAATGTTCATCTTGGGGATTAAAGACATGCCTCCACCTCTAAATCAACAGATAATGTCCTGCTATCATCCAAGGACCTTCATTGAAAACATAATGATAATCTGTGTTAACAGAAAACCTTATCATAAAATAACCGTTCCCAAGTCCCACCATCTTGAACATCCTGGCAAGGTTCCAAACCTTATGTGATTTGCCTAATAGGAACTTATATCCTATTTGCCTGCCCAACAACTTGATGATCAGAGCCTTTTAAAAATGTCTACATAACTTTGCTCTTTCCTTGTCACTTACTACAATATAAGGATACAAAGGGTTTAGGTCATTAACTTTTTCACCTTCCATTTCGCCCCCTACCTCTTCATCAAAGAACTCATCAACTTCCCAGAATTGGTCCTTCTCTTTGTTTACACTCTGTTGTGTCTCTTGTTATAACCCATAAGCAAGTCTTTGTAAGAGACTGTATTCTGCTTCACTCCTTCATCCATGGTCATCTCAACTCCCAACTTCATTTGAGGAACTACGCCTAAAGGTCCCACTATCTTAACCATCTCTTCATCCATAATTGTTTCATCTACTAAGCATGCCTTTGCTCTCTTTGTGCAACACTATAGTTGGTCGATCTTATTAGTTTAACATTGTTCCTCCAAC
Source organism: Erythrophleum fordii (assembly GCA_032878935.1). Lineage (NCBI taxonomy): Eukaryota > Viridiplantae > Streptophyta > Magnoliopsida > Fabales > Fabaceae > Erythrophleum > Erythrophleum fordii. The sequence continues at coordinate 14,715,159 of JAVQMF010000050.1, forward strand.
TTATTGCCAGAAAGTCCTCCTTTTTCCATCTCAGAGGATCAATGATCTCTTGAATATATTTTTGTAAATAATAGTTTTAAGATATCTATATTATTTTCAGTTAGATCTAAAATAATTGTCTTTAAAATACTCTAAAAATTTTTCAAATGTTGCTGGATAAATAATATTTATAATATTCTATAATTTTTTTTTTTTTTTGCAAATTAGTAGTTATAATTTTTTTACTTTATCAAATAAACTTTTTTCCCTTCAAAATGCTCTTTTGAGCTGTTCATTGAATTATTATGATATTATTGATTGATAATGTATTTTTTCAACATATCTTTGTTATGCATTATAGACATATACCTCTGCCTTCATGAGTTTTTAGGTAGTAAAATTGTTAATATTAATATGAAAAGTAATTCTTAGTAAATTGCTTATTTAAATTTAAAATTAATATAAAAAGTAATTTTTAGTACATTGCTTATTTAAATTTAAACTTGTTTCTAAATTTAGGATAAAAATGAGGATATTGTCAATAAGTTAATCTCAGTTAGCTTAATTCAAAATTTAAAGGGAAGCATCTTATTGAAACAATATACTAACAAACATAATTTTTTAAAATAGAATTTGAAAAGAATTTTGGAAAACAAGTTTTCTTACCTCCTAACTCAATATCCTAGCTCTACAACTGATATTAAAAATAAAGTTAATTTCATCTTGAATCTTAACATCAATTTAGTAGTTTTTGCTAGTTTCATTACTAAAAAAAAAACCTATTCGACAAATCAGAAATTGAAAATGAGGTTTTTGTAATATATGTTAAAATGTTAAAAAACTTGATACAACTTTTGAAACATAAAAAGTATCAAGTATAATTTAACTAAATTAAAAAAAAAAGCATAAATTACTCTAAAAAAATTATAGTTGGATGGTGTTCAAGTGATTCTTCATTCAGTCAAAAACATGTTAGTAAAGCTAAAAATCAAACATGTAAATAATAATGTGTTATGGAGATATCACTATTCATTTGATATGTGACATGTATGGTTAGATATATTCTAAAATTTTATTAATTTGATCTAAATCTCTTTTTTGGATATTAAAAGGTTAACAATGAAATAAGATATTATCCTCTCTTAATAATAAAGTTGTCTCCTTAGATTTTCTTTTCTTTTTTCTTTTTTCTAGGATTTAGGGGAGACTCCAATGGGATTCTAATTTGATAAAGAAGAAAGAAAGGTAAAAAATTTTACGATTCATTTGATATATAGAAAATTAGGTACTGAAACATATATTAAAAAAAAAAAGTGATTTCATAGATTAAAAAATGACTCTAATGTTTACACTTTTAATGATGAAATAATTATTAGTGAATAGTATTGAGTAATGATTATAACGATAAAATAGATATTAAATAAAACTTTTTATTTTTCTTTCATTTTTCAATGATAGTACCAAACATGCTGTTAGTATTTAAGGAAAAAAATTATTTAATACCTCCCATAAATATTTGAGACGTATTAATACAATATATTCTTTTTTTTTTTCAAATATTCCATCAGCTTTTCTTGATTTTTATTAAAATTATAAAAATATTTTTTTTATTTTTAAAATATGTATTTTAATTCAATTATAATTTTTTTACTAAAATGTCTTCAATTAACTTAAATATAAAAATATGTATCATATCTAAATATGTATATATAAAAATAAAAAAGAGTAAATTTTGTTTTCAAATATAAACAAATGCAAATAAAAAATAGATTTTATTTGCCAAAAAATATGTATAAATTAAATTAAATTAAATTATAGTCTGATTTTTTATTTTAAAAGAGTATCTATAAGATAAATTATCACGTATATCTTTAAAAGTGATTACATTAGTATAATCATTATCTAACACACTACACAGGAAAAAGAAAAAAAGTAGCAATGACGTGTTAAAATATGCTAATTAAAAATGATTTATTATATTTATATTTTAACCTCAATATATTTGAGATTTTATTTAGGAACCCAAGGCCCCTTATTTATGAATTTATTAACTTACCCACTCTACTTTCTCCCCCCCCCCCCCCCCCCCCCAAAACAAAAAAAAAAGAAGTTAACAAATTCAGAAATAAGGAGGTTTAGTTCATAAACAAAATCTAAAAAAATATTAGCATTAAAATGTAATCACAACCAATTATTTCATGTTGGTATTCAATCAACATATTTTGATAAATCAGTACCATGTATTTTATTTCTAATGTGCCATGTTTGCAATCATTTTTGAAAATATATTAAAAAATTTATTATATTTTTAAAAATAAAAAATATGTAATTTCAACAAGATTTAGAGAAAGTCTAAGTAATTTATTATTATTATTATTATTATTAGATATACATTCTTAATTACTTACCATCTATGATTGAATTGGCATTAAATTACATGAACGGAGATGCTAAGTATAACAAACCTAATAGAATACTCTTACAAAGAAACTCGTAACCAATCCAGTTGCCCGCGCACGCAGACACGACGCTGCCACCCCACACGCATACCTATTGACGCAGTCCCACTCAGCAAACCCCCTCATCCCCCCCGTGTCGGCTCGAACCAATCCTAAAGCTTTTTTTTTTTTTTTTTTTGCGTTTATCAAATCTTGAAACCTTCAACGGTCAACATTCAAAACATCCATTCGCCTTCCCCACCTTGCCTCCAAAGTAAACAACACCACAATAACGCAATATTCCTTTTTCAAGTTTGAACCTTTCTATTCTTCACTTTGTTATACTGTTAAGCATATTTATTTAATTAACCTTACCTAGCTTACCTTTGACCCGCGTATCATCGCTCAAACGTCTTCTGCCTATAAATACACCCGTTCCACACAACATCCTCTCACCATTCAAATCACAACGTTCAATATCCCTATCCATCTACAAACACACAACAATTTTCACAAACACAGAATATTTTTTTTATCTGATTAATTTCAGCTTTCAAAGCTAGCACAAACATGGTTTTGTCTGGAACGCTAAGGAGAGTTTTCCGCCGTGCCCACAAAGAGAAAGGCCATCCAGGCGGCGATCTCGACCTGGAACCAGTGATTCCGACGCATTTCCGGTGCCCGGTGAGCCTTGAACTGATGAAAGATCCGGTGACGCTGTCCACCGGAATCACCTACGACAGGGACAGCATCGAGAGGTGGATCGAATCCGGGAACAATACGTGTCCCGTGACCAAGCAGGTTCTTTCCAGCTCTCACATGATACCAAATCACGTCATTCGGAGCATGATCCAGGACTGGTGCGTGGAGCACCGGTCTTACGGGATCGAAAGGATCCCCACTCCGAGGATCCCCGTCGCGCCGTACGAGGTTTCGGAGACTTGTTCGAGGATAACTGTCGCGACTCGTAATGGGGATGATAAGAAGTGTCAAGAATTGGTGGGGAAGATTAAGAATTGGGGTAAAGAGAGCGAGAGGAATAAGAGATGTATAGTGGAAAATGGTGCTTGTGCCGTGTTAGCCTCTGCCTTTGATTCTTTCTCATGTGGGTCGATCGAGGAAAATGTGGTAGTTCTAGAGGAAATCTTGGAGGTACTCCCATGGATGATGATTCCATCACAAGAAGATGCAAGATCAATTTTAGGGTCTGAAGCATCTTTGAATTGCTTGGTTTGGTTTCTCAATGGGAAAGACCTTTCAGCAAGGCAAAATGCAGCCATGGTGCTAAAGGCAATGCCTGTGAGTGCTCTGGCTAAAACTGAAGGTGTAACTGAAGCTTTGGTGAAGATGATTAGGGAGCCTATAGGACCTAATGCTACCAAAGCAAGCTTGACCAAGATTTTCCACTTGGTTTCCTCATCAGAGGAAAAAGAGAGGATCACACGGAGATTTGTGGAATTGGATTTGGTTTCTTTGTTGCTGGAGGCCATTGTGGATGCAGAAAGAGGTATATGTGAGAAGGCTTTGGCTGTGTTGGATTGTCTTTGTGACTGTAAAGAAGGAAAGGAAATGGCCATGGCAAATGCTCTAACTTTGCCTCTTGCAATTAAGAAGATCCTAAGGGTGTCGGCGTCGGCGACTGACTTTTCAGTCTCCATTCTCTGGAAGCTCTGTGACAAGGAAGATGAAGGTGTTCTGGTTGAAGCAGTTCAACTTGGAGCGTTTCAGAAGCTTTTGGTTTTGTTGCAGGTGGGTTGTGGAGAAGGCACGAAGGAGAATGTCACGGAGTTGTTGAAACTGTTGAATGCTTATAGAAGCAGAGCAGAGTGTGTTGATTCATCCTTGGATTTCAAGTATCTGAAGAAGCCCTTCTAATTGATAGATTCATTTAGATTTCATTCCATTCCATTCTTTTGTATAGGCCATAGAAACAAAATACAATGTAAAAACATACAGATATACAATGCATACAAATCAAATCATTCAATTGAAATTTTACAATTCATTTTTTGAAATTTGATACTGATGCTTCCATTCCATATTAAGCGAGCCTGGGATGAAATGTGTTGATTCAAAATTTGAACCAGCACTTTCCTGATGCAGCTATTCCTGTTTACAGCAATAGTTTATGATGAAATGTTGCCTTCTACCTCAGCAGAATAAATTGGATGAAAAACATCCAAGTTATGATACTTCAATGAAATCACACACACCCACACACACGAATACCAAATTCCTGAAAGTTGAACTACGCCAATAGAGTTTATCGATTTCAACTAACCAGTACCATCGAAAATGCAAATTAACAACTCAAACAATATAAACAGCTGCTTTTGAAAATCAGAAAAAATCAACATGTGTAGATTAGACCATGATGCTTTATTACTGTGGTTACACAAATTTAAAGAAAAGAACTCTATCAAGCAAATATCCCACGAATAAATTGGGATAGATAGAGAAATTTATAAGTAGATCTAATTTATAAAAAAAATTATAGATTAGATTAATTATTGATAGATATGTAAATAAGTCAATAAAATTCATTTTTGACATTTATATATCTATTCATTATTAATTTTATCTATAAATTTTTTATCTACTAGTCTACTTAAAAATTTTTATAAAATACTATTATAAAATCGCGGGACGATGTTTTTCAAGGGAAAAAGGGGTTAGGCCAAAAGGCACTTTGGTGATTGACATCACCAATTGGAACTGTCTCATCCCCGCCAGAGTCCACCAAGTCCATAAGCAATTGCTGTCTTTGCATGGTGCCCAAGTTCGATTCCATTATTTCCTTCCCCTTATCATCTCCTGCTTGCACTTGGGGTTGGCCCTGACTTTGGAATTGGATTTGATTCTGAGGCTCGGTGTTCAGTGCCTCCATCCTCCTACTGATATCCTTTAGGTTCTGCTCAATCAGCCATGCCAGATCATTCAGATCAGCCACACTCATATTGTGCAGGACCTTCCCTGCACTTATGTACTGAAACATGATCTGGGCCATCTCCTTCTCCCTATTGTCCTTCTTCAGCTTCTTCACCTGCTCATTAGCTTTCAGGAACCTTTGCTTCATGAAGCTCTCTTGGTTCATCATCTTCTTGCACTGCTCCAACTCAGGCATTTGCCTGAACTTCGCCAGCACGCTTTGGACTCCCGTCGAGGATGGCCAAACCTCTGGCTGAGAATTATAAGGACTGTAAACTATAACACATGCTTCAATCCCACAAAGGGTGCTAAGTTCACTTACTTTCTTCAACATACCCTTCTTTCTTTTCTTGTAAGTTGTTTTCCTTGCAGAATCATTGGTTATGAATGCAAGCTTCACCTTCTTTCTAGTCATGGCGGTGGTCAGAAAAGAAAACAAGAGGGAACAATAAGGAAATTGGGAGGGTTGTTTGTTGTGGTTTTGTTATCTCAAACAGTCTTTGCTTTATATAGATCAAGTTAGGACCCATGTGCATCGTCCTAGCACAAAAGGTTGTGATCAATTCTGTGTGCTATGAAATATGAATAAAAGGGTTCGTGTACGTTCTCAGGTTCAAATATCCTACTCTAAAGGGAGGATATAGGAAATCTGAGACTTAAATTCTCAAATTGTAAAACTTGCAAAGAGTGGGCAATTCATAGGGCTGAGTTGGTTTGTGGTGAGAAAACTTACCTTAATTAATTGGAATATTGAACAAATAGATAATGATGATGCTAAACTCTGGCATTAGCAAGATTTTTATCTGTAAAATGAAGAGGAGTTTTATATCTGCTGCCTCGTGTCTTCATATGACAACGAATTTTTGATACCATGCTAGTATCTTCAAGTGCATTGATAACGAGCCAATAGCTCGAGATAGTTCACGTGGTTCAATAGTAATGCTAGTACCTAAAATCATTATTAAATTATAATTTCATTATTATTGTTGTTATGAAATCTTACCCATTATTGCTAGGTTCAACAGTAATGGATATAATATAAATGAATACAAATTAATTTGTATCTTTAATTATTAAATGTGCTTTTCAGATTTTTATTTGTTTCCGTTTAAATTTGTGAACAACAATCAAAACTATGGATACATGACCTGTTAGAAGGAATCAAAGATGAAAATGTAAATTCCATTTAAGTAAGGTTTAATGCATTCATAAGAAAAATATCTTTTTAGATAATCTTCCATAAAAAAGTTAAATATCTAAATTTTTTCGTGCAATCAAAAAAAGGAAAAAAATAATATTTAACAAATTTTTTTTTCAATGCTTTTCTTTGAATTATATTTTTTTTAATAATCACAAAATATATAAGCAAGTAAAAATCTGCAACTACAGTGAAGATGGATATCTTTTGCACGTGATCAAAGATAGTTAATAGAAAATAATTCACTTATTATTTGGATACCAGAATCTACGGTTAGAATTATGGTATGGTTTAACTGCTAGCATTATGTTTTCATCTGAAAAAATGATTTTGATAAATGATAATTGGATTGGTCGGGTTTTGACCGTGTTAAGTTGATCTTCGATAATATGCCTCGCAAAACAATATCGGATTAGTAACATGACTCCAGTCTCTGAGTTATTAAGGTGAAGAAGGATAATTCACAAAAAGTGAATAACGTGAAGAGAGTTAGAAATAAAGTTTAGATCATAGGAAGTAACTTAAAACTCTAGATGAAAAGTTAGGATGAAAATAAAAATAGAAAGTAAAAAAGTGATTTTATAGATAAAAAAATATTCATAATATCTTTACCTCTAATAATTGAATAATTATTATTAAAAAGTATTAAATAATGATTATAAAAATAAAATTATAATTTTCTCTATCCTTCTTTCACATTTTCCTTTTCCAGCCTTTCTTCCCTCCTAAGCCAACGGGCATTATCTTGCCATGTTTACAAGCTCTCTCCACGACAACCTAATTATTCTTAGTCTAGGGTATTTCATGATTTAAAAAAGAAAAAGAAAGGTAATATTTCTTTAAAATATTTATTATATTATTATTATCATCATCATTATTATTACTTAATAGTATTTGTTTTTTTGTAAAAATACAAAGTCATTTTTCATCTATTTTATTTTCATTTTTGTTTCTATAAAATACTTTCCATGTATCCAAATTTTTTTAAATTATATTTTCTTATATTAACCAAACAACTTATTAAATAAGAGTAGTATAAATAATAATTGAAACATCTTGGAATGATTTTATTTTTATTTTGGAAAATTGATGCTTAGTGCTTACAATAAATTAAGCCATAAAGTTTGAGGAATAGCTTGGGCCTGTAATTCTTCAGTAGCTTATGCAAAAATATTTTGTGACGACTTGGATTTTGCCGATATCCTAGTCTTACATCATCTGTCAATTGTGACTTTGATTATGTACAACACCCCCAATCTTTATAAGGTTGGAAGTGTCTCCTGACTTCTCCAAGTAGAACTCTTGCAGTCATATATTTTAGATAAACAGATGGTCTCACTCATTCAGAGAAAGTTATTTCAAGTAACAATCATTATTTAATAACTAATGAGGTGATAAGTACACATTGACAAAACACTGAAATAAAATTTAAGCCTGAGTTAAATGTTTAGCGGAAGATATCAAGCAATCTCTGAATTACGAACTCCCTACATGCTAACACAGATAATAGGTCCTCAAACATAACGAGGTCAGGAGAAGACTCGGCCACATAAAACATGCCGACAAGTAGAGAACTCCTCCTCCCTCTTTATACTCAATAAAATAAAGAAAATAACGACGCGTAGCATCAACGATTTCTCTGCAAGCCAAACAAATGTTTATCACAAGAAAAAAATTGCTGCCTTCTTAGGAAGATTGTAAGAGGATTTTAGAGACCTAAATAACCTATTTATAGATACAAGAAAAGGACTGCAGTTACTTTCGCCTGCATATTAAATTATCTTCTCATTCTTATACTAAATTGCAAACGAAGACGGAAACAATAGGAAATCACTCTTGACGTTAAACAAACATATATCAACACCCCAAACTTCATAATATTCCAGATTCATAAAGAAACAACTTCTGTTCACTCCCTCATGCCATCCTCCTCATGTTCCTCCTCACTCAGATCAAGATCCGCTATCAACTCCTCCAATGGAATAGAAGGTAGATCTTCCCCATCAGTCACTGATGCCATCTCAGATGGCTGGTATTCCCTATTTGAATACAGTGATACGTTGAACCTCAGATCAGGGTTTTCTTCCAGATCTTGCAAGAATTGTTCATATTCCGAGTTCATCTTTTCTTCGTCAAGTTTACCCTTAGCATCAACTTCCATGTCAAGGGATTTAAGCTTCCACGGACGAGCCTTCCCACGCTTCTTATGGCGCTTCTCTTCATAGCTTTTCTTTACTAAGATGGCTTCAGGAAGCACAAGTCCTCTGTACTTATCCAATTCAATGTCATTATTGTTAGCTGCATATAAGTCGTAACCAAGAGCATAATCTCCAGGATTTAAGAGATGACCCAGATGAGTCCTGATAGAAAATATTGTGTCATTCTTTCCAAAATCTGAGATGCGGGCCACTTGTGCATCTGCTAAAACATATTTTGTACCACCAATAATAACTTCAGAAGAGATAATCTCCACATCTAGCACAATATATTCCACTAGCTGCCTGCTAGTAAGTAAAGACTTGAAGGATGCCCTCCAGTACTGATCAGCATCCAAGAAACAGTGCCTCAGTGTAAGAGGATCAAGTAAAGCAATGCTATTGGTAACTTTTGTACAAATCACAAGAGGGCCAAGGTTTCCCAGACTAACTGCAACTTTAGGAGGCAGACAAATTAAATCCTCACGGCAGATGGGGCAAATTTCAACAGAAAATGTATATTTGTAATTGTAGTTATTACTCTTAGGATCATGAGAAACAAGTTGCTTGTCATGGCGACTCCTTACTGGAGCAACTTTCCCTACAAATTCCACAAATTTCACACCATGACTTCGATTAGAGAAAAAGAAGTCAATACCTTGGTCAATCTGCTTTATTCTCATAGCACTAGCAGCAGCACCATGCTTCAGAATCAGCTGTTCCAAATAAAAGAAAGTACGCCTATGAGTAACATGTTGTCGAAGTTGCACAGCAGCAACCCACTGATCAGGGTTAGCCTGGGCCCTAGAACAAGATTCACACATGTGCTCTTGTTGAACATACTCAACAGGATAAGACTGTTCAAGAATTGCTCCATTCAGAACCTCTCTCTGAACTTTGACCTTGACTTTTATCCTCTTGGAGTGGGGCTCAGTCCATATAAATTCAGCATGTACCAACCTTACTTTATTTGAATTAAAATTTCTTTTCAGCTTATTCAAACAAAATGTCAGCAGCTCCTTTGATTCTAACTGTGCTTTGACCCAACTTCTCGGTGGCTGCAAGTAGCTATCGCACTCAGGGCAATGCACTAGGACTAGATGCTTCAGTAATCCTTCAGTGATATCAACTTCTGAACGCAAACACTTCACACACATATTGGCAGCATTTGGTTGCATGGGAATTCCACATTTGCAACACAAAACACTACCGATTGTTTGATGAACCATAAACATACCAGCTTCTTCTGCCATGCCTGATGGTTGTAACATGGTGGCGTAAAGAAGTCGATGATCTCAAAAAATCTCCTGCTCAAAATGGGGAGAAATAAAAATACATGAGTATGCATATGCAAAACAGATAGAGCACTACAGCTTACAAATTCATAGTATGAAGACAACTATAAAATAAAGGCGGAAAAGAGACAGAGAAAAAGGAAAAAAAGAATAATATATTATACCAAAGACATTTTTCTTTCTAAGAGACACAAGGTTGACTAGTGTAACTAATGACAAACCAAAAAGTAATTTCCAATACTATACACTTAAATCGGACTTCTTCTGTTATAGTCCCCTAGAATAGCTGGATTGAAAAAAAAAAAAACTTGTGCACAAATTATACAACAAATGATAATCAGACGTAAACTCTCAACAGTAGTCAGTCAAGGAAACATTTTCAACTAGAATAAGCATGTCAAATAGTAAAATAAGCAAAAAGTAACACAAAGCTAATTGATTAATCTGCAAGATCTCATATGTTAAGAATCAGACGGAAATGTAATCATGCACATATGATCAAATATGTCAAGTGACTAAACTGAACATGATTTGTGCAATCAAATACATCTGGAGGTGCTCTAAAATTTGTGTTTTAAGTAAGGCATACATTGATCCCCTACTCTTATTACCTTAATACTTGAAGCTCGAGTATATTTGATTCTGAATTCATTATAATATAATTACTCTCCTGTTTATTTATGATATATCTCATAATTTGAACCTATCATCCATTAATCACTATGAATGAAAATAATATACACTTACACAGAAGGGTTCTCTTATCTCTATCTCACGATCTTCCTACTCCTATATTGATTAAAAAATAAAACATAATACGTATGAGCACAGCTAAACTGATGATTAGCATTACGAGGATCACAACATGTAAAATTCAGATGAAAATCAATCACATCAGATTTTCAAGGGTATCCGTATATCGTGTGATACGAGATAAGTCATTCACTTCTGAAATTGATTAAGGGAAAGAAACAAAGAAAACCTTCTAACTTGACCATATGCATGAAGAATACAACAATCAACAGAAAATAATAAAACGTAAGACCCAACAAAGCAGAGAGCCAAAAAAGTCTGAACCTTATCTTTCTATCTTATCATTTATTATGTATGCCTAAATAAATAAATTAGAAGCTTGGATATAGATTCAAATAGTCTAAAAGTAAATTTTGGATTAGAAAAAAGAAAGTAATTATTGATGAGAAGAAGGAAAAAAAAAAAAACAACGACAGAGGACAAGAAATTCTCCCAAACCAGAAAAAATCTAAACAATCATTAGGTCGCAAGAGCTTGGCAATCTCTAACATAGTCTAAAAGCACAAGCTCGTCTAAACCAAAATTTTGTAGTCTGCAGAGAATTGCCACAAGGAAATTCACAATATGGAGCTATAAGAAATCAACATGATTGAATAACGGCGGCCTCTTCCCTCGAGAGGAGTATAGATTTAGAAATATGAAGAAATAAATAAAAATAAAATAAGAAGAGCAGAGCAAAGAGAGAATGACTTACCGTGCAGGGAAGATAGGGATCTCTGCGTAAAGGGTAGAGAGGCGGACGAGGTGAGAAAGGGAGGAAGGATATGGTGAACCAATAAAATGGCTCACAGAAGGGTTGGGACCTTCGGGCCTAGTTATACCCTATTGCTATTGTCGGTTGGCGGGTCGGCTGGAATTCTTTTTGGTCAAACTGGAAGAATAAAACACTATGGGCCGTTATATAAGAACTAAAAAAGACATTGGTCTAGTAGCCCAATTAGATTACTATGTTTGGGTTTGGGCTCCAGTTCTCCTCCAAAAAAACAAGGGCATGTTTGGAAGTTACTGGAGGAATGCAATGCAATAACAAATAATATAATGGAATGGAGAAATAAGAAGTAGATTGGCAAGTTAAGTACTATTTAATTGACCGAAAATTTAAGAAGAAAACAAAAGAGTTATTAATAGAGTGAAATTGTATATAAATTATTTTTAATATTATTTTTATAACTAGAAAATGATTTTAGCAAACTTTTAATTCAAGATAATATATTTGTAATTGCACTATCCATCTATTTCATTTCCTGTCAACCTCCCAAATTTGGAAGAACAAAAAGAATTTTGAGTTTTGAATGGAAAAAAGAGATATTGAAGATCCTCCTTTGTCGTTTTATCTCTTATTATCCATCTAAACATATTTTAAGACACTAAACCTAATAGCCAATTAGCCATCCCCTAATAAGTTGATTCCTTTATTTATTTGTTTGTTTGTGTTGATTAAAAAAATCTAGGATTTTTTTTGTTTTTGTTTTTAGTTAAAGTCATTACTTCCGACTCTTTTAAAGTTGAAACATAAACATAAAAAGTATAAAAGTAAATTACCTAGACCTCTTTTAAGTTTTGTGAAAATTAATGAACCTTTTTTCTATTTTCAAAAAATATATAAAACTTTTAAAAATAAAAAATTGCAATATATTTTAATTTAATTTTAAATTTTTTGACTAAAATACATTTTATTAACCTAAGTATATACTAGTTAAATTTAATGAAAACAAAATTTACTATTTTTTACTTTTATGTGTGCATATTGTAAAACAAAATTTATTTTTATTTTTATTTTTATTTATGTATATTTAAATATCATACATATTTATATATTTAAGTTATTAAAAAGTAATTTCATAAAAAATTAAATTAAATTAAAAAATATATTTTAAAATAAAAATTTTTATATAATTTCAATAAAATTAAAAAAAATCTGTATAATTTACTTAGAATATGATAAAAGAGGGGACAACTCCCCTTTCATCAAAGAAGTAATTAAAAAAATTAAGAAAAAAGCGCTGACAAATGACCTAAAATATTACTTATTCAACGACAATTTTATAACCCATTGTAATTAATATTTTTTTGATTCTGCAATATCTTATTGCGCCTAGAAAACTTGTAAACTTGAAAAGTCTTCTATCTAGTAGCTTTTTAACTTATTCTAAAAGTTTAATTAAGAATATATTTTCTTGGGCATCAAAGCATATTGTATCTGAAAACCCTCCGACTGATCAACGCTAAATTTGGTAGGACCGAGACAACAAAACTCTACTGTTAAGTATTTAATATAGTTGCATCCTTAGGACTTGAATATTATATACTAAAAATATTAATTAATTTAATTTAAAATATTTTTATTTATCATGGGCAAAAGCATTTTTATTAATGAGAATATAAATCACATGACGTAATCATTTTCACATAAGCGATGTTTTGATATCTAAATACTTGTGGCCAGCTGTTTGAGCTACAAATTATTTAAGTATCCACGGCCTCCATCAGTATAGGTTCCATCTAAGCCATTTATTTACCATTCACAGTAAAACAAACTCACATCGTAGAATTAAAAAAAATAAAAATCAAAAATTGTTTTTTCTTTAAAAAACACGTGAACATGAAATGTCTTCATTCGATCAAATCGTCTCTGACACGATCCCCCTTGTACGAGAAAACAAAGTCTTTTAACTTTTTCTAAAAGGGTGGCCCAGCAGGCATCAATCATTGACATAAATCCATATATAGTTAATGAACTATGTCATCCGTAATCTTTATATCACAAAATTAGGCATATACCAATATCATTTTATATAAAATTGATAGTAAAACATATTTTAATACTCTCTCTTCTATTTTACTATATCACTTTGATTTTTGTATTATTTTAAAAGTTCAAATTCAAATATTATTGTGCGGAAGAAATTTCTTACACAAAAGCAAAATGGTCCCATGTATATCAATTATTGAACTACTCCAATCTCTGGTTTTTTTTTTTTGAAAAAATTTCATTAAAAAAGTCTGTAACAAAGTTAACTTCATTCAATGATATCTTAAATTTTGTCAAATATCATTAAAAAACTAAAATCTTTTAGTAAAATAAAATATCAAAATATAATTACCAAATTATCCCTTCCCTTTTCTTCACACTCCTTCCAGCATGCATGTTTTCATTAAATTTCCATGTAACAATCCTTAAGTGTACCTTCATGACAATCACTAAAGAACCGAAGTCTTTTAGCCTCCTATGATTCTTTAATAATATTTTATGAATTTAAGGTTTTTAAATAAAGTTAACTTTGTTTCAAGATCCTCAAATAAAATTTTCCCTTTTCTTGTTTTATATTGTTTTCCATCAATTTTACTGGATAATAAATCAAAAAATAATTTACTTCATATATAATTTATGTTTTATATCTATCCTTTCTAAAAATATATGGTCAAATGAGTAGAAAAATATAATTTAATTTTAAATAACATATGCGGTTAATGATCAGAAGTTCTCAAAGAAATCTTCAATCGAAGTGATTTGGCGAACATGCATAAAACAGTTATTACCTTTTTTTGGCCTGAAAGCAACAATTACTGTTACTTAAATGAGAACTCTTAACCAGTTTCATTATATCATCAAACCTTCATGTTTTCTTTCAATTCAAACCACTTCACTTTGACATTATTTATTATTGCAAATTTATTGTCCTCAAATTCACATAAAACAACAATACTTTTAAACAACTAACACATTTTACCTTGTTTGGAATTGATTTTAAGAAAAGAATATATTATGTATGTATAGATTTGTGAATAATGCAGCTTACTATGTCAAATCATCTAAAATCTGCATTAAGTCATACTTTAATATTACTATTTTATATTATTTTCTAGTTTTTTGCTTTTGAAAAGTTTAATAATTTTTCTACAAGCAATGGTTTAATTTCTCACTCTGCATGCCCATTGAGTAAACCAAAAAAAAAATTTTAAAAAAAAGAAATAATAAAAAAATACTTAAAGAACGAATGAAAAGAAAAATAGAGATCATCAAATCTAACTAACGAATGAAGTGAAAAAAACCAGAAGAAGAATAAGAAGAAGAAGATTTGCATGCCTCGAGCAAATGGTGGTGTGGGAACGAAACATGGATTTGCTTTGACATCTAAACTTTATAATAAATTATGGTACAATTTAGGATAATTCAAGACTCATTCTTGCTCAAATAATTGGAATGATATTCAAATGAATACCAAATGATTTGTTTTTGTTGATTTTGGAGTGTTTTTCTTATCTTGAAAATTTAGAGTTTGATTGTGTGGGTTCCTATATAGATTTGTCTGACGCCTTCTACGGACTCTTTGTTCATTTTGGTTTCTCTACAAGCTTGCCTTTTCACCTGTAATTAGTTTTCTTGGGTAATATATTTGATTAATTATCCATAAATATAATGTATCTTCAAATTATGACGTGCTTCATATCTACCTTCTACTTTTGTTCACGGTAGACCCTAAAAGCTCTTACCTTTCTTGGTTGCTAACTGGATTCACCACCAAGATCAGTTCTTCAAATAATGAATGACGTGGTGTGCAAGAGTTATAGGACTGCAAATTAAATTTTTATTAGTGTAAATTATTATTCCTAAATTATTATTCCTACCAATTATTTAACTCTCCAAAGCCCCCACTAGCCTGGGTTCCATCCAAGCCATCTATTTACAATTCACAGTAAAACAAACTCAGATGAGAAAAACCTTTTCCCCCTTAAGAACACGTAAACATGAAACGTCTTCTTCAAATGATGTCCCGCATGATTACCCTACACAAAAAAAAAAAAAAAAAAAAAAAACAAAGTTTTTAAACCTTGTCTAAAGATGTGGTCCAATAGTCATCAGTTATTGACATAATAATCCAAATATAATGAATGAACTATCTTATTCATAATTTATATATAATATAATTATACAATTTGGTATATGCCAATATAAGATATAAAATTTATAGTAAGATATATTTTAATATTATCATTTAGTAATTTTTGAAACATGGACATTGGCTGAATTTTTTTTCAAACTTGTATATATATTTTTAAAATTTTTACTAAAAACTATAAAGATGTTATAATTTTGATCATATTTTATAAATTTATCATTTCTATATTTTTTTTAACTTATTACTTTTATAAGTCGTCTATGAGATTCATGTAATCACCAAGATATTTAGATAAATTAAGGATTTGTATAACTAGGAGTAAATTGGTAAATAATAGTTATTTTTACATAAATTTTAATTACTAAATGTTATTTTAAAATCTGTTTAAGAATATTCCTAACTATGTTAATGAATTGGACAAAAGTATATGTTTTCAAAATAGAATGAATGTCTCCATAATTAAGGCAAAATAGAAATTAAGATGGTTATAATATTTTGCTCAAAAATAGAAGGAAAGAAAATATTTTGGCCATTGCCAAAATTTAGAAAAGTTCAAGATTTGTTGTATTTTATGGAGAGGAAATTTTCTAAGAGCTTCTTATTGTAAAATTATTTTTTTATCTGAAGTTTTGACAGCTGTTGACGAACAAGAGGGAGCTTATGATGCAGGTGTCTTAATAAAATATTCAGTATTTGAATTTTAAATTTAAATTGCAAATACAAAAATATATCCCAAAACCTTGTATAGTCCGTTGGTGATTTTTTGCAAATGTATAAATTACTCTTGTATAATCAAATAATTTTAGATTATTCTTCGCTCACCAAAATAAATGTACGTACATAATGAATGAGAATTTGAATGTGTGATAAAATTTTTATGTAATATTAATAAGTTGTTGTTGTTGTTGGTTGTAGTAGTAACAAAAACAAGTACTAGTTTTATTATTTTTTGGTCAAGAAGTCAAGGCACTAAAAACATTCCAAGAAAATTACCAAATTATCCAACAATTTGATATTTTGAAATTTGAATTGATTTTACGTGGGGGCTTTTATAACATCTGAGTTAAATTCTTTAACATTTTCTTTTTGCTCTCTCGCTCCTGTCCTGATATCCTGGGGTTTATTACCCACCCAAAACTAGCCCGATTCTTGTACTGTGGATCTTATAGTGATATGGTGTATTTGGTTCTGCGTTTGTAAGACTCAAAATTATGTTTACAAAAAAATAATAATTTATTATTTTTACATAAACATAATTTTAAAATAGGATTCCAACACGCAAAACGAATACCGATGGGAAGACCTCTTTGAGGCATTAAATTTTTAACCCATCTGTCGGTCACCCCCAGGAATAGAACTCCGTTCCTAGGGATGCCGGTCGTGATTACAACCAACTCGATCATTGGTTCCTTTAACATTTTTTTGAGCCGAGACAACGTGTAAACTTGATTAGTTTTTTATCAAGTAGTCCCTCAGGTGGTCCCTATGAAAATAAGAATATAAAATCACGTGTCCTGATCATTTTCACGTGGGGAATCTTTTGATCTCCAACTACTTGTTGTCAGCTTCGTGAGTAACCAATTATTTATCTATCTACTGGCCCACTAGCATGGCTTCTTTCCATCTCTGGCATCTATCTATTCACAGTTCACAATGAAACAAACAGAGACATTATAAACAAAAAAAAAAAAGCTTGTTCCTTCTCTGTGAGAACACGCGAACATGAAACACCTTCTTCTTTTCATGCATGATCCCCCTCCCCTATCCAAAAATGACAAGTTTTTTTTTTGGAACTTGTGTGGCCCAATAGGCATCAATTATCGACAAACGAATCCAAACGTGATGAATGAACTATCTTATTCATTATTTTTATATAATATAATTTGATATATATCAATATAAAATATAAAATTACATATTTTAATATTATCATTCCCATTTTACTATATCGCTATCACTTTGATTTAGTATTATTTTTAAAAGTTCAAATTACGGAAGAAATTTCTTACACAAAAGCAAAATGGTCCCACGGCTATCAAAAATGGAAGTACTCCAATGTCCGGTCAATTCTTTTTTGTTTTACATTGTTTTCCATCAATTTAATAAATATAAAAAAATACTTTATATACAATTAATTCTTTTATATCTATCCGCTTTTTAAATATATGTTCATATGAGTAAAAAAATATTAAGTTAATTTTAATTAAATAACATCTACAATTAGTTATCAAAAGTTCTCAAAAAACAAAATCTTCAATCAAAATGATTCACAAAACATGCATAAAACAATTATTACTGTTTTTTTTTAATTCCTGAAAAACAGCTGTTACTATTACTTAAATGAAAACTCATAATTAATTTCATTATAATATCAAACCTTTGTGTTTTCTTTCAATTCAAACCACCTTGATAATATTTATTATTCTAAATTTATTGTTTCCAAATTCACATAAACCAACAATTAATACTTTTGAACAACTGACACATTTTATCCCGTATTGAATGGATTTTAAGAAACGAATATATTATGTATAAACTTATGAATAACACCGCTTATCACATCAAATATAAAATCTATATTAAGTCATACTTTAATATTACTATTTTTATATTACACTACAAAAAAGAAGGCCTTTAGTGGCGACAAAAGTCGCCACTAAAGGTTTTTAGTGGCAACGAAAGGTTGTCACTAAGTTGTCACAAATACAACTGTAGCAAAAACTCTTTAGTGGCGACAAAAAGAGTCGCCACTAAAAAGAACAATTAGTGGCGACTTGTGTCGCCACTAAAAGAAAGTCGCCACAAAAAATGTGTTAATTAGTGACGAAAAATACTACAATTAGTGGCAACCTATGGTCGCCACTAATAGTGGTAATAGGATATCGCCACTAATTATTATAGTTTTAGTGACGACTTATGGTTGCTACTAAATATTGAAGGTTTTAGTGGCGATACATAGTCGCCACTAATCATGTTATTAGTGGCGCCAATAGTCGCCACTAAATCTTATAATTTTAGTGGCAACAATTTCGCCACTAATTCAACTTCTTTTAGTGGCAACTCATTGTCGCCACTAATTCTTATAGTTTTAGTGACGGTCCATTATCGTCACTAATTTTACTAGTTTTAGTGACAACTCAGAGTCGCCACTAATTCTTGTAGTTTTAGTGGCGACCCATTGTTGTCACTAATTTTACTAGTTTTAGTGACAACTCAGAGTTGCCACTAAAAATTGCCACTAATTTTTATTAGTTTTAGTGACAACTCAAGGTCGCAACTAATTCTTATAATTTTAGTAACAAGTGATTGTCGCCATTAATTTTTACCAGTTTTAGTGACAACTCAAAGCCGCCACTAATTTTTATAATTTTAATAATAAATTCTAATTATGTTGTCACCATTAAATTTATTGCTGAAAATTATTTTTAAAGCATTTAATGACGACCTATTATTGCCATTATGGGTGACAGAATCTTTTTTTAAAACATTCTATTTATAATTACACGTTATTTGCCTAAAAAAATAACAAAATTCAAATGGCTCTTATAGCAACTTCAGAAGATATGAGAAGACAATGAGAAAATTAAAGTACAACAACTAAACTGAATTACATCAAAAGAAAATTGTGATTAAAAATAAAGAGTAAACTAAACAAATTCATAGTCAAACACATAATCAACAATGAGAAAACAAAAGTTACAAATTATACATTCACTAATAATAGTTGTTGAACTTCTCAAAAAAAAAAAAACTAGTGAGGTGGAATATATTTAATATGCTCCGTTATTCTTTGAAGCACACTCAACCTGTAAGAAGAAGGAAAAAAAAGTGTTATTGAATTTAATACTAATAATTACTTTGGGTTAAAAGAGAAACAATAACAGTTAAAATATCAAATGGCATTTAAATGAAAATTTAAACTTTGAACCATGCTTAAATAAATATTTAAACTAGTAGGAAAGAAACGATGATTTATAAACATACCTCTATTTATTTAAATTCATTGAGTTGGTCTACTTGAAATATTGCTACTTGAAGGTAAATGTCCCTATTAAAATTTAAAAAAAAAATGGTAAGTATTGTTTATTCTTATAAATAAGAAAGAAAGTGTGTTATATACCTGCTGTTGTAATGTGGACAACAAGGCAGCAACTTGTGCGCGAACTTCAACCTGCACTTGTTGGGCCATCTGAGATCACTCTTGTTGGAGCTTCCGTTCAAATTCTTCTTGTATTTTTTTGCTCCATTTCTTCACGCTCTTGGGCCATTTGGGCACTATCCTCCTCCCGTTTTCGTTCCATTTCTTCCCGAACTTGTTCAATTGCAGATGAGACTCTATAGTCAACGTCAACTTGGTCAACGGGTCTCTTTTTTAGGGGTTTCTTTCCATAACCCTTTCCACGAACAAACCCTGATCGTGCACCCAATACAGTAGATAAAATTTCATCTCCAGTCATACGAGATTCAACTTCAGATGATTGTTGTCGAACAACAAGCTCATGTAGACAACCCTTCAGTTTAATTAACAAGTTAAAAACACATACAATAAATTATAATTAAGCAGAGATAAAAAATTGAAAGATATTGAAAAGTTACATGAATCTCATGTGACTTGGGATCAGCCCACTCTATCTCCCCATCCTTTGTACGACGAGTGTGTTGCGCCTCCCATACCACGTCAGGTCCCGCTGGCTCACCAGTAATGGGATCCCTCTAGAATATTTTGTAAAGAGCATTATTTCATCTTATAATAAAGAAAAAAAATTCTTATATAGAAGTACATTGGTAAATAAAAAATAAAGAGTCCATCCTTACCAGACTATGCTCTACCTCTGCAAATGACCGCGTGCCACATGTGTGCTTGGTTACTTGCTTTTCTCTATTTAGTTTATTTCTATTACTCATCAGCTACAAGTGGATAAGAAGACTTATTATTATTTAAAGATAGGCATAAGAATTATATATAAGGAAACAAGGTCAAACTATGTTATAGAATAAGAGTACATTACCTTAAAATCTTCAGTAGCCCAATGCTGAAGCAACCACTCCCAATCTATAGGATGCACATCAGCCGGTCGAATTGCCCGCCTATCTTCATCTGTATCTAGAAATTTGACAAGATCATGTAACTTTGCCTTCCAACTCCTAAATAATCTCCGTAAAGTGCTAAGAGTGAAGCGTTTCATCAACAACTCAGCTTGACCCTCTCGTTGTTCAAATTTATCCTACAGACCACAAATATAAATAGTTATAGTTACATATGTAAAGGGTTTAAAATTAATAAAACAATTTAGTTTGTATAACTATCTATACACAAATATATTACCTTAACTTTTAACCACATAATATCTCCATATTTTTCTTGTTGGGCAGGCCAATCACCATCTTTAAATAAACAAGTGGTCCGAACCACCAAGCCACAATAACTGGAGAACTCTCGAGCGCCATCTCCAACAGCTCGCTCGAAGTCTTCAGGGATGTCAATAATAATCTTTCTACCATATTTTGTCTTTAAATCAACAGACATACACTTGTATTTTCCTCGGCCTTTCTTAATAGTGCTACAAGAAGCTGAATAAGACATATAGGTCATAAAAAATCATTACACTTAGATAGACATATATGTGAGTGTGTGTGCATGTGAGGGGAGAGAAAAAAAATAAATCATAATTAAACAAAATCTAAAGGTGATTATACCTGCATTACTCTGGTTCAATGATGGCTGCATGGGTGGAGAATCTTTGTGTTCTTGTTGTGTCACAAATGGTGGTAGTGTGGGTGGAGTAGACTCCCTACTTTCAGAAACATTCCCTATGATGAGTCGTGGTGGTGATGTCACATCACTTGTGTGGTCACGTCTCAACTGACCACTGCCACGCCCATTTCCTCTCCCCCCTGCCTCCAACCCTGCCACGTCCACCACTTGACATTTTCTGTAAAATTGTAAAGAAGATGTGAGATATAATAGTTTGAATTCAAATACTAACTTGAATATATAAACATAAGGCAAAATGTTTGTAAGTACACTACCAAAAAATATTTAATCTAAGCTATAAGTAGTATCATTTGTGTCATTTGCATCATCATCATCAAGTATGTCCTCCTTATCTTCTTCATCAGTGGACGTATCTTCATCAGTGGATACATCCTCATCATTATCATCAATGAATTCATCCACCTCAGCAATTACGTTTGGCCCACTTGGTCGAGGGCGTTCATTTGAGTAGTTTATTGTTTCTGGTTGAATGTCATCCCTATGAAGGCAAACCACTAGGTCAATGCCTACATCACCGCTAGTAGTTAAATCTACTTCAATTTCAATCTGCTGATAAGCCTCATCGCTTAATAAGTCTTCATTGTCCCCATCTATGCCATCATCAGTCATCTCTGGCATATTAAAGAAGTCACGAGGATTTGTTTTTACAACAACAAGCCAATTTGGGTCACAATTGTCCTCTAGGTAAAATACATGTTCTGCTTGAGATGCCAAGACAAATGGTTCATTTGAGTTCAATGAGTATTGGGTGTTGACACTTGTAATTCCATATTTGTCCACCTTGTATCCTCTTCCTAAATGACCCACATCCCACCAATGGCACTTGAAGAGATACACTTTCTTATTCCCAATATATGACAATTCATATATATCTTTTAAAATACCATAATATTCTTTTGTCTCATTTGAATCATCACCTTTCACAAGGACTCCACTATTCTGTGTTCTTCTACCAGAGGCTCGATCTTGAGTGTGAAATCTAAATCCATTTACCATAAATGTGGAATAACGATGGACCATTTTTAGCGGTCCAACTCCAAGGCTCATAAGGTCGTCACTTGCATCACCCCGTGAACCTAACTCTAAAACCTATAAAAGACAACATGTATGAATATCATAACGTTTAATCTAACTAATAGAAACACGAGGTCCAAACATACCTGTGCACGAAACCATTTTGGGAACTCTGCAACCATTGAAGCTTGTGTTTCAGTCTCCATCTTGTGCTTCCTGCAATGTATGATCTACTTAATTAAAGGTGATAATAGAAAATTTTTTAGGTAAGCGATTGCTAATTTCTATAAACTTACTCAATAAATGGCCAAATGTCTTCACAATTTTGAAACACGTACATACAAGCTTGATTAAACTCTATATCTGATAGAAAAATTGATTCATAACGTCCCCTCGCTTGTCCACTTGGATTGAAGATAGACATCTTATCATGTTCCATATGTCCATCATCATTCCTAGGAGGTCTATTGAATTTAGTTGGGATATTTTCAGATAACGCGAACAAAAAGTAAGGCATTCATCAGCTAAGTAACCTTCAGCGATTGAACCTTCTGGACGAGCCTTGTTGTGAACATAAGTTTTTAGTGTTCGCAAGTACCTGCATTAGTATGAATAAGGTCAGACATTTTTTTAAATAATGAAAAAGACATCATAGCTTAAGATCAACCTTACCTCTCAATAGGATACATCCATCGATATTGGACAGGTCCACCAAGCTTAGCCTCTCTTGCTAAGTGAACAGGCAAATGGACCATGATATCAAAGAAGGCAGGTGGAAACACCATTTCTAATTTGCACAATGTAATTGCAGTTTGGGTTTCCAAGACATCAAGATCTTCAATTCTCAAGCACTTTGAACATAAGTTCTTAAAAAATTTTCCTAACTCTATTATAGGTTCTGACACTTCATTAGGTAACAAACCACGTATTGCAAGTGGAAATATATCTTGTAATAATACATGGTGGTCATGACATTTCAACCCAGAGATTTTTCGCTCATGGACATTGACGCACCTTGAAATGTTTGAAGAGAAGGAGTCTGGTACCCTCAATTTAGCCAAGAAGTCACAAACTTTTGCCTTCTCTTGTCTTGACAATGTATAGCATGCTGCTAGAATCAGGATTCTGTTACCATCTTCTATGGGATGCAATTGTTGCCTAATCCCTAAATCAACCAAGTCATATCGACTCTTCAGTGTATCTTTAGTCTTTCCAACGACACCCATCAATGTCGACATTATGTTATCCGACACGTTTCTTTCTATATGCATAACATCAAGGTTATGTCGGAGCAACAGAGTTTTCCAATAGGGCAATTTAAAGAAAATACTCTTCTTCCTCCAATTGAAAGCATCATTGGTGGGAAAACGCTTTCGCTTTTGGCTTTTTCCAAGACTCACATCTCCCAATGCTTGAAGCTGTATAAGTGCTTCTTCACCAGTAAGAGGCAAGGGTGCAAGTGAATGTTCAACTTTCCCGTCAAATGCCCTCTTATTATTGCGCCATGGATGATTGGGAGGAAGGAAGCGACGATGCCCCATGTAACATAACTTATTCCGTAAAGAAGTGGAATATGTGCCCTTGTGGCAACAAGGGCATGCAAACTTTTCTTTGGTGGACCATCCTGAAAGGTTCGCATACGCTGGGAAGTCACTGATTGTCCAAATGATAGCAGCACGCATCTTAAAATTGGATTGTGAATAGGCATCATATGTGTCAAGACCATCGTTCCATAATTCCTGTAACTCTTCAATCATGGGTTGCAAATACACATCAATGTCATTATCAGGACATTTAGGGCCTGGAATAAGAAGTGTCATCATAAAGTACGGGTGCTTCATGCATAACCACGGTGGCAAATTATATGGAACTAGCACAACCGGCCAAATGCTATGATTAGTACTCATATTTTCATACGGCTGGAACCCATCACTAGCCAGACCCAACCGTACATTTCTGCAATCACGAGAGAAGTCAAGATACTGGTTATCAAATGATTTCCAAGTAATGGAGTCAGACGGATGTCGTAAGACACCGTCATCAATACGTTCTTCCATATGCCATCTCATATCTTTAGCTGTTTGTTGAGCCATGTACAGCCGTTGCAACCTAGGCTTTAATGGAAAATGTCGCAACACTTTACGGGGCATTTTCTTGCCTTTTCGACCATCCAACTTCCATCTAGACATATTACACTTAGGGCATGATTCTGCATTTGCGTGTTCTCGCCAATATAAGATGCAATCATTTTCACATGCATCAATCTTAGTATAACCCAATCCAAGCTCCCTAACAACCTTCCTTGCTTCATAGTAATTGTCAGGTACTAGTGCCCCTTTAGGTAAGACATCTTTGAATAAATTCAACAATGTATCCATAGATTTGTTACTCCAATGGTTAAGGCATTTTAGATGAAGGAGTTTGACAATGAAAGATAGCTTTGTCATATTATTACAACCCGTATAGAGTTCGGTTTGAGCATCTTCCAACAATTTAAAAAATTGGCTAGTCTGCAAGTTAGGGGATTCAGTTGAATATGTTTCACCAAATGCATCATGTAACATCTCAATGATGTCATCATCCTCGTCATTATCCATAGGTGCTTCATCATTTGCATGCTGGAGGGGACTATGGATACTAGGTCGAGCTTCTCCATGTGAGTCCCACACTTTGTAACTTTCATTGAATCCCTTCTTAAACAGATCTGCCCTTACTTCACTTCTTATTTTCCACGCTGTATTCTTGCACCCCTTACATAGGCATCGGATCATATCAGTCACCCCAGCTTGGCTGAATGCCCATTGGAGAAACTCATCAACACCTTGTCTATATGTCATATCAGCCCTATTCCTAATGTGTATCCAACTTTTATCCATCCCTAAATCCAACATGAATATTTTCAAAGTGAGTATTTATAACTAATTTGTAATTATACATGTCTATATTATATAGAACACTAGGAAAGAGCTATATTTCTCTTTGGCACACACTACATATACTCTTATATCATCTAGAACACAAGTAAACATGTATCTTTGTAAATCTAAGGCATGAAGAAAAATAGACATGTATGAATCAAGTAGGTACGGTGGAACTTACATATTTTGTATACAATCAGTCAAGAATGTCATCATAATTTAACTACATGTGATAAGGTTCATCCACATAAAAGTAGTTCAAAAGACAAAGTCATTCAGCTATTAATTTGTCATAGCATAACAAGGTAATTTTACATAGGCTATCAGCCATTAACAAGAGCAATAATACATTCCCCCACATGATAAAATTTCCCAATCGATGATAATGGACAAAAAAACCCTACAGTTATTTATTTTTTATGAAACATTAGCTCCTAATACTTTATTAAAAATTCTTTATCTTTATCTTAATCAATTAGTGTTTGAGAAAAAGAAATTTTAATTGATTTTAAGACTACATTTGAATTTTTACTCTTAACCAAATAAATACTAATCAAATTTTAAACTTAGTATTTTATTTAATTACTCATAATCCAAATTATTTGTTAAATATTCTTCATCTTCATTTTAATCTATTAGTAATTTACTAAATGGTTCATTCATTATTTTAAAATTATATTTTTATTTCTACTCTTTATCCAATACATACTAATTACATTTAAAAAATTTCCCAATCTTAATTATGCTTTTCCTTTTTAAGACTTTGCTATCCACTGCTAATCAAATTGCAAAGGTATTATTATTTTTAATCACTTTTTACTTTTAGTATTTACCTATTAATTTGTTATTCAATCTTTTATTTAATTAATGATCAAACTTTGAATCCTAATCTTTATTTCAATCTATTAGTAAATAATTAGATGTGTCATTTATTATTCTGAATTTAAATTTTTATTTTCACTCCTAATCTAATTTTAACTAATTAAATTTTAAATTTAGTCCTCCATTGCTAATCAAATTTCTAAGTCATTAATTTTTTAAGAATTGCATTTACTTTTAATAGTTGCCTATTAATTTCTATGCAAAAGTTCACTATTAATTATTTGTTGAATATTCAATCATAATTACTTATTAAATAACCTCCATCTTTATTTTATTCTAGTCCCCATTTAGTAATTGTTTAATATATTATGCTTGAATTAACTTTTCGTTTTCATCTTAATCAAACAATTACCGAATAACTTTTGAATTTGGAGTTTATTTAATTATGTTTTCCTTTTTTAACTCGTAATCCATCAATTAATTGTCAATTTTCAAAGTTGTTATTACTATTAATAATGCTTTAACTTTTAGTATTTACCTATCAATTTCCTCTTCAATACTAATTATTTGTTTAATATTCAATCCCAATTACTTAGTAAATATGTTTCTTGAATTAGATCTTTAATTTTATCTTTATCAAACAATTACTAATTAATTTTCAGCCACTTTTAACAAGTTAATGGGCAATCAATGGTGCTTTGTTTGCAACGGAGCAAACAACCACTTTTCACAAGTTAGTAGCCAATTAATGATTCACCATACACATTTTTTTCTTCTACCTTATATTTTTCCAACACTTAGTTCCACATATATATACATATATATATATATATATATATATATACTAAATCACATTTTTAACATCAGAAAGATATGAACCAACCAGAAAATATCGCTTGGTTGCTCCGAAAAGTGCTTGTAGTGACTTGTGAGGAGGAATACAAGATTCAAAGATAACTTGTCAAGTTAGACCTGCACCCAAAACCAAAAGGAAAATATTGTCATAAGGATTTCTAAGTGAAAAGGAAACAAATGCATCAATTCTTTTGTGTCAATACGGATATATATATATATGTATATATGTGTGTGTGTGTGTGTGTGTATACATATGGATCTATATATATATATATATGTATATATATATGTGCACCGACCTTACCTATTGGAATTAAAAGCTAAAATTGGTCAACTATTTAATAGGTATTTTTATAATTTCATTCATTTAATAAGAAACCTTAGAAAATTAAAAATTATACCTTTATATTCATTTATTTACTTTGTTCAATCTCTACAAAAATTTCGACTAAAATTGATAATAGAAATCAATATGAATTTTTTCAATCATTATATTTTTGCTGTAAACAATACAATATGTCAAACGTCCTTAAAAGTACCAAATTAACATATCAGTTCATGAGTCTTATCTCTATGTTATTTAGAAATACATTCAAATAAATAAAAACAACAATTTATATTATATTTATTATTTATCCTTAACAAATCTTCAAAGAAACATTTTTGACCATATAATTTATAAAAGCAATTTGATATTCACAAAGGCTAAGATTCTACTTAAGTTTTAGTTTATGTAATTGATTGTAGTCATCGTTGGATATTTTGGGATTAATTAGTGGACCCGAGAAATTTCTGGGAGAGAAAGAAGGGTTGAAATGGAAATGCGATTACTTATTTATTGTCATTTCTTTTCATTTATTTATTTAGAATTATAAAAAGACAATAACAGAAATATCTTAAAATTCCTAATATTGTAAAACAGACTTACCAAAAAAGTTAAGATTATTAGCTATAGTCATATACATTTTTCTAATTAAGTTTGTTAAACGTGAAACATAACATAATATATATTTAAATAAAACATCATTCAAATGTAAAGTCTAGAGACATTTACAATAGTTATAGAAATTTTAAACTTAATGATATATGAACATTCATAAAATTTTTTATTGAATCAAAATTCTAATAAAAGTTTTAATAATCTCTTAAATTATATTTTTTGAATAAAAATTTGTTTTCATAACCATCGGTGTTACAATAAGACAATTGTGATTATTCATCTTATGTATGAAATCCAACAACTTCTATAATTACCAATGGTTTCTAAATCAAATCAAAAGGAATGGGTTAGGAGTGTAGATTGGACCTATGAGGTGGCCCTGAAGTAGCCGTTGGACCAGAAATCCTGATTTCCAAATTTGCTTATGTTGGTTTGGTAACAAAGGCTAAGATTAACTCTTGTCGGTTTCATTATTCTGATGCCTTATTCCCTTGTACCATCGTAAGTCTTAGCTGCGTTTACTATCTGTGATGATGCTAAGGGGAACTATGTTATTGGGTGCCTTATAATGTGGAGCAGAGTAAAATCAGAGAAAGGAAGATAGAGTGGGTGATTACGTAGTTGACATGTTGTTGAGTTAATTAACATGTAGTGCAATTTAGGATTGAAGTAGTTAGGATTGAAATAGTTGAAGAAAAGAAAGAGTTTCAAGGAAGTTAAGCACTAATTTTTTTACCTTTTTGGCCAACCAGGAAGATGAACTCAAATTCCTCACTCTATGCCCCCTTCTTCAACCTTCTGTTCTGTTAGTGGCACCTAGCATCCTTAGCTTCTTGTCTATTTCGCCATTACTATTCTATATTACAAATTAAACCAATTAAGTTCACAATATTCACTGAAAATAATCCAACAAATAAAGAATTTAAATAACTCGTGTAAATTAATGATTTAGTTGATAGAAAAAGATATAGTCTGGTACTTAGTAATAACAAAATAATGAGTTCACAAGTCAAGCATGCAAAATATTAAATAGATCAAAATACAAAATAAACAACAATCACTCTGGACCATTAAAATGCAGAATAGACTAAGTGTAAGGCGTCAACAATAGTATACTCAAATAGTTAAGAATAGTCACATATAAACACCTATTTCTATTCGACCATTATTTTAGCTTGATTAACAGACATTTAGGAGGAGGAAAAACTGAAGTTATCAAAAATGAGCAGATTGAATCAAAAATAGATAAATAATTAGTTTATCAATCAAAGGAAACAGCATTGGAAACCATTTGTTTTTTTTATTTCTTTTTTACTTACACAGCACTAGTAAATAACAATCATGTCTAAAACATATCTTAACCTCAGAGACCACAATGGACAGAAACTTAGAATGAATAAAGTGTTACCTTACTTCAATGCCTCTCAATAAAAAGTTTAAAACTCCAAAATTTTGCTTCAGTGCGTCAAAAATTTCAGCATCCTTCTTCCTCAGATCTAAAAAAACCCCAAAACTCGCTGCTGTTAGAAGGCGTGACTGCAGAGTTCTTGCTCAACTTCGATGTGTCTAGGGCTTTTCTCCTTTCTGGGCATTATTCAGAAGCCTTTTTTTTTTATTTGTTTTGCTAAGCGCTTCGAACTCCCTCTCTTACAATCGTTTTTCCGTAGCTATTGAAAAGCTTCATATATTTATTGATCTGACTCACTAACTTGACGTATTGCTGTAGCTGTTCAGAAGCTTCAAAGGGTTCAGATTTGCTGTAGTAGACACGGGAAAATGAGCCTGTGGTTTTGGCTTGATCTCAGCCATTCAATTAATATGAAGGACAACGCACTGCCACGTCACACAGAAGGAAAGGATGCAGCGTATCATGAATTCCTTCATGGATTACAGCTACTCACTGATTCAACGATCAATAATGTGCCACATCTCCGCACCCTTGCAACAAAATGCCACGCTTCGAATTTGCTTTGTATATCAGAACCTATTTTCTTCAGGTTTAGCTTCTCTGCATTCCAGCCTGTCCAGTCCTCGTCCAGTCAAGCCATTTGTTCCTTTTTATTTTTATTTTTTATCATTCTCATTTGATTCTTCTTCCATATTGTTGTTATTTTTTAAATAAAGATCTTTTCACTTTGACGTCATTCGTTTTTGCAAAGACTACAAGACACAAGTCGAGGCACAAACTCTTTAATCTAGGCCTCATAGTCTTGTCAAATAAGAAAGAAGGAACCATCGCAGGTTATTGTAATCATCCAATAGAACGAATTTGCTGTATATGCACCGCCATTTAATTTAGTCTAAGACAAATAAGATAATAAGAATGACTAGTTTAAAGAAAAAATAAAACAAATAGCTTTTCTCGGTATGTTTTGGTTAGATAATATAAAAAGAAATAAAACATGAGTATATAAAATAAAAATAACTTTTACATCCTTATTTTTAAAATAATAATTTGATAACTAAAATACTAATTAATAAATTGAGTAATAATTAAAAGATGTAATAAATATTATACATATTATATAAAAAAATACATTCGTGTTGTGACAATTCAAGCGGAGTGTTATTATTTTAGTTACTCACATCAAAAGTATTATTTTTATTAAATGCTTTATCAATGGATCAATATATATGATCATTAAAATAAATATTTATTACATTTTTATATAATATATATATATATATATATAAATAGATACTTTTTTGTGGTCTCGAGGAGAAGGTCAGAAGATGATAACTTAATTACTTCGAAGATGATGCATTGTTTAAAATATTAGGATAAATTCTTTTCCTTATAAACTAAAGAAAAAGGGGATGGTGTGCGTAGCTCCCAATGAAAAAGACATTTTTGGTATAGTGATAAATGCTTAGAGATTTTTCTAATTAGTTTTCTTTTATAACTAAAGATTTTATGGCTATCAGTTATGCGAAGTTACTCTAATAATGTGAATCTTGGTAATGCAAATTAGATCATTGTATAATAGTTTTAAACACTATACCTCATTAGTAATAAAAAACTGTATTTTTGTTTTAACTACTCTTTTAAGAATATACAAGTAACACTTGCTCCACCATATACTATAACACATAAAAAATTAGTATTTAATAGTAATATTTATTATTCAATTTGTTAACAAAGTGTTAATGATTTTTTTTTGTTTAATGATTTTTATCAAAGCATTAATGTTATACTTGTATTTAACTAGATAGAGAATAATTAAAAACAAGGTCCTAGATTTATATTATTGAAATCGTTTATCCATTTTATTACATCAATTAGACAAAATAGATTTACTAATAATTATTAATATTTCATTTAATATAACAAGTAAATTTATCAAAAATATAATATAACAAATAAATATTAGCAAAGTTTAAATATTTTATTGTTATTCACGTTAAAAAGTTTAAGACATCATTTTTTAATTGAAAAAAAAAATTACCCATCATTAAAATTTAAGAATTTTTCATATTTAACTTATAGTATTCTTAAATTATATTACAATTACACTATCATAAAAAATATAAAAAACAAAGGGTTTAGATATAATAAATTAGGAAAAATTAATATTGGAATGAAATAAACTTAACCAAATTGAAAATATGTATTATAATAATATATCATATATATTTATCATTATTATTTCTTATATTATATATGTACGATATATAATTTTGTATTATATTATTTTTTGTTGAACTATCTACATATATTAAACAATGCACAGTATACTTAAAACTAACTTATGAACCAATGAACTAAAGTGTCAATAACTTACTTTAAGCATTTTCCTTTGAGTCACAATGATGCTCCAATTTATAATTGGGGTTAAAAAATTTGGTGATTTCAATACTGAAGAGTTTAGTAATACTTTGATATCTCAACTTAATAAACTGATACACTAAGACTCAATAATAATTTGAGTATTACTTTTGGTTATAATTTTTTAAAAATCTATTAGTAAGTAATATTAATTTTGGTTACTAAAAATAATTTTAATTTTTACCTGCTTTTATTGTAATAAAATTTATAAAATTTAAAATTCTAAGTATAATTTTTTTAGAATAAAATAAATATTTGATAATCAATATGAAAGCAAGTGAGAGAGATAAATGTTAATTGAGCTTTTTATAATAATGATAATAATAAAATGATTTAAGAGAAAGAAAAGGAGAGAGCAATAGAAGCAGGTTTAAAACAATATACCTAAAGCCATTTGCTATCATACAAGCTGACATTCACTTTTTTCTTTTCTTGGTAATTCATTATTGTTTGATAGCCACATAATTAGATAAGTGACAGAAATATCACATTAGAGGTGCAATTGAAGATCCTTTCAATGCATCTTTTAAGTCTCTTTGATTGAATTTCAATAGTGTAATTATCAAATTACACAACTTTTTTAATTTATTAAAATTAAATAAATTTTATATTTATTTTTAAAATATATACAAGTCTCACTTGAAATGAAGAAATTTATTTTATATTTTAATCTAGTCTTAAATTTTTTTATCAAAACGCTTTTTATTTAAATTTTTTTCACTAAAAATTATATTTAAATTAATACATAATATTTTAGTGAAAAAATTTTAAATTAATATAAAGCATAGATAACATTTTTTTAAGAGACTTTATATATATATATATATATATATACATATATATGAAAAATAAAAAGAAAGTTAGTATAGTTCTAACATGTATCAAAAAAAGTGGATGTAATTACTCAATTTCCCAATAATACACACTTGGGAAAAAATAATAATTGTCACCATTCTTCTAATATGTTTTCTAGACCATGAACTAAATTGAAGGCCACTTAAATTTTTGTTTATTAAAACACCTCATGATCTTTGATGGAATTGCACAAGGTACAAGCACTTGAAACAAAATAATGGACTCTACTTGCATGAAACATGTAAAATAAGATACTTTTCAATCAAAAAGACAGTGATACAAAAATGTGAAAATATATATGGAGCTCATCTCTTTTCCTTACACTTATTTCATCTTTTCTCTTTATCTTTGCTTTGACTGTTTAATTAATTTATAACTGCATAGGATCTAAAGAGAATTCTATCTTCAATATTGCTTTCTTGTTAAATCCATTACCATATAGTGCCATGTTTTAAGGTGAATTTGTCATAACTATTAAGTGCCACCCTGTTATTCAATTATATCATAAATGCATATCAAAATGATACTCCTGTGGCTAGTTATTCAAATGATATAGTTCTTTGTTATAGTATCTTGCAGTGACAGCTAATTAGTATTGAATTGTTACATTATTTTTATTTTATGTTACGTCGCATTATCCATATTTATTAATATGCTTAATGTGAGGATAATCAATATCTTGAAGATGATATTTTACAATCAAAATTAGATAGTTAAATTTATATAAGGGATCAAATTCAAAAAAAATGATGGTCTTATATTTTTGGGATCACTATATTCTTTCGTTATCATACAACTATTTATTAAATATAAGATAATATTTTATTAAATAATTATGTAAAACTAATTTAAAATATTAAGTTATTTATTAATTAACAATTCTTAAAAGAATTAATTAGATTTTAGTGCAAATAATGACTTTTATCATATCAATAAATCTACTAAAACAAGTAAAATATTATTACATTTTTTGTATTCTTTACTAATTATTGTATTATAATAAAAAAGGTGTTTACAAGAATATAATATTGTTACTCAATCAAAAAATGATATATCTTGTGGGACAAAAAAAATAATTATAACAATTTGTAATCATTAATAATTCCTTATGGTGTTTTTTTGTCATAATCTTAACCAATTTTCTTAAAATCATTTTTGGAGTGCATTTCTTCCTCTTCGATTTGTATTAATTACCTACGACAATTTTTCTTTTTCCTTCCTATAATCTTGCACTTTTATTGCAATTTTTTAGTGTCAAATTTGACCTAACGATTTTTAGCCATTTCTCCCGTATATAAATATTATTTTATTTAGTAGAAGTTCTATATTATTTATTCCTTTCAAAAGTAATTCTTCCCATCATTCATTATTTGTTGCCATTAAATGTTAGCATAAAATTTTTTAAATAAAATTATTTAAAAATATTATTTCAAAACTTTTAGTAGTGATTTGTTGTCACAGAAAGATGCATTAAGTGGCAACACAACTATGTCACTATTAAAAGCTTTTATGTAAAAAATTTTAACCTTATAAAATCAAATCAAAAATTGTTAATTAAAGCAAATCTTTTAACGGTGACATAAAGGTAGCCACTAAAAATTTTTGTGCAAAAAATTCATCCTTACAACTTTTTTTATTTAAAATTATCTACACAAAAACTTTTAGTGACGACATATATAGGTTGCCACTAAAACCCCTCTTTAGTGGCGACATACACAGGTTGCCACTAAAATTACTTTTAGTGGTGACATATATAGGTTGCCACTAAAACCACCTTTAGTGGCGACATACACAGGTTGCCACTAAAATCACTTTTAGTAGCGACATATATAAGTTGTCACTAAAACCCCTCTTTAGTGGCGACATACACAGGTTGCTACTAAAACCCCTCTTTAATGGCGACATATATAGGTTGCCACTAAAACTCCTCTTTAGTGGCGACATAGATAGGTTGCCACTAAAATCACATTTAGTGGCGACATATATATGTCGCCACTAAAACCCCTTTTTAGTGGCGATAAAACGTTATCACTAAAGATTTATTTATTTTTTTTCCATCAATAAATTTTTTTCTTATCAAAACTTTTAGTTGCAACTTTAGGGTCGCCACTAAAGTTATTATTTAGTGGCGACTTTCTATTTGTCGCCGCTATAACTATTTTGTGACAATTTTTTATTGCCACTAAAGAGTATTAGTGGCGACTTTTTATGTCGCCATTAAAAAGAATGGTAAAAAAATAATAGTAATATAGTGGCAACTTTTAGTAGTCGCCACTAAAAGTGTTCTTTTAGCGTCAACTCTTTATTGGTCGCCACTAAAAGTTGCCACTAAAAATCCATTTTTTTGTAGTGTTATTTTATTCTTTTGTATTTTTGAAAGTTTTAATCTTTTTTTCCGCAAGCAATGGTGTAATTTCTAACTGTGTGTGGCCATTGTGTGAAACAAAACAGATTTTTTTTAAGAAAAAGAAATTAAAAATGATTAAATAAAAAATGAAAAAAGTAGAGATCATCAAATCTAAGCAACAAATGACAAACGTGCAAATATCCAGTTATATACCAGGTTGTTGTTTAATTGGGTATAAGTTTTTACTTATTAGACAATGTGACCGATAAGCTAAAAGCTTATATGGAACTAGAAGAAAAAAAATAAAAAGAAAGAAAATATTTTGGGCCTTGCCAGTGATGGAAAAACTTAGAGAATCTCAAGATTTTTTGTTGTTTTTTATGGCAAGGAAATTTTCTAAGAGCTTCTTATTGTGTAATGATTTTAAAATTTTTTAGCCGATGACGATCAAGAGGTTGCCAATGAAAATAATATCTATTTTCATTACTTTTTATAATATCTACTTTTTTACTTTTTTGTCAAGGTACGGAAATTTTTAAAGAAAATAACCAAATAATCAAACAATGTGATGTTTTGGATTGATATTAAGGATATATATATATATATATATATATATATATATATATATATATATATATATATATATATATATATATATATATATATATATATATAATGACATTTGAGTGAACTAGCCTCGTGATTCTTTGGTCCATACATGGGGGACTGGGCTCTAGAAAAAATCACAAGTACAGATCATGATAGCAATATAAATATAGATAAGAACCTAACTATTGTTGATTCACTCCAATGAACTGTATTTACCATTGAAAAATATCAAAATATCCTTATGTGTATTTTGTTTTTTTATTTAGTCTGTAACTATCATTCTTCCTTTTAAAAATGTGTCCCTCTCAAAAGTCAGGAAAATTGTCACGTATGTGATGTTTAATGAAATGATTTAAATATTAAAAGAGGAAAAACATTTTGATTTTGGATATATATTTTTAATATTAATTCATTTAATTTATACTATTTTTTTATATTTATTACAGCAAAAAAATTTATTATATAAACCACATGGAACAATCATTTTTACATAAGCAATATTTTAATTTCCCACTGCTTCTGGCCAGCTATTTTAGCTACCAATTATCCAACTTACAATCATTTGGGTCTTGAGATGCTCTAATAAGTTATATATGTATATTGCAACAATTTATCTTCTCAAGCTGGCAATTTTTTCTTGAGTAAGTGATATATGTTTGTGACTCAATTCATTATTATAGACTTAATTGAAGGACTTTAGGATAAATTGAATCAACTTATCTGGCCAAAGTTTCAAAGCTTATAATGTTGACAAACCAAACTCATTAGCAAAAATTTTCGGGAAGGAAAACCGACAAAAGGATAAGCATATCCGAACAAAGTCATTCATTCGTATGCTAAAACAAAAGCTTTTTTTAACTTTTCTGAAGGCTTGGCCCAACGTTTGTAATATTTTTGGACGTGTCTCTCAAGCTTGGTTAAGATATACTTCATCTACAATTTATTTTTATATCTATCTTTTTTTGAAATATATATATACCGCATGAGTAAAAAAATATGATTTAGTTAAAAAGAATCTTTAGCCAAAATGATTCAGGAAACAGGCATCAAGCAACTATTACTGTTAATTAAATCAGAACTCGTAACCAATTTCATTATAACATCACATCTTCATGTTTTCTTTCAATTCAAAACACTTCATATTCAGGTTAAAAAAAAAACAACAAAGAAATTAACACTTCATATTTGATATTATTTATCATTGTAAATTTATTGTCCCTAAATTCACATCAAACAACAATACAACCAGATACATTTTACCTTGTATTGAATGGATTTTAAAAAACGAATTATACTATGTATAGATCTATGAATAAAGCAACTTGTTATAGATAGTGGGAAATCTAAAATCTGAGTCATACTTTAATTTTACTATTTTTAGATTATTTTATACTTTTGTAAGTCACTGTATAGATTTGAAGAGTATTAATTGTTCCATTCCATAAATGCTCTTGACAATTTCTAATAAGTACATAAAAAAGAGTTTGATTTTTTAAATTGATGGTATTTATTAGGGGTGAAGATGGAAACTTGTTTGATTTTTAGATAATTTTGTTAATATAACTATTTTTTTTTTCCGATAAGATAGTTGGAAGTAACTTGTATTAAGGAGTGGAGGAAATATTATATAATAATACCTACTTTTATTACTTTTTTGTGAAGGTGCGGAAATCATTTTTAAAGAAAATAATAAAATTATCAAACAAATTGGTATTGTGGATTGATATTAAGGGGCTTTTTATGCCATTTGAGTGAATTAATGGAATTGGATTTGGTGCACATAGATGCAACGTGCACATCCCCAATTTCTTCGTGCACTTACTTTTGTTTTAATTTATTTTTAAAAAAAATTAAAAGGCTGTGCACATCCTTCCTTGAAGTGCACAGCCTTTTAATTTTTTTTTAAATTTAAAATTAAAATAAATTTAAATTGGACGGGATCCGGGTCTGTGAATTAACCTCCTTCTTTGGTCCATACATGTGGGATTGGGTTTTCCTGTCACTGTCCAATTTAATAGTACAATGCACGTGAATTAAAAATATGTCTTGTACCAAGGAGAAAAAATCTATTTTTATAATTAATTTTTACTATCAAGGTAGGAAAATCATTTAAAGAAAATTACCAAACTAATGAACTATTTACTCTGTCGGGTCCAAAATATAAGTCAGAGAGAAAAATTGTCTAGCACAAAATGTAAGTTATCTTGTATAATGAGTAATTTTTTATTTGATTTTATTCATGTCTTTTAAAATGTGAAATATATTTATTTTATTAGAAATTTGTGTCATTAATCTCAAAGGTACAGGCAAAATTGGAAGAAATATATATAACTTGAAAATAATAAAAATATCTTATATATTTCTTAATAAGCATGAAATGATGTAAGTGGCTTATGCTTTCAACCGGAGGGAGTAATAATTTGGAGTGATATATGGGAGGCTTCTATGATAATTGAGAGAAATGAACTCCTAATTTTTTAGTCCATACACGTGGGACTGGGTTCAGTCATTGTCCAACTGACAATATCATATGCGTGAACTAAAAATGTGTCACTCTTGAAAGTCAGGACAATTGCTACATATGTGATTGTTGGTATCCTCTTCAATAAGATATAAAAAAGGAAAATATCTTAATTTTGGGAAATGAAGAGGTCCCCATGCATGCTTTGGTAGTCGTGGAAACAGAGCACTTTGGGAGGGTTGAGATTCTTAATCGAGAAAAGAGATGAAGAGATGGTGGGGGGAAGCCACATGGTCATGGTCATCTTCGAGAAGAAGATGAGAGAAATCAGTGGTTGAGGTCAGAAAATAGTCCCCTTAGAGTTGGAAGTGGTCACGATGGTGCTCCATACGAAAAATGCTTTGGTATTTATATGTATAAAAATATACTAGTTTGAATTAATAAATATTATCATAAGATTAACAAGTGGTATTTTTAAATTAACACGTGATATTGTAAAATTAACAAGTAAATGTTATTTACTTATTAATTTTTCAGTAGTACTTTTTAATTTAAGAATATCACTTGTTAATTCAAATAATATTTCTCTCTCTTTTCCTAGCTTTTCGTTACATTCTTTCTCTTTCTTTCTTGTTTTTGTGAACTCAGGTTCTTTAGTTTTTTTTTTTTTTTAAACTCTTGGATCCCTATATGAGTTTCCTTTCTTTATGTGGTCCATAAATGCCATTTTTTCTTATAAATAAGATTAAAGCCACCTTGAAACTTTTGATTTCAAATCACAGAATGTTTGTAAAAATTAAAAGGTGTAACAAAGTTTACAAGTGATATAGTTAAAACTCAATCCAAACTAAAATTGATCCAATTATTGTAAGCAAGCTTGTATTAAGTTTTTTTTTTTTGTTTTAAACATAGTCAAAATTCTGAAGTGATCTCAAACATAAGTTTTGACAATAAAGAGCTCAAACGACAGTACATTTTTAATTTTTCTTGACCCCTATTATGAGTTAGTAATTACCTAACCAAATGAGTAGTAATAACTTCACAATTTTTATCAGAGAAAGTAGATGCATATAGGAATAATAAATTAAAATTTCAAAGTGAGATCACCTCCCAACTAGTAGTGAAAATTCCACAAATTTGTAGCTCTTGTTGCAGAATTCTACAGCTTGTTAATAGACTTTGACAAATCATAACTTTAGATGTACTACTCCAAATTATCTCAAACTTCATTCTTTTGGAACCTTTAGATATATCTATTTTATGCTATGACAATTTGAACTCCAAATCATAGCCATATAAGCACAGAATTCGAAAAAAATGCACTACACTCAAAATGACAGCAATCTATAGAATTTGTTGATAAGAAAACCAACTTCTAAGGTTTATATCTTGGACTCCATACAACCAAATCGAGTGATTCTAGTTGCTATACAAGGCTTGAAAATTCCCCTAACTCTACCATTTGAGCTACTTGGGCACTATAACTCAGATCAAATCGAACCAAACCAAGACCAAAACTTTCCAAACCAATTGTAGCAAAATTCAATACTAAGGGTCATTAATCTCACTAATTGTGAATTTTATTCATCCCATGTTGAATTTTATTTTAATTGTTTGAATTTACTTATACATCTAAAATTATCTTCTTAAAAATAAAGTGTAAAGATTAAACATGTTTGGAAGACAAGATTCAAGAGCTTGAATTGTCATCCTAGCCTCAAAATTGGATCCTCTCATGCATGTTCGTCTCCATAATCTCTCCAACAAAATCATGTCCTTACAATCAATCCAATAGTCCAAAACTCTCAAGCTGGCAAAGCATTAGGGAAGAAGACATAAATAGAATAAATGTTGGGCCTCGCTATGTTAAGGACTCGGATTTACAGCCCAACTAGCCTATGATGCCTTTGCACCTTCCTGTATAAATTAGATTCTCTATGTGTGCAACCAAATCACCCAACAAGCCTAGCTAGTAGTCTAGTGTGCTCTCCTTCTGTCTTGCTCTCTTTTAGTTCCAAAATTTTCCATCATTTTCCGGTTTGTTTTCTCATCCTTTCATAGAAAATTTCCAGTGTTCACTAGCACGTCTTTTGTTCCCAAAACTTTATATTAGATCTTCCCTGAAAGTTTTTGGTTTGTTTTATCCTACTTTTCTATTCCTCCTTTTTGTTCTATTTATTCCAATGCCTTGTTCAGCGAATGCTGCAGTTGCTCCACCTGGCTTCCCCTTCTCCACTGAAGACAATCCTCCTCTGACTGCGAGCACAT
Organism: Erythrophleum fordii; assembly: GCA_032878935.1. Classification (NCBI taxonomy): domain Eukaryota; kingdom Viridiplantae; phylum Streptophyta; class Magnoliopsida; order Fabales; family Fabaceae; genus Erythrophleum; species Erythrophleum fordii. The sequence continues at coordinate 14,755,597 of JAVQMF010000050.1, forward strand.
TTTTCGCCGCATCTCCTACTACTGACCCCACCGATCACTCTGTCACTGTTATTGATGGTAAGAATGCCAATTGGACATCTGATCTGTCTGCCACGCTTTACAGGATTGATAAATGGGGGCCTCCATACTTTAGTGTAAATGCCTCCGGCGATATATCAGTCCACCCATATGGTTCATCAACCTTCTCTGAACAAGAGATTGATTTAATAAAGATTGTAAAGAAAGTCAGTGACCCAGAATCTGCTGGCGGTCTCGGGTTGCGGCTTCCTCTCATTATTCAATTTCCAGAGATATTGAAGAACCGGCTTGATTCTCTTAATGCTGCCTTCAATTATGCAATCCAATCTCTAGGTTACCAAAATCGTTATCAAGGCGTTTATCCGGTAAAATGCAATCAGCACCGGTTCATTGTTGAGGACGTTGTGAAATTTGGATACTCATATCAGTTTGGGTTAGAGGCAGGGTCGAAGCCCGAGCTCCTCCTTGCTATGAGTTGTTTGAGTAAAGGTCATCCAGATGCCTTTCTAGTTTGTAATGGGTATAAAGACGTTGAATTTATTTATCTCGCTTTGTTTGCTAGGAAGCTTGGCTTTAATACCTTTATTGTTCTTGAGCAAGAGGAAGAAATTGATATTGTTATTGATTTGAGTAAGAAGCTCAACATGGATCCTGTGATTGGCATTCGAGCGAAACTGAGGGCGCAACATGGTGGGCATTATGGGCCGACTTCAGGTGAGAAGGGTAAGTTTGGCTTGAATACGACTGAGATCATGCAAGTCGTGACAAAGCTCCAAAATGAGGGTATGCTTGCATGCCTAAAGTTACTGCATTTTCATGTTGGTTCTCAAATTCCTTCTACGGATGATATTGCTGCGGCTGTGAAAGAGGCTTCACAGATTTATTGTAAATTGGCTACAAATGGTGCTCCCATGCAAATTCTTGATGTTGGAGGTGGTTTAGGTATTGACTATGACGGTTCCATGTGCAGCGAGTCTGCTGATTCTGTTGGGTACACTATGAAGGAGTATGCTGAAACTGTTGTTTTAACAATCCAGGATGTCTGTGACAGTAATAATATCGACCACCCTGTGATTTGCAGTGAAAGCGGTAGGGCTATTGTGTCTCATCAATCCATTTTGGTCTTCAACATTATTTCCAGTAGAGAATATGATGCCCCTGAATTGTCTGCCGCTGGACTGAAATATTTGGTTGAGGGGTTCTCTGAGGATGTTCGTGCACATTATAAGAATCTACATGCTGCCGCCGTCCGAGGCGATCGCGACATTTGCTTGCACCACACTAAACAACTCAAGCAACGATGTATTGAACAATTCAAGCAAGGGTCTTTGGGTATTGAACAGCTTGCTGCTGTGGACGGTTTGTGCAAGTTAGTTGCTAAAGTAACTGAGGATGAGGATCCAGAACGATATTACCAGATGAATCTCTCTATGTTCACCTCCATTGTTGACTTTCTTCTAGTTGATCAATTGTTTCCTATAGTTCCCATTCATCGTCTAGCTGAGCGGCCAACGATAACAGGAGTCTTGTCAGATTTAACATGTGATAGTGATGGGAAGATCACCAAGTTCATAGGCGGTAAGTCTAGTCTACTCCTCCATGAATTAGAAGGTGATGAAGGAGAATACTATCTCGGAATGTTTTTGGGTGGGGCCTATGAGGAGGCAATTGGCGGTGTTCACAACCTGCTTGGGTTTACGACTATCGTTCAAGTGGAGCCAAGCAGTGATGTTGACGATGGCTTCGAGGTGAAGCGTGTAAAGCTAGGGATGTCAATTAGCGATGTCCTTCAGAGGATGTCGTATGATCCTAATAGCGTGTTGGAGACCATAAAGCAACTCGCAACAGCTGCAGGTCAGTCGACTGATGGCCTAGATTGCTTCTTCAGCAATGTGCCTTATCTAGTGTCATCATCGCCCTGTGTTGACAGTGCCTTAAACAACAATTAATGGTGGTCGGATTTGAGTATGGTTCCATGTTGTGTTTACCTTGTTTTGTTGATTTTGGTACTTGTCTGTCGTTTCTTGTGTTTTGCTTTGACGCTGGCCCCCTTGTCTGGTTGGTTAGACCTATTTGTTAGGGCTTTGATTAATAAAGTGTCCAGTCAAAGGGGAGAAATAAAAAGCAATCATTGTTGATTCTTCCGCTGGGGAAGATATTATGCATGCATGTGTAACGTCCTAAAATTATATGTTATAAATAAATATTTTGTCTATTCCCATTGGTTGGGTATGCATTTTAGTTTATAGATATCTGTAAAATTTAATTTTGTCCATCCTCATGTGTTTGGTATGTGTTAATTAGAAACCAAATCTCAGACAACGCATAAAATAAGCGAACAAGGCAGTCTAATCACGAGCACAAAATTCATCTTTCTATATATTCTGTAGACGCAATAGTCTTGATTCTCCTTTAGAAAGATATAATCATCGGTTCATTAGAGTCACAGCTCCCGGAGTCACATCCATACAATGAATCAAACGGCTCTCGCAGCTCAGAAAATAATATCAGCCAGTTGCAGACACTCCTGCAGAAAACACAAAGGAAGAAAGGAAGAGAGAGAAGAATGAGAAAGAAGGATCCTAACAAACTCCATAGCCCCTACGTGAATAGTTCCGAGACCTTATACATAACATATATGCACCTATTCTCTCTCACCGTCAAGATATAGTGTATATATATATAGTTGAAAAAGAATAATTTTCTTTTCTCTGTTGTCTGATCAATCCTCATTTAGCTAGTTTAAGAAAGACCTGATTATGGGTTTGTGGCCGATAGTGAGTCTAGAAAATTTGAAGCTTATTTGGGAGGCTTAAGAAAAAACCGAATATGCATATGTGAACATGAGTTTGGACGTGGGATTGAGGGCAACCATCTTGATAATTACTTCTTTCCTATTGCTATTTCCTATTTGCTTCCAGGCTTATCTATTTGTTCTGTTTCTGTTACTACGTACAACGTTGGTATGTTCAGTGTCCTACGAAAATTGGATGATCACATTCCAGCCGGGAAGACAAGAAAATCGTATGATCACAATTTTCACCCCAATATTTTTACAGAGCGATCCACTAAGGTGTTTCTTTTTTTTTTCCCGGTGTTCTTGACGTGAAAAAAATAATTTATTATCATACAATAAATATCTCGTCGTTATTAAACGGAAGGATCCTCTACTTACAATGATATCTTGCGCTTCTGTTTCACCATAAATTTGGATGGATTTTTTAAATTTGACTAGGATGATTTATATTTAATGTGAATGATTCATATTAAATTTGCAAAAAAAAAAAAAGCTTAAATAATTTAAATTTAAATTCGATATCGACGGTTTGAATTTGCTGTGCAATTAATACAACGATGATGCTGTTTTGCTACAGTAAAGAAGTTTTTTTTAATGCAAAAAAAGTTTCTTTTTTAATACTGAAAAGAAGGAAACTCTCCTAAAAAACAAACTACCCAGCATCAGTGGGTCCAGTACAATCAGCCCGCATTAAATTACAAAGAGAATCAAAAGGAACCGCAAGCTACAGTAAATAAGTTCTCTTGTTACTGTTTGTAATTTTTTTTTAATTTTGTATTAATGTTATTTTTGTGTACTGAATCATTTTTTCCCGATTGTATTTAATATATGATAAGTATAATATCTATATTATCTTATCATTGATTTGACAGCAAGTTTTCATGACTCTTGACATATATTCAGCGTCAATCTCACTCATTTTCGCCCCATTTTGTAGGTTACAGCTCAAAGGAAGCAGTATTTCAAGAAAAGGAGATCAAAATGTGCGAAAATTCAAGATCCTCAATTTTATTGAGACTCTTCCCCTCATATATCAATGCAAGGCAAAGCCAGGACTTGGCTGAACAATCTCCCTGAAAAATCTATTACTGCCTTGGAGGGATCTAGAAGAGAAATTCTTAGAGCCAGATTCTTCTCTCATAAGAAGATGGTGACTTCCAGAAGAGAGATTCTCAATTTTGAGGGGCATATATAGCATTCTGACAACGCCTCCATCCTATGTTTTTTGTTTACTTTTACCATACAAGCATTTGGGATAAAAAAAACTTGTGACCAAGGCCAGTAATATATATTTTATAAAATTATAAATTATAAAATAAGTATATACATTATAAAAAGAAAAAAAATAAGGTATGGGTCCTTAGAATTTCCAACAAATTTTTATTGACCCCTTTAATTTGGTTCTTTAGGAATCACTCCTTATAATTTCATTCGGTTAAAAAAAAAAAAATCAGTCCAACGTTTGCCGATGTGTCAGACTGAATATGACGTGGCTTTAACACCGTTATTGCTTTTTTTGGGGGCTGAATTGGCTACACACAGATCAAGTAAGTCGACCGGTTTTTTCTTCTTCTTTAATTTCTTTTCTTTCTTTTTTTTTTTATTCCAGCAAAACACACAGCACCATTGAAACATAAATATGGAGGGATTTTTATTTTCTCCGGGCGTGTAAAACTTCAGCAAAGGGAGGGATGGGTGAATAGGTGCTGTGCAACGGAGGCGGAGGCGTGGTGAACAGATGACTCCGCTGCAAGCAACGGCTGCCGGCGATGGAGGCCGAGGAGGGACGAGCCTGAAGGTATATTATTTTGTTGCTCCCTATTATGGATGACTGTAAGAGCATATTTGATTTTAAAAGTACTTGTAATCAATAGAAGATATGAAGTCGTCCCAACTTAAAATGAGCACTCAAATCTTTTGTGTAGATATTATAAACTGAATGGCAAACAGAAAAGGAGGAGACTTTCCGATATATTAATTTGATGGTGTCTTCTGTAAATGTGGATATTAATTATTTTCTTCTAGAATAATCTTTGATATACTGTATATATTTGTTGTGAGGCTGAAACTTGTAACAAAATCATATTGCGCTTCTTACTTTTTGAAAGACTGTCATTTTAAAGCACTGTCATTTTCGTTGAAAAACATGATTCTTTAGTTTATGCAATTTTTCTTTTTTAAATATATGATTTATAAGAGAAGTTACTGAATACTGAAGGTAGTGTGTTGATCTGACTTATTAGAATGAAATTATAAGGTTCAATTCCTAAAAAACGAAACTTCAAGGACCAATAACTTATTTCCCCCCTTATAAATATCTTACAATCTTATAATTATTTTATTTTTCATAAAATAAAATATTTATTAAGTTTTTAAAATTATATTTTTACTTCTTATCAATACTCACTTTATTTTTCATTAATTTTGTTGTTTTTATTTGAAATCAATTATTCATATATTCTTGTTATTATTTTTTATCTTTCTCATTTAAAATTATTATTATATAACTAAAATATATTAATTTAATTATAACCAATTGGATAATGACTCCACTATTGAACTATGAATTAGAAGTTTAACTAGTTCAATAGCTAATCCAATTTTTATTGCCTTGTTTTTTCCCTCTTTAAAATTGAGCTGCTCATTAAAATTATTAATTAATTATGATTAATACTACCGCACGCATTACTGCTATCCCCATTAATCCTCTCGCTCATGTTTAATAGCCAAAGATGATTCGATCATTTAAATTTGGTCTTGATATTTTGAATTTTATTTTATTTTTTGTTTAAGTATGAATTATATAATATAAATAATTTTTTAAGAAAATTAATATAATTTAAAATATGTTTAAATAAATTTTTATTTATATATGATTATTAACAAATATAAACTTTTACAAATTTTTTCTCTTTATAAATTTACTTGAATTTACGAATTTGACAATCTTCTTATAACTAAATTTTAAAGTAAAAGATAAATTATATTTTTGATAAAAAAAATAACACATCTTTTCCCTAAAAATGAATTTGTGACGGCAACTAAATCCTAACTTTTTCTTTCTTGGGCAGATCAAATAAAATCCTAGCAGAGATCGATCCGAGTTTATTCACCAGGTGTGAGGCTTGGTGTTAACAGATAAATCGACATTTTAAAAATGATTTATTGTGCATAATTATATTGTATTAAGTAGTAACCATATGTTCATGATTTAATAGAACCAAAAAAAGCCCCTTCGTTTTTGCATTACCTGCCCAGACTTGGCCTGCTCGTTCCCTGTCAGACTTTGAACGCGTTGATGATTCCCGTGACTTGAGCAAATTGAAAACCTATGCGTGCCTATTTATTAATTTATAATTCTAAAATTTCGTTTAATTACTCTGACATCAATTGTCCTCCTATGTGAACGGAATATAACAGATTAATTCCTTTATAATTATAAGAAACTGAGTCAACAGATAAATAAAAGGAGTTTGGATCTTTTAAAATTTTTTTATTGCAAAAATCTTATAAAAATCAGAGAAAGAAGAGAGAATAAAAGAAGTGAGAAAAAAAAGAAAAAATAAATTTTGTGTACATATTGATTCTTTATATCATTTTTCTTTTAAAATTTTAAAAAAATTTATAATACTGAACTCTCAAAAACCCGAACTCAAAATAAGACAAGTTATATAAGATCCTAATCCATGTGTGTTGCTCTGAAATCAATAAATGAAAGAAAGAACACTACAATATATGTAATGTATAGCATTATATAGTTGAAAATGAAGAGGTGGATCCTTGGCTGGCTCCATTCATATCCAAGTCAATGATCTCCATGTGGGTTCTCCCCGTATGTAATGCCATTGTTTGCAACTTGACACCCAACTCTTCACACACTGTGTTAGCAAAATATTTTAAATTAAAATAATTGTAGACTTCTTAATATTTTAATTTTAAATGTATTTATTTTTACTCTCGCTATAAGACCAAATTTTATGTTTTTTATATTTTGAGGATTTAACTCAATTTATACTTATACCAAATTGCAAATTTTGAAAGACTATTTTACAACCCAAAATATATATATATATCCAATATTTTTTTTTCTAGGAATACATTGTATATTTACTAAATAAGTATGAAATTCTTGTCACTGCAGTGTTGACTTTCTACAAGCTCCATTGATCACTACATAGATCCCTGAGTCATGGCTTCCCACTTAGGCACTTTGAATTGATTATCATATTAGTCTGAAATAACATAAGCTCTAACTTGCACTTAAAAATGGATTGCTTCATCACAAAGTGACCCTAATCACACTCAACAACAGCAATAACATTCTTCCATGGATTCCTCTCCTCACTCTAACACCTTCCCTTCCAATCTCCTCTTCCTTTTCCTCCTCTTATCCTCAAATCTCCTCACATTGTTCTTCTCCTCCACCTTCTATTCATCCTCCTGCACTCCCACCCTCTCCACCACCACCGCCACTGCACCGCCTTCTTCCGATGACCTCCCACCGGAATTCCTGGCCTTTACGTCCGGCCAACGCCTCCCACTAGGCTTCAATCGCAACTTTGACTCCGACACCATCCACCCTCCCATTGGCAATGGCTGCACCCTCTTCCCCGCCGAGCTCCGCCGCTTCATGTCTTACCAAGTCAACGGTTCCTGCCCGGACGACGAGCTCCTTGCACAGAAGCTCCTCCTCAAAGGCTGCGAGCCACTCCCCCGCCGCCGCTGTCGCTCGGCTGCGGCGTCCAACTCCGTCGAACCCCTCCCTCTGCCATCCAGCCTATGGTCCACCCCCTCCGATTCCTCGGTGGTCTGGACCGCCTACACCTGCAAAAGCTACCAATGCCTAATCAACCGCAAAACACAAAAGGGCTTCGACGACTGCAAGGACTGCTTCGATCTGAACGGCCGGGAGAGGCACCGGTGGACCTCCTCGAAATCCAACGGCCTCGATTTCAGCATCGACGACGTTCTGAAGGTCCGAAAACCGGGGTCGACTCGGATTGGGTTGGACATCGGAGGGGGAGTGGCGTCATTCGCGGTGAGAATGAGAGAAAGAAACATAACAATCGTGACGACGTCGATGAATCTGAACGGGCCTTTCAATAACTTCATAGCTTCTCGAGGGGTGGTGCCTCTGTACCTTAGCATATCACAGAGGCTTCCGTTCTTCGACAACACGCTGGACATTGTGCATTCGATGCACGTTCTGAGCAATTGGATTCCGGAGACACTACTGCACTTCTTGTTGTTCGATATATACAGAGTGCTGAGGCCTGGTGGGCTGCTATGGCTGGACCATTTCTTCTGCGTGGGGGAGCAGATGAAGGAGGTATATGAGCCTATGATTCAGATCGTTGGGTTCAAGAAGGTGAAGTGGGTCACGGCGAAGAAGCTCGATAGGGGCCCGGAGATGAAGGAGATGTACCTCTCGGCTTTGTTGGAGAAGCCATTGAAAAATTCTTGGTGATTTTACTGCGAGCAATGGGAAACCACCTCTTCTTGTTTTCTTCTTCTTATTGTTCTTTTTGTTTTTTCTTTGTTTTTGGTTAAGTCTAGAAGGAGATATTATTTTTCATGCGCATGCACTCCGGTTTGATTTCTTTTTGTAGATTCCATGGCTTGGAGCGACGTGGATGCAAATACCTTGTTGAATAAAATATTTTACATTAAAATTTCTCTTTCGTTCTAGAAGAATATTCAACTTAAAATGTCCTTTGTATATTTGTTATTTTTTGTCGTAGTTGTAATTTCATTGAGATGTTTTTGTTAATTTCTTTTATGTTTTTAGAGATCTTATTTGAGATGTGTTGTTTTTTAATTTTGGGTATGTTAATTTTTTTAAGATCAATAATTATATTACACGATTTTTTAATTTATATTTTATTTTTTAAAATTCAATAGATGCACTATATTTACTTTATTTTCTTGTAATAAAAAAATAAGTTATAATTATAGATGTTTTAATTAATATATATACCTTATTAGTTATATAATATAATAAGTATTAAATATATATTTATTATCAACAATATATATAATCAATTCAAAGTTGTCACTTTCTAAATTTAACAAATTATAAAATTATCTGATAAAAAGTAATTATTAAAAATGAAGAACGTATTTAAAAAATAATTTTTTAGTTAAACCAATTTAAAGATGATGGTTTAAATTTGCAAATATAATTTGCGTTAATATATATTAATAAATATAAAAATTACCATAAATATAATTAATTTTAGAATAAATAAATTTAAAATTTTTAAGACAAAATAAATTATATGATTATAAAAATTATAAAAATATATTTTCTAATATGTTATATTTTATGAAAAAAAATAATATTACTTTTGAGAGAATTTTGGTTATTTATTGATGGGTCTGTGTTTATTTTCAAAGCACATAGAAAGAATATATAATTTAAACATTTCTCAAAAAAATAAGGGAGTAATTTATTTCTTTTTTTTATTATTATCTTTTGTAATTTTTCTTGAAAGCGGGGACTGTCTTTCGTATGTTAAAATTTTTAAACTCCTTCAGACTAATTGTGTCTGTAATTAAAATAGATAAATATAAAATGTGTAATTAACAGGTCCCACTTCAACGTGTGAGATCCACTTGGACGATGGAATAGAGGAAAGAAAAATGGAAATAATCCAAATATCTATAGTATTGGAAGGACTCAAATTTAGTGAACTAATTTCTTTTTGGCACTTATTGTTTCAGTTTTGGGGCATCCATATTTTAATTTTATTTTTGTTCTCAATTATTTTATATATATATATATATATATATATATATATTAAAAGAAACAAAATATAGGGTGAAGATGGTTTTTGAAAAACTGTATATGTGATAGAAGTTGAAAGGCATTTTACTTCTTTTAAAATAAAATATACTGAGGCGGTCCAAATTGAGGCGAATAAGCTACATATTACCGTAGTCCAGAGTTGACGCATTGGAGATGCTTAATATTAAAATAATAAAAAATAATAATCAAATTTTTAACTTTCTTTTTTCTTTTTCCTCAACGAACCAAATATGCTGCAAGAGAGAGTAGAAATTCTACATGTGTAGGTACTACTCTCTCTTAAGGGCCATTCGTAGAAAGAATTGGAGGTGAAAAAGTAAGAAATAATCCAAATATCTAAAAAAAAGTTAGGTAAATTTTACTCCTATAATTATTATTTAATATTTTTTAATAATAATTATTTAATCATTAAAAATAAAAAAATTATTAATATTTTTTATTTATAAAGGGCCATTCGTTTTAAAAAAAAAAAAAAAAAAAAAATAGGTAAAATTTTAATTTTATTCTTATAATTATTATTTAATATTTTTTAATTTTTTTTACAAAATTATTTTTTTATTTTTATTTTTATTCTTAACTTTTTGCTTATAAAAAATGTGATTAGTTTCTTTTTTATAAGTTCCCTTAGATAAGTTTGGATTCTTTTTATTTTTATTTTTTTTATTTCTTTTTAATTTTAGAGAAAAATAGATAAATATAAAATGTGTAATGAATGAGTCTCACTTCAACGTGTGAGATCCACTTGGACAATAGAACTCATACTCTGTTTCTCTCTTCAAAATTGATAAAAAATAGAGAAAAAATAAATGGAAATAATCCAAATATCTATAGTATTGGAAGGACTCAAACTCAATGAACTATTTTTTTTTTATGATCTCTCTTACTAAAAGTATTGGGATCCTTATTGCTTCAGTTTTGGACCATCCATATTTTAATTTTTTTTGTTATCAATTATTTTATATATATATATATATGTATATATATATATTAAAGGAAACAAAATATAGGGTGAAGATGGTTTTTGAAAAACTGTCTATGTGATATGAGTTGAAAGCCATTTTACTTCTTTCAAAATTTTTTTTTTTTAAAATTTATATTAAAATAAAAAAAATTAAATATGAAAAAGATGGTCCACATCTATCGTGTTGCTGATGTGTTGCTTTCTTAAAAGCAGTAGAGGAACCATGTTGTTAATAAAAACACCAATTAACGCAATTCAAAAAATTATACACATTCGTAGACCCTCTTAGGACAAAAAAAATATCAAAACCCCAAATATGTATTGTCTTTAGGTGATACGAAAAAATGCAATTTTATTCTTCTAACCACTCTTCTCTTAATATATATAACCAAACTTTTATATTTGATATTATAAAGGAAAGAGATATTTTGTATAATATTTATTATATTTTTATAAACATTACTCAACAGTCTTAATCTTTTTTTATGACCTTTTTTGAATAAGGTTAGGATAGTTATTTTTTATTTATTTTTTCACTTTGTTCTTTTGATTTTTATTTTCATATCTAATATTCTGTATATTAAATAGCCCTTAAAAAGCATTGCTACGTGAATCCTTAACAAATTAATAAAAATATCTAATATTAACTTTATGTACCAAACCATTATTCCAGTTTATAACTAAAAACTATTATTAGGTTTGTGATTTAACATTCTATGTATCAAACAAGTATTCCAATTACTAAATGTCTCTTTGCCTTCCCTTTCTCTATGTAGGACAATGGACATACATCTCTTCAATTTTTAACTCTGAAATTCATAGCCAAAGCTTCAAGTAACTGCTGCCTCTCTTTCTGAGTTGAACATTGAATGGCCTCTATTCACTAGCAGAAATGCTATATTTTAGTTTTCGGATGGCCTACATTCTCTTGCTTTTTCTTTTTTCTTGATATATATGCATGCTATACAGAAGTTTAGTACTAACGTTCGTTATTTCACTTACCTTATTTTTCTAAAATTGATGATTAAAAATTCTATAATATTAAAATATTTGTCTCACATTACTATTTTTGTGAATTTACATATAACCATATTGATATTGTTTAAAAAATTAACAATTTGAAGTTTTAGATATGAGACAATTTTTAGATCAGTGAAATTTGTTAGAATGGTTTAATAAAGTTTTTTTCCTTTTCAGTTTTTAGCAGTCATTTTTTTCTTCGTAATAACAACGTCAACATAATTGTTTCTTTGCATCATTAGCCAGCCTTTGTACCTATATTTTCTTTACTTGAGAAAAATAGTCTTTTATTTCAAAAGTATATGCAAGTGACAAATGACATTATTTTGGTGAATGCTTATGCCTTTTTTGATGAATATTGTGGTTGATTGGGTAAAATTTTCATTTACTTGGACTAAGGAACTATGGCTTAAGACTAACGCTATGTTTGGATGGGGAGAAAATGAGGGGGGAGAGAAAATCAGAGGGGAGAGGTCATGTTTTTCCCCGTTTGGATGGGGAGAAAAGGAGGGAGAGAAAAGAAAACTGGAGAGAAAACGAGTATGGGTCCCGCGTGTTTTTTTTCTTTCTAGATGTGGGGAGATTTTGGGAAGAGAACAAGTTGCAGCGTGATGTGTAATTTTCATTTTTCAAATTGCCCCTAAATATAAATTTTTTTCCTGGTGTCTTCCTCTTCGAAAAAAATAAATGTCCCAAGAAAAAAAATTGAGTAGAGAATGAAAAATACAAAAAAAAAATTCCCAAAACAACGAAAGAAAAAAAAATAAAATAGGGAGAGATAGCCATCGAACCATCTTCACTCAAAAGAAAATTGTGTTGAGAACGAAAATAGAAAAAAAAAATTCGCTGAAAATCGAAGAAAGTATGAAAAACAGAAAAAAAAAATGTCCGACTGAAGTCCGACTAAATTTCAATCGGACATTTTTTTTTTCTGTTTTTCATACTTTCTTTGATTTTCAGCGAATTTTTTTTTTTCCATTTTCGTTCTCAACACAATTTTCTTTTGAGTGAAGGAAGCTTTTTCGTTCTCAACACAAATTGCACCTATAATTGCTTCTAAATTAATACACACACACCCACACATACATACATATATATATATATATATACATATATATATATATATATATATATCCTATACTAAAATAAAATAATTATTTTTGGAGTCCAATGTGACATATACCGACGCAGTGCAAGAAAGACAAAATTGTCCAAAGAAAATTAACCATTTTCCTTCCCCTTATATTTTCTCTCGCCGCATCCAAATAAGGAAGGGAGAATATTTTTCTCCCCACTTTTCACCTCCCCCATTTTCTCTCTGCCTTTCTCTCCCCTTCGCTTTTCTCCTCCTCCATCCAAACATAGCGCAAATGACCATTTGTAATGGTTTTGATACAATGTTTCCTTGCTCATTTTGATTGCTATTTTAAATCCTAAACAATATGATTTATTTGTCATTTCAAAACATAGCATCCTTAGGAATTCAAGAAGTATTACCACATAACTTCCTTATGGTGTTTTGCAAGCATAAATCTATCTTTATTATCACTTATCTTGAAGTGCATTAAGTAATCATAATATAAGCTTGATGCTAGACAACATCAATCTATGGGAATCCACGAATATTTTTTGTAGATATCATACTTTCCCTTTTGTTGCAATTTGTTAATGACTTTATCTTATTCCTTTTATAGTTGAAAGATTCTATTATTTAAATTTAAAAGTATATAATTATTGACACTCATTAATGCTCTGTTTGGTTGGAGAATACAATGATAAAAAGAATGTAAAATGTGAGTAGGTGAGAGTAAGTGAGATAAAAAATAATTTTTTTATTTTTATTTTTTAAAAAGTAATTTAATAAATAAAATAATAAATATTAAAACATAATAAATATTACACACCTAACTAAACGGAGCCTTATTTTAAGGTAGAGGTTGGGACGTAACAGAAGTACTAGATCTTAAGCTACTTTTTGTCTATTTTTTTGTTAATTCTATATCTTCATATATAATTTTGGTGTAGCAACATTATTTTGCAGTCTACTTCAATTAATATTTGAATTTGTATTTCTAACATAGTTGTGATTAAGTATTTAATTTCTATTCTGATTATATTTTAATTATTTTAGTGTCTACATCATTTTCTCTCTAAACTTTTATTGTATAATACATGTATCTTTTTTATGCAATCAATTATCTCTTGCTAGAGCTGGAGGAACAATTTGTGATTTTAAGACTCATGATACATCTTGAAAATCAGAATATGGTCGAAGGAAGATGGTTAGTTGAATTATGTTGATCGTTCAATATCTAATATTAACATAGCAGGCCATAAATATGTGAAATTCTATATTTATAGAAAAAATTTTATTTTATTTGTATATGTAATATGTTATGAAACAATATATTTTGACATGTTCAACAGAATAAAATCATTATTTTGACAAAATATTTATTGAAAAGAAAAAAAAAATACTCTGCTTGGTTAGCAATCAGATGAAGATTCTCTGATGTGCTACTTTGCACAACGCAGCACTTGGACTCTCCATTTTTTTTTAATTTAAAAAAATAAATCACAAAGATAGTTTTTTAACTTTTACTAAAACAAAATGCATAATGAAATTAATCTTTTAACTTCTATTAAATAGATATTAAGTTATTCTATATATATAATATTTATTTATTAAAAATTAAAAAATTATTTTATCTTACAGTTTATTCTGCTCCTTAGAAAAAAAAAAAAAGGAATAGTTGGATAACAAATGAAGGATCCTTTGCACGCGGAGGATCTCATCTGTGCAATCTGGTTACAAAAATGTGTACAAGTCGTGAAAATAGTAAAATGCTAACTACTGCCATTTGTCGGACCAAATCTGTTTTGATAGCCTTCCCACCTTCTACGTAACCGATCTCTCGTGATCTGTATAAGGCCTAAAGATTTCGCTGAGACAGCCTGAACCTCCATGTTCCACATAAACCCTATTTGACGACCACGACGTTGTTTGCTTTGTCATTCTTCTCGTGATCGTCTTCTCTCTTGTGCTCCATAGTGCTGCCTTCGCTACCTTCCCAAAATGCAGCCTGAATCCTGAACCTTCCTCTGCTTCTCCGTCCCTTTCTTTTGTTTCATCTATGTCAAAGATTTTTCGCCATTCGCCAAGTTTGGGGAAGCCATCAAACCGTACTTCGGCATTCGAATTTTCTTCTCATTTCTTCAAATGCGAAGCGTATAATTAATCCATAGCAGATCGAACTCCGAGCAGAATATTCAGGAATTGAAACGGTGCGTTTCGTGACTTTCGTTGTGGTGTTGCGTTCAGATCGTTTTTAGTTTTCGAAATTCCTGGGAAGAGGAAGAGGATCGGGAATTGAACCAGTTCCCTTTATGATTTTCGTTGTGGTGCGTTCGGACTTTTCGAAATGCCTACGAAGACAGTGAAGCCAGAGAAGGCGAAGGAGGAGATTAAGTGGAATCAAACGACGTCGTCCTCGGAATCTTCTTATTCGTCGTCGTCGTCGTCGGACGATAGAGAGTTTAAGGTGAGGGATGTGAATGACCGGTTGGGATCGTCGGGAAGTCGGTTCGAATTCATAGAACGCGAGTCAAGTGGGAGGAAAATTTTGGGTCACCAAACCTTGCTCAATGGCACCAGAGACTGCTCCAAAGACTTTGTCATTCATCCTAATAGCAGGTTCGGGGTTCCCTCCTCCTTCGTTCTCTCTAGTCAATTTTAAAAATTGGTTAATCGCTTTGAGTAAACATAATTAGCTACTTAATTACAGACATTACGGATTTACTGGTAATTGGGTTGGTTGTGGTGAAAAATTCTTTTATTGGCTTGTGATTTATATTCTCTTTAATTAAAAAATATTAAGTTACATTAAACGGGATTTATTTTATTCTATTTTATCATAATTCCTCTTACATTAATTTATTATTCCCATTTTTTAATAAAAATATTCCATTAATTATTAATAAGTCTTATATTTAGATAGTGTAAAATCATTTTTAAAAAAAAGAGAAATGTGAACTCTTTTTAATATGATTTGATATTTTTATTAAAGAGAATATAAATAATATGATATTCTTAGAATATATAAATATTAAAATATAATTGATATAATACTTTTAGAATATATAAATAATTTTTGTTTGGGTTTGGTGGATAAAAAAGGGCAACTTTAAAATGTAGGCAGCCGCACTTAGCTCCTTAAACGGCACCCACGTGGGGGGCCCGCATCTTTTGACACCTGATCTGCTAATAATAGTAGAGGATTACACGGCTGAACGATTTTAACAAGATATAAGATTAAAAAACATACTTTTATATCTTGTATGTCAATTAAAAGTTTGTCCCAAAAGAAAAAAGTTTGATGTTTTTTTCTTTTAATGCCTTGGAGGGTTTTATTTTTGTTGGAATTGTTTTTGATGGATTCGAGTTTGACTCACGTCAAAATAATAATAAGAAGGAATTTATTAAATGAATATAATATTTTTTTTTGAAATTAATAAATTTAAGAAGTTTAAATGTAAAAGTTTATACTTTTTATCAATAAAAGATACTCATAAAATATAAATATTTAATATCTCTAAGCATTTTTTGGCCAATTAGTACTGAAATTCAAAAATATAATATCCATTGCAATAAAAAAAAAAAAAGACTAGATAAAACTAAACCACAACAGTATCAACCAATATTTTCCCAAAAATTCTCAACATCAGTAAAAGGATAGAACCAAGAAGGAATAGGGGAGAAATTTACCAACCAAGACAGCAAATCCCCTGAACAGAAGACTTAACAAGCCAATCAGTAACCTTGTTAACAAGCCTGGGTTAGGGGTGTTCATTGGCCCGATATGCCCTAAGGGCCCGCCCTAACCTGATCTAATTGGGTCGGGTCAGGCTGGGCAAAAAAATATAAATAAATATAACTTTAAATAAAACTATATTAAGTCGGGTCGAGTCACGGGCGAAAGTATGTTCTACCCAATTTACTCTAATAGTTACCTTTTTTTAATTATTAACATTTTTCCATCTTATATATATATATATATATATTTTTTTTTATTTCATCTGATTCTGTCTACATATTATAGTTTTTATTAACTATGCAAATCTTCCCTACTTCTTAATTATTTTCATCATTAATGTATATACTTACTGGTATTTCTTTTATTGAATAATGAAAATAGACATATTTACTTGAGACTAATTATGCTAGTATAGCTTATATTTTGTTTGATAATATTAGACTATTTTTTTATTATTGATAAAAATATAAGAGTTCTGAAGGTTTATTATTTTGAAATATATATATATGAATTTGTAAAAAAATATTTTTATATTAGAAGTATTAATTCATGAAAAAAAACCTGAGTGGCCCTAATCTGCCCTAAAATCGGGCTTGTTCGGGTAAGGTCAGGCCATGGGCATAAAAATAAGCCCGATATCTTAATCGGGTAGGGTATCGAGCTGACTAGATGTCTGGCCTGGCCTGACTCTACCCATGTACAGCCCTAGCTTGGGCTTCTATAATAAGGAAAAGGAAAAAAAAATAATTCTTTTAAGATGAGTAATATCTTTTATAATTGGCAAACTAAACCAATCAGGATAACGATGGTTATCCATGATAATATCAACCAAGAGTTTGCAGTCCGATTCAAAAGGAACCTTGATAATATTAAGATAAAAAACTCTTTGCAAACCTTTCCTTAAAGCCAAAGATTTTGTCATGAAAGTTGAAGAAGCCTTACATGGTAAACAACAAAGATCAATGGTACTACCATGAAGATATCTGAAAATAACTCCTAAACCTGCTGAACTAGAGGAAGAATTATACATATCATCACAATTTACTTTAATAACATCATCAACCAGGAGAGACCAATGAACATCAGGAGCATTTAGAACACTAGCAGAATAATTCTCATCCATAGACCACCCATTAAATCTAAACATTTTAAAAGCTTGTATAATGAACATAAATATTTAGATATTTCAATTGTTTAAATAAAAGGTAAAATATATTATACATACCTTGTGATTTTGCCTAGAACTTAAAAATTTGCAATCGAAGTGATTGTTTAAACCATTACAACATTGATATCTTGTGATTTTATTTTATTATCTCTTTAACAAATAATATGTAGCATATGCATGTGACCTAGAGATTCTCTTCATCTACCCAAATTTGATCTTAAAATAATTCAATTTGGCCAAACTTGACGTTTAAAATATTTAATCCCCAAACTTTTTGAACTAAATTAGAAATTTGATAAGAAAATTGGGCATTTGGACAAAATTAGATGGATAAGGTCAAAAATTTTGTTTTAGGGCAAAATTTGGAAAATATATTGTGTTGTGCATTGAATTTGGGATTTTGATCAGCTAAGCGAGAAATTTTGATTTTCATTGTAAGGAAAATAATGGATTTTGTAAAGAAATTAATAATTTATGATAACTTTGGGGATACAATTAGGTATTCCTTTTTAAAGGCAAAATTTAGAAAATATTATGTTCTATTCATTGAATTTGGGATTTAAATTGGCTTAAGGAGAAATTTTGATCTTCAATGCATAGGAAGTTAATAACTTGAGGGAAAATTGGAGAAAAAGTTAGAAATTTCATTTAGATACAAAATTTAAGAGATACTATGTTGTATGTGTTAAATTTAGAATTTCAATTAATCAATAATAAAATTTTAGTCTTCAATATATAGAAATTTAGTTTTGTTAAAAAAATTAATATTTAGAGTAAATTTTAACCAAATTCGTAAAAAAATTAATGAAATGATACTACATATACCAATGAGTTAATCTTTTTAAAAGAAGAAAAATTACAATTATAGATAAAATTTTTTACTTGATTAATTGCAAAAAGAGTAAGATTTAAGAACCAACTTTTGGTTGCCATTTCTTTGCACAATGAATAAACATCTTAGCTAATTGTTTCTTGGTGACCAGAATCTTAGTTGCACTTGACACTTGTTAAGGTTCAATTCACAAAATAGAATAGATTGTGAAAAACTTGAATAATTAGGACAAGAGAGGAAAGAGAGAAAATAGAACGTGAGAAGAAAGAGAGCACGAAATTCATTCAGCCTATCTTCTCTTGATACATGTAAACTTTCTTTAATAAAAATAGAACCACCCAACAGTAACAAAAACTTGTACAATTGAAAGATAATTCTATCCCTACAACTCTCATAAAAGACCAATTTACCCACAACATATAATGGCTACCTAACAACTACCCTCTAATCACTTCACCCTTGTCCCCAAGGGTGTACTATCTTAACAAATTTAGGGAATTGTTGTTGAATTTTAAACTATAGTTCCTAGGTTGCTTCTTCCTCCAATTCTTCCTTCCATTTGATCAGAACCTCTGCAATTGGACGATTGCGACATTGTACCATTATATGATCCAGAATGCATTCTAGTTGCCTTTTAATTGAAATTAAACCCTGAACTTCTGGCAATTGCTGAGGTACAATGGAAGAATCAAGGCAATGTTTTAGTAGAGAGACATGAAAAGTAGGGAGAATTTTAAAATTAGGGGGTAGTTGAAGAGTGTAAGCCACTGGTCCAACTTTCTCTACAATTTGGTATGAACCAAGATAATGTGGTGGTAATTTCTCATGCTACCTCCAAACAACAGAATGTTGTTTGAATGGTTGTAGCTTGAGGAAAATCTAATCTTCCGTCTGGAAAACTCTTTTTAACCTATGCTTGTTTGTTTGCTGCTTCATACATTGGATAGCCAAGTTAAGATTCTAATGAAGCTTTTGTAACATCAATTTTTTGGCATTGAAGCTTATGTCCACCACTTCCATCATTGACTGTTGAGGTATGTAAGGTATGTGAATAGGAGGTGCTTGTCCATAAATAGCTTTGTAAGGAGTTGTGCCAATAAAAGAGTAGAAGGTGGCATTATACCACCATTTAGCTAATAGTAGCCAACTACTCCATTCTTTGGGAGCTTGCCACACCAAACTTCACAAATAATTTTTGAGGCATCTATTCAGCACCTTAGTCTACCTATGAGATTGTGGATAGTATGATGATGAGAGACGTTGTGTGACTCCAAGTCTCTTAAGGAACTCATGCCAAAACCAGCTTGTAAAAATGAGATCCCAATCATTTATAATGGTAGCAGGGGTCCCATGAAGCTTATAAATATTATTTAAAAATATCTAAGCTAATTATGATGCTGTAAAAGGATGTGCCATAGTGATAAAATGTGCAAATTTGCTCAAGCGATTGACAATAACCCAAATAGTGTCCTTACTCTCAGATTTTGGAAGCTTCTCAATAAAATCCATAGAAATACTCTACCAAACACTATTCGATATTGGTAGGGGTTGTAATAGTCCAGAAGAAGCTGTTGTTTCATATCTGCACCTCAAATGTGTTTCATAATTTTGTATGAACTCTTTAATATTTGACAACATCCCCTTCTAGTAAAATATAGCTTGAACTCTCTTCTAAGTGGGTTTAATTCCGAAATGACCTCTTTGTGGAGAAGAATGTAACCATTGTAATATAACTCTTCTTAGACCCTTTTGAGTACCTATCACAATCTTGTTCTTCTTAGTAAGCACCATTCCCTTTGAATTTTGGAAAAACAGTGGCACCATTTTGAAACTGCTGTATCAAGTTTTGTAAGGTTGGGTCTGTTACCCATTGCTTCTTGATTTCTTGCCACAGATTAGTTAATACTAAAGAAGAAGTGAGTTGCAACAACTCCCTATGTTGACTTTTAAATAAATCATCAGCCATAATGTTTTCCTTTCCCTTTTTATAGCAAATTTCATATTGTAATTGCATGAGTTTGGTGACCCAGTTGTATTGAATTGGAGTGGACAATCTTCGTTCTAGCAAATATTTTAAACTTTGTTGGTCAATTAAGATAGTAAGTGGTTGAATTGATAGATATTGGTGCCATTTTTCTATTGCATACTCCACGGCTAACATCTCCTTATCATAACATACAGTTTCTTAGTGATAGAACCTTACTAATGTATGCCACAAGGTGCTTATTTTGCAGTAGTACAGCTCTAATGCTTGTACTAGAAGCATCAGTCTCAATCTGAAAGGCTGAGTTAAATCAGGTAATGCTAGCACAGGAGTATTAGACAAAACTTCCTTTAATCCGTGAAATGCCATGTCAGCTTTAGGTGACCAATTAAAAGCTTCCCTCTTTAAGATGGATTTATGAATGAATTGATGATAATATCTAGCGATTTCTAAGAAACTCTTCAATTGCTTCACAATAGAGGGAGTTGGCCAATTTGTCATTGCTTTAACCTTGGATGGGTTTATAGCCATTATTCTAGTTGAAATTTAGTGGCCTAAATACTTTATTTTCTTAATAGCAAATGCACATTTGCTACGTTTCACATAATACTGATACTTCTTCAAGATCGATAACACCTCCCTCAAGTGTTTACAATGTTCCTCCTTAGTGTTGCTATAAATTAATATATCATCAAAGAATACTAGCACATATTTACACAATTTCATTTTGAATATGGCATTATAACCCCTTGAAATGTAGAAGGCTTATTGGTTAAACCAAATGGCATCACTAGAAACTCAAATTGTCTTAAGTGTGTTTGAAAGGCAATTTCAAATACATTTTCATGCTTTATCCTGATTTGGTGGTACCCAAAATGCAAATCCAATTTCGAATAAACAATAACTTTTGATAATTCATCAAATAACTCTTCAACTAGAGGTATAAGGAAGCAACTTCTTATTGTGATTTTATTCAAAGCTCGGTAATCCACAAACATTCGCCAACTTCTGTCCTTCTTTTTCACAAGCATTATGGGAGAGGCCAATGGAGATGAACTCCTTTGTATGATACCAGCTTCCAACATATCCTTAACTATTTTCTCAATCACATCCTTTTGCTTTGCGGGGTAATGATATGGTCTGATATTCATAGGGTTAGACCCCTCTTTCAGGATTATGGCATGATATGGTTTAGCCCATGTGGAGATAGATATTGAGGTTCCTTGAATAACTTACTAAACTCTTGGATGATCTCTTCAATTGATCTAGGCAACTGACTTTGTTTTGCTGCCCTAATGGTGTAGTAATTAATTAAAGAATCCTAAAGTATAACTTGTATCAAAACTACAATGGAATTATTAGTCATTATCTTTTGTAATGTAGCTTCCTTCACTACTTTGTTACTGTGCTCTTGAGCAGCTAAAAGCTTCACCATTTGTTCCCAATTTTAAAATTGAATCCACAAGTTCAGACAATCAAGTTGAATAACACCCAATGTCTGCAGCCATTGCATTCTAAGCACCATATCACACCCTACTAATGGAATGAAAATAACATTAGCCATAAACTCTTTACCTTGCATGTTCCATTTTAAGCCTTTGCACCTCTTATGGCCTCGTAAAGTACCTCCATCTGCCATAATAATATTAAGTGATTCTATTTCCTTAATATTTCACCCTCCTTCATTAGAGAACCTCTCATCCATGAAATTATGAGTATTACCTATGTCCATTAAGATATATAGCTTCTTCTTATCCACCTAACCTTCTAACCTGATCTTAGGGTACACTGAAGCCTCCTTGATAGCATAAGATGTGTGGCCATGTAATGTATTTAGTGTTATAGTATGCCTATTAGGTAACTCAGCATATAGTTCATTCTGGGATTTCTACCCACTGGGGATAGAGTATGATCGATTTCCTCACCTCTTCAACTGCCATCAAATAAAGTTGCATATTCTTTTTTTGAGGACAATTATAGCCTGGAGCATATTTTTCATGACCTGTGTTCCTCCACTTCTTCTAGTATAAGTCTTTGTCGAAATCTTAATGATGACCTGCCCAATATTCCCTTCTGTTCACTACTTAATCTATTTACCCCTTTTTTCAACAAACCCTTTTCCACTTTTAGAGTTGTTTATGTGCCATTTACCTATATTGCCACCACTCAATTCTTCCTTATATGATCCACCGATGCTCTTGCTCACATTATTCATACCATGCAAGCTTGATTTCCTTAGTAGCATATCAATATTCAACTCTTATAATTTTACTAATCTGATAGCATCAAACAAGATTTGAGGATGAAACAACTTAACTCTTATAGATAGTTCAAGTTTAAGCCCAGCCAAGTCGCAACTCAATTTCTGCCCCTCAATTAATTCTATCTTGTAAACCATTTGGTCGAATGCCTCTTGAAAATTTTCCAATGCTCCCTTTTGTTTTAATTGCATTAATTCTTCCATTGGGTCTTAATAAACTGATCCAAATCTAATTCTAATGGCCTCAACAAAACTTACCCAACTCACCTTTCCATTTTTAGTCTTTTCAAAATTTTGATATTAGCGATATGTAGCCTTATCCAAGGATAAGCTAGCCAACATTATCTTACTATCTTCTAGAGTGCCATCCAAAATAAAGAAACTCTCACATTTTGAGATCCATCCATTCATGTTTGAAACTGTGAAACACGGAAACTCCACTTTGATGAATGTTGTTGGGACTTGATACTAAGCATTTCGTTTTGTGCATCCCCAGCTCGTTACTTTTGTGAATTGAAGCCATAGACCTTGAATCAACTCCTGCAACCCTCCAATTTGTCATTCCATCACTACCATTCTTTAATCAACCTCCAGCCTTCCCCGATTATCTACTTCCTTGTTTGATGTCTTCGATCTTGTTGCATCTACCATGGTCAATAATCGTAATTCTAATACTAGTTGTTAAGGTTGAATTCACAAAATAGAATAGATTGTCAAGAAGAACTTGAATCATAGAAAAGAGAGAAAATAGAACATGGGAAGAAAGAGGGCACAAAATTCATTTAACCTATCTCTTCCCGATACACGTAAGCTTCCTTTAATTAAAAACAACACCACTCAATAGAGACAAAAATTATTACAAGTAAAAGGCAATTCTATTCCTACAACTCTCACTAAAAGACCAATTTACCCACAGCATATAATGGCTACCTAACAATGCTACAAGAAGGCGCAAAACCCTTTATTCATTGCTGTTGAAATTTTATATAGTCTATTAGTTTAGATGGAACATCAATCAGAAGTGCTTGAAATTGAATTTCAAACAAAGTTTTAGTCAATAGAGGTTAATCATTCGAAACATGGTAATAGTTTTGAATCACTGCTCAGCGCAACTTTTCTAAAAGCTCCAAACCACTTGGAAGGTTTTTGATATAATATTGCCTATGTAATTCATAATTTGTACAATTATAGATAGAGTAAATTATTTGTTTTTTAAAGATGTTTAAGTTATATATCCTTGTTTTTGTTTAGAAAAATTAAACCTTTTCTCTTTGATTAAAAAAAAATGTGTCAATTAATCTCTCATTTTAAGAAATTAAATTAAATTAATATTTATTTTGATCAAAATATTTTTATAATTATTATTTATGTAATATAATAAATATTAAATATATATTTAACTAATATAAAATTATTAGTTTTTTAATTTTAAATGAATGAAGTTTATGATTTTATTATGAAATAAATAATATTAAAAAAATTTAAAGAATAACTCTTTAATAAGTTATATTTTTAATAAAAAATATTAATGTCGTTTTTAGATTATATCATCATTTTTTAATTAAAAATTTTGTATATGTTTTTAATAATAGAGAAAAAGATTGTGTGAGAGTAATTAAATCTTATAAATATGGTTCCATTTGAGTTGTGCAGTATGCAACATTGATATCATTACACTTACGCTCTATGAAATTGAGGATCTGCACCTTGAAGTCATGATATACATTATTATTGATTTAAGCTAATGTTACAATTAATAAGCTGAAATCATTAAACGGTGGAGAAGCTATGATATGAGTGTCATAGTGGAACCAAAACCCTAATTTAAGTAACTAAGGTGACAAGCTTGACGAGAATACTAAACATTGAATTTATGAAAACCCTATAACTGATAATTCAACTTGACATGAGTAAATACAAGTGGAAGTGGGATAGATTTTAATCCTTATCGAGGTTGGCCAACTTATTTGTGCCTTGGATTAATAGATTGGTATTACTGTATTAGTATTATGTGTTAAAGGGGTTGCTTTGAACTGCTTTACAAGTATAGATCAAATTTTCATTTCTTTGTCAACAAAATATTCCAAAGTACATTGAGATGACAGTAATCTAATGGTTTTTCTTTCTGCAAGAACAAGGTTGGTCTAACACATTGAAGATAATTTTTCAACTTAATGTGGTAAGTAAAAGATTGACCTTTGTAGCTAATTGATTTGAAAATTTGTGGTTGGGGATTAGAGTTTGTAGACTCTGGATTTGATTCCTTCTATCTTATGTTTCAATTCACTTAACAAGCAGTTGCCAGCTTGCAGTTATAAGATTAGTTGATAAGAAGATAGAATAGGGATAGGGTAAAGAAGAGGAAGGACATCAGGGGATGAGAAGTTAGGAGAATCACAATACCGTCATACAGTTTCATACTGCAGTTATGTGAATATATACGTAACTAAATTTTGTTATCTGATATTATACTGCCCCTAGTTGAATCAAAATTCCTTTGACTTCCTTAATTGAAAATCGTTAATATAAAAACTAAAAAATACCTTTACTAATTAATACATAAAGACCTTAATATCCTTTTAAAATATCCGTAACTTATCAAAGCCCTCTGATTAGCTCACCCTTGACCCCAAGGGTCGATGGTTTTAGAAAACTCTGAAAATTTACATTGTATATAGAATCAAAGTTCTCACATAGCTTCCTTTTCGAGCTCTCCTTGCCACTTGATTAAACTTCTGTCATAGCATGGTGTCCCCTGTTAATCAAGTGCCTGTCCAAAATTCATTCAGGTGCACTTGGAATGGCTACTGGTCCCCACTCATCAGGTAGCTCCTTAGGAATGATAGAAGGATTGGGACATTTCTTCAATAAAGACATATGAAATGTTGGATGAATTTGAAAAGAAGGTGACAACTTCAACGTATAAGCTACTAGACCTAATCTCTCCACAATCTACTAAGGTCCAAAGTATCGGGGATAGTGTTTCTTAAAAGTCCACTGCAAAATAGAATGTTGCCAAAAGGGTTGAAGCTTAAGAAATACCCATTCTCCTTCTTTGAATTCTCTGTCAATGCATCCCTTATTAGCATATTGCTTCATTCTGTTCACAATACCAACTAAATTACTTTTAAGTTGCTGAAGCATGACCTCTTGAACTTGAAAACTTCTATCAATTACATCTATTCTGGAATCCTGAGATAAATAAGGAAGATGAATAGAGGGAGGTTGCCCATACATGACCTCATACAGAGTGCTACCTGTGGCAGCATGATAGGTGGTATTATACCATAATTCAATAAGTGGTAACCAGTGTGACTGCTAATAAGGAGTTTTCCATGCCATGCTACGAAAATAGTTTTCCAGGTAATGGTTTAAAACTTCACTTTGGCCATCTGATTATGGGTGATAGGATAAACATAGACATTGAGAAACTCCTAACTGCTTTAGGAGTTCACGCCAAAATTGACTAGTAAATGACGGGTTTCTATCAGAGATAACGTTTGTTAGAGCATTATGGAGCTTGTAAATGATTGTCATAAACTCCTGAACTAATTATACTGCAATAAATGGGTGGGAAAGAGTTAGGAAGTGAACATACTTGCTAAATTTATCCACCACTACCCAAATGGTGTCTTTCCCATGTGATTTAGGTAGTTTCTCGATGAAGTCCATGGCAATACTTTGTCAAACCCTGTCAGCAATAGGAAGAGGCTAAAGCAGCCTTGGGTAAGCTACTGTATCATACTTGCAATAGAGGCATGTCTCACATTGGGAGATATAGTGTTGAATATCCTAAAACATACCCTTCTAATAGAAAACACCCTTAATATATTTCCATGTAACTTTAACCCCTGAATGGCCACCCTGGGGAGAAGAGTGTAACCACTACATGATGAGATCCTTAAGCCTTGAGTTATTGCCAATAACTAATTTATTTTTACGAGTTAGAGCCTCCCCATTCCATTGATATTTTGGGAATGACTTGGGGTCTTGTTGAAACTGTTGAATAATATTTTAGAGGTGCACATCAGAGAACCAATGTTGAGTGATTGCATCCTATAGTTCTGAGGATAAGAAAGAAATAGCCATGTGAAGAAGTTCACTATGAAAAGCTCATGAAAGTAAGTCAGTTGCTATATTCTTCTTGCCATGCTTATAGCAGATATTATACTGAAAGCCTATGAGTTTAGTGACCCAGTTGTATTGGGCAGGTGTGGAAAGATGTTATTCCAATAGGAATTTAAACTTTGTTGTCAGTGAGGATGGTAAAAGGCTGTATAGATAGATATTGGTGTCACTTTTCAACCGCATACACAATAGCTAATAACTCCCTGTCATAAACCAAGAGTAGGCAATTTCTTAGGGATAATACTTTACTGATAAATGCAATGGGATGATTGCCTTGCATCAGAATTTCCCTTATTCTAATATTGGAGGCATCAGTCTCTATAGTGAAAGGTCGAGCAAGGTCTGGTAAAGCTAAAATAGGTGCTGAAATTAATGCTTTATTAAACTTGTTGAAGACATAGGTTGCTTCTACAGACCACTCAAATGCATCCTTACATAATAAATCTGTTAGTGGCTGAGTAATAGTATCATAGTTTCTTATAAATCAGCAGTAGTACCCAGAAAGGCCCAAAAAGCTTTGAAGTTGTTTAACTATTATAGGAATCGGCCAATCTTGCACCACCTGTACTTTTCTTGGATTTGTGGACACGGTACCATTAGCAATAAAATGGCCCAAGTACTCAATTATGGTAACAGCAAAGGTACATTTGTTGAACTTCACAAAGAATTGATGTATTTGCAAAATACAGAGTATTATTTGCAGGTGTTGAACATGCTCCTCTTGGCTTGTACTATATACAAGTATATCATCAAAGAATACTAGTACAAATTTTCTGAGATGCTTATCAAATATGGCATTTATAACCCCTTAGAATGTGGAGGGAGCATTGGTGAGACCAAAGGGCATTATTAGAAATTCATATTGATCAGCATGAGTTTGGAATGTTGTTTTATATATATCCTCTACCTTTATGTGTATTTAACGGTAACTAGATCTCAAATCCAACTAAGAGAATATGTTGGCCTTCCTTAACTCATCCCAAAGATCTTCTACTAAGGGAATTGGAAACTTGCTACATATAGTTTGCTTATTTAAAGCTTTATATTCTACACATATTCTCTAACTATGATCTTTTTTTTTTTTTACCAAGACAATTGGAGAAGCATATGGAGATAAATTGCGATGAATAATGCCAACTTCTAACATACCATTAATCATTCCTTCAATGATGTCCTTTTGAATTGCAGGGTGGTCAAAGATTGATAGGGTTGGTGCTTTCCTTCAAAGGAATTGCATGATCATGAGGTTCATGATGGGGAGGCAACTATTTTGGTTTTGCAAATACTTCCTAATACTGCCTTTGAACAGGTTCAGGAATGTTACTTGGTTTATCCACCTTGAGACCAAAGCATGTTGAATGTGGGTTCAATGGAATCAATTAAAACATAGGGACGCTTACTTCTTCTGCCATCAACTTTTATAATCAAGCTCTCTTAACCAACTGGGCTTGAGGGTCCCTTGCAATAGTTAACCTCTTCTTTTGACCATTTAGAACAAACTCCATTACCAAATTGATGCAATCCAAGGTAATAATTCCTAGCATACACATTTATTACATACCATGCACCATGTCACAGCCTACAAGTCAGATGAGAATTACATCAGTTTGAAATTCAATTCCTTAGGCAAACCATCTCATTCCATCACACTTTTGGGTTCCCTGAAGTTGGTTCCCATTTGCCACTACCACCTAAATTGCATCCATAGGGATAGTCTACACCAATGAAGCCATCTCCACATCTAGGAAGTTATACATACTTCATGTGTCAATTAAAATGTTCAGTGGTCTTTTCCCCATAAAGCTAGTAATACGCATGGTGGGGTATGATGCTGTTCCTTGAATTGCATTGAGAGGAATTATAGGACCACCTATAGTTGTAGCTTCTGAAGGGTTAGTTACCCGACTAGGAATAAGATCAACAAGTGGTGCGCCTTCCAATTGACCATCCACAAGGTTCCCCTCTACTTCCATAAGGAAGATCTACATTCTTTTCTTCTGAGGGTAATCATGATCAGGGTAATACTTCTCATGATAGAAGTAATAGAGATTCTTACTCTTATGTTCCTCTACTTCAGTTGGAGTTAATTTTTGTTGGAAACACATAGATGGTCTCCCAAGAATTCCTTTCGATGAGGTACCTATATTAGGTACTATCTTCTTGGTTTCAGAGGGTTCTTTCTTGAACAACTCAGAATTAAGAGCCACTTTGAAGTTGCTACTCACTCCTTTGATTCCAGAGGATAGATGGCGACGATGGAGTAGATCCATGTTAACCTCCTATAGTTTTGCTAATCTGGTTGCATCAATCAGGGTCTTAGGATGAAAAAGCTTAACTCTAATGACTAATTCAAGTTTTAGTGTTGTTATATAGCAACTGAGTTTCTGAGCTTCAGGAAGCTCTACCCAACACACTAGAATGTCAAATGCGATCTGAAAGTCACTTAAACTCCCAATTTGCTTAAGCTGCATTAGCTCCTTCATAGGGTCATCAAACATAGTGCTAAAACGAATTTTAAGACCTTCAACAAAATGTAACTAAGCCATTCTCCCATTTCTACCTTTTTCAAAATTCTGGAACCATTTATAAGCTGCCTCATCTAGAACAAGAGAGGCCAAGATTACCTTGTTTTCCTTAGGAGTGTTATCTAAGAGGAAGAAACGTGCACATTTCAAAATCCATACAATGATGTCTTTAGGTGTTAAGTGAGGGAACTCAACATGTGTGAGTCGAGTAGGTACATAGTAGTCAACTTGACCTGCATTACGCTCATGATTTTGAGTAGTCATTTTCGTGAACTAGAGAGATAACCCACGAATCAATTCTTGCAATGAAGTCATCTATTGCTCCATCTGAGACATTTGTTGTTCCATCACTGTTCATAATCATTCCTCATCTTCACAAATAGAAATCTGCGATTGCCTTGCGTCAGCCATGGATCGAATAGCTCTGATACCAGTGATAAGAAGATAGAATAGGAATAGGGTAGAGAAGAGCAAGGACGTCAGGGGATGAGAAGTTAGGAGAATCATAATACATTGATGCGTTTCCATACTGTAGCTACACGGATATATAAGCAACCAAATTTTGTTCTCTGATATTATACTACCCCTAGCTGAATGAAAATTCCCTTGACTTCCTTGATCGAAATCGTTAATATGAAAACCCAAAAGCACCATTACTAATCAATACATAAAGACTTAAATACCCTTTTAAAATGTCCGTAGCTTATCATTAGTACAGTGTATTGCCAAAAACTGTTTTCTCACGAAAGGAAATTTTTTTTTTTGGATTTCAAAAAAAAAAGGTTAGAAAAGAGAGAGAGAGAGAACTCCTGGAAGTAAAATTAAATGTTGAAGCAGTCATCTGTTGCTCTCGGTAGTTTTAATGTGTCATTGCTTAGTGACGATGGTTTCTTGTGTTTCATTGCCAAGGTAATTGAAAACTCCAAATCATTGACGTCTTTTTATTATTTCATATTTCATCTCATAATTACTAGTAATTCATACTCTCTACTATTAAGCAGTAATTGAGGCATCGAGTAGTTTTCATTTGGTTCATAATACATGCTTGTTGTTTTAATGTCTGCATCATGTTAGCCCTTTAAACTGAATATACGCTAGCTAGTTCTTCCGCTTCCTGAGTGGGAAGCAACTATATGACATGTTCGGGCCACAATTGATACATTGCTCTGGCATTTTGGTAGTTGGCCTTGCTTTATTTGCCCAAATAGATTTTTCTAAGCATGCATGGAGGACTTATATTTCTTCTCCTTCGAAAAAGTATTCATAAATCATAATTAAATGCTTAAGGTTCGGAAAATAATTAAATGCACAGCAGGTGGTATCGGGTATGGACAAAGTTCATATTGTTATGGGCAGTGTATTCATCCTTCTTCACTTCAATGGAGTTTGGATTTTTTCGTGGGCTGCCTAAGGATCTCTTTATACTGGACATAATTGGACAAATAGCTTTTCTTGTAGACATTGTTTTGCAGTACTTTGTGGCTTATAGGGACAGTCAGACCTATCGTATGGTCTACAAGCAAACCCCTATAGCTATGCGGTAAGTTTCTATTCTTTCTATTGCTTATCATTATGCAACGATTCATTATAGTTTTTACATGATGTCCTGTACTACCATTGCGCTGGCAAAAGTCCGTACCTCTATTTTTGGTCATTTAGTCTGTAATTGTTTTCAAATTATGAGGTGTCGATAAAGCTTATTTGGCTTGTTTGTTGATACTCATGGTAATTTGGGTCCGCCTGTCTCATCTTGACTTGTTTCGGCCCGTTAGAGTCGGATAAGTCAATCCTTGATCATTTGGTTCATTATTTAATTTTATTTAAATTTTAATATAATATTTATAAGATTATCTTTGTAATTATTTTAAAAATATGAAAGATAAATCTTTAATTAATTTAATAAGTCTGTATTAGTACATTTATAAATGGTTTTCTATGAGAATTATTTGATTAATAAAAAAATTTAAATAATAAATATACAGATATATTTTACATTATAACTCATAACTATGGACAGTTTAGATTTGTGGTATGCAACCATTCAAATTTCAAAAGGGGATCCAAAAAAAGAGAAGGGAAATAGAAAGAAAATACTATTGGCATGTAGCCCAAGGAAAGACCCACACCGTAGACAACTTATCTAGAATGCGATTTTCTTTAGAGTTATAATATATATTGATGATTTAATTAACTTGAGATAGGATATTATTAATGACTCAACAAAGAAATTTTCTCTTACTAAAAAATACATATACATGTTATGATATAACTTGTTTCACTTAATTTACTAGGATTCTATTAATGATTTAATAAGAAAATTCTTTAATTATTAAAAAAAATATAAATAGTATAATTCCTTATTCCCAAACCGTGCATGGCACAATAGTTCCCGCAGGTTCAGAATGGGAAATTAACAAAAATCACATTGGGGAATAAGGCAAGAATGGGGCAAAATATAAGTGAACAAGATGGGAATGGTTAGTGAAATATCTACCCAAATGCACCTATTGCCATCCTTATTTGTTGATTGCACATTTAAGTTGACTCATGATTTCCTTTTCCGATTCATGTAGGTATGTAAAATCTAGCTTCATCTTTGATCTTCTTGGATGTATGCCTTGGGACATCATTTACAAGGTTCTATTTTATCTGGATAAACCTAAATTTCTCGAGTACCTATATTCTTACCTTCAAGTTTTGACTGTCTATACTAGTAACTGTTTAATGTTTGGCATTTGACTATTTAATCCAATGGAATATATGATGGCATTTTCCAAGAGTTCAATGCCATAATACTCTCTTTTGCTACATAAGCAGTTATTTTGCTTAGGTTTACATAATGATTGTTTATACTAATTCTAGCATATTTTGCATTTTGTAGTAAAATGACGACTGTCAGAAGAACAATTTACCAAGATTATAAATAGGTCTGGTGGATCTATTTTTTTCCTGAAGGTTTCATGCGAGTCCTATTCTCTGCTCTTGCTTTGTCCAATTAGTTATCTGTATTTATTTAGGATTAGGGCTATATCTCAATTTTTTAGTGTCAGTATAAGCTTGATAAGTCAATAGAGTTCCACTTATACTTGCCAACTATTAATTGGCCAAAAAGAAGACTTACAAAGGAAAGAAACATCTGCCTTGGTATCCTACCTTTGTCTCATTTCTCAAAAAGATAATTGAAATTTCTTTTTCTTAGTTTTTCGTCTATATAATGTAATGATGATGAAATTTTCGTGGGCATTTTGTTACGTCTTTTGGTGCCCAGTTTATTACTTGACTGCAGTGGTACATGTAGCGGTACCTTTTTCTTATGCTAACTGGTTTTCGTATCTAACCTTTTTTGAAGCGAATTAGATTGACAAAATGTCTTGCCTGTCAAGTCCTTGGACCCGAGTATGTAATCAATTGTGTCCGCTGCACTTTATTGCACGAGAGCTTGACTGAATTACCTAAAATTTTTTAATAGATGAAAAAGATATATTGTACTAGCAGTCTTCATGGCTTTCGTTATAATATCTTCTGTTGTAGATTTTGCTTACTATTTAGAAATTCTGTGTAGTGGCTCTTAGTTTCTTCCTCTAATCACTAGAATAAACTTTAATGGACAGGCTTCTGGTGGAAGAGAGGAGGTAAGGTACCTTCTGTGGATAAGATTATATCGGGTGCGCAAAGTCACAGATTTTTTCCAGCAGTTGGAAAAGGATATACGTATCAATTACATGTTTACTAGGATTCTGAAACTTCTAGCGGTTGAGCTGTATTGCACTCACATAGCTGCCTGTATCTTCTACTACTTGGCTACCACACTACCTCCGTCCCAAGAGGGCTACACATGGATAGGAAGTCTAAAGATGGGTGGCTATAGTTATTCAGATTTCAGAGATATTGATTTTTGGAGGCGTTACACAACATCTTTATATTTTTCTGTTGTTACAATGGCTACTGTTGGTAAGTTACACTATTCAATCAGAAAGCAAAATTGTTTCCATTTTGTTTGTCATCATTAATTATAGAACCATTGGGCATAGTCACTTCAGCTTCAATGCTTTGCAAAACTAAGCACCAGCACCTCTGCTGCTGCTTTTGCATGCACCGAGTCTCAATGCATGGACAATGGTGATGAATCATTATCTTTTGTGGAACTTATAATATAATTCAATAGTGACCTAAATAGAACGAACCTGTATTTTAAGGATTTGGTGAATTTGGCACTATTATTTGAGTATGCTGATGATTTATGTCAGTTTTGAAGCAAAATGAACTAATTAAAGTTAATAGAAATGTGCTCGTTTATTGGTTCATAATTTTAATTTTAAATCCCTATTTTCTTTCTGATGGCCTGTTCTACAATTCTGGAGTTTTGTAAGATGGTGTATTAGGTATTCTAAGAACCAACAGAAAAATTTGCTTGAGCTGATAAGACCATTGTACAAACTACAAAGATTGTCAGCTTATGCTCATGGTCCCATACTAGGATTGAAGGCACTTGATATCTGATATAGTTGTTCGCAATTGGTGATGTTTTCCAAGGTTGGTTATCATTTGAACTGAATATTAGTAGAACCTCGTATCTGGGTTTCTGAAATTTATTGATGAGATGGTAATATTCTCTATGCTTCGTATATCATTCCAGAAATATTTTTATCTTTGAACCTGGTTTCAAATTGTGTACTATTTTATCTATCTTTGATGTTCTTCTTAATGAAAAATGTGTGATTTTTTTCCTCTTTCAATTTAAGATCTTTATTTCTTCCATAGGGTATGGAGATATACATGCGGTCAATCTGAGGGAGATGATATTTGTAATGATATATGTGTCATTTGACATGGTTATTGGTGCTTATTTGATTGGTAACATCACGGCATTGATAGTCAAAGGATCAAAGACTGAAAAGTTTAGAGACAAAATGAAGGATCTCATGAAGTATATGAACAGAAACAGACTAGGAACAGACATCCGTGAACAAATAAAAGGCCATGTGTGCTTACAGTACGAGAGTGGCTATGCTGAGACGGCTGTCCTTCAAGAACTGCCCATTTCTATTCGTGCAAAGGTAATAGGAGAAAGAAGGGCTTTCTACCTCATTTATGCATTGAGGGTGACACAATTAAAATAAATTGGAAATGTTCTTTCTTATAGTGATAATATTATGATTTCTTGTCTACTTCTTCAATAGACTTTCTGAGTGCCATTTTTTTTTCCCTTCTACTTTGTCTGGTGCATATCAGCATAGATACAAATACACAGTTTAGACTCTATGGGATTATGACATCTGGTGTTGTGTGTTAGGCATACTAGTCACCTATGATAGGTTGAACTGTGATCAACTAGAGGTATATTTTCACTTATTGTAAATTGAAGAACAAAGATGTATCCCCCATATCATAGTGTTCGATAGATCTCTTTTCCAGTGGCTCATGTCAATGTGTGTCATTTCTAAGGCTTTGTATATGAATTTTTGGTACTTTATCATATTTCCTTATTATATATTCCCATGTCCCCTTTTTTCTGTTAGAGCTGTAAGTTATCATATGTTAACATTTTTTATGTTGGATGCTTGTGTTGGGAAAACAAGCTATGGAGCTAAGCAAAAGACAAAGAAAAATGGGGAGCTGAACAAAATTTGGTTCTGTTTCTATCATATAAACGGACAAAATTTTTACAACTTAAGCAAGCAATATTAAATACTTAAACATACCTCTAGAAAAATAAGAAAACAACATTATGTGACAGCTTTAACAAAAGCATGGTCCTCAACACGGAAAAATGTGCACTAACATTACATAAAGATCACGAAAGACCAACTAAACACCCCATGCTTCCTTTGCACAAATATGGGACATTCTCCTTTGCATAAATGGTCAAAATCTAGTTTTCACCTACTACAATAAGGCTGGTTTGACTTCCTAAAATAATAAAAATAAATTGTATTTGAAGTTAGCTTTGTGATATTTGGAGTTAACTCCATTTTCACTGCACTTCGTTTGAAATAGCCTACACTTCACTTGGTTTGAAGTTAACTCTCCTACACTTCATTTGTTTGGAGTAGCCTATGCTTCACTTGCCTACTCATCACTTGACTACACTCTACTTTGCTTTGAAGTCGCCCATGCTGCTCTTGCAGTTGACTCCAATAGCCTGGTATTTGGTTTTTTGTGCTTTGGTGCCCTTTGTTCCTTGTTGGTGTTAATGAACTTTAAAGTTTCACTTTTCCTCTTCTGCTACTCATTTTGTGTAGCAAGTTTGATCACATAATCCAGATGCTAGACCAATTTAAAATTTTGTCTGTTCCCGTCAGAATTTATCCGAAGTTTATTTCTTTGAGATGTCATATATAAGTCAGATTGCTCTGAGTCTGATCTATTGTAAGGCAATTTCATGTCTTCAGAGAAAGACATGATTTATTGCTTCCAACATTTGGTTCAACGTAATGACATTATTCCTTTTTACAGATATCCCAGACGTTATATTTGCCATACATTGAAAAGGTTTCTCTGTTTAAGGGTTGCTCTTCAGAATTTATCAATCAGATTGTAAGTATTCTTTTCTTATTGGATAGAAACTTAGCACATAGGTATAGAATGTTTATCAAATTATCTGTATTATTCCTTTTTGGATTTGATCTTTCATGTGCAACATAAATTAGTTTTTGCTTCTCTCATATAATTTACAAGTGAAACTGAGGGCAACAATACTTTATATCTCCTTCTAATTGACTCGACTATATTTTTTTTTTCCTCTATAGACATTAACAGGAAACATGACTTTCTTGGCTTGGCTTCTAATAAACAGGAAATGGATATCAACCTTGTATGCCAGTATCTTGCTATATTGCTTTTTCTCTTTGATAAGCAAATTGGGTTCGCAGTACTAATTCCATCTTCAAGGGACAAGGAATACTGCTGGCCAGTGGGCCAAATGCCTCTTTTCTTTGTAAAACTGTGTACCCATTTATACAAATTTAAACTTTTACAATCCGGGTTGAACTTCTTTGTGGCAACAAAAATCGCTAGTATGGGCATGTAGTGCAGAATGAATGTGACTAGTGCTACCTGTGTCTAATGAGTTGTATTTTTATCATTTAAATGAATTGCCTTTTGGTTCTAGAATATTTTGCTTGCTGTCCTGCATTCATGGGATGTTGAAGTTTATAACTCTGGCCCCTTGATCTTTCAGGTTATTCGACTTCATGAGGAATTCTTTCTCCCAGGAGAAGTGATAATGGAATATGGAAATGTTGTAGACCAACTATACTTTGTCTGTCATGGTGTGCTGGTATAATTATGTATTTCAAAAGTCAGTAGTGTAAATTTGTATTTCAACTTTCTTCTTTGTCTTCCTCATTTCTAATGTTTGTAGTTACAGCTTCTGAATCATTTAATTTAGAGACACACAAATGTGGATACATTTTTAGGCATCTGACAAGCTAGACTGTGCTGAATCTTTTACTTGTTTATGTAGCATCACCTAATAAATCATTTTTGTAAAGACCAGTTTGCGAATCTTGTAAATGTGCTTCATCATGTCCTGAGTTGGTCATTAAATGAAGGTTGAAGTTAATTTTATGAATTTTCAAACCATATTGCTTTCAAATTATATTTTTTTAAAAATTTTGTACGGAAGATGGATTTCAATACATATGACGTATATCTATTGACTACCAGAAGTTGTTTATGTGTGTAGGAGGAAATAGGTACAAGTGAAGATGGATCTGAAGAGACAGTTTCCCTTCTACAACCTTATAGTTTATTTGGAGAAATATCTGTTCTTTGTAACATTCCTCAACCATATACTGTTCGGGTTTGTGAACTATGTAGGCTTCTGCGGCTTGATAAACAATCATTCACAAATATTCTTGACGTATACTTTTATGATGGGAGGAAAGTATTAAACAACCTTCTAGAGGTATAGACTGCTGTATATATTATCTCGCTCTTCCCCCCATTCATCTTTCTTTGGGCCTTGGTTTGGCCGAGCAGTGTTCGTGCTTAAAATAGAAATGCATCATGTTACTGTCTCGTAAAACATGGCATGGAAGTCTAAAGTTATGCACTTAAGGCTCATATACAGTTATTAATTTCTGTTCTTCAGACAGCTAAATATCACATAAGTGTTTTGGTGATAAAACATTACCTAATTTGTAGGGGAAAGAATCTTTTCGTGATAAGCAATTGGGGTCAGACATAACTCTTCATATTGGCAAGCAAGAAGCTGAACTTGCTTTGAAGGTCAATAGTGCAGCTTTTCAAGGGGATCTGTATCATCTAAAAGGTTTGGTTCGAGCTGGAGCCGATCCCAACAAGACTGATTATGATGGAAGGTCACCCTTGGTGAGGAACTTACCACTTATTAAGATGTCTTGTAATTGATCAACTGTTTTCTCTTCGTGCTATGATGTTTGACTCAATTATTGGAGTTGGCAAGCTTGAGTGTTTATAAATTTTATTTGGGGAATTTGATCCTTTTCCCCAAATCTTTTCTCTCCATTGCAATGTCCCTACAAGGCGAACCAGTGGCCTCATGGCCTAGCTAGTTTGGTCGCATTGAATTGGATTGGATGACTCAGAAGAATTTGGACTGAC
Source organism: Erythrophleum fordii (assembly GCA_032878935.1). Taxonomy (NCBI): domain Eukaryota; kingdom Viridiplantae; phylum Streptophyta; class Magnoliopsida; order Fabales; family Fabaceae; genus Erythrophleum; species Erythrophleum fordii. The sequence continues at coordinate 14,793,498 of JAVQMF010000050.1, forward strand.
CATACTAGACCACTTGATTGGACTAGCATGTTGGTCAATTTAACTTGGCCCGGTCTGGTCTTCTATACATATATATATTTAAATATTATTTCATGAAAAATTATATGAAAATTTTATCTTTTTAGATATAAAATATAATTTTATAGAGATTTATATAAAATTTTATTTTCTTATAGGGTTCATTGTATAATTTATGCTAAAAAAATAGCCTGACCAACCTGATATTAAATCAAAGTAGGCGAGATTTCAAAAAAGTAACCTGGTGCAAATTGGGCAGAGGACTAGGTTAGGACAAAACCCAACTTGAGAACACCCTTTGTCTCACTAATCTATTAAGCATTTTACACTATCAATTCTTATGATTTAGTCAAATTGCACCCCTATAGTTTAATTGGGTGTTAAATTTAATAGTCTTATTGACCATTTGTTAATTATGTGATACAAAATCCAGCAAGAGGCAAGAAGATAACTATTCATTGCATACATTGTCGTAAATACCTTCATTAATGTTATGTTTTCAATACGAAAGATGAGTTAAGATTTTACTCTCAATTGCTTTTAGGATATTTAAGTCAAATTACTTAATTAGTTTGTTATTTTCTAGCTTACTATCAGATTTTATTTATCACATGGCTTACACCTGCTGAGTAAAAACGTTTACTTTCCAATTAAATGGTTGGATGCAATTTGAACTAAATATAATAATTAAGTGCGTAACGTGCTGTTAGTAATATATTGTTGAGGATATTGCAATGAAAAGGAAAGATTTGAGGGGAAACTGCAAATTCCCCATTTTATCTTGACGTTCAGCAATCTGATTGAAAGCTGTATATAGCCTTTCTTCTTTCATTTTTTAAAGCCATAATTCATGAGCGCTGCATAGTGTAATGTTTTCATTTAATGGTGGGTTTTGGACTTCAGCTGAAGAGATGAGTATCTGTTGTTTCATTTGTGGCTCCTGAGGAGATCTACGTTTTCATCTTCTTTTGGAGGACGTACTATTTGTTGAAATGAAAAGCAGAATAGGTTAATGGTATAAATGCCAAAGGTTAAATGTACTACAAAATATGATTGATCAAAGTTTAACTTTATCTTTCATTATTTATATTGAGGACAATACTCAGGTAAAGTTCTTTAGATGTTTGCTATCAAATTTTTCAATAAAAACATAACAAGTGAAGGAAAATTTTTGAAAGACAAATCATGCAATGCTATACTATAAAAGATTTTAATTTGTCATTTTTATTAGAGAGTCTAATAGCAAATAATTCAAAATTGCATCCAACTTTGGTCTTTATACTAATTGGATAGAGAAAAAGTTTTCTGTGTTTGCTATGATCTCATCTTTTGCAATTTGACGGCCTTGTGAAATTCATGGCTGTCCATTTGTCTTTTAAATTGCCCTTATTTATTTGAATAAAGGTCAATTTGAGGAATTTGTATGGCAATAACTTCCCTAATTTGCTCTATACTATTAACAGTGAAATTGGTTGCTCTTCCAATTCAGATGTAGTAGTTTACACTTTACACTCAAAAACTTGCATGTTTTTGTTGCTTATAATTTAACTCTAATGTGCAAAAGCATTCCGGCATTCTGTTATAAAAAATATCTGCCTCCTATGACCATTGATATTTCTTTTTCTTTTGGCCATAGCATCTTGCAGCATCTAGAGGATATGAAGATATCGCATATTTCCTTATTCAGGAAGGCGTAGATGTCAGTATTAGAGGTAATTGTCTGATTTGTTAAATAATCTTAGGACAAAACTTAGCAAAAAAATCCTTAGGTGTTGCTATCATATGCTCTAATAAAAACATGATATGAGGAGAAATTTCTTTGAAAGAGACAATCATGTGATGTAAGCTGTAAAAAATACAAGTGTCATGTTTTAATTGAAAACTTTGATAGCAAACACCTAAAAAATTGCACTTAAATTTTGTTCTTGTTCTTATTACAGTAGTTTTGACATAGTGAACTTATTTGATGTGGCAAACATTTATAGATAACTTTGGGAACACCCCTTTACTTGAAGCTATAAAGAATGGACATGATCGAGTTGCTTCCTTACTTGTTAGAGAAGGGGCTTCATTGAGGATAGACAATGCGGGTAGTTTTCTATGTATAGCTGTTGCAAGGGGTGATTCAGATTATCTTAAAAGGCTATTATCAAACGGCATGGATCCTAACTCAAAGGATTATGATTACCGAGCCCCTCTTCATGTTGCTGCTGCTGAAGGTCTATACTTCATGGCAAAGTTGCTATTGGAAGCTGGGGCTAGTGTTTTCACCAAAGACAGGTGCAATTGAATTACTCATTTTGCATGTTCATGCTAACGTGACTTGAGTTTGCAAGTTGAGAATTGAGAACCATACTTTTTCTAATAGAAAAAGGTAGAAAAAAGGATAGTGCTTGCTGTTTATTTAGACGGCTGGACATAGAAATTTTTAGAAACATAACTTTCTTAAACTAAATATGTTGTGGTCTGCCTTGAGAAAATTGGATTTTAAGACGTGTTTTATTACAAGGCAAGGCTTGATGAAGGACTAGGTAGAGTTTGAAAGTAATGGATGTTCAAATTGTCTATAGACTACAGTATTTGTTTTACCACATACAAGGACTTAGAAATCTATCTTACGTGGTGGCAACTAAATCAAGTTGAAAACTACTGAAGTCCCACTACTAGAAGCCCAATACCCTAACTATATGCATAATGAACCCACGGGCCTAACGACAGCTACCATAAACTGTAATATGAAGAATATCAAAAGAAAGTGAAGTAAAACATACTAGCAGCTTACTAATCAGAAATAACTTCTACCTAATTTAATCTGGGCAGCTTTACCAGTAGGCCGAACATCAAAACTATATACCATGTTTGAATATCTTTTCTCATCCAACCTATGTATTTTTTATTTCCTTGTATCCTGCATCATAATTGTAGGAACCTTCGTTTTCATGATGGTTTAGGTATTGAAGCGGTGTGTAGGAATATTGCTCTGTAATAAGATGGGGAGTTCGATGAGAAGTCCTAGCTGCCTCCCTCAGTTAAAATTCTCTGGGGCCCTTTAGAGGGCAGTCAATGCCATTTATTTTCAAATTGATCCGAATAGGGGTCTTCAAATGCCTTGTTGAAGCTGTAATGGGACCTTACATCTGGGGATCTAGCCAGGGCCTATCTTCTTTTGTCATGTGTCAAGCTTTATCAACTGGAATATAGTGCATTGACATAGTCCTTCATCCAAGAGAGAGAATAGAAGGACTACTCTGATGTTAATTATCAAGAGATTCAAGAATTCATTATTGTGCTTTAGTGCAGTGTATGCTAAAGGCATAACCAGCAAGACTAACCTCCATCCCAGTGAACTTTTCCCTCTTGTTTTATATTGGCAGAAAATTATCTCATCCCTAATGATTGAAAGCAAGCTGTAGACTTTGGCTTGGTAAAATTGCTAGTACATGCAACTCATCAATCCGTGCCACCTAAACCTCTTGCTGGCTCCCAGTAATTCTGCTAGTAATGAAATTACCTGCTATATAATTTCCCTTCTTCTTTCTTTCTTCCCTTTTTTTTCAAAAAATAAAAAATAAAATTTTCCAATTCCAAGCATTTCCATTTTAATGGCATTGCTTTGCTTTAAATGTCGAAGAGTGGCTTTTCTATTACGGAATAATGAGATGTGGATATAATTCTGTATGTTTCTTGACAAAAAAGAAATTCTGTTTGTTGCTCTTTCCTTTTCATTGTTTCATGAAAATGGAACTAAAAGTTAAAACTATTTGTTATTTTTTGTTGCACCGCAGGTGGGGAAATACCCCACTTGATGAAGCCAGGATGAGTGGAAATAAGAATATGATGAAGCTACTAGAAGAAGCAAAGTCTGCTCAGTTGTTGGAATTCCCAAATCCTTCCTCAGAATTTACCGGTACTGACTTAACTGTATTATTCTGTTATTATTCAAAGAAGACATTCATGAAGACTACTATTTATGCACTATTTTTACAACAGTTTAAATGTTGGGATACTTAGTTTCTTGACATGATATTAAACCATAAAAAAGGAATGACACATTGTCTCCTAGAAGTTATATATAAGCAATTGCAATAAAGGTTTGTGTCTAGTTAAGTTCTACCCCATGCATTTGTGGATCGTTAGAGACAACACAATGACTTTAGCCTCATTAGCAGTAGTCAGTCACAACAAACAGATATATATTATGAGAAAGCATTTGAAATTTCACACCACTTGACTTTTCAACTGCACTTCTGAGGTCCACAAATCGAATGCAATTCATGTTGCCAACCTGTGTTAGCCCGAATTGTAAAGTGTAAATGTAAATGGCCAAAACTGAGGGTATCCATTACAGTTTAAACTTGGTAATGTGCCATCATTGTTTACTTTATTTATTTTTCTTTTTTTTTAAAGTCTAGAGCTAACAAATGGGGAAAAAAAAGATTCTGACTTGATATGGACTATCTTTTATTCTGAAAATAAAAGCTGAATTCTTTACCCTTTACAGATAAAATGCACCCGAAGAAATGCACAATTTTCCCTTTCCACCCATGGGATCCAAGAGAACATGGAAGATATGGAATTGTACTTTGGGTTCCACACGCCATTGAAGAGCTTATACAAAGAGCAACAGAGCAGCTAGAATTTTCTACTGATTCTTGTATTCTATCAGAAGACGCTGGTTTAATTACTGATGTAGACATGATTAAGGATGGCCAGAAGCTGTATTTAGTCCATAAGACACAATAGAGATAAACATATATTATGGCTTTTATATAACATATAATCACGTGTTGTAATTGTATCACTTGGTTTGCAATTATAGCCCTCCGAAAATCATCTGGAACTGGCCGGCTGTATGGAAGGATCAAGGAATCTTTGTCAAGGTGAAGTTACACACTGCTGCATTTCTGATGTATATATATAAATTGTCACCACAATAGATAAATATGTATATTTATAAAAACCCGCCCTCTTGCTGTAATTCTCCAAGTGCCATAGTGACATATGTGAACACCGTATTTTGTCCGAACAAGCTCCAGAATAATGACAAAATCAAATTAATCAAAAATAAATAAATAAATAAAAAATATATATATATATCAATAGAAAAGAAAAAAAAGACAAAAATCAAATAGGTCATTTTAGCCTAACAAAAAAAAAAAACAAACAAACAAAAAATAAAAAAAACAAAACAAAACAAAAAAAAGCACCAAAGGAAAAGGCCTCAAAATAAATTAAAAATAAAACAATAAAAGTGAAAAGTAAAAATAAATCAAGTTAAAGGCCCATTCATCCTAAAATCAAAGAAGGAATAACAGATATAAAAAAAAAAAGAAGGGATTCAAAAAAAAAAAAAAAAAAAAAAGCCAAAAGAGAGGCCCAACGAATGGAAAACAAGCCCAAAAGCTGACTCATAGTTTGGAAAAGGCGAGAGAGGCCCAACGAATGGAGCCCATTTTTTGAGGAACTGGAGGCCCATTTTCGTTTAACCCTGGATCCTCCATCTCGTTGACCCGGACAAGAGGCCTCAAATGAAAAAAGGAAAGCGTTACAGAGACGGAAAAAACCCTAGTTCTGTGGTCCCCTACTCTGTGGCGTTCCCATTTCGGGTCCTCCAGCAGCAGACCTTCCCATCCTCTATTCGTACAGTCTTCAACGGCCGAACGCAAGCCAGGAAAAAGGGACGAAGCAACGCGCATCGGGGTAGTGGGGCAGAGAGGTACGGAGATGGGGGACCATGCGAGGCTGTCTATAAAAGCGAGGAGAGAAAAAAAGAAAGGGAGGTTTTTTTTTTTGGAGAGGGGCTGAGGGAGTGCAGGGGATCCTGAGGTTTTTCTTTTTGGTGGTTAGTGAGGATTCGAAAAATTCGAGAGAGGAAGGAGCTTCTAGGGCCTTTCTGGAGGGTTAATTTTAGGTCAGAGGGGAGGCGAAGGGAACTGGGGAAGAAGGGATTCTTTCGGGGAATTTGATTTCGAGTGAGAGAGAGTGAAAAACCTATCGAGGGATTGCAGGAGAGATACCGAGTGAGTATTTGGGAAAGAGTTCATTCCGGAAAAACGAAGGCGAGAGGAGCAGAGGGTAAGAGATTCGAAAGGGAGGAATCTGGGAAAGGACCCCCTCTGATTGCTAGCCGAAGGTTTCCACCAGTTGTCTGAAGAAGCAAACTTCGAAAAGGTATCACGATTTATCCGTATTATCTTCTTGCTTCCCCTACTCTATTAGCGGATTACAACCTGAGAATTTGCTTCGATGGTCTGATTGCTGTGTTTGAATTGTTTTTTTATTTATTGGATAAATATGCAAATTCGTTTTGATGAGTGGCCGTGTCTGAAACTCTCTGCCTTTGGGTCCTGCTTCTGATTAAATGCTTTTGATTGCATGATCTTCGAGTCTAGTTCCATGGCTGAACATTGGGTTTCCAATGGTTATCGCCATAAGGCCATCGATTCAAATCTGTTTTTGAGGGATGGGTATACATTTTCCTCTCTAAGCATCGGGCCCATTCGTGAATTTGCTCTGACAGGGTTGTGTCTGTAAGTCTCTGCGTGTTAATCCTGATTACATGTTGTTGACTGTGTGTATCCTGTGATCTTGTAGAATGCTCAAATAAGGTTTGTTGGTTTGTTTCGAACGATGAGTTCTTGATATGGGACATTCAGTGCTATTAATTTTGGTTGTCTACTGGTAGTACCAGATTGTTTGTGTTACTCGCGGGGAACCTTATTTAGTTTAGGATAATTTTGAAACGATGAAATTTTTGTTTGAGTATCACGGGCTATAGTTACATGCTTCTATATCTGCTGTTCTGCTATGTCTTTGTTGCAATTCATTGTTCGCTGGCCTGTTTACGCCGGGGAGTATATATGAGGAATTATGAGTTGCCATTGGAAAGTCGAGCATGTGGTTTAGTCTGCAGTCAGAAACGCAGGCGTAGGATGGTAAGATGAAGAGGAAAAAACCTGGGCAGCTACAATATGTAATATATTTTATTTTTTTTCTTTCCAAAAATGTATCTGAATGTGGTATAGGATAAACATATATCAAACACACTTGCACACACTATCAATTTAATATTCTCCTTATTTCCCTTCATTTATTTTGTTAAGGTTTGCGTTAGGTTAGCTGTGTGGGATTTTATATCCCCTCAGGCATATAGGAATGGATCAAAGGGTCATGTGTGGCAATATAGCCTCCTTGGCACCTTTAGGTTGAAGCTACAATTTAATATCTTGGGTTCCAATGGCCCAATTCGAAATTTTGATGCAAATTTCAAACCTAAAAAAAAGGGTGTAGGAGGATGAATTGCTTTTATTTTAAAAAATATAGTTGGAATCTCAAGGAGTTGTTCTTTCTTTGGAAAAATCCCATTGCAAAAAGTCTAAAAACTTTTTTATTCTTCTCTCTTTTAGAGTTAGTCTTTTCCTAAAAAAATATATATATAAAAAAATAAAATATAAATATACATAAACAAACAAATAAATAAGAGTTAAAAAAAAAAAGAGAAAAAAAGACAAACAGAACAAAATAAAGCAAAACAAAATAAAAATTAATCGAAAAAAATAAAATAATAAAAACAAAAACAAAAATAAAATAACAAAAACAAATAAATAAATAAAAAAGCAAGAACAAAAAAAATATATATACTAAAAACAAAAAGAAAGGAGAAAAAATAAAAAAATAATAATAATAATAATAGAAATAAAAAAGATGGTAAAGAAAATGAGATTATTTTGGCTTTCATACATTAAGACATACAAATCAGTTTTCAATTTGTTTTCTTGGTGAAAGTTTAAAATGATTTTTATTTTCTTCTTCTCTTTTTTTAAAAAAAATAAATAAATAAAAATAAAGAAAGAGAAAGAGACCAAAACATCAAACAAAGATCAAAAAGCAAAAAAATACAAAAAAAATAAAATACAAAAACAAAATTGAATTTAAAACAAAGAAAAAATAGAATGCAAAAATAAAAATTAACAAAAAAAAATAGCAACAAAAAAAAAAAACAAAAACAAAGGAAGACGAAAAAACAAAGAAAAAGATAATAAAAACAAATAAGAAAAATGAAATGAAAATGATAGAAAAAGGGATAAGCAAGAGAAAAAATTGAAAATGCAAGAAAATTAAATTAAATTTTTCTTTAGTAAATCAAAACATACTAACTAATTTTAAAACTTGTTTTATTTGTTAAAAGAAAAAAGTAATTTATTTTCTTTGTATTCTCACAAAAAAAAATAATAATAAAAAATAAAAATACCCAAACCTCAAAAAAAAAAAAAAAAAAGAAAAAACAAAAAACAAAAATAAATAGAAACATAAAAACAAGAGTAAAGAATAAAAATAAAAATAAAAACCAAAAGTAAAAATCAAAATACAAGAAAAGGTAAAAAAGTCAAAAATTAAAATCAAATCAAATAAAAGTTTTGAAAATGCAAAAAGAAAAAAAATCGTTTTTTAATTTCATAAAAAAAAAAATATAAAGACATAAAAACAAAAATAAAAACAATAAATTAAGCAAAACGAAAAAGAGAGACAAAATAAAAAAAACAACAACAACAACAACAACAAAAAATGATAAAGGGACTAAGAGAGAAAAAGCAAAAGTGCAAGAAAAGTAAAATTAAATTAGTCTTTAACAAATCAAAACACATCAAGCAATTTCAAAAATCGTTTTGTTTCTTAAAGAGAAAAGTAATTTATTTTCTTCATCTTTTCGCGAAAAAACAATATCCAAATAAAAAAAATTTTAAAATAAAGAACCTACCAAGAAAAAAAAACAAACAAAAACAAAAACCAAACAAAAAGAAAACAATATGAAACACATCCAAAAACAAAACAAAACAAAACAAAAAAACACCAACAAGAACACATTTTTACTGTCGAACTACGTGGACTTTGATCCCTACTAAGGGTACGTAGGCCCTAGGCTTTCATCCTAGGTCAAGTCCGCCCTTATAAATAAACATTTTCCCTGAATTTTATTTCTTTTAATTTCATTTTATTCCCTTTTCTTTATTTTAATTTTATTTCTTTCAATTTTTCTTTCTGTTCTTTGCATGTGTTTGGTTAGGGAGAATTAAAATAGAATAAAGGCCATATTGATTTCGCACAACTAACTTAGGGTAACCGTTCTTAAGAACGGGTGTAGTGGGGTGCCTAACACCTTCCCCACTCACAATCGACTCCCGAATCCGAATCTGGTTCGCAGACTATTTTTCAAAGTAAAAAAGGCTTTTTCAAAGTTTTGCCTTTTTTCAAAAATAAATTTTGGTGGCGACTCCTGAACCCTATCTACTTATTCCTATCCTTTTTAGCTTTTTAATCTTAATCTTAGTTCCGGCGCCACGCGGTCGCATTTTCGGGTGTGACAGTTTGGCGACTCCACTGGGGAGATGGTTAGAGAGTCAAGCCCAAGTTAAGTTAGCTGTGCAAAATATTATGGCCTTTTTTCGTTTCGATTCTCCTTTTGTTTGTTTGTCTCACATGATTAGGATAGATAACGTCCCTTTTACATGCTTGCTTATTTGTTTTATTTCCTAGATTGTGTATATGATACATGTTAGGATAGATAACATGTCATTCACATGCTTGTTTTATTAGCTTCATTTCATTGATTTTGTACATAATATATGTTAGGATAGATAACATGTGGAATAAAACCTTAGGGTAGATGACTATATTTGCATACGTTTCTTCTTATTTCTATCCGCATATATTTCTCTGCCTTTTATTCTACCAATCTGTTTAGCAGATGAGGGTTGGGTAGTCCATAGGATGAAAAGGTAAATGCTCTCCTCACACACATCACTGAGACACAAATATATCACACACGTTATGGGCCCTATACCCGGGTCTGAGTGTTCCTTAGGTTAGTAGAGGTTTATATTGATTTCTCTGTGAAGCCTTGTGCTTCCTGAGGCTATCATGAAGACCTCACCTAAATTGTACCTTGTTATATGGATTAGACCAGTGTAGGATCTTTTTCCTCTCAGGGTCGAATTCATATAATGAGATCCTCATCGCATGGTGGGGGCAATTTGGGGACCAATGTTCTAAGGGTCATAGATCTACCCTAAAAATGCACTGATAGTTAAGCCATAAATGCCTCCTAAATAGGTAGAGCCATACATCTATAGACCAATGATCACAATCTAGGAACTATCCATAGTAGGACAAAGGAGAGCGCCTTTAATTGTTCATGCATTTCATCCAACAATACCCTTAGGAAAAGTGACACATCGCCACTGATTACTGGAGTAGTTGACGGGTTGTTATGACACCAACTAGACATAATGTTAACTATGATGAAGGTATGTATTAGTTAAACTAACCCTTGCCTAGTGGGTTTTTAACCCCGAAAAGGCCATCATCGCCTTCTTTATGATTCCTCGAAAGGGGAGGTCTCCAGCATACATTCATACATAAAATAAAGCTTAAAAGAAATGGATATGAGTTAAAATAATAAACACCGCATAATATACCCTGCCCCGCGAAACAATGAATTTCTAATAGAAAATGAATGTTTCAAATCATGAAAATGATAAAATCCAATAGTTTTATATCATCAATAAGCAGATGTGATGTCTCGGTTAGAGAATTAATTTTTTAGGACGTTGAGTCGTGTAGAAAGACTTGTTTCTCTCGATTTAATCGTCGACTCTTTTCTCCCATGGAGCAATAAGCCCCTCGAGGAGGAGTGCAAAGTTTTTTATCATATCTCATGCCGAGGCATTATACCTAATATCATAGCATGAATATCAGTATATTATTATGTTAGCTCACGGAGCATATCGGTGTCAATTGTGTAGAGAGCTATTCTTTCTTAAATTGATCCTCGTACCCTTATTCTCTATGGAATAATAAATTCTTTGAGAGTTGGGTAGAATTGTCAAGCTAACGATAATGATACACTAACCAATAGGTTTTGCTATTTTGAAATAATGAACAGTCATCTGGGTTAACTGGCACAATGGTGGTAATGGAACCTTTGGGCAATGGACGATATCTGAGCTCAAGACCAACTGGCCTAGTTGCAATGGGAACGAAGCTTAAAATCAAGGCAGAAGCTGAATCGGTCGAGAGTTTGATTGTCTTAAGTGAGAAGTTGACTGGAAGGCATATCCGAGATTTTCGAAGGGATTATGGGGATATTCTAGACTTGTTGTGAATACCGGTCCAGCCAGAAGCACTTTCAGCCTTGGCTCAGTATTGGGATAATTCACTAAGGGGTTTTACGTTCTCTACATTCCAGATTACACCTACTCTAGAGGAATATGGGAGTTTCATGAATACACCTGTGGGGAAGGATGCTTCAGTTTACTATTATCCTGGACATTTGCCATCAAAGCGTACAGTGGCTCAAATTTTAGGAGAAGATCCTAGTAAAATTCAATTGCATCAGAGAGGACAAACTGAAGGCCTTTTGAGGAAATACGTGGAAAAGTGGCTGGAGACCTTATCTGAAAAGGGAGATTGGATGACTTTTAAGAGAGTCCTTGCTTTAGCCATATATGGGTTAGTGTTATTCCCTTCAGCAGTGGGGATAATTGATTTGGCGGCCGTGAGTGTTCTATGGATGGTGGAAAATCATCGCGTAAATCCCACGCCCGCAATTTTGGCGGAAACGTTCTTGACTTTAAGCTTCTGCCAACAACAGAACGGGGGGAAATTGAAGTGTTGCCTACAACTCCTCACTGTTTGGATGTTCAATCATATTTATGGGAGGCAATATCAATTGGGTCGACGACATGACACTATACACCACCCCGTTAAGGACTTTCTCAATCGCGAGGGTGCTATTCTGTTATCTTCAAAGAAAACTCGTGATGATTGGGCTCAAACCCTCAGTCAATTGGATGAAAACACAGTATGGTGGAAACTAGCTTGGTGGGAAAGTGAAGAAATAGTGTACTGTTGTGGAGAATTCTTGAATGTACCTCTGATGAGCCCTCGAGGCTGTATTAATTACAACCCCTCGATTGTCCATCAACAGTTTGCATACAAACAAGATATTCCATCCAAGGAAGCGATACAATTGGTTCATTTTTATCATAATGATCCGGAAGCCAAGACACTTTGCCAAAAAATAAGAGGTGCATGGAGTCGTGTGATATGCAAAGGGAGATGCGAACTGGGCAAGCGAATAGTGGCCACAACCAAGGAGTATCAAGAATGGCTAAAGGAAAGGACAAAGGGGGCTAACCCTTCTTTTGGACCTATTGACCCCATACTTGGCAATGACATGCAGGAAATTGACAAACAACTAGCAAGACGAGTGGAAGAGAAAAAAGAAGAATTGAAAAATTTAGAAGAAAAAAGGCAAGAACGCCTGAAGAGTTTGAGCCAAATGAGAAGTGAATGTGCAGTGTTGCGAGCAGAAGTGGATAGGGTAAAGAGGCATAAAGGAAATGTGGGGCATGTTGGGATGAAAAGAATGAAAGAAGAAAATATAAGATTGAGGGATACCATAGAAAAGGCTCAACAGAGGGTAACGGAAAATGAAAAGAAGATGCGTATCAGTAGAAGTCAGTTGATGAAGGTTCTTAAGGAAAAAGACATACTAGAAAAACAAGTGCAGAAGCTTAAATCTAGTGGGATTCAACACGAAATTGATATGCTGGCAAGGGAATTGGAGCAGAAAATGCATGAGATATCCAGTGTTAGAAGTGATAATGCTGCGGTAGTACAAAACTTGGTGGAACAGCTTAACCAGCAAGCTGAGATGATTGAGACATGGAAAGTACTTCATGCAGAGCGAGCCACAGAAAAGGAAAGGTTTATGTCCTGGTTCAGGAAATTGTTACTCTTGGCCGACGAGATTCTCCCTAGTTTCACGAGCACATTGAAAGCAGCTGAAGGTTTGGCTAACCCATGGAATACACCAAGGGAAATGACAGAGTTTTTTATGTTATGTAATGACATTGTAAATGAGTTGAAATATCTTAATAGTTATTAAGTTCCAAAGAATTCTGATGTAATGAAGTAACCAAAGTTGTATACTCCTTATGCTTGATAGCTCAGATGAATACAAAGACCTGATCATGTAGGGGTTTTTTAATTCCCTCTTGTGTCAAGTGTCAACTTTGATATTCTTACATGGGTTAATGAAATCCTTTAAGAATCAGAGGTCCCGATGTTCCTTTGCCATTATGCCAAAACAGTTGACTCAAATTAAAGAATGTGCACATAATAGTAATAATAATAAAATGAGAGGTTTTTTTTAATTATCACTAAATTTGTTTTCTATTTACAGAAAAAAGAATAGAAAGAGTCAAAATAAAAGAAAGACAATATTGCGCCTCCGAAACGCGCCCCATCTAACCAGATACATCCTACTAGGATATACGACACACGCTCAAGAACTAGGCTCATGGAGGAACGTCAAAGGGAAGGAAGTCAAAGAATTGAGGAAGACACAGTCGCACTGAATGACTGCATCACGACCATGGAAAATCAAATGACTCAAATGAGTGACATGATGAAGATGTTGTTGGAAGCCGTCAAAGGAAAAGGCATTGATAATTCACCCAGTGCATCCAGTCATCCCCCCGTTGCTGCACACATGGGAAGAGGCTCACCTGGAGTGGTTATAACTGAAGAACATTCTAGTCGAGTGCCTGACCCTGTGCTACAACAGACGAATACACAAGATCCTACTGCGATGGTGGCTGATAAGCCGGTTCCCCGAGATGAAGCAAAAGGTATACAAGATTTCCCTGGGTATGATGAGACCTATACATTCCAAATTCCAATTGTGGATAGTAAAGGGAAGAGTAATGATGTTAAGGAGGATTGGGAAAGAGAGTTAGGAGAGGTCAGAGATCAGCTGCGTAATTTACAAGGACCAACTACATGGGGATCACTGGATATAGAGGAGTTGTGCTTAGCTCCCGAAGTGTCAATTCCAAAAAAGTTTAAAGTTCCAGATTTCGACAAGTACGATGGTTCTGGTAACCCAATTTATCATCTCAAGTCATATTGTACCAAGATGACTGTTTGGTCAAGGGACGAAAAGTTTCTAGTAAACTTCTTCCCAGAGAGTCTGACTGGGTCTGCCTTATTATGGTTTATGCAATTAGACCATTCTAAAATCCGCAAATGGAGGGATCTTACAAATGTTTTCATGAAACAATACAAATTCAATCTCGATACTGCCCCTACTAGAGAACAGTTGAAGAGGATGAGTAAGAAACCAACTGAATCATTTAAAGAGTATGCCCAAAGGTGGAGATTAATGGCTTCCCAAGTTCAGCCTCCGATGATCGGATCCGAATTCTGCTCTTACTTTATTCGGACCTTATCTGATCCATTCTACAAAATTATGTTGGGAACTCATGTTACCGACTTTGCTGATTTAATTGAGGTGGGAGAGAGAATTGACGCAGACATTCGAGACGGAAAGCTTGCATCTCCTTTGACGGAGAGCGGATTCAGAAGGGGACAGGGGATGAAAAAGAAAGAAGGAGAGATAAGTTATGTTCAACCTTCAAGGCCAATCCTGCATCAACCAGTCTCTTATCAGATTGGTAGGGGGAGTGAAAGCCAAAATCAGTATAGACCAGCAGGGAATGGGCAGAAACAACAAGAGAGGGGTGTTAATGTACGGCCGAAGGATAACCGTCCATGGCCAAATTTCAGTTCGACCAATGCAGAGTTATACCAGAAATTGTTGGAGGCGAAACTCATAAGACCACGGTATGTGAAGGCGCTGCAACCCCCATACCCAGTTTGGTATAACCCGAGTGTCTCTTGTGAATATCACATGGGAGTTCCAGGGCACTCAATTGAAAATTGTACTACTTTCAAAAGGAACGTGCTAGATTTGATTGAGTCTAACCATATCCAACTTAGGTCTGGGGAAAATTCGACAATTGCCACTAATCCCCTCCCTAATCATGAACGCCAGGTGAATGTCATTGGAAATGAGTTGGGATTTTCTAAGAATCCCAATACTGTTGGGTTGCCCTTGAAGGTTCTGCTAGCTAATCTTCAATTAGCTGGTCATGTGTTGGAAGTATCCCCAAAAGAGTTTGTTAAAACCGTCATTGGGCCACAAGCTGTGTTCTGCGACTACCACCAACAGTATACAGATCATGATGTCGAGAGGTGTGTACAGTTCCAAAAGGTGTTGAAAGAATTAATGACATTGGGGGTTGTGATTGTAGGAAGGTCGGAAGAGGAAATCTGTGTAACAAATGAGAAATATGTTGATATCGTCATCCCTACTAGACCATTGGGAACAGTCACTCTAACTATCAATGATTCGAAGTCAATGGCGGTCCCTTTTATCCCAAAACCATCCCCAATGATTATTAACATGCCAGCTCCTTTCTCATATGAAAGTGATCATGCTGTCCCTTGGAGATATAAAGAGATCATTGAATTTCCCTCGCATCAGACAATAGTTGCTAAGGCGGAAGGGGAACTTATCCCTAATATAAGTGAGGCTTAGAGGGTCACTCGGAGTGGCAGGGTCTACTCCCCTGCAAATGCTGACAAACAATTGAAGGGAAAAGGCGTTGATACTAACAACCAAAAGGTGGCGAAAGAAGATAGTACTGATGAAGAATTCTTGCGAATCATGAAACAAAGTGAATATGATGTGGTGGAACAATTAAAGAAAACTCCAGCACGGATTTCAATGTGGTCCTTGGTCATGAGCTCGGAGGTACATCGTCAAGCTCTGCAAAAGGTATTAGAAGAAGCATATGTGCGGCCTGATGTCACCCCGGCAAAAGTAGCTAGTGTATTGAATATCGTCAAGTCTGCATCCACCATCTCTTTTTCTGAAGAAGAAGTCGTAGGGACATCCTCTAACCAGCCAAAGGCCCTACACATTACGTTGAAATGCAACGGATTCATAATTGCAAAGGTTCTGATCGATGGAGGGTCGGCACTAAATGTATTACCACTGGCTACATTTGAACAATTGGCAATGGAGGCGTCACACATTGAGAAAAGTGACATGGTGGTTAGGGCATTTGATGGCTCTAAAAGAGCAGTGATTGGCAATACTCTCCTGTCTTTGGAGATTGGGCCAAAAACATTCGTGGTGGACTTTCAAGTTATGGATATTGATCCGTCCTACACAATGCTATTGGGAAGGCCTTGGATTCATTCTGCCGGGGCCGTGCCTTCCACTTTTCATCAAAGGGTGAAGTTTATTGACGAGGGGAGAATAATCACTATTAAAGGAGAGGAGGAGATAATGTTGAGCAAGCCCAGTTCCTTGCCATACATCGAAGCTGCTGAACAAGAAATGGAAATGCCGCTTCAAGGTTTAGAATTGGATGGATCCAAGCATATTGTCAAAAATGTTAATCAAACTGTGGTGAAAATGTTAGTGAAAAATGGGTTTGAACCTGGAAAAGGATTGGGGATACAGCTTCAAGGAATTGAACGGCCTATCAGTCTCCCAGAAAATCCCAAACGTCGAGGATTGGGGTATGAACCCTCACTGCCACATCAGTTGAGGGCACAATCAAGCACAAAGGGAAGTAAAGAGCAAGAGAAGCAAGTCCCCCATATCAAGGAAACTTTTCCAACTCCTTCAGAGATTTTGAATCGTTTAAGCATTTCAATGGTTGATGACGGAGTCATGCGAGGAGTTAAAGCCTGGATCAGGGTCGATAATTCCGAAGAAAGATTGGATAACTGGGAAATCGAGGATATCACTGATGTCGTGATTTTAGAGTAATTGTTATGACCATGTTGTTCTTTTGTTTTAATCTATTTAAGACCTTTTTACAAATTCTGTCAGCACTTCATGAATAATAGTGGTATTTTATGAATGAAATTAAAATCATTGAGTATCAGGCCTGTCCTTTCTATACATTTTCCTACTCGTTCATTTTCCTTTTTCTTCTTCCAGGAAGTCGTTTTCCTCGGGACTCCTGTCCAACGCAGAAGTCCTTGAGCCCCCATTAAGTGATTTATGCGTCACTACGGATATGCATGGTTCCGAATCTGATAATGAAGAATTAACCCAAATCTTCGAGAAAATGCTCGATTCTGAAGATAAAGGGATATACCCACATGAAGAAATAATTGAAAACATAAATTTGGGGACAGAAGAAGATAAAAGGGAGATTAAAATGGTAGATAACCCAGAAAAAAAGGAAATGCTCCAGCTCTTTGGGGAATACATGGACGTCTTTGCATGGTCTTATCAAGACATGCCTGGACTTGATCCTGAGATTGCTTCTCATGAGATTCCTTTATTCCCAAATGTTGAGCCAAAGAAGCAAAAGCTGAGAAGAATGAGCCCCGACATGTCTTTGAAAATAAAAGAAGAGGTTATGAAACAATTAGAAGCAGGGTTCCTCCAAGTGTCCACATACCCTCAATGGGTAGCAAATATTGTGCCAGTCCCTAAAAAAGATGGAAGGGTTCGCATGTGCGTTGATTACAGGGATTTGAACAAGGCAAGCCCTAAGGATGATTTTTCGCTGCCTCATATTGATGTGTTAGTTGATAATACAGCTCGAGCCCATCGGTATTCCTTCATGGATGGTTATTCGGGGTACAATCAAATCCCTATGCATAAGGACCATAAAGAGAAAACTACATTCATTACGCCATGGGGAACCTATTGTTACAGAGTGATGCCATTTGGGTTAAAGAATGCAGGAGCGACTTATCAACGGGCCATGATGGCACTCTTTCATGATATGATGCATAAGGAGGTGGAAGTATATGTCGACGATATGGTGGCTAAATCTGGAGAAGGGGAGAGCCATGTGGCAGTTTTAAGAAAATTGTTCGAAAGGTTGCGTGAATACAAACTTCGCTTAAACCCCAATAAGTGTATCTTTGGGGCTTTAACTGGAAAGTTATTGGGCTTCATGGTGAGTCAGAAGGGAATAGAGGTAGATCCTGACAAAGTAAAAGCTATTCAGGAAATGCCATCTCCCCAAACAGAAAAGGAAGTACGGAGTTTTCTGGGTCGATTAAACTACATAGCGAGATTCATTGCCTACTTAACTGCAACCTGTGAGCCGATTTTTAGATTGCTAAAAAAGAACTACACTGGAGGATGGGATAATAACTGTCAGCAAGCTTTTGACAGGATTAAAGATTATTTATTGAACCCCCCAATTCTGGTTCCGCCCACACAAGAACGACCTTTGATCCTTTATTTGACCATCCTGCCAAGGTCAATAGGGGCAGTATTAGGACAACATGATAACTCCGGGAAGAAGGAGCAAGCAATTTATTACTTGAGTAAGAAATTTAATGAATGTGAAGCCCGCTACCCTTTGATAGAGAAAACTTGTTGCGGGTTAGCATGGACTACTAGGCGTTTGCGCCAGTACATGCTTTATTTTACCACTTGGCTAATCTCTCGAATGGATCCTATCAAATATATCTTTGAAAGCCCACATGTTTCTGGGAGAGTCTCAAAGTGGCAGGTGATTCTATCCGAATATGATATCAAGCACATGACACAAAAGTCTGTAAAAGGTAGTGTTATAGCGGATCACTTGGCTGAAAATCCTTTGGATGAGTACCAACCTTTGGATTTCCATTTCCCTGATGAGGACATACTGGCTGTAGAGGGGGATGAGGATGAGGGAGGCGATAATGATGCACGGTGGAAAATGTATTTTGATGGAGCCGCAAACATGCACGGCTATGGTATTGGAGCAGTAATTATATCCCCTGAAGGAAAGCAATTCCCCGTAGCTATTAAATTGGAGTTTGAATGCACCAACAATGTAGCTGAATATGAAGCTTGCATCAATGGGTTAAATGCTGCAGTAACTCTTGGTATAAAAAGCCTCGAAGTTTTTGGCGATTCAGCTCTTATAATTCATCAAGTGATCGGGGAATGGCAAACTAAGGATTCAAAACTGATTCCATATCAGAAATTTTTGGCTCAATTAATCGAACAATTCGAAGAAATCAACTTTCATCATATCACCCGAGACAAAAACCAATTTGCAGATGCTTTAGCCATTTTAGCAGTGATGATTCGGCTCGACTATGGAATCCAAGTCCAGCCGCTCCAAGTGGAAGTCAGAGATTTACCTGCGTATTGCCTAAACATAGAGGAAGAGCACGATGGGCAACCTTGGTATTATGACATTAAATCTTATATGACAAGCAGGGAATACCCAATTGAAGCCACAGAAAATGATAAAAAGGCCATTCGGCGCCTAGCCATGAACTTCTTCATCAGCAATGGGATCTTGTATAAAAGAAGTCATGATGGCACATTGCTACGATGTGTAGACGCGAGGGAGGCCCAGAAGATAGTCACCGAAGTGCATGAGGGAATATGTGGTACACATACAAACGGTCTCATGTTGGCTAAACAGGTCCAGAGATGTGGATATTTTTGGTTAACAATGGAGAAAGATTGCATTGATCATGTTCGAAAATGCCACAAATGCCAAGTATACTCAGATAAAATCAATGCACCACCAGTTCCGTTACACAATTTGGTAGCACCTTGGCCATTCTCCATATGGGGCATTGATGTAATCGGCCCGATCAATCCAAAGGCTTCAAATGGACATCGTTTCATTCTGGTTGCCATCGATTATTTCACCAAGTGGATAGAGGCCAATTCCTTTGCTAGTGTCACTCAAAAAGCCTTTTGCAAGTTCCTCAAGACGAACATCATTTGTCGTTATGGAATACCTGAAAAAATTATTACAGATAACGCTGCCAACCTAAATGGAACAGAGATCTCCAAACTCTGTGAACAGTTTAAGATCAAGCATCATAATTCAGCGCCATATCGACCACAGATGAATGGAGCCGTGGAGGCGGCAAACAAGAACATAAAAAAAATCATTGCTAAAATGACGATCACTTACAAAGATTGACATGATATGCTTCCATATGCATTGCACGGCTATCGCACGACTGTGCGTACATCAACCGGGGCAACTCCGTACTCTCTGGTTTATGGAATGGAAGCTGTTACACCAATTGAGGTTGAAATCCCGTCCTTACGAGTATTGATCGAATCCAATTTAGATGAAAGTGATTGGGTGAGAGCTCGATATGAGCAATTGAATATGATTGAGGGGCGAAGACTCACCGCCATCTGTCATGGGCAGTTGTATCAAAAGAGGGTGGCAAGAGCTTTCGACAAAAAGCTTCGTCCTAGAGAATTCAAAGCTGGTGAACTTGTTCTTAAAAGAATCTTGCCAAATCAAGATGATGCTCGGGGCAAATGGGCTCCTACATACGAAGGGCCTTATGTTGTAAAGCACGCCTTCTCGGGAGGGGCATTAGTTTTGATGGACATGGACGGTCATGAATTGACTAAACCCTTCAATTCAGATGCAGTAAAGAAATATTTTGCATAAAAAAAAAAGAGAGAGAGAAAAAGCTCACTAGGTTGAAAACCCAAACGGGCGACCTAGGCAAAAGTTAGAGCATAATAGAAGCTCGCTAGGCTGAAAACCCAAAAGGGCAGCATAGGCAAAAGTTAGAGCCAAAAAAAAAATGAATGAAACGAAAAGAAAGAGAGAAAAGAAAGGAAAAGGAAAAGAAGGGGAGAAAGGAAAAAAAGAAGCCCGTTAGGCAATATGAAGAAATGCCCAGGCAGAAGGCAAAATCAGAAGTTCAAGTTGGGTAAAAGAATAGGAGCAGCAGGTGTTAAATTAGATTCCACAAAATGCATATCTGTATAACGCCAAGGATCGCCTCGTGGGGACGAGCAAGGACAATTGTAGAGGACATTCTCTAGAAGAATTTCTTGGTTTTAGTTCTTTCATCTCTCCTGTACTCAAAATTACTCATTGTCTTAACTCTTATGAGCTTTATGAAACTTTCTATTAGAGATTATTCTTCTAATAATTTCTCATCTATTTTAATTACGATCCATTCATATTGTGACCACATGCATTCATGCTTTACATGACTAAATTAATAACTAAGGAATGACATTCGTCAAAACAAATACCTAGCACGCCAATACTAATATCCTCTTTGGACTAGTTAGCTTAGTCATTGCTGGAAGAATAGACCGGGGCCAAAATATTAAACGTCACCCATTAAAATGCCATTTCCTCTCAAGTAAATCATCCAGACGTTCATGAGTGACATATGCGGGGGGGGTTTTCCTTCCCAAGAGGACAAGTGGAAGGGACAACGCATAAAGATCTCTGTTGGGGGAGCATCGAGAATTCTCAGTAGGATAAAAGGCGTAATGCCAACAAGCTGGTTAAATGGGTTGCGCTTCGAAGGGACAAAATGTCTGGTTTCTATAGTTGGTCAGTTAAAAGCTCAACGCTTGATAGTGCCTCTAAACTAGCATTTTTTATTTTTTTATTTATTATTTATTTTATTTATTATTTATTTTATTTTTATTTTATTTTTTATTTTTTATTTTTTATTTTTATTTTTATTTATTTTTTATTTAAAAAAAAAGAGGCAAATTAAAGGAGAAATAATAAATTAAAATAAAAAAAAGGAGGGAAAGAAAAAGGAAACAAATACAACAAATAATAATTCCTAGTTGTCATGCATGCCTTCGTAGTGGGGCAAGTAAATGTCACGTAAAGCATCCCACACGTTCTTCAAGTTGAACTCATATCAGGGGCAGCATCCATATGCCTCATGTTTCCGACTCGCGAGATTACATGCATCCACCAGATCCATTGGTTCCATTCTCCATGAAACTTCCTTCATATATCATGCATCCCGCATATACACATGCATTACTCAAACATTGGGTCTAAAAGTCCTGCGGAGAACAGGCATCCAAAGTCCTACGAAGAATAGGGCGCCCAAAGTCCTGCGGAGAATAGGCACCAATAAAAGTCCTACGAAGAATAGGCACCCAAAATCCTGCGGATAACAGACACTTTAAGTCCTACGAAGAATAGGCACCCAAAGTCCTGCGGAGAACAGGCACCCTTAAGTCCTACGAAGAATAGGCACCTAAAGTCCTGCGGAGAACAGGCACCCTTAAGTCCTATGAAGAATAGGCACCCAAAGTTCTGCGGAGAACAGGCACCTTTAAGTCCTACGAAGAATAGGCACCTAAAGTCCTGCGGAGAACAGGCACCCTTAAGTCCTACGAAGAATAGGCACCCAAAGTCCTGCGGAGAACAGGCACCCTTAAGTCCTACGGAGAACAGGCACCCAAAGTCCTGCGGAGAACAGGCACCAATAAAAGTCCTACGACGAATAGGCACCTAAAGTCCTGCGGAGAACAGGCACCCTTAAGTCCTACGAAGAATAGGCACCCAAAGTCCTGCGGAGAACAGGCACCCTTAAGTCCTACGAAGAATAGGCACCCAAAGTCCTGCGGAGAACAGGCAACAATAAAAGTCCTACGAAGAATAGGCACCCAAAATCTTGCGGATAACAGGCACTTTAAGTCCTACGAAGAATAGACACCCCCCAAGTCCTACACAGAATAGGCAAAAACAAGAGTCATACCGGAATAAGCAACCTAAAGTTCTGTGCCAGAGCAGGATTGCATTTCCAGGTAAGTTAACTCTTTTTGATCTATTAGCTCCCCAAACAAAATACATGTTTCCATCTTTACTTATTCATAAGCTAAAAATATCAAAATTTGCGTTCTGGATTTCTTTATTTAAAGAATAAGTAAAGAGGGGCAACCTGTAAACAGTAATATTTTGCTTGGGTCGCTCTTATCTTTTCTTTATTGTTTAATTAGCAAGCGACAATCAAAAAAAAAAGAAGGAAAAAAAATCTCGAACAAAATACATGTTCTTATCTTTACTTGTTTCTTAAGCACAAAAAATATAAAAATAAATAAAAACTGCATTTTCAATTTCTTTGCCCAAGAAACAAGTAAAGAGGGGCAACTGTGAACACCGTATTTTGTCCGAACAAGCTCCAGAATAATGACAAAATCAAATTAATCAAAAATAAATAAATAAATAAAAAATATATATATATCAATATAAAAAAAAAAAAAGACAAAAATCAAATAGGTCATTTTAGCCTAACAAAAAAAAAACAAACAAACAAAAAATAAAAAAAACAAAACAAAACAAAAAAAAGCACCAAAGGAAAAGGCCTCAAAATAAATTAAAAATAAAACAATAAAAGTGAAAAGTAAAAATAAATCAAGTTAAAGGCCCATTCATCCTAAAATCAAAGAAGGAATAACAGATATAAAAAAAAAAGAAGGGATTAAAAAAAAAAAAAAAAAGCCAAAAGAGAGGCCCAACGAATGGAAAACAAGCCCAAAAGCTGACTCATAGTTTGGAAAAGGCGAGAGAGGCCCAACGAATGGAGCCCATTTTTTTAGGAACTGGAGGCCCATTTTCGTTTAACCCCGGATCCTCCATCTCGTTGACCCGGACAAGAGGCCTCAAATGAAAAAAGGAAAGCGTTACAGAGACGGAAAAAACCCTAGTTCTGTGGTCCCCTACTCTGTGGCGTTCCCATTTCGGGTCCTCCAGCAGCAGACCTTCCCATCCTCTATTCGTACAGTCTTCAACGGCCGAACGCAAGCCAGGAAAAAGGGACGAAGCAACGCGCATCGGGGTAGTGGGGCAGAGAGGTACGGAGATGGGGGACCATGCGAGGCTGTCTATAAAAGCGAGGAGAGAAAAAAAGAAAGGGAGGTTTTTTTTTTTGGAGAGGGGCTGAGGGAGTGCAGGGGATCCTGAGGTTTTTCTTTTTGGTGGTTAGTGAGGATTCGAAAAATTCGAGAGAGGAAGGAGCTTCTGGGGCCTTTCTGGAGGGTTAATTTTAGGTCAGAGGGGAGGCGAAGGGAACTGGGGAAGAAGGGATTCTTTCGGGGAATTTGATTTCGAGTGAGAGAGAGTGAAAAACCTATCGAGGGATTGCAGGAGAGATACCGAGTGAGTATTTGGGAAAGAGTTCATTCCGGAAAAACGAAGGCGAGAGGAGCAGAGGGTAAGAGATTCGAAAGGGAGGAATCTGGGAAAGGACCCCCTCTGATTGCTAGCCGAAGGTTTCCACCAGTTGTCTGAAGAAGCAAACTTCGAAAAGGTATCACGATTTATCCGTATTATCTTCTTGCTTCCCCTACTCTATTAGCGGATTACAACCTGAGAATTTGCTTCGATGGTCTGATTACTGTGTTTGAATTGTTTTTTTATTTATTGGATAAATATGCAAATTCATTTTGATGAGTGGCCGTGTCTGAAACTCTCTGCCTTTGGGTCCTGCTTCTGATTAAATGCTTTTGATTGCATGATCTTCGAGTCTAGTTCCATGGCTGAACATTGGGTTTCCAATGGTTATCGCCATAAGGCCATCGATTCAAATCTGTTTTTGAGGGATGGGTATACATTTTCCTCTCTAAGCATCGGGCCCATTCGTGAATTTGCTCTGACAGGGTTGTGTCTGTAAGTCTCTGCGTGTTAATCCTGATTACATGTTGTTGACTGTGTGTATCCTGTGATCTTGTAGAATGCTCAAATAAGGTTTGTTGGTTTGTTTCGAACGATGAGTTCTTGATATGGGACATTCAATGCTATTAATTTTGGTTGTCTACTGGTAGTACCAGATTGTTTGTGTTGCTCGCGGGGAACCTTATTTAGTTTAGGATAATTTTGAAACGATGAAATTTTTGTTTGAGTATCACGGGCTATAGTTACATGCTTCTATATCTGCTGTTCTGCTATGTCTTTGTTGCAATTCATTGTTCGCTGGCCTGTTTACGCCGGGGAGTATATATGAGGAATTATGAGTTGCCATTGGAAAGTCGAGCATGTGGTTTAGTCTGCAGTCAGAAACGCAGGCGTAGGATGGTAAGATGAAGAGGAAAAAACCTGGGCAGCTACAATATGTAATATATTTTATTTTTTTTCTTTCCAAAAATGTATCTGAATGTGGTATAGGATAAACATATATCAAACACACTTGCACACACTATCAATTTAATATTCTCCTTATTTCCCTTCATTTATTTTGTTAAGGTTTGCGTTAGGTTAGCTGTGTGGGATTTTATATCCCCTCAGGCATATAGGAATGGATCAAAGGGTCATGTGTGGCAATATAGCCTCCTTGGCACCTTTAGGTTGAAGCTACAATTTAATATCTTGGGTTCCAATGGCCCAATTCGAAATTTTGATGCAAATTTCAAACCTAAAAAAAAGGGTGGAGGAGGATGAATTGCTTTTATTTTAAAAAATATAGTTGGAATCTCAAGGACTTGTTCTTTCTTTGGAAAAATCCCATTGCAAAAAGTCTAAAAACTTTTTTATTCTTCTCTCTTTTAGAGTTAGTCTTTTCCTAAAAAAATATATATATAAAAAAATAAAATATAAATATACATAAACAAACAAATAAATAAGAGTTAAAAAAAAAAAAGAGAAAAAAACAAACAGAACAAAATAAAGCAAAACAAAATAAAAATTAATCGAAAAAAATAAAATAATAAAAACAAAAACAAAAAAAAATAACAAAAACAAATAAATAAATAAAAAAGCAAGAACAAAAAAAATATATATACTAAAAACAAAAAGAAAGGAGAAAATAATAATAATAATAATAATAATAGAAATAAAAAAGATGGTAAAGAAAATGAGATTATTTTGGCTTTCATACATTAAGACATACAAATCAGTTTTCAATTTGTTTTCTTGGTGAAAGTTTAAAATGATTTTTATTTTCTTCTTCTCTTTTTAAAAAAAAAATAAATAAATAAAAATAAAGAAGAGAAAGAGACCAAAACATCAAACAAAGATCAAAAAGCAAAAAAATACAAAAAAAATAAAATACAAAAACAAAATTGAATTTAAAACAAAGAAAAAATAGAATGCAAAAATAAAAATTAACAAAAAAAAATAGCAACAAAAAAAAAACAAAAACAAAAACAAAGGAAGACGAAAAAACAAAGAAAAAGATAATAAAAACAAATAAGAAAAATGAAATGAAAATGATAGAAAAAGGGATAAGCAAGAGAAAAAATTGAAAATGCAAGAAAATTAAATTAAATTTTTCTTTAGTAAATCAAAACATACTAACTAATTTCAAAACTTGTTTTATTTGTTAAAAGAAAAAAGTAATTTATTTTCTTTGTATTCTCACAAAAAAAAAATAATAATAAAAAATAAAAATACCCAAACCTCAAAAAAAAAAAAAATAAAGAACAAAAACAAAAAACAAAAATAAATAGAAACATAAAAACAAGAGTAAAGAATAAAAATAAAAATAAAAACCAAAAGTAAAAATCAAAATACAAGAAAAGGTAAAAAAGTCAAAAATTAAAATCAAATCAAATAAAAGTTTTGAAAATGCAAAAAGAAAAAAAATCGTTTTTTAATTTCATAAAAAAAAAATATAAAGACATAAAAACAAAAATAAAAACAATAAATTAAGCAAAACGAAAAAGAGAGACAAAAAAAAAAAAAAAAAAAACAACAACAACAACAAAAAATGATAAAGGGACTAAGAGAGAAAAAGCAAAAGTGCAAGAAAAGTAAAATTAAATTAGTCTTTAACAAATCAAAACACATCAAGCAATTTCAAAAATCGTTTTGTTTCTTAAAGAGAAAAGTAATTTATTTTCTTCATCTTTTCGCGAAAAAACAATATCCAAATAAAAAAAATTTTAAAATAAAGAACCTACCAAGAAAAAAAAACAAACAAAAACAAAAACCAAACAAAAAGAAAACAATATGAAACACATCCAAAAACAAAACAAAACAAAACAAAAAAACACCAACAAGAACACATTTTTACTGTCGAACTACGTGGACTTTGATCCCTACTAAGGGTACGTAGGCCCTAGGCTTTCATCCTAGGTCAAGTCCGCCCTTGTAAATAAACATTTTTCCTGAATTTTATTTCTTTTAATTTCATTTTATTCCCTTTTCTTTATTTTAATTTTATTTCTTTCAATTTTTCTTTCTGTTCTTTGCATGTGTTTGGTTAGGGAGAATTAAAATAGAATAAAGGCCATATTGATTTCGCACAACTAACTTAGGGTAACCGTTCTTAAGAACGGGTGTAGTGGGGTGCCTAACACCTTCCCCACTCACAATCGACTCCCGAATCCGAATCTGGTTCGCAGACTATTTTTCAAAGTAAAAAAGGCTTTTCCAAAGTTTTGCCTTTTTTCAAAAATAAATTTTGGTGGCGACTCCTGAACCCTATCCACTTATTCCTATCCTTTTTAGCTTTTTAATCTTGATCTTAGTTCCGGCGCCACGCGGTCGCATTTTCGGGTGTGACAACATAAAGTGTCTAGCTGA
This sequence comes from Erythrophleum fordii, assembly GCA_032878935.1. NCBI lineage: Eukaryota > Viridiplantae > Streptophyta > Magnoliopsida > Fabales > Fabaceae > Erythrophleum > Erythrophleum fordii. Next base: position 14,820,677 of record JAVQMF010000050.1, read on the forward strand.
AAATTTCATAAATCATCAAAAATTCAAACGAAAGTCCAAATGAGCAGCTTGACTTTTAGAATTTCTTATTTTATAAGACTTTTTTATTTTAAGCAGTTTTTAAATATTAAAGACTTTTTTATTATTACGTGTTTTTTATTTTAAAAGACTTTCTTATTTTATGGTATTATTTTATTTCTCTTTTTAATTAGTAGTTATTTTCTTATTTATTAAAATTTACTAAGGTTTTCTGATCTTTTATAAATATTATATGTAGTGATTTGCAAATTATTTATCAATAAATTTAGAATCAATTTTGTTATTTTTTTGTGCGTTTTACAATTTAAAAGGTGTTCTACCATATTACACGTGCTTCATTGCATCACATAATTCTCGCATCCCACATTAGGTTATGAGCACTAGGTACCTTGAGAAATTCTTAGGTTAATCAAACTAATCATAAATCATCATATAAGCATGTTAAAAAAATTTCTTAGTGAGATTTATTTTTTACATGTTTATATATCTATTCATAATTGATTTGGTCTATTAACTTTTTTATAGATGAAATCTGTTTAAAAATTTATCCACATTATTTGAATTCACCTCTATTCATGTTCAACTCCAATACGATAGCAAATTAGCAGTTTTGCTTTAGACTAGAATTGTTCGTCTGTTTAAGTGTGCAATGGATGTTGTTGATCAACGTTTGGTTTGACCTATTAGCTCAAGTGAGTTCATCTTACCAGAAAAAATTGACAATCAATTGAATAACCTTTATTGTGCAGATGCAACATCGATGCCATGCCTTGGTGAGGGGAGAGGTGTTAGCTCCAAGATTTAATTATTTTGATGATAACAAAATTCTGAAGTTAAAATTTATACAAGTATTAAAGTCTCAAAGTTGTGTTATTATATTAGAGGCTTACCTTTTTACTTTTGCAGAACATAAATGATGCATTGGACAATGAAAAAGCAAAAGTTCAAGAAACAATAAAGGAACTTGGTGCCATAAAGTAAAAGCAAAAGAAGCTTTGACAAGTCAATCCCACACCAATCAGAAAAGCTGTATCAAAGAAGAAGAGAAGAGCAAGAAAGATGAAAAGAGAAACAGAAATGAAGAGGCAAAGGCCATTGTTGGAGATGAAGGAATATGGGAAATCAAAACACACAAATTTGTGTGCAATCTCTAGTTCATCAAACCAGAAAATTCTGATGCCATAAAGCAAAACGAAATCTCTAAAGCTTCATCGAAAAAAGATGAAAAGAGCCAAAAAAATAAAGAGGCAAACAAAAATCATTGTTGGGGATGAAGAAGCACAGGAAACTAATACAGTAAGCTCTCTATCCAAGTTTTTCTCTTCATCTGAACAAAGTTGCAGAGGCAAAGTCGTAAAAAGAAAGGAGAGAGAAAAACAGAGCAAGAGAGAAAAAGAGATACAGAAGCAAATATATCTTTGTTTCTGTCCATCCCACATACAATCAGAAAGTTTCATCGAAGAACAAGGGAAACAGAGCAAGAGAGATAAAAAGTTACAAAAGCAAATTTGTGGAAAGAGAAAAGGAAGCTTATCTCTGATTCTGCTGCTCTGAAAAGCTAAAAGCTGTCTTTCTACTATGACCATGCTTCTGCTCTGTTTCAAAGTCAACCCTTTCTATTTTGTTTACTCATCAAAAGCATAAATATGTTTCACTCTTCTGGATATGCTGAGAAAAGAGAAAAATGGTGAAAGAAGTTCAAAAAAGCCTCTCTGTTCTGCTATAAGCATGACAAGCTCTTAGCTACTGTGTTAATACTCAAGGCTACTGATTTCAAACGGTCAAAACTGAGGGAAATGGAGTAACGGCTATTTTTTTGTGTGCTTATATATGTGTGTAAGAGGTCTGTTTCACAAACACAGAACACAGAACATAAAGAACGCACCAAGCAACGTACAGCACTAGAGAGCAAAAAGACAGTGAGAACAGAAGCAAAAAGGAGCTAAGTTATATTATATTGTTCTCCTCATCTTAGATTTTCTGAGCTTAGTTTCTGGATAAATCTAACTTGTGAGAGCTTTTGAAAGTGAGCTTATTGCAATCCTTTATTGATAAGGATTTTAAACATATCATTATATCATTATTCTGTAAATCTTTTCTAGGTGTAGGGAAAGTAAGTTTTGGGTAAGCGTGTGTAAAACCCAAGTGTGGTAAGTTTTGGGTAAGCTTGTGTAAAACCCAAGTGTGGTAAAGTTTTGGGTAAGCTTGTGTAAAACCCAAGTACTGTAAAAATTCTAGGTGAGCTTGGAAATCTAGATTCCGTGGGTGTACATTCTGATTTTATAGTGGAAATCCCTTGTTGTATATCAAGGGGACTGGACGTAGGTCTTGAGGACCGAACCAGGATATATTTGGTGTTTTTCTCCCTTTACTTCGCTTTTTATTCTGTTTCAGTCTCTGTGCTAAAACCTTATCGACAAGGTTCTGTTTTATCTCCTTGATCTTTACTTTTCAGTTATCTTTTAGAAGATCCTGTCGACAAGATCTTAATTTGACTACAAGGTTTCCGCACCAGTACTCTTTATCAAGTCTTTTATTAAAATCATTTGATATTTATGTATAATTGATTTAATTATCTTTAATTCTTTAATTTTCTACAAGAGCACCTATTCACCTCCCTCTAGGTGCATTCTTCAAGAGGGACATGAAAATACAACTATCGAAACCGGGCTTCAATTTTACCAAGGATTTATATTATTATTTAGGAATATTCTTGATTCTTTCGAAACCGGGCTTCGATTTTACCAAGGATTTATATTATTATTTAGGAATATTCTTGATTCTTTTGCGGCATGTTGCAATTTTATTCGAAGCACCATTCCGTTGAGCCTTTACCAGTTGAAACTTCATTGGAGATTATCAATATCATTGGTAGGTTGAACAATTCATTGGACACCCTAACATATTTTGTAGTGGACAGAACTGGCTGACACCTGAACCTGAGTTTTCCCTTTTATTGTAAATGTTTCTCAGGTTGCCATACAGCACAAATAAAAATTAGGGAACATTTAATACACGCTTCAATTGATGCTCAGAGGTTTAAAAGCACATAGTCAGTAAACCCATTCCCCATATTTGCCAACATAAGATGGTGAAATAAGGTTTTACTGTATTGGAATGATTACATAGTTGTACAACTATCAACTCCCTACTTGATTGATTATATGAATATGGATCGAAGGGTCAAGTGAAGATCACAGAGGATAAGACTGCTCAAGCTACATGAGGCTATTGTAGCAGCCAGTATTGACTATGAAAGCTTCTTACATACTTCTAAACCACACAATTAAGGTTGACTTATGTGTTGAATTTGTCGAAAGTGCTTTTGGGCTTCTACATTTGCTGATGCAGCATCTTCTTCCTCACTGTTCAACATGCTCTCCCCAGAAGCTGCAGTGAATTGTGATTGAGAAGAAGCAGAAAAAAGTTGACCTATTGACTCCATTAAGCAGCTCAAGAGGGGCAACCATGAGCACACAAGAACTCCTAGTCTGATATTCATGGCCGAATGATAGCTTTCGGTGATCAAAGTTTGGTTCAAACTTCTTGTTTACTGAACCACGGGAGAGTCGTGTATTTATAGCGTCCATCGAGTGTTGAACAAGACAGATACAGGAAGCATCCCCGTGAGTGCATCTTGTCAAGCCCACGCCCATTGACTCTCCGGAAATATGAACATTCTTCGATAAATCACTGTAAAAAAATTTGTAGAACAAGTCAATTATTAAAATATAGATAAATATGTTAGACACATTTAATGTAATTCTCACTTCTAATATGTTTTTGTGTCATTTTAAAATTTTATGCTATACAAATTTTGTAATGAGATATTAATAAAATTATAAATGTTTATTATGAGATTCTTAATAAATAAATAATACATAGAGGAATTTTTTTTAATAAATCTGATGCTTAAAAGTACAATGTAATATATATACACCTAAACATTGTATGAACAGCTACAGGTATAATGAATTCAAAGCGGCAAGAATTTTCCTCCCTTGATGATGTGATAAGATTGAAATATTCAATATGATGTTGGAAAAGATGATCATGTGTCAATTCGTAATCTTGTCGAAATTAGAAAAGCCCACAAATCAATTAACCTAAAAGTTTATGCTACAGGGATAAAATGAGTTTGGTCACGAAGAAAATATTACAAAAATGAAGAGACTTTATTTTTAGAATATAATCGAGTGGTGCATATGATTTTTCGTCGACTAAAGTCAGTATTCAATTTTTTAGAATATAATCGAGTGGTGCATATGATTTTTCGTCGACTAAAGTCAGTATTCAATTAAATTTTGTCTCTTTCCCCTATCTTCTAGCACGGGTTTACTGACTTGTACATTAATTTGTCTTTTGAAAAAATATACATCCATTCGTCCGAGGCCGTAAACGCAAGTTATGACGAGATCTAATGACTTATTCAGTAAATATTTTTTTAAAATATATGTTATTTTCTATCTATTGATAAAAATCAAGAAATATCTTTGTATGATGTGTCTATATACCACATTATTCTTGAGCATAAATTGATAAATAAATTTGATTTGACATCAGATAGCCATACCATTATTGAGGATGACGCATAAGATGGTCATTTCTTGTTTTATTGACTAACCGAGGATAAAAGTATATGCTTTGTCTGTGAATTAAAGATTAATTATTAGTACACCAATTTCACGATGTAACAAGTTTTCAAATTAAGATTTATAATTACACGTTTAATACATCACTTTAAATATAACAAAATATTTCCTAAAACTAAAACACTTAATTACAATTTTGGTACATCAATTTTATATTATAAAATAAAAAAAAAAAATATATATATATATATATATACAACTTCTTATCTATTTATTATTATATTTTTAATTAAAATATGGCAAATTTATAATTTTTTAATAATAATATAATATTTATATAATATTTATATACAAGTATATAATTTTTAAATTAAATTATATACTTGTTATGTTTTAATTAAACAATTTAATAATAAATATATTAAAAAAATGTATGAATCTAATAAAAAAACTCCCATTTTTAAACAAAATTAAAAATATTAATTCTCAATTTCATATAATGTCAAAATAACATATGAACAGTAGTATCATGGTTAAAAAGAACAAAAACACATTTTAGACAAAAATCTTTTATCTCTACCTCAGCACAAATTTAATTACTGTTTTAAATTTACTTAGTTCAGGTCATTTGAATTAGGCATTAAGATAAGGCAAATTATCACCAAGTAGCGAATAAGGAGGTCTAATTCCCATTCAAACTTTGGAATATAATGTTCAAAAGCCTTGATTCAGGTAACATTTTTGTTGAAAATAAATGTCAAAAGGATCTTGATCCCTGCCCGCTGTTTATTCCATTGCCTACTCTCAAGTCTTCTATTGTCCCAATCAAAGATAAAGGAAAACAATGAAATGTAGTTATCTGATAATACGAGTTTGGCTGATATTAGACAGGAGTTAAATGAAAGTTTAACAAATACAAAATGTGCTATATATGAATTTACACAATATTTCAGCTTAGGAACCACAGAGTATCATATTTTCAAGTAGTAGAAAAATTTGGCAAGTATTCACAGGTGTTGTGCTCTCTAGTCCACTGCAAAATTATTATCATTGTCATCAAAGACAAATCTAGGAGTAGAGTATTGGGGTTCGGTAAAATTTAAAAAATTTAGCATGCTCAATATCAAATCTAGCTAAATAGAATCAATGTGCTCTCATTATCATTATATCACTCCCATAGAGAATTCTTTTTTTTTTTTTTTTGGTTTCTAAAGATTTGCTTCGAATACATATTTTTGTTTTACAAAATTTAAAAAAAAATCATATTTTAAACAATATTTCATGATATATATATAGCATCACCTAACTTAGCAAGAGAGGGACATACATCAAGCTACAAATAACAAGCAAAGTCATTAAGTCAATATCATACTCTCGTAATATAATTTACGAACATTGTAATCAACAAAAATTATAAAAGATTTGAAAATGTAAAGATCTATTCATCCAATAAAAGCATCAAATACAAATTTAAAAATAAAAAATTATAAAATAAAAACAAACAAAGGAAAAAGACTTAAATTAGTTAACAAAAAATAAACTTTAAAATAAAAATAAATGATCAAGAGAAATGAGTATGACTAGGGAAAAGAAATGCTAAATGAGATTAATAAGAAGGAAGAGCATAACCAACAATGGTACAACGAAAGCAAAAACATTCAAAGAGAGCAAAAAGAGAGTTGAATAAGTGGTTTCCAATGATAATAGAATAAACAATAGTTTTACTTGGAGAGTTAGAGTGTCAATACAATTTTTTTTTAATCTTTTCTTCAAATTATTTTGTTATGAAGAAAAAAGAATTTGCAAATATGGTAAGTTCAGATTTTTAAATTGTTGCATTGTATTGTCTTTCATGTTTTGGTTTCTAACTCTAATTATATTAGATTTGTGTTATTTTATAGTTTACCTATTGAATTTTTTTAATAATGAGAATGGAGAGATTTAGTGAAGAAAGACATTGATATATGATTGAAAAAAGAAAGTATGTGTCAATAATCAAATTGCAACTGTGAAGTCTAAAAAGTTATCAAGTAACAATAGATGATCCAAGGATGAAGCTAGGATTAGAATATTGAAGCGCGAAAATTTAAAAAAAAAAAAAGGTCGATATGCTTATTATCAAGTCTGCCAAATAAAATGAATGTGCTCTCACTATCATTATCTCAATCCCATCCAGCAATTTTTTTTTTAATTTTTAAGGAGTTGCTTAGAATACAGGCTTTTATTTTATAGATTGAAAAAAAGAATAAAAAGGTAGCATATATATATATAGGTATTTTTGGTAATTTTGATTTGCTCATCTACTTGATCTTGGCTTGAGAATCACATAGGATTTAAGGGACTTTAAGACTAGATATTCAAACAAACTTTTTCTTTTTTTTTAAATTCCCTAATTTATTGTGCTTTATTTCTTCATTTACTTTATTTTTCTTTTTTAGTTAAAATTAACTGACTAGGTTATGTTCAATTATCTCCCTTATTTATGTACTTTATTTTTGCATCTACTTATTGTTTGTTTCCTTTTTTCAGTTGAGATTGATTACTTGGATTTGTAGTCAACTATCTCCCTTATTTATATACTGCTTATTATTTAAAATAAAATGAATCAGAATATCATTTTGATTTATAAAATTCTACATGGCATCAAAGCTTGAGAATTTCTTGGCTCTTCTTCCTTTCTTTAAACCATTTCAAAGTGAGTCATATTGCCATTGTACTTCTAAGTTTGACACCCATTGTTTTCTTATTGCTATTTGAACTGTACTTCCCTCTTTTACTCACCTAAAACAATTTTATTTTGTGTGTTTGTTTTAACATTTGTGTATCTCTTTTTTTTTTATCTCTTTTACTTGCCTAAAAATAGTGTGATTTATGTCGTCCCCTCCTATTCTACTGGTTTTAAGATAATTTTTTATTTTTTATTTTTTATTTCCCTTCTTTCACTTGTTTGGAATAGAACCGATTTGCTTGATCCATTCTTATGACTAAATATAGGTACAACACAATCCTAGGTTGTGAAGAAAAGGTGAATACTATTATTGAAATGTCATTGCAGAACAAAGAAGACTCTACAGAGATGATGTCACTAACTCAAGGAGACTTTGACTCATCATTAACAATTGTTACTACTCACAAACTCAATGGACACAATTATCTCTAATAGAATTAGTCGATATGGATGTTTGTAAGTTGTAAAGGGAGGAATACTTGAGTGACAAAGCTATTCCTCTTGAAAAGCATAACCCTAAGAACAAAAAATGGTATGCTTAAAAAAAAAACTTGTAATGTCATAGTTGGTTAATTCCATGAGTATTGAAATTGGAGAGCTTTATATACACTATAAGTCTGCCCATGATATATGAGGATCTACTTATGAATCCCATTCTACATGCGAAAGTACTTCTAAGACTTTTGAAATTGAAAGCCTCATACATGATTTGAAACAAGGAAAAATGCCAATAAATCAATATTACAACTCCTTGGCAAAATACCGGTAGTAATTTGATGTATTAGAGACCTACTCATGGGAATGACCAAGTGATGCAGCCAACTATCAAAAAATTATTAAGAATAAGTGTATTTACAAATTCTTGATGGGCCTTAACAACACCTATGAGGAAGATGGAGGGAGAATTCTTACAAAACCCCCTCTTCCTTCGTTCAAAGAGATTTTCTCTGAAGTAAGTGTGAGGAGGATAGAAAAAAGTTAATGCTACAAACCCCTATGTTCTAGTGAATCATTTACACTTGTTGCTCAAAGAACCACTTTTTTAAAAGCTTATGGCAAGCTAAGAGAAATTAAAACCATGCGTGGTGTGATCATTATAGCAAATTGAGTCACACCAAGGAAAAATGTAGAAAAATTTATGGCAAACCAGTAAATTAGAAATCAAAACAAAGGGATGAAACTAGTGAGTTAACAATGACTATTGAGAAAATCCCATAACTCGAGAATAATCCATTTTTGAAAGAAAAATTGGAATTGTTGAAAAAAATGTTAAAAAATAAAAATCAAAAGGACTTAAATAGTTCTAAGAAAATTATTAGGTCTAGTCCCCATGTTCAATTGAAATTGGAATTTGTGAAGATAATTAGCAATGCTAACTCTAAGCTATGCCCAGCTTCAGGGGTAGTATTAGTGTTTTCAGTAATTTTGATTTATTGATTTGTTTGGTTTTGGCTTGAAAATCACATGGGATTGAAGAGGCTTTAAGGCTAGATATTCAAATAGGCTTTTTTTTTAATTCCCTATTTTATTTTGTTTTATTTTTGAATTTACTACTTGTCTGTTTTATTTTTATTAGTTGAGATTGATTAGTCAGTTTGTGGTTAACTATCTCCTTTATTTATGTACTTTATTTTTTGCATTTACTTCTTATTTGTTTTTATTTTTAGTTAAGATTGACTGGCTAAATTTGTGGTCAACTAATTCTCTTAACTACTTATTATTTAAAATAAAATAAATCAAAATATCATTCTAAATTCCAAAATTCTATAATATATATATATATATTGTGTCACCCTCCAATAATTATTTAGCTAAAATATTGAGAAAAAGACCTAACTAAGAAAAACTAAGGGATTAAATAAATTAGGTATAAATAAGGAGAATTAACTTTAAATTATAATTTGTTTAATTAACCTTCCAAAATTATGAGAGATAATGTAAGAATTTAATTAGTAATAACTAAAATAAATAATTGTATGTATTTAGACATTGTGGAAGTATCCTAATTATTTTAATTTAAGGAGGTTGGTAAAAATATATAAAAAAGATAAAATAATTACTTTTAAATACTCAATACAAATCGAAGGCAATAAGAGCATGCTACCTCATTAAATCCATTATCATTTTCGACCAAAGGACCCAAATAACCCCATATCCTCCAAAACACCCATCTCGCCAATTAGCCTAATCCCATTTCAACCTCAAACTAGAAATGCAAACCAAAAGGAAAGAGAGCAATGAAGGTTTCTTCAATGGTGGCTGAACTTTAAGCTTCTACATGGTAAGGAAAACGTGGTTTTAGCTAAGGTGACTATAGCATCTACTCCTCATCTCCTACATTTCTACTCGATTGGCTTCTTGGTTGGTTGAGGTTCATGATGATGAAGGTTGAGGAAACGTGGGGATTGTGGCTTGGATTGGGTGAAGAAGATGAGCCTTGAGTGAAGGTAAATTTCTATCACCCAACCCCTAATTTTGGTTTCTATGAGCAAATATATTGCATTGAGTGTTCTTTGGTTTAGCCAAGAAGGTACAGTAAAGGGAAAGAGAGGGACTGAGATTTTGACTTGAAGATAAATCTTCTACCATCTAAATTCCTAATTTTGATTTTTTATGGACAAATGTTCTGAATAGTTATTTTCTTTGCTATTGATTGAGAATTAGACCAAAAAAAAAGAAGAAGATAGTGCTTGTCTTATGAAACTTAAGAATAGACTTATGGCATATTGAAGTGAAGAATTAATGTCTTACTTTTCTTGCTTGGCTGAAACATTGAAGCTTGAGTTGGAAGATGGAAATTCAAAGGCTTGGATTTGAAGTTATTGAATTAAGCTTTAGAAAAATTAAGTAAGGTATGCGTTTTGGATTACGAATTAATCTCCTTGTTAATAGGGAATTAGGATATATTATTGTTACTTTAGTACTGATTTATGTATTTTTTGCTTAAATAGAAATAGATTCTGTTGAGCCACTTGAAAGATTAAAAGAAGGATAAGTGAAGCTTAGGAATTTGGTTGTTTAGTAACTAATTTATAATTCTTGTTATATATACCTTCAAATGGAATTAATATATACATATACATATATGTGCATATGAATTGCCTAAAGTGTTGTTATAAGTTGATTTGGTTGTGTATGAATATAATGATGTGTGATGAGTGAGTCTGTATTTCTAGATAATGGTAACAGGTAGCTCCTCACAAAGTTTGTGTGACCAAGGGAGTAGTAGTGGTTTAGCTCCTCCCAAGAGATGATGTATGTGAGAAGGGAGTAGTAGTGGGTTAGCTCCTCCCAAGAAAGGAAGGAAGTGGTAACTATTTAACTCCTCCCATAGTGTAATTTGCAAAGCAATAGTGGGTTAGCTCCTCCCAAAATACACATATTAGATAGGATGGAATTGGTTTATCTCCTCTCAAAGTTATTGGCCAATAACTACTTATGATGACTATAGACATAAGACCACAAAGAGTATAGTCATATGAATGTTTCATTATGGATACACGGAGCTAGCCATTAGATTTTTATGATTTATATTAATCCTTCATTCATTGTATATTTGATTGGAATTACATACTGGTTGCTGAGATTTCGATCTCACCCCATTAAGAGACCATTGATATTTCTCTTACAATTTAAGGTTCCATGAAGAGGAGCATGATAAGTGAGAAACTGAGCTAGTAGCTTGCTCTATGTGTGTGGATGGCTGTATAAATTGACTATTATGTATATACTTTTATTGGGTGGTACATATAGTTCACATGTGATAACAATGGTTATGAAGCCTATTTTTAGGTTTTGATAGGTGCAAGTAAAAGAATGCCAGATTAGGACTCATATTGTGCAACATTTGGTTAATGAAGGATGCTCATATGATGTACATGAATGTTATGCATATAGTCCACTATGCTTTGTAATAGAACCAACTAGGAGATGACTATAAGTTTTGTTAATATAATAGATTTTGATGTTCATGATGTGAATATGTGTAATTTATAGCTTCATTATGTGAATTGCAACTCATTGATGATTATAACCTCACATTACATAATTTAGAGATATATAATGGAGATTTGGAAGTACTAGATTAATCTAATTTGATTGAATATTTTACTTTTGTAAATTGTCATGTGGTTTTGGCCTATGTTAGAAAAAGGGAGATTTGGTTGGTTATGATTTGGTACACAAGCTTTTGTAGTGATTTTTGTGTCTGAACATGTTTCTTTAGATAATTGAAAGTCGCTCAAGTGGTTTTGGTAAATTTAGGAGAAGTATAGTTCAACTCGGGTATGGCACTTAATGGCCAAATGTGTACATTTTGATGTCATATTGTGTTATGCACCGAAGGGAATGTGATATGTTCAAATCTAGAAACCCTCCTAGTTTAGAGAAGCTCCAAGCTTAAAAATGTTTATTTAAGTGTTTGTGACTTAATGGAAAAGGTTTAATAATGAATGGTCTAATGGAATAGATTTTGGATATGTCATTTTTTTTTATAAATGTTGTTTTGCTATTATTTTTGGCATGGGGCTGTGATGGCATGTTTTGAAGTAATTTTTATGTGGTAAATTTTGTTCTTAAGCATGTAGAGACTTGGCCAAAGTTCTAGTTAAGAAATTTTGGAGAAAAGACATTTTTGTAAGCTAATCAAGCCTAAGAGTTGCATTTTCTATCATAAGGAGGATTAGTGGACTAGAAATCTATATTTTATATAAGTGAGATATAGTTATCTCCCCTTAAAACTATCTAAGAGTTTTATAAGAGTTAGATCCTTATTTCTCTAGTCTTATATCCCGTTAAGCCTAAGACTTTGATTTTCTTGTAAACATTTTGGCTTTGTTTTGGTTTGTTAAAAGTCTCATGTAAGTTAGATAAGTGCATGAATTACTAATGGTTAGATTGATATCAAGTTTGTGTTGTAGGTCCCTTGTGCAAGTGAGGTTTGCTATACGCAGTTTTGACAAATGGGGTTGCAAATTGGTCTTAATAGTCTAAACAAATTTACATTGATAATAAAGACTTGTCTAGGATGTTTTGGAGGGAATTGGTGTGATATAACTCATTTTAGGTATGTCAGACCCATTTAGGAAAGCTATGTTGTGCTTTTAAAAATTTGTCTTAGTTATATCAAGTGTAAAGTAGAGGTTTGGTCTAGCCAAATTTTAGAATTTTTGTTATTGTTGAGTTCCCTTGGCTTAAGATTTTGCTTTTAGGCATTTAAGACTTGTGGGTTTTGGTTTAGAAGTTTTTAATGATAAAATGAATGAGTTAGGTATATTATGCATACACTTTGAATGACCAATTGTGCTATCACAATTTTCAATCCTATTGGTTATGTAAAAGTGAGGTTTGGGGTAACTAAATTTTGAGGCTCATGGAATAAGTGCTCTTACTAAGCCTTAAACTTTGTATTTGGGTGTAAGAAACTTGTTGGAAAGCGTTTTAGATGCAAATGGTTAAGAAATCACATAAGAGTTATGCCACTTGTAAAGTAAAACCATTTATTTTACTGTCACTTTGTTGTCATATCTGTTATTGTTTTTGGTTTAATGGGTTTTAATATGGCAAATAGGTTTACATATATGGTTTTAGTCACCTGAGGTGCAAAGCTAGGTATCCTAGATGAGCCAAAGGATTTTAGCATGGTTTATATGCATACGGAGAACAAGAAATAAACATCTTTTGGGATAATTACTTGAAAGATTTAACAAGTTTTTAGGCTATTATCAAGGGTGTTTTAGAGGAAGCTCAAGGTATGTTTTAGTAACAAGAAACCTAAGGATTCTTTATGTTAGAAACCTATAATAAGAGCGAGCTCATTGGCTTGTTGGTTACTGGTACTTGGCCAGAAGTCCTTGAGTAAAGGAATACATTATATTATAGATGAAATTTTCTCCATAATTATCACAAAAGATGTCTATTTCTTGTTCACTGTATGCAAATAAACCATACTAGAATCCTTTAGCCCATCTAAGACACCTAACCTTGCATCTTAAGTGACTAAAAACATATATGTAAACCTATTTGTCACACTAAAACCCATTAAACCAAAAATAATAACAGATATGACAACAAAGTGATACTGTGACAACAAAATAAATGGTTTCACTTTATAAGTGGCATAACTCTTATGTGATTTCTTAACCATTTACATCTAAAACACCTTCCAACAAGTTTCTTACACCCAAATACAAAGTTTAAGACTTATTAAGACCACTAATTCCATGAGTTTCAAATTTTGATTACTCCAAACCTCACTTTTACACAACTAACAAGGCAGAAAACTGTGATAGCACAATTGGAGATTCAAAGTATATGCATAATATGCCTAACTCATTCATTTCATGACTAAAAACTCCTAAACCAAAACCCATAAGTCGTAAATGCCCAAAAACAAAGCCCTAAGCTAAGGGAATTCAACAATTACAAAAATTCTAAAATTTGGCTTGGCCAAACCTCTACTTTACACTTAACATAACTAAGAAAAATTTTTAAAAGCACAACATAGTTTTCCTAATTGGGTTTTACGTACTTAGAATGGGTTATATCATACCAATTCCCTCTAAAACATCCTAGACAAGTCTCAATTATTAATGTAAATTTGTCTAGACCATTGAGACCAATTTACAATCCCATTTGCCAAAAGTAAGTATAGCAAACCTCACTTACACAAAGGATCGACAACACCAATTTGATACTAACCCTAACCATTAGTAATTTATACACTCATCTAACTTACATAAGACTTTTAACCAACCAAAACAAAGCCAAAAAGTCTATAAGAAAATCAAAGTCCTATGCTTGAGGGGGTATAAGACTAGACAAATAATGTTTTAACTCTTATGAAACTCTGAAACAATTTTAAGGGAAGATAACTACATCTTACTAATGTAAAATGTAAAGTTTTAGTCTACTAATCCTTCTTATCATAGAACATGCAACTCCTAAGCTTGATTAGCTTACTAAAAATGTCTTTTCTCCAAGACTTCTTAACTAAAACTTTTACCAAGTTTCTACATGCTTATGAACAAAATTTACCACCTATGTATCACTCCAAAACATGTCATCATAGCCCCATACCAGAAATGACAACAACAAAAAATTTATAACAAACAAGTGACATACCCAAAATTCATTCCACGATACCATTCACTATTAAACCTCTTCCATCAAGTCACCAACACCTAGATAAACATTTTTAAGCTTAGAGCTCCTCTAAAGTAGAAGGATTTCTGGATTTGGAAATATCACATCCCTTTTGGTGCATAACACATTATGACATCAAAATGCATACATTTGACCATCAAGCATCATACCCAAATTGAATTATACTTATCCAAAATTTACCAAAACCATTTGAGCAACTTTCAATTATCTAAAGAAACATGCTCAAACCCAAAAATCGCCATAAAAAGCTTGCGTACCAAATTATGACTAACCAAACCTCCCTTTTTCTAACCTAGGCCAAAACCAGATGACAATTTACAAATTATATCCAAACCTCCCTTTGCTTGTTTTTATTTTATAATTTTTTGTTTTTAAATTTGTATTTGATGCTTCTATTGGATAGATAGATCTCCACATTTTCAGCTCTCCTTAATTATGCATTTTGCTGATTATAATGTTCGTAAATTACATTATTAGAGTATAATGTTAGCTTAATGAATTTGCTTGCTATTTGTAGCTTGATGCCTGTCCCTCTCTCACTAGGTTAGGTGATGCTATATATATATATATAATGAAACATTGTTCAAAATATGATACTTTTTTTAAAAAAATTTGTAAAAGAAAAACATGTATTCGAAGCAACTTTTTAGAAACCCAAAAAAAAAAATCTTTTTGGGAGTGAGATAATGATAATGAGAGAAGATTCATTCTATTTAGCTGGATTTCATATTGAGCATGTTAACTTATGTTAATATTTACCAAATCCCAATACTCTAATCCTGGATCCAACTCTGATGACAATGATGATAATTTTGCAGTGGACTAGAGAGCACAACACCTGTGAATGCTTGCCAAATTTTTTTACTACTTGAAAATATGATACTCTGTGGTTCCTAACCTAAAATATTGTGTACATTCATATATTACTATTTAACTTTGATCAGCCAAACTTGTATTATCAGAGAACTACATTTCATTGAAAGTAGGCAATGGAATAGACAGCGGGCAGGGATCAAGACCCTTTTGACATTTATTTTCAAAGAAAGTGTTGCTTGGATCAAGGCTTTTGAACTTTATATTCCTAAGTTTGAATAGAAATTAGAACTCCTTATTTGCTAGTTGGTGATAATTTGCCTTATCTTAATGCCTAATTCAAAAGACCTGAACTAGGTAAATTTGTGCTTATGATATGAAAAATGTTAGGCAATCTATGTTTTAAAACAGTAGTGAAATTTGCGCTGAGGTAGAGATGAAGGATTTTTGTCTGAAACGTGTTTTGAATCAAATTTATTTTGGATTATGCAATATTATTTTCTCACTTTGTGCTCAAGAGTAACGTGGTATATAGACACATCATACAAAAGCATCTCTTGATTTTGATCAATAGATATAAAATAACATGTATTTGAAAAAAAAAATGTTACTGAACAAGTCATTAGATCGTATCATCACTTGCTTTTGCAACCTGGGATTAATAGGTGTATATTTTTTTAAAAGACAAATTAATGTACAAGTCATTAGGCCCGTGCTAGAAGATAGGGGAAAGAGACAAAATTTAATTGAATGCTGACTTTAGTCGACGAAAAATCATACACACCACTCGATTATATTCTAAAAATAGAGTCTCTTCATTTTTGTAATATTTTCTTCGTGACCAAACTCATTTTATCCCTGGAACATAAACTTTTGGGTTAAATGATTTGTGGGCTTTTCTAATTGATTACGAATTGACACATGATCATCTCTTCCAACATCATATTGAATATTTCAATCTTATCACATCATCAAGAGAGGAAAATTCTTCCCGCTTAGAATTCATTATAGCTGTAGCTACTCATACAATGTTTAGGTATATATATTACATTGTACTTTTAAGCATCAGATATTTTTAAAAAAATATTCCTCTGTGTATTATTTATTTAATAAGAATCTCATAATAAATATTTATAATTTTATTCATATCTTATTACAAAATTTGTAAACTATAAAATTATAAAATGACACAAAAAGATTAGAAGTGAGAATTACATTAAGCGTGTCCAACACATTTTTCTATATTTTAATAATTGACTTGTTCAACAAATTTTTTGTCCAGTGATTTATCGAAGAATGTTCATATTTCCTGAGACTCAATCGGCGTGGTCTTGACAAGATGCACTCACCGAGGTGTTTCCTTTCTCTGCCTTGTTCAACACTCGATGGACGCTATAAATACACGACTCTCCCGTGGTTCAATAAACAAGAAGTTTAAACCAAACTTTGATCACCGAAAGCTATCAATCAACCAAGAATATCAGACTAGGAGTTCTTATGTGCTCATGCTTACCCCTCTTGAGCTGCTTAATGCAGTCAATAGGTCAACTTTTTTCTGCTTCTTCTTGATCACAATTCACTGCAGCTTCTGGGGAGAGCATGTTGAACACTGAGGAAGAAGATGCTGCATCAGCAAATGTAGAAGCCCAAAAGCACTTTCGACAAATTCAACACATAAGTCAACCTTAATTGTGTGGTTTAGAAGTATGTATATGAGATTATTAAATTAACTTAGATTCTAATTTAAATAGGTAAAGAAACCATTAGACAAAAGCTTAACCACATATACGCTAAGGGAAGACAATAACTAAATCAAAATGAAAGGTGGAGTCTCCTAAGCCTCAACTTTTTTTCAGCCATGAAACTAATGATTACTACCTTCTTGAAACACCATTCAATAGTGCTTAGGGTCGCAACCTCAAGTCTTTGGTCGCGGCCCCAACACTTGTTGTCACTAGAAATTCCAAATTTTTACCTTGAATTAACAATTTCATTTGACCCATCAATAAAACTCCCAAAATCGTGCAATCTATATAATATATAAAACCTGTGTGAGCCACAACTTATGAACAATATAACTCCAGCTTGTGAACAGTGTGACTTTCTACGGGTTGCGTACATGACACTGTTGATGTTTGTATATGAACAATGTATGTCCGTACATTTACTATTCACTCATTTTTTTGAGTTTTTTTTTGTGGGACTCACGGGTCATTTTTTAAATTTCACCTACATCTTGCCAAAGGCAAGACCTAGTTCTTTATATTTAAAGGAACATATCTTAAATACGTTGAGGCCAAAACTCATTCATTTGACTTCTCAACTATGCTAATTTCCACTGCTGCCTAGTTTTAGTCCTAATTTTGTACCTAGACTGTTTTAAGCCTGTTTGAGTTAGCAAATCAACTTGAAAAATCATGAAACTCTCTAGATCTATCCCTTAGGGTCTTAACCAAGTGTCACTTCGTACAATAATTCCACAATTTAACCTTTCAACTTATTAGATTTCTATAACTACCCTGTTTCAGCAATTAATACATATACTATCCAGGCTCTAATTCACCTAGCTCTTTATATCCAAACATAATGAAATTTCACACAGCATATGCTATAAGTATCTTCCAAGTACCATAAAATTTCAAGGTAAAAATAGACCATTTGGTACCTGTTCCATCACCCCCCAAGTAACATGTGCAAATCTATCTGGATCTTTCAACATAGAATAATAATGTCATTTTCTAAAATTCTTAAGTTCCTGATTTCTCAACATTTTGCCATGAAACTTTGTACATGCAATTTCATATATTCTAAGAGCATGACATAAAAGTTCCAACCACAAAATCAGCCCACACACACTCCAATCATAATATTTACATAACTTATACAATTTCAACATTTGTTTAAATCACATCATGCTATGTAGTTACTATGCATATAATAAAGGATCCACTTCATTATACTTGCAAGTTTGAGCTACCATATTTAATATGTGTGTGTGTGTGTGTGTGTAGAGTACATGAAAATATCCATGACAATAAGGGCTGTACAATATTTTTACATCAAGAGGATTTATCTACAACTTATTTCCTCATGTAGCCTTTTTCTTATTGCTTGACAAGTTAGTTTTTAGAAAAACACAATAATGAGACATATAATCCTAATAGTTAGTATTTTTTCTTCATGTGAAAATATAGCAATAACACAAGCATAATCTGAACTTATACCTTCATAGAAGCATGCTATGTATAAAATCTCTTCTTGGATAATTATATTGTTTCCTTTCTTATTGTAATTCCATACTTGCAAGCACTTAATAAACTATGACTGAATGTAATTGGAGAAGCCGGCTGAATAATTAAGATTTCTTGATCTCCTCTTCTCGTCTTTCTCTTCACTGCTCTTTCTCACATTGGAGCGTAACAGATTCTTTTCATAATGGCCAAAAAACAAGAGAAACAAACAAGCAGAAGAAGAAGGAATGGTGATGTTCATCTTGCAGATCAAATTGAAAGAGCTCATGAATTGGCGGTGCATTGTACTATGCATGTGTTTCATCACAAAACGACAAGAAAGGTAAACCCTTTATCTTTTTTCTTGTTTACTTTATATTAGATTTTTTTTAATGTTTTGTTTCATTCGCAAGGAATTCGCCATATTCAACAGGTATGAATTGGCACTCACGAGAGATGTACATTTTCTTTGTAATTGATAAAGTATTAATCTATAGGTTGTAATTGTCTTATGTCGTTGGTCAATCTATTTTCTCTTATAGTTTAATAATGAAATTAACTAGGTATGTTTTGTATTTGGTTTAATCTGGGATTTTCTTGGACTGAAGCTGAAATCAATCACAATTAGTTCTATCATGCTCGTTTAATCATGAATTAACTGTTTTTCCACTCTAATCGTATTCATGTCTCCTAGTTGTAAATGAAATTTAAACAACTAATTTTTGCATTTCGAATTCAATATATATAAACAATTCAATCCCCATCAAATATTGGTAAGTGGCGCTTTGAATTACTAGGAAGTGGCACTATGAATTACTAATTGACGTTTTAAGGATTTTTTTCTTCACTTGCCTATACCATTAAATTATAACTTCTTTTATTTAATCTAATTAAATTTGAATCTGATATGATTTAATTTTATTTATGTTGATTGAGTTATAATGATTGATACCTTTGTTTGAAATCATCTTAATTATAATTATGCTTGATTACAATTATGTTTGATTAAATTTGTTTTAATTACAAATTAAACGTTTTACAATATTTAAAAAACATTATTCTTAATGAATGTAAATTTAAGTCGAGTGTTTATTTCTAAGCCCCTTTTATTCCTAGCACGCTAGATATTGGTGCTGGGATTACGGCAAAATAAATACGAGGAAGCCTAACTCAATCAAAATGTATTATATCGCTCAGTGACTGTTGGAGGTACAAAAAAATGTCATTAAAATTAATACTTTATATATTTATATATATATATATATATATATATATATCAAAAAATAACCCAAAAATATGAATTATTTAAAGTGGCAATACAATATTTATATATAATTCAATGAAAGAATTTAAATGCTATGAATGGTACATTAAAATGGTTCTAATAAAATAGAAACCAAAAAAAAAAACTTACAAGTAAGAAGTTATTAAGCTTGTATATATTATTAGACTTAGTTGCGGATATCTTATGGTTTCAAAAGGGGGTTATACAATTAAATAATTTAAATAAAACATATTGGTGCCAAAATCTTTCACTCCCCCGAAAAATTCATTACATGGCCGAATTATCTATTTAAAACATAGATGTTAAGGTATCAATGAACAATTACAATTTATACACAAATGGACAATAAAACATGTATAAAAGAAAAAAATAAACAAATAAGCAACAAAAATAATGGTACTCAAAATAAAAAATGTAAGATCACTTCCATTGCTACGAAAGATATTAATATGAAGAAAGATTAGTTCTTGTGATTGGAAGAGGCAAACTGAAAGCATAACAAGCATTTGCTTCTGATGTCTAATATTGGACTAAATGATCCATATAAATTGAAGTTAAAGTTGCACAAAGAAATTACAACAAGCATGTACCTGGACCTGAAATTTCAATATGTTTCAAACCCCATATATAGCTGGGAATTAATATTACTTCGCAGATAAGGGAAAGGGAAAACAAATCAAAGAATTTCTCCCCTCTTTCTCAGACTTTGGCCTTGTTTCTTTGCTCTATACCCAAATTTTCTTCACCATGTATCTAATTGTTAACAAACAAGAAGGAAAAAAATTGAGAAACGAGAGAGAATAGAAGAGAGAACTGAGAAGATTAAAGGGAATGACCAAAGAAAGCAAAGGCCTTGATATAGGCAGAAGGTAAGTATAAGTTCGCAGAACTTATAAAGCATTGTCTAACATACCAATAAACATCGAGAAGTATGCAAGTACAATATGAACGTGGACGTAGCTATACAATATATAACAAATAAGCATATCTTAAATACATAAGAAGGTCAAGCAAATAATAACACAAAGAAACCAAAGACTTAAGGAAGGTAAGAATAAAAGTGGAGGAAGAGCTACAAGATGATGAGTTCAAATAAGATGTTAAGAAATAGTTCAAAAACGGAGTCAAAAAATTAGAACTTGTAGGCTTTGAAATGTGTGGTAAGTACACTATCTTGCTTCCACTAGTTGCTGCAGAGTTTAGACAAATTTGCTTCAAAGAGTAATTTAAAACATTTTAGAAAGTTTCACATGACAAACAATGGAATTCTCTCTTTCAAGAGGCTTGCTTATAGGATCAGAGATTTGTGGGACATGGAGGAAACTTTTTTCATTAGTTCTGATGTGTTCAGGATCCAATTATTTATAGAATTGGTTTTAAAATATCATGTCCTTTGAGATTTTAATTTTAATTTCTAATCATGTTGTTTTCAATTATTTTCAAAACCTTCCTGTATATTCTGGTAGTGATTTGACCGTTAAATATAAAACAACATAATCAATCGTTCCAACAGGTAGCAAAACTACTAAAATTTTTGAATTTTTTGAAATTCATTTGCCCACTAGTTGACTATCATCTTATAGAATTCTCCAGGATTACTTTTTGGAGTTCTAACTACTAATTGATTGTGTTGGACACCAGTTAACTACCAATTGATTGTGTTGGACACCAGTTAACTACCAAGCTTCAATTAGTTGACTGGTCACACTCACCAGTCAACTGTTACTTACTAGAAGCTAAGCCTTTTTGCTTCTGAGATGGACCAATTGATAAGTACTTCCAAAATGACAATCTTTTTTATTTTACGATCCACCAATTGATTGATAATTTGATCACTTGACAGGTCTTTGATAAACTTGGTATTTCTGAGTTTTTTTCAAACTATTTTCAACAATCTCTCATTTAATTAGAAAAACTTAAATGATTTCCTTTCTATAGAATCATGCATCAAAAATGTATCTTTTGATTTGGACTTTCCATTAGTATAAAAAATTCAAAGTTTTAACAAATTATTGGTAGGATTTTCCTTGAACCATAATTTTTTATTTAAAACTAACATTATCACACATATGACTTTAAATACCCTTAATATGACACGCATAAATCTAGCATGTATTTGGCCATATGTTATACCTTAGTTTCATGAGCATTTCCATAAATTTAATTTTTATTTCTATGAAGTGTGGCTCTACTTTTTTATGTTTATATAGGTAAAGTTCTTTAAAACCTTGTAGATTTATCTTAACTTCATTAAGAATGTAATACTCACCCTTAAACTTTATGTTTGAATTAATTAATGATTCTCTAGTGCCCCACGGTGACTCATCAGTAACTTGTTTTTAGCCATTAAACCTATTGAAGAAAAGGGGGACAAAGAAAAGAATTTGCAGAGAAGGATTATAGAAGAAGGACCTTGGGAAATACAAGGAAATGCTAACGAGATGTGGAATGAAATGGCTAAAGAGATTAGGAAGGTGGCAAAAGAAATATTAAGGGAATCAAAAGGTTTTGGACCTAAAGATAAAGAATCTTGGTGGTGGGATGCAAGTGTACAAGATAAGGTTAAAGTTAAAAGAGAGTGTTATAAAGTGTGGTCATTATGTAAGAGTAATGAAAATTGGGAAAAATATAAGGTAGCTAAGAAAGACACTAAGAAGGCAGTGAGCGAAGCGAGAGCTAGGGCATTTGATGGGTTATACCAATCTTTAGGTACTAAAATTGGAGAAAAAAGTATTTACAAGTTAGCTAAAAGTAGGGAAAGAAAGACAAGAGATGTGGATCAAGTGAAATGCATTAAGGATGAAGACGGGAAAGTGTTAGTCACGGAACGTGATATCAGAGAACGATGGGAGGGTTATTTTCATAGGCTTTTTAATGAAGGGCACGAGATTTTATTGCAATCGGATAGGCTAGACACGCAATAAGAGGATCGAAATTATACTTGTTATCGTAGAATTTGTGAGGTAGAGGTAAAAGAAGCATTAAAACGAATGGAGAATGGCAGAGCAGTTGGACCGGATAATATACCCATTGAAGTATGGAAGAGTTTGGGAATGAAAGGTATAAGTTGGCTCACAAAGTTATTTAATGGAATTATGAGATCTAAGAGGATGCCAGATGAGTGGAGGAAAAGTACTTTAATCCCTATTTATAAGAGTAAAGGGGACATTCAAAATTGTGCAAATTATAGAGGAATTAAACTCATGAGCCACACTATGAAATTATGGGAAAGAGTAATTGAGCGAAGGTTAAGGAAAGAGAGTCAAGTTACGGAGAATCAATTTGGTTTTATGCCAGGAAGGTCAACTATGGAAGCAATATACTTGTTGCGTAGATTAATGGAGAGATATAGGGAGAATCAAAGAGATTTACACATGGTGTTTATTGATTTAGAAAAAGCATATGATAGAGTGCCAAGAGGAGTTCTATGGAAGGCTTTGGAGAAAAAAGGAGTTCGTATAGCTTATATTCGAGCAATCCAAGATATGTATGATAAAGTTACAACTAGCGTAGTAACAAAAGGTGGACTTACAAAAGACTTTCCGATAACTATTGGTCTACATCAAGGGTCAACTTTGAGCCCTTATCTTTTTACCTTAGTTTTGAATGTGCTTACTGAACATATCCAAGAGCCGGTGCCACAGTGCATGCTTTTTGCAGATGATATTGTCCTAGTTGGAGAATCGAGAAAGGAAATGAATGAGAAGTTAGAGAGGTGGAGACAAACTTTGGAAGCTCATGGCTTTCGTTTAAGTAGAAGTAAAACGGAGTATATGGAGTGTAAGTTTAGTAAGAGGCACACCACTTCTAGCGTAGAAGTAAAAATTGGAGAACATATCTTACCACAAGTCACACTATTTAAGTATCTTGGATCCATCATACAACATACCGGGGAAATAGAAGAAGATGTAAAGCATAGGATTCAAGCGGGGTGGATGAAATGGAGGAGTGCTTCTGGTGTTATTTGTGATAGAAGAGTACCACTCAAACTTAAAGGTAAATTCTACCGCACAGTTATAAGACCTGCAATGTTGTATGGAACTAAGTGTTGGGCAATAAAAAGCCAACAAGAAAATAAGTTTAATGTTGCAGAGATGAGAATGTTGCGGTGGATGAGTGGACACACTAGACGAGATAGGATTAGAAATGAATGCATTAGAGAGAAGGTGAAAGTCGCACCTATTGTAGAAAAGATTGTAGAATCGAGACTTAGGTGGTATGGTCATGTGGGAAGGAGACCTATAGAAGCCCCCGTTAGGAGAGTAGATGAGATGGAGAATAGTCCAATAAGTAGAGGTAGAGGAAGACCAAGAAAAACTATAGGAGAAATTATTAAGAGAGATTTAGATCTAAATGGTTTGTCTAGAAATATGATTTATGATAGAGATTTATGGCGTCGATTGATCCATGTAGCCGACCCCACTTAGTGGGAAAAGGCTTTGTTGTTGTTGTTGTAAACCTATTGATTCGATTGGGTCTAAGAAGAGGTTGGGTTCCTATTACTACCGACTTTAGGTTAATGGCTTCAAGGCTATTCCAAATGATGTTTTTCTCACCATTTCCCTTAATAATCCTTTTGTAAAAGGATTTTTCAGGTTGTTTTATGTTCTTACAAACTAAATTATGATCAAACCACCACTAATCAATTGCCGAATATGTTTATGTATCATGTTAATATGTTTAGAATTTCCATTATATATCTTGCTATAGACCGTAGACATAGTAACCTCGCTATCACAATGTAAAGAGATGGGTGACATTGATTATGACTACAACTCTATGTCTATTAACCAATTCTTTAACCATTTAACCTCTTTACCCGTAGAAGCTAAAGCTATGAGATGGCACCTCCACCTATGCTGAATGCCCAACTAGACCTTGACTTACTAACATGTGCACTACAGCTTACAAAATTCATAGTATGAAAACAACAACTATAAAATAAAGGGGAAAAAGAGACAGAGAAAAAAGGAAAAAAAAAAAAAAGGATAATATATTACACCAAAGACATTTTTCTTTCAAAGAAATGAGACACAAGGTTGGCTAGTGTCACTAATGACTAAAGAAAAAGTAATTTCCAATATTATCCAATATTATACTCTTAAAATTGGACTTCTTCTGTTGTAGTCCTCTAGAATAGCTGGATTGTCCACAAATTAAACTCCCGACAGTAGTGAGTCGAAGAAACTTTTTCAACTAGAATAAGCATGTTAAATAGTAAAATAAGTAAAAACTAAAGAGTAACACAAAGCTAATTGATTAATTTGCAAGAT
Organism: Erythrophleum fordii; assembly: GCA_032878935.1. Lineage (NCBI taxonomy): Eukaryota > Viridiplantae > Streptophyta > Magnoliopsida > Fabales > Fabaceae > Erythrophleum > Erythrophleum fordii. The sequence goes on from JAVQMF010000050.1 coordinate 14,845,780, forward strand.
CTCATATGTTAAGAATCAGACGGAAATATAATCATGCACAGTTATATGATCAAATATGTCAAGTGCTTAAACTGAACATGATTTGTGCTGTCAAATAGATCGGCTGGTGCTCTAAAATTTGTGTTTTAAGTAAGGGATATATTCATCCCCTACTCTTAGTACCTTAATACTTGAAGCTCGAGTATATTTGGTTCTAAATTTATTATAATATAATTACTCTCCTGTTTATTTATGATATATCTCATAATTTGAACCTATCATTTATTAATCACTATGAATGAAAATATACACAGAAGGGTTCCCTTCTCTCTATCTCACGATCTTCCTATCTCTTATATTGATTGAAAAGTAAAACATAAAACGTACCTGCACAGCTAAACTGATAATTAGCATTAGGAGGATCACAACATGTTAAATTTAGATGAAAATCAATCACATCAGATTTTCAAGTGTATGTGTACATCGTGTGATACGAGATACGTTATACACTTCTAAACGAAGAAAACCTTCTAACTTAACCATATGCATGAAGAATACAACAATCAACAAAAAACAATAAAACGTAAGACCCAACAAAGCAGACAGCCCAAAAAGTCTTATCCTTTTCTTTCTATCTTATCATTTTATCATGTATGCCTAATAAATTAGAAGCTTAGACATACATTCAAATAGTCTAAAAGTAATTTTTGGATTAGAAAAAAAAAAAAGGAGAAATTTTTTATGAGAAGAGAGGGAAAAAACAACGACAGAGGACAAGAAATTCTCCCAAACCAGAAAAAATCTAAACAATCATTAGGTCGCAAGAACTTGGCGATCTCTTACATAGTCTAAAAGCACAAGCTCGTCTAAACCAAAATTTTGCAATCTGTAGAGAATTGACATAATTAAATTCACAATATGGAGCTACAAGAAATCAATATGATCGAATAACGGCGGCCTCTTCCCTCGAAAGGAGTAAAGATATAGAAATATGAAGAAATAAATAAAAATAAAATAAGAAAAGTAGAGGAAAGGGAGAATGACTTACCGCGCAGGGAAGATAGTGATCTCTGCGTAAAGCGTTGAGGGGGAAGAGGAGAGGGAGGGAGGAAGGAGAAGGTGAACCAATACAATGGGTTGCAAGGGGGTTGAGAGCTTCGGGCTTATTTATACCAACTTGTTATTGTCGGTTGGGTGTTCGGCTGGAAGTCTTTTTGGTCAAACCGGAAGAAAAAACGCCATGGGCTGTTATATTACAATAACAAAACATGTTGGTCTAGTAGCCCAATTATACAATGTTTGGGTTTGAACTTCGCCCACCGGCCCAAAAAATAAGGAGGCATGTTTAGAAGTTACCCAAAGAATATAATAGAATGACAAATAATGTGATAAAATAGACAAATAAGAAAGGAAATGACGGGTCCTGCATTATTTAATTGTTTGAAAATTTAATAAAAAAGTTATTAATAGAGTGAAATTTCTTATAAATTAGTCTTTTTAATATTACTTTCATAACTAAAAAATGTTCTAGCAAACTTTTTATTAAATATAATATAATTATAATTGCATTATCTATCCATTTCATTGTTTTTCAAACCTCCCAATTTGAAAAAAAAAAAAAAGAGTTTTGGATGGCAAAGAGAAATATTAGAGTTCCTCCTTTGTTATTTTATCTCTTGTTATCCATCTAAACATATTCTAAGACACCAAACCTAATAGCCATCCCCTAATAATTTGATTTATTTATTTGTTTGTTCGTTCATTTTTGTTAATTAAAAAAAATCTGACATTTTTTTATTTTTAGTTAAAGTCATTATTTCTGGATCTTTTAAAGATGAAATATAAACATAAAAAATACAAAAGTAAATTACATAAATTTTCTTTAAATTTTGTTAAAATTACATGAACATTCTCTCTATTTTTAAAATATATATAATTTTTTTATATAATAAAAATTTGCATTATATTTTAATATAATGTTAAATTCTTTAACTAGAATACCTTCTATTAACCTAAATACATATTTTTTTAGTTAAATTTAATGAAAACAAACTTTACTATTTTTTATTTTTATTTGTGCTTATTGTAAAACAAAATCTATTTTTTTATTTTTATTTATAAATATTTAAATACAATACATATTTGTATATTTAAGTCAACAAAATTATTTTAATAAAAAATTAAAAATATATTTTAAAATACAAAACTTTATGTAATTTCAAAAAAATTAAACAAATCGGTATAATTTACTTAGAATATGATAAATAAAAGAGGGGGCAACTCCCCTTTCATCAAAGAAGTAATTAAAAAAATAAAGAAAAAAAACGGTGATAAATGACCTAAAATATTACTTATTCTGTCCCTCTTCTTGGGACAAAAGTCTTCATTTGCAAGTTGCCGCTCCATGCTCATGCAAAATTTGATTCTTACAAGCTAGTTTAGCAAGAGCTTCTTAAAAAACAATGGAAGACCTTCTACTAACAAGTGACTAAAAGAAGACCTTTTCATTTGAAGGGTACGAAACTTTTAATAAGATAAAAATTAATAAATATTCAATAGCAAGAAAAACTTGAAAAAGAACCAAAAAATAACATATACTAGAAGACAACGCATATAAAAGGGTGACCCTAAAAGGACAATTCCTAGCAAAGCCGCCTTCCCCAGCAGAGAATGACAATTGAAAAAAAAAAAGTGTTTTAATCTTAGAAAGATTTAAATATAATTTTAAAACATTAATTATAAATATAACAAAATACTTTTTTAAAAAAATGCAAAATATTTGCACATTAAATATGATTGATAGCAGTTTTTTTTAAATAAAAAATTCTTATATTTGAAAGTTAATGTTTGAAAATTATAACCATATTTTAAAAGATAAATTATGTTTTTGATTTATGACAGCAACTAAATCCTAACTTTTTTTTCCTTCAGATCAAATAAGATCCTAACAGAGATCGATCCGAGTTTATTCACCAAGTGTGAAGCTTGGTGTTAAAAGATAAATTGACATTTTAAAAATAATTTATTGTATATAATTATATTGTATTAAGTAGTAACCATATGTCCATAATTATATTTTCAAAAAAAAAAAAAAGAAACTTAGAACACCTGATTGTTTTTGCATTACCTGGCCAGACTTAGCCTGCTCGTTCCCCATTGGACTTTGAACGCGTTGATGATTCCCGTGACTTGAGCAAATTGAAAACCTATGCATGCCTGTTTATTAATTTATAATTCTAAAATTTCGATTAATTACTCTGACATCGATTGTCCTCCTATGCGAACGAACTATAACAGATTAATTCCTTTATAATTATAAGAAACTGAGTCAACAGATAAATAAAAGGAGTTTGGATCTTTTAAAATTTTGTCATTGCAAAAGTTTTGTAAAAATCAGAGAAAGAAGAGAGAATAGAAGAAGTGGGAAAAAAAAAGAGAAAAAATAAATTTTATATACATATGTATTCTTTATATCATTTTTCTTTTAAATTTTACAAAAATTTTATAATAAAAAACTCTCAGAAATCCGAAGTCGAAATAAGACAAGTTTATAAGATCCTTATCCATGTGTGTTGCTCTGAAATCAATGATTGAAAGAAAGAGCACTACAATACATGAATATATAGTATTATATAGTTGAAAATGAAGAGGTAGATGATGAGAGACCCTCTAGGAACCTTATTCTAGGAACCTTCAATAAGATGACACTTTGCCCGAAACCGGCTAAAAAACAAGAATGTTGGTCAAAGGAAAGACCCTAAGAGAACTTGTCTCTTAGAACCCTAGCCTCAAGACGCCACAAAGGAAGACCAATCCTTTGATAAGTCACATGAACTCTCAGAGAACACAAAGAAGCAAAAGCCTCACAAAGTATTGAATAATACTCAAATTTATTCATTCATTCGTATTCAAAATAGAGTACAATAGGAAGCCTTTTATAGGCAAAATTTCTAGAGTTCTAATTAAAATAAAACTCTAATATCTGATTAAAAATATTTTAAATAATACCCAATATATATCCTAATTAGATTAGGATACTAATATTAACTTGATCTCCAAGATAAGCTCTTTGACCAAGTTCAAAAAATAATAAAATAATAAAAAACAAAATTCAAAAAGAATCCTAGTCAAAACTAATTAGCTTCTTTAAGTTGTCACATGGAATGCTCATGCTTCATTAAAAATCACATGGTTGACACATGATTCTTAATCTCTTGCAATTGGACTCCAATTGGGCCTTAGCACTCCTCTTGTATGTGTATAGTTCATTGGGCCTTTAACGTGTTGGATATTGTCTTTAGTTGCTCCATGGCCCTTCTTAGAACATTAGGCTTCCACTTAGACTTCCACTTTTGCATCTTTAAGGAAATATCATGTCCAAAGTCCAATTCAGCATATTTTGAATTAATCAAATATGGATCTTGGACTCTAAACTTGGGCCGACGTCCAACATAGATATTATCGTGAGTTCTTTGAAATTTTTGGATATATACAATCACAATTTGGGCCTCTTGAACATGGGTCATCCTTTCACGAGCCATTTGGACCTGAATCATAGGCTTTTGAATGATTTGGTCTTGATGGATGAGGGCTTCTCGAACTTGTAATGCTCTAATGGGCATGCCTACTGGTATTGTATCATTCCCTCCCTCTTTGAAAAGATTCGTCCTCGAATCTTCGCCATTAGGTGGATTCTTAGGAAACAAAATTAGGCAATCACAACTCTTTTCAATGTTAGTTGAAGATGAGAATCCATTAGGTGGCTTCTTTGAAAACAAATCTCTACATACCTGCAAGGAGCTAGAACTAACAATAGGCAAAGATGAGTTAAGATTGTTAGTAGATAAACAAATATCCTTACACACGCTCTCAACCTCTCTTTTTTCATCAAACAAGCTCACACTCATACTTTTCTCACTTTTCTCACAACTCTCTTGCTCTTTCTTTTCACTCACGCTCTTTTCTTTTTCAATCTCATCTTTTTCTCTCTCTAACTCATATTCTCTCTCTTTTTCTTTTGCTCTCTCTTTTTCTTTCATTTTGTATGCTTGTATTATACTCATTTGATCCTCATAAGCATCCATAGGATCAAGAGGTACCAATACATGATTTTTTTCATTGAATACCAATGAATAACAATAGTAATATTTGTGCTTATGCTTGACATACTTAGCTTTTCTCACATGTTTCCATGGTTTACCAAGCATAATATGTCCATTATACATTAGAGCTACATCACATAACACTTTATCATGATATTTACCAATAGAGAAAGAAATTAAAACTTGCTTATTAACCTTAAATTCAGCACTACCCTTCAACAAGGTATAGGGCCTAGGATGCTTTATAGTAGGCAAGTTTAATTTCTCAACAAGTAAGGTACTAGCAACATTTACATAGCTACTATTATCAATAGTCATACTACAGACTTTCTCTTTGATAAGGCATCTAGTATAGAAATCAGGGGATGCCTTTTCCTTATCTTGTCCTGTAGAGTTGATATTGAATTGGAATGCATCCAACCTTGCACAAGATTGCTTGAATTGCTCTTTGTTAGCCTCTTCAAGGAATTTGTACTCATTGGACATCTTATCACCTGAAAAGTTAGTCAAAGAAAGATAGAAGGAATAGGACCTCACGCACTCTTCTCACGTGTTTACACTCAAAAGATGATAAGTTCACTCGTGTTTAACTCTCTTTTTGGCTTTTTTAATGTTAACGCTCTTGCCTTTTACCACTCAATAATTTGCTTCTTACAAGTGTTCTAAGCAAGTCACAAGCAAATCAAATGAAAAGATCAGACTAGTGGCAATCAAAAAACTAGAATCCTAAAATGTAAATTCCCAAAGAATCAAACAAAGGAGAAAAAAAGGTGTGTAACAAAAAGGGGAAAAAGAAAGGCGGAAGGGGAGGCCTGGAAGGAAGGAGAAGGAAAGAAGAAGAAAAAAAAAATTCTGAAAATAAGAAAATTTAAGAATAGGAAACTATTTGCAATTCAAGTTTAGAACAATTAGGAAAGAATATTATTTCTTGAATGCAAATAGGAAAGTAGATAATTTGGTAGCTACTTAATGTAATCAAATTAAGAAACAAATTCCAATTAGAAAATTAACTCCAATTAAAAAATTGACTCCAATTAAAAAACTAACTCCAATTAGAAAATTGACTCAATTTAGGAAACTAACTCCAATTAGGAAATTGACTCCAATTAAGAAACTAACTCTAATTAAGAAATTGACTCTAATTAGGAAACTAACCCCAACTAGGAAATTGACTCCAATTAGGAAATTAATTCCAATTAGGAAATTGACTCCAATCTTGCTTTTAATTTTGAATTGGCACAACTTGCAATTTTGAATTCTGCAATCTGAATTTTTTTTTTTCACTCCCTTTTTTTTTCTTCTTTTTTTTTTTTTTTTTTTTTTTTTTTTTTTTTTTGAGGATGGAGGAACACAACAATGGAAGACAGAAGAAGATAGAAGAAAAAGATGAAGATGAAAATGATTAATGGAAAGAGAGAAAGTATGAAGAACAATGAAAGGGAAAACACAAAAATATACCTTGTACTAGCGACCAAAGCTTTGATACCAAATGATGAGAGACCCTCTAGGAACCTTGTTCTAGGAACCTTCAACAAGATGACACTTTGCCCGAAACCGGCTAAAAAACAAGAATGTTGGTCAAAGGAAAGACTCTAAGAGAACTTGTCTCTTAGAACCCTAGCCTCAAGACGCCACAAAGGAAGACCAATCCTTTGATAAGTCACGTGAACTCTCAGAGAACACAAAGAAGCAAAAGCCTCACAAAGTATTGAATAATACTCAAATTTATTCATTCATTCATGTTCAAAATAGAGTACAATAGGAAGCCTTTTATAGGCAAAATTTCTAGAGTCCTAATTAAAATAAAACTCTAATATCTGATTAAAAATATTTTAAATAATACCCAATATATATCCTAATTAGATTAGGATACTAATATTAACTTGATCTCCAAGATAAGCTCTTTGACCAAGTTCAAAAAATAATAAAATAATAAAAAACAAAATTCAAAAAGAATCCTAGTCAAAACTAATTAGCTTCTTTAAGTTGTCACATGGAATGCTCATGCTTCATTAAAAATCACATGGTTGACACATGATTCTTAATCTCTTACAATTGGATTCCAATTGGGCCTTAGCACTCCTCTTGTATGTGTATAGTTCATTGGGCCTTTAACGTGTTGGATATTGTCTTTAGTTGCTCCATGGCCCTTCTTAGAATATTGGGCTTCCACTTAGACTTCCACTTTTACATCTTTAAGGAAATATCATGTCCAAAGTCCAATTCAGCATATTTTGAATTAATCAAATATGGATCTTGGACTATCAGTAGATCCTCGGCTGGCTCCATTTATGTCCAAGTCAACGATCCGCTTGGGGGTTCTCCCCGTATCTAATGCCATTGTTTGCAATTTGACACCCCCAACTCTTCACACACTATGTTAGCAAAATATTTTGAATTAAAATAATTGTAGACTTCTTAATATTTTAGTTTTAATTTTATTTATTTATAATCTCCTTATAAGACCAGATTTTATGCTTATTATACTTTGAGGATTTAACTCAATGTATACTTATACCAAATTGCAAATTTTGAAAGGCTATTTTACAAGCCAAGAAAAAAAAAAAGATCCAATATTTTTCTTTTCTTGGAATACATTGTATATTTACTACATAAGTCTGAAATTCTGTCACCGCAGCGTTGACTTTCTACAAGCTCTATTGATCACTACATAGATGCCTGAGCCATGGCTTCCCTCTTAGGCACATTGAATTGATTATAATATTATTCTGAAATAGCATAAGCTCTAAACATGCACTTAGAAATGGATTGCTTCATCACAAAGTGACCCTAATCTCACTCAACAACCCCAACAACAACATTCTTCCATGGATTCCTGTCCTCACTCCAACACCTTCCCTTCCAATCTCCTCTTCCTCCTTCTCCTCTTATCCTCAAATCTCCTCACATTGTTCCTTTCCTCCACCTTCTATTCATCCTCCAGCACTCCCACCTTCTCCACCACCACCGCCACTGCACCAACAGCTGCGCACTCTTCCCCCCGAGCTCCGCGGCTTCATGTCCTACCAAGTCAACTGCTCCTGCCCGGACGACGAGCTCCTCGCACAGAAGCTCCTCCTCAAAGGCTGCGAGCCACTCACCCGCCTCCGCTGCAGCCAGGCGGCGGCGTCCAACTCAGGCGAACCCTCCCTCTACCATCCAGCCTATCGTCCACCCCCTCCGATTCCTCGGTGGTCTGGACTTTGGACCGCCTACACCTGCAAAAGCTACCAATGCCTAATCAACCGCAAAACACAAAAGGGCTTCGACGACTGCAAGGACTGCTTCGATCTGAACGGCCAGGAGAGGCACCGGTGGACCTCCTCGAAATCCAACGGCCTCGATTTGAGCATCGACGACGTTCTGAGGATCCGAAAACCGGGGTCGATTCGGATTGGGTTGGACATCGGAGGCAGAGTGGCGTCATTCGCGGTGAGAATGAGAGAAAGAAACATAACGATCGAGGCGACGTCGATGAATCTGAATGGGCCTTTCAATAACTTCATAGCTTCTTGAGAGGTAGTGCCTCGGTACCTTAGCATATCACAGAGGCTTCCGTTCTTTTATAACACGCTGGACATTGTGCATTTGATGCACGTTCTGAGCAATTGGATTCCGGAGACACTGCTGCACTTCTTGTTATTCGATATATACAGAGTGCTGAGGCCTGGTGGACTTCTATGGCTGGACCATTTCTTCTGCGTGGGGAATCAGATGAAGGACGCGTATGAGCCTATGATTCAGAGCGTTGGGTTCAGGAAGGTGAAGTGGGTCACGGGGAAGAAGCTCGATAGGGGCCTGGAGATGTACCTCTCGGCTCCGTTGGAGAAGCCATGCATGCACTCCAGTTTGATTTCTTTTTGTAGATTCCAGGGTTTGGAGCGACGTGGATGCAAATACCCTGTTGATTAAAATATTTTACATTGGTATTTCTCTTTCGTTCTAGAAGAATATTTAATTTAAGATATCCTTTGTGGTATATTTGTCATTTTTTGTCGTAGTTGTAATTTCATTGAGATGTTTTTGTTAATTTCTTTTATGTTTTTAGAGATCTTATTTGAGATGTGTTGTTTTTCAATTTTGGGTATATTATTTTTTTTAAGGTCGATGATTATATTGCACGATTTTTTAATTTACATTTTATTTTTTAAAATTCAATAGATGCACTATATTTATTTTATTTTCTTGCAATAAAAAATAAGTTATAATTAACGCGTGATCTATTAGGAAAAAAATTTAGATGGAATAAATTGAACTAAAGAAAAGAAACCCTATGTTATAATTTTAAGAGGTAAATATCAATTCCTTAACAAGATGCTCTTACAGAAGCAATATGTGTATTTTTTTTTTCTAAAAAAATTTTATTATAGTGTTTTTAAATTTGAAATGATTATTAAATTAGTGAGAATATTATAATATAGCTTATTAATTTAATTGTAATTAAATTGATAATAATTGAATATATATTTTTAAAATTTTAATATAATAAATAATAACAAATAAAGTTTAAAAGAGATGACATTAATTTACTTTAAAAATTAATTAAAATGTGTGACATTAAGTAATTTTTTATTATTATTATTTTTCAATTAATTACTTTTGTGCTTTTTTTTAGATGCCCAACGAACTAATTGATCCTAACGGAACTATATGCTCTAAAGTGGGCAACGTCTGAAGCTCTCTAAAGTGAAAAAATCGCAGTCAGTCAGAAAAATAAAGCATTGAGATCATGCACGTGGCATAGAAGAATCAAAACGCCCCAATGTTTAAGAGACCAAACCTTCTCTGCTATCGCCTCCCTATTCTCCCAGACTCTTAGTTCTCTCCTGAGCTCTATTTGAAGTCCATTTCAAGTAGCTCAATCTTGAAAAATCAACTTAAAAATCGGTGAATATTCTATGAGGTTGAGATTTCAGAAACTGTTTTCTTATCTCTTGCAAATTATGTAGGCTTCCAATCGCCAAAACATCGCCTCTCTCTGCCTTCATGTATCACTAAATGTCGTTCATCTCCGCCGCTGAGTCTATGAACAACGACATTGAAATAAGTTCCAAAGATATGGCTAGATAAATGTGAAAAATGAAAAACATTTTTGGTTTCTGCTAATGCATTATACCAAAATACTTGGGGGAGCACTTGAATCTATTAAATTGAGCCAAGTCTGAAACAAACGGTGAGGATTTGAAATAGTGAGAGAGGAATGGGAGATTGTAAAAAATAAGGTAAGTTTGCTTCTCGTGTTAACAAAAATGCACATTCTTTTGTTTTTCATAATAGATTCATCCTTTAAATTCATAAATGTTTATGCAATGCAAAAAGTGTCTTTGTGGAAGAAGATACATGTCATCTACCGCTTCTTCTTCGTTTGGAAGGTGGTAGCCCACACCAACATATTTTTTTTCTTTTGCATTGTATTACTTAACAATTGTGGTGCTTGAGGTTGCTGTCCCTTCCAACATCGCCCTCCTTTACGTGGTTGGAACTCTATGGTCTGGGCTTGCGGAGCAGAAGCTCAGAGAATAGGGAAGCAACAGCAGATAAGGTTTTGTTTTCCTAACGCTTTTGATTCTATTGTGCCACGTGGCATGATCTTAATGCTCCATTCATCCAACGGCCATAATTTTGTCACTTCAGGCAACTTCAGACACTGGCCACTTCAGAGGATCTGTTTCCGATCCTAACTTATCCCCATGATGTATTGGGACTTGAGATTGTTGGTGATGGGGAGATTAGACCTTTCAATACTGTTCTGTCTGCAGCCCGAAAAGGCAGGACCATAAAGGCACAATTTGAATGTGTTTTTTGTGTGGAAAGGTGTAGGGGGGTTAGCCGAGGCTGGATCCTGTGAAGTCCACTTTAGGCGGGGAGAAGATCACTAGAAGAGAAAAGAGAGAAAGAGAGGAAGGTGGGTGGCATGTGAAAGCCTTTCAGGATTTTCGAAGCAACTCTTTCTCCTTCATCGTCTCCTCTCTCTTTCATCATTTCTCCTTCGACGAGTAACACGACTCTTCCTCTTGTCTTCCCCTCTTTCTCTCATCTTCCTCTCTCTTTCTTCCTCGGTCAAAATTTTGAAGTCAAAAGATAAACTGAAGGCAAAAAAAAATTTAAGATGGGCCATCCATTGAATTGCCCATTTTTTACCAGTTTCACTGATTATTTGACTATTTCATCCTATTTTTTACTAGTTTTCTTCATTGCCGGCTTTAAAGGTTAAATGGATTGGAGTCACCGTAGTTTTACTAATTTTCTGATCCAATACCAATCCAATCTCGTTTTTACGTTAATGCTTCATTACTTTTGAGGCATTAGCTTATTCAAATTGGATTGCCTCAATTGAGCCACTGGTAAATGGCACATCAATTGAGGCTTCTGACGCTTTGAACCCTTTGAATTTTTAGTTTATTTGCTTAATCTCAATTATTTTTTTTTAAATTTATGATTGAAAATTTATTTTTATTATGTGTTTTACTTTATTTTAAAAAATTAAAATGAATAGAAAATTATAAAATTTGAACCGTATAAATCAATATATATCTCAATTAAGATGCAATTTACCAACGCGTCAATTGAGGCAATCCGAATGGAGGCCAATAAGCTACATATTATTGTAGTCCGGAGTTGACGCATTGGAGATGTGCAATATATTGTAGCATATGCAACAAGCCACAACTAAAGTATTATTAAATGTACTGTGTTTTTGTTTTAATGATTTTAAGAGTAAGTTTACACCCTTATTTTTTGTATAGAATCCTTGATTTTTTGTATTCAACCTTCAATCTCGATTAATCTTGATTTGATTTGTTCCCTTGAGCCTTCCTAAATTTGACTGTCTCATCTTGAAACTCTATAGTTTTTTTTTTTTAATGTAGTAAATTACAAACAAAATTTTCTTCAATACTGGATCGTGTGAGAAACTAAGAGTGAGTAGAAATTTTGCATGTGTGATCCTATTCTCTCTTAGTCCCTTTTTTATAAGTCTTCTTAAATAAGTTTGGATTCTTTTTATTTTTATTTTTATTTTTATTTTTTTTAATTTCTTCTTAACTTCAGAGAGAGAGATAAAAATAGAATGTGTAAGACTCACCATGAATAAGTCTCATTTGAATGTATAAGATCCATTGAAATGATAGAACTCATACCTTGTCTTTTTCTTCGAAATTGATAAAAAATAGAGAAAAAAGAAATAAAAATGATCCAAATATCTCCAATATGATAAGGATTCAAATTTAGTAAGCTAAATTTTTTTTTGGCACTTATGATCTCTTTTATTAGAAGTATTAGGATCCTTTATTGCTTTAGATTTGAACTATCTATCTATATATATATATATATCTATATATATATATATATATATATATATATATATATATATATTATTTTTTCATATTGTCAATCATTTTTTATTTTGTATAATATATATATATATTGAAGAAAGCAAAACATAGGATGAAGGCGATTTTTTAACTTTTATTAGATAAACAGTCTATTTGTTAGAAGTTGAAAGGTGTTTTATTTCGTTTAAAATAAAAAAATTAAACAAAATTTTAAAAAATTTTAAATCTAATATGAATGGTCCACATCTACCGTGCTGTGAATATGTTGCTTTCTTTAAAGCAATAGAGGAACCATGTTGTTAGTAAAAACACCAACTAATGCAATTCAAAATATTTTACACATTCTTCAACTCTCTTAGAACGCAAAAATGAAAAAATAAAACACCAAATATGTATTTTCTTTATGTGGTGTAAAAAATGCATTTTTATTCTTCTAACCACCTCTTCTCTTAATATATATAACCAAACTTTTATATTTGGTAGTTTGAAGGAAAGAGATATTTTGTACCTTGCTTATTATATATTTATAATTATTACTCAACAGTTTTAACCTTTTTTTATTACTTTTCTTGAATATGTGGTTATTTTGGTTATTTTTCATCCATTTCCCTTCACTTTTTTGTTTTTCATTTCTATTTCCATATCTAATGTTCTATATCTTAGATGGCCCCTAAAAAGCATTGCTATATGAATACTCAATAAATTAATAAATATATCTAATATTAATTCTATGTACCAAATCATTATTCCAATTTATGACTAAGAACCACTATTGGATCTGTGATTTAACATTCTATGTATCAAACTATTATTCCAAATACTAAATGTCTCTTTGCCTTCCCTTTCTCTGTGTAGGACGGTGGACATAGATCTCTCCAACTTTTAATTCTAAAATTCATAGCCAAAGCTTCAAGTAACTGCTGCCTCTCTTTCTAAGTTGAACATTAAATGGCCGCTATTCACTAATAGAAATGCTATATTTTGGTATAACTTACTATTATCATAACTCATAATTGTTTCTTTTCATCACTAGCTAGCCTTTGAAACTATATGTTCTTTCCTAGAGAAAATAGTATTTTGTTTCAAAGTATGTGCAAGTGATAAATGACATTCTTTTTGGTGAATGCTTATGCCTTTTTTGATGAATATTTTGGTTGATTGGCTAAAATTTTCATTTACTTGGACAGGCTTAAAACTGAATGACCATTTGCAATGGTTTTGATATAATTTTCCTTACTTATTTTGATTGCTATTTTAAATCCTAAAAATATAGTACCGTTAGGAATTTAAGAAGACTTATCACATAACTTCTTTATGGTATTTTACAAGCATAAGTCTATCTTCATTATCACTTATGTTGAAGTGAATTTAAGAATCATAATATAAGCTTGATGTTAGACAACATCAGTCTATGGGAATCCACGAATATTTTTGGTAGATATGATATTTCCCCTTTGGTTGCATTATGTTGATAACTTTATCTTATTCCTTTAATAGCTGAAAGATGCTATTGTTTAAATTTAAAAATATATAATTATTGGTCGTCGTTATTGTGGTTCATTAATTAGTTTTAGCTTCTCATATGAAAGCTAAGATAATAAGGGAAAGTTACATGTTTGAGAAAGGGAGATGTTGGGAAGTCATAGAAGTACTATATCTTAGGCTACTTTTCTTTTTCTTTTTCTTTTTTTTTTGTTAATTATATATCTTTGTATATAATTTTGGTGTAACAACATTATTTTGGTATTTAAGTTAATATTTGAATTTATGTTTCTAACATAGTTGTGATTAAGTATTTAATGTCTATTCTAATTATATTTTAATTATTTTAGTGTCTGGATTATTTTCTCTCTAGACTTTTATTGTATAATACATGTATTTTTTTTTATGCAATCAATTATCTCTTGCTAGAGTTGGAGGAACAATTTGTGGTTTTAAGACTCATAATACATCTTGAAAATCAGAATATGGTCGAAGGAAGATGCTTACTTGAATTATGTAGATCATTCAATATCTAATATTAATATAGCAAGCCATGAATATATGAAAATTTATATTTATGGAAAAATTTTATTTTATTTGCATATGTAATATGTTATGAAACAATATATTTTGACATGTTCAACGAAATAAAATTATTATTTTAACAAAATATTTATTGAAAAGAAAAAAAAAACCAACATAGTTAGCAATCGGATGGAGATTCTCTACTATGCTACTTTGCACAACACAGCATCTGGACTCTCCATCTTTTTATTGTTATTTTCATTTTTCAAATTTAAAAAAATAAAACACATAATAATGATAATTTTTTCAACTTTTACTGCAACAAAATACATAATGAAATCAATCTTCTAATTTCTATTAGATAGATATTAAATTATTCTATATATATAATATTTATTCATTAAAAATTAAAAAAAAATCATTTTATCTTACATTTTATTTTGCTTCTTAAGAAAAGAAGAATAGTTGAATAACAAATGAAGGGTCCTTTGCACGCAGAGAATCTCCTCTGTTGAAAAAATGTGTACCAGTGTAAATACTAAAATGCTGACCACTACAATTTGTCGGATCAAATCTGTTTTTGATAGCCTTGCCACCTTTTTACGTAACTGATCTCTCGTGATCAGTACGAGGCCCAAAGATTTCGCTGAAATAGCCTGAGCCTCCGCGTTCCATGTAAACCCTGTTTAACGACCACGACGTCGTTTGCTCTGTCATTCTTCTTGTGATCCTCGTCTCACTTGTGCTCCATAGTGTTCCCTTCAATACCTTCCCAAAATTAGCCTAGATCCTGAACCTTCCTCTGCTTCTCCATCCCTTTCTTTTGTTTCATTTATGTCAAAGATTTTTCGCCATTTGCCAAGTTTGGGGAAGCTATCAAACGGTACTTCGGCATTCGGATTTTCTTCTCATTTCTTCAAATCGTATAATTAAACGGTACTTCGGCATTCAGGAATTGAATCGGTTCTGTCCGTGACTTTCATTGTGGTGTTGCGTTCAAATCGTCTTTTGTTTTCGAAATTCCTGGGAAGAGGAAGAGGATCCGGAATTGAACCAGTTCGCTTTATGATTTTCGTTGTGGTGCATTTGGATTTTTTGAAATTCCTACGAAGACAGTGAAGCCGGAGAAGGCGAAGGAGGAGATTAAGGGGAATCAAACGACGTCATCCTCGGAATCTTCTTATTCGTCGTCATCGTTGTCATCGGCCGACAGGGAGCTTAAGGTGAGGGATGTGATTGACCAGTTGAGATCGTCGGAAAGTCAGTTCGAATTGATAGAACACGAGTCAAGTGGGAGGAGAATTTTGGGTCACCAAACCTTGCTCAATGGCATCTGTGGCTACTCCAAAGACCTCGTCATTCATCCCAAGAGCAGGTTCGGGGTTCCCTCCTCCTTCGTTCTCTCTAATCAATTTTAAAAATTGGTTAATCGCTTTGAGTAAACATAATTAGCTACTTAATTACAGACATTACGGATTTACTGGTAATTGGGTTGATTGTGGTGAAAAATTCTTTTATTGCCTTGTGATTCATATTCTCTTTAATTAAAAACTATTAAGTTACATTAAATGGGATTTATTTTTTTCTATTTTATCATAATTCCTCTTACATTAATTTATTATCCACTTTTTTTATAAAAATATTCCATTAATTATTATTAAGTCTTATATTTTGAAAGTGTAAAATCATTTAAAAAAATAAAGAGAAATGTGAATGATTTGATATTTTTATTAAAGAGAATATAAATAATATTATATTCTTAGAATATAAAAAAATTAAAATACAATTGATATAATATTTTTAGAATATGTAAATAATTTTTGCATGGGTTTGGTGGATAGAGCAACTTTAAATTGTAGGCAGCCGCACTTAGCTCCCTAGACGTCACCCACGTGGCTGACCCGCATCTTTTGATACCTGATCTGCTAATAATAGAGGAGGACTCGCACGGCTGAATGATTTTAACAAAATATAAGATTAAAAAACATACTTTTATATCTTGTAAGCCAATTGAAAGTTTCTCCCCCAAAAAAACAAAGTTTGATTTTCTTTTTTAATGCCTTGGTGCGCTTGCTTTTTTGTTGGAATTGTTTCTTTGATGGATTCGACTTTGACTCACATCAAGATAGTAATAAAAAAGAATTTATTAAATGAATATAATAATTATTTTTTAAAATTAATAAATCTAAAAAGTTTAAATGTAAATATTTATATTTTTTTATCAATAAAAGATACTCATAAAGTAAAAATACTTCATATCTTTAAGCATTTTTTTTTTGGCTAATAAGTACTGAAATTCAAAAATAAAATATCCATTGCAATAAAAATAAGAAAAATAAGACTAAATAAAACTAAACCCCAACAGTATCAACCAATATTCTCCCTACAATTCTCAAGATCAGCAAAAGGATAGAAACAAGGAGGGATGGGGAGAAATTTACCAATGAAGACAGCACATCAGAAGACTTAACAAGCCAATCAATAACCTTATTAACAGGACTGGGTATCCATAATAGAGAAAAGAAAAAAATACTCCTTTCAAAATGAGTAATATCTTCTATAATTGGCTTCCTCAACCAATCAGGATAACAATGGTTATCCATGACAATATCAACCAAGTTTGCAGTCAAATTCAAAAGCAACCTTTGATAATATCAAGGTAAAAAACCCTTTGCAAACCTTTCCTTAAAGCTAAAGATTTTGCCATGAAACCTGAAGAAGGTTTACATGGTAAACAACAGAGATCATTGATACTACCATGAAGATCTCTGAAAATAACTCCTAAACTTGCTGAACCAGAGGAAGAGTTATACATACCATCACAGTTTACTTTAATAACATCATCAATCGGGAGAGGCCAATGAACATCAGAAGCATTTGGAACACTGGCAAAATAATTCTCATCCATAGACCACCCATTATCTCTAAACATTTTAAAAGCATCTATAATGAACATTAATATTTAGATATCTCAATTGTTTAAATAAAAGGTAATATATATTATACATACCTTGTGATTTGGCCTATGACTTAAAAATTTGCAATGGAGTGATTGTTTAAGCTATTACAACATTGATATATTGTGATTTTATTTTATTATCTCTTTAACAAAAAAAATGCTTAGCATATGCATGTGACCTAAAAATTCTCTTCATTTATCCAAGTTTCATCTTAAAATGATTCAATTTGGCCAAATTTGACCTTTAAGAAATTTAATCTCCAAACTCTTTGAACTACATGAGAATTTTGATAAGAAAATTGGGTATTTGGACAAAATTAGATAGATAAAATCAAAGATTTTGTTTTAAGCAAAAATTTGGAAAATATGTTGTGTTGTGCATCAAATTTGGGGTTTTGATTGGCTAAGTGAGAATTTTCAATTTTCATTGTAAAGAAAATAATGGATATTGTGAGGAAATTAATAATTTACGATAAAATTGGGGATACAATTAGGTATTCCATTTCAAAGGAAAAATTTAAAAACTATTATGTTGTGTTTGTTGAATTTGAGATTTCAATTGGCTTAAGGAGAAATTTTGATCTTCATTGCATAGGAAATATTTAAGAGAAAATTGGAGACAAAATTAAAAATTTTATTTAGATACAAAATTTAAAAGATATTATATTGTATGTGTTAAATTTAAAATTTTAATTAATCAATAATAAAATTTTAGTCTTCAATATATAGAATTTTATTTTCATTAAAAAAATTAATATTTAGAGAAAATTTTAACCAATTTCGTAAAAAAAATTAATGAAATGATACTACATATACCAATGAGTTGATGTTTTATAGAAAGAAAAATTATAGTTATAGATAAATTTTTTTACCTGATTAATCGCAGAAAGAGTTAGGATTTAAGAACCGATTGTTGGTTGCCATTTGTTTGCGCAGTGAATAAACATCTTAGCAAATTGTTTCTCGGTGACCAGAATCTTAATTGCACTCGACGCTGCATGGGGAAGAAAAAAGAAGCAATACCCTTTATTCATTGTCGTTGAAATTTTATATAATCGGTTGGTTTAGATGGAACATCAATCAAAAGTGCATGAAATTGAATTTTTGACAAAGTTTTGGTCAGTAGAGGCCAATCATTCGAAAAATGGTAATAATTTTGAAATACTGTTCAACACAACTTTTTTAAAAATTCCAAACTAATTGGAATTTATAATTTGTACAATTATAGATAGAGTAAATTATTTATTTATTTTTTAAAATGTTTAAGTCATATGATCCTTATTTTTGTTTAGAAAAATTATACTTTTTTTCTTTGAATAAAAAATGTGTTGATTAATCTCTCTTTTTTAAAAAATAAGTTATAATTATATTTATTTTAATAAAAAAATATGTTTATAATTATTATTTATATAATATAATATATATTAAATATATATTGAACTAATATAAAATAATTAATTTTTTATTTTTGAATGAATTAAATTTATGATTTTAATATAAAATAAATAATATTAAAATAAAAATTTAAAGAATAACTCTTTAATAAGTTATGTTTTTAATAAAAAAATATCAATGTTATTTTTAAAGTATTTCGTCATTTTTTATTAAAAAATTTTGTATATGTTTTTAATAATAGAGAAAAAGATTGTGTAAGAATAATTAATTAGACCTTATAAATATGATTCCATTTGAGTTGTGCAGTATGCAGTGTTAATATCATTACACTTACACTCTATGGAATTGAGGATCTGCACATTGAAGTCATGATATATATTATTATTGATTTAAGCTAATGTTTACAATCAATAAGCTAAAATCATTAAATAGTGGAGAAGCTGTGATATGAGTGCCATAGTGGAACCAAAACCCTAATTTGTGTAACTAGGGTGGCAAGGGCAATGAGAATAATAAAAGTTGAATTTATTAAAACTCTGTAACCGATAGTTCAACTTTACATGAGCAAATATATGTGGAAGTAAGATAGATTCTAGTCCTTATCGGGGTTGGCCAACTTATTTGTGCCTTGGATTGATACATTGGCATTATCACACTAATATTACGTATTAGAGGGGCTGCTTTGAACTGCTTTACAGGATAGATCAAGTTTTCATTTCTTTGTCAACAAACTATTCCAGAGTACATTGAAACGACAGTAATCTAGTGGTTTTTCTTTCTAGGAGAACATGGTTGGTCTGACACCCTAAAGATAATTTTCAAACTTAATGTGGTAAGTGAAAAATTGACCTTTGTAGCTAGTTGATTTGAAAATTTGCGATTGGGGATTAGAGTTTGTAGACTCTGGGTTTGATTTCTTCTATCTTATATTTTAATTCGCCTAACAAGCGGTTGCCATCTTACAGTTATAGGATTAGTGCTGTATATTGACAAAAATTGTTTTCTTGCGAAAGGAATTTTTTTTTTTTTGGAAAAAAAGGTTAGAAAAGAGAGAAACAGATAGAGAACTCCTGGAAGTAAAATTAAATGTTGAAGCAGTCATGTGCTGCTCTCGGTAGTTTTGATGTCTTGTTGCTTAGTGAAGATGGTTTCTTGCGTTTCATTGCCAAGGTAATTAAAAATGCCAAATCATTGACGTCTTTTTATTATTTCTTATTTTATCTCATAATTACTAGTAATTTATACTCTCTACTATTAAGCAGTAATTAAGGCATCGCATAGTTTTCATTCGGTTCACAGTACATGCTTGTTGTTTTAATGTATGCATCATGTTAGCCCTTTCAGCTGATTATACACTAGCTAGTTCTTCCGCTTCCTGAGCGGGAAGCAACTGTATGACATATTCAGGCCAAAATTGATGCATTGCTTCAGCATTTTGGTAGTTGGCCTTGCTTTATCTGCCAAATAGATTTTTCTAAGTATGCATGGAGGACTTATATTTCTTCTCCTTCAGAAAAGTATTCGTAATTAAATGCTTAAAGTTTGGAAAATAATTAAATGCACAACAGGTGGTATCAGGTATGGACAAAATTCATATTGTTATGGGTAGTGCATTCATCCTTCTTCACTTCGATGGAGTTTATACTTTTTCGTGGGCTGCCTGAGGATCTCTTTATACTGGACAACATTGGACAAATAGCTTTTCTTGTAGACATTGTTTTTGCAGCTCTTTGTGGCTTATAGGGATAGTCAGACTTATCGTACGGTCTACAAGCGAACCCCTATAGCTATACGGATAGTTTCTATTCTTTCCATTGCTTATTATTATGCCATGATTCATTGTAGTTTTTTACTTGAAGTCCTGTACTACTATTGCGCTGGCAAAAGTCTATGCCTCCGTTTTTGGTCATATAGTCTGTAATTGTTTACAAATTATGAGGTGCCGATAAAGTTTATTTGGCTTGTTTGTTGATCGTGATGGTAATTTGGATCCCCCTGTCTCTTCTTGACTTGTTTTGGCCCGATTGGATAATCATTGATCATTTGGTTAATTGTTCAATTTTATTTAAATTTTAATATAGTATTTATGAAAATTGTCTTTGTAATTATTTTAAAAATATGAAAAATAAATCTTTAATTAATTTAATAAGTCCAAACTAGTACATTTATAAACGATTTTCTATGAGAATTATTTGATTAACAAAAAAATTTAAGTGGTAAATATACAAATATATTTTACAATATAACTCATAACTAGTGCCACTGTCCGTATTCAGATGCATGGAAGGAAAACTAGAAAGAAAAAGCTATTGACATATAACCCGAAGAGGAAGTCACACTCTAATCAGCTTATCTACAAAGTAACTTCCTTTAAAGCATAATATATATTGATGATTCAATTAGCTTAAGATAAAATACTATTAACAACTTAACAGAGGAATTTTCTTGTACTGAAAAAATACATATACATGTTATAACTTGTTTCACTTAATTTACTAGGATGCTACTAATGATTTAATAGGAAAATTATTTGATTATTTAAAAAAATTAAATAGTATAATTCCTTATTCCTAAGCCCTGCATGGCACAATAGTCCCCGTAGGTTCAGGTATGGGAAAATAACAAAAATCTCATTAAGGAATAAGACAAGAATGGGGCAAAATATAAGTGAACAAGATGGGAACGGGTAGTGAAATATCTACCCAAATGCACCTATTGCCATCCTTATTTGTTGATTGTGCATTTATTAAAGTTGACTCATGATTTCCTTTTCCTATTCATGCAGGTATGTAAAATCTTGCTTCATCTTTGATCTTTTTTTATGTATGCCTTGGGACATCATTTACAAGGTTCTATTTCATCTGCATAAACCTAAATTTCTTGAGTACCTATATTCTTACCTTCAAGTTTTGACCGCCTCTACTTGTAACTATATGTTTGGCATTTGAAAACTATTTAATCCAATGGAATATATGATGGCATTTTCCAAGAGTTCAATGCTAGAATACTCTCTTTTGCTACATAAGCAATTATTTTGCTTAGGTTTACATAATGATTGTTTATAGTAATTCTAGCATATTTTGCATTTTGTAGTAAAATGACAAGTGTCAGAAGAACAATTTACCTAGATTATAAATAGGTCTGGTCGATCTATTTTTTTCTTCAAAGTTTCATGCTAGTCCTATTCTCTGCTCTTGCTTTGTCCAATTAGTTATCTGTATTTATTTAGGATTAGGGCTATATTTAAATTTTTTAGTGTAAGTATAAACTTGATAAGTCAATAAAGTTCCACTTATACTTGTCAACTCTTAATTGGCACAAAAAGAAGACTTACAAAGGAAAGAAACATCTACCTTAGTATCCTAATTTTCTCTCATTTCTTAAAAAGATAATTGAAATTTCCTTTTCTTCTCTCTTAGTTTTTTGTCTATATATTGTAATGGTGATGAAATTTTCGTAGGCATTTTGTTATGTCTTTTGGCGCCTAGTTTATTACTTGACTACAGTGGTACATGTAGCGGTACTTTATGCTAACTGTTTTTTGTATTAACCTTTTTTGAAGCCAATAAAGTTGACAAAACGTCTTGCCTGTCAAGTCCTTGGACCTGAGTATGTAATCAATTATGTCCACAACACTTTATTGCCCGAGAGTTAGAATGGCTGTTTATATTTCATCATTTTCTAACTTTTAGGTGTTAGTGCAACTTACTATGCAACTCTCTTAGCAAGACATTAGTTGATACTTCTGTTGGCTGTGACTTGAGATATTAGCTTTACTGAATTATCTAAAATTTTTGAATTGATGAAGAAGATATATTGTACTAGCACTCTTCATGGCTTTTGTTGTAGATTTTGCTTACTATTATAATTTTATAAATGCATTTTAATATATATATAATATCATGTCATATATTATACATATTATAATATATATATATATATATATATATATATGTGAATGAGACAAATGAGAATGTCAATCGGAGTGATTTTTAATTTTTTTAAAATTTTAATATATATTACCATGTATATAATTTATTAATTTTAATATTAAATATTATTTTATTATTTTTAAAATATAATAATAATTAATTATTTTTATAATAAAAATTTTAATATTTGTATTTTTTATTGTTCTTTTTATAAGTAATATTACTTATTATATATTTATGATACACATATATATATATATACATATAGAACGTATATTATATTTTAATGTAAATATATATATATATATATATATATATCTATTTGTGTGTGTATACCGATTGAAATTGACTTATTATTAGTTGGTATTATAGTTTGATTGATAATTAGTTAGACTAATACATACTAACTTTCAATAGATGATTCTTTCATTTTATTTTATTTTTTTTAGTTTTAATATTAATATTATTTATACAATTTATTAATTTTAATATTAAACAATATTTTATCATTTTTAAAAATATAATAATAATTTTTATTATTTATTTTTATAATTAATAATTTAATAATTTTATTTTTTATGATCCTTGTTAAAGTACTATTACTTTTTTTTGCATTATAAAATAATTAATTAAAAAATAATTTTTTTAGCCTTAAGATCTCTGTTGTTTAAAAAAAAGTAAAAATATTGTATACTAATTAAAAATGATATCTAAAAATTATCTGATTTAAAATATATATATAAATTAAAATTTTTGAAAAAAATTCAAAATTAATAATAATCATGTATAAAATAAATAATTATTTTTAGTATATATATAATAAAAGCCTATCATGATGACTAAAGTATTAGAAGTTGGAATATTAATTTTCTTTTAAATTAAAAGTCAAAACCTACGGGTCTTACTTATAAGTAAATATTTCTTTTTTATTATATACATACTAGGAGTCGGAACCATTGTAGGCTAAGGTTTTTTTTTAATGCATATTGTATAAAAAAAATTAATTTTATTGATAAAAAATAAGTTTAAAATATAAAAGTGTAATTTAAAAAAATTATCAAGTATAGTCATTTATTTAAAATTAAAAGATGTAATAGAATTTAGTTGGAATATAAAATAAAATTTGAATGAGGTGGGAACTTACAGCGAGACCCACGGCGCCCAAAGTGAAGACAGCTACGGTTGGACTAGAATGCACATCGGGGGTGTTCCATGCAGCTCCAACACCTACGTTTTCATATTTCACTATCACAATATTCTCAGGACATAGCAAGTAGAGATTCATGGAAGATAATAATCCATGAAGAGAAGTCACAATAACTAGAGCAGGATATTGCTAATTTTATAAGCTTTTGTGCAAAATAACTTATTTTGCAATTCTCTGTGTTCCAAGCAAACAGATGTCTTATATTAATAATATGCATTGTAAAATTATAAATGAACATGCTAATATAATACATCCATAATCAAAGTAACAACATACATATCAATATAGATATTTATGTCTCCATGGTGTTTGTGTATGTTTGCACGAGCAAGAGGGTATAAATATACAACCTCATTTGTCTAAATTAAATTCTTATCCGATCTCAACTTTCTAGCATCATTGTTATTCAAAAAATTTAGTGGAAGTATAGATGATAATGGAGGTTAGGTGATTCTTGGGAATTATTAGACATTTTAGATTGTGATTCTGAGGAATACTAAGGTTTAAGCTTAAACAACTTGGTATCTGTAACAAGTTTTGCATGGTTTTGTTAGGGTAATCTAATTGTATTAGCTTTAAGATTACTTATTACCTATTAAAAAGAAAAAAAGAATCTTAGCCTTGTTTCGTTAAGCCCAACTGGGGAAAAGTAAGTTAAATGTGAAGTAAAGGGAAAGGAAAATAGACTATGAGATGTAAAAATAAATGCATAAAATAATGAGATTTTTAAATATCATCACCTTACGATGCTTATGCAAAACTTGGTGTGCATCCTAATTAGATTTATGCTTCCGAACAACATCACAAACCCAACAGACTGGCTCATCAAATTCATTATACATGATAGTTTCAAACTATAAAAATAGCAAGTAGCATATAAATTAACAAAAAAAAAATGTGCTTAACTTAACGTATAAGAAGGATGTTAAAAGGACTTGGTGCCTTATTTATTTATTTATTTTTGGTTTGATGTGGGGAAGTAATTATTGGTGAAGAATATGAAAACTAGTTAGAGAGTAAATCCATAACTAAATTAGTATGATGGCTAGCAATCCTATGCACATATATAAACTTATCGACAACTTGTTGAAACAAAATTTATGAATGAAAGATGACAAGTACACCAACCTTACAAGAGGGGATCCTATGCACTTTTCCTTTTTCTGGGTGTTCAATTTAGCACTAAATAATGGCTTTGGGCATCCATTTTCTATTCTTTAAAGAAAGCATACCATAAAGGAAAAGAAAAATCTTCAACTAAAGCTTTTAACTAGGAAAATTGCAAGGGAGATGCAAGAACTGAATTATTAATCTTCATGATTCATATTTGAAATGAAATTCTCCCTCACTTGATTTGCAAAGACAAGCCCCATGCATTGGCTTAGGAACTCCTAATATAAGTCTTAGCACTTGACAATTTAGAAGCTTTTTTCATAGCTTTTTTTTTCCCAAATGTCAATGGATACCACATAGACTCTCTAGTCCTTTAGATGGTATTAGTATATCAAATGTCGCTTGTGGGGAATGGCATAGTGCAATTAAAGCAAAGTAATTTTCTTTCTCTCTTTTCCTATTTGATTTATGTCCTAGATTTTATTGAAGAAAGATTTCATATCAAGGGGCATTAGTTGGAAAAAAAATCTTTGATAAATGATTAATGGCCTTACACAATTTTTTTTTTGGGACATATAAGGTAAAGATTACAATAGAAAGTAAATACAAAACACAAATCATGATAGTGAAAAATTAGAAAATTGAGAAATTATTGTGTAATCTTAAAAGAAGTATAACAACACTACTGGTGGCTAGAATCAATTTAGTTTGTGAAGATCATATCTCAACCACTGGACTCAAATTTTGGATTCTGGTGTTGTATTACAAGTGTACGCAATCTGTTAATTTCTACTGAAAAAGGTGATAGATTTATCTCTATAAAATTTTGAAAAACAATGGTTGTCTCTTAAAGTTTTACTTGAAAAGATTGTATATTGTTTAGAGTAAGTCATCTAAAATCTAAGTAAAATTTTATTATAATTTTCTAAAAATAACTCGAACATTAATTTACATTCTTAAAAATCTTTATGTCACTTTACAACTCTAATGTTTAACTTTTTTTTTTTTTACAAACCAATTGAATATTCACTCATCAAAAGATTATATAGAATGATTCTACTCTAAAACTTTATGTAGGTTCTTTCATGCCTTAACTCTCCTTTCTGTTATAAGAGATGTTTGGTAAGCATTTGAGATATTACTTCTGTATAAAAATATTAACAATCCAAATGCAGGCATGTGAGATGTTGAATAATCACATTAGAGTAGCTGAACAAGATGAAAGCGGACTTTTAAATCACAATGCAACTATTTACATTCATATAGAATCATAGCAAATTTCATATACTACAGAAATGTAACAAATAGAAGTATCTGCAAATATATATATATATATATATATATATATTAAACATGGAATATAATGTTTTATTAAGGTCAAATGGCATTTCTTGTAGTTGAAAATTCTAAGACAAAAGAAATAAACTACACAAGCAATAATTTAACTTACATTTCATAAAATATAAATTCAATTACCATCAAAAGTGTCCAATTTCTAAAAAAGCTAACTATGAATATGGAAGTTCAATCCAAGTGGCCAATAATGGCTCTTTGGTGCCGTAGAAACTTTCCACAGTGTCTTGTCCATCAAAATGAAATTTTTTTGTCTCCAAAGAATAATATATAATTCTATTACCATGAAACCTTGGAAAGTAAATCCTATTCTCCGTTCCCATAATCCTTTCTTCTGCAGAAACACATGAACATCGAGAAACATAAATCACATGATTTCCTAAGCTTTCCACCTTTTTCCAATGCATTGTAGTAAAATTTAAGCTAAAAACTTGCAACCACTTCCCTATTTCACCCACAAATATTGACATAAGCTTTCCATCACATTCTAATAAGAAATTCTGGTGAAAAGATTTGCAAGGTGTCTTAGGTTTTGTAAGGACATTCCTAAAAACGTTCCATTTAATGTCCAAACCAACCTCCTCTTCTTTATAGTTTAGAACTAGCAAATTTCCTTTTAAACCTAAGAAATAGAAGGATCCTCTATAAAATACTGGGCAACTACTATTTAACCAAAATATAGTGTCAAGTTCCATAAGAGCTCTTAGCCATTGTTTGTTTCGTTCCATAGTGTTAACCATAATCTCAAGTTGAGAAATAAAATGATAGAAACCATACTCAACAGCTAAACAATTTGGGGAATTTGGTAAGGATGAGAAAGCCATGACATATGAACTAGCACATCCTTCTTCAGGTGGTGTTAGTAATTTGATGATTTCTTTTGTAAATGGGTTTAAAAATGACAAAGAGGACTTTCCATCTGATATCAGCAACCAACCATTTCTTGAGTAACGCACTACACTTCCTTTTAGTGATTCAGGAATATTAATGAGCAAACTAATACCATGAATAAGATCAACTAACTTAAAAGCGGCCATATCATTGTTGTAAATCAAAAGCCACATTGGTGATGATGAAGGACATGTTTTTAACCTTTGCAAAGCATGTCTTCATTGGAGCTTAGGAACTATGAAGTGACAATTTTGACACACAGTATGAAAACTTAAATAGTCAAGCAGGCTTAAACAATCTACAATCTTCATTAAAGAATCCAATGGAAGATCAAAAAAATCTCGTTTTTCCTTTTTGAGTTCCCTCTGCACTACTTTCTTCTTTTTTGTCAAATTCTTCACTTTGTTCATCTTTGCTTAAAAGAGGACCATTGTACTCCATTTGCATACAGGTGCGACTTAACCTAAACAACAAAATCAAATAAATATTAGAAGATGTAATTCATAATCTAACTTTGTAACAACATAGCATCAAACATCATGAGGCACCAGAATCGTGGAAATCCAAGGTGTTGGCACACTTGGACAAGGTAAATTGACTAATAGACCATCATATTTAACATTGAATGAGTATAAACCCTTGTCCTCTAAACAAGTAAAATATATAGAATCATGTTCCACTCCAATCCCAAATGCTGGATGACAAGAAGCACCTACTCCATCGAGGAAGAAAGCTTGACCCATCAAACTTTCAGTTGTCTCCCAAACCAATCTTTCAAAATCTAACTTGAAGATCATAACTTCAGTAACTTCATTAAATTTTGAGCCACCAAAAACAATGTGGACATAAAATAGTTCTCCACAAACATTCAATGAGCCAATCTCAAAATTGACACACAAGTGTCCCCAGTGTGTTTTTTGTGTTTATCCTTGGCATTTGGCATAAAGACTCTATATGAAGGCAATTGGTTTTGTCTATGTTCAGTGTCACCAAGTGATCATCTCCAAAACGAGTAAAAGAATACAATTTTCCATTACAAGAAACACAGTGTTGGAGGTACACCTTAGTCTCACCAATCTCTTGTTCAAAACTGCTAATCAACTTGGCATAAGGAATCTCAGTCCATTGTTTATCTTTTGCAGCTTCAAGATGTATAAATATGATAGAACGAAAAACATTCTCGAATAATATAACCTTACAATCAGGATCTCCGGGTGGTGATGACAAGAAATAACAACTTATTTTTTGGGTGGGCTTTAATGAGAGTGGAGGTAGCTTGATTAATGAGTGGGAAATTGTGGGTTTCCAAATAGACAAGTGGATTTCATCGTCTCCTTCGGAGATAAGGAACCAACCAAAACAATAAGCTACCATGTCTGAATCTCCACTCATATAAGGGATCCTCTTGTGGTAGATTTTGCGAGGCTTAGACAGTGAGCAAAATAGTTGTTCTTTCATATGTTGGCCATAAGTGTATACAAGCCAAGGGCATGGCTCTAAAGGTAGATCACTCTTACGACTTTTTCTTTCCCAAAACCTCACCATGCTTGCAATTACCAACTATTTGTAAGTTAGTCGTCTCTTCCTATAAAAATATAATGAAATCATCAAAACAATCAATATAGAAGGACTAGTTCCATCTCCACTTACTGTTGAAAGAAAGATAAATGGCAACCACCTTTCACTATTATACTCCTAAACTATTCGATTCTAAACATTAGATCTTCTACAATAGAGAAGGAAATCCCTTTCTTTTCTTCTTAAAGCAAGGGCGCATGCAATCTTAATTCTCTCTATATTCACAAAAACCTTACTGCTAACAAAGCCTATTAATGTCAAATGAAAAATTTATTATACTACTTTTAAAACTAACCTTCAAGCAAAGTTCTGAAATCAAATTAAAAATAAGAGGATGAAGATTGCAAACACAAGTATGGGATGTATGTAGGAGCAAATTAGGCCTCCAAGCCTTTTATATATATAAGAGGGTTCTAAAGGGTTATATTTGATTTGAATAGGGAAACCCAAAAAAATTAAATTCTATTTGCAATAGGACATTAATTACCAATGAGATATTTATGAGTTTCCATTTGAGATCCTAGTTATGATTAACATGACAAGTTTTCATTCATTTTCTATGCCAACGTGGTCAACATAAAATATAATGAGAGATTCTAAGTGGTAAATGATTAGAGATGAAGTAGAAAAAATTATTTATTTTTAGAATGTGAAAATTGAAAGATTAGTTTTTTTAACTTCAAAAAAGTTATTTACTAATGATTCTTTCCTATTTATATTTGCTATGCCGAAATAAATAAAACCGTCATAATTTAGTTTAGCTTGTAGAGGCAATAAAAGACAGAGTAAATTGGTAAGTTTTTAGTTTTTATAATTTAGAAAATAAATATTGAAGTGGCCCATAATGAAGTCTAAATGAAAAGTGTGATTAATATGCATTCAAAAGTCAAAAAATAAGTTTTGAAAGTAGAAAGATAGAAAGAGTACAAAAGAAACACTTGATTGTTAGTTAGACGTAAAATTAGAGGGAGATTTGTGTTTGTGATTTTACAAAAAAGATGCGGTGTATAGTTGTAGAATGAAGAAAAGTAGTTAAAGCAAAAGCAGTCAAAAGTCAAAACACCTCCTTTTATACTAGAAGTATTGTTGTTTTTGAAAGAGGTATAGATATTAATTTTTACAAAATGAAAAGTTTGAGATCCTAGTTAGCAATGGGATATTATATTATATTATATTATATATACTTTTTCTTGAAGCTTTTAACACTAGTACAATTAATTAATTTTTAAAATATATAATGCCTTGTTAATTCAATTTTTAATGAGAACTAGAACAAACTTAAAATAATTCAGCAAATGAGAAGGCATTAAAACATCTAATCATGGTGCCCAAACCCGTCGAAATAGCTAAAGATTTCATAATTTAACTTCATAATATTTTAATGTAACTACTGGTTAAAATTTCAACTGTGAACTATTAAATGAGACTCATCTATCACTTTTCTATAATAAAGTAGAAAATTTTTTTTCTCCCTCTCTTCTCCTTCTTAAAATAAAGGTTCACATAATCTTAATTTTTTTTATATTTAAAAAATCCTTATTACTAAGGAGGCCTATTAATATCAAATGAAAGATATATTGTACTACTTTTAAAATTAACACTCCAATACTGAATCCAAAAAAATAAAAAACTAACCTTCTAGTAAAGTTCTATAATCCACAGATAAAGATTGTAAACACAAGTATGCTATGTACAGTGTAAATTAAGCCTCCAAGCCCCTTATATATATAAGAGGGCTCCAAAGAATTATATTTGATTTATATAAGGAAATCCAAAAGATTGAATTCTATTAGTAATAGGACTTTAACTACCAATAAGATATTAATAAAATTTTTATTTGAGATCTTAGTTATCAATTATCTTAAAAATTTTGTTAGTAAGATAATTACAAATTATAGAAAAATAGTATCATTAATATTTTATAAAAAATACAGGTAAAAATTTAAAGATTTAAATCCCCATATCATTTTTCAAATTTTAAAAAATGAAACACATAATAATGATAATTTTTCAACTTTTACTGCAACAAAATGCATAATGAAATCAATCTTCTAATTTCTATTAAATAGATATTAAATTATTCTATATATATAATATTTATTAATTAAAAATTAAAAAAATTATTTTATCTTACATTTTATTTTGCTTCTTAAAAAAAAAAGAATAGTTGAATAACAAATGAAGGGTCCTTTGCACGCAGAGAATCTCGTCTGTTACAAAAATGTGTACAAGTACAAGTCGTGTAAATCTAACTATTACCATTTGTCAGATCAAATCTGCTTTTGATAGCCTTGCGAGCTTTTACGTAACCGATCTCTTGTGATCTGTACGAGGCCCAAAGATTTCGCTGAAACAGCCTGGACCTCCGTGTTCCATATAAACTCTATTTGATGACCACGACGTCGTTTGCTCTGTCATTCTTCTTGTTATCCTCGTCTCACTTGTGCTCCATAGTGTTCCCTTCAATACCTTCCCAAAATGCAGCCTGAATCCTGAACCTTCCTCTGCTTCTCCTTCCCTTTCTTTTGTTTCATTTATGTCAAAGATTTTTCGCCATTTGCCAAGTTTGGGGAAGCTATCAAACGGTACTTCGGCATTCTGATTTTCTTCTCATTTCTTCAAATGCGACGCGTATAATTAATCCATCGCAGATCGAGGTCCGAGCAGAATATTCAGGAACTGAACCGGTTCTGTTCGTGACTTTCATTGTGGTGTTGCGTTCAGATCGTCTTTTGTTTTCGAAATTCCTGGGAAGAGGAAGAGGATCAGGAATTGAACCAGTTCGCTTAATGATTTTCGTTGTGGTGCATTTGGATTTTTCGAAATGCTTACGAAGACAGTGAAGCCGAAGAAGGCGAAGGAGGAGATTAAGTGGAATCAAATGACGTCGTCCTCGGAATCTTCTTATTCGTTGTCGTCGTCATCGTCGGATGATAGGGAGTTTAAGGTGAGGGATGTGATTGACCAGTCGAATTGATAGAACACGAGTCAAGTGGGAGGAGAATTTTGGGTCACCAAACCTTGCTCAATGGCATCTGTGGCTGCTCCAAAGACCTTGTCATTCTCTCTAATCAATTTTAAAAATTGGTTAATCACTTTGAGTAAACATAACTAGCTACTTAATTACAAACATTACGGATTTACTGGTAATTGGGCTGGTTGTGGTGAAAATTTCTTTTATTGCCTTGTGATTCATATTCTCTTTAATTAAAAAATATTAAGTTACATTAAATGGGATTTATTTTTTTCTATTTTATCATAATTCCGCTTACATTAATTTATTATCCACATTTTTTTATAAAAATGTTCCATTAATTATTAATAAGTCTTATATTTTGAAAGTGTAAAATCATTTTAAAAAAATAAAGAGAAATGTGAATGATTTGATATTTTTATTAAAGAGAATATAAATAATATGATATTCTTAGAATATATAAATATTAAAATACAATATGATATAATATTTTTAGAATATGTAAATAATTTTTGTTTGGTTTTGGTGGATAGGGCAACTTCAAAATGTAGGCAGCCGCACTTAGCTCCCTAGACGTCACCCATGTGGCTGACCCACATCTTTTGATACCTGATCTGCTAATAATAGTAGAGGACTCGCACGGCTGAACGATTTTAACAAAATATAAGATTAAAAAACATACTTTTATATCTTGTAAGCCAATTGAAAACTTGTCCCCAAAAAAACAAAGTTTGATTTTTTTTTTTAATGCCTTGGCACGCTTTCTTTTTTGTTGGAATTGTTTCTTTGATGGATTCGACTTTGACTCACATCAAGATAATAATAAAAAAGAATTTATTAAATGAATATAATAATTATTTTTTAAAATTAATAAATCTAAAAAGTTTAAATGTAAATATTTATATTTTTTTATCAATAAAAGATACTCATAAAGTAAAAATATTTCATATCTCGAAGCATTTTTTTTTTGCCAATAAGTACTGAAATTCAAAAATAAAATATCCATTACAATAAAAATAAGAAAAATAAGACTAGATAAAACTAAACCCCAATAGTATCAACCAATATTCTTCCTACAATTCTCAAGATCAGCAAAAGGATAGAAACAAGGAGGGATGGAAAGAAATTTACCAATGAAGATAGCACATCAGAAGACTTAACAAATCAATCAATAACTTTATTAACAGGACTGAGTATCCATAATAGAAAAAAGAAAAAAATACTCCTTTTAAGATGAGTAATATCTTCTATAATTGGCCTCATCAACCAATCAGGATAACAATGGTTATCCATAACAATATCAACCAAGTTTGCAGTCATATCCAAAAGCAACCTTTGATAATATCAAGATAAAAAACCCTTTGCAAACCGTTCCTTGAAGCCAAAGATTTTGTCATGAAACCTGAAGAAGCCTTGCATGGTAAACAACAAAGATCATCGATACTACCATTAAGATCTCTAAAAATAACTCCTAAACCTGCTGAACCAGAGGAAGAATTATACATACCATCACAATTTACTTTAATAACATCATCAATTGGGAGAGGCCAATGAACATCAGAAGCATTTGGAACACTGGCAGAATAATTCTCATCCATGGACCACCCATTATCTCTAAACATTTTAAAAGCTTCTATAATGAACATAAATATTTAGATATCTCAATTGTTTAAATAAAAGGTAAAATATATTATACATACCTTGTGATTTGGCCTATGACTTAAATATTTGCAATGGAGTGATTGTTTAAGCTATTGCAACATTGATATATTGTG
The DNA here is from genome assembly GCA_032878935.1 of Erythrophleum fordii. Lineage (NCBI taxonomy): Eukaryota > Viridiplantae > Streptophyta > Magnoliopsida > Fabales > Fabaceae > Erythrophleum > Erythrophleum fordii. Next base: position 14,879,379 of record JAVQMF010000050.1, read on the forward strand.
ATTTTATTTTATTATCTCTTTAACAAAAAAATATGTAGCATATGCATGTGACCTAAAAATTTTCTTCATTTATCCGAGTTTCATCTTAAAATGATTCAATTTGGCCAAATTTGACCTTTAAAAATTTAATCTCCAAACTCTTTGAACTACATTAGAATTTTGATAAGAAAATTGGGTATTTGGACAAAATTAGATAGATAAAATCAAAGATTTTGTTTTAGGCAAAAATTTGGAGAACATGTTGTGTTGTGCATCGAATTTGGGGTTTTGATTGGCTAAGTGAGAAATTTCGATTTTCATTGTAAAGAAAATAATGGATATTGTGAGGAAATTAATAATTTATGATAAAATTGGGGATACAATTAGGTATTCCATTTCAAAGGCAAAATTTAGAAACTATTATGTTGTGTTTGTTGAATTTGATATTTCAATTGGCTTAAAGAGAAATTTTGATCTTCAATGCGGAGGAAATTAAATATTTAAGAGAAAATTGAAGACAAAATTAAAAATTTTATTTAGATACAAAATTTAAAAGATATTATATTGTATGTGTTAAATTTAAAATTTTAATTAATCAATAATAAAATTTTAGTCTTCAATATATAGAATTTTATTTTCGTTAAAAAATTAATATTTAGAGGAAATTTTAACCAATTTCAAAAAAAAAATTAATGAAATGATACTACATATACCAATGAGTTGATATTTTATAAAAAGAAAAATTACTGTTATAGATAAATTTTTTTACCTGATTAATTGCAAAAAGAGTTAGGATTTAAAACCCGATTTTTGGTTGCCATTTGTTTGCGCAGTGAATAAACATCTTAAAAAATTGTTTCTCGGTGACCAGAATCTTAGTCGCACTCGACGCTACATGGGAAAGAAAAAAGAAGCAAAACCCTTTATTTATCGTTGTTGAAATTTTATCTAATCTGTTGGTTTAGGTGGAATATCAATCAAAAGTGCATGAAATTGAATTTTTGACAAAGTTTTGGTCAGTAGAGGCCAATCATTCGAAACGTGGTAATAATTTTGAAACACTGTCCAACACAACTTGTCTAAAAATTTCAAACTAATTAGAATTTATAATTTGTACAATTATAGATAGAGTAAATTATTTATTTATTTTTTAAAATGTCTAAGTTATATGATCCTTATTTTTGTTTAGAAAAATTATACTTTTTCTCTTTGAATTAAAAAAATGTGTTGATTAACTCTATTTTTTGTAGGTGTTTTCAGGCTTTAACTCTGCTTTCTTTGAGTTTTAATTTTTAAAACTAATATGAGAATTATTATTAGATTTGGATGATTCTTTTTTTTTTCCCCTTGAGTTTTAATTTTTTTAATTTTAAAAGAAGAATAATTTAAAATAAGAATAATTTTAAAAATAATAATTAAATTTTAAAAATAAAAATAACATTTAAAATATTCAAATTTAATATAAATAATTATACTACTAAAACAGCATATAACAACAAAGAACAAAAAGTGCAACGAATCCTATCTGAAGTGACCCTGCACCCGCCCGTTCATCCTACCTTCGCCACTCCCCTCGCTGCTATCTTGGTTCTCTCTCTCTCTCTCTCTTTCCTTCCCATTCATAATATCTTAAAAAAAATACATTTAAAACTCATATCATGTAAAATTTATAATAAAAAATTTAAAAATTTAAAATTATTATTAAAAATTATCATTATTATCAAATTTTAAGAAATTTATTATTGGATATAAAAAAACATTAAATTTTTTTACATCTAATAATAAAATCCCTAAAATCAATAATAAATATCTTAAAATTTAGATATGGGAGAATTATTGAATTACTATCCACTCTTTCATATATTAAGGCTATTTTTTATTAAAAAATTATTTTATTTTTAATTTTTGTTATTAGACCAAGATACTAATTGTTATTATAACACAATTTATAATAATACTCGTAATATATCACACTTCACCTGATTAGTAGTTGTATAAGTTGTTAAAAATATCTTTTTCTTTTTAATATTTGACTAACTCAAGGAATTATATCTGATAGCCATATTATAAAAATAATACTTTTATAATAATTCCCACATCTGAGTGCCAAATGTGCTTGTATAATGATGGTATACACGAATCCAAAACCCACCACATGGAGTTGAAGTTGACGACTTACAGCTCCATGTTTGAAAACAAACCGATTATCTGTCTATTTGCTTCACTGTCCAATTAGGTTTCTCTCATTCGGCATGTTTAGATTTAAAAATAATCTTTCAATTTTAATTTTTAAAATAAATAATTGGTATTAAAAAATTAACAAAATTAAATTTAAATCACCTAAATTAAATTTAAATATCCTAAAATAAAATGGATATCGCTAGACAGAAAAGCAGCTGAGTAAATAATGCAATGACACTAATGCCATACCATTGGCATGACCCTCTACTGCTATAAACTAATGATTTAGTATTTAAAAATTTATTTACTTTCCACTCAATTTATGGCTGGTTTAGTTTGGCATGTAGAGATGAGAATGAAATTGAATGATTTATAATTATGTTTGTTATAACATGAAAAGATATGAGAATGTTATTTTAGTTTTATATTTGGTTGAATAAAAATAATATAGAAATAAAAAATAAATTATTATAATATTCCTAATTAAAAAAATATTAAAATATTTTTTATTTGTGAAAAATATTTTTTGAATTATCAGTAATAAAAAAATAAAAAAATAATAATTTATTTTATTTTTGGGAATTGAAAATAATTTATTTTTTGGAAATGACAATAATCCAGATTCGACGTGCGCTCTATACTCTCATCAATAGTGGGCGCGGTTTCCAGATTTGCTTGCGACTCCCCCTGCCAGCTTGCGATGCAAATTTTATGTAAGGAAATAAAAATGTTAATTAGATTATACAAAAATATTTTTTTATAATTAAAATTTTTGACCTTATGTTCATAATTTTTATTTTTATATTTAAAATTTATAATCTATAAATTTTTTTAAAAAATAAGAAACTTTGAAAAAGGTGTCTGGATCCTCTTTTTTTGGCCAAGAGGATATAACAAGATGTATTAAAAAATTTTTAATTTAAAATTACAACGTTATTTTTTAATTGAAACCTCTTGAAAATAATATTGATCCTTACTTATAGGTCTTGCTTAGTACACTGAATTTTTAATTTAAAAAAAAAAAGAAAATTTGAATAAGATATAATAAAATATATTTTGTTTGGCATGAATAAAAAAATTATATTTATTTGTTTGGTTAGATAAAATAATAATAAAATGAAAAATAAATAAAATAAATAAAATAAAAATATTCTCATCTGAAAAATGATTTAAGTCCACTAAAATAACATCATACACAATAATATAATTGGATGGATGATATAAATATAATAAATATATTTTAGTTATATTATATTATAATTTTATAAATACATTTTAATATATATAATATTATTTTTATATACCATGTATAAAATAAAAAATTATTTTTATTATATATAAAATATCATGTCATATATTATACATATTATATATATATATATATATATATATATATATATATATATATATATATGAGACAAATGAGAATATCAATCGAGTGATTCTTAATTTTCTTTTTAATTTTATATGTATTACTATGTATATAATTTATTAATTTTAATATTAAATAATATTTTATTATTTTTTAAAATATAATAATTACTATTAATAATTTTTATAATAAAAATTTTTATTTTTTATTTTTTTTATAAGTAATATTACTTATTATATATTTATGATACACATATATATACATATAGAAAGCATATTATATCTTAATATAAAATACATATATATATACATATATATATCTATATGTGTACATATACCGATTGAAACTGACTTATTATCAGTTGGTATTATAGTTTGATTGATAATTAGTCAGACTAATACATACTCCCTTGTCTCTGCCAGCTTAAGATACAAATTTTATGTAAGGAAATAAAAATTTTAATTAGATTATACAAAAATATTTTTTTATAATTAAAATTTTTGACTTATGTTCATAATTTTTATTTTTATTTTTAAAATTTATAATCTAAGAAATTTTAAAAAAATAAAGTTTGAAAAAGGTGACTAGATCCTCTTTTTTGGCCAAGAGGATATAACAAGATGTATTAGCAAAACACATGCTTTTCTAAAGTACTAAAAACATCATCATAGAAATACTTAAATTTTGGGCATAAAAAACAAAAAATACTTCAACTTTCTTCACATGTATTTAATGTTAATGTATTCTTATTAAAATATGATTTGCTCAAAATAGTTTTACAATAATTTTATTCAATTCCAACGTTGCCCTTGATATAAAATAGTCATACAATGACAAAAATGAAATGAGGAGGAACTGGTGCAAGATTGCATAAACCCATCATGCATCATATGAATAAACTAACCTCACAACTTTTAGCATCACTTTCCATGACAAACTTCAAGACACCACAGCAAGCCTTGAAACAACAGATGATGTAATAACAAGAAGTAGATACATTCCATAAAGAATTTTGCAATAGCAATATACAACAAGAACTAATCAAGAAATTCATAAGATAAATAAAACTCTATACTAAGTTTAACAATGTTTGAAAGCTGACATTGTTAAGAAGCAATTAAAAAAAAACAGAAAATAGAGAACAATTATACAATGGTAAATGCAAAAACTATTGTTCAAATTTCTACTTATTTAATGGGAAAAATGAATAATTATTAGTTATCATTCGCCTTTCGCTTTTTAATCATTTGGGTTGCCATGTTATAGTGTGTTTGCGCGAACTCTGAAGAAAGCTGCATTTAGTGGCAAAGTGTTCATCTTGTAAATTCAATGGAAAAGCCTCATTCATGATAATCACATTTGGCAGCTTGTAAATTCAATGAGAGAGGGATGCTTGAACTAAACAAAACTAAGCATAGAACTATTACAATTCAATAAAAAAGAAAAACTTTAATTCTTCAAATGGCATCTCTAGCTTCAAGCCAATCAACCAAAAGTAAACAAACAAAACCTGCTAACCCTATATATCAACAATGCAGTTGAGATGGATTACAAAACAGGGAAAAGAAAATTAATCAAGGAGACCAACAATTAGCAGCATCACTGTAAACACCGTATTTTGTCCGAACCAATTGCAAAAATAATAAAATTAAAAAAAAAAGAAATATAAAAAAATAAAAAATGAAAAATTAATTAAATTAAAAAAAAAGGAAGCTTAAGAAAACAATATAAAAAAGAAATCAATCAATCAATAAAAAAAAAAAGGAAGAAGCAGCCCAAAACTCCCGGGCCCACCTTGTTAAATCTAGCCCAACTCGTTCAAGCCCATCAGTATTACCCTTTTCTCAAGCCCATTAATGAAAAAATACAAGTAAATCAAAAAAATATCTTCAGCCTAAATTAAAAGAAAAATGGCCCAAAAAAAAAAAAGACCTATAACCCAATCTTCCCAGGTCTGGCCCATTGGTTCAAAAATAAAAAAAAATAAAAAAAAAAACAGAAGCTGAGTTCAAAACGCAGGAACCCTGCGTTTTGACCTCAACCCCCTCCCTGTCACACTGTTCTCTGGACCTGCGAAAAGAAGCAGACGGACACACAGAAAAAGAAAAAGGGGCAGAAGAGAGAGAGGACGATGGAGACTCTACGGGGCGGAGGGCAGAGAGCAAGACAGAAAAGGACACAGCACGATAGCAGAGGGGAAGAGGGGAGAAAGTGACGCATCAGGCAAGGAAGACAGAAGCGAAAATTCTGATTAAATGGAGCAGGGGATTCGGGAGACAGGGGGGCTGGTTTCGACTTAAGGGGGAATCGAGAGAAACGATAGAAGATGGATGGTTTTGGATTGAGGAAAGAGGAGGAGTTCCGAGAGGGAGAGGAGAAAATCGAGAGGGGAGACAGCGAGAGATGGAGGATTATAAACAGGTCTGGAGGATGAAAAAATTGAGAGAAAAAAAGGGATCGAGGGGACTAAGGAGAACCGGAAAAAATTGAGAGGAAGAGAATCACAGCAAGGGGGACTAGAGTTAAAAAAATCGAGGGCTGGCTTTCTTCGATTCGAGAGGCAGGGGACCGAAAAGAAAATCAAAGGAGTGGAGGTTACCCATGTCAATCTTGATGATGGAAGCTGCGCCGGTCTAGCCTTCCCTGCTCAGAGGATCAGGTCTCTTCAACATCACCCTGAAGCAACCCAGGCGCAGTAGGAGAACAGCAAATCTTTCCTTCTTCGTGGTCACGACTCCTGCAGGTAAGGTTCTTCATCCGTTTACAGTAGCTGGAATGTGAGATCGCTGTACTGGTTTATACACTGTGAGAGGGCTGCTGACCATTCTAGATTACTGCATTCTGTATTTGTTTAAAAAGCGCCCACTATGTATTCGATGAAATGCCAGAGAAAAGTCTGAAGTAGCTGTAGGTATTTGACTATTATCTTTTCGTTAATGAAAGCTGCTGTGTTAATGATTTGAGTCTTGGAAGGCTGCTGTATGAATGATTTAGGTCATGAAATTCACGAGGACCACGCTAATGTGGCTTCGATCCTCTTTCTGTTGTTATGGGCATGTGTTTCAAGTTGTTGTTTTCTATGAAAGCTTCGGTGTGATTTTCTTGTAGCTAAAGCCTAGTGGACTGTATAATAATATGATTTCTTCATTGTTCGACATATGGTATTATTAGAAGGCTTCCTCATTTGAGATGGGTTTGGTCCATTAGGTCCTTGCTGTTGTATGCTGAGTTCTATACGAGCTGCTCCATAAGACTCTGGGTTTTATTGTTGTAAAAGTCCCTGGTTCTGGTCCTGCGCCTTGTGTAGGGGGCTATGTCTTGTTGCTGTACAATATTGGGTCCCCCTTTGAATCATTAGAATGTAGGCGCAGGAATGTAATCCTGATCCTCTTCGTGTTCAATAAGGGAATCTGACATGGGGGGTTTAAAAACGGTCTGTATGGCATATTTGTGTTGGATATGCAATGAGGAATTAGACCATGTTCAATCAATTTTGTTAAATCATTCATTTTCTTCAAAGTGGCTGATTCATTCTTGCTTCAGTTTGGCGTGTTAGGATAATGATTCAGTTCGCTGTCGATGGTGTCTTTTGTGTGATTCAATGTATGAACGCTGGTTGTCCCTATGACTTGAACACTTCTCTTTGGTTATGATAATGTAAATTGGCCATAAATGAATCTCAGTTTTAAGAACAAATTCTAGAAACAAATCTTGTGACAATTTCATGAGGGGAATTTTGCTCGCTGACATTTCAAATAAGTTTATTTTCTTTGGGGAAGTAGCTTTGTTTAAACTCTTTGATGATTATGGATTTGTTTATTTTGCTATTGGAAACTAATGTGAATTTTACCCTCTCTGCGAGGATTATGGCGCATGGCTCGTGACATCCGAGACGATATTACATCGGGAAGGTGCATTGGGGACCTCAACGGATGAGTAGGGAAGAAATGTTTATTCTGTTATTTCCATCCGAGGAAGTATACTTCAAAAAAAAACGATAGAATGGACAAATGGCACACACACACTCATTAGGTACTTTGTGCCCGCAAGATATGTTATTGTTTTATTTTATTTTAACTTTTAGAATTGCCGCGTGTGATCTAGTATCTCCTCAGGCGTTTAGGAGTGATCAAGTGCTGTGTGGGATAATAAGTCCCCTTAGTCACCTGGTTGGGTCGTCAAATATTTTTATATTAAGTTTCAATAATTGATTAAAATTAGAACAAAATAAAATGAATTATTTTTAAAGCAAGCTGTACCTTTCTTTTTTTAAAAAAAAAAGTGTTCAAGAATTAACGAAAAATATATAATCTTTGAAAATCAGATATTTTTTACAAATTAAATAAAAAAAAAGGAAAAGAAAAAATAGAATAAAAAGAAAGTAAATTTCAAGAGTCAAAGAAAAAACAAAAAAAAAGAGCAATCAGATGTTAAAAAATTCCTTCCTTCTAAAAAAGGGCGTATCAAAAATCAATTTGAATTTCAAAGATTAATTAAAATAAAAAGGAAAAAAATAAAAAATGATGAAAAAGGGGGAAAATTGAAGATTCAAAGAAAGTAAAACTAAATTGACCTTTAGCAAATTAAAACACATCAATCAATCCTAAAACTTGTTTTATTTGCTTTCAGGAAAAAGTGATTTTTATTATCTTTGTCTCTTCACTAAAAAAGAGTGAAAATAACATGAAAAAATTAAAAAATGGGAAAAGAAAAGAAAAACAAGGAACAAAAACAAAACACAAAAAATAATTAGTAAAAAAAAAAACAAAAACAAAACATTCAAATGAGTGAAAAATTAAGAGAAAAATAAAAGGAGAAGAAATTAGAGAAAAAATGAAAAAAGGTAAAAGAAATGAGATTAATTCTATCTTCAGCAGACTAAGACATTTCAACCAATGTTAACCTTGTTTTATTTGCCAAAGATAAAAATTGTTTTTATTTCTTTTTCACCACAAAAAAAAAAAAACAAAACAAAAATTAAACAAAGCAATAATAAAAAAGAAAAGCAAAAAAGGAAAAATAAATTTAAAAAAAAAACAAAATAGGACCAAAAAAGGGGACAAAACAAAGAGGAAAAAAAAAAAAAAAGAGAAGAAGAATTGAAAACACAAGAAAAGTAAAGATGTAAAACTAACTTTACATTTTAACAAATTAAAACTTATCAACCAACTCTAAATTTGTTTTATTTGTTAAAAAGTAAAAGTAATTTTCATTTTCTTTATCTTTTCACCAAAAAAGTTAGTAAAATGAAAGAAAAAAAAACAAATAAAAGAACCCAAAAAAAAAACCAAAACAAAAACAAACCAACACAGTTTTTGGTCGAACTACGTGGACTTTGATCCCTCTCAGAGGGTACGTAGGCTCTAGGCTTTCATCCTAGGTCAAGTCCGACCTTGTAAATAAAATTTTCTGTTCAATTTTCATTTTCTTAATTTCTTTTCTTTCATTTTGTCTTTTCAAATTTTGTTTCTTTAGTTTATTTCCTCTTTTTTTTTCCTTTTCAACTTCCTTCCCTTTATCTTTATTTCTTATTTTGCATGTGATTTGTTAGGAGAATTAAAATAGACTAAAGGCCATATTGATTTTGTACAACTGACTTAGGGTAACCGTTCTTAGCAACGGGTGTTGTGGGGTGCCTAACACCTTCCCCACTCACAAACCGACTCCCGAACCTATTTTCTGATTCGCAGACCATTTTTCTTATTTTTCAAATAAAAAGGCTTTTCCAAAATTTTGCCTCTTCAAATTAAATTTTGGTGGCGACTCTACTACTTATCTTAATTTCGATTTCAGTTTTTATTTTCTCTAGAAATTGAATCGAATTTCTCCTTTCAAGAAAATTTTCTTTTTTAAAAGCGCCACGCGGTCGCATTTTCGGGTGTGACAGTATGGCGACTCCACTGGGGAGAATTTGAGAGTCAAACCCAATTTAAGTTAGTTGTACAAGATATTATGACCTTCTCTTTATTTTGATTCTCCTTTTGTTTATTGTTTGCCTGACGTGGTTAGGATAGATAACATGTCTTCCACGTATTTGCTTTACATGTTTTATGTTCCTAATTGTATATATAACATGTGGTAGGATAGATAATATGTGGAATAAGATCTTAGGGTAGACAACCATACTTGTGCACTTTACTTATATATTTGCTTATTTATTTATTTATTTATTTTACTTTTATCTGTATATATGTTTTGCTTCCCCCAATTGTTCTGTCAATCTGCCTAGCAGATGAGGGTTGGGTAGTTTATAGGGTGAAGAGGTAAATGCTCTCCTCACACACCTCACTGTAACACAAATAACTCACACACATTATGGGCCCTATACCCGGGTCTGAGTGTTCCCTAGGTTAGTGGAGGTTTATATTGATTTCCCTGTGAAGTCTTGTGCTTCCTGAGGTTATCATGAAGACCTCACCTGAATTGTGCCTTGTTATATGGATTTGACCTGTGTAGGATCTTTTTCCTCTCAAAGTCAAATTTATATAGTGAGATCTTCACCTCATGGTGGGGGCAATTTAGGAACCATATTTAGGAGTCATAGATCTGTCATGGAAATCTGCACTAATAGTCAAACTATAAAGGCCTCCTAAATAGTCAGAATTAGGCTCCCATGACCACAACCTAGGATCAACCCATGTTAGGACAAAGGAGGGCATTTCTTTCTCACCAATTCCATGCATCCAATAAAACCCATAGTGAAGGTGACACACCATCACTGTTTACTGGAGTAGCTAACAAGATGTCACTGCATAATTATACATACGTTAACTATGATGAAGGTAGGAGCTAATTAAACCAACCTTTGCCTAGTGGGGTTCTAACCCCAAACAGGCCACAACCACATTCATCATAATCTCTTGAAAGGGAAACTTTCAACATATGTCTGTCACATGCATAAAAGAAATAAGATTTCTCATGGAAAATGAGTACGTTCAAAATTTCAAGAGATCACAATATCCATAAGTTTCGAAATATCAACGATTGAGTATTATGTCTAGGGTAAGGATTGGAACCATGTTTAAGACATCAATTGTGTAGAAAGGCATATTTCTCTCAAATTGATTGCCAACTACTTTTTCTTCAATGAAGCAATAAGTTTCTCGAGAAAAATTATAGAGTTTTTATCCTCCTCTTATACCAAGACATTATTCTCAACGAGGAACCACCTGTTCTCAAGTTGAGCAATAAGTCACAACTCTTTACAGAGCAATAGGCTCCTATCGAGACATAAAAAAAAAATATATCAATTAATACTAACAACCTACTAATTAATTATAAAAAAAATTTCAAATAATATCCTCAAAGATAATAAGTTTCAACACAACACCACGAGTTTGGTGTTAAAATAAATAAATAAATAAATAAGAGTCAAATTGATTGCAAGAGTCAAGACTGGTTGAGAGCCTAACTTGAATTGCCTACAAAGGAATTGAAACTCTTTGAGGGTTAATCTTGTAATCTCAGCCCTTATCATAAAACTATACAGTCCTGAAGGAAGTTGAAGGATCTGAAAATGACCCCACAAATTGTCAAAAGAAATCCAGATTGGCTAGACCTTTCCTTAGACAGCATCCATGTGGAATTTAGCGTATTCCCTTAGGGTGGTTTGCCAACTTTGTTCATCCTTGTATGCAATAAGTATCTGAGGAGAATAAAGGTTTAATGATAAAAATGGTCACCATAAATGTAAATGGGACAAGCCTATTTTGTCCTCTTAAGTCAATTTTTAGTTCTAATATTCCTTATAGAGGCAACAGATTCTTAAAAAGAAATAAACATCCCTGACTCTGAAGGACTCTCACACTAAATACATCCATCAATTTGTGGGTCAAATCACATAATGAACTTGCATTCATGTATAGTCATAAGACATTCTTAAAATTTGTGAAATATGAGATTTTTGGCATTTTGCAACGGAAAGATCCACTCAAACAAAACCTGAAAGAGAAAGAAAGGAAGTTGTACTCATGAATAGTTAAAATGTGAAATTGAGGTATAAGGGCAAGAAATTGATGAGGTGATAATTGACTAGGCAAAAAGAGATTGGCAAAAGTCTTGATAGAGTCACTTATTATTTCCTAACCTTATATACCACCATATCCTTCAATTTATGACTATTGCCCATCTCCCTCTTCTCCATTTCAAGGAAGTTCGAGCCATCCATTTCAAAACTCACCAACGTCTATCAAACTTGGTCATGTTAAACGCCCCAAGCCATTTCAATCAAGACACTTGTCACTTGCCTTAATGATGACATGAGCCATTTGCCTAACTTTCACATGAGTAGCTTTAACCAAAGTAGGATGCTTCATTCACTGGCCTTTAACCTCCACACCCAAAATGGCATTGTCCAAAGAGTTGCGAACTTAATCCTAAGGTAATGGGGCACCCTAAGAAAAAAGGGAAAAAGTTGTAACCTCTTCATGAACAAGGTATAGAAGGACACGAGAAATAGGACTTTATGAGGAATTAGTGGTGATTGAGCTCTCAAAGAAATTGCTTGTCATATTATAATCGGTTAATGCTTGTTTGGTCAATATTCTTCTGTACAGCTGAAATCTAAAGCTAATAGAAGTTGATTCTTCCCATTGGACTTTATTTTATTTGACTTTGTCAATACCACGATCATATGTTTCTGTTTCTCCCTCTGTGTATCCTCTTATTTCATCAGCCATGGTGGCGCAATTTCTTTCATCCCATGTCCTTCCTAAATGACCAAAAACCCAAAAATAGTAATGTCCAGAACTCCTTATGAAAAGATCTAATCGATGTGGGGAAGGGTTAAATCTAATACTGATTATATGCCCCAAATTCAATTACAAAAAAAATCAAATCAGAAATACCAATGCATGTCTTACAAGCAAACTATGTCTAGGATACAAGGCATTCTTTGTCTTCCCAAATACCAAGGAGTAACCTTTAGTCACCTCAATTGAGCCAGGAGTGATGTTCATTTCTTCCACCTTAATCATGAAACATTTGGGATGGGGAGTCTTTAACAAATCTTTATGCTGATAATTCAAATATCAAGAGAGGGTCAAGTTTTTTCAGTTATCCAAACACTTCTTAACCGTTGCTAACCACTTTGGGCCTTATAAAAAAAAAAAAAATTCTTCAAATACCAAACATAAATCGAACCCGAGAAGCAATGAGAATTAGACATGAAAAAAAAGCATTTTGGCACCATAGAGGATTCCTTCCAGAAAAAAAAAAGATTAGATGGAAAAAGGAAACAAATTGGGGGAAGAAAAGAAAACCATAGAAGGAAGGAAATTCTCAAAAAGAAAGCGCCCACAGATTAAATTTTGAAAAAGCAAAAGCTTTTAAGAGGGAGTTTCGCCTTAGCATGCAATCAAGGAGCAAAATTCTCACCTCTCTTTCTCAAGCTACATTTTACCCATTAAACCTCATTACAACCTTAAGACTTCCTCTCTTGTTAAGCGAATTTTGAGTATAGAATTTTGTTAAAGTAATAGGAGAAGGAGACGAATAGGAGACTTGATGGGGACATGTTAATTCTTGAGCCTGATATCCTTTATTTCATAAACCTATTTACCAAGGCCACACTACAAGCATCAAAAGTCCTTGTTAAGGTTTAGCTTGCTTGAAATAACGGGGCAGGTTTTCTAAAAAAAGAAGAATAATTAAAAAAAAAACTAGAATAATTGAAACTGGGGCAAAAGGTTTTGATTCAAAGCAAATTCTTGTAACCACATCCATTATTTCTTTCAAAAGGAGTTAAATCCAGAAGTAAAGCTTCGCTCTATCCAATCATATTCATATCCTTAGCATCTCACTGCTTTATTGCCCAAAGGAGAATACTTCAAGTGTAGAATTGGGGCATCTTCCCAATCTAGTACATTATGCCAAGCCATTGTCTATTCCATTTCTCCACTCCCAAAACATTTTACATAACCCCATTCCTTATTAGCCCTTGCATCCCTCTAATGTTAAGGGCTATTTTCTATCTTAAATTCAGGTATTTGCATCCCTTAGTGCATGACTGCATTGACATTGTTAAATAAAGTAAGTGTGGATTTAACTTATTGACCTTTCAAGCATTAACGATGAAGAATTGATGAGGAGAGATTGCTTTGTCAAGTTAATCGCCTAAGGTTGATGGCAAACAAACCACTTGGAGAAAATTATTTCAAAAATGAGTCAAAGCAAGAGTCTGGGGTCTTCTTGACTTGGGATACTCCCTCAGGGGCATTTTTTTTTACTAACCAAAAGTCATTAATAAATTCCTTCATCCAAGCAACAAAAGGCAAATTTGGTAGGATAATCAAAAGCCCAATTTTTTTTTTTTCCTCACCAGGGCAGTGTGAGAAATTTCTTCAAATACAAATGGCCAAAAATCCTATATTTTGACAAAGTTTGAGAGTGTTCATGCATCACGTGCTTGTGTTGAATTTGTACATAGATAAAGTATTTTTTTTTTTCCTTTCAAGTCAAATTGAAAAAAAAACTAAAAAAAAAAAGAGATCACCTTCAGTCGCATCTATTAAAAAAAAAACTAAAAGAGGATCACATTTTTTTTTTCATCAATTCATTTTCCAACAAAATAAAAAAGCACCAAATTTCAAATTAGGTTAAGGACATCTAAAAATAATGCTCCTTCTCTTCCCTTTTTCCTTTGAGATGATTTCGGTTGCAGAAAAAAGGAAGAAGAAAAAAAAAAGAGAGGTTCAAAGTTTGAAATCAATTTAAAAACATTTAGGAAGAAAAATACTTTTTCTATTCCTCTTTCTTTTGAGGTGATCTTGTAAAACAAAAAAAAAACAAAAAAAAAAAGAGTTCAACATTCCAAATCAATTTAAGGATGTTTAAAGATGATGTCATCATCTTTTTCTCTACTTGGAGTTAAGTTCACTTGCATAAATTGTGCATATTCTAGAAATAAAAATTTCAAGCTTAAAAAGTAAAAAAAAAAAAACACAAAACAACTTGCATCTCATATGCATTACATATTGTCAGATCCCTACAGAGGTAAAGGAAAACATAGGGAAGTAGAACAACTTGCATCTCATATGCATCCTGCATTCCATATTTGCATACCTTGCATAGCCTCTAGTTCACACTGGGGCAAGGCAAAAGCAAACATTTGCATCTCATGTCACATATGCTTTTTGCACCTTATACATGCATACACTATGTGGACCTTGAACTCATATTGGGGCAAGCAAAACAAGCATTTTTGCATGTTATAAAGTATCTTACATGCTTCATACATCCTACATATGCTTTCATTATGTGGACCTCAAATTCACATTGGGGCAAAGGAAAACAAAAAAATCTGCATTTCATAAATTGTAGCATCCCACATACTTTATGCTCTTAACACCTACAAGGACTTCGATTTATATCGGGGCAAAGTTGAGTTATTGAGCTCAAAAGTCCAGCATATTGCATGCATTGCACATTTTCATATAAGTACATTACCTTGCATAAAACTTAGATAAATGAAGTAAAGTTCTTATATTTAGAAAAATTCCCAAAAAAAAGCATCTTTAAAGACCTGCACAAGTCAGGCAATCTCTTTTCAAGCTCTACATTGGCTAGACACCCTTTAAGTCCTACATTGGCTAGGCACTTTTCAAGTCCTACATTGGCTAGGCACCCTTTTAAGCTCTACATTGGCTAGACACCCTTCAAGCTCTACATTGGCTAGACACTTTTCAAGCCCTACACTGGCTAGGCACACTGAAAGTCTTACATTGGCTAGGCACCTTTCAAGTCCTACATTGGCTAGGCACCCTTCAAGCCCTACATTGGTTAGGCACCTTTCAAGTCCTACATTGGCTAGGCACCCTTCAAGTCCTACATTGGCTAGGCACCTTTCAAGTCCTACATTGGCTAGGCACCCTTCAAGCTCTACATTGGCTAGGCACCCTTCAAGCTCTACATTGGCTAGACACCCTTCAAGTCCTACATTGGCTAGGCACCCTTCAAGCCCTACATTGGCTAGGCACCTTTCAAGTCCTACATTGGCTAGACACCCTTTAAGTCCTACATTGGCTAGGTACCATTTCAAGCTTTACATTGGCTAGACACCCTTCAAGTCCTACATTGGTTAGGCACTTTTCCAAGCTCTACATTGGCTAGACACTTTTTAAAGCTCTACATTGGCTAGACATTTTTTTTTTCAAGCCCTACATTGGCTAGGCACCTTTCAAGTCCTACATTGGCTAGGCACCATTTTAAGCTCTACATTGGCTAGACACCCTTTAAGTCCTACATTGGCTAGGCACTTTTCAAGTCCTACATTGGCTAGGCACCCTTTTAAGCTCTACATTGGCTAGACACCCTTAAAGCTCTACATTAGCTAGACATTTTTTCAAGTCCTACATTGGCTAGGCACCTTTCAAATCCTACATTGGCTAGGCACCCTTCAAGTTCTATATTGGCTAGACATTTTTTTCAAGCCCTACATTGGCTAGGCACCTTTCAAGTCCTACATTGGCTAGGCACCTTCAAGCTCTGCATTGGCCTGACAATTTTCAAGCCCTGCAGAGGCCAAGCACCCCTTTCAAAGCCTTGCACCAAAACAGGTACCAATAAAAGTTCTGCTTCAGAACAGGCATCCTCTTCAGAGTTACATTATTTCCTTTCTCCTTGATTAGGTCATGATATTTTCAGGTGAGTTAGCTCCCCAAACAAAATACATGTTTCCATCTTTACTTATTCTTAAGCTAAGGATATCAAAAATTACATTTTCGCTCTCCTTGCTTAAAGAATAAGTAAAGAGGGACAACCTGTAAACACCATATTTTGTTTGGGTCGCTTTTTCTTTTTTGTTTATTGTCAAAAGGCAATTAAATCATCCTAGACAAAATACGTGTTCTTGTCTTTACTTGCTTCTTATGCAAAAGTATCAAAAACTACATTTTTAATTTCCTTGCCCAAGAAACAAGTAAAGAGGGGCAACTGTAAACACCGTATTTTGTCCAAACCAATTGCAAAAATAATAAAATTAAAAAAAAAAAAGAAATATAAAAAAACAACAAATGAAAAATTAATTAAATTAAAAAAAAAGGAAGCTTAAGAAAACAATATAAAAAAGAAATCAATCAATCACTAAAAAAAAAGGAAGAAGCAGCCCAAAACTCCCGGGCCCACCTTGTTAAATCTAGCCCAACTCGTTCAAGCCCATCAGTATTACCCTTTTCTCAAGCCCATTAATGAAAAAATACAAGTAAATCAAAAAAATATCTTCAGCCTAAATTAAAAGAAAAATGGCCCAAATAAAAAAAAAAGACCTATAACCCAATCTTCCCAGGTCTGGCCCATTGGTTCAAAAATAAAAAAAAATAAAAAAAAAAACAGAAGCTGAGTTCAAAACGCAGGAACCCTGCGTTTTGACCTCAACCCCCTCCCTGTCACACTGTTCTCTGGACCTGCGAAAAGAAGCAGACGGACACACAAAAAAAGAAAAAGGGGCAGAAGAGAGAGAGGACGATGGAGACTCTACGGGGCGGAGGGCAGAGAGCAAGACAGAAAAGGACACAGCACGATAGCAGAGGGGAAGAGGGGAGAAAGTGACGCATCAGGCAAGGGAGACAGAAGCGAAAATTCTGATTAAATGGAGCAGGGGATTCGGGAGACAGGGGGGCTGGTTTCGACTTAAGGGGGAATCGAGAGAAACGATAGAAGATGGATGGTTTTGGATTGAGGAAAGAGGAGGAGTTCCGAGAGGGAGAGGAGAAAATCGAGAGGGGAGACAGCGAGAGATGGAGGATTATAAACAGGTCTGGAGGATGAAAAAATTGAGAGAGAAAAAGGGATCGAGGGGACTAAGGAGAACCGGAAAAAATTGAGAGGAAGAGAATCACAGCAAGGGGGACTAGAGTCAAAAAAATCGAGGGCTGGCTTTCTTCGATTCGAGAGGCAGGGGACCGAAAAGAAAATCAAAGGAGTGGAGGTTACCCATGTCAATCTTGATGATGGAAGCTGCGCCGGTCTAGCCTTCCCTGCTCAGAGGATCAGGTCTCTTCAACATCACCCTGAAGCAACCCAGGCGCAGTAGGAGAACAGCAAATCTTTCCTTCTTCGTGGTCACGACTCCTGCAGGTAAGGTTCTTCATCCGTTTACAGTAGCTGGAATGTGAGATCGCTGTACTGGTTTATACACTGTGAGAGGGCTGCTGACCATTCTAGATTACTGCATTCTATATTTGTTTAAAAAGCGCCCACTATGTATTCGATGAAATGCCAGAGAAAAGTCTGAAGTAGCTGTAGGTATTTGACTATTATCTTTTCGTTAATGAAAGCTGCTGTGTTAATGATTTGAGTCTTGGAAGGCTGCTGTATGAATGATTTAGGTCATGAAATTCATGAGGACCACGCTAATGTGGCTTCGATCCTCTTTCTGTTGTTATGGGCATGTGTTTCAAGTTGTTGTTTTCTATGAAAGCTTCGGTGTGATTTTCTTGTAGCTAAAGCCTAGTGGACTGTATAATAATATGATTTCTTCATTGTTCGACATATGGTATTATTAGAAGGCTTCCTCATTTGAGATGGGTTTGGTCCATTAGGTCCTTGCTGTTGTATGCTGAGTTCTATACAAGCTGCTCCATAAGACTTTGGGTTTTATTGTTGTAAAAGTCCCTGGTTCTAGTCCTGCGCCTTGTGTAGGGGGCTATGTCTTGTTGCTGTACAATATTGGGTCCCCCTTTGAATCATTAGAATGTAGGCGCAGGAATGTAATCCTGATCCTCTTCGTGTTCAATAAGGGAATCTGACATGGGGGGTTTAAAAACGGTCTGTATGGCATATTTGTGTTGGATATGCAATGAGGAATTAGACCATGTTCAATCAATTTTGTTAAATCATTCATTTTCTTCAAAGTGGCTGATTCATTCTTGCTTCAGTTTGGCGTGTTAGGATAATGATTCAGTTCGCTGTCGATGGTGTCTTTTGTGTGATTCAATGTATGAACGCTGGCTGTCCCTATGACTTGAACACTTCTCTTTGGTTATGATAATGTAAATTGGCCATAAATGAATCTCAGTTTTAAGAACAAATTCTAGAAACAAATCTTGTGACAATTTCATGAGGGGAATTTTGCTCGCTGACATTTCAAATAAGTTTATTTTCTTTGGGGAAGTAGCTTCGTTTAAACTCTTTGATGATTATGGATTTGTTTATTTTGCTATTGGAAACTAATGTGAATTTTACCCTCTCTGCGAGGATTATGGCGCATGGCTCGTGACATCCGAGACGATATTACATCGGGAAGGTGCATTGGGGACCTCAACGGATGAGTAGGGAAGAAATGTTTATTCTGTTATTTCCATCCGAGGAAGTATACTTCAAAAAAAACGATAAAATGGACAAATGGCACACACACACTCATTAGGTACTTTGTGCCCGCAAGATATGTTATTGTTTTATTTTATTTTAACTTTTAGAATTGCCGCGTGTGATCTAGTATCTCCTCAGGCGTTTAGGAGTGATCAAGTGCTGTGTGGGATAATAAGTCCCCTTAGTCACCTGGTTGGGTCGTCAAATATTTTTATATTAAGTTTCAATAATTGATTAAAATTAGAACAAAATAAAATGAATTATTTTTAAAGCAAGCTGTACCTTTCTTTTTTTTTAAAAAAAAAGTGTTCAAGAATTAACGAAAAATATATAATCTTTGAAAATCAGATATTTTTTACAAATTAAATAAAAAAAAAGGAAAAGAAAAAATAGAATAAAAAGAAAGTAAATTTCAAGAGTCAAAGAAAAAACAAAAAAAAAGAGCAATCAGATGTTAAAAAATTCCTTCGTTCTAAAAAAGGGCGTATCAAAAATCAATTTGAATTTCAAAGATTAATTAAAATAAAAAGGAAAAAAATAAAAAATGATGAAAAAGGGGGAAAATTGAAGATTCAAAGAAAGTAAAACTAAATTGACCTTTAGCAAATTAAAACACATCAATCAATCCTAAAACTTGTTTTATTTGCTTTCAGGAAAAAGTGATTTTTATTATCTTTGTCTCTTCACTAAAAAAGAGTGAAAATAACATGAAAAAATTAAAAAATGGGAAAAGAAAAGAAAAACAAGGAACAAAAACAAAACACAAAAAATAATTAGTAAAAAAAAAACAAAAACAAAACATTCAAATGAGTGAAAAATTAAGAGAAAAATAAAAGGAGAAGAAATTAGAGAAAAAATGAAAAAAGGTAAAAGAAATGAGATTAATTCTATCTTCAGCAGACTAAGACATTTCAACCAATGTTAACCTTGTTTTATTTGCCAAAGATAAAAATTGTTTTTATTTCTTTTTCACCACAAAAAAAAAACAAAACAAAAATTAAACAAAGCAATAATAAAAAAGAAAAGCAAAAAAGGAAAAATAAATTAAAAAAAAAAACAAAATAGGACCAAAAAAGGGGACAAAACAAAGAGGAAAAAAAAGAAAAAAAGAGAAGAAGAATTGAAAACACAAGAAAAGTAAAGATGTAAAACTAACTTTACATTTTAACAAATTAAAACTTATCAACCAACTCTAAATTTATTTTATTTGTTAAAAAGTAAAAGTAATTTTCATTTTCTTTATCTTTTCACCAAAAAAGTTAGTAAAATGAAAGAAAAAAAAACAAATAAAAGAACCCAAAAAAAAAAACCAAAACAAAAACAAACCAACACAGTTTTTGGTCGAACTACGTGGACTTTGATCCCTCTCAGAGGGTACGTAGGCTCTAGGCTTTCATCCTAGGTCAAGTCCGACCTTGTAAATAAAATTTTCTGTTCAATTTTCATTTTCTTAATTTCTTTTCTTTCATTTCGTCTTTTCAAATTTTGTTTCTTTAGTTTATTTCCTCTTTTTTTTTTTCCTTTTCAACTTCCTTCCCTTTATCTTTATTTCTTATTTTGCATGTGATTTGTTAGGAGAATTAAAATAGACTAAAGGCCGTATTGATTTTGTACAACTGACTTAGGGTAACCGTTCTTAGCAACGGGTGTTGTGGGGTGCCTAACACCTTCCCCACTCACAAACCGACTCCCGAACCTATTTTCTGATTCGCAGACCATTTTTCTTATTTTTCAAATAAAAAGGCTTTTCCAAAATTTTGCCTCTTCAAATTAAATTTTGGTGGCGACTCTACTACTTATCTTAATTTCGATTTCAGTTTTTATTTTCTCTAGAAATTGAATCGAATTTCTCTTTTCAAGAAAATTTTCTTTTTTAAAAGCGCCACGCGGTCGCATTTTCGGGTGTGACAATCACCTTAGATTTTAGATTGAAAAAGCAATAGCCACAAAAAAGATGAACAAATAACAGACTAATAGGATGATTCAAGAAAACATACATGCAAGAATTTATCACCAATATATATATAGTATAAAAGTAGATCAATTAGTATGAGAAGACCTAAAAGTCTTTTTTTCCATTTAGATTGTGTAAAGAAAAGCTTTTGGACTCTCTGATACATATAGGATAAAACAAAATGAAAAATAAAATAAAATAAAAAGTAATTTTGTAAATAAAAAATTCGTTCATGTTTTTAAGTTAAAAAAATATAATAAAAATGAAATAACAATAAATATATAATAAATAATGAATGTAAAATTATTTTTCCAATTATTGATGACTTTGCTTTAGTTTTTAGGAAAGAGAACTATCACACTAGTAATGTGACTACATAGCTTTAGAAAAATTTTAAAATTCAATGCAATTTTTAAAAATTAAAACTAAATCAAGTAGAGTCGCTATCAAAATTTTAATTTTTTAAAGGAAAAAAATCTTAGAAAAACCTTTTGACGATGGATATCTAGTTTTGTGTATATAATATGAAGATCCAATTTGTGATTTTTTATTTAAACCTTCACTCATTTACTCGCTTAAGCTAAGATCGGTTGTGTGTAAATTTAGTAGTTAATTTCTTATTAAATAACTGCTTTTAGACATTAAAAAATAAAAAAAATTAACAATCATAAAATTTGTTTTCTTGGAATAATTAGATTATTATATGCATTTAATTTGCATGCTATTAATATTTAAACATTTATCTACAAAATACTTAAAGCATAAAATTTATAAAAATATAATATTCATATTGTGTTTATGTCTAATTTGATGGTCAAGTTTTTTAAGAATACAAAAATATTTTTTTTATAATTAAAATTTTTGACTTATGTTCATGATTTTTATTTTTATATTTAAAATTTATAATCTAAGAAATTTTAAAAAAATAAACTTTGAAAAAGGTGACTAGATCCTCTTTTTTTGGCCAAGAGGATATAACAAGATGTATTAGCAACACATGCTTTTCTAAAGTACTAAAAATATCATCATAGAAATACTTAAATTTTGGGAGTAAAATACAAAAAATACTTCAACTTTCTTCGCATGTATTTAATGTTAATGTATTCTTATTAAAATATGATTTTCTCAAAATAGTTTTACAATAATTTTATTCAATTCCAACATTGCCCTTGATAAAATATTCTTAATTTAAATTGAGAGGGGGAAAAAATAAATAAACCATTGCCCTTGTATGTTTAAGGCAACTATTATGATTAGAAATTCTTACCTATAAGTATTGAGCTATTTAAGTGAACACTTTTCCAAAATGTGTGTTTCAGTTAGGGAGTCCATTATCATATCCTTGGACCTGCAATGGTCTAGGGCCCAAGCTGCTTGTTAATTTCGATGTCAAGAAATCTCATTCATCCTGCAACATGATAGGAGATGAAGGATAAGAACTTAGTCGTCATAAGTTTTGGGCAACCAATGGGATGGGATCCATACCTTCAATGAAATAACATATAAGCTCAACAGGAAGCAATTAATCACAGGTGTACAAATAAGACAACCTTCAAAAAATTGAACTAGAACCATGTAGCATTACAATCAAGTTCAAAATGAGTAACATTCCTTTACTCCTGATAGGCTGGTACTATAAAATTCTCACCTAATAATATTAGTTCCTAAAATTGTAATCAGTTTTGTACTCTTATTAAAATTTGAACCAATGCTAAAAGCAAATATGCTCGTTTATCTCAAAAAAGCACATGCCTCATAGCAGAGTCTACATTCTTTTATAGGTTGACTAGATGTTATCATGTACCCACCCTTAAATTTCATAGATTTGGCATGCTATGTCATGTGCTTACTGCAAATAATAACCTGGAGAAAATGACATAAAGACAAGTTATTCTAGAAATTAGTATCATCTTATCACACGTGTTAAAATAGTTATACAATGATAAAAATGAAATAAGGAGGAACTGGTGCAAGATTGCATAAACCCATCATGCATCGTATGAATAAATTGACCTCACAACTTTTAGCACCACTTTCCATGACAAACTTCAAGACACCACAGCAAGCCTTGAAACAACAGATGATGTAATAACAAGAAGTAGACGCATTCCACAAAGAATTTTGCAACAGCAATATACAACAAGAACTAATCAAGAAATTCATAAGATAAATAAAACTCTATACTAAGTTTAAAAATGTTTGAAAGCTGACATTATTAAGAAGCAATTAAAAAAACAGAAAATAGAAAAAAATTATACAATGGTAAATGCAAAAACCATTGTTCAAATTTTTGCTTATTTGATGGGAAAAATGAATAATTATTAGTTATCACTCGCCTTTCGCTTTTTACTCATTTGGGTTGCCATGTTATAGTATGTTTGTGCGAACTCTGAAAAAAGCTGCATTTAGTGGCAAAGTGTTCATCTTGTAAATTCAATGGAAAAGCCTCATTCATGATAATCACATTTGGTAGCTTGTAAATTCAATGAGAGAGGGATGCTTAAACTAAACAAAACTAAGCATAGAACTATTACAATTCAATCAAAAGAAAAACTTTAATTCTTCAAATGGCATCTCTAGCTTCAAGCCAATCAGCCAAAAGCAAACAAACAAAACTTGCTAACCCTATATATCAACAATGCAGTTGAGATGGATTACAAAATAGGGAAAAGAAAATTAATCAAGGAGACCAACAATTAGCAGCATCACCTAGGATTTTAGATTAAAAAAGCAACAGCCACAAAAAAGATGAACAAACAACAGACTAATAGGATGATTCAAGAAAACATACACGTAAGAATTTATCACTAATATATATATATATATATATATAGTATAAAAGTAGATCAATTAGTATGAGAAGACCTAAAAGTCTTTTTTTCCATTTAGATTGCGTAAAGAAAAGCTTTTGGGCTCTCTGATACATATAGGATAAAACAAAATGAAAAATAAAATAAAATAAAAAGTAATTTTGTAAATAAAAAATTTGTTCATGTTTTTAAGTTTAAAAATATAATAAAAATGAAATAACAATAAATATATAATAAATAATGAATGTAAAATTATTTTTCCAATTATTGATGACTTTGCTTTAGTTTTTAGGAAAGAGAACTATCACACTAGTAATGTGACTACATAACTTTAGAAAAATTTTAAAATTCAATGCAATTTTCAAAAATTAAAACTAAATCAAGTAGAATCGCTATCAAAATTTTAATTTTTTAAAGAAAAAAAAAACTTAGAAAAACCTTTTTGTATGGTTTACAAAGCAAAAATAGATTACGAAGTTGATTGTATATGAAGAAAGTGTTATATATCCAAAAATACCTATTTTTAACAATGGTTATCCTAAATAGATTATGTAAAATTAATATAGCCATAATTTTATGTTAATTAGCCTTATCAGTTACATGCAAAAATTAAAGAAAAGAAAAAAATTGAAAAATTGAAAAAAATGCTTATTTAATGAACTTAATCTATAATAAAAACTTATGGTCTACATACGCTATGAAAAATATCAAAGTTCACATAATTTGATTAGGTAGGAAACAGTGTTTTGATTTTTTTTTTTCATGATTTCTTTTGATTTTTTTAATGATTGTATTTTTATTTTTTATAAAGATTTTGATTTTGATTTTTTTATGATTTTTATTTAATTTTTGATTTGATTTTTAATTATTTTTTATTTTTTTAGTCATTTTTATTGGCGTTTATATATTTTTATGATTTATGATTTGTTTATTTTGATTTTTTAAAATTATTTTTATGTTTTATGATTTTTCTTTATTATTTATTTTTTATGATCTTGAATTTTTTTATTCTTGACCTTTTGATTTTTTTGATTGATTTTTGTATTATTATTATTATTTTATGATACTTTATTTTTTGTTTTATGATCTTCTTCTCTTTTATCTTTGATTTTTTAATTTTGTGAGATATTTTTATTTTATATATTCATTTCTTTTTTATTTTTAATCAATTTTTTATTTTTTAGTGACTCTTTTTTAATTTTAACTTTTTTATTTTTTTTGTTATATTTTTTATTTGTTTTTATTTTTATTTTTTATTTTTGACTTTTTTTTAATTTTTAAATTTTTGTCCCTGGTTTGTTTTGTTTTTCTTTTTTTTAATTTTTAAATTTACTTTTGAACTCTTAAACATTTTTTTATTTATATATTTTTCAGTTTTTTATTTTGATTTTTTTCTCCTTTATTTTTTTAAAAAACTATTTTATCTCTTTTTTTTGTTATTTTTTTTCCTATTATTTCAAAAATACATTTATATTTCTAAAAATATACGTGCAATTTTCAATCTTTCTTTTTATAAGTTTCTTTCTTTTTTTATGAAATTTTTTTATACATATAATTAGTTTGGTCATTAGAATGCAGATAATTTCATGACCTAATAGGTAATCATGATGAGATATTGTTACACATGATTCTTCCATTGCTCCCTATATGTTTGAGAAGGAAAAAAATCCCATATGGCAACCTAAAATTAACCCAAAAAATAAAGAAAAATAAGTACTAAAAAAAGAATTTTCAAACACATAACGATCTATGATAGTGTGTTTTGTGCATAATCAAGGGTTATAGTATTCTAATCATGTATTTCATTTTACTTAAGATGCCCAAGTTAAGAAGAAAAGAAGGAAAATAAAAACAAATGAATCATCTTGTCTTGCCATTATGTAATCATTCTGTACAACTTCTCTTTCTTTACTTCACCAATTTGTAGGCTTCACCCATAACAAAACAAAAAAGCATATTAGTTTATATGCTGATAAGTTATTTTCTACATATAATTAAACAATGAAGACCTCTATACCTGAGCCAAATGAACAAGTTAATAGGGGAGTCCTAAAGGCCACTAGGCATAAATGAAATTCATCTACACAATTAAAGTAAATACAATAATATGCTCCCATGATCATAATAAGATAATCCTACTGCAAAAGACTCAAGAGTAACCTAACTATGGCCATTGCTCAATAGTTCCCTAAAATAACTCATGCATCTCAAATTTCCTAATTCACATATATCCAATTATATGGCAAAGTGCTTTTATCAGAAAATCTTTATCACAAATAAATCATGATTTATCCTTTATTTAGTTAAATTAGGGTGCAACCAAGAAACAAAACCTTATACTAACTGAATTCAATGGCCTAATGCATTTGGAATAGTAACATGCATAAAACAAAAACATCTTTTTACTTAATACATTTAGTAGAACAAATTGATTAACAGTAGATTCGCCACATTTATGCAAAGTTAAGAAGAAGGTTCACCTGCAATAGGGATATCATTAGATAACATAGATTCCAAATCCTAAGCTTAATTAAAATGTTATCTAGCAAGAGATTAACCAAAATCCTATTACCAAACTAAGGGAAAGCAACAAAATAGAACATTTCTTGCACCAAGAATGGAATACAAATCAAATTATTTTCTTAGGTCAAGGAGTTCTATAAGGCAGTGATAGGAATCAAGCCAGCAAAATACATCAGCAATCATAAAAAAAGAACCTTATAGGCTTGAACTATCAAATGCATCAAACACTCTAATATGGCACTCAATATTCAAGATGAAACCAATCCTAACTTTACATTTTAAAAAATGAAGGAACAAATATAAAAAAATATACCTTTTTGCAAGTTTTAACACTAAATTTGAATAGAAAGGTCAACTCTAAAATTTCCAACTCTACTTTTTGCCCTTTATCCTCCCTTCATTATTACTCCCTTTAACTCCTATCTACTGCTGCTTCCTTTTTCATTTTGGCAACTCCCCCTATCTAGAAACCATATACTTCTTGAGTAAAATTTTCCAAAAGCTCTTTCTCTGTATCTCCTTCTTCTTCCTTCTCTTGGTCTCATAATGTTGTCCAAAGAGCTAGGAAATAGGGGAATTTGATTGGCTCTTTCCTCCTTTCCTAACTCGATTTCTTTTTGTCGTCATTCAGTCCTAGACCTTACAAAAACCAAAGCCTTTCTTCTTTGTTTTTTTTCTTTTCTCTTCCAAGACCTTCAACCTAATCCTCTCTAATATTTGTTGCTCTTCATATCTCTGCTTTCTTGATCTATTTTCATATATATATATATATATATATATATATATATATATATATATATATATCATATATCTCAAATCCTCCTAATCTGCCTTTATTGTTGGTTCACCATCGCTTTTATTGGCCTTCCTCGTGTGATCCTCATATTATCCCTGAGTGTGCGTATATAGAGATCCTCTGTGCCAAGCCATTGGAGAAAAGTATTCAGAGTGGCTTGATCTTGTACCTTATTATCTCCTCTGCTCCATTATTTTTTCTTGTTGCCACTCTTCACCATTTATGGCATTCTATCTCTCCTCTGCTACAAAAAAGTTGGTGTCTTTATCTCATTCTTCTTATGGCTACTTCTAGAGGACTCGAGAAAGAACATGAGAAAGGATAAGCCAAACCGAAATAGCCATAGGTAGGGTTCAAAAATGGATCCACAAACTGATGGCCACAACTTAAAATAAAGGAATAGGAGTTTCAGGCTTCATATTTACTATTAGGCCTCTTTTTTTTTTTAAAATTTAATTTGGTTTTATGGGCTTCAAACTGAAAGGACCTATTGAATTATATGGGCTAAGGGCTTTTATTTTGTTTTTATTTTTTTATTTTTTCTTTTTTTTTGGACATTGGATTATCTAGGTTTGAGATAATTGGGCTAAAAGGGCCCACTTGAAGTTATTAATTTTGCATATATATGTTTATTTTTCATTTATTTATTTTTTAAGGGAGTGTCTAAATAATACGGTATTCACAGTTGTTTCTCTTTTCTTATTCCTCACATGAGAAAATTGAAAATAAAAATTTGATGTTCTTGCTTAAGGAACAAGTAAAGATAAGAACATATATTTTGTTATGAACAACTTGATTGCTCTCGGACACAAATTGAATTTAACTCTCAAAAAAGGGAAAAGCAACCCATACGAAATAGAATGTTGATATTTTCCCCTCTATTTATTCCTTAAGTGAGGGAATTGAAAATATAATTTTTTTATATTCTTAACTTAAGAATAAATAAATATGGAAACATGTATTTTGTTTAGGGAGCTAATGGATTAAAGGGAGCGAACTTACTTGGAAATGTTGAAACTTGATGAAAGGTAAAGATGCTAAGAAGTGCTTGCTAGTATAAGGCTGTTGGATAGATGTCTATTCTATACAAAGTTTAAAGGGCATTAGATCTATGCAGGGCTTAAAGAGTATCTAGTCCTTGTGGAGCAAGGCTGTTGGATGGATGTCTACTCTATACAAAGTTTAAAGGGCATCAGATCTATGCAAGGCTTAAAGAGTATCTAGTCCCTGTAGAGCTTAAAAGGGCGCTTGCTTTGTACAGGGCTTAAAGAGTGCTTGATCTGTACAGTACTTTAAAGGGTGCTTAGTCTATGTAGGTCTTTAAAGGATATCTGATATGTGTAAAGTTTAAAAGATGCCTAGTTTATAAGGGGCTTTAAAAAGTGCCTCATCTATGTAGAACTTAAAAGATACCTAGTTTGTGAAAGGTTTTAAAAGGTGCCTAGTTTATGCAGAGGTTTAAGGTGCCTAGTTTGTACAATATTTAAAGAATGTCTAGTCTGTGCAAGGCTTAAAAGATGTCTGATCTATGTAAGGCTTTGAAAGGAGCTCAGTCTGTACAGGGGTTAAAGGTATCTAGTTTGTGCAGGGCTTTAAAAAGTGTTTGGTTAGTGCAGGGCTTTAAAAAGTGCTTGGTTAGTGCGAGGCTTTGAATGATGCTTAGTTTGTCCGAGACTTTGAAAGGTATATATTCTGTGTAAGGCTTTAAAGGGTACCTAGTCTGTACAAGGCTCAAAGGGTGTTTGGTTTATGCAGACCTTTGAAAGGTATATATTTTGTATAAGACTTTAAAATGTGCCTAATTTATGTAGAGTTTAAATGATGCTTAGTCTATATAGGGTTTTGAAATATGCATGTTTTTTGCAGGGTTTAAAGCGTGTAATTTTTATGTGAATTTTTTCAAGTTTAAAAACTTTATTTTATTTGCCCAAGTTTTGTGCAATGTATGTACCTATATGAAATGTGTGATGCATGTAGAATACTTGACTTCTGAGCTTAGCAACTTAGCTTTGCCCCAATATAAATCAAGGTCTATGTTTGCAAATGTAAGAAACATGAAGCATGTGTGATACTACATTTCATGAAATGCATATTTTTGTGTTTTCTTTGCCCTAGTATAAACTCGAGGTACACATAATGTATGGACATATTGAGATGTGACAATGAGATATTTTATTTTGTGAAATGCAAAATATTTATTTTACCTACCCTAGTCTAAGTCTAGAGTCCACATAATGTATACACATGTAAGATGTATGAAGCATATGAGATGCTTTATTTTATAAAAAAAAAAATTCTTATTTTGCTTCTCCTAGTATGAGCTCAAAATTCACATAATGTATGCATATATAACATATGAGATGTTTTATTTAGTGAAATGCAAATTTTTGTTTTGCTATGAGCTTAAGGTTTACATAACGTGTGCATATATAAGATGCGAGAAGCATATGAGATGCTTTATTTAGTGAATGGAAAATTCTTATTTTGCTTGTCCTAGTATGAGTTCAGGGTTCACAATATATGCGCATATATGAGATGCAGTGAGCATATGAGATGCCTTATTTGGTAAATTTTTTTTTCTTTTTCCTTGTCCCAATGTTAACTATGGTCCATATAATATATGCATACGTGAGATGTGAGAAGTATATTAGATGCTTTATTTAGTGCAATGCAAATTTTTGCTTTTTCCTTACCCTAGTGTGAACTAAGATCCATATAATGTATGCATATGTGAAATATGTGAAGCACATGAAATGCATTGTTTTATGAGATTTAAATTTGTACTTTTTGCCCACCTTAATGTGAACCTAATTTTATGTAATATATACATGGGTATGACTCATGAAGCATATAATAATTTATTTCATTAAATGAAAATTTTACCTTTTATTTACCTTAATATGAACCTAATTTGATGCAACGTATGCAAGTGTGTGATATGTGAAGCATATGAGATGGAAGTTTTTTTTTGAAATGCAAATTATGTGCTTTTTCTTACCCCAGTATGAACCTAATAATATGTGTGCATGTAAGATGCAATTTTTTTTTTTTTATATTTGGAAGTCTTCTTCTTTTTTTGCAAGGTATACATAGTATGTGTAATTAAAGTTAACTTTAAAAGCAGAGAAAAAGATGAAAATATCATCTCTAAATATCTGTAAATTGATTTTGAATTTTGTACTTTTTTATTTATGTAAACAAGATTACCTCAAAGGAAAAAGAAAAAAAATAGGATATTATTTCTAGATATCCATAAATTGATTTTGGATTTTAAACTTTTTTGTAAAATGAATTGATGGGGAAGAGAATGTGATTTCTTCCTTTTTTTTAGCTTTTAAATCTAATTTAACTAAAAAGAAATATATGCTTTGTGTATGTACAAGTTCAACACAAGCACAAGATGTATGAAAATTTTCAAAATTTGTAAAATGTAGAATTTTTTGTTATTCACATTTAGGAAAATTTCTCACATTGGCTCTTTATTTACCCCAATAAGAAAAGTTAGACCTTTGGTAGTCTTACCAAATTTACCCTTAATCACTTAAAAGAAAATTTTTATTAATGGCTTTTAATAAGTTGAAAATGCCTTTAAGAGAGAATTCATAGTTTAAAAGGTCTAAGATCCTTGTTTTGACTTATTTCTGAATGAGTTTTCTTAATGTGATTTGTTTGCTTTCAACTTATGACTACTCAATCGATGTGACAATTTTCTCTTATCAATTCTTAATCATTAATGCTTGAAAGGTCAATAGGTAAAACTCACTTTTACTTTATTTAATAATGTCAATGTAATCATATGTTAAGGGATACAAATTCATGAGCTTGGGAAGAAAAATGACCTCAGCATTAAAGGAGTGGAAAGAATGGTGAAGCATGTGCCCATGTAAGATGGTTTGAAGCACAGAAGTGGAATAGGAAAAGACTAGATATAATGTGATAGAATAGAAAAATGTTTCAGTTCTAAACTTGAAAATTTTCCCACTAAAAAAAGATATGATAGAATAAGAAAAATTCTATTTTTTTCAGATTTGAATTCCCTTTGAAATGAACAATTATATAAGTAAAAGATGTTTCTTTGAATCAAACTTTTTGTGTCAATTTCAATCATTTTTTCTTTTAAAATCATTCTTTATAAGAAAATTCATCCCAATTATTTTTCAAACAAGCTAAATATCAATAAGGACCTTTTGTGCTTGTAATGTAGCCTTGATAAATGAGTTTGTGAAATAAAGATATCAGGCTCAAAAACTAATATATCCCTATCAAGTTTCCTATTAGTTTTCTTTGTCTATGTCTTTAACAAGATTTTATATTTAAAATTCACTTAACAAGAGAGGATGTCTTAATGTTGTAATATGATCTAATGGGTAAAAATATGGCTTAAGAAAGAAAGGTGTGAAGGCTCAAACATTCACATGGGTTGAAAATAGGAATTTTGCCTTGGTAGTCATACAATCTTGGCGAGAACTATTGACTTATGGCATTTGGCTTGAGCTTTTCTTTTAAAGGACCCTTTTCTTTTCTCAATTCCCATTCAATACAATTATCTTTTAGAGGATTTTTCTCTATTTTTCTCTTTTGATTTCTTTTCAACTTGAACTTTCTTTTTGAAGATTGCATATTAAGGTGGAACTTCATCCTTTTTGGAAGCTTTTATTTTCTCAAATTTTATTTCATAGAAACTTCCTCTTTAAGGACTTTTCTCTTATAACTTTTCTTTTTTTTTTTTTCCTCCAATGATGTTGCCTTGACATTTGTCTTTATTTTTCATTCTTGCCTTTAAAGGAATCTACCGTGATCCCAATATTACCTTTCTTTATATAGATTTCTCATTATTTCTCAAGTGTTATCCATATTAGGTATTTGAAGAATTTTGAAACCTTAAAGTGGTTAGCAATGATTAAGTAGTGTTTAGACAATTAAGAACTTAATTCTCTCTTGATATTTGAATTTTGGCATAATAATTTGTTAAAGAATATCTATCTTAAATATTTAATGATTAAAGATGAAAGAAATAAATATTATTCTTGGCTTAAT
Organism: Erythrophleum fordii; assembly: GCA_032878935.1. Classification (NCBI taxonomy): domain Eukaryota; kingdom Viridiplantae; phylum Streptophyta; class Magnoliopsida; order Fabales; family Fabaceae; genus Erythrophleum; species Erythrophleum fordii. The sequence continues at coordinate 14,911,337 of JAVQMF010000050.1, forward strand.
TAAAGTAACTAGAGATAAATCCTTTGTGTTATGGAAAATAAAGAATATTTTGTATTTTAGGCATAGCTCACTTATGGGATATGCACTTATGTTTTTAATTTATTTTTTTAAATTGAATTTAAGGTATATAATTATCTTCAAATTTGACCTTTCTTTAAATCAGTTGAATCTTTTCATAAGGAGTTCTAGATATTATTATTTTTTATGGGTTTTTTTGTTATCATTGAATCTTAAGAAAGATATGCAAGGAAAGGAATCATGTCAACATAATTGATGAAATGGAAGGATGCATAAGGAGTAAAATGGAAGCATATAACCATTGTATTGATAAGGTTAAATAAAGTAAAGTCTAATGACAAAATCAACTTTTACTAGCCTTAGACGTTATCTAGATTGAAGTGTATTAACCAAACAAGTATTAACTAATTAGGATATAACAAGTAACTTATTTGAGGGTTCAATCATAATGAAATTCTTATAAGATTTTCTTTCTTATATCATTTTGCACCTTATTCGCAAAGAAGTTGCAACTTTCCATTGAGTGCCTTATTGCCCTAAAATTAAGTTCACAACTCTACTTGTAATATCATAGTATTCTAGTCTTTCTTTTTCATTTATCTAGTTATGCTTCCTTGACTTTACAACTTTCTCAAGAAAAATCAATAAAAGTAATGCATGTTCTTGTGTTACGTGAAATTTAAAATTTTTGTTTCACATCTCATGGGCCATATGAACTCATCAATATCATCTTCTACTCAAAATACATTTATATGGGTTAGAACCATCACTAAACAACTCATCTTTCCTGAGTTTAAAACCTCCATACATAAAAGAAATAGTTTGGCCTTGGATTTATTGATATAACTTTCTAGTATAAATTTTAAAAAATTATAACTAATTCTAAAAAAATTAAAATCAAGTAAATAATAACTTACTGGAAAGCCCTGAATGTCAAATATAGGTTAAAAATTATTCCAAGTCATGAAAAAATTAACTAGACCATGATTGATAATAGAAAAACAACAAAAGTCTAGCTGCCCAAGTTTGCTATCACAAGGTTACTGATATAAATTTTAAACATTCATAACTAATTCTAGAAAAATCAAAATCCAACAAACCATACTATTCTAGAAATCTGTGGATGTCTACTAGAGACTAAAAATAAGTCTAGACCAAAACAAAAGCATTAAGGGTGTGAAAATTGATGGAATAGTACTAGAGGTCTTGTTGTATCCCTAATACTATCGTGAAACTTCAAAAATTTAGGTCTCCCTCTATAGAGCTTCAAATAGTGTGCTCTCAAGTGCTGCAGAAAGTTTAGCATGTTTAGTTTATCTTTGTAAAATTTCATAATCATTGGATACCATTTGACCTATGGATGATATAGGAAAAAGAACTGACCATATGAACAGTGACATTATTATTTGTATATTTTTTAGCTAATTTTAAAAATTCATAATTAATTTTCTAGAGCTCCAAATTAAGTGTTCTTTGACTCTATGGAAAGCTCTATAAGGATGCCAAATTTCATGCCAAGACTAGTTTATTTAGTCAGTTTGTGGTTTAGCTTAAGTTTTGGTTACTTTTAACACCATGATTGGGTCAAAAAGGCACTAAATGGTCTTTTTAATGCACCATAGCCACTTGAGCATGTCCCATTGCACAAACATAGTCTAAGGAGGTATCTCAAATGGTCCTAAACATCATGGAGCTCAAATTTACTATGCCACTCACACTTGTAGACATGAATATCATGACACACAAGTGGCAAAAACTTACATACACATTCATATGGTTCCAAATTCCATTTATACATCATATTTACATACATTTGCTTGTGCTCAATGGCTTACATCATATGTACATCATACATACACAATTCTTGACATCAATTTGCTACAAAATTGCTTATTTTTTTACTCCCTTGTCAAAGTGTCATGCTCTAAGGCATTTGGCCTCCTTTCTTTGAACTTTTTGGCTTACCTAGACATCACTAGACATATGGAGGGAGAATAGTGAGATTAAAAAAATCTCAATAACTCTTTACCCTTTCAAACATATATAATGGATGTTATACAATGTCAAAGAATGCATGCATGCTTTCAAGGCTATAAGTGAATATACATAACTCATTTTCTATATTCAAGAACTCATACATATCATATACACGCTCTCAAGGGCTTTGATTTAGCCTCATCCACTTTTTTTGGGATTTTTAGATTTGCCTCACCTACTTTCAATGGCCTTTTGACTTAGCCTCACTCTTTTTGAGACTTTTCGCTTTATCTCACCTAATTTTAAGGACTTTTAGCTCATCTTGACCTCTACTAAGGGAGTTTGGGTTTCACCAAATCCATTCAAGCTAAAACATATTCATAAAATATATTTCAAGAATATCATGGTACCATGGCATGTAGGAAATAACTAGAGACATTTCTCACAGTATAAACATATACACAAGCTCTTAAAGATAAGAAAATATCTAACAATGCAAGAGAAGTTATAACTGTTTTAGAGATTCTTATGGTTTTTAGGGCTTCTAAGAATGCCAAAAAAACTCATTTTTCCCATTTAAAAATTTTTCTTTTGAGTTTTCTAAAAAGTGCCCAAAATTACAAAAATACCATTATACTTTTGGCAATTTTATTGAACCACTTTGGCTTTAGTTTTTAGGCACTTTGGGTCTTAGATCCTCATTTTCTATTATTTAAAATTTTATTCTAATTTTATTTGACCTTAAATCATTCATTTAAGGGGACTTACTTTTTATATCTGGTGCGTTTCGCACGTTTACCGGGAAACTTAACATTATGTTTCTCACGTTTACAGAGAAGTCAGGTGTTACATTACTTTAGTCACGTTTACAGAGAAGTCAGGTGTTACATTACTTTAGTCAATACTATTTTGGGGATAAAGGCTAGAGATTGGTAAAAGAAGCATCTTACTCTTTTTGCTTATATTTATATACATGTTTTACTTTCTTTACTCTATTAATCTTGTCAAGCAAGTAATATAGAAAAAGGGTGATCAAAATTTAAAAAAAAAAAGGGTTGTACTATTTTGCACAACTAACATAAATTTAGGCTTGACTCTATAATAATCTCTAGTAGAATTGCCAAACTATTACATTCATAATGCAACTATATGGCACCAAAAAAATTTTAAAGTTCAATTTGATTTTTGAAAATGAAAGCCAAATCAAATAGATTTGTCACCAAAATTTTAATTTTTTAAAAGAAAAAATCATAAACAAAATATTTTTGTAAGAAAAAGGGTTTAGGAATAAAAAATGAATTTGAGAGTTGATTATGTGTAAGGAAAGTATTAGTCATCTCATAACACCTATTTTTAAAAACAAATACTTTAAGTTAATTGTACAAAATTAATTTTGTTTTAATCTTATTCTAATCACTCTTATCAATCACATGCAAAAAATTAAGAAAAGAAAAGAAATAAAAAAATTATATTTATTTGTAATAGTAGATTTGACCTAAAATGAAAGTCTAAGGTCCATATATCTTATAAAAGATATCAAAGTCTACGTTGTTTGATCGAGTAGGAAATAATGTTTTGGTTGTTTTTCTTTTCATGATTTCTTTTATTTTGTTTAATGATTGATTTTTTTATTTTTATTTTTCATTTTATCTTTTTATTTAAATTTAAATTTTTGATTTTTTTAATTACTTTTAATTTTTTTGGTTGATTCTTTTAATTTTTTTGATTGACTTTTAATGATTTTTCTATGATTTTTTTAATGATTATGATTTGTTTATTTGTTTATTTTTTTTTAAATTATTGGTTTTAATTTTTATGATTTTTTTATTTATTGATTTTTTTTAATGATCTTTAATTTTTTTAATTTTTGATTTTTGGATTGATTATTATTATCTTTTTTATGATACTTTTTTCGTTTTATGATCTTCTTTTTTTTAAAAGATTTTTTTAATTTAATTTAATTTAATTAATTTATTTTTAATGGATTTTTTGAGTTCTTTTATGATTTTATTTTTTCATTTTTTAATGACTCTTCTTAAATTTTACTTTTTATGATTTCTTTGAATTTTTTTGTTTTGAATTTTTGTTTTAATTTTCTTTAGAAATAAACTTTTTATTCAAGTAAAATTTTTGTGAATTAAACTCTTAAAATTTAATTCATTAACATTAATTAAAAATACCATTTAAAAAATTTTGTCCCTATTTTGTTTTTTTTCTTTTTATTTTTTTTATTTTTTTAAATTTACTTTTGAAGTCTTAAACATTTTTTATTTATATATTTTGTCAATATTTTATTTTGATTTTGATTTTTTACTCCTTTTTTAAATATTTCAATTTTTTTGTTTTAGACCTCTCTTTTTTTGTTATTTCAAAAATACATTTATATTTATCAAAAAATCATGTGCAATTTTCAATTTTTCTTTCTTTGTGTTCTTTCCTTTTTTGTTGGAAATTTTTTAAAATATAACTATTTTGATATAGGCCATTAGAACCCAAAATATATTAAATAATAATTTCATGACCTAATAGGTAATCATGGTGACATAATATCATACATGATTCTCCCATGACTTTCTATATGTTAGAGAAGAAAAAATCTCACATGACTATTTGAAAAAAGAATAAGTATATTAAAAAAATAATTTTCAAACGCACAACAATATGTGATAGTGTGTTTTGTGTACAATCAAGGGTTATAATATCCTAGTTATGTACTACATTTTACTCAAAGTGCTTGAATTAAGAAGAAAAGAAAGAAAATAAAAATAAGTAAATTATCTCGTCTTGCCTTTATTTAATCTTTTTGTATAGCTTCTTTCTCCTTATTTGACTAATTTGCAGGCCTCACATGTAATAGAAACAAAGAAGCATATTAGTTTCTATGTTGATAATTTATTTTCTACACATAATTAAACAACAAATACCTCAATACTTGAGCCAAATCAACAAGTTAATAGAGGAGTTCTAAAAGCCACTAGGCACAAATGAAATTCATTTACACAATCAAAGTAAATGCAATAATACACTTCCGTGATCATAATAAGATAATCCCATCCCAAAAGGCCTAAGAGTAACCAAGATACGATCATTACTCAATAGTTCTCTAAAATAATTTATGCACCTCAAATTCCCTAATTCACTCATATCTAATTATATGGCAAAGTGCTTTTACTAGAAAATTTTTGTCATAAATAAACCATGATTTATCACCTATTTAGTTGAATTAGGATGTAGCCAAGAAACAAAACCTTATATCGATCAAATTCAATAGCCTAATGTACTTAGGATAGCAACATGCATAAAACAAAAACATCTTCTTACTTGATACATTTTAACAAAACAAATTGATTACTAGTAGATTCGCCACATTTATACAAAGTTAAGTGGAAAGTTCACTAGTAGTAGAGATATCATTAGATAATGTGGACTCTAAATCCCAAGCTTAATTAAATTGTTATTTAGCAAGAGATTAGCCAAAATCCTATTACCAAGCTAAGGGAGAGGAATGAAATAGTATGTTTCCTTTATCAAGAATGGGATACAAATCGAATTATATTCTTACAACAAGGACTTCTATAAGGTAGTGATATGAATCAAACTAGCAAAATACCTCAGCAATCATCAAACAAGAACCTCATGGGCTTTAATTGTCAAATGCACCAAACACTCTAACATGGCACTCGAGATTCAAGATGGAAATAATCCTAACTTTACATTTTTTAAAATAAGGGAACAAATATAAAAAAAATGTACCTTTTACAAGCTTTAGCACTAGATGTAAATGGAAGGGTCAACTCCAAAATTTCCAACTCTACTCTTTGCTTGTTATACTCCCTTTACTGTTATTAGCTCTCTTCATTTTTATTTCAGCTACTCTTCCCATCTAGAAACCATATGCTTATCGAATAAAATTTCCTTGAAAGCTCTTTCTCGATATCCCTCTCATCTTACTTCTCTCAGTCTTGCAATGTTATCTAAAGAGCCAAGAATCAAGGGAATTTGATTAGCTTTTCCTCCCTCCCTCACTTGGTTTCTTCTTGTCGTCATTCACTCTTGGACCTTGCAAGAATCAAAGCCTCTCTTATCTATTTTTTTCTTTTCTCTTGCAAAACCCTTAGCCTAATCCTCCTTAATTTCTGTTGCTCCCTATACCTTTGTTCTTTGGCTTTATTTTCACACCTTCTCTCTCTCTCTCTCTTAAATCTTGCAGATCCTCTTTCATTGTTGCTTCACATCTCTTTTATAGGCTTTCCTCGTGTGATCCTCACATTATCCCCAAGTGTGTGTATGCAGACATCCTTTATGCCAGGCTATCAGAGAAAAGCATTCGGAGTGGTATGATCTTGTACCTCACTGCCTCCTCTACTCTATTATTTTTCCTGTAGCCACTCTTAAGCATTAATGGCATTCTGTCTCTCTTACTCCACATAGCATTTTCCTTTTGTTCTCCCTATGGCTACTTCTAGAGGACCCAAGAAAGAACACAAGAGAGGAAAAGCTAAATTGAAAGAGAGGAAGGGGAGTTTAAGATTTCATATTTGTTATTAGGTCTTTATTTGTTTTAGTTCTTTTTTTATTTATTGAGTTGTATGGGTTTTAGGCTGGAGGGACCTATTGAATTATATAGGCTAGGGGCTTTTGTTTTGTTTCTATTTTTTCCCTTTCTTTTTATTATTTTTTATTCTTTTAGTATTATATTATTTGGGTTTAAAATAATTAGGTTAAAAGGACCCATTTGATTATCTAGGCTAATATGAGGTACTTAGGCTTAGTCATTTGGAATCTAAAATTATTATTTTGCATACATATATGTTTATTTTTTGTTTATTAATTTTTTAGGAGAATGTCCAGATAAAATACAGTATTCACAAAATCCTAATCCTAATCCTCTCCTTAATGTTGGGTTGTGTCTCTTTCTCCATCAACGACGTTTGGAACTTTGTCAGAGAGCAAGAGTGTTGTTGACCTTTGATTGATTGTCTCTAGTGGTAGATTGAGTCGTTGGCTTCCAACAATCATAGTTAAAGGAGGAGAGAATAGTCATATTCATAGACGAAGAGAATAACCATAGTTAAATGAGGAAAACTAGCTCCATCAGATGAGCATACCATGAGTCTTCGAGATAATAAAGAACTATCATATGCAACTATTACGTTGGAAGATAGTGTTCACATATAGGTCTCAAAAGTTTTGCTAGGTAGGGGCAAAATTGGGATTCTCTCATTTTGGCAACAAATCTATGTTTTCTTGTACTTTTGATTATGCACAAAATCAATTCCAATGCCCACTCTCCATTGCATAAAAATGTTGCTAATCAAACAAGAAGTTGCATCGAAATGCATTGAATTTGAACCAAACAGAGCCCAGTGACTCATTATAGAGAGTACAATATCTAACAAGCTTTAAACAAAAGTCTAATATATATATATATATAGATAGAGAGAGAGAGAGAGAGAGAGAGAACTTAAAATGTTGAGCTCTATTCTTTATTTCCTATTTTCAAGTTTTTTAAATATATCATTTGTGAGCCCTTGAGAGTTTAGCATGTAGATGAAGAAAACCAATTCATCATAAAGAGAGCCTTAGCTCACTCATTTGGTACTTTTAAAATTTGAAAAATCACATAAAGACATGGTGTGACACTTGGAGCCCTATTTCAAAGTCTGATAAATCTAAATGTAGATAAATCCTTTTTTGTTTAATTTATTTTTTTTAATATATCTAGACTATGGATAGTAAAGTCTTGGTCATAATAGATAAACAAATTCAAAATTAATTGAATAAATAATGAATAAAGAGAAATTACATTTTTGGAAATAATCAAAAGAGACAAGAATATCTTTTTCTTACGAGATAGCTCTAAAATTTTTTCTTCAAAATGCTTCTTCAAAATTAATTAAATAATTTTGTTTAATACTCATCTTACAAGATTGAAAAAGGAGTCTATTTTTATTTTATAAGCACATAAATCAAGAATAATTATTATATTTAATTTATATAAAATATATCATATTATTATTATTATTTTAAATAGAAATATGAAGGTAATTTTTTAATTTTTTTATCTAACTAAATATATAAATCTTTTTATATTTTATATCATATTATACATAATTTTTTTTATTTCATTCATATCTTTATTCACTTTTTATTTTTATATTTAGCAATTTTGTTTACCAAACAAAACATTAAATTGGATAAAGAGAAGTCACAAAACCTGGAAGATGAAAATCCTTGCTTTCTCGTAGAAGAATCTTAGCTTTGAATCATTGTTTTTTTAATCTCGCAGTCATTGCTAAAGAGATGCCCCGAACAGATTTGGACATGCGAATGAAGAAAATTCTTTTGATCTCTTGTAGAAGAATTAAGTTATCCATTTGGTATATAAAATTAATATTAATTTTATTTAAAGATAAAAAATAATGTTTATGCTCATATTTTTCAAAAAATAATAAAAAATAATATTATTGAATAATAATAACAAAAACATAACATATATTACCAAAAAAAATCTTTTCACCTCTATCTTTTCTTTAACTCTTTCCAAATTTTTTAAAAATCTTTTCTTTTTTCAAATCTCGACAACTTTTTTAATTTTTCGGAGGGGAACAGACTGGGGATTTTGACTAAAAAATATTAAGGTGAATTTTAAATTCGTTCCATACATAACTGTACATTTTATTTCTCTAAATACATTAAACTATTTTTCTTTTTCAAAAAAAAAAAGGGCGTCACGGTTGTTAAGATAAAAAATAAAAACGGATGCAACCGTGTCCGTATTAATTTAAAAATAAAAACGGATGCAACCATGTCCGTATTAATTTAAAAAATAAAAAATAAAAAATAAAAGAAGCTGATGCGAAAAATAACTGCAGTGTAATCACCAGATCTGATGCAAGACTTTTTAATGAAATCTCGGCATGCAAGGGTATCGATTCCAGTTTCTTAAACTCATTGGAACCATACAACTTCTCTTCAAACACAGCACCAGTGAAATTGTTCGCTTGAGCGTCTTCTCCCTCTGGTCTTCTTTCTCTTCAAACTCATCTGCGTTTTCATTGTTATTTACATTCTGCATCTCGTTTTGCATCTCAATCTCCATTTAAGTTTTCTATTCCATAGCCTTCCTTTTTGTTCTGCAAGCGTACCGCATCAAGAGCCTCCAATTTCAACATTCGAAATGCATCGTCTCAATTCTCTCCCGCTTTCCTTCATGCAGAGTCTCACGGAGGTTTGTCGGTAGCGGTGGTAAGACCGACGATTATTGAAGAAGAGGGGAAGAAAACCCATGGATGAAAACCGAAGAGGAAGATGCACAGAGAAGCAAAGTGAAGGAGAGGAGAGACGATCTTAATTGAAGCCTCTGCAATTGAGTTTTTGAGAGGCAAAACACACGTTTTTTTTTTCAAATTATTATGGACACAGTTGCAGAGCAACCATGTTCGTTTTTATTTTTTATTTTAAAAAAAATATATGTGGCGAATTTAAAATTTGTCCCAGTATTTTTCAGTCAAAATCCCGAACAGACTGTCTCCACAACGGGATGTTCATGTCTCCATGACGGGACGTTCATTTTGGGGCGATTTGGGCCGTTCATTTAATCCAACGTCCAGTAAGCAGTCAGGCGTCCCATACTCTCAAAACGCAGCGTTTTGAAACGAAGCGACTCCAGTCCCCTGCGGGCTGAGAATCGAATGCCCAAGCCACCCAAATCAAATGTTGAAGCCCCCCGGGAAGAGCGAAGACGTGCGTTTTGAAATGGATTGAGGACTTGGATTTCACAGATGGATTTGTGTTCTTCGTTCGTGGGATTTCACAGATGGATTTGGGTGGTGAAGCTTTGTGATCTGCGTTTTGGTGAAGCTTTGCATTCTGCGTTTTCGTTCTAGTTCGCGGCGAAGCCTCCCAGATCTCTTGGCATTTCAGATATTTATCAAAACTCAGTTTTGAAGGAGCCCTGAAGCGTGGTGAAGCTCTGCATTCTCAGATTAGGTACTAGCTGCTGTTTTTATTTTTTTCTTTTGTTAATTGTTTTGTTCTTTCGTTAATTGAAGACTTGGGATTTCAGCTGCTCAGATTTGCATTTTCTGATTAGCTACAAGCCGCTGTTTTATTTATTTATTTATTTATTTTGTTAATTGAAGACTTGGGAGATGTGATAGTAGTTGTGGAGTCAAGCTACATTTGTATGATTTCTGCGGGAATCGAGAAGTTTGGAAGTAGTACACGTTCCATTGCTGTATTAAAACGCTTTGTAACTGATTCTGCAGCAAGGGTTTAGGGTATATACCAAGTGCTACATTTTCTGGAGGGCAATGATCATTGGTTTGTATCGTGTGCCATTTTAAGTGCCTGAAGTTGCTCAAATTTTGTTGTTGTGGCACAGATTTACAATCAGCAATTCTCAGATGTTTGATAGTTTGATCTTTACCCTTTTTTGCCCTATCTTTTTGGTGATCAAAGGAAATTCAAGAGTAGTCACCTTTTCTTCATTTACAAGCTGGCTCCAAAACAGGCTGCTGGACGTGAGGGAGGGCTCCAAAAGGCACCAACCAGAACGTTCAACGCAGCTTCTAATTTGGGTAGCTTCGTAATGTCATTCACAGCAAGACATGCTATCTGACCAGATCCTGCGAGGAATATGTAATTGGCTGAAGTGGGTTCTCTTATATCAGATAGTGGGTGTTTGCTGGTTTAATCAACTTGAGATTTTGGTCAAATTCAAGTTTGACAACTTTCCAGACATGTGGTGCTTGCTGAGGACGTTGATGCATCAATCGGCCAAGATTTGTCCGAATGGACATCTTTGTTTTCCCACTGTGACCGGAGACAGTCCATTCCTGTTTTAGAGAGACTGGCCTGTGAAATTCTAGAAGTCTTCCTCATCTTGAGAGTCGTAAAAAGTCTAGATCCTTTCAATTTAATGGGTTTCATACACAGTCTATGCATTAAATACATATGTGACTGCTCTTGAATCCATCAATCTCTTTTATCTTTCACCTTTTTAAAACTCCAAATCATGCTATGTGGATTCATGCTTCACAGCAGTGAAGATGACTATGTGGATTCTCCTTTCTGCATTCTGCTGTGCTGGAATCAATAAGATATTTTAGACTTTCTTTTACTAGAGAAGAAACAATATTCTCGACCAAGGCTTTTGGGGCAGGCAATGGATGATAAATTTTCTCTGCTGGGAAGCTCAACATAGAGACTCCCATCTGGTATCTTTTCTTCATCTTCCATCATTTTCTCTTCTTTTTTCAATGATTATCTGGGTATGTTATCTTTCATCCATGCTTTGTTATATTGTTTAGTCCAAGAGAATGCATAATATTTGCTTGTTGAAATGCTCAAATCAAAGTTTATATGGTAATGATAAAAAGCACAGTGAAGCTTGTATTGTTTGAATCTTTGTTTTTCCTACTCTATTTTCTATTTAGGATTCCAAATGCTTTATATTGTAACTTTCTTTTATTTGTATCTCCTCTTTTTCCTTGCAAGAGAATGACCAAGGCATGTGGATTGAATAAGCTGACGCTTTTCTCTATGGTTTCAAGCCAAGGCTAAGGCACCGCCAAATTCCCTTCCTGTTTCTTTCAGAAGGACGGGGATACCTTGGATCATTCTGCCCCATTTATCTTGTCTTTCTGTCTCTTCATTCTAGCAGTGGCTAACAAGGGATGCTTCAACAACAGTGACACAGAACAACAGGTTAGTTCTACTGTGGTCCTTAATTTCAAATAATTATAATACTGTGGTTCTATCTGAGATTATTAACTATGATGATGTGATTGAGATACAGTCTATGTTATGAACAACAAGTATTATTTGGATTCCAATTACTTGAATTGGCTATTTGATATATCAAGTTTTAAGTTAGTAGTTTAAGTGTATCTTACAATTAATTGAATTGGCTATCTGATATTGAGCATTTAATATGTACTTTTGTTTCAAGACAGATGACTATACTTTTCTATGCTTATAGGTCTTTTTCAATTTGGACAATGATAATGAGCTAAAGATACCTTGCCATAAGAGTGTATTGGTTGTGGTGAATATGTATAGTGTATTTGGTTTAGCGTTTCATTGCATCAAAACCACGTTTTCACAAAGCATTCTGCTGTTGCTTCTACGTTTGATGGGTTGCAAACGTGATTTTCTTCCCTCCTCAACGCTAATCCAAACATGCACCTAATTTGCACAACATAAGAGTGTATTGGTTGATAGGTTTATATTTTATTTCCAACATAATGGCAGCATGATTTAACAGTTTATAACCTTTGACTAAGAAAGGTTGTAATAAATTACTATCACTTGAGATTTGGTGTTGGTCTTGACATAATTTTCATTGTGAGTTTGTTATTATTATTATTGTTTTTGGCAAACTAGAATCTATCAAATAGATACATGGTTGAAAGTTTACGGGTTGTGTGCAATGGCCAAAAAATAAAAAACATTTTCATGTTAAATATTAGCATATACACTCTACTCTTTAGGAAAAGCAAATATTGATATTAGAAGAAAATCACTATATTCTTATTTTGTGCACTATTGTATAGAGATGGGCCAAACGAACACTTAAGAACCAAGAAGGACACTGATTGCTGCTAACTAATTCTTACATTTCTTCTTTACTATTTGTTTTGTTTTTACCTGCTCGGCTAGTTTTGGATGTGTTCACTAACATATCCAAGAGTTGGTGCCATGATATGTGTTTTTTGCAAATGATAGAGTTTTAGTTGGAGAGTCGAGAGAGGAAATAAATGGGAAGTTAGAAATGTAGAGACTAGCTTTGGAAGCACATAGATTTTGTTTATGTAGAAGTAAAATAGAACCTATGGAATGTAAGTGTAACGAGAGGTTTATTAATTCTAGTGTAAAAATAAAAATTAGAAAACACACCATACCATAAGTCATACAATTTAATTATCTTAGGTCTATCATACAACATGATGGAGAAATAGAGAAAAAGGTAAAACTATAGGATTTAAGCAAGATAGATGAAATGGAAGAGTGCTTCGAGTGTTATTTATAATAGAAGAGTACTACTCAAATTTAAGGATAAATTTTACTATATAGTTATAAGATTTGCAGTGTTATATAAGACTGAGTGTTAGATAATAAAATGTCAACAGAAGAATAAGTTCAATGTTACAGAGATGAAAATATTGCGTTGAATGAATGGATATACTAAACAAGTTAGAATTAAAAATGAATGCATTAGAGAGAAAGTTGAGATTGCACTTATTGTGGAAAAAATTGTAGAATTACGTCTTAGATGGTTTAGGCATATATAGAGAAGACCTATAGAAGTTCCGATAAAGAAAGTAAATCGGATGAGTATAGTCAAATAACTAGAGATAAAATGGGACCAAGAAAAATTATATACGAAACCATTAAAAAGGATTTAAACTTAAATGATTTGTCTATAAACATGATTTATTATAAAATTTTATGGTGTTGTTTAATCAATGTAGCTGACCCTACCTAGTGTAAAAAGACTTCTTGTTGTTGGCTTTGATGACTTTTGACTTATTTGTTTTTATGTGAAGGATTGTTAAGGTATTTTAGTGCATTTCTAGGAAAGTGCAATGTTTCTATGAATCTTATAAATTTTTTAGTATATATTGATATTTCTCTCTTTTGTTTTTTCAGTTTATGCAATTTTCTATCAATGCATGGGATTTCTCTCTGATTCTGCTAGATTACTATACAGATTTTTGCCTTGGACGTTTAATAAATATTGCTGATTATGGGCGAATCCTTGCTGATATATTCTTCACTGAAATGCCATAATTAAGGTAATTTAGTGTTGTTCACTGCCTTTAGCATATTTGGTGTGTAAGTTGGTTGTTAAAAGAAGAATACTATCTTGGGTTCTGATGTATTATCTTTCTGAATTTTGGTGGTTTATCTAGAATTGTGCAGGAAGCTAAAGAACTTGGGATTTATCTGGATTTAGTCCTATTGTAGGTGTAGCTCTTTGTAGTCATATAAATGTTGAGAGAAGGTGTTTCGCTCCTCCACATTCTGCCCTGTTCTTTGCAGATGATTTAATAACTTGGTTCATCTGATTATTCTATACTTGCCAAGGAAAAAAAAAAAAAAAAGACTTTCAATTGATTTTGAGTTTTGACCTCAGCTTACTTTGAATCAAATTTGAATTTTTAACTCAGCTTCTGCCGCTTTAGTTCTTAAGTAATTCTTCTACTATTTTATGTTATTTTATGTGCTAATTAAGTAGAATTTGGATTATAAACTTAGAATTTGAGTATTGCTCATTTAGCAAAGCTTATGCACTTTTGAGAGAAACAACTTATGATATTAATTGTGTTGATTAAGATCTTCTATTTGTATCCAATTAGTTGCATTGGCTGAAAGCTGAATGATGTATTGGGGAAAATGTAATAGGAGTGCTTGGACAAAGCAATCTGAAGCCAGTGACTTTTGGGAAGAATGTCTTTGGATTTGCATATGTTTAGATACTATATAAATGTGAATCTTCCTTTGTTTGAGTTTGTCGGAATTTTTATTATTTATTGTTGCTTTTATTTTTTTATTTTTTGGTTTGTTCCTACATTAACCCAACTTTACAAAATATAATGCTGATTGTGGGCTATTCCTTGCTAATATGTGCTTCATCAAAGTGCCATAATTAAGGTAACTTAATGTCACCGCCTTTAGCATATTTGGGGTGTACGTTGGTTGTTAAAAGAAAAATGATATCTTGGGTTTTAATGTAATGTCTTTCTGAATTTTGGTGATTTACTCAGCGTTGTGCTGGTAGCTAAAGAATTTGGGATATATCCGGATTTGGTCCTACTGCAGGTGTGGCTTTATAGGTGCTTCACTCCTCCACTGTGGCCATGCCTTGCTAATCTTTAGGAAGAGAGATTATGCTGAGAATTAACTAAAGGGGAGAGAGAAAAGGGAGGTTATTTAATATTGCTAATTTTATAGGTTAGTCACAATCAAACTTATATTGATATTAATGCTCTCTTAATATTTATAATTTAGATTAATAGTCTTCAGTTGACTACTTAATATTCGATTTAATATGCCATGAAGTGAAATTTAGCCTTGATTTGTTGTTGTTAGTGCACTTTTGATTCACTGGATTGGATGATCAGTAGAGAATAGAAAAGCACAAAAGAGGATATGACAGATGATTCAGTAGGACTGACCATTGGAATTTCCATAGGTGTGGTTATTGGAGTAGTTTTGGCTAATTTTTGTGCTGTTCTGTCTTGACAAATTGAATGGACAGATTTGAAGAGTTCATTTGAAATTCACATTTTTGATTATGATTGTATTCTATTTTAAAAGTTCTGACCCATCTATTTGTACTTTTGTAAAGCAATGTTTATATCATTGTTAGGGAACCTGTTGGATGAAGATGTTGTTTAGATTTTAGACAAAGCTGAACCTATCGAACCAGGCGGTTAAGATTGCCAAGCAACTGATTGATATGAAAGGTTCATCAACAAAATTGACAGCTTCAGATTATGACAGTGGTTTTGAAAGTTCATTATTGTGGACCTTCTGATGTCTGATGTCTCTAATAATTTTAATTATTTAATAGGAGATATTATACAATGTCAGTAGCAGAAGTGAAGTCCTACTGTAGAAGTATCACTGAAAATATTGGAAGTACCAGTTACTAGAAATAACTAATTATAAGATACTTTAATAGATTAGAGGAGTTTAATCGTATTAATGAGATATAATGAGTGAAAAGTAATCTAAATTCAGTTAAACATAATTCACTTATCTAATATAATCTGTACTCTCATAGACTTCTTAGAGGAGGGCTTTATTTTCTTTTGCAAATGGGCAATTTAATGTTCGGTCCTACAAGTAATAGTTAGAGCAGATGAGCAAAATTTGCAACTTAATTTGATTGTACTGTTTTAAATATTTATAACTATAAATTAAATTCAGAAAACTTAAATTTGTTTCATAAGAAATCTTTATTCGTTACATCATCAATGTTGTTGTTGTGTGTGTCCCCCCCCACAAAACAAAAAAAGGAAAAAGAAAAAATATCCCAGCAAACAATGTATAAGTTGCTTTCTTCTTCCCAAATCTTGCCTTGCTGAGTATATGTATAATTCTAGAAGAATTTGTAAACAAAAAATAAATGAATAAGAGAAAAGAGAATAAATTCTATGAAGCTTGGCAATCCTTGATGATTGTATTCTTCTAGCCTTTCTTTCATGCTAGCTTAACTTTTTCTGTATCAATTGACTTCATCTGCAACTGCATATGCTTGATTGCTATCCATGTTTAATTTCTGTCAATCCACTCTGTACAGGTGAGACATAATATACTTTGATCATGTAAATAATTGTCATTGTGGTCTCAATGGACAAGCATGACTCAATCTTTCTAATCAAGTCTGCTTGTGTAAAAGAAGCTGGTGGTGTTGATTATTACAGTCTTTCTAATTAAGTGTGCATGTAAGCTTTCCCATTTAAGTCTTCCATGTCCATTTGGTTGTCTTTCAGTAAGCTGCTTTTTTCCATTAAGCAATGAAGAGCCGTCCATTTTGTATAGCTTAATTTCTGGTGCTGGTTTTTACCACGGGAGCTTCAAATTTGGAGCACAACATTGGTAAAATATGACTTTGCATCTTTGTCACCCTCATTCTTATCAGATTTTATATATTTTAGTTCTGTGGATTCTACACATCTTGATTCAGAACATGTTTAGTATGCTTCATTAGTGGTTCTTAATATTTTTGTAAATATTATTTCTCCATAAAACCCTTTCATACTGCCATTGTTAATATATTCTTACCCAAAAATTAATAATTAAAAAATTCATAAAACCTGGCTTTTACTGGAATTGGTTATTTTTTGTTATCTTTTGCTTATGCTATTTTTATACCCATGTAATCATTATTTGTGACAACCACACCCTCAAATTAATGGATTACCCTATAATAGATGAAGAAACTTATGATCCACCTTTTCAATCATTGTCTGCTGTATATGGTAATCCTCAAAAATGTATTCTTCTTCTTAATATTCTTTTATCTATTCGTTCATTAATTTAAGTCATTTCTTAACATTGCAGATACCAATGAGACAGAGCAATATTGTCTTTGATAAGCCTATTCAGGATTCTCTTGGATGGAAAGGTATATATGCTAAACCTGATTCTCTTCTAAACAATAACATTTAAAAATTTATGCTTTACTTTACCTACATTTTATCACCACTGTGCTTCTGCCACTTCTAAATGGCTATAATGCTCTTATTGGTCATTTTAATCTAGCTTTGCGCAAAAAAGTTAGTAATCAATCTATTTGGAGCATCCAGAGGCCTTTTAGAAATCTTTTCCCAATGGCAGGTTTTGGAGTATTACATTCCTAGTTTGTGATTTTGGTAATATTATTTGAAATAAATATTGGTAAAGAAGTTCACATTATTGATTGATGATGTTTATACCACATTGTTCTTGGACATTTCAATCTAAATTTTTTCAGAGCACAAAAGCTACATAGTCAGGTTTTCCATAATTGGAGTGTGGCTACATGTATTTTTTAAGTTTTTTGTTTTTGTTTTTTTTAATTTTATAAAATAATAGAAGTTTCATTGCAGGCAAGAAAAGATTACAAAGAGAAGGGGGATAAGATATTCTCCATAGAATAAGCAGCAAAAGAATAAAGAACTTCACAAAAGGTTAAATACAGAAGAGTGTGACCATACCTTATGTAGTTTAAATAATTTAATTCATGAGGCAGGTGCGTAGAAGCTGGGAAATGTGTTGAGCATGTCAGCTATCTATATTATGCACCCCTTTTTTGTGGTAAATTTGTAGTTTTCTAACCCATAGGCAGAGGTCTCAGAATCAGACGAAGGCCATGTTGATTAAGTGGTTGGAGTAATATTTGGTAGAACTTTGTAAGGTATGATATTTTATTCTTAATTTATATTTATTGAGCTGGTTATCTGTGTGTATAGGGGGGCAAACTAATATGTTTATTGAGCTGGTCATCTATCTATATTATGCACCCCTTTTTCTGTGGGGAATTAGTAGTTTTCTAACCCATAGGCTGAGGTCTCAGAATCAGACGAAGGCCCTGATTAAGTGGTTGGAGTAATATTTGGTAGAACTTCGTAAGGTATGATATCTTATTCTTAATTTATATTTATTAAGCTGATTATCTGTGTGTGTAGGTGTGCAAACTAATATGTTTAATGCTGCAGAACCATTCTGTTTTGCATTTTAATCGTGTGATATTTTTAGTCGATTAACTAATTGATAGAATACATAGAAGTTTATTGGTTTGTTCTAGTTTGTTTTTCTCTTAGGACCTGCAAGATTCTGTTTTTCTGAATAGTTTTGTTGTGATATGATTAGTCTTGGCTTTGTTCCAACATTTGCAAATTCAATTTGTCATTACCCTATAAACATAATTTATGCATACTTGCAGCTGGTCACGATTTCTGACTATTGACACGTAAATGGTATAGTCCACAAAGTGGTCCTCAAGTAATTATTTGTCAAAGAAATAAATGTTGCAGTGGCTTTGTAAGGAAGTATGGCAAAGTAGAAGAGGTTTGATTCACTATTATCAGACTGTCTTCATTGGTGATTTACTTAAGCTTTCATACTGGTGTTTAATTGGTTTGTCAAATCTTTCTATGAATGTTAACATTGTTGTATGTTGTTGAGTAATATGGGAGATTGAATTGTTAAAGGGGTACTCATATTTTATATATCTTTCCTCGATCTTTATTTCGCCTCAAATGGACACAAGTAATACTTGAAGATATTATCAACAATAAATAGATGTTTAAGTATTTGACAACTGAATTTAGGCTTTGACTCCCTTCACACGTTGGTTTTGTTACGCATCGCTTTAAATAGTCCATGGTACAAATAATACATCTAATATCATTGGCAAATCCACCAGAGTGGCTGTTCTTTAAATGTTGAATTGAGTTTGGAGTCTGACCGAAAAAACAAAGCAAAACAAAAGTTCCTTTTAACATTCAAACTTAGCTCAACAGTTTAGAAATTGCCACCTACTGGTTGCATTGGCATAATGGTTGCACGATAGACTTGGCCTTGAGTGATAATGCTGAACATTAGGTTACTTATATTTGTGTTAGGACTCCTCACAACATGAATTGATCGACATCCTTAAACCAGAATTGATTTCCTTTTGGAATTATGTATCCATTTTTTCTTTTTATCTGTCAGAGACTTTCATTCAAAAAGCTTCAGCTGTTAAGTGAAAGCCCAGCATTGTCTTTATAATCTGCTGCAGTATCTAAATAGCACTCCTTTAGTAATGAATAGTTAGTCATAATACTTAGTCACTCACAAATTTTAAAAGCTTATATACTTCCAGGTATCCAAAAGTAGCGTCAGGTGAAGCCTTAAGGGCTTTAGATGATTTGTAGATAAAGTGAGGACATAAAGGTGCAATATAGAAGGTAGCCTCGATTGCTTGAACTTTCAAATAGCTGGTATGCCAAACAAATATTTGGAGAGGTTAATTATATGTTAAAGGCATGATAATATCAAAGAAGAATACTATTTCTCAAAACAAACATAAGCAATATAGGAATTTTCTTTTTGCTAAAAAATATTGTTACATTGATTTATTTTATAGTATTGTAATAAGATGCTGCTAAATATGAGATTAAATACTCTTCTTTTACTTAGAATTAATGTTTTTAATAAGTTAGGAACTTGCAAATATAGTGTGTGTATATATATATTCAACTTAAAAAATATTTAAATACTCCATGTGATACATGAGTCTAACTAGGATGAAAAAGACAATGTATATAAAATTAGAAAGTGTAAATCAATGTGTTTAAAGCCTTTCAAAAAATGGTGTGTTTCAAAATGCATTTTATTATTGCGTTAACTCACATACGAAAATATGTCCTTTGTTTACGTTCCTTCATGTTTCTATTTCTGCCTTCTGATCTTATTAACACATTTCCTTGACAAATGTACCTTAAAATTGTTTTTGGATTTTGGTAACTAGCGACGATAATCACATCCTTCATCAAAACAGCAAACTATGCCCTTTTTTATATTTCACTTTGCAAAGAACCAACATATTGATCAGATCTAAAAGTTCACTTCCTTATGTTCTATATGGATATATGACTAGATAAACAGTATTTATTTATTATTGTGCATTTTGATACACACACACAACACACGTTTTTACATATTTTTATATTTAATTTTACACAATTATTTCATTTTCAATATATTAGTTAGTTATACTCATTATCTATTGTTTCATAAACACACATATCATATGTGATTTTCTACTATTTATATTCCACTGTAAATATCTATTCATATTTTTTTCCTGAGCATCCTTTTAAAATAAATTGTTATCATTATATACCAAAAAAAAAAAATAAAAAAAAAACATGAATTATGCACGGGGACATTAGGTAGTTTTTATATATATGGAGAGAGCTAAATGCTTGAAAAGGCATTCTATGAGGAGTGGTTGAAGAAACTTTGCTTAGAGCATCTTGAAAATATCACCATTTCAAATATTTTTTTTTATTGCTGTTATTTTGTTTAAATTACATGCTTTGAACAAAATTTTTTATCTATTCACTTATTATTTTCTCTTTCTATTATTATTTTTTTAAATATTCATAGTTGTTCACTTTTTATTACTAATTTTCCAATAACTAATTATTATTACTTTTGAATTTATTTACTCCCAACATCTACTTATGTCACCATTTTTTAGGTATTATTATATTGTTCTTCATTTAAATCACTAACTTTTACATTCCGAATAAAATATTTATGTGTACTTATTTTTTATCCATTTGTATTTACTTATTTATTTGTTTGAACAGAAAATAAATATACCATCCATTCAACATTTTGCCACAATAATTAGAGTTTCACACTAAAAATGAGATATTACATAAATGACTAAAACAAGTAAAAATAACTAAAATCCTGAAGTTAAAGAATAAATATACCAGCCAGTCAATAACTTGTTTCAATAATAAGAGTTTTGCGCTAAAAATTAGATAGTATATAAATGATCATAAGAAGTAAAAATAATTATATACAGCAGGCAAAATAGAAATGAAAAATAATGCTGCAGTTGAATAATAAAAACCCAACAAATCATGCGAACTGACAAAGTGTGATGTTGAGAATAAGAGACAAATTTGAGGGAGCTCCCAGATCAACTTTGATGCTGTTAAAAAATAAACAAGATGAAATATAAATGATGAATACAAACAAGTTAAATAAATTACAATAGATTAAAGAATAAAAAAAGAGACTGCATAAATAACAGAGCTGGCTGGTTTGCTTGAGCTTCTCAAGCTTGGTTGGTCAATGTAAAGGAAAATGTAAAGATAAAAATAAAATTTTATTTAATATTTATTATGTTATTATGATTATTATTTAATAGTATTTATTTTTAATTATTTTTTAAAGTATAGACATAAATGTCATTTTACATTCTCAAAATCATCATATATATATATATATATATATATATTTTAATTTTCCTTTCTATGCTAACAATTCTTCGTACTAAGGAGATTAGAGAGTTGCATGCAATGGATGGCTTGAGAGAGATGGAATGAGGCAAAATGCGGAGGCAAGGGAAGAGTGGTCCCCAGCATAAGGGAGGGGTGATTTTAAGGGGAAATTATTGGGGGTGACATGGTAAAAAGCAAATTGGTAAAATTTGTGAGTATTATCTTATTGTCCGATTATATATCATGCCATATAGCACTATAATCTAAGCATCCAGTGAAACAATGCCATGTGGCTTTATCTCTTGGCTACATAATTTGGTTATGTGACCTGTAAGTGACAAGTTTAACCCTCACCAGTCAATCAAATAGATTAGCTTGTCATGCGAACAAGTATGTCTGGGCTTCGTTGAGGTTGAGACTTGTAAAAGTTAATCGCAGTGAAAGATTTTCGTAGCCTCAATGAGGCTAAGACTATTCAGTATCAATTGATTTGACCCAAAAAAAAAAAAGAAATGAATTTGGTGGGAATGAAAATAAGATTGAGTTCCCCGTGATATGATCCAAAAAAAAAAAAAAAACCGTCCTTATTGCTACCAAGTGTTCCAAAATTATCGCATATGAATGTAATATTTTTGGAACTGTAAGATTAGACAAATTAATTTTTTTCACCGTAGCAAATTGTTTACAAAGCCCCTGACTAGTCTTTGCCTATGAAACAATGCTCAAACCAGGAAAAAATAACATAGGGAGAGTGATAGCAGAGGCGAGATAGCGTTACATACGAAGGCCTTGAACGAAACAAGAATGGACTAACAGGTGAGAGCCAGTTTGGTAATTGGCAGCGGCAAAAAGTACAAAAGCTTTCGTCTAAAAGGCAACTCACATTCCTTCTATAATTTGATTGGAGAAACTAATGAAAAAAATTATATATTTGTCATATTTTAATTGAAGAAGTTAATAACAACGATATAAAAAAATTGTATATACATTTTTTTATATTTTTAAAATATTATATGTTTTGTTTTTTGGGTTGTACAGGAGGCACAAAACTTTGGTGTTTGGAAGTGGAGGGAGACAATTTTGGCCTTCTCCTTTGGATCCCTCTCCAATCTTTTTTTTTTTCATAAAATTTGAACTGTTTAAATTAAAATTTAGATAATTTATAATTTATTTATATATTTTTTAATTTTAAATATTATTTTTTAATTTACAGGTAAAAAATTATTTTTATTTTGCATTCTACTCTTTTTAAAAAAATTTTTTGATACAAGAAAATTAGAAGGAAGTATTATTTTCTAACAAAAACATAATTTACGACACTGACAAGTACCAAGTATAATGCGTACACTTCCAATTATAGGTGGAATGGTGTACTATGTAACTAGAATCAAGAACCAAAAAGGGCTTTTGTGCAAGTTACAAATTTTAGTAAAATACACTAAACATGAAAGAACACTCAAAGTTGTTGATTCCATTCTCCAAAGTCCCAGTATTCTTAAGACATAGCAAGTAGAGATTCATGAAAGATAATAATCCATGAAGAGAAATCACAATAACTGGAGTAAGATATTGCTAATTGTATAATCTTCTGTACAAAATGACTTATTTTGCAAGTCTCAGTGTTCCGAGCAAACGGATGTCTTATATTAATAATATGCATTGTAAAAATATAAAGGAACATGCTAAGTATAATACATCTATAATCATAGTAACAACATACATATCAATATAGATATTTGTGTCTCCATGGTGTTTGTGTATGTTTGAACGAATAAGAAGGTATAAATATACAATCTCATTTGTCGAAAATTCTTATCCGATCTCGACTTTCTAGCATCATTATTATCCAAAAAAATCTGGTGGAAGTAGAGATGATAATGGAGGTTTAGGTGATTCTTGGGAATTATTGGGCATTTTAGATTGTGATTCTGAAGAACACTAAGGTTTAGGCTTAAACAACTTGGTATCTGTAATAGGCTTTGCATGATTTTGCTGGGCTAATCCTGCATTAGCTTTGAGATTACTTATTGCCTATTAAAGAGAAAAAAAGAATCTTAGACTTATTCCGTTAAGCCTGTAACGCCCGATATGTGGTAAAAACACAAAAATAAGCCGGTTTGAAAAGTAAGATGGATGGAGTTCCTGAAAGATTATGATTATGTATTGAAATACCATCTGGGGAAGGCCAATGTGGTGGCCGATGCCCTAAGTAGGAAATCCATCCACACTGCCCATATGATGATCAGGGAGCAGGAGCTCCTAGAAAAATTTAGAAATCTGAACCTCTCTTGCCAGCTGGTATCAGGCAGACTATTTTTGAGTGAGACCTTACAAAGCCCAACTAGGGAAAAATAAGTTAAATGTAAAGCAAAGGGGAAGGAAAATAGACTATGAGATATATAAATAAATGCATAAAATAATAAGATTGTTAAATGTCATCACCTCACAATGCTTACGCGAAACTTGGCATGCATACCAATTAGATTCATGCTTCCGAACAACATCACAAACCCAGCAGACTGGCTTATCAAATTCATTATATACAATCGTTCCAAACTATAAAAAAATAGCTAGTAGCATATAAATTAACCAAAAAACAAAAAAGTGCTTAACTCGGTGCATACGAAGGATGTTAAAAAGACTTAGTGCCTTCTTTTATTCTTTTTGGTTTGATGAGGGGAAGTAATTGTTGGTGAAGAATATAAAAACTAGTTAGAGAGTGAATCCATAACTAAATTAGTATGATGGCTAGCAATCCTATACACATATACAAACTTATCAATGGCTTGCTAAAACAAAATTTATGAATGAAAGATGACAGGAGTACACCAACCTTACAAGAGGGGATTCTATGCACTTTTCCTTCTTCTGGGCATTCAATTTAGCACAAAATAATGGCTTTGGATATCCATTTTCTATTCTTTGAAGAAAGTATATTGTAAAGGAAAAGAAAAATCTTCGACTGATGCCTTTAACCAAGAAAATTGCAAGACAGATGCAAGAACTGAATTATTAATCTCCGTGATTCATAGTTTAAATGAAATTCTCCCTCACTTGATTTGCAAAGACAAGCCCCATGCACTGGCTTAGGAACGCCTAATGTAAGTTTTAGCACTTGACGATTCAAAAATTGTTTTCATACATTTTTTTTTTTCAAATGTCAGTGGATACCACAAAAACTTTCTAGTCCTTTAGATAGCATTAGTATATCAAATGTCGCTTATGGGGAATGGCATACTGCAACTAAAGCAAAGTAATTTTCTTTCTTTCTTTCCCTTTTTGATTTATGTCCTTGATTTTATTGAAGAAAATTTCATATCAGGGGCATCAATAGAGAAGGAAATCTTTGATAAATGATTAATAGCCTTACACAATTTTTAGATACATAAGGTAGAGATTACAACAGAAAGTAAACACAAAACACAAGTCATGATAGTGGAAAATTACACAATTGAGAAATTACTGTGAAATCTTAAAAGAAGTTTAACAACATTACTAGTAGCTAAAATTAACTTAGTTTGTGAAGATCATATCCCAACCATTCGACTCAAATTTTGGACTCTGGTTTTGTGCCCAACATCAATTGATCATTAAGACTTAAGATAGTCCTTGAGCCAACTTATTACAAGTGTACGTAATTTGTTAATCTTTACTGAAAAAGCTAGTAGATTTATTTCTATAAAATTTTGAAAAACAATGGTTGTCTCTTAAAGTTTTGCTTGAAAAGATTACATATTGTTTAGAGTGAGTCATCTAAAATCTAAGCAAAATTTTATTATAGTTCTCTAAAAATAACTCGAACACTAATTTACTTTCTAGAAAACTTTTATGTCACTTTACAACTCCAATGTCTAATTTTTTTTACAACCCACTTGAATATCCACTCATAAAAAGATTATATAGAATGATTTTAGTCTAAAGTTTTGTGTAGGTGCTTTCATGCCTTAACTTTGCTTTCTATTATAGGAGGTGTTTGGTAAGCGTATGAGATATTAATTTGGTATAAAAATATTAATAGTCCAAATGCAGGCATGTGAGACGTTGACTAATCACATTAGACTAGCTGAACAACATGAAAGCGGACTTTTAAATCACAATACAACTATTTACATTCATATAGACTCATAGCCAATTTCATATACTATAGAAATGTAACAAATAGAAGTATCAATAAAAAGAAATTATTAAATATGGAATACAACATTTTATTAAGGTCAAATGACATTTGTTGTAGCTGAAAATTCTAAGACCAAAAAAAAGTAAATTACACAAGTAATACTTTAACTGACATTTCATAAAATATGAATTCAATTACCATCAAAAGTGTCCAATTTCTAAAAAAGCTAATTATGAATATAAAGGTTCAATTCAAGTAGCCAATAATGGCTCCTTGGTGTTGTAGAAACTTCCTACAGTGTCTTGACCATCAAAATGAAATTTTTTTGTCTCCAAAGAATAATATAGAATGCTATTACCATGAAACCTTGGAAAGTAATTCCTATTCTTTGTTCCCATAATCCTTGCTTCTACAGAAATACATGAAGATTGAGAAACATAAATCACATGATTTTCTAAGCTTTCTATCTTTTCCCAATGCATTGTAGTAAAATTTAAGCTAAAAACTTGCAACCACTTCTATAATAAACCAAATTAAAATAATAATAGTAAAATAAATAATTAAATTAGACAAAATTATTTTCAAGTTAAATATAATATTTAGATAATTTTAAGGATAATTTTAGAGTTTTAAAATTATCCTAAGGAGATATTTTGATATCTATCTTATACCCATTAAAATATTTTTATGTCCTAAAATTTTAAAATAGGTCAATATAGAAATTCTAAATAATTGTGGGGTCCTTATTTTCTCATTTAGGTATGTAAGAATAATTCTCCATGAGTCTTAAATAAATTACACTAGGAAAAAAAAAAACTTGGGTGCTTTTGGTAATTTCTTCTTTTTCCCTTTTAATATATTTCCCTTCTTTATTACTCCATCTGATGCAGTGCATCCTCCTCCCTAATCTTCTTTTTCTCTTTCCTCAAAAGTTTCTTCTCCCTATAGCTTCAAGATGCAGCCCTCCTTCATCTTCTTTTCTCATTTTTTTTTTCATTCTTCCTTGCTTATTTGCTATGCCTCACCATGTAATACCTTTTCCATATTCTAGTTCTAATCACTGAACGTTGTGGAGCTGTGGGTGCTGCGTTGAGGGGGGGAAACTGTATAAGGTAAATTCCATTTTTGCTCCAATTTGGGTCTTTCTTTTTTTTTTTTTTCTCTTATTTTTGGCTTGTATTTTTCCCTCATTCAACCTCCATTTTTGTTCCTCTTAATGTTAATGATGCCATGAAACATAAATTTTAGCTTGTTTCTTCATTTTGGACATGGGAAGCTTTTCAAATTAGGGCTTTTTGATTTAATCCCCTTAGGTATGAATTAGAAATTCTAACATGCTCATTTAAGCTCCTTAAGCTATATTCTAAGCTTAAACTAAATTTTAGAAGTTTAAATTAAATTATGATGGTTAATTGATGAAGTAGAAGCTTAGGATTTGTAGTAATATTAGAAAATTTAAGCTACAATTATAGGTTTAATTGCTAGAGGGTTAAATAAATTATATTTAATATATTAGAAGTCATTTAGGGAATTAAAGTGATGTTTTTATATTTAATATAATTATAAGTGATATTGAGGCCACTCTTTTAATTGGAGATTCCTTCAAAATTTTAAGAAATTAAGGCCTCTACTATTGGTTTCTACAGGTAGGAGTATAAATAGCAAAATAGTAGTTTCTTTATTTTATGTTTATATATTATTAGCTCAAACATCACATTTTGTGATTTTTCTTATCCGCGTTGTCGGGAAACAAATCTTACTTTTTAAACCTTATGTAGGTCATAATATGTGTGTGAAAGTATGTATATATATATATATACATGGTTATTATTTTGAAGAGATGATGAATGAATTTTAAATATAATTTTATTATATAAATTTGTTGATTTATTATTTTTATTTATCTAAATTACTTCTTTTACTTGATCTAATTTTTACTTATTTATTTACTTACTTGTCGATATTTAATTTATTCAAATGATTTAATTTCAAAATTATGGATGAAAAATCTGATTAAACCCTGTAGCCATTAGTAGGGGTAACAGCCTAGGTGTACTTAGTTAGAATAATAAATAATTGCTGTGTGGCGGCATTTAATGATAATTATACTGGATATATCGTGAGATGCATTGCATGGCGGCACTTAGTATAATTATCACCGTGTGGCGGCACTTAGTGATAATTATACTGAATAATCATTTTGTGGTGGTAGTCGGTGATGGTGATGATATTGTGATACTGTGCAATGGTATTAATGGTACTATTGAATCTTGTGTGGAGGCACTTAAAGTTGATTATAGTTCTTTCTCGTGATACCCATTCCACCTTATTTTCTTTAATTTTAAATTATTCTTTTGTTGATAGCCTGCAATATAATTTAATTATAGTATATATATATATTAGTCAATTATTTGTCCAAGTAATTTATTGAAAAAAAACTCTAAACCTATTTGTTTTCCCTTTTGCTTATTTTGTTGTCTACGCATTCACTAAGCCAGTGGTAGACTTACCTCTTTTCCTTATATATTTTCAGATCACTAGATTGAGGTGCTCTGGGATTTATGTGCCTCATAGACTCAGATGGTATGATATTTTGGTCAGTTGGTTGTGTAAGGACTCTAAGACATATTGGCTATTAGGTGCTATATTATTTTGAGTCATATGAATGTTGTACTTCTTTTGTAAAAAACATGATGACCCTTGTAATGAAAATGGTTTATATTTTGAAAAACTCATGTACATGCTATATTATGGCAAGAATTCAGAGGTATAAGATATTGGTGAGTTTTTAAAATGAAATGTATTGGTTTGTGTTAGATTTGTAGGGTTGGGATGTCTAATTTTTAGAGGAGGTGCTGCTGAACTTTTGGCAACCTTTAATCATTTGTTTATATGTTTATATAAAAGTATAAGTATTGATTGAGTTGTTAAGCTTACTAGGTTGGGCCAACCTTGCTTGGCTTGGCCCAAGTGTCGGTCATAGCCTGAGGTTTGGGTCGTGACAACTTTCCTATTTCACCTACAAATACTAACATAAGCTTTCCATCACATTCTAATAAGAAATTCTAGTGAAAAGATTTGCAAGGTGTCTTAGGTTTTGTAAGGAAATCCCCAAAAGCATTCCATTCAACCTCTAAGCCAACCTACTCTTTTTCATAGTATAAAACTAACAAATTTCCTTTTAGACTAAAAAAATAAAAGGATCTTGTATAAAATATAGGGCAACTATTGTTTTACCTCAAATATAGAGTCATGTTCCATATGAGCGCTTAGCCTGTTTCATTCCATAGTATTAACCATCATCTCAAGTTGAGAACCAAAAGGATAGTAACCATATCCCATAACTAAACAGTTTGGGGAAGTTGGCAAGGATGAGAAAGCCATGCCATATGAACTAGCACATCCTTCTTCAGGTGGCATTGGTAATTTGATGATTTTCTCAGTAAATGGGTTTTAAAATGACAAAGAGGACTTTCCATCTGACATTAGCAACTAACCATTTCTTGAATAACGCACTACACTTCGCTTCAATGATTTGAGAAGATTCATGGGAAAACTAGTACCATGAATAGGATTAACTAACTCAAAAGCAACCATATCATTATTGTAAATCAAAGCCACGTTGGTGATGATGAAGGATAGATTTTTAACCTTTGCAAAGCTTGTCTCCACTGTAGCTTAGAAAGTATAAAGTAACAATTTTGACACAAAGTACGAAAATTCAAATAGTCAAGTAGGCTTAAATAATTTGCAATCTTCATTAGAGAATCTAACGAAAGATTAAAAAATTTTATTTTTTTTCTTTTTGAGTCCCCTCTACCCTACTCTCTTTTTTTTTTTTTTTTCAAATTCTTCACTTTGTTCATCTTTGCTTAAAAGAGGACCATTGTACTCTATTTGCTTATAGGTGCAACTTAACCTAAACAACAAAATCAAATACAATATTAAAAGATGTAATTCACAATATAACTTTATAATAATAAAGCATACAGAAAAATAATGAAAAATAAACAAAATCATCATAATTATAGCAGACATCATGAGGTACCAGAATTGTGAAAATCCAAGGTGTTGGTATATTTGGACAAGGTAAACTAATTGATAAACAACAATATTTAACGTTGAATGAGTATAAACCTATGTCCTCTGAACAAGCAAAATAAATAAAATCACGTTCTATTCCATTCCCAAATGCTGGACAGCAAGAAGCACCCACTCTATCAGGGAAGAAAGCTTGACCCATCAAACTTTCAGTTGTCTCCCAAACCATTATTTCAAAATCTAATTTGAAGACTATAAGTTCAGTAACTTCATTAAATTTTAAGCCACCAAAAACAATATGACCAAAAAATAGTTCTCCACAACATTCAATAAGCTAATCTCAAAACTAACACATAGGTGTCCCTAGTGTATTTTTTGTGTGTGTCCTTGGCATTTGGCATAAAGGCTTTATACGAAGGTGTAATGTCCAGTTTTCTTAAAAACGACGGAAACAGATATGTTATTAGAGTAAGTCCTTTGAAATAAATTAGTTAAAGCCTAAAAAAATTATAATAATAATCTAGACATTAAGTAATGGAAATAAGAAGCTAGAGGTGCCCTGAAACAGAGGTTAAAATAACAAGACAAAATTTAACGAAATAACTATGAAATGTATTAGCATTTTTGTAATTTTGGGTAAATTTTAGAATACTCACAGGAGGATTTTTTAAATGAAAAATCTGAGTTCACTAAGATTGTCAGAGGCCTTGAAAATTATGGGAAACTCTGGGATAGTTAAAACCCCTCGGGTGTATGTTTTCTAACTTCAGTTGACCCAAACTTTGACTCTTTCGTTTGAGAAGGTTTTAGCTCCAATTTGAGTGATTCAAAAAGAATTTTATAAGATTGAGGACCTAAATTTTATAATGGAAGAAACAGTTCTAAAAAAGGAGCTAAAATGAACTAAGAATGAAAATGCCAAGTTTAAGGGACATAAATGGAATTTTTTGGAAACAATTTCTAAACCCTACCTATATATACCCCATGCCCTACTCTTCTCTTCATTTGGTTGCTTTCTTTTCTGCCCTAAACTAGAGAAAAGACCTGGAGAGTGAGGTGCACAAGGGAGGAAGAAAAGGGAAAAGAAAAATCAAGTGAAAGATATGGATTTTCATGGATTTTCTTAGTTTCTCTTTAGCAAATTCCTTCTCCTCCTTCTTCTCTTCTTTCCTATGGATTTATTGAAGTATTTGGGCATGTTTTGAGGTCAGAACAAGGGAGGAATTTTCAAATTTGGAGAGAAGAAGCCAAGCAAAGAGAAGGGCATTTAAGGGAAGCCAAGAAACTAAGGTAATTTGCTATGTTTCATGCTTGCTCCTTACTTGTTCTCTTCTTATGAATTTTGACCTACATATGGACAGCCAAGAGGAGTTGGATTTCTGGCCAAACCAAGAGTGAATCTTAGAAAAATGAGGGAGAAGAATAAGAATATGCAAAGAAAATAACAAAACAACTATGAAATTCTAAGATAGTAAAGTTAGGGTTTCACGTACTTAACTAAAATTTTCTTTTGATGCAAGAGTTCCTAGGCTAAAGTGAGTGTTTATATGAGCTCTAGAGATCCTTAGAAAGCTTTTCACATGCATCTCCCATAAAAAAAAACAAGACAAACTCCTTGCTTCTCCTTAATGTCCATAGCCTTAGCCTAAGCTAGAAGAAGCACCAAGGAGTGATTTTAATTTATTCCAAATTTGGTTTTGTATCATATGTGATGGGAGAAGATGAGAGGAAGCCTTAGGAAAATTTTAGGAAGCCTAGGAAGTGAGATGGTATCATAGATTCCATATTTTATCTAAAAGAAGCAACATGTAGTTAGACTCCTTAAATTAATTATGCGATGGCTCCAAGAGGCTTAAATGAATTCAAGAAGCATAGATGGAAGGAAAGAATAAAGCCAAGATTAAGGATTATAGGTGTTACTTCATTAGGTGTATGGGACCATAAATGAGCCATAGGAATAATCTAGCTTTTAAAATGAATGTGTGGCTTTAGAAATTGTTCCAAGAGTGTATTTGGCTTCTATATTATGTGCCTAGGCCAAAGGAACTAAGTCTCACATTCTTGTGAGTGTATGGCCGAGGGAGAGGAACCAAATTCAAGGAAAAAATGTGTTGTTGTGTACCAAGGCACCTTTCTCTTCTTTCTCTCAAGTATAAGTGGATGTTTATCTTGTCTTTGAATGTGTGTATTGTTTTAAGCCATGAAAGATGTTTTTCATGTATCTATATGCCATGGTATCATAATGTTATGTTATGCACTTAAATGATACTTTATAAATATGTTTTGGTTTACTTAAATGTGGTGACGCCAAAAGTCCTTTAGCTAGGGTGAAGATGAGCCAAAAGTCCCTAAGAATGGTTGAGACAAAGTTAAAAGTTTCTAAAGAGTGAGGCTTAGTCAAAAACCCCTTAAGAAAATGAGTAAGACAAATCCAAAATCTCTCAAGAGAAGTGGGTGAGGCTAAACAATCTTTTTGGCAAACCTATGTATGCTTTATATGATTTCTTGAGTGCAAAAAATATTCCATGTATGATTATGCACTCTATGATATCCATGCATGCATTTTTAGACTTGGATTTTCATTTTTTATGTATGGTTGAAAGGGAGAAGAGTTATTGGAATTCTTAGAATCTCATTCCTTCCTCCTTACTATAACAACCAGAAAAAGAAAAGAAAAAAAAATTGAAAATTTCAAAAATCCTAAAATTTTTCTAAGTCTGTTAGCTATAGCTTAGCTATAGCGAATGTACCTGTTCGCTATAGCGAGAAATGGTCTAGCTATAGCGAGAGTAGCTGTTCACTATAGCGAAAATGCTTCTAACTATAGCGAGTGTGGGCATTCCATACAAAAATCAGAGAGTTGCTCACCGTAGCCCGTGCCATAGCGAAAACGGGGGTCTGGAACTGATACGTGCTCGCCGTAGCGAAGGTTAGTCCGGAAAAGCGTAAAAAGCAAGAATTTGACTTCTTTAAACGTCCTAATTCATTCTTTTTCTCTTATTTGCCCTAGACTTCGACCCAAGGAGAGAAAAGAGGCGTGGAGAGTGAGAGAGACCAAGAGAAGGAGGAAGAACAAAGGAAAGGTAAGCAAGCTTCTCTCTTTTCTTCTTAGAATCTTGATATCCTCTCTTTGCCTTCTTTTTCTATGATTTTGCTTATGACATTAGTGGGATTTTAAGCATGGGTCAGAAGAGGAAAAGTGGAAAACACTTTTGAACTTCTTTGATTTCCTTGAATATGTTATTTCCACTACCATGAGAGCTTAAGAGAGAAAAAGAGTTGGTGACATTCTAGAGAGAAAGTGAACCCTAGGTTCTTAGATGTTAGCAAGGTTTGCTCTGAAGAACTCCTAAGAGTTGTTAAGTTATGAGAGAGTAATTCCATGCTTTTGTTGTGTCTAGGCTCGAGAGAAGCACCTCCATCAAGGTGTGAGTGTGAAACTAAGAAGGGAGAAGAGGAATTGAAAGGAAAAGCTTGTGTTGGCTTAAAAGGTAGCTCTCTCTACTTTTTCTTGTTGCATTCTTGGATGTCATGGTCATTGTATGCTTGTGTATATGCTTATTGTGTGAGATATGCCATATGTTATTGCCTTGATGCATTGGTACCAATATGCTTATGTGTTGGATTGTGAGAATTGCTCGGGTGAGGTAGTGCCAAAAGTCCCTTGAGATGGGTGAGGTAGAGCCGAAAGTCCCTTGAGATGGGTGAGACAAGGCCAAAAGTCTCATAACCGAGTGAGGCCAAGTCAAAAGTCTCTAAAATCGGGTGAGGCCATCCAAAAGTCCCTAAAATCTGGTGAGGCTAAACCAAAAGTCCCTAGAGCTTATTCTTGGCATTGATTTGGTTTTCATGGCATGAGAATTATGCATTATATGATTGAGAATGGTTGGATGCTAAATTGCATGCTTTGACTTATTATATACCTTGATTGCTTCCTTGAATGAGTGCATGAGCTACTGAGATTTCATGAATCTCACCCCATTCCCTCCCCCATTTCAACATGCTAGGTGGAGCTCAAGGAGAACCAAGTGCATACCAAGGAGCCTAGAAGTATGTTTAGCTAGATGATAGCTTATTTTGGTCTTTTTAATATAAAGTGGTGCCAAATGTATATGCAACTACTATTTTTGAGATGTAAATGTTGTAGCAAGTGTAAATGTATGGAATTATGATGTACAAATTATGTAGAGAGCTAAAGTAATGAAAATGTGGGTTTTGCCCTTTTTGTGGTTTGCATGTGATAGTGTATTTTGGCCCATAGCATAGTGAGTTTGAAATGTATGATGATTTGGACCACTTGGACATGTTATATAGACTATTTTCATACTTTAAAACTTGTCTATGAGTTGTTGGAACATGTGGGAGGCCATTTGGACCCACTTTGAACCTTTTGGGTGCCAAAATCGCCAAATTTGTGAGTTACATCAAAGCATGACCAAATGAGCTCTTCTTGATATGAAAATTGGCATGCCTCTAGAGTTTGTAGAGAGCTTCTTGGGAAGCTAAAGTGGGTAATATTTGGAGGTCTAGGGAATATTTGGTGAATTGTTGAAGTTTAGGAATTTTAATGGTTTGATCAATGCACTGTTACCGAAGGTCTGAAAAGGCTTCGGTGTCATTCATGGACCAAATGGAGTCCAATTGTCATGAAATTTTAGAGGCATAAACTAGACAATCACAGTGACCTATACCAACTAGAATCACCTAAATCGGAGGTCTGTAGAGAGAGAACAAACTGTATGAAGTTTTGTATCAGTATCAGGGAAGCCATCCGACCTCTGTTACTGTTCCATCTATTTTCAAGGTCTAAGGGATACTGAACTGATCTAGAATTATTTTTCTCCTCTAGTTACATCTGTAGCTTTCCAAATTGGTATAGTTTGCCCAGATTGAATTTTTGTGGATTTAGTTATGAATTTTCGAAGTTCATGACAGTAAGCTACGCTAGAAACAGGGACAGCCGGACCTCTGTCTCATTTTTGATGTCAAGCATAGTCCAAACGCTGAGATTGTAGTTAGAAATTATTTTTAGTATAAATTTAACACTTATAGCTTTCCAGAGAGCTATATTATGCTTAATTTTCATTTTTCTATAATTATGTATGATTTTCCAAAGTTAGAGCCAAAAATCTAACTTTTGGGCCCATGTGAGAAATTGCATTTTCTTGGTTTTTGGCTTCATATCCGTGGTTTATGGCTTGTTTTATGATATGTATGAGTCGTATACATGGAGTTTGAGTAGAGAATGTGAATGATGGATTCACAGGACCCACGGGGTAAAAGATGAGTGTTTGAAACCCCGTTTTATAGTATGAAAATGCAACGGTTTGTATTGGTTCTTTGGAAATCATATGGAACCGAGCCCAGAGGGAGGCTAGATAGTGTTAATATATTATGGTGTTACACTTACTGTCTAACATGTTTAGCTGGACCAAGTAAGCTAAGGAATGGAAGTCACCAAGTATAAAGGAAGGAGATTGACATAGAATTGTGTAAATTGTCCATTTTGTAGTCATATGAATGGCATATGATATAATTCAATGTTGTATATGATGTATGAGTTCATAAATACTTGTAAATATATTGATATATTGTATATGTGTGAGAACTAGAACTATATGAATGATATTACATAATTTTGACATTGAATGCCAAGGATAAGCCTATGTATTCTTGTGTATACATTGGGTTGAGATAATGAGTTTATGAAATTTGGTTTGCGCACCTTTGAGACATGTTTAATCGACCAGTTTGGTACTTTCCCACGTACTCAAGTGGCCATAAAAGCCTTGGAGGCAAATTTGACCTACTTGTGACACTTTAAGAAACATAAAAGAGCTATTTTGCAACCCTATAGCACATTCTGACCAAATGAATGAATTTTCTCATGAAATTTGGCAGGTATATAGATTTCATCTAGAGCATTTTAGAAAGCTAAAGATTAGATTATTTGGAGCTCTGTAGAACCAAATTTTGGTTATTTTGGTATGGTTACTATTTATATGATCAGTTTCTTCTCATGTATTATTCGAGGGTCAAATAGTATCCAATGCTAATGAAATTTTACAATCATAATCTAAGCATGATAAGCTTTCTATAGCTATCAAGATTACCCCAATTGGATGTTTAAATATGGAGATATGAACTTTTAAAGTTTTATGATAATATCATTGTTTCATCAATTTCTAATAGCTAGACGTCCCAGTTTTCTTCTGTACTTATTTTTAGCATAAAGTAAATATCTTTAGCTTTCCAAAATGCTATAGTTTGCTTAATTTTAATTTTTCTAGAATTAGTTATAATGTTTTAAAGTTGATGACAAAAACCTGGCACACCAATCTGAGGCTAAACATGCAATTTTTATGTATATGTTCAATGAGCTCAAGTTTTTGGCCACATCTTGAGATGATTTTGAGTTATATGTGTTGTAATACCTAATATATATATATATATATATAATATAAATAAATAAATAAGTAATATATTTTAGGTTAAAAAATATAAATAATTTTTAAATCTATTTTAGGTTCATAGAAAAAAAAAAATTTAAGGACTTTTCTAATCTTTTTAAATATCAATTAAAGCAATTAGATTTGTTCTGGGCAAAAGTGCAATATTAGCCAAAGATACTTTAATAATTCCTAAACACCTTATCTCTCCAACTTTTTTATCAGATGCAGCGTTCCTCTTCTTTCTTCTTCATTTTATTCATGAAAAGCTCCACTTCTCTTCGTTGCTCTATATATCTCCATCTCCCAAAAAAATTCTCTCTTCTATTTTGGTTACCTCCAGTCACGCATCTACCACTGTTAGTTACTATTTCGGCGTGCTTCAATCCTGATGCTTCTTTCCATCATTACAACTCCATTATTCTCATCTTCTTCCCATTTTTCTTCGTTGTCCAACTGCAATTTTTGGCACTTGGAGGTAGTTTTTTTTCTCTTCCCCCTTTATCTTTCTTTTCCATTAATGTTGATCCTTTCACATGCTTTATTGAAGCAAAAATTCCTTTCGTGTAGCTCTCTTCATTCCTAGTGACGTGGGTGAGCTCCAAGATTGGGGTTTCTTGAATTTCAACATTTAAATGTAAATTAACCCTTCTAAAGTTATCTTTGGAGTTCTAAGAAGTAATTTTTTAACTTAATTTGAGTTATGGAACGATGTGTTTGTGGTTGGAAATGATTTTTAGTGTAAAGCTTAGATTGAAAAACCCCAAATTTAAAGTTAGTATTTAGGATAGAAATGTATATAAGAATTTAGGGATTTATATTTTAGGGAGTATATTAGGTTATATAAATAATTATGGATATTATTAGAGTGGCTAATATAATTAATTTATATTGGTTATAATTTTAGGTGATACCAGGGAAACTCATTCAACTGAGACTTATACTATTAGTCCCAACTGGTGAGTGTATAGATAATGAAGTAGTATATCTATTTCATTCCACTTTACATTTTCTATTGTGAAATTTTTAATTGTGTGATTTATGTACTTGGTGTTTTCAAAACTTCAAAATGGATATGTATATATATATATTCTTATGATGATTTAATAAATTTATAAAAAAAATTAATAATTGAAATGTGGCGTGATATATTTTTGTGAAACATAAAAGAATGAATTAGATGGAAAGAAAGTGGTGGTGTGTATATGTTTATTTATGAGGAGAGTATTTTATGTTGTTTTGTGATCTCATATGTTATAAAGATTATAAAAAAGGTTAACTTGCCTTAGTTAATTATTTACTTACTTCTTTAATTCCTTATTTATTTTTGATAGTTAAATGTCATTTGAAGGAATTTTATTTTAATTAGTTTTATTTTATATAATGAATGGAAATCTAGTTAGGATATCTTAGCCATTAGCAGAGATAAAGACCTAGGTGCACCTAAAATAAGTTGTGAATTGCGATCGCACTGCGATGTGATGTATCCAGTACTGCGACTTGAGGTACTAGATGTATATTGTGAAAGTGATAAGATTAGATGAATCCAAAGAAATGCCATGATATATGATGATGTGGTTTAATGATTTGATTCCTCTCTATGATACCCATTCTTATAATATTTTTCTTATATTTAAAAAATATAGATTTTATCTAAAGGTTTCTTTTTATTTAAATAATTATTTTTCATTTCATCCATAAACTTTATTGCCTAAATTATTTGATAATAATTGATTTTTAAAAACTCTGGTATGCGCTTGTTTTCCCTTTATGCACTTTATTATTTATACACCTACTAAGCCAGTGGTAGGTTTATCCCTCTTCTTTCCTTATTTTTTAAACTAGCGAGTAAAGGAGTAAAGTGATTTGGGAGCTCGTGAGCTACCAGACTCTTAGAGTAGGTGTTTAATTTTGTGAAATGGTGTCAAACTCCATGATGTGGTGGCATTTAGGTGTAGAGAAAGAGTTTTGGAATTGTCCATGTTATATGGTCACTTATAATATGTAAATATTGTTTATACTTCCCTAATTAGGCATTTTGATTATATGTAACTTGTTATTATTGGTGCTGGTGCTGGTTTAGTTTATTTTTCAGGATGGAATATCCAATTTTTAGGGGAGATGCTGCCGAATTTTTGGTAGCCTCTAATGATATAATGAATTGAATATTAAAATTTTCTAAAACTTGTGGATATATAAGTTAGTTAAAATATATGATATAATAGTTGACTTTAAATTTTTTAAGGCTTGCTAGGCTAACCCAATCTCCAGATTAGTTTAGCCTACGCGTCGGTCATGGCTCAGAATTTGGGTCGTGACATGTGTGTATTTAAATATGAAAATAAGATGAATGATTTCATATAGTTAACGGGACACGAAATGAAAATTTTTATAACGCAAAATAATTGAATATTTTAATGGTATTTTCTTGGAAACTTTTATGATTCAAGGAAATGTGTTTAAAAATGAGATGAAATAGGCTAGATGAATATGGTGTTACAAAAGGTGATTTGCTTAGTCTATGTTGAATGTCATTTGATGATCATCTCCAAAACAAGTAAAAGAATACAATTTTCCATTGCAAGAAACACATGTTAGAGGTACATCTTAGTCTCAACAATCTTTCGTTCAAAACTATTGATCAACTTTAAATAAGGAATCTTAGTCCATTGTTTATCTTCTGCAAATTCAAGATGTATACATATAATAGAATGAAGAACATTCTTGAATAATATAGCCTTGCAATCAGGATTTCCTGGTGGTGGTGATAAGAAAGAAAGAATAGCTTATTTCTTGGGTGGGCTTCAATGAGAGTGGAGATAACTTGATTAATGAAGGGGAAATTGTGGGGTTCCAAAGGGATAAGTGGATATCGTCATCTCCTTCGAAGACATGGAACTAACCTAAACAATAACCTACCATGTTTGAATCTCCATGCATTTGAGAGATCCTCTTGTGGTAGATTTTGTGAGGCTCAAATAATGAGCAAAAGAGTTGGTCTTTCACATTTTAGCCATAAGTGTATACAAGCCAAGGGCATAGCTCTAAAGGTAGATCACTCTTGTGGCTTTTTCTTTCCCAATACCTCACCATACTTGCAATTACCAACTGCCTGGAGATTAATAGCGTAAGTTAGTCATCTCTTCCTATAGAACTAT
This sequence comes from Erythrophleum fordii, assembly GCA_032878935.1. Lineage (NCBI taxonomy): Eukaryota > Viridiplantae > Streptophyta > Magnoliopsida > Fabales > Fabaceae > Erythrophleum > Erythrophleum fordii. The sequence continues at coordinate 14,950,602 of JAVQMF010000050.1, forward strand.
AATGAAATCATCAAAACAATCAATATGGAAGCATTAGTGCCATCTCCATTTACTATTGAAAGAAAGACAAGTTGCCACCACAATTTCACTATTATACTCCTAAGCTATTCTAGTTTAGTAGTAATTCTAGGATTTAGAATATTCTATTATAGAGAAGGGAAGCCTTTTCTTTTCTTCTTAAAGCAAGGGCACATACAATCTTAATTTTCTCCATATTGACAAAAACCTTATTGCTAGCAAAGCCTATTAATGTCAAATGAAAGATTTATTATACTACTTCCAAAGGTGACCTTCAAGTAAAGTTCCGAAATCAAACTAAATATGGGAAGATGAAGATTGCAAACACAAGTATGTGATATATGTAGGTGCAAATTAAGCCTCCAAGCCTTATATATATATATATATATATATATATATATATATATATATATAAGAGTTCTAAAGAGTTATATTTGATTTAAATAAGGAAATCCAAGAAATTGAATTCTATTCGCAATAGGACTTTAATTACCAATAACATGTATATGAAATTTCCATTTGAAATCCTAGTTATCAATCATCTTGCAAATTTCCTTAGTTGAGATAATTACAAATTATAAAAAATAGTATATTAATATTTTATAAAAATTAATATAGTTAAAAATTTAAAGATTTAAAATCCCCATATCTTTTGAGTAGTATAAGAACATTATATGTAAATATGTTAATATATGCATTAAATCATATATATTCTTCAAATTGAACACACGTTTATCATTAATAAGATAAATGCTAATTTTTTTAAAATTGTATATACTATAAATTTATTAAATCGTTTATAAATTGCAAACAAAATAGATCATTTATTTATTAAAAAAAAGATAAATACTAATTGTTTAAATTATACATTATAAATCATTAACATAAAAAGCATAGCATATAATCACAGGCAATAATTTAATTATAGATAAATTATATAGACCTCTTTAAAATTTTGTTGAAATTACATGAACATTCTTTTATTTTTAAAATATACACAACTACCCTTAAAACAAAACAGTTGTACAACTTTTTATTATAATTTTAAATTTTTTTATTAAAATACTTCTATTAACCTAAATATATAATTTTTGTTAATTTTTATAAAATCAAAATATACTATTTTTATTTTTATTTGTATATATTTAGATATAATTCATATTTAGATATTTAGGTCATTAGAGGTTATCATAATAAAAAATTTTAAATTTGAACTAAAGTATATATTTAAAAAAAAAAATCTATGTAATTTTAGTAAAACTTAGGAGAAATTTATATAATTTACTTTTTAATATATAGTTCTGTTTTAATTTTTATTTTTTTACTTATATTTTTTAATTAATTTAATAATATAGTTATATTCATCCAAATTAAAAGCTTTTTAAATATTATTAACCTTAGGCGGTAGATATTTATGTTTATACTTTGCACTATGTTGCCATTTCAATCATAGGTACTTATTTTCATTATTTACACTGATTAAGTATGAGTTTTGTTCTTTCTCCTATTTATAATTTCAAATTGCATATATTTGTATGTAAACAGAAATTACAATTTGTCAAGTGACATGAATTACAAGAAAAAAAAAATTCATGCAAATAATTATTGATTTTTAAAATTTGACAATAAATTCCTTAAACTTTTAAATATGTACAAATAAACTTCTATCATTAGTTGATTTATTATTTCACTAACGAAACATATTAGGGGGTCATTTGCATATGACTTAAAACTTTGGCTGCTATGTATATATAACTGAAAGTCTAATGTGATCATTTGTATAAAAAATAAAGTTTAAGGAGTTCATTATTACTAACATATTATGTTTTATTAGTGAAATAATGGACCAACTAACAGTAAAAGATTATGTGTATAAATTTGAAAATTTAGAGACTTCGTTATCAGGTTTTAAATATCAAGAAGTAGATGTGTATGATCTATAATTTAGAAGAATTTGTAATTTTACCCAAACAAAAAAAATGGAAGCAACATCTTGAGAAAGTTTGAAGGTTATAACAAAGGAAAATGATTCACAAAATCTAGAATATACAAAAATGGAGTCTTCAAAGAGTTCACTTAGCTCACAAACACATCTATTCAATATTAATACACGTTTTGTTTGATTTGTGTAGAAGAGTTATGGGGATTTTTATAAATACAAATATCAAGGCAATATAATTATATTTGATATGAATAAGGATTCAAGAAATAGAGTTTCTGTTTTTAATGGAGTTTAATTACCAATAAAATATTTATAAGACTTTTAGTTGGGGTCCTAGTCATAAACTATTTTAACAAATTTTTTTAGCTAAGATAATTATGAACTATAAAAAATAATAATATTATTACTATTTCATAAAAAACAATTAATATTAAAAAAAAACTATGTCATATATGCTAATTATTGAAAGAAAGACAAGTGCTATCACCTATCACTATTATACTCTTAGGTTATTCTATTTTGTTAGACATTTTAAACTTTCGAATCTTTTATGGTAAAGAAGAAACTTTTTTTTTTCTTTTTTCTTCTTAAAACAAAGACGCACATAGTCTTAATTCTTTCAATATTCATAAAATCCTTATTACTAAGTCTATAAATATCAAATGAAATATATATTGTACTACTTTTAAAACTAACCTTCTAGTAAAGTTCTGTAATCCACAAATAAAGGTTGCAAATACAAGTATGTCGCATGCAATGCAAATTAACCCTCTTATATATATAAAAGAAGGCCTAAAGAGTTATATTTGATTTGTATAAGGAAATCCAAGCAGTTGAATTCTATTATCAATATGACTTTAATTACCAATAAGATATTTATAAGATTTATATTTGAGATCCTAATTATCAATTATCTTACAAATTTTCTTAGCTTAGATAATTACAAATTATAGAAAAATAGTATCATTAATATTTTATAAAATTTAGTATAGGTAGAAATTTAAAGATTTAAATCCCCATATCTTTCCAGTAGTATGAGATATTTTTTTTGTAAAATAAGAACATTATATGTTAATATGTTAATATATGCATTAAATCACATATATTATAAAAATCAATGATATGCATACTTCAAATTTGCCACGCGCCTATCATTAATAAGATAAATGCTAAATTTTTTTTTTAAAATTATATATGCTATAAATTTATTAAACCATTAATAAAAATAGAAAACAAAATAGATCATTTGTCCATAAAAAAAGATACATATTAATTATTTAAATGCATTTTTATACATGCATATATCAAGGTAGCAGATTTATATTTGATATGAATTAGGAATCCAAGAAATAGAATTTCTATTTCCAATATAGTTTAATTACCATTAAGATATCTATAAGATTTTTATTCGAGATTCTAGTCTTCAACTCTCTCAAACTTTTTTAGTTAAGACAATTATAAACTATAAAAAAATAATATTATTACTATTTCATAAAATTAATAGAAATAAATTAATATAAATAAAATTTTAAATATTTAAAATCCATATATGTTCTGAGTAACATGAGATATTTGTAAAATAAAAACATTATATATTAATATATCTAATAAATTGCATGTGCATTATAAAAAATGGTAACACCTGTCGGCTACAAGTGTGCTTCTTTATACTAAGTTGCCTGTATGCCAATTTTATATTTCAGTAATAAAATTCTTACACACTAAACATTATAGTCCCATATATTAAAACGAGTTTATACAAGGGAAACATGAAGTCATAAATAACTCTAAATAGTCATAGTATAATATAAAAGCAATCACAGTGATGGCAATAGGATGTTAGAGAAGGATAAACAGGATGAAAGCACATGAGATATTAAATAATCACATTAGACTTACTGAACATAACGAAAGAGGGCTTGTGAATCACGATACAACTATTTACATTGACATAGAACCTGTCATAGAAAATGGACAAGCGAAGACGATGGGTTTTGATGTTGATAACCTGAGAATCTGCTGCAGAAAAGGAAGATTGGTGTAATTTTAATAAGATTTATGGAAATTTGTATCATTTACTATTTAATTATATAGTTGTGTATTAATTTTTTGATTTTGATTTTGCTTTTTAATTAATTTAATATTAGATTATATTCATCTAAATTAAAATCTCTTTACATAGTTAGCTTTCAGTGGTAGGTATTTAATTTTATACTTTGCACTAAGTTGCCATTTCAACCGTGGGTACTTATTTTAATTGTTTACCCCAATTGTGCTTCGTTTGTTCTCCTATTTTTAATTTCAATTTGCATATATTTATAAGTATGGACAGAAATTACAATTTGCTGATTTAATTGCTGTTACAGAAAAAATTTTACGGATCTAGATCCCCTACTTATCCTTGAGGATGAGTAGGTGCTTTTTCTAGATCCGGATCGTCCAAATTTAATTTGGACGGTTCAAATTTAATTTTTAATTTTTAATTTTTAATTTAAATTATTATTATTTTAAAATATGACCGTTAAAAAATTATTTTTATTTTTTATTTTGTATTTTTTAAAATTAATAAAAATATCAAAATATCAAAATTAAAAATATTAAATCTGAACTGTTTAAATTTAATTTAAATGATTTAGATTAAAATAAATAGAGGATGAGTAAGGAAAAGAAAAGTAGGAGGTCTATTTCCAAATTTTACCCACAATAACATTATGCATGTCTCGCAATATGAAGGCCTAATGTTTTGATATCTATATTCTCTACCTTAGGGTGGAGAAAATTTTATATATTATATAGATATTTTTACAATTCATCATTTTACTATTATCTCTTTAAACAATTTTAATTTTTTTATAATATTATATTTTAATTAATAATATTTGTTAAACAATTTAGTGTCTTTATCTTCTAAAAATCCTCACAAGATTTATGCAATAAACTTCAATATTTTTGGCGTCATTGATTCTCACATATCTTTTTATTTTACCAATAATCCCTACAAGAACAAAGGCCCTGCCTTTGAAATGGTGGAAGCAGTTTGAGTCCCCTAGATATATTTCGCACCCATATGTTCATACTATACTGAATTAAGCACATATATCAATGTTGGATGACTTGGTATACCTATCATCGGAAACGTACTAATATTTAAAATTATCTCACTTTTTATTTGAAGCTATTACGTAGTGTTTTACGGAATAATTATGTGAGTACATGCTCATTAAATACGTTGCTAAGTAAACTTGCCTTTGTAAACAGTTTCACCAAATATTTAATAGAATTGAAATTAATCGCAGCAGGCCTAGCAAGTAAAGTCAATTCCCTTGCACATAAGGATGTTTATGATGCATATTGCATATCTGATTTGATTTGGATTTTTTTTTAGATTTTAAATATTAAAAATAATTTTCTATAGACTTTAAAAAAATTAATTATTTAAATTAAAAATAAAATATGAAATACAACTAGGAAAACTTTTTAAGTATGTTAAAAAAACTTCAGAAATTTTAGACTTAGTACATTCAAATAATGGTAACTCAATTGTGATTTAACTAAGGGAAGGTAATAGATACTTTATAATTTTTATTGATGACTACTTTACTCTAATATATATATATATATATATGTGATTAAAACTAAATTATCAACTTTTAATACTTGGACATAAACATCCTCAAAGACCAGAAGCTCTAATTGATCAACCATCAGACATTATTATAATAATAATATAATTACAAAGATCCACTTACCTCAATTCTGTTTTGGTAGTGATCTGCATTCCATGATTCCTGATTGCATTTTGAAGGTCCTAAAATAGACAACACTCCCTGCAAGCAGATTACCCTCGACAACCATGCCACTATTTGGAAAATGCAAATGACAGAAAAGTGCAGTTAAATAAGACCGAAGCAATTATATATCACCGTATATGACTTTAAAAAGAAAAAATAATTGCATCAAATTGATCATCTTGGCAAGAAAAAGTGCATCAGAATGACAGTCTCCCATATTTCTTCTTTTACTCCCTTCCAAAAGTAGAGAAAATGGCTAGAATTAAGAACCATCCACACAAATGTCTGTACTGCGTCAGTAGCACCCAATCTATGATAATCCATGTTTCTTTGTTAGAGTTAATTTAAAATATGGAATGAATATTTTACCTCATGATGAGTTTCATATAAATGCTTGGCTTGTCCAAAAATTAATTAAGGAGCTCACAAATAATGATACAACAAATTATTAGGAACTTAAAGGTACCCAGTAGGTTAGACCAAAATTTTGCAAATTGATATTTGCTTCATCTTAAACGGAGAAGGAACATTAAATACGACAATGTTCTTGATTTCTCCTAGTAGGCCAACTAGATAGTGGTGTAGCAAAAGACCTCCCAGCACCACAAGAAGACTTGAAGCAAATCTGTTCAAAGAAGACTGCAAACAGAACTCTATTATAGTTTACATCAATGTTTGACACTCAAGACTTGCCAAAAGGAATGACAGCTAGTAGCGGAAATCAAAATCTTAAGAGAATTAGAACAATATGTATACTGATATATTGATATGTTTAAGAGTGATCAGAGCCAGAATTAAGACTTCCACTCATTCTATGTAATGCACCCAACATGCATGTGCAAGAAATCTTCATCAACTGAGTTAAATTTACATTTTAACATATAGTTTATGGACAACCTACAACTTTACTGACACTTAAGAGGCATCTGCCAGTAAAAATAGCAAATACAAAGTAGAAACTTGCCTTCTCATCTGCCAGACATCATGAAGTAGGAACCTACTTGGCATTAGGTTTAACAGGTTTTACGCCATAAGCGCTCAAGTCAGCCTCCTTGTTATCAAAAAGGCCTTTAGGAAGAACCTCTTTTACCTGTTTGATTTCGGTATCAATAGTCCTGCCTGACGTCTGCCTAATCTCCATTTCTGCTTGACTTCCCTTTGGCTGCGTTGCATTATTGCTATGCAAATCACCTTTTACCTTCTTCAAGTTTAACATCTGACTTTGAGCGAAAATCCCTATTCTTTTATCTAAATCAGGGTCCACAACCGGAAAGAGTCCCTTTCCGGAGCAAACAAGGCATTCAAGTCTTCAACATCGTTTATCTTCAACTACTACTTATGAAACAAATAGCCAAGTAAACAAAAGTGTCACAAATAGTGTCATCGAAATACATTAAGCAATAGAAAGAAGGCCAAAGGTATTCTGATGCTCAAATGGGACATATGCACAAGCTTATGGAAGATCACCTTTTGAGGATTACGATTTCTGTAAGGAGGTATTAAGGATCTAAAATAACTATAGGTTTAGAAAAATGTTATTTGTAATGCATCCTGTTAAGAGGTATTAAGGATCTAAAATAACTATAGGTTTAGAAAAGTGTTATTTGTAATGCATCCTGTTAAGAGGTATTAAGGATTTAGAAAGTCTTATAAGTTAAAGAAAGAGTTAATAGGACCACATCCAATGTGAAAGATATAAATATCTAGATATGGTTCCAGTATTAGATTATTAGCTTAAAGAAAGGTGGAGAGATTGATGTTACGTACACTGACATTGAGCTATCAAAAATGTAATTGTTTTGGTCCCTCATTTTTCTCCTTCACTTTTTGTCTTCCCCATTTTGACTTTTTCATTATCATAAAAGTTAGTCTCAGCACTTAGGTAATCTATAACATCAACTTTTTCATTAAAAAGAAGAAGAAGAAGAAAGAAATGAATCTTTTATAACAGTCAATAAAAAGGCATACCATATCCAGCATTTAAGAAAACAAAAGTTATATACTTCTTCAGTAATTTTAGCAAACCATTGCAAACTGAAAATATTAACATATTAAAAATTGGGTTGCACATAATTGAATGTGTTTCTGAGCAAGCTTTTGGTTTTTGGCCTGTTAGTGCATTCATAAATGAAAGTACTTTTTATAATCAATTTCCCCAGTTCATTTAACACTATTAACATAGAAAATTAGAAGGACCAACGTTGCTTCATCCTTTTTCCAAACATGCTGGAAGTATTATTTACTAACTAAGCCACAATCTACACTACTAACAAATAATAAGTATAAAGCACACTCCTCCAATCATAGGTGGAATAAATTAGTATGTAATCAAAATCAAGAACAAAAAAGGGCTTTTGTGCAAGTTACAAATTTTAGCAAAATGCATTAAACATGAAAAGATACCCAAAGTAGTTGATTCCATTCTCAAAAGTCCTAATATTATCAAGACATAGCAAGTAAAGATTCATGAAAAATAATAATCCATAAAGGGAAGCCACAATAACTGGGATATCATAATTGTATTATCTCATGTACAAAATGACTTATTTTGCAATTATCTGTATTCCAAGCAAACAGATGTCTAATATTAATATCTACAGTGTAACATGCTAAGTATAATACATCTACAATCAAAGTAACCACTTACATATCAACATAAATAATTGCACCTGATAAACACATATTTTATTTATTTTTATCCTCCTAAATTTAGACATTTTAGTTCCAAATATGGCTTTAAGACTTTAATTAGATGAGATTTCATTTTAATAGCCATTTCTATAATTTAGGAGTTAATTTGCAAAAATTTAATTTTTTATGCTTATTTTATCTTAAATAATTTTTGTGAATATGCCTATTTGATTTTTCTCACTCTTTTGTGCAGAATTTTAATATGAATTTGGAGCTTGAATGAGCATTTGATTGAAAGAAAAGAAGAAGAAGAAATGAGTGCTTCAAGTGTACAAGTTGATGAGGAAAAATTACAAGAGAATGCTTGAATTCCACGGGCTGGATGAAGAATAACGTGGGACTTCTCGAGTAGAAAACAATCAAAACAGAAGAGGTAGCATGCATGGGAGTATATCATGGAGAAGACATGAGAAGTTGGCCACGGGATGAGTAAAGGAATCACGTGAATGAAGAGCTGAAGCACACAAGCTTGGGTTGAGGTGGAATAACTTGAGCTCAAGAAGAAAACTATGTTGGAAGTGAGTGAAAAGAATGAAGCAACGTGAGAGAGCTGAGTTACGCGAGAAACTCAGGCAGAAGGGCTGAAACGAGAAGAAAATAACGTGAAACAGAGCACGTTTTCAGGAAGTAGCCTCTGTTTTGGAGAGAAAAAAAAAATGTGACAGCCTTGCATGGAGAAAAGCACGTGAAGAGCATGAAGAAATGAGCTGGAGCTTTTGAGCAGAAATAAAAAAACACACATGCAGCAGAGGACAGCAGCTGTAGCTGGACGAAGCAGAATCAAGCAAAGCAAAACGAAGAAGCTCCAAATACATGCAGAAGTTACGTCCGGGTAGTAGCTCACAAACTCGAGCAAAACGTGGACTGGCTGGAACTCGAGGAAACAAGAAGAGCTATGGGCTGCAACACATGATAAAGAGGGTTGCTGGAGCTGAACAACAATACAAGCTACAGAGCTGGTCATGAAGAACAGAAGAGAAGAAAGCTACGTGAAAAGTGGGAAGAAGTGAATCAGAATATGTGAAGCTGGAGGAATATAATAAAATAAAAGCAATGGGCCCACACTTTACATGAAGGAGCTTCAGAATTGGAATGGTAAGAGGGAAGCACGTGAAAAACAAATGAAGCACGAGAGGGGAGGCTGTATTCATCATCCGTCATATTTCACGTGGTCATTCGATTTTTCACGTCGTCATTTCACGTCTTTGCCCAGCCACATCATACACATTCATTTCCACGCTTCACCCCGTCATTCCATCATCACGTGATTCGCTCATTGCATTACATTCACATCCCATTCACTCACGCCCACACCTCCGTCTTTTCCACACATCCATCCCTTCGTCCAGCACTCTACCCACGACGCCATTTCCATCCACTTCTCCATCTCCATTCCACGCCAACATGAAGATCTGATTCATCCTTGAGGCTAGTTAGGAGGAAGCTCTTGGAGAAGCTTGAATCCATGGATGAACAACAAATTCTGGCTAAGAATTTCTCCTATTTTCTTACATTTTTCTCTTTCATCTATTGTCTTGGTTAAGCTGTATTTGATAGAGAATTTATGTAATAGTAATTAGTGGCTGGTTAGACACTAATTAGGATATTAATTGACTGATTATGTGATTGAATTAGTACTGGATTTTCCAATTTCCTACAATTTTTCAAGTGTGCAGTCAAGGTGTTTGATGAAATGTTTGTGAGAATTGATATGCCTAATTGTCTATTTGTGGATTCCTTGGTGTTTAATTGGTTAATTAAACATTTTTGGATGGTAATTCAGAGGCTAATTAATCAAGTAATCAATCAATTCAAGTGTTCATAGATCTTAATAACAAGAGTTAATGATTTGGTGAAGGATTGAGGTCTCAATTCAACATTAGGTTGTTAATTTCTTGATTCTTGCGTGGTAACTCAAGATAACTTGTAATGAACATAATTAGAAATTCTTAAGAATTAATCACAATTAGAATAGGATAAGGATAGTGGATACCAAGAGATGATTCCTAAACTAGTCACAAGCTCATTATCATTCACAATTCATCCAATTAGATAGAATTTAGAAATTTTGATTCAATTTAGTTGTAGGCTAGTTTAATTCAATCAAAAACCCCCCAAAATCAAGTAGCCTTTAGGACTTTTAACACTTAGAGAACCAAATTAAGCATTGAACTCCATTTCCAAGGGAGATGACCTAGGTTGTGCCACTTGCTATATTTTTAGTTAACCTAGTTTTATTTGAGATTGCGCGACACGATCATCAGCACCTTAAGAGGAGTGTGTAAGTTTTGCATGTGCAAGACTACAAAAGTATACACTTTCTTTGTCTAAATTAAATCTTTGCCTGATCTTGGTTTTCTAGCATCATTGTTATCAAAAAAATTTTAGAGAAAGCATATATGATAGTGGAGGTTTAGGTGATTCATGTGCATGGTTGGGCATTTTAGATTGTGATTCTAAAGAATACTTTGGTTTAGGCTTAGGCAACTTAGTATCTGTAACAGGATTTGCATGGTTTAGGCTTGGGCAACTTGGTATCAAGTATAATAATTGAAGCTAGAATTAGAAAATTTCAAACGCTTGAAGTTAAATGTGTATGTAATAAAGCAATGCATTAATCGGAATACAAACATGTAAATATCAGTGTCTAAAGAAAGTGTTCACCATTTGCTTAAATTAGAGAAAATGAATGGCACTCCTTCCCATTTTGATTTTGCTTTTGGGACTTCATCTGAAAATGGGGCACAATTTATTAGACTGAAACAATTTTGTTCTTCTTATTTATCTTTCAAAGCTTTAGGTTTATATGGACAGTGCAATGAGTAACAAGATATTAATGTTTGTTACATACATTTACCTATCCTTGAATAATTTTTGTGATTGCACTAACTCTGTTTGGCCTCTTCTCAATTAGCTCTTTAATTTGGTTTTTTCACCAACATCAATAAAAAAAAAAATTCTATTTACTATATTTTAAAAAATCAAGGAGTATCACACTTGCTGAATTTAAATAGAAGAGATTTTTAGAAACTAATTTGGAAGATAAAAACAGAAAAACTCTTCATATCCATAAATAGAAATTGTTATCTGAGCATGGCTCCAAAAACAAAAGACAACGATTCTACCTACACGTATTTTTAGATTTTGTTGTAGTCATTTGCTCCTAAAGATGAAGAGAAAAGGAAGTCGAAGAGATGGAATTTAGATCCTTTCCAAATCCAAAGCATGTGCATGTCATAGTCTAAATTGTAAGAATAAATCTATGACAATTACATGAAATTAGAATACTAAATTAATTTAATTATAAAAGATATGATGATAGATTTGAGAATACCTCATTGATTCTATATCTTTAAAGGGTTGAAGAAATTAAGACTTATTCTGTTGTTCGCACTCCTTATCACAACTTATAATGAGGTAAATTGTAGAGTTAGAATTTCATATGAATATAAAAGGAACTTAATTAAGTTTAAATAAACCATAATACCTACCCATTATGGGTCTATAGGTTATGGGCCCATACTATTATCCACATTAATCAATCATAGATATCCAGTTTAAAATAATAAGATCACTAATTTAGTAGGTGGGTCCAAATGCATCCCAATGGAATATAAATTATCCAGTTTTTATTTAAAACTAAATTAACAATTGATTGTAACCCACAATAATTCTAACATTCTCTCACATGAGCAAAATCAATTCTCTATTTTAAAAGCTTTTATTTTTAAAAAAACTCTTGGGCTAATAATTAATTTTACAATATGGCCACATTTTAAAAACATATGATCCAAGATGCTATATCTAAATATGACTCCATCCAACTAAAACTAAATAACATTAAATCATAACAGTTATCATATCTCTTATTGATATTAAACCTTCCATGGTTACAACTTAGTCATTAATGTGAAGTGTGGCTAAAAAATAGTATACTAATGTGATTCAATAGCCAAATTACAATTTTCTCTCAAATGCCTTAAAGACAAAAAAAACTATATAGTTTGTCAAAAAAATTATCATACCTAAACTCTAATATGGCATCAATTACGGGCATAGTAGTCCTAATGACACCGAGTTTAAAACTTTGCAATCTATGCATATGTACAAAGGTATATAATAACCAAAGTTCAATGCATTATCGATTGATCGGAATACAAATCATGTAAATATCAAAAGTGTCTAAAGAAAATGTTCAACATAACAAGAAAATAATATAAATATCAAACTCTCACTAGCCAAACATATTAAAAGACCTTACAATGTCCATGTTCTTAACGTGTTTCATAAACATTATGGGTCTAAGTCCTTTAGATAAGGGATCAGCTAATGTGACACCATAATTTATTAACTTCATACCCTCATATTGAAGTTTAATCCCATAAGAGTATGCATAATTCTAACGAACGAGGAATAAAAATATTGCATTTTATGGCATTTTATAAGGTCCAAAATTTTTATTTCATGCCACGTGGGTCATGTGAACCCATCCATCTCATCTTCTATTTAAAATGTATCAATACAACTCGTATACATTATAAAACATTCCATGAACCACGGATTTGGAGGCCAAAACCAGAAAATATGCATGTTGGTTTCGAGTTCAGTTGACAAGTTTATGGTGCAAAATTTGAAAAATCATAACTAAATCTAAAAAGATCAAAATCCAGGAACACATAGCTTTCTGGAAATCTTTGGATGTTAACTTTATAATAAAAATAATTTCTAGCCATAATAACATCATTTGGACTATGTTTGACTATAGAAAAGTAACATAGGTCAGAATGCCTAGTGTTTTTAATACAATTTATTGTTATAAATTTCAAAATTTATAACTAATTCCAAAAAAATTCAATTTAGGAAAACTATATCAATTTGGAAATATACAGATGTTAACTAGATTAAAAAAATAATTCCAAACTAATTCAAAAGCCTTTAGACCCCGAAAACTAATAAAACAATAATTGAGGTTTGACTGTGCCCCTGATACTGACTTGAAATTTCAAAAAATTGGTTCTCCCTTTACAGACCTCTAATTGAGGTACTTTTAGCTGGTATAAGTCACTATGAATGTCTAGTTTCTCTCTATATAATTTCATAGTCATTGGAGTCCATTTGCCTCACGAATAATAGAGATGAAAATTTTGATCATTTACACAGTGACAACACCACTTTTGTTAAATTTTTCCAATTTTGAAAATTCACCAAAAATTCTCTAACACTCCAAATAATATGCACTTTAGCTTCCAAAAATTTATAGACAAAACTTATGTGTATGCCAAATTTCAGACCAAGAAGAGGTCATTTGGACATATTTTACTATAGCTCACACATATGGTCATTTTAGCATCATATAAGGGTCCAATTTGGTCTAAATGGTTTCCCATTGCTTCTACCACATTTTAGGCAAGTTCAAAAGTACAAATATAGCATGTATGAGCTTCTCAAATGGTCTAAACTACCATACATCATAATTTTACTATGCCACTTGTAAGAATACACATTCCATACTAGGCTACTAAGTGGTCAAATTGTATTTCCTCATCAATTAGGCTACCACTTTGGTTCATGCACTATTCTTACATACTTTTACATTTGCTCAAGCATTTACATCTCAAAAATATAATATATATATATATATATATCCATTTTGACATTTAAATACAATAAAAGTTACATGGTTGTCAAAATATGGCCCATCAAGCTCTTTGGCTTCCACTTTTCTCTCCTTAGGCACCGCCAAGACATGTGGAGATGGAAGAGGGAAGGGTGAGATTCATAGAATTTCAGTAGCTCATATACTCATTCAAGTAAGCAATCAAGGCATATATCATTCAAAATACACAAGTTGGCATTCAAGACAACTAAGAATCATTCAAAACATCATTTACATGCCATGAGATCATTTCAAGGCTAACAATAAACTTTAGAGACTTTTGGTCTAGTCTCACCTTATTTTTAGGACTTTTGAATTAGCTTCACCCTTGGCCTAAGAACTTTTAACTTGGCTTCACCTATCTATGAGACTTTTGGCTTTATCTTACCCATGGTTAGAGACTTTTGGCTTCACCTCACCTATATCAAGAGACTTTTAGCACCACCTTACCCTTAAGAGCAATTTTCACAACTAAAACATCATTCAAGAAACATATTAGTACAAATGCAACAAAGTAACATCAAATGGCATATCTCAAAATATATTGGCATATACAAGAATACAATGACAATTACATATCTAAGAATGCAAACAAGAATAGAGTGAAGAGCTATCTTGGTACTAAAACAAGTCTTTTACTTGGTTATTTCTCTTGCCCTAAAGCCACACATTTGCAAGTAGATGGAGTTTATTTCCTTTGCCCTAGACATAACAAATAGCATTCAATTATTCTCTTGGAATAAGCCAAAGCATTAGACACACACTTAAGAAGCATACTTAGTCCATCGGTTCCATAATAGCTCCATTAATGGCCTAATGAAGCAACTACCATGATTCAAGTTCTTGGCTTCATTTTCTTCTCATATCTAGGCCTCTTGGTTCCATTTAGACTCCTTGAAGTCATCACAAACTCATTTCCAAGAGTCTAGATACAAGTTGCTTCTTAAGGCTACCTTATAGAACCTATTGCCCCATCTCCCAATTTATGACTTCTAAATTTTTTCCAAGGGTTCCTTTTATCTTTTTCCATCACATATAATCCTAAACCAAGTTTAGAACAAATTAAAAATTGCCTAGGTCCCCTAACTCCTTTAGGCCAAGACATAAAGAGTATTTGGGGTTCATAGGGTTTCCAATTTTTCCTTGAAGGAAGAGGCACTTGGAAAGCTTCCTAAAGGTCTTAGGAACTCAAATAAACACTCACATATGCTAGAGAATTCATGAATCAAAACATAATTTACAAAGTGTTCATGAATCACTAGTTGTTCTCTCTTGAAATTCCATAGTTTTTCTTCCATTTTCTTTGCATTTCTCAAGTTTTCACACTCTAAATCAATAGTTTCTTGCTTCTTATAGGTCAAAACTTTCTCCCCCTAGGTTGTTCTATTTTTGATTGAAACACACACTCACAAAGCAAGGAAGAAGAAAGCAACAAAGGTAGATAAATTACCTTAATTCTAAGCTTATTTCAAAAGCTTCTTCCTTTGTTTTAACCCCTTCTTTGAATTTCTAAACTTTCTTCTTTGAACCAAGGCCAAAATAGAACCAAATAAATGACCAAAACTATAGAAAGAAAGCTTGAGAGGAGGAGAACAACATTAAAGAAGGAAAAGCCATGAAATTTTCCTATTTTCTTACCTTTTTCCTTGCTTCTTTCTCCTCTTTCTTAGCTCTCCTTGTGGGTGCTTCTTAACAAAGCTCACCCCTTGGTCTTGAGCAAAAAAAAAAGCTAGTTAGCTTAAGGAGAGAGTGGGACACCTCTTATAAAAGAAGAATGGAAAAGAAATTATTTCAAAAAATGACATTTATGTCCTGTGTGCATGGCATTTTTGTTTTAGTTTCATTTTAACTCCTGTTTGAGAATTGTATTTTCCATCATAAAATTTAGGTCCTCAACCTTATAAAATAGCTTTGGAATTATTCAATTTGGATTTAAAACCTTTTTGAACAAAATGGTTAAAGTTCAAATCAACTGATATTTAAAAACATACACCATAAGAGTTTTAATTATCCTAGGGTTTCCTATGATTTTTAGGGCACTTGAGAACCTCAGAAAGTTTAAAATTTTCATTTAAAAAGTTATCCTATGAGCTTTTCAAAAAGTGTCCATATTAAAAAAAAATGCCACTGGACTTTCGGCAAATTTTTTAAACCCTTTTGACATTAGTTTCTGAGCAACTCAAGATTCAAATTTTCATTTTTTATTATTTAAAATTTTATCCAAATTTTATTTGGCCTTAAATCATTCATATCATAAGACTTGTTTTTCAAACTAACTCATTATAGTGTTTTCACGAAATATTAGACGTTACAGCTAACATAAATATATGTGTCAATATATTGAACCACTATTTCGTTGTTCTTTATTAGATTTTTGACAGTCAAATATTTCAACTCTAGATGCTTAGAATCACTAGTAGTTTTACTATTTTTAGTGTAAAATACTATAGCACTATTGTCATAATAAATCCTTAGTGGTCGCATAACAAAATCCACAATAGGAAGCCTTATCATCAAATTTCTCAACCAAACAACATAAGTAGTAGTAGCAGCATAACAAGCAATAAACTCCATTTGTATAGTGGAGGAAGCAACAAAAGTCTGCTTCTTACTTTTCCAAAATATCGCACCTCTTGCTAACATTAAGATGTAACCAAAAGTTGACTGCTTATTATAATACTCTCCACCACAGTCAGGTCTTACTATCTTAATGACTTTTCCTAGTTATTTTTCTACCTTATGCGGGTCAACTCATGACAGAAAATGGGTCATACAAACTTGTGTGAAATTTAACTATTTCAAGAGCTTTTTTTCATGCATTTTTCTTGCGATTTCATGTGGCTTTCGTTCCTAATCTCATCATAAACATTTTAGCACCAAAAGCAACAAGTTTTATTCAAGATTTATGGATTTTCTAATGCAAGATTTACTTCCTAGGGCCGATGGTATGGAAGATGTCTTCTGATGTGTTTTCCTTGTAATTGTTCTATACATTCTATTTAGAATTTCATGCGAAACAAATCCATAGCCAAAGCCCCAAATTTAATCCACGAATTGCAAAGTTTCAATGCTTAAAAAGCTTCTGAAAAAAGTCTACCGTGGCCAAAAGTTTTCACATGAAATTGCAATGGAATTTATTTTTTATGCAATTGAAGAATGGGTTTTACTTATATGTTTAGCAGGGACATAATCTTTTAAAAAACATTCATCAATTTGACCTATTTTGTGAGATTGAAAATTCAATCTTAAAACTTTAACTTAAAATTCCAAAATTCAAATTCTCCCTTTGTGATACATGAAAATTCACAATTCAGATGTCAATTGATTTACAATTTTAATATCTACAAAAGCCTGAAGTCTTGGGTTCCAATTTTTTTGAAAATCATCCAATTAAAATTTTAAAACTTATATGGATAAAAATTGTAAAAAGTTAAAAATTTTAAGCATGTATTCATGTCTTTAAATTAATTATTAGATTCTAAATCATATGATTCAAAGCCCTAATACCAAATGTAAGAATAAATTTATGACAATTACATAAAATTAGAATACTAAATTGATTTACCTATAGAAGACATATCGACAAGTTTGAGAATACCCCGTTAATTTGAATCTTTGAAGGCTTGAAAAGATTATGCCTTTTTCTGTGATTCATACTCCTTATTACAACTTATAATGTGATAAGTTGTGGAGTTATAATTTGACATAAATATAGAGGGAATCTAGCTAAGTTTAAATAAATCCTAATACCTACCCATTATGTGCCTATGGGTTATAGGTCTGCACTATTATTTATACTAATCAATCATAGATATTCAATACAAAATAATAGAATCACCAATTTAGTAGTTGGGCCTAAATGCATCTAAATAAAACATAAATTAGCCCATTTTTATTTAAAACAAAATTGATAATTAATTGTAACCCACAATAATTCTAACAGATTTCATAATTTTATTTTTTTTAAAATTAAACATCATTTTTTAGTTAATATTTTAAAAAAGATTATCTTTATTTTATATTTTATATCCTTTAAAAACTATTAAAATTGAAAAAAAAATTTAGACCATTCAATAATGTGCACCTTTTAGATTCGCATAAAATCTATTTGCTAAAGAGGAGAGTGGCAGCCTTTGCTTTTCTCTCTCTCTTTCCATTCAACAATTCTAGCCTGTGCATTTCTCTCTCTACCCTCATTTAGGTTGAGTCAAAAGCTTATTGCACATGTGGCAATCATGTGTATAAGTTGTTTGCCACCTTAACCAAAAAATAATGTCTTTGTGCCATGTCGATATGATAGGGAGTAAAATTTTAATATTTGTAAAGTGTAAAATTTAACACTGAAATGATTAAAAATTATCAAGATTTTATAAACAAAAATAAATTATATAGATGAAATCATTAATTTTTCTTTTAAAGATTTAAAATCTCCATATCTTTTGAGTAGTATGAGATTTTTTTTTGATAAGGTAAGAACATTATATGTTAATATATTAATATATGCATTAAATCATAAGTATATTATAAAAGTTAATGATAAGTGTATACGTGCATTATTAATAAGATGAATGCTAACTTTTAAAAGTTATATGTACAATAAATTTATTAAATCATTAATAAAAATAAAAATAAAAAATATCATTTGTTCATTAAAAAATGATAAATATTAATCATTTAAATTATTCCTTATAAATCTTAACATAAAAAACGTAACACATATTTAGAGACAATCTTCTAATTCTAAATAAATTATAGTACTTTCATTAATTTTTTCTAAAACTATATGAGCCTTTCTTTTATTTTTAAAATATACACAGACTATTTTTAAAATAAAAATTTATGTTATATTTTTAGTATAATTTTAACTTTTTAAGTAAAACTAGATGGGGCCCATGCTATTAGCACGGGTCCCAATGCAAAAAAAAGTTAAATTTTTAAAACAAATTTAGAAAAGAAAAAAAGAATGAACATACACAAAACCCGAAACAAAGGAAGTTGCTATTGTTCCAAAGTCAATGAACAGTGACATCTTCTTACAAAGTTTATAATATATATAGATACTCTCTATTGAATTGAATACATAATTTTTTTGTTAAATTTAATGAAATCAAAATATTTTATATTTTATATTTTTATCTATTCATTTGAAAATAAAATTTATTCTTTTTAATTTTTATTTTTTCATATTTAGATATAATACATATGTATACATTTAAATTAATAGAAGATATTTTATTATGAAAAATTCAAATTTTAATTTTGGTTATTTTCAAAACCAAAGTAGATTGGTCGGTTTGATTGATTGAACTAGAAACCAATCTCTAGTTCAATTTGATTAATTTAGAAAATCTATTACAAAATAATTGATAAAAAATAATCAAATCAACCAAAAATCGGTTGAACTAGTTAAAAATCAATTAAACTGGTTATTAACCTTTTTTATTAAGATTTTTTTATATAATGAAATATTTCATCTTGAATAAATTTAAAAATTAAAAATAGAAGTAACTAGAAGAAAGATGAAGTTGAAATATAAAGAAATTAAAAAAAAAGATAAATAATATAAAAGAAATAGAAGGTGTGGTTACTTGGCTATTTTTTATACTTTCTCAGTTAGGCTCTTCTAGTAGTAATTTTTTTAAATATTAATGTATTTGGCTAAAATTGTCATTTTTCTTTTAGTTTTATTATTTTTTAATGATAAATGAAATCTTAATATAGTTTGAAAATTTTAAAAGTTTAATATTAAATACTTTTAATTGTTGATAGTTTTTGTTTTTCAATTAAAAAAATAACTTCTCAAATATCTTAAAAAATATTAAATTAGTAATCAAATATTTAAAATTTAATAACATTTATTTATTACATTAGAATTTTAATATATAAGAATTTAAAAATATATATTTAATTATTATTAATTCAATCATAATTAAATAATAAATTGCAAATCACTACCTTAATTGGTTTAATAATTAGTCTGATTTTAAAAATAGCACTTTCAATGTTTTTCTTTTAAGACTATTTATGAGAATAAAAATTAGTTGTAGCTACCGGAGGAAGTAAGGATATATTAAAAAGGCAATAACTAATCACTTTGAATTTGATAATGGATGTACTAGCCAATGTGTGTGCGTTTCATCTTAGACTTTGGATCTTTTGAAGTATAAATCATTTTAAAATACAAAAAGAGTGGCATAAAAAGTGAGAGTGCATAGAATCCACTTCCTCTATTTTCTCTTACTCTCTTTTTTTTAATATATATATATCTCTCTCTATTACGAAAACACTCTATAGTGCTCAAAATATACAAAGGATAAATAAAGTACACTCTTCTACAATATATATTTCAAAAATATATAAAATTATCTTCTACTTTAACACTCACATAATGACGCAAATTGTTTAGTAGAAAAGTTTATAAATCAAGCTAAATGACAAAAGTCCAAACATAAGACTTAAAAGGTTTAGTAGTCAAACAAATCTTAGGAAGGTCATAACTTTTGACTTATTTGGAGCTTTGGCCTATAATTATTCAATTGGGATCCTTTTGAACTCTAAAATCCCTCATTTGTGCATATTTTAGAATCGTTCTAATTATTTTCTATTTTAAGATTTTTTTTCTTATTTTAGAGTATTATTCTATTTCCTTTTTTATTTAGTTGTTTAACAGATATTTCCTTATTTATTAAAAGTTGATTAGGGTTTTCTGACTTTCAAATAAATACCTTATGCATTGAATTAATCCATAGATGAATTATTCGATATATTTTTGTTCTTATTTGTATTTTGTCATAAATAAACATAGTTACTCTTTCTTTGCATGTATTTGATGCATCATATAATTATTGCATGAAGATGTTCTTGGATATATTACCATTATTTATTATTGCATTCGAATTTGCTCCATATGAGGCACCTTCAGAAATTCAACGAGAGAGGGATGTTTGAATTGAAAAAGCTAAGAATAGAACTATTACAATTCAATGAAGAAAATCCAAGTTCTTCAAATGGCATCCCTAGTTTCAAGCCAATCAGCCACAAGTAAACAAACAGAACTTACTAACTCTATATACCAACAATGCAGTTGAGATGGACTACGAAAGCGAGAATAGAAAAATAATCAAGAGACCAACAGTTAGCAGCATCACATTGGATTTTAGGTCCAAAAAGCAACAGCCACACAAAAGAAGATTAGCAAACAACAGAATATGATGCTTTGAGTGTCTGTTCGATTTTATATAATTGGGCATAGACGTGGATATTTATTAAAGGAAGGTATTAGTAGCATTAAATCCTCATAAAATTCAAGTTGACACATATGCAAACAAAGAATATAAATTTTATAAGCTGGGAGAAAGGATACACAATATCCTGTTTTTTATTAATGTAACATCAGTAATTGACTACCTTACAATTCTGCCCTCGTCAATTCAACAGCCAGCCAAAAATTATCATTGACCATATATCTCTCTTTTACATTAGAAAACATGAACTAACAACAATATTTCTTAAGTTCAAGAATAAATAGGAATTACAGCATAATTATTATTTAATAAAGAATCTGAAATTCAGAATAAAGAGAGAAGTTACAAATTTAAAGAAAAATGTTAGGTTCTCAATTTCAAGCATACATAACAATCAGTGTAGCTTACTTTCTAACATGTAAACTAATTTCGAGCTCAAGGCAGCGGGCGGATTCAATCAATTAATCCAGCGAGCAATTCAAACAATTCAATCAACACATGCACTAAGAGAACCATCGATTCAAGCAACTCAATTAACTCCATTCCTTTAACGCAATATCTCCATGCATTAATGAAGGAGGATGTGGTCACAAAGACACGAATTAACACATTCTCTTCCAACAACATCAGCAAAATGAAGCAGCAATTGAGATTTGAAAAGATAACACCCACGCTTTCAACAGAACCATCGATTCAAAAATTCACAGTGCTTTCAACCTCATAGATACCCAACTTCAACAGAACCATCGATTCACAGAAAGGGAAAATTAACATTCGAAGTTGCATTCGAAGAGCAGATAGGCTTCAAGAAACACGTCGGGATTCCTTGCGAGAGAATTTTCTGATCTTCGTAGAGCACAGACAATGCTTCAGAACTCCTAAGGAAACGCTGCGTTTAATGGGGGAAATGACGGACGGCCAGGATCCAACAGACGGTGCAGATTTGTGCTCTTTGAAGAGAAAAGGAAGAAGGCAAAACACAGCGTTTCACCTTGCTTTTGGAGAGCCGCTCTTTGAAAAGCAGTAGGGAATCTGGACGCTTAGTGCATACAGCTACTTCTTACATGGTTCAGGCTGCGTTTCGTATGGTATAATAAGAAAGGGGAATGGGTGACTGAAAAGAAATCTTAAGTGTCCGTTTGGGAACACGTTGGAAAATCACATTTTAGTAGAAGCTCAAATTTCTTATTTTTGATGAAATGTGGTTTGGGGATGCTTCAACGCTTTTTCAAATACGCCATAGGTAATGTTTGTTTGGTGGGCAGATAACATAACAGGGATAACTAAAGTTAGTTTTATTATTCAGTTTCCGTTAATTAGTTTGTTAGTAAGTTGCAATTACTATTATAAATACACTCAAAGTATCATAGAATATAAAATATATCTCAATATATTCTTCTCTCGTTTTTGCTTCTCTTCTTCTCTTGACTTCTCTTGACTTCTCTGTTGCTTCTGGTATCATGATATCAGAGCAACTCCTTGCACAAATTTCTTGAGTGCTCTCGAAGGCAGGCACAATGCCTATTATCACATCCTCCGATACTGAGAGTGGTGCAACTCCATCTAGGAGTCAAGATCCCGCCACTGATCCATCATCTCCGTACTACCTCCACCCCAACGAAAATCTAGCCTTAGTACTGGTGTCACCACCGATGAATGGAGCAAATTATTAGTCGTGGGCATGGGCAATGCACATGGCATTGCTTTTGAAGAATAAATTCAAGTTTGTTGATGGGTCAATCAAGCCGCCAACTACCAC
The DNA here is from genome assembly GCA_032878935.1 of Erythrophleum fordii. Taxonomy (NCBI): domain Eukaryota; kingdom Viridiplantae; phylum Streptophyta; class Magnoliopsida; order Fabales; family Fabaceae; genus Erythrophleum; species Erythrophleum fordii. Next base: position 14,973,703 of record JAVQMF010000050.1, read on the forward strand.
CGATCCCCTTTATTCTACATGGGAGTGATGCAATACAATAGTACAATCCTGGATCACCAAGACTCTTGAAAATAATATTGCCCAGAGCATTCTCTGGATTGATAACGTGTGTGACATATGGGCTGATCTAAGGGATAGATTATTCCAAGCTGATATGTCACGAATTGCGGAGCTGCAAGAAGAAGTTTACAGTCTTCGACAGGGTGACTTATCCATTAACGACTACTTCACAAGACTCAAAATCTTGTGGGATGAATACAGCAACCTAAGACCAGTCAAATCATGTGTCTGTTAACCTGCTTGTTCGTGTAATTCAAGAAAGATCTCTCAGACATACCCAGAGCAAGATTACGTAATCAGATTTCTAAGGGGATTGAATGATCAATACAATTCAGTGAAGTCGCAGATCTTGCTCATTGATCCTATTCCCTCGATCAATAAAGTCTTCAGTCTTGTTCTTCAACAAGAACGAGAACTCACTTTAGGACTTGAGCCCAAGGTTTTTTTGACAAAAACTTTTATAAGACAAAATAGTACTTGTAGTCTGTCGAATTCTAAAAATGCAGGGAACACCAAATTCTGTACGTTTTGTGGTAAGCCTAGACATACTATTGAGACTTGTTATAGGAAACATGGGTTTCCTCCTGGCTTCAAATTTCGAAATCAGTCAAGCACTGTCAATCAAATGAGCACTCAAGAGATAATCCCAGAAGCATCACAACCACAACCTTAATTCTCTTTCGAGCAGTATCAAAAACTGCTCTCACTGATTCAAAAGGAAGTTTTAGACAACACCTCTTCTGTTAATCGGTTTACCGTAAACACTAATGTAGCAGGTAACCACCTAAATTCTTCATTCAAAGATAATACTTGGATTCTAGACTCTGGGGCTACTAATCTTGTATGCAGATCACTAGCTTGGTTAATCTCTTATACGGTTATTCCACCAATCAATGTCAAACTACCTAATGGATCCTTCATCATTGCTTGCTATTCGGGCACAGTGTCACTTCCTAACTCATTAACCTTAACTAATGTTCATTACATACCTGGTTTTTCTTTCAATATTATCTTTGTTTCGAAAGTAACCTGGTTTCTTCCTTACTATCTAATTTTTGGGGATTCTTACTGTTGGATATAGGAAATTCATCCTTGGAGAATGATTGGTACAACTAAACTCCTTAAAGGGCTATACATTCTACACGCAGATATGCCACAAACCTTAATGTCTCATGTCAATGTTGCTGCTCAAGACTCCCTGTCACAACATTCACACTCAGACTATGTACTCTGGCACCTTAGACTAGGTCATGTCTCACATTCTGTACTTCATTCATTACACAAGTTGGTTCCATTTATTCCTTGTAAACCTACAACTGCGCCATGTGACATATGCCACTTTGCCAGACACAAACGATTGCCTTTTCCTGTGAGCGCCAGTAAAAGTAGTAAAATTTTTTACTTGATTCACATCGATATATGGGGACCATTTGCTCAGCCCTCTATCCATGGTCACAAGTACTTTTTGACTGTCATAGACAATTATTCCTATTTTACATGGATCTTTCTCATGAAATCCAAATCTGACACTCGTTCCTAATTACAACACTTCATTGCCTACATTCATACTCAATTTGACATGACTATCAAGTGCATTAGATCAGACAATTAGTTTAGAATTTGCCATGACATCCTATTTTGCCTCTCAAGGCATATTACATCAAACATCATGTATAGAGACCCCACAACAAAATGGTTTAGTGGAACAAAAGCACCAACATATCCTTAATGTTGCTCGCTCTCTCATGTTTCAATCCTCTCTGCCTCATCAATATTGGTCTTATGCTACTGTCCATGCCGTCCATCTCATAAATCGCTTACCATCTCCCATTATTAATCAACAAACTCCTTTTGCACCATTACATAATAAACCACCCACTTATGATCACATTAAAGTCTTTGGCTCCTTGTGCTATGTTGCCACTTCTACCCATAATCATTTAAAATTTGATCCCAAAGCCAAAAAGTGTATATTCCTTGGTTACTCTACCGGCACTAAACATTTTCTTCTCCTTGAGCTTTATACCCGAACCTTATTCATCTCACATGATGTCGCCTTTCATGAAACTGTCTTTCCTTTCTCCACTGTTATAGCTCCCACCTCAACCCCCACCCTTCCATCTATCCAAACCAACCCCTTTTTGACTGGTCTGAACATTTAAATCTTCCACCTTATATGCCTCCTGCACACCTACCCGAAGGTTTGCATCTACATTGCCATCACCTTCATCCATACTAGAACCTCACTCACCTCCCCTACAGCTTTCCCAACCTGCCCCTCCACTTGTTCAACCAAGAAAATCAATTAGAACCCATCAACCTCCCACGTATCTGTGTGATTATCACACTGCCCTTCAAGCTTCAACCACGCCATCTTCTCAAGGTTTCTTTCATCCCCTATCTACTATTTTGTCCTATTCTAATCTTTCTCCCTCTTATAAAAATTATGTTCTGGCTACATCTATTGTTTCTGAGCTAAAATCATATAACCAAGCTATGAAGCATGCAGAATGGCGAGATGCTATGCAAGCTAAAATTACAGCTCTTGAACAAAACAACATATAGGTTCTTATACATCTACCTGCTAGCAAACACCCGATTGGCTGCAAATGGGTGTATAAAATGAATCACAGGGCAGATGGTAGCATTGAGAGATACAAGGCCCGACTCATCATGAAAGGGTATACACAGACTAAGGGCTTGGATTACTTTGACATCTTTTCTCTAGTTGCAAAAATGACAACCATCAGATTGGTTCTTACCATCGCTATTGCCAAAGGATGGTTTCTACACCAATTGGATGTCAACAATGCCTTTCTCCATGGTGATCCCCATGAGGAAGTCTACATGAAGCTTCCATAAGGCTTCCATTCCATTGATCCCCAACTAGTATGTAAATTACAAAAATCTTTCTATGGCTTCAAGCAGGCCAATCGTTAGTGGTTCTTCAAACTTTCCACTGCCTTGATCTCTTATGGATATCATCAATCACAATCTGCTAATTCTCTGTTCACCAAAGTTACTGACAATTCTTTCACTGTCCTACTTGTGTATGTCGATGACCTTATATTGGCAGGAAATAATTTGACGGAAATACAACATATCAAAGCCTTTCTTGATAGTTCCTTTAAAATAAAGGACCTTGGTGAGTTGAAGTATTTTCTTGATCTTGAAGTTGCCCGCTCTAACAAAGGCATTGTTTTGTCCCAACAAAAGTTTGCTCTTGAAGTGCTTGAGGATTCTGGTTTCTTGGTTTCCAAACCTATCAAAATACCAATGGACAGGTCTATACGATTGTCTAAGACTGTTGGTCATCCAGTGGCTGATTCTTCTGCATATCACATGCTTGTCGATCACCTTCTTTACCTCACAATAACCTGCCCTGATCTCAATTACGCAGTGCAACAGCTTAGTCAATTCTTCTCTGACCCCCGAGATGTCCACTTGCAAGCAACCCACAGGATTTTACATTACATCAAAGGGTTTCTAGGCAAAGGCCTCTTCTTTCCCTCAGACTAATTTGCAACTCAAATGCTTTAGCGATTCCGATTAGGCCATTTGCTAGACTCTCGAAGGTCTAGCATAGGTTTTTGTGTTTTCTTGGACAAAGCTTTAGTATCCTGGAAGTCCAAAAAGCAACCTACAATCTCACGATCTTCTTCTGAAGCCAAATATCGAGCTTTAGCCACTACTACATGTGAAGTTCAATGGCTTTTATACCTTCTTGCAGACTTACACATTCCCCACTCCCTGCCAGCTCTTCTTTATTGTGATAACAAATTAGCTCTCTAGATAGCGGCTAATCCAACATTCCATGAACACACCAAGCATATTGAGTTAGACTACCACTTAGTATGGGAGAAGGTCCAGTCCAAGGTGGTTCACCTCCTCCCTATCAAGTTGTCTGATCAGCTTACCAATGTATTCACCAAACCTTTATCTTCTGCTCCATTTACCAACTTCATTTCCAAGTTGAGCATGAAAGATCTCCATGCTCCGCTTGTGGGGGGTAACAGGGATAACTAAAGTTAGTTTTATTATTCAATTTTTGTTAATCAGTTCGTTAGTAAGTTGCAATTACTATTATAAATACGCTCAATGTATCACAGAATATAAAATATATCTCAATATATCCTTCTCTCGTTTTCGCTTCTCTTCCTCTCTTGACTTCTCTGCTACTTTTGGTGTCATGACACTTCGAATTCTCCATCTATGAGGTTGGAGGGATAATGAATTCTCCAAAAAGATGATTTTTACCTTTAGAATCCTATCCAAAAACTACTCTCTGTGAAATTTTAGCAGTGGTGGCCCTAGTCAGAAATTTTAGCAGCTAGAGGGCATTAATCTCATTGAGACGGAGACGGAGACGGAGACGAAGATATTTCCTATATATTTAGATTTCAAAGAGAATGCTTCTTTCAGTGGTTCATCCCTTCCTTTCTCAATCTATTTTGATCTTTTTATGCGCGGATACAGATAGGCTAATTTAGCTATTCTTGTGCATTTTTGTTATCTCAGCCCTATTCCAAAATATGGGTAGCTAGCAGCATAAAAAAAAAGAAAAATTACTCTTAGTGTTAAAATTTTTACTTAATTTTTATTATTTAAAAATTTGTAATTAAATTTGTTAAATTTTTGTGAATATTTTATTAAATTTTGTTGAAGTGATAAATTATATATTATTTTAATATCATAAATATATATAATTTAAACTAGTTTATTTAAATAATATATTACATCATATATTATATATATAAGTTAATTTTATTTCATTATCTATTTATTTATTTTGGGTCTAAATCATATGTGAATTCAAAGCATTAAAATAACGTATGAAAACAATGTTTTCAAAATTTAACAAAATGTTGTCAATAGTTTAATAATAAGAATTAAATTTTAATATTATAAGAACCAAAGTATAAATTTTAAATTATAGAAATTAAGTTAAAATTAAGTAAAATTATAAAGACTAATAAAATAACTCAATAAAAAAACCATACAAGCAAGAAGAATTATATATATACATACATATATATATATATATATACATATGTATAGAGTATAAAAATAGATCAACTAGCATGAGAAAACCTAAAATTCTTTCTTTCACTTAGATTGCAGAAAGAGAAGCCTTGAGTTCTTTAGTATATAGAATGCAATCAAATGGAATGGAAAGAAAAATTGAATTAAAAAAAAGTGATTTTACATATTAAAAATGACACTTGTGTTTCTATTTTTAAAAAATATTATATTTTTAGTTTGTGATTTTGGTAATATTATTTGAAATAAATATTGGTAAAGAAGTCCACATTATTGATTGATGATGTTTATGTATGCCTCATTGTTTTTGGACATAATTTGTCAGAGCACTTGAAAGACACTCTTAGCACTTGTCAATTCAAATGTTGTTCTCATACTTCTTCTTTTTTTTTTTTTCCTCATATGTCAGTGAATACCACATAAATTCTAGTCCTTTAGATAACCACCTAACTCAGATCTTGAACTCTGGTGTCATGCCCAACACCAAGTAATCATTAAGACTTAAGATAGTCTTTGAGTTAACTTACTCTGGTGTCATGCCCAACACCAAGTAATCATTAAGACTTAAGATAGTCTTTGAGTTAACTTATTATAAGTCGTCACAATTTGTTAATTACTCTACTGAAAAAGATAGTAGATTTATCTTTATAAAATTTTGAAAAACAATAATTGTTCCTTAAAATTTTTGCTTGAAAACATTATATATTCTTTTGGAGTGAGACATTTAAAATTTGAATAAAATTTTACTATAATTCTCTAGAAATAACTCCCATACTAATTAACTTTCTCAAAAATTTTTATGTCACTTTACAACTCCAAAGTTTAATTTTTCTTTTCACAGCCCAAATGAATATTCACTCATAAAAAGATCATATAAAATGATTTTACTCTAAAGCTATCATATAGAATGATTTTACTCTAAAGCTTTATGCAGGTGCTCTCATGCCTTCACTTTGCTTTCTATCGTAGGAGGTGTTTGGTAAGCATATGAGATATATTAATTGCATGTAAAATATTAAGAATCCAAATGCAAGCATATGAGATGTTGAGTAATGATATTAGACTAGTTGAATAGGATAAAAGGGGACTTTGAAATCACAAAATAAAAAATTTCATATGTTATAGAAATCTAACAAATAAGGGTATCTACATAAATAAAATTACTAAATATAGAATACAACATTTTATAAAGGTCAAATGGAATCTATTGCACTTGAAAATTCTAACACAAAGGAAAGAAACTATATATGTAATAATTTTAACTTGCATTTCATGAAATATGAATTCAATTAACATCAAAAGTGTTTAATTTCTTAAAAAGTTCACTATGAATATGGAGGTTCAATCCAAGTGCCAACAATGGCTCCTTGGTATTGTAGAAACTTTCCATAGTGTCTTGACCATCAAAATGAAATTTTTTTGTCTCCAAAGAATAATATAGAATGCTATTGCCATGAAATCTTGTAAAGCAAATCCTATTCTCTGTTCACATAATCCTTGCTACTGCAGAAACACAAGAAGATCAAGAGATATAAATCACATGATTTCTTAAGCTTTCCACCTTTTCCCAATGCATTGTAGTAAAATATAAGCTGAAAACATGCAACCACTTCCCCATTTCACCCATAACCATTGACAAAAGCCTTCCATCACATTCTAATAAGAAATTTTTGTGAAAAGATCTACATGGTGTTTTAGGTTTTGTAGGGACATCCCAAAAAACATTCCATTCAAGCTTTAAGCTAACCTACTCTTTTTCATAGTTCAAAATTAACAAATTTCCTTTTAGACCTAAAAAATAAAAGGATCCTTTATAAAATATTGGAGAACTACTATTTAACCAAAATATAGTATCAAGCTCCATACGAGCTCTTAGCCATTGTTTGTTTCGTTCCATAGTGTTAACCCTAACCTTAAGTTCATAACCAAAAGGATAGCAACCATACCTTACAACTAAATAGTTTGGAGAAGTTGGCAAGGATGAGAAAGCCATGCCATATGAATTAGCACATCCTTCTTTAGGTGGAGTTGGTAATTCAATGATTTCCTCGGTACATGGGTTTAAAAATGACAAAGAAGACTTTCCATCTAACATCAGCAACCAACCATTTTCTTGAATAACACACTACACTTCCTTTCAGTGATTCAGGAAGATTCATGAGAAAACTGATACCATAAATAGGATCAACCACTTTTAAAGTAGCCATATCACTGTTACAAATCAAAAGCCACATTGGTGATGATGAAGAATAGGTTTTTAACCTTTCAAAGCTTGTCTCCATTGGAGCTTAGGAACCATGAAATGACAATTTTGACACAGTGCAAAAATTCAAGTAGTCAAGAAGGCTTAAACAATCTACAATCTTCATTAGAGAATCTAATGGAAGATAAAAAAATCTTTTTTTTTTTCTTTTTGAGTTCCCTCTACACTACTATCTTCTTTTTTATCAAATTCTTCACTTTGTTCATCTTTGCTTACAAGAGGACCATTGTACTCCATTTGCATATAGGTGCGACTTAGACTAAATAAAAAAATCAATTACAATATTAGAAGATGTAATTCACGATCTTTGTAACAATAGAGCATACAAAAAAATAATGACAAATAGATGAAATCATAATAATTATACCAGACACGATGAGGCACAAGAATCGTGGAAATCCAAAATGTTGGTGCATTTGGAGAAGGTAAACTAATTGATAGACAACCATATTTAACATTGAATGAGTATAAACCCTTGTCCTCTTAACAATTAAACTATATAGAATCACGTTCTATTCCATTTCCAAATGCTGGATAGCAAGAAGCACCCACTTCTTGACCTATCAAACTTTCAATTGTCTCCCAAACCATTCTTTCAAAATCTAATTTGAAGACCATAACTTTAGTAACTTCATTAAAATTTGAGCCAACAAAAACAATGTGGACATAAAATAGTTCTCCATAGCATTCAATAAGCCAATCTCAAAACTGACACACAAGTGTCCCTAGTGTATTTTTTGTGCTTGTCCTTGGCCTTTGGCATAAAGGCTTTATACGAAGGTGGTTGGCTTTGTCTATGTTGAGTGCCACTAGGTGATCATCTCCAAAAAGAGTAAAAGAATACAATTTTCCATTACAAGAAACATAGTGTTAGAGGTACATCCTAGTTTCACCAATCTTTCATTCAAAATTGCTAATCAAGTAGGCATAAGGAATCTCAATCCATTGTTTATCTTCTACAGCTTCAAGATGTATGAATATGATAGAACAAAGAACATTCTCAAACAATATAACCTTGCAATTGGGGTCTCCAGGTGTTGATGAACTTTAATGAGAGTGGAGGTAACTTGATTAATGAGTGGGAAATTGTGGGGTTCCAAAGAGACAAGTGGATTTCGTTGTCTCCTTCAGAGACAAGAAACTAATTAGAACAATAAGCTACCATGTTTGAATCTCCACTCATATGAGGGAACCTCTTGTGGTAGATTTTGCGAGGCTCAGGCAGTGAGCAAAAAAGTTAGTTGTTCATATGTTGGCCATAAGTGTAAACAAGCCAACGACATGGCTCTAAAGGTAGATCACTTTTGTGGCTTTCTCTTTCCCAAGACTTCACCATGCTTGCAACAACTAGCCATTTGGAGATTGACAATGTAAGTTAGTCGTCTCTTCTTGTAGAAATATGATGAAATCATAAAAACAATTAGCATAGAAGGACTAGTGCCATTTATGCTTTCTATTGAAGGAGAGACAAGTGGCACCTACTTTAAAATCTCTTATAGTATAGAAGTAAAGCTCTTTTTTCTCTTTTTAAAGCAAGGATGCACATAGTCTTAATTCTCTCCATATCTACAAATATCTTATTGCTAACAGAGCCAATTAATCTCAAATAAAAGATTTATTCTACTATGTTTAAAACTAATCTTAAAGTAAAGTTCCAAAATCAAACTAAAAATAAGATGAAGATTGCAAACACAAGTATGCAATGTATATAGATGAAAATTAAGCTTCCAAGCCTTTTTTTTATATATAAGAGGGCTCTAAAGAGTTATATTTGATTTGAAGAAGGAAATCCAAGAAATTAAATTCTATTAGTAATAGGACTTTAATTACCAATAAGATACTTTATTAGCTAAGATAATTACAAATTATAAAAAATAGTATTATTAATATTTTATAAAAATTAATCTAGTTAAAAATTTAAAGATTTAAAATCCCCATATCTTTTGATTACTATGAGATTTTTTTTTTAAGGATAAAATGATAACATTATATGTAAATATGTTAATATATGCATTAAATCATATGTATTCTTCCAATTTACCACACGTCTATCATTAATAAGGTAAATTCAAATTTTTTAAAATTATATATACTATAAATTTATTAAATCGTTTATAAATATAGCAAACAAAATAGATCATTTGCTCATAAAAAAGATAAAGAATAATTATTTAAATTATAGATTATAAATCATTAACATAAAAAAATAACACATAATCAAAGACAATCTTTTTAATTATACATAAATTAAATGGACCTCTCTATAATTTTGTTAAAATTATATGAACATCCCTTTATTTTTAAAATATACACAAACTTCCCTTAAAACAAAAAGTTATGGAAGTATTTATTTTAATTTTAAGTTTCTTTATTAAAATAATTTTTATTAATCTAAAAATATGATTTTTTGTTAATTTTTATAAAATCAAAATATGCTATTTTGCATTTTTACTTGTACATATTTAGATATAATACATATTTTTATACTTAGGTTAATAAAAAAATTTAAATTTAAACTAAAGTATATATTTTGAAAGTAAAAAAAGATCTATATAATTTTAGTAAAACTTAAAAGAAATTCATATAATTTATTGTCAATATATAGTTGTGTTTTAATTTTTTTTCATTTTTATTTATAATTTTAACTAATTTACTAATATAATTACATTTACATATTTTTAACTTTCAGCCTTACATATTTATTTTTATACTTCGCACTAAGTTGATATTTCAGTCATAGGTACTTAATTTCATTATTTACATTGATTAAGTCTAAGTTTTGTTTGTTCTCCTATTTATAATTTCAATTTGTATATATTTATATATAAATAGAAATTACAATTTTTTTTAAAAAAAAGCCATTTAAATAATTATTGATCTTTAAAACTTGACAATGAACTTTTTAAAATTTTAAATATATGTAGATAAACATCTATCATTAATTATTATATTATTTTACTAAAGAAGCACATTAAGGGAGTTATTTGTATATGACTTAAAATTCACAAAGTTATTTGTATATGACTAAAAGTTTAATAAAATTATTTATATAAAAAATAAGGTTTAAAAAATTTATTATCACTAACATATCTTACTCTGTTAATGAAATAATAGATTAACTGACAATAAAAGATTATTTATATCAATTTAAAAGTTTAAAAGGTTCATTATCAAATGTTAAATATCAATAAGTCATTTGTACATAACGTAAAGTTCAGAAAAGTTTGCAATCCCTTCCCCCCCTAAAAAAAAAAAAGAAAAGAAAAGGAGGTAACATCTTCAGAAAGTTTGAAGGACATAATAAAGGAAAATGATTCACAAAATTTAGGATATACAAAAAAGGAGTTTTCAAAGAGTTCACCTAGTTTGCAGACACAAATATTCAATATTAATACACGTTCTATTTCATTTGTGCCGAAGACTTATGGGGATCTTTATAAATACATATATCAAGGTAGTATAGTTATATTTGATATGAATAAGGGATCCAAGAAATCGAGTTTCTGTTTTCAATACTACTTAATTACCAATAAAATATTTTTAAGACTTTTATTTGAGAATCTAGTCATCAACTATTTTAACAAATTTCATTAATTAAGATAATTATATGAACTATAAAAAACAATACTATTACTATTTCATGAAAACAATTAATATATATATATATATATATAACTAGTGACACCCACTTATCACTATTATACTCTTAGGCTATTCTAACTTATTAGACATTTTAAACTTTAGAATCTTCTGTAGTGGAAAAAGGAAACTCTTTTCTTTTCTTGTTAAAGCAAGGGAGCAAGTAGTCTTAATTCTTTCTATATTCACAAAATCCTTATTAGTAACGAAGCCTATTAATGTCAAATGAAAGATATATTATACTACTTTTAAAACTAACCTTAAAGTTCTAAAATTGAACTAAGAATAAGCAGATGATCAAATTACAAGCACAAATATGCTACGTATTATGCAAATTAAACCTCCAAGCCTTTCATATATATGAGGGCTCTAGAGAGTTATATTTTATTTGTACAAGGAAATCCAAAAAATTGAGTTCTATTAGTAATAGGACTTTAATTACTAGTAGGATATTGATAAGATTTCTATTTGAGATCCTAGTTATCAATTATCTTACAAATTTTCTTAGCTAAGATAATAAGAGATCATAAAAAAAATAGTATTATTAATATTTTATAAAAATTAATATAGGTAAACTTTTAAAGATTTAAATCCCCATATCTTTTTGAGTAGTATGAGATATTTTTTGTAAAATAAGAACATTATATGTAAATATGTTAATATATGCATTAAATTACATATATTATAAAAGATAATGATATGTATATTTCAAATTTGCCACACGTCTATCATTAATAAGATAAATGCTAATTTTTTAAAATTATATATACTATAAATTTATTAAACCATTAATAAAAATAGAAAACAAAATAGATCATTTGTTCATAAAGAGATCAATATTAATTATTTAAATGAATTTTTATAAATGCATATATCAAGGCTGTAGAGTTATATTTGATATGAGTAAAGAATCCAATAAATAGAATTTCTATTTCCAGTATAGGTTAATTACAATTAAGATGTTTGTAAGATTTTTACTCGAGATTCTAATCATCAACTATCTCAACAAACTTTTTAAGTTAAGATAATCATGAACTATAAAAAATAATATCATTACTATTTCATAAAAACTAATATGCAATAGATTCATAAAATTCTTATATTATTACTATATATATATATATATATATATATTCTTCTATTGTAGAAAAGGAAGATCCATGTAAGTTTAGTAAAATTCATGGAAAATCCATGTATTTTGCTTTTTAATTATATAATTGTTTTTTTAATTTTTCCATTTTATTTATATTTTTAATTAATTTAATAATAGAATTATATTCATCTAAATTAAGAGCTCTTTATATATTGTTAACTTTTCAGCAATAGGTGTTTAAGATTATACTTTGCACTAGACGCTCGCTATAGCTAGAATCGCTTTCGCTATGGCGATAATCACTGTTTCAATCGTAAGTAATTATTTTCATTGTTTACCCCGATTGCATTTTGCTTGTTCTCCTATTTTTAATTTCAATTTGCATAAATTTATAAGTATGGACAAAAATTACCATTTGTCGATTGTATTGCTGTCACATGGAAAATTTTACAAGTAATATATTGCAAATGTAAAGGCCAAATATTTTGATATCTATATTCTCTACTCTAGGGTGGAGCAACTTTTATATATTATATAGATATTTTTACAATTCATCACTTTATTATTATCTCTTTTTTAAAAAAATTGATTTTTCCATGTATTTTATCTTAATTAGAAAAATTTATTAACAAACTCTTGACAATCCTCGTAAGATTTATACAATAAACTTCAATATTTTTGGCATCATTGATTCTCACATATCTTTTTGTTTTACCAATAATCCTTACAAGAACAAAGGCCCTATTTTTGAAATGGTGGAAGTAATTTGATTCACTTGGATATATTTCGAATCGCTGTGTTTTGTGTTTTGTTTTGCACTTGCCTACAGTGCAACGCATAGGATACTTCTTATTTCTTCTATAAAAGAATGAGAATCCAAATGTAGAAATTAGTCGTTTAAATTTTATTTAGGAGCCACACATCAGAAAAGCTAAAATTTTGCCTTGGGTCTAGAATTCAAGTTTCTGTTACCAATGGAAAATCATAATTAATTCTAGAAAAATCAAAATCAAGCAAATAATAATTTTTTAGAAAGCTCTAGATGTCAACTATAGTTATTACAGGCCATGAAAATCTAGTTGGACTACAATTGACAACAAAAAAGTACTAAAAGTCTGGCTGCCCTAGTTTGTTGCCACAGGTTACTAATATGAACTTCAAAATTTCATAATTAATTATAAAAACATCAAAACCTAGAAAACCATAATGTTTTGAAAAGCTATGAATGTTAAATTTATGGGAAAAATAATTTCAAACTATGTTGAGCTTGTTTAGGGACTGAATTATAATGAAACAATATCTAAGGTCGGCTAGCATAACTGATTCTTATACAAAATTTCAAAAATTCATTTATCTTTCTACATAACTTCAAATGAGGTGCTTTTAGTTGCTACAGATCATTATAGATATCTAATTCCTCCATGTAAAATTTCAGTACCATTGGACCTCATTTGGCCCTCAGATGACACAAAAATGAGATATGCTCAAGTGAACAATGCCTAGACCACAACCAATTTCTAATATGAACTTTGAAAAATCATAAAAAATTCTATATACCTCCAAATAATGCAGTTCTTGGACCACCAAAAAACTCTATATAAGATCTATATGTGTGCAAAAATATTAGCCTCAAAATTGTTTATTTGATCGCTTTGTGACATAGGGTTGCAAAATGACATTTTTTTGCATCTAAAAGGGTCAAAAATAGACCAAATGCTCCTCTACTCTAACCAAGACCACTTGAACACTAGAGAAAGTATAAAAATAGTCCTCTAAACATATCCAAATGTTCAAAAATCCATACATCACAAAATTACTATCCCACTTGTTCACACACACAAGTTCTTAAAGACACATCCATGCATCTCAACGTCAAAAACATCTATTCTCATTCATGTGCTTTCAATTCCCATACATATATCATATTTCCATGTATATACATATATTTAAGTGGCTACACATCATCTACAACATGGGGTTACATCATTTGCCAACAATTTGGTTACAAAATGGCTAGATACATAATTCTTTTGTCAATCTCTTCTCTTCAAGTGTGGTGGCTTTCATCTGTTTGCTTATTTAGTCCACCTAGACATGTTTAGGCAATAGAAAGGGAAGATTAAAATCTAAGAATCCCAATAGCTTTTCACCTTTTTCAATTATACATAATAAATACAATTTTAAGTCTAAAGATGAATACATGGTAATCTAGTAATTCATGAACATACATGAAACAATTCTCTTATTCAAGAAAACATATTCATCATACATAGGCTTACCAAGACAATAGTTTAGCTTTACTTATTCTCTTTGGGACTTTTAGACTTGCCTCACCCACTTTTAAAGGACTTTTGACTAAGTCTCACTCTTTTAGAGACTCTTAGCTTTATCTCACCCATTCTTAGGGACTTTGGGTATGATACTATGATTTATTAGCTCCATACTATCATATTGAAGGTTAATCTCACAAGATTTTCTATAATTCTAACAAAAAGGAATAAAAATAATACAATTTATTGCGTTATATAGGGCCTGAAATTTACATTTTATGTCGCGTGGGCCATATGAACCCATCCATATTCTTCTCTACTTAAAATGCACCAATACAACTCATATACATCATAAAATAACTAATGGGCCATGCGGATTTAGAGGCAAAGACCCGAAAAATAATATATCAGTCTCAAGTTCAACTTGATAGATTTTTGGTATAACTTTGAAAAATTATAACTAAATCTAGAAAAATCAAAATCCCTCAAACCATTGCTTTCTAGAAAGTTCTAGATGTTATCTTTATGCTAAAAATCATTCCAAGCCATAATAACATCATTTGGACCACATTTGATAATAGAAAGTTGACATAGATCAAACTACCCAGGGTTTCTGATACAATTTACCAATATAAATTTCAAAAATTCATAACTAATTTTACAAAAATCCAATTAAGGAAAACTATACCAATTTGGAAAGCTATAAATGTTAACTAGAGGGAAAAAATAATTCCAAACTAATTCAAAAGCCTTCAGAGCCCGAAAAATGATAGAACAATAGCTAAGGTCTGATTGCACCCTTGATACTGACTTGGAATTGTAAAAAACTAGTTCTCCCTCTGCAGACCTCTAATTGAGGTGCTTCTAGTAGCATAGGTCACTGTGAATGTTTACTTTCTTTGTGTGAAATTTCACAGCCATTGGACATCATTTGTCCTACAAATGACAAAGATAAAAATTCTGACCAATTACACAGTGACAGAACCAAATCTATGAAAATTTACCAATTTTAGAAATTTACCAAATATTCTTTAAAGCTCCAAATATGCACTTTATCTTCCCAAAAAGTTCTAGACAAGACCTATATACAGGCCAAATTTCAAGTCAAGAAGAGTTCATTTGGACAGAGTTGATCATAGCTCACCATTATGGTCATTTTAGTCTCATACAAGTATCCAACTTATCCAAATGATCTCCCAAGGCCTCTACCACATTTTGAGCAAGTTTTAAAACACAAAGACAGTATGTATGTGGTTTTCAAATGATCCAAACTATCATATATCATGAATTCACTCTGTCACATGCCATAATTCACAATCCCAACTAAGCTACCAAGGGGTCCAAATGCAATTTCTCATTCATTGGGCTACTACTTTGGTTCATACACTTTCTTTACATACTTTTACATTTGCCTAAATATTTACATCTCAAAAATAACATATACATATAGTCTTTGACATTTAAATACAATAAAAGCTACATAATTGTCAAAATATGGCCCATCAAGCTCTTTGGCTTCCACTTTTCTCTCCTTGGGCACCACCTAGACATATAGAGATGGAAGAGGGAAGGGAGGTGAGATTTGTGGAATCTCAATAACTCATACACTTATTCAAATAAACAATCAAGGCGTATAACATGTCAAAGAACACAAGTATGCATTCTAACACAACAAAAAACATTTATTTCAACATTTCCATATCATAAAATCATATCAAGGCTAAGAACAAACTCTAAGGACTTTTGGGTCTTGCCTCACCCCATTCTTGGGATTTTTGGATTAACTTCACCCTTGGTCTAAGGACTTTTGAATTGGTTTCATTTATCCAAGAGATTTTTGGCCTTGTCTCACTCATTCTTAGAGACTTTTGACTTTACTCCACCCATATCAAGGGACTTTTAGTATCACCTTACCTTTAAGAGCAATTTTCATAACCAAAACAACATTCAAGAAAACATATTAGTACCAATGCAATAAGAAAACATATTGGTACCAATGTATTAAGGCAACATCATATAGCATGTTTCATGATACAAATACATATACAAGCATCCAAAAGCATGTACACAACCAAGAATGCAAACAAGAAAGAGTGAAGAGTTACCTTAGTGGAAATCCAAGCTTTTGAACTTGATTACCTTCTTCCTTTTTGGTTCTACACCCACAAACAAATGGAGTTTGATTCTTTTGACCTAGACACAACAAATAAGATCTCATTACACTCTTAAAGCAAGTCAAAGCATTAAACACACACCAAGGGAGCATACTTTGTCTAATGGTTACATAATAGTTCTATTAATGGCCTAATGAAGCAACTATCATAATTCAAATTCTTGGCTTCATTCTCTTCTCATATCTAAATCTCTTGGTTCCATTTAGACTCCTTGAAGTCCTCATAAACTAATTTTCAAGAGTCTAAGTGCGAGTTGCTTCTTAAGATTACATTATGGAACCTATTGCTTCATCTCCCAATCTATGGCTTCTAAATTTTTTCCAAGAGCTCCTTCCACCTTCGTCCATCACATAAAGCCCCAAACCAAGCCTAGAACAATTTAAAACACTCTCTAACCTATTACTCTTGTCTTGGCTGAACCTATGGAGGAGAATGGGACCCAATGGGTTTGCAATTTTTTCTTGAAGGGAAAGGCACTTGGGAAGCTTCCTAGGGGCCTTAGAAACTCAAACAAACACTCACATAGGTTAGGGAATTCATGAATCAAATCATTTTATACAATAAGTTCAAGGATTCCATACCTTATCTTAAATTTCATTAGCTTTTTTTCTAATTTTTTTGTATTTTCTAAGCTCCCATAGTCTAAATCAATGGATTCTTGCTTTGTTTTTGGACAAAGACTCCTCCTCCACAATGGTTCTATTCTTGACCGAGAGACACAATTAAAGGGAGGAAAAAGAGGAAAGCAAGAAAGAATTGAAGCTACCTTGAGTCAAAGCTCCCTTCAAGAGTATTTTCCTTTGCCTTAGCCTTCTCTTTGAATCTCTAAACTTCCTACTCTGAACCAAGGCTAAACATATCCATATGAACAACATGGAAAAAGATAGCAAAGAGAGAAAAACAAGTTTTCTAAAGAAGAAAGCCATGAAATCTTGAATTTTTCTCACATTTTCCTTGATTTCTTCCTTCCTCCTTAGCTCTCCTTGTGAATCTCTCTTATACAATCTTCCTCTCTATTTTAGATGAAGCTCACCAGAAAAGGGACACATAATATAAAGCAAAAAGGGAAGGAATTGTTCATTAAAAATCATGTTTATGTTCTGTGTTTTTGGCAATTTTGTTTTAGACTCATTTTAACTCTTTTTTTAGAACTATCTTTTTATCATTAAATTTAGATCCTCCATTTTATAAAATTATTTTGGAAGTACTCAATTTTGATTTTAAACCTTCTCGAATGAATTGGTCAAAGTTCAAGTCAATTGACGTCCAAAACCATACATCAGAGGGGTTTTAACTGTCCCGAGACTTCCCATGATTTTTAAGTTTTTAAGAACTCTAGAAAACTCAAATTTTTCATTTAAAAAGTCTTCCTGTAAGTTTTCCAAAAAGTACCTATATTTAAGAAAATGCCACTAGACTATCAGCAAATCTTTTAAACCATTCTGGCTCTAGTTTTTAGGCAACTCAAGACTCAAATCCTCATTTTATATTATTTAAAATTTTATCCAAATTTTATTTGGCCTTAAATCATTCATCTTAGGGGACTTGTTTTTTAAATTGACTCATTATGCTATTTTTACGAAATACCAATCGTTACATTTGGCTCATCCTTACCCTTGCTAAGGGACTTTTGGCTTCACCAAACTCATGTAAGCCAAAACACATTTATAAAATATCTTTCAAGAGTATACACAAAGCAACATGGTACCATGACATGTAAACATTTGCTAAAAACATGTTGCATAGCATAAACATATGTACACACATCCAAAGACAAGAAACTATTCAAAAATGCATGAGAGAAAGGAAAGAGAACTATCTTGAATATAAACACACAAACTTTTATTTGAATTTTCCTCCCTTCCTTTGGCTACACCCTTGCAAGTGGGTGGAGTAGGATTCCTTTGGTCTAGACACATTAAATAGAACACAATTACACTCTTAAAACAAACTCTAACACCACATATATTCTAGAAAAGTTTGGGTTCTTATTTGGTTCAATTATGGTTCTATAAAGCACTTAATGAAGCAACCTTAAAGATTCACGATCTTAGCTCCTTTCTCTCCTTTAATCTAAGATTTTTTACTCCATTTAAATTCCTTGGAGCTATCACACAATCATTTTAAAGAGCCTAGCTATATATTACTTCTTTAAGTCATTTTATGGAACCTACACCTCCAACTCTCAATATATGACTTCTAAATTTTTCTCAAAGCTTCCTTTCATCTTCTTCCATCATATATAGTCCAAAACCAAGCCTAAAACAAATTAAAACACTCCCTAGTCCTCCCATCCTAGCTTGGCCGAGACATAGGCTTGATTTAAGACCTATGGAGTTTGTAATTTTTCCTTTATGAAATAGATACTTTGGAGGTTTCCTAGGGGTCTTAGAAAGTCAATTGAACCCTCACATAAGTTTGAATATCCTTAGACAAAATCATATTTTAAGATATGTTCAAAAACTCTAATTTTGCTATCTTGAGTTTTACTAGTTTTTCTTTAAGTTTCTTTGCATCTCCTAGCTTCCCATAGTCTAAAACCTATGTTCCCTACTTGGTTTGGGTGAGAAATAATTCCCTCTTGGTTGTCCTCTCCTTGACTGAACCATACACTAAAAGAAGCAAGGACGATGAAAGTCTAATCCTCCTTGATTTCCTTATTTCTTCAAGGGCTTCTTCCTTTGGTATAGCATCCTCCTTCAAAGTCTAATCCTCTCCCTCTGAACCAAGTCCAAAACAAACCCATATAAGGAACTAAAACTATGGAAAGGGAGGTAGGAAGGAAGAGATAAACTTTTAATAAGGTAGAAGCTTGATTTTCCTTAATTTTTCATACCTTTTCTCCTTACTTTTCCTTCCTATTCTCCTTCTCCCTTGATGCGTCTCTCCCTCTGGTCTCACTTTCTATTTGGACAGAACAAATAAGTCGATTAAGAAAGGGCAAATGTGGGACCCTTCACATAAACCAAATGGGAAGGAAATTGTTCTAAAAAATGTTGTTTACGTCCCGTTTCTTGACTAAATTATTTGAGGTTTATTTTAACTCTTTTTTTGGAATCTTCTTTTTCATCATAAAATTTAAGTCCTCGATTTTATAAAGTAATTTTGAAATCACTCGATTTGGATTTAAAACTTTCTCGAATGAACAAGTCAAAGTTTAAGCCAACCGACATTAAAAATTATATACCATAAGGGTTTTAACTGTCCCGAGACTTCCCATAATTTTTAAAACCTCTAAAAACCCTAGAAAGCTCAAATTTTTTATTTAAAAAGCCCTCTTATGAGTTTTTCAAAATTTTTAGTATTTATGAAAATGCCATTATGCTTTTAATAATTTTATTGAACTACCTTAGCTTGAGGTTTTGGGCATCTTAGACCTTAGATCCTTATTTTTCATTATTTAAAATTTTATTAGAATTTTATTGGCTTTAAATCTCTTATTTGAAGGGATTTACTTTTCAAACTAACTCATTTCAATATTTTTACAAAAAAAATCAAATGTTATATCATGTTACCAAGCAATTAAACACATTATCATGTATAAAAATAAATTAATAGATCCATGTTCACACTATACTGAATTAAGCACATATATCAATGTTGGATGACTTAGTATACCTATCATTGAAAACGTACTCATCTTTAAAATTATCTAACTTTTTATTTGAAACTATTACTTCAGGTGCGTGTAGTGTTTTTTGGAGGTGTACATTCTGATTAAATACACTGTTCCATGTAAACTTGTCTTTAGGAATTATTTAGCCATGAAATATTTAGTGGAATTGAAATTAATTGCAGCAACCCCATGAAGTTAGGTTAGTCCCATGCATATCAATAAGGATGTTTTATGGGATGCATATCATACACATCTGATTTAATTTAGATTTTTTTTAAGATTTTAATATTTTTTTAAGAAAGTAAAATATAAAATAAAAATAATTTTTTATAGACTTTAAAAGAATATTTATTTAAATTAAAAAATAAATTTATTTAAATAGTTCAAATTTTATTTCAAGATACAATCTTGAGATACGCAAATAATTTGCTCAACTCAAAAAACAACATCATATTAAAAAGATAATTTTTTTTTTTTGAAAATGAGTGTACCAACAAGCTTGTAAGCAGAATCATCCTATATATCTTAGTAAGTAAATAATTACTATTTTTTATTACTTTTTTCACTTATTCTAACTTTAATATTTTAAAAATATTTTGACTATTATTAGAATTAAGCTAATTATTTTAATTTTAAAATATCAACTTAATCTTAATAACACCTTATAATTAGGATCATAAAATTATACCAGGTATAAATAAAGTCGGTTTTTCTACTAAAAAGAGAATATATTTGGAATAATATATAAAAATGATCTTTTGCTTCAGCACTCATAATTATTGCATGAAGATGTTCTTGGATATATTGTTATTATTATTATTGCATTTGAATTTGTTCCATATGAGCTACCTTCCCATATACATTATTAATGCTGCTAAAGGGGGATTATTTCATCATAAATCTTGCTAAAAAAGACTATAAATTATGTTATCATCTTCCTCCTCAAAACAAATTCACCCCATAGATTATATAAATTGGTTAAAAATCTTCCAGCCGTGGCTATTAATGGTATCCACAATCTGCTATATGCTAATGCCATTAAATTTTACATTGGAATTCATAATAAAAAAGCATTTTAGAAATCTTATTGCACCTTCCATTATCTACTCAATCTCCACTCCACTGTTACATTTCGAATTCAACCCTTCAATTCCTTAAGGACAATTCAAAATTAGCTTTGTTCTCTATTATGCTTAGCTTCCTTATGTTGGAAAATAGTTTGGAAAGCTAAAAAAAAAATATGTCAAGGACCAATTGACTAATTAAATTTTCAATCAATTAGTAAACCTAAAATTAAAAAAGTTGTCATTCAAAAAGTACCAATCAACTAGTAAGAAAGACTAGTTAAGTGGTCTAACTCAAAAAGAAGTACTACTTCTAATAAGCACAAGTTGACTATAAGTGTAACTAGTCGACTAGTCAAAACTTTGTAATAAACCGATATACAACCCAGTCTACTAGTAGAAGTTCAAAAAGCAATCCTAGAGTATTTTGTAAGATGATAGTTGATTACTTTGAGATGGCGATCAATTGATTGGCAAATAAACTTTGAAAAATTAAAAAATTTTGGTAGTTTTGGCACTTGTTGGGATGATCAATCATGTTTCATATTTAATAGTCAAATCACCATTGAAATACATAGCTTGTAAAAATCATTCGAGAAAATATGATTGGAAATTAAAATTCAAATCTCATAGGAAAGGATGTTTTAGAACCAATTCTATAAATAATTGAATTTTGAACGTATTAGTATTAATGAAAACCACCATATTCCACAAATCTTTGAACCTATGCAAGCCTTTTGAAAGAAAGTTCCATTGTTTACTAAGCGAACCTTTGTAAGGTAATTTGGATAACTCCTAAAAGCAAATTTGACTGAATCATGCCACAGCTAGTGGAGACAAATCTTAATTTACGAATAGTGTGTTTACCACACATTTCAAAGCACACAAGTTTTGACCTTTTTACTCCATTCTTCTATTATTATTTCTTAACAATCTTAAAGTAAGATTTCTTGATGGAGCCAACAAGGAAGTTTGTATTCAAAGTTATGAACCAAGTAAAGGCCTTTATTCATTGCCGTTGAAATTTTATATAATCTGTTGGTTTAGATGGAACATCAATCAAAAGTGCATGAAATTGAATTTCTAACAAAGTTTTAGTCAGTGGAGGTTAATCATTCAAAATTTGGTAATAGTTTTGAAAAATTGGGCAGCACAACTTTTCTAAAGGCTCTAAGCCAATTAGAAGGTTTTTGATGTAACATTGTCTACGTAATTCAGTACTTATAATTTTTACAATTATAGTTAAAGTAAATTATTTATTTTTTTTAAGATGTTTAAATTATGTGATCCTTATTTTTCTTTAAAAAAATTATACTTTTTCTCTTTGAATAACAAAATGTATTAATTAATCTATCTTTTTAAGAAAATAAGTTATAATTATATTTATTTTGATCAAAATATTTTTATAACTATTATTTATATACTATAATAAATATTAAATATACATTTAAATAATATAAAATAATTAATTTTTTAATTTTAAATGAATTAAATTTATGATTTTAATATGAAATAAATAATATTAAAATAAAATTTTAAAGAATAACTCTGTAATAAGTTATATTTTTAATAAAAAATATTAATGTTTTTTTTAGAGTATTTTGTCATTTTTTATTAAAAAATTTTTGTCTATGTTTTTAATAATAGAGAAAAAGATTGTGTAAGAGTAATTAAACCTTATAAATATGGTTCTATTTGAGTTGTGCAAGATGCAGTGTTGATATTGTTACACTCTATGGAATTGAGGATCTGCACCATGAAGTCATGATATGCATTATCATTGATTTAAGCTAATGTTTACAATTAAGAAGCTAAAATCATTAAATGGTGGAGAAGCTGTGATCTGAGTGCCATAATGAAACCAAAACCCCAATTTAAGTAACAGGGGTGGCAAGCATGACAAGAATAATAAACATTGAATTTACGAAAAACCTGTAACGGATAGTTCAACTTTACATGAGTGAATGCAGGTGGAAAGGGGAGAGATTTGGTTGGCCAACTTACTTGTGCCTTGGATTGATAAATTGATATTATCGTATTAATATTATGTATTAAAGGGGCTGCTTTGAATTGCTTTACAAGGATAGATCAATTTTTCATTTCTTGGTCAACAAAATATTCCAGAGTACATTGAAATGACAGTAATCTAGTGGTTTTTCTTTTTGGCAAAACATGGTTGGTCTGACACTCTGAAGACAATTTTGGAACTTAATGTAGTAAGTAAAAGATTGACTTTTGTAGTTAGTTGATTTGAAAATTTGTGTTTAGGGATTAGAGTTTGTAGACTATGGGTTTGATTTCTTTTATCTTTTGTTTTAATTCACCTAACAAGCAGTTGCCAACTTACAGTTGTCAAATTAGTACTGTATATTGACAAAAACTATTTCCTTGCACAATGAATTTTTTTTTTTTGGTGGGATTTCGGAAAAAAATGTTAGAAAAGAGAAAGAAAGAGAAAAAGCTCCTGGAAGTAAAAAGGGATGTGTTGTTGCTTAGTGACGATGGTTTCTTGCGTTTCACTATTAAGCAGTAGTTGAGGCATCGAGTAGTTTTCATTTGGTTCACAATACATGCTTGTTGTTTTAATGTCTGCATCATGTTAACCTTTTAAACTGATTATACGCTAGCTAGTTCTTCCACTTCCTAAGTGGGAAGCAACTATATGACATGTTCGGGCCAAAATTGATGCATTGCCTCGACATTTTGGTAGTTGGCCCTACTTTATCTGCCCATAGATTTTTCCAAGTATGCATGGAGGACTTATGTTTCTTATCCTTCAGAAAAGTATTCGTAATTAAATGCTTAAGGTTCGAAGAATAATTAAATGCACAGTCGGTGGTATTGGGTATGGACAAAATTCACATTGTTATGAGCAGTTTATTCATCCTTCTTCACTTTGATGGAGTTTGGATTTTTTCGTGGGTTGCTTGAGGATCTCTCCATACTGGACGTCATTAGACAAATAGCTTTTCATATAGACATTGTTTTGTAGTTCTTTGTGGCTTAATAAGTTTATGCTAGTACATTTTTAAATGATTTCCTATGAGAATTATTTGATTAATAAAAAAATTTAAGTGGCAAATATACAAATATATTTTACAATATAACTCATAACTAGTGCCATTATCCGTATGCAGATGCATCGAAGGAAAAATAAAAAGTAAAAGCTATTGGCATACAACCTGAAGAGGAAGCCACACTCTAGTCAGCATATCTACAACGTAGCTTCCTTTAGAGTTATAATATATATTGATGATTCAATTAACTTGAGATAGAATACTATTAATAACTCAACAGAAAAATTTTCTCATATAAAAAATACGTATACATGTTATAACTTTTATTTCACTTAATTCACTAGGATGCTACTAATGATTTAATAAGAAAATTCTTTTATTATTATAAAAAAAAATCTAAATTGTATAATTCCTTATTCCCAAAGCCTGCATGGCACAATAGTCTGACTGCCTCTATTTGTAACAGGTTCAGGTATAGGAAATTAACAAAAATCTCGTTGAGGAATAAGGCAAGAATGGGGCAAAATATAAGTGAACAAGATGGGAATGGGTAATGTAATATCTACCAAAATGCACCTATTGCCATCCTTATTTGTCTCATATATATATATGAGACAAATGAGAATGTATAAAATTTTTAATTTAGTCTTATTCTCTGCTCTTGCTTTGTCTAATTAGTTATCTGTATTTATTTAGGATTAGGGCCATATTTAAATTTTAATATATATTACCATGTATATAATTTATTAATTTTAATATTAAATAATATTTTATTATTTTTAAAATTGTAATAATAATTATTTATTTTTATAATAAAAATTTTAATATATATATATATATTTATTATTGTTCTTTTTATAAATATATATTACCATGTATATAATTTATTAATTTTAATATTAAATAATATTTTATTATTTTTAAAATGTAATAATAATTATTTATTTTTATAATAAAAATTTTAATATTTTTATTTTTTATTGTTCTTTTTATAAGTAATATTACTTATTATATATTTATGATACACATATATATACATATAGAACGTATATTATATTTTAATGTAAAAATATATACATATATATATATATATATATCTATTTGTGTGTGTATACTGATTGAAACTAACTTATTATTAGTTGTTATTATAGTTTGATTGATAATTAGTTAGACTAATACATACTAACTTTCAATAGATGATTCTTTCATTTTATTTTATTTTTTTAGTTTTAATATTAATATTATTTATACAATTTATTAATTTTAATATTAAATAATATTTTATCATTTTTTAAAATATAATAATAATTTTTATTATTTATTTTTATAATTAATAATTTAATAATTTTATTTTTTATGATCCTTGTTAAAGTACTATTACTTATTTTTTGAATTATAAAATAATTAATTAAAAAATAATTTTTTAGCCTTAAGATCTCTGTTGTTTAAAAAAAAAGTAAAAATATTGTATACTAATTAAAAATAATATCTAAAAATTATCTGATTTAAAATATATATAAATTAAAATTTTTGAAAAAAAAATCAAAATTAATAATAATCATGTATAAAATAAATAATTATTTTTAGTATATATATAATAAAAGCCTATCATGATGACTAAAGTATTAGAAGTTGAAATACTAATTTTCTTTTAAATTAAAAGTCAAAACCTACGGGTCTTACTTATAAGTAAATATTTCTTTTTTATTATATACATACTAGGAGTCGGAACCATTGTAGGCTAAGATTTTTTTTTTAATGCATATTGTATAAAAAAATTAATTTTATTGATAAAGAATAAGTTTAAAAAATAAAAGTGTAATTTAAAAAAATTATCAAGTATAGTCATTTATTTAAAATTAAAAGATGTAATAGAATTTAGTTGGAATATAAAATAAAATTTGAATGAGGTGGGAACTTACAGTGAGAAGAAACAATAAGATATTTTAGACTTTCTTTTACTGGAGAAGAAACAATATTCTTGACCAAGGCTTTTGGGGCATGAAATGGATGATAAATCTTCTCTGCTGGGAAGCTCAAAATAGAGACTCCCATCTGGTAT